>OZ016539.1:17512336-18878134 GCA_963966675.1 Lasioglossum calceatum
ATGTATGCGAGTGTGTTCGGTACCCTGGAACACGCCGGACACGCAAACCGAAAATAGTCGAAGCGAGGGTAAAAGAACGGAACTAACGAGTAGTCTTTTTTACCTTTCGCCGCGGGACTTTTCTGTACAACGGGATGGGATCGGCTGTATGTCTCCTTCTGGCAGCAAATGGTCGGTCACAAAAGAAAAATGCACCGGGAAAACAATCTGTCTCGTTTTTAATACTCTTTCGCGACGACGAGACGACGTGTCTTCCGATCTCTGGACTTCGAGATTTCTAGCTCCGGCGTCGCTTCGCCACAGGGACCGCTAACATTTCACTCGTGACAGCTGGAGACGATGTATGAAACACTCTTTGTAATATTCATACGATCGCGCCAGATTCGAACCAATCACACGACATCGTATACATTTACGGTTTCGTTCCTTACTTAATAATTATTGTAACTGCCGAGATAACTGTGCATAAAAATTCATGGTCACAGATTAAACATATATAAATAACTCCGTAAAGTTTCGTGAGGATATGTTGTTTACTTCATTATATAAAAATTGTTGAAGTGTACACAGACCAGGTCAAGAAATGAAAACTTAAGCGAATTTTTCATGTTTCTCCAATTTCATTTTTCTTCCATTGTTCGGCGACGAAATAAGTGAAACAGTGGAAGGATCTGGGCCATTTTTTACTCCGAATGAAGTTTCTAATCTGTACAGTTACAAATTATTGCACCTCTCGCAGCTGAATAGGACCTGTATCCCTAAAATAATTGCAGGCTCAAATAATGTAGAGTTCAATTAAATCCTTTTAGATATGTTGTATTATAATATTTAAAATTTTTATATTGGAGCGTATTATCTATTATTTTAATTAGTTCGCAGACCCACGTATAAAAATCCTAAGCCAACTAACAAACAAGCAACCCAGTCGAACTTTTTATAATACCGACTAACGATTCAGGCAGGCATCCTGAGACAGGAACGTACAGATGAGATAGCCACGAAGAATACGTTTTATTAAATCCACAAGTTCCGGAAAACTTCATCATGTTTACACGGGAACATTTATATCGTCTTTCTTTCAGTTCTGAAACTTGATAAAACATTTCCTTGCCTGGAACAGTTCTTTGAGTTTTTAAAAACTTCGCGGATCCGGAACTTCACTAACACTTTCCATGTGAACGTAGCCCCCGGACTGCGATCCAATGAAACTCGAACATTTTATCAACGTGCGTGTCGTATTTAATCAAACTTATCCATTTCGAGACGGCTTCCTTGCGAAATCCAATTTTAGTTGCGAATTAGTTACACTTACAATCTCCACAACTCCGGATAACAAACTTAATATAGTCTGGGTGTGTTACGAATTTCTATCGACATTTCGTTGATCAAAAGGTAGCCTAATCTCTACTAAAAATGTCTTAATAAATATTTTAACTAACAAGGCAACAATTTACCTTTTTTGTACCAGAAAGAATTTCCTTTTTTTTTCTTTACTTTTCTTTCATTATTAATGCCAAGTACACATTCATTTTGTTACAGGTCGCATTCATCCCCTAACTGCTCCGAGAGCAATCTCGCGTGGTCGTTTTTCGCGCTGATCTGCAGTGCTCTAAAAGTTCCGCCTAACCTCGCGTGCATACGTCGCGTCGTCGACCACTGTAATCGCCACAATAGTTATCATCGTTATTATTTTAGCTTATAATTTAGCATCACTTCTGAGTCGCAGTTGCTGCGAGGCCGTGGAAAACGTATTCTGTTTATCGCGGACATAATTTTCGGTTTTTGCCCTGCTGACGTATCATTGTGTTTTGTGAATTGTGCAATCTATCATGCTTCTTGTGTGTTGCTCGTTTTGCTGCGCTGGCTGATTTTGTGTGATACGCTACTTTCATGATACGGATCATTTTTCGTGTTGTTTGAAAATAATTTCTGTGGCGTGTAAAACCGACGCTGCACTGAATAATGATAACTTTTTTGCGATATCATAATAATTATTATTAGCGTTTGTTATTTTCTGTTTTCATGATATGTAGGGATCATTTTTCATGTTTTTTAAAAATAATTTCTGTGGCGTGTAAAATGAAAGCAGTACTGAATAATGATATGTTGTTGGACATACGTTGGTTGGAACAAAAAATAAAATACATGGACGTAACAATAAACAAAGGGCAACCGGTTTTATTATCTTCTGAAACAATCGATGTTTGATTTATCCGAACATCTTATTCAATTTTTCTCATTTTTTAAAGCGTTTAACGGAATAATTAACCGTTTAATAAAGTCTAGCAATAAGCCTCTAAAGTAATAATGGGTTTTCGATATTAAAAAACTCGTTTGACTAAATTTCCAAGTAAATCAGTGTCTTGGAAAGCGCGAAGTTATTTAATAAACGACAAATTATGGTTCTATCGGTTATTGGAAAATGATTTCTGCCACGAACAAAAGTGTGCATTTTATTTGGGAGACGCTTAATGGCGATCCTTTTTTGGGCTAACGTTGCGTTGCCCGACTACAAACTGATCGGCGAAAATCGCGCGCATTGTTCCGCGAACGCGTTGTTCTCATTCGCCGAATTTGTTTGAACAATTTCGTCCGATCCTGAGTGGAACATAACAATGCGCAAATATTTGACGACTCCCGCCGATACTTGTCCAGTATTTTCCGTAATCGATTTTGTAATCGATTCGTACTTCACGGAAACCCTCAATATTCCGCGATAATACAAATCGCGCGTGCAGAAACGAGTCAACAACAACGCATTCAAATTTCGCTAGACATTAGCCACGTCGTTCTTAATTTACACGAGCCTTCGTTATTGTTCAGCAAACAATTGATTTCAATTAGTGCTGCTTTTTCACTGACAAATCAACTACGGTTGTCAAACTGCTCCGATAAATAAATATACAGTCCCTAGAACCTTTTCCTGTAAATGTTTCAATCAAAATTGATCAATTTAATCAAGAAAATTGATTGGATAGTCATAATAAATAATAATTATACCTCAGATGTTATGATTCACATGTGGACCGTCGAGGAGATCCATAAATTTAATCATATGTTGACATATGTAAGTGAAGTCAATTGTTTGCGATAATTACATTCAGCATACCCAGAGTTCTATTAACTTCAGAGCACAAATTACTCTTTTAGTTGTAGATTAATTAAAGTTGCTGCATGCTGGGAGCATACGTCTTCACACGTAATGAAATTAATCAAACACGTGCTTCAGGAAAATTGTGAATGTTCACGTGTGTTCGAAATATTATATTTCGAAGTACAACTTAATTAATGATCCTGCATCTCTCAATATAAACTAATTATGTAATAATGTACTAATATATTTTCCGTAAAAATTTCTTAAACCATGAAATAAGTAGAATGCGAAAATTTACGCGCAATTTCGCATCGCCTCACGTCGCACAGTAGAGTATCTGCCCGATTAGTGTGTCAAAGCTATTTCAAAATTCGCTCAATATTTAAACTGCTGTAACTTTGCTAAAATTTACCCAAATTTTATGAAAAAGCAACCATTTTAAAGCTTGAGATTTCTACTTTTTGTACTATATACCGTTTTTACTAAACTGGATGTTTTGAGTGCAAATTCTATCCATAATGAGGAGCGTATCAAATTGTAAAGTTTGTATCTATTTTTCGATCAAGTACTGCGGATTATAATCAATATTTTAACTTATTCGTCTATTTTATGTACTCTGTCGATAAGTATAATCATTTACAATTAAAATATCTTCTTAAAATACTTATTACAAAGAATGCTGTTTTTTAAACATATAGCCATGGCGAAAAGTATGCATTTTCCATCCGCTTGTTCTTTGGTGATGCTGAGGCACTGTAGTACTACGAAACCCATTGAAGAAACTCTTTAAATTACGAACTCGCGAGATGTTTATGTTACACAGGAGATAAGCATTCGGCTAAGCCTCTTCGTTCCGATTGAATTCAGTTGGAACCATTCTGTCAAAAAGTAACGTGTGCAGTGAGAGCTATCCAAGTGTTTTTAAAAAATTCCTATATATTATTTAAATTTTATGTGTGTTCTGTTCTCTTATTTTAGTGTATATCGTGTGTTTATTATTATTTAGTATTTACTTAAGTTAATACGGAGATATAGCGAATGCGAACATGCAGGTATGTGAGAAATGCTGCGATTTTCGATGGCTATTTTTTCATAGATCAACTATAAAACACGGAGTTGGACGTAGCACAGGAACCAATTTTTCTTGCATCTTAATCATAAAACTTCAAAGAACACAATGGCACAGAAATGAACACTGGGACTCACCCTGAAGTATAACGAAATCATTACCAAAGTCTTATATAAAATCATAAAAAAGTGACTGAATCGTTGGTTATCTTTAAATATTAATAACTACAAAAATGTATATAGTACAAAAGTGAAATTCTCTTAAAAGTATACCTTATACTTAGCTAAAAAACCTTCCATAAAACAAAAATCTATTTAATTTACGTAAATACGGTATAAATTACTGCATGGTAGGTGAATTCGTTGAGAAATGAAATCGTGTTAACAGAATTTCAAACTTCCGACAAATTTTAGTGCTTTATGGATAAATAAATGGGAAAACGAATGATGGTAGACTGTTCCTCAGATATTTAACTAACTCAAGCAACAAAAATTTAACAATTTATGTGAAATTTTAAAAATTGAATTTCGACCGCATAATCGGGGCAAATACCCCACTGTGCGTCGTCTCAGATTATCGTGTAGGACCGATACAAACGTGTTCACGACTGGCCGAGCTTCCTGGGAATAAAAAATCGTTCTGTATTCTTCCGATGGGGAAATATTTTTGACGTGGCAGACGCAAATATTGTGTTTCGTGAAAGGCGACCGACCGGTATCGGTATCGGAGTATCGGATAAACTAGCGGCGAAAAGGGAAGGCGAAGAAATGTTCTGCAGACATTCAAACGCGTCGTCGAGTTGATCAAAGAAGAATACGTCAATACGAGGGAAGATCGTCGAAACTCGCCCCGAGGAAGTAATATTATACATCTCCCACCAAAAGTTCGGTAGTATCGGTCTGAAAGGAACTCCGGAGAAAGACACGGGAAACGGTCGGATGTGGGCTGTTCGGCGAGTCATAGAAGAAGAACGGATTGATCCTGAAAAACGTTCGAAGGGAGTTTTTCCCTGGTTTCGCAGTTTCCCGCGGATGCGATGGTACAGACCGAGCAAAATCACGTGGCGCTCTAGGCCATTTTCGCGGCCGCTAACTACGACACAATTTCTACTTCCGCTAGTTGGCAACTTTCGAAATATTCACCGGGCGGAATCGAAATGGCCAAGTTCCAAATGGATTTCTCAAGACAGTTCGCACCGTGCCTGATAATTAAGCTGCGAATGTGTTCGTATATCATCGTTTCTGTATTTTAAGGGAAGTACTTGGTGATCAATAGACTGCAGGTCTTTGTACAGAATGAACGTTTCCTGCGCCATTTGCAAGCACCAGGACACAGCAAAAGGAAAGAAGTAAAAAAGAATTTGTTTGAATAAAACAGTACGTAGTGTGCTAGATGAAGCATTTACATAGTTCTACAACACAATGTATGTACATAGATACTTTAAAAATCGTACAGGGTGAGTCACCTAACGTTATCACCTCAAATATCTTTGTTGTTTTCAAAGGTACATTAAATCTCTTGAGGACAAAGTTAAATGGTAAAATGGGGCTCATACGACACCAAAAAAATTTTTGTTTTTATGTCATTTTTTTTAGAGATATCAAGGTCACCTTCATTTTTTTTAATGGAACCGCCCTTTTTTAGACATCTACATTTTACCATTCAACTTTGTTTTCGAGGGATTTAGTATATCTTTGAAAACAACAAAGATATATTTGAGGTGATAACGTTAGGTGGTTCACCCTGTATAGTTGAAGATTAAAAGAAAATGCTCTGCGTAATTGACAAACAAGGATGTTCTTCGAAAATTCAGAATAAAATGTAAATAGAATTTTGGGTAGTCGGGGCCATTCAGAGATTTATCGATTGTTCCGGAATTTCTGTCCCTATCTTCAGCATGATGAATGGGTGTAGGAGTAATTGTCCGAAATGGCTACACTATGCTGCTCGGCAGCTTTTTCTCTCTCTCCCGATTGGTAGCTTTGTCGTCGAGGACATTTCGGGACCTCTGTTTCGCGATTCCTCGTCGAATCGGATGAGAGGGCAAAAATCCGTACCGTGGAATGGCCTCTTCTTCTCATTCCGGCAGATTGCAACGCTATATACTTTCCCCATCCGGGGCTGAACCGTGTGCGTGCAAGTGTGTGCGGCTCCTGTGCACGGTGTACATGGAATCCGCGTAAAAGGCTAACCGCTATCCTCCTTCTCGTTACCCCTAGTGGCGCACGATCACTTGAACTCTAATTGAATCGTAAAGGTTGTTTGTATGTCGATCCCATTCGACTGAGCGCCAGCCCGCTAGAAACATTTATATAAAACATGTTTAGGTAAACCAAACGTTGCTTCCCCTAATGATCACCGCCAATCAGAGAAACGGTCCACAAATATTTATTCCGGAGACCTTAGTGTCATTGCCGCCGTAAGAATATATTTCTACATTTCTGTGAACACATTCGTCTGTGATTTTTGTACCACACTGTTTCTAATATTAGTAACTCGTAAATAATATAGTCACCGTTAATGATCAAACTATTGATATGACGTTAAAGAACGAAAAAAACCACGGACAACAAAATCTTATTCCACGTTTTAGATTTATTTTTACATCTGTTGTCTTTTCAAGTTGCACCATCAGATCGGAAACACCCTGTATATTTAAAAATACGTAACGTGATTAGTCTGCTGACATTACTAAAATTACAGAAAATAAAAATGCGACCAAAAGCGGTAGCTAGGTAATCAATGTGATTTGCATATTTGTTTATATATTTTTACATAGAGTATACATTTTCTGTGTTGCACAGTTTAAATTATTCATGGAACATGGAATCTGTATTTACACAGAAACTGCAAGCTTCATGTACAATGCGGACCAAATATGAACAATCCCAAAATAGACACGCTTAATCTGGAAGATCAATAGACACTAAAATGTACACGGACTATTTACAAAAGTAAAAATTGTAAAAACTAAAAATATCGAAATTGACACAAACTTCTACAAAATGAATGTCCAAATTTTAAAAAGACGAATATTCTACACAAAACCATATCTTTAAAAATAACAACGATCTAAAAAAATATATTGTGCACAATACATGTATATCATGCACGTTATAAATTTCTACAAATTTTGTCACTCGATCTTGATTTCCGCATTAATCCTTTCAGCAGGCTAAAAATCGGTCGGATTTCGTTGATCCAGAAGTCTAAAAATCAGTGACTCTGCCATTTGCACCGCAGCCGAGCTGATACACGGGAATGCTGTTTTGCACAGTGTTTTCCGTGCGGCAGGAGACGGTCGAACAACTGTTTTGTGTTCGGCAATGTTCGAACAGCTTACAAATAAACCTCGTATCAATTGACAATTTGACAGGTTCCGAGGCGCCTTCTCGCGCAATAATTCACCGGGAACGTAACCGGTGGCAGTCGGATCGCAAATGTCGCGAAATTCGGCGTGTTCGCGGCACAACCATGAAAACGTGCGCAAATTTAACATTTAAATTCCATGCGGGTATGCGTGCGTCGGATTGATAACTGGAGACGTGCACGGAAACGAAGCCGAGTAGGCGGCTTAATCATCGGAAGGAGCAAGGCAGGCAATTATTTGGCAGCTACTTAAAGGGGTCCTCTAATCTAAATTTCGTAGGTCTTGTTTGGATAATTTCGCGAGGAAATCAGACGACTGTTTTGTATGCATTGTAGGTATTATTGTCATAATTGATGGCACATACTTTAAATCAGAATAACTGCTTTATAAATAGACCAGACATCTTAATAGTAATTTTATGGTACATTGTAGATAATATCTATCAGTTTCAGAATAAAACATTGTTCATTTTAAATTACCAATTTAAAAAACGAAGAATAACTGCTATTTTTTAATATTTTGTTTTGACAAAAATAGAGAATGAAGTTGAGAGTTAAGTTAAAACATCGATTTTCCAAGGTTCTTACCAGAACACCCCCTAAACACTTTCAATGCGTTTTTGACGATCTAAAACTCGCCCCAACGCGAATTTTTCTAATTTTTATTTTTTTTGTGAAATTTAAATATTACCTCTCTGGGAATCATGTTTATGAAATAAATACGTCTGTCAGTTCCAGAACGGACTCGCGTGGTCGAGTTGTTCTTACGTCAGTTCCGGAACAGACCCGCATTGAACGTGTTAAGAGCAGGGGAGGTGCACGAAGGGCACGCGTGAATAACTACGTTTACGAATTACAGGTTATACCCCTGGCAATCGCTACCAAAACACGCGGGGCAGATCTTGACGCCTGATGGATCACGGCCAATCCCGTTCCGCGATTAATGCGAAATAATTACGGAGCTAAGCAGAATTAATGGCCGGGCTCTGTCCATATGAAAACGCCGGCGATTCCTGCAAATGGAAGCCTCGCTGATAATAGGCCCCCGCACCCTGTGAGACATATTCGATGCGATGCGCCATTGTGCACTGACCGGGGATAATTTCATCGCATTTGTCCGCTGCGCGTTCTGCGCGAGAGCCACGCAAATGTGGTAACGAGCTGTTTCTGATCCCACTAATTTCTTATTGTTCTGCCAATCTTCCCATTTCCCCCGAACTTTGTACCTTTAAACGATCAAACTTGTACCCCGGTTTTTATGCATAAAACAATGGAACAAAAATAGTTCTTTAACTTTTAAGGATTCGTTGTAAACAGGAAGCCTCAATCTTTAAATCTGTAGCAGTTTCAAGTAAATACGTTGAATTTGCAGCATTTTTTAGGAAAAAGGGGCCTCCAGTTTCCCACCTGTTACATCATGTAAAAGTATTTTAGAGAAAATGGAACACTGCTTCGCGAGAGCTTGTCCTAGCTCATGCTTCTACTATTTGTTTTCACGAAATGATCAGAATGTAAATAATTTTTCGAGAATCGGAAACGTTTGAATACTTTCTGGTTTACTTGATCAATTTCAATCACTGAACTAAAGTGTACCGGTAAATATTAAAAGGTGCGGAACGATTTTCTGGCCAACCATAATGGCTGAAATTGAACGGGTGAATAAATCGATGGGCCTTCACCGAACGGTGGCTGCCGGACAAATTCGAAAGTGATGAAAGCGACTCGAGCAGATCCGTCGATAATGAGCGACAACGAAATAATAATTTGCAATTTCGTCCGTGGATGGCAACCTGACCGGAATTGCGGGGTAAATTACGTACTAGACGCAATCGTCGTAACCCGCAGCAATAATATAGCTCGAGGGTGTCGTAACGAGATTCGAAATACTCTGGGAATGAGCTTCGTGATGCATGCCCGATGATGCTCGGAACAACTTCATCCGGGGCTAATGAAATTATAGGAGTTGTCTCGTAGTTCTACGCGGCTTCTTTTTACTTCAGCAATTCCTTCTGTCCGCTAATGAAACCAAACAAATTTAAATAATGGACCCCCTCTTCGGGATTTACGGCTGGAAACGTGCCTTGAAGTTGATTCAATTTTCATTTCGTTTCGTTTACTAAGAAATTAGTTTTGCCTCGTTCTATGATGAAAGGATAAAATTAATCCACTTCGTGTCGGTGATGTTACAACTTAAGCAGGAATTACGCTGTTGCGGATGACAGATTTCACAAGCAGGTGTATTTTGATCTTTCTGGGCAGGACAACGGTAACGAAATTTGCTGTTTTGCTTTTAGGGCTCTTGCTGCGATTATAATACTAATTTTATCTCTCTAATATGCTTCATCGCAAAAGAATTTAAATTACGTTTGATTGATTAGAATTGAACTATCTTTCAGGTTCATTTAAAGCTTATGATTTTACCAGTAATTGTAAAATACTAATAAATTGATATCAATAGGAAACACGTAAAATATCGACTTCAAATTAGTCGATCAATTAAATTACTTTTAAAATGCGATATCAAATTTACAAGAAATAGTACACTAGAGTACAAAAAAGTCAATATTGACCGGAAATGAAATCCAACTCCAATCAAAATTCTGTGACTGAATTTTTACTGTTAAAAAAATTGATCAAATGGAATATTGATCAGAATATATGGTTTTACCCGTTAACGTATTACATTAAGGGAGTCTATGTATATACATGTGTGAAGCTATCTGCACATACTACTCTATTAGAACTGATGAAATCCTGAAAGGTCTCGTGGGAATATGAGAATTAATTACTATGAAAGCACGTGGGTGGAAAGTAAAAGAGATTTGTTCGAGGCTTTCACAGGTCGACGTCGCACAGGTCTTATTGTTCAGATTTCAGATATAAGCCTTATCCTTTTTAAAAAATTGTCTCGACGTCATGCCAACTTTGGTGACAGTATCATTCGTCTCTTCACTACAGAAGCAAACCAAAAACCCGAAGTATAAAAAATCCACAATCATTACAATTAAAAATAACACAGACAATTTAAAAGACGTTCACCATTTTACATGTATGTGAAATTGAGGATTAAGTTGCGACTTTCATAAAAAAATCCTTAACAATTAGTATCAAGAATAACAAAGGTAATCTGCAAGATATTAAACAATTACAAGTCTTATTTCATTGTATGTGAAAAAAAAATGGGAACACGTTGCAATTACAAAATGTTTGCCCTTATAAAGCAGAACACCTCTTGAAGTGTCCACGGTCCGTTTCGAAAACCAGATAAAAAATGATTATTCCACTTTCCCGGAGCACGGAGATGATTAAAACATCGTTTTTTAATCCGAATAGAGCTCTCGGACAGAACTAATATTTTCGGTTTCACGCGAGCCTGTGGAGCGAATGTAGACAGTAGAACGACCATAAAATTCAGTCTCCTCCGACGGAATTATAAACGATGGAGCTTTTAGTACTACTCGAAAAGAGATCACGCGGCCACGGGCGAACGGTGGTTTGATAAACGCGGACCTATTTAAAACTTGTCCGAGCGGAATGGGGAGATCCGAAAATTCGATGACGTTCAGCCTCGCTCGATATTTCTATGGTTTTAGAAGAGGTATTCTTCGCTCGTGGAGAGATGAGATGACTCGCGGAATCGCGTTACGTGATAGGGTTTAAAATATCGAGGAAGAGGGTATTCAACGGGAACCGTAGATTCTCATGCATTGCTCAGAAGGGTAGACGTGGGGCCCGGGGTAGAGATAGAATCCAATGAGCCCAGCAATTCGCTCTATTCTCAGGAGTATGTAAACCCAACGACGGACACAGAATTGGTTTCGAACCGGTTGCCGTTCTCGCGAGGTGGCTTCCGCGGCAATAATTAATAATTTACTGGATTTACGGAATCAGCGGACGCCCGGAAAGGCTGCGTTTATACACAACCGCGAGTGCAGAGTACAGAGCTTCTGCCGAGTACGTCTTCTCTCCGTAACGCAATATCCGCCGACGAATGTAATATGCATGACTAGCAAGGTTCGAGTGTGACTCAATTTCGTCGCGTCATTTTACACGGGCTCGTAGCAATTCATATTTCAATTTCTATTCCCACCCGCCCTCTACTGCACCGCGTCGACAAGATACTCGCTTTTTAAACGGCGTTCCGTTCACGAGATGTTTTTCGACCAAGTTTATTCAACCGGCTCGCAAACAACGACGATACACATTTTGAATATTCCACGCAGCAAGATGAGACCAAGAGGACGCACGAGAGAACCGACCGGATACGCTTCGCGACTACGAAAAGAATTTCGAGATGATTCCAGTTGCTTCCCACCGTTATAGGTAGATTCGAAATTATTTCCCTTGATATTTTTACCTCTACGGCCATTCCCGTAAACTGAGGTTAAGGAATTCGATATTGGTATGGAAATTAATTCCAGCTCTGGTTTCTTAGTTATAAATGGTGCACGTTTCGGATCGTGTACAAGTTGTAATTTCAATTTCCACGAAGTAGCTGTGTTGCAATTTCAAGTTTGGGAATGTGTCAGATTGTTTTATTAAATTACTTCGCGGAAATTGAAATGTATGAATGCATACATTTTATACATGTATCAGGTCCTTTTGTAGTTAACTGCCAAGAACAGGTGTGGAAAGAGAGTCGTGTAATATGCGAACAGCGAGTCAACGAAAGTTGATAGTCTCCGACTAGGGAGATGGAGGAGAAGGGTCCACTAGGCCCCTGGGGGTTGGGTTTTAGTGGGTATGCCTTCGTCCTAGTTTTATTTCGGTGAGGTAAGCCCTACACTAACCCCCCCCCCCGGGCCATCATCAGAAGAAGGGTGTGCATGTAATATGCATTTCCCCACCGCCCTTAAATGAAAAAAGACCCTATTGTAGTATCACTTCATGGAATTACGAAGATTAAAATTCAGGTAAACTATGTGAAGCATTGTATGTACAGTGTTCCCACTACTAGGGGGTTCCCCCTTGAGCGGTCGATCGCGCTACAAAGAAATTAAGGTGTTTAAATTGGGGTGTTATGATACTTGATGTATCATTCTCAGGTATAGAATAGCATTAGTACAATACAACAATTTTCCGCTTAGCACCGTTGTTTACCCAGGATCGTCGTTTACACTTGGAAAAGTTATCCAAGAAATCAATGTTCGGCACACGTAAAAAAACGTAGTACCATTTCTTTCCTGAGACTCGATACCCCCGAGGTTCACACAACAATCGCGGGAACACTGTTTTATGTTGACAATGAGTTAGAAAAATTGGAGAAATAAAAATACACGAAATTAGCAGCCTAGTTATGTCCATGTAAAAGTCTGGAAGGTTTTCATAGCCAGTCTACACACTCGATAACGAAAAGTTTTTCCCAGGGAACACCGGAAATCTCCATGGACAGAAGAACAGTAGTAAAAGTACACAGACTGAGAATCGGATATGCCAGATTGACACACGAATACATACGAAAAAACAGCGAATTGTTACACATGTAATCTATACAGATCAATCAAACGTCTACTGCTGAAATGTGTAAGGACCGTGAATCGTTACCGGAACTATCTGTAAATCCCGAATAGCTTAAATAAAATCTTCGGCTGCAAACCAATGTTGCAAAAGAAAGTTCAAAGTTACTGTTGTCGAGACGGAGATACAATTCGTGATAAAGCGAATAGAGACTCTATTAATTAACTTGAATAAAATAAAAAGAAAAGTTGCATGTATTCGTATTTTTTATTTATAATTTTGTGCTTCTGATTTCTATAAGAAACTATTATTACTGAAGTCTGAAACTACCGTAGATTTGAAGATTGAAGCTTTACAACAACCCTTTAAAACTTGATGTAAGATTTTTTATATCCGCTTTATGGAACAGAAATGAGGAGAATCTACGATCGTGTAAAGCCCTCTTGGCGTACCTTATGTTACTATAAAATCAGCTGTATATTTTTCATTGAAAACTCAGTAAAACGATCAGGAAAAATCGTATGTCAAGTTTTACGGGGTCATTGCAAAGGGGAACCTCCAATGATCAAATATATGGTGAATTGGGTCACGATAAAAATTTTTAAACGTTTTCCGAAATATATCAGTTCGTGCAATTCAACTGTTAAGGGATATGATTAAGTGGAATCAAACACCGTCTCTAGTGAAATAGGTAACTGGAAAACTTTATTATAAAACGGCTAATAAAACTGTACTGCCTATACCGACTCTTGTGTCGTTACTCGATCGTCGCTTCGGATGCTGATCGTCACTTAGAGGTGACGCACACCACCATACATTTTTCGTTACATTGTAACAGTATTCTTGGATCCTGAGTTTTCATTTCAGGACTGTTTTATTTCAACATCAACAAACCCAATATTAATAATATTAAACAATATTAATAATGTGACAATAAACCCACTTCCAATGCCAAGTTTATAAACTATACATACAATAATATTGTAATAATGATATTTCATAAATCATTCATTAATCTTCATTTAAATAATGCTCATCGATCCGCCCAAAGCTTGAATAACATTGATTAAAATTTAATCACACACGGTCGGATGTTTTATATACACAACAGTGAATTCCAAAATGATTCTTTAACTAGTTACATTTTCACCAAAAGATTAGTACCTACCCATAAAAACATAAATAAAACTTGCCAACTGCTGTTAAAACGGCGACCCTTTTTAGGTTTCTAGCGCAAAGTAAATACCGGGCAACGATTTATTCACTGGGGCGTAACTTAAAAACTACGTTTAATCCATTAGCAGAATAAGTCTAATGTTAAGCCGATAAAAGCGGGCAGAGCGAGGGCGTTAACGTTCGAAATTCGTGCATAGCCCCGATGAGGCCACCTGTTCGTGCAAACATTGCAAGCGTGGATTTGCAAATATACTTGAATCATTTTCTGCCGGTCTTCTGCTACATAGAAGCCATTTGCATATAAAAATAAAGAATATTTTATTCAAAGTATTTTCCATCGTTACATATTTGGGAATTAATTTCAAACAAACACTTGGACCTAGCTCAATGAAATTTTGCACGCGTGTTTAACACTGAACCTACCAACACCGGTTAAAATGATCGGTTCCAGATTTTTTATTTTACAATTATTGAAATAATAAAAATTGTTTCATAAGGAATGGTTGTATAGGTATCTTTAGTAGAGCACGTATTACAATAGGGGCCGCACAAAGTCTAAATAAAATTAATCTGGTAATTTTTATAAGGGAACATGTATTTACCAGTTACTTTTAAGGCTCGGTAGGTTTACAGTTAAACATGTTTGAAGTAATATCATGAACTTTTACAAGATGTTGTAGTAACATCAAAGTTTAACAACAATTTTCTATGGCATAAACAAGTTTGCGGCAAGTTTCTTTTACAACTGTCCATCGATTTTATACACCCTGTACATAGCACCACCTGCTCGTGGGATCGAGTTGCAATTTAAACAACCCGTTCGGGCTCAGTCGGCTATTTTATTTTATCGCGTCTATGTCGATGGTTAGGCGGGATCAGGGTTAGGGCGGAGAAAGCAGAAAAGCGGCGGAGTTTCATCTGTCCGCCCGGCCCGGTTGAAAACTACCAAAGCGGGGCCGGTGGAAACTTTAATGAAGGGTTCGGCCACTCGGTGGGACGGGGTTGTGCGGGGCGGATAGGGGTGGCAGGAAACCGCGAAATCGTGACTGCAGGTGAAACTTCCGCTCCTTTTCGCCGGAGGTGAGGACTTAAGAAAGTTTTGTCCGCGGCGGCTATCGTCGCGGTCGGAAGATGGCGGAAAAGAATGCGAGAATTCATCGCTGGAACCAGGAACGGAACCGGGAACGAAACGGATGCCCACACCCACGTGCCACTTAAGGATGTAAATCACATTTACGGTTAAAAAAGAATGAATTTTTTCTCAATTTTCTTTGTAGTTTCGTAGAATGTTGTGTCGAAGTGATTCATCAAAATATGAAACCTTTATGCAATTTAAAATGTCTTCAAGGTCTGGGTGTAATAAAGAATATTGAAGTTGAAACTTCTTTTGGGTATCCCTGGAGATTATCTTTTCTCGCCAGACCTACATGAAATCTCTGAAACTCTACGACTGATTTGCTACGAAACGAATATTCTGCGCACGGTACTCTAAAATGAAGCGTTGGATTTATTTGATTTTTCAAATAGTTTCTTAATGCGAAATAAGACAAAAATCTAATTTTATGAAGAACCTCTTCCCGCTGCCCTTGCGACTGGTCGTCGCCGCGACGTCCTCGTCCTCGCCTCGCGAACTGTACGCCATCTTTTCCGCCTTTTCAGAGGAGCTAACGTTTACTTTGCCGTCGAGATACAATTCTGGCTCAGTGAATTTTACAAGAATCCCGTCCTTTGATAACATTTTCTTTACAGAACGCGTTTTCCATTATACAAAAATTGTTATTAAAAAGCCGGTCGCTTGCCGCCGCTTATCGGGTAGTGACATGAGTCCTTTGTGGACGGTGCGACGCGGAGTTCGACGTGGGAGTTTATGTGAATTTTATTTTTTAGTTTACCAGTGGAACGGTTGTTTATGTCGCACATGGTATATGTGATGCACATGGATAAAAAATTTGCAGTTAGTTAATTGATATATAACGTGTACACAGTATAATTAATGGCAATTTTCATTTTGTATAAAGGTCCACAGACTAATGATGACTTCCTTGACATATCTCGTTGGCAAGGGGTTAACGGTTTGCTCAGGAAATTGTTATATCACTTTACCGTAGGTCGTGGGAGTTCAAGTCTCTGCTATGTCTCTTGAGAGTGCAGAGTTTCAGTCATTAGTAGACTGTGGATCTTTATATGAATTTCTGGTTTCATAGATCGTGCTGTAGAAACCAGTTCTTGACAAAGAGTCATTAGAATCATTAAATCGTGCCTAAGCATTATTAACGTAAGCGTTTCTTAAATTTAGTGCATTTACAGATGCCATAAAAGATAAAAATCTGTAGCATTAAAAATAAATCCAGAACCACAGTTTCTATTGCTTTCTTTAAGTCGATCAACAATGATCTGAAATATAAACCTCGGCATTTACCACAAAGATCATTAAATCGTGCCTAAGCATTATTAACGTAAACGTTCCTTAAATTTAGTACATTTACAGATGCCATAAAAGATAAAAATCTGTAGCATTAAAAATAAATCCAGAACCACAGTTTCTATTGCTTTCTTTAAGTCGATCAACAATAATCTGAAGTATAAACCTCGGCATTTACCCCAAAGCAACGAAGAAACAAGATCCTCGGGTATAACAAACACAAACCGAACATGTAAGAAAGTAAATTCGTTCAAGATAACGATGTTATCGGCAAAAGAAAGTCAAAACCGAACGGTGCAGAGATTACAAGATAAGCGAAATAGGTCAAAGCGGTAATATAGGATAAAAAGGGGGGGGGGAATCGTTCGCAATGGTGGAAAAGAACATAAGACAGTAACAGGGAAGGATGAAATGCGAAGCACTTCCGTAACAATGCTGATCTCTCCTACGAAATAAAACATACTCGACGCTGAGGCAGCGAGATGGAGGACGAAGGCAACTGGAAAAGCGGGAAGAAAGAAGAGAGAGAGAGAGAGATTGAGAGACAGAGGGGGAGAGAAAAGCGGAAGCCAACGCGTTGTTTGGTGGATGGCTAATGAGGCTCTGTTGGGCAGAAGGCAAATGCGCCTTGGAAAATGGAGATCGATTTTTCCTCCGGCCCCTGTGCTTCTGCTCATCGTTACACGATTGCGTCGATTCAATTCAAATTTACAGATTTCTGACCAAGAATTCATAACTGGATGCAAATGAAACAAAAGCATGGGACTTCATCAGTATAAAAATGGTCGCTATTTTTCTTACTTTCATGAAATAATTTATGGAAATACGAATTTCAATAAGAATCTGCAGTCTAGTAATCATCAAAAGTTTGTCAGCTACTATATTCCTTCGAAAGTTATAACAATACTGTGTATTTTATACATTTATGGTAAAAACTAGCTGGTGAACAATTTCATTTTATTAAAATTGTTAGGAAAGTAATATCTTTTTATTCAACTTTTGTTTCCTGTAATTTATACAGACAAAAATCCGCAGCACTGAACAAGCAATAAAACATTTATAGAATGCAGTCTGTCGAATATAATAAAATTAATTATTATAATTTGATGGTATTGAATGATTAAATTTATTGCAGACTACCTCATCATATGTTCAATATTTTCGAATTACTGTTTGGAGTCATGGAATTATAATTATAAATTTAATAACGCCGATGAGTCTGGTATTACGTAGTCTGGAACTGTCTTATTATAGGTCGGCGGAACACTGTTCTCGTCACACTATGTGTAAAGTAAATCCCAAGTGTCTTGGACCGATATGGCGCTCAATACCGTATGTTTCTCCTCGATCGATGCGCCGCATCCTCGAAATCTGTCGTTTAACATAGTTGGCTTCTATCCTCCAGTTTCTGTCGGGGGACTAAACGCTTCCAAGTTTCTTCGTTTCATCCCTGACTGCAGACTTGGTATTAGATTATCAGTATTGTCGTTAGAATCCATTGTTGTAACAATAATATGCAGAGAGGTTGCAATGGACAGATTGAAATATATTTTCCATGGAAATTTTGTCCTGTAAAATCCATTTAATCTTATTGATAAGACGAGTAGCTACATATAAGCATTTTGAAAGTACAGAATAATAAATTATGTAGTTCAGTTGACTAGTTCTATTATTAAAAATGGCGAATGCCATTGTCACAGGAGGATGCAGAAAAGGGATGACATATTGTTGGAGACCTTTTTTTTTCCCAACACCGAATTCTTGGATTGACAGGGTACTGAGAGCCAGCACGTTGTCATGATGGAACAGCCATCTATCACTTTGCAAAAGCTCAGGTCGTTTTCTGCTGACTTGTTCCCATGAACGCAGCAACACTGTGAAACAATGATGGCTCTACAAATGTGCTACCACCCATCATCGACACGGAATACGTGTCGACGGTATCTTTGACAAAAGAAGACAATTCGTAGTATCTCTTTCACCGAACTATACATACACGACGCTTCTGTTTTTCTCTCAAGTACAAAATAAAGTTTCGTATATACAATATAACACATATTCATTCATACAAATTCATTTACCCACTGTTATGGACACTAAACCTACCGAGCACTAAAAGCGATTAAAATGTTTTTGCTTACAAAAATGACTGTATTTATTTCGATTTTGTGCAATTTTTATCACGATATGTGCTTGGCTAAAGAAATTTGTCGAGTCAATTTACATATTAGCAACTTGATAATTTCAATAATTGTAAGATGAAACATATAAAACCGGTCGTTTGACCGGCAGTGGTAGGTTTTGAGTGAAAAATATGTGAAATTGGCAGGAGGAACGGACAAGGGTCCTTAAAAGGTTGCTGAGAGATTACTGATGATTCTTCTTATTGTTAGAGAATTACTGAAATGTTTTGAGAGAGTCGTGTTATATTTGCATCATTTGTTGGCTCGAAAGGTTAGATATTGCAGCGACAACATTTCTACAAGTAATAACGGCAGGGTCAGTTAGCATTTCAGCATGCAGAATCTACTGAAGCATATTTTAACGGCGACTTAGCGGCAGCTAGCATCCTATCGTCTTACCGGGTACTAGGAAGCTATCCAGCTTTGCTCGCAAATAAATCGGATTTCCCCTGCTCCGTTTCTGTTTGCAAAGAAACAGAAACGCTAAATATGACAGCATTAACTGCTGCCTGCATTAAACTTCCTAGCATCTACAAAGCTCGTAATTTTTTCTACTTATTAATGTCTGCGTAATTCTCAAAACACGGACAAATAATGCATGGCGCTTTGGCAAACATCTTTCAGATGCGTTTACGAACCGTATAATTTGCAAGCTGAATCCTATTTCACTTTTTAAAACATTCCACTAAGACGACAGAAGCTGTTTTATGGCCTTTTTGTTTATTTTTTAGATCTCTCTTAATTTTGGAATTTTAAGTCGTTTTAAATTTCCCAAAACTTCATTCTTTTCATAATGAATGTCATAATTAGATTTCGGGTATTGTTTCAAAAAGTTTTATCTAGAATTATTTTAAAAAAAGAAATAAATGTGTATATAGTTTATCTGCAACCAAGAAAATTTTTATTTTGGGAAACAGTTTATGGTACACGAAATAAATTTTCTGTTCGACACAGCTTTCCGGGATTGCTTCTGATACAAACGAACAGCAGAAACTAATTCACTTGTATAGCTCGATAAATCTCTCGGTAAAAAAATTACTTTATTGTCATTCGTAAGTATATTTCCGAGCAGAAAGCACTTGGGGCCTCTACCTCAGCTGATCAAATATAAGAAGAGTCTAGAAGCCACATCACCCACGTGCGACACGAATCTATATACGTGTAGCCAAATGCACATGTATGTATGTATATGTACACTGCTTTCGTAACTCCTGCCATTTTCAGTTGAAATGCATACGTCCCTATGCAGCAGGAATCACTGGGTCACTGTGAATATATTACACACATATGTCTACACTGTGTCCTTCGCAAAGCTGCTGATGGAGATAAAGTGGCGAAAAGTTTTATAAACATGGTGTCCGAAAGGGATAAGATACTTGTGCCCCAAGACTATATCAGACATTCACGTTATAAAATCGTGCGATTTATCTGTCAAATAAAATAAAGTTTATTATAAATATTTAATTCGATAACCACTGTAGTGACTCAGAAATGAGTAGATCAAATGTAAAGCAGTGTAAAACAGTGCATTCAAAGAAATTAACGCTGAACCTACTGAGCGCTGGAAGCAATTAAAATGTTTTTGCTTACAAAAATGACAAGGCTCTGTAAATAAATATTTAGATCCTGTGCAATTTTTATGACAATGTGAATCAATTTCGATGTAAGCAACTTCATAATTTCAATAACTGTGAAATGAAAAATATAAAACCTGTCATTTAACCGGCAGTGGTAGGTTTAGTGTTAAAGACGCAGTTGTGTTCTTTTCAACTCACAAAAATAATTAAAAAGAAAAAGAAATAAACGTCTAGATAACTTCTGTGCTTATAATTAAGGCAGACAATTTTTATTTTACATGAAAATCGAGTCTATTGACCATCCTCACTTATTCCTCTGCGGAAAAGGGATTTTTCTGAAATTCTATAGTCCAAATCGCGGCACTTTTGCCACAATCCGACCGCAGCGTCTACAATTTGGCAGAATCCTACTTCTCGGAAGGATACCCGCACACTTTTCCAAAGTAGAATCTCCGGCTCGGTGACCCTCGATGGTTGGACCGTTCGTGGTGACTGCTTTTCAACGCGGAGATTTCCATGTGTTTATCCGGAAGTCTGAGGACTTGCAGCGGCTCCCCAATTTCACAGAGTGCAGCAAGAAGTTCATGTTGATTGGGTCCGTTCGCCGATGGTTAATCGCATTCGTTGGATACTTTTCCTCGGCCGGCGAGTCCAACTTCCTTCACGCCTGCCTCATTAGTACTAATTAATGAATTTGCTTGGCAAGATAAAATCGATGCCTTTTAAATTACGTTCGCGGGAACGGCACGCCTGGGGACATTATCTTGCGCTCTTCGCCCGTTGCGGAGTAACGTGCCCGTTTTTAATCATAACGTATGGGTGTCATCAATTTAATGTAATTATTTGGCGAATTAGTTACACGTCCGAACACGCACGGTGGAACTCAAACTTTATTACACTCTCCTTTCCGAAGGAGATCCGAGGATGATCACGGTAGCTGTCCACTCGCTCTTGTAACCCATGTGTTATAAATCCGGAATAATTGGGATCGGGTGGACAGCTGTTATGCTCATCGATCATATCTTGATCCAGTGTCGCCAGGTCGAGAAAATCGAGGGGAATACAAGTACCCCCTCTCTGATGACCAGTCCAGTCTACGGCACGGGCACCGTGGTCTACGGACTTAGTGGGGGACGTTGGAGTGTGCGCATGGTGCTGGAATGGGATAGTGGAAGAGGAAAAAGAGGGGAATGTGTGAGCTCCGTTTGGAGCTCATCTGGCGACACTGTCTTGAACCTCTTCTTTCGGAAAACACGCTGCAGTGTTTGGTTAGGTCCGGCAGGTAACGATGGGATTAAGTAGAGACCAAGCACCATCGAAAGTAGAAACTTAAATACTTGTGTAATCCACTCGGTTGTACCGCCATTTACTGGTCACCCCGTATATCAAACTTGATTTTCTCGAAAACAGAGCCTCGTATAAAAATATTTAATTCTACATTTTCGAGTTATTTGTTTATGTAGACTCCACCCACTTTTCGGTGGGATCATCAGTAACCGATCACCCTGTATATTGCGACTGGTGAACGAGCGACGTCGTTCGGTGATAAGCATGAAAATTTCAGGACAGAGTTAATGACGCTCAAAATCGTGGGCGTGCTGCCGCCGTTCATCCTGCAATTTTTAAGAGCTTGATAATGAGGTGACACAACCTCACCTCGACGCGCTCTTCTGCCTTGCAATCCTCTTTTCCTGAGTTCGACCGAGTCGATTCCAGCCAGCCACGAATATATTCAGAAGCATAGGGATTGTCTAAGACTAGGTGGCTAGTCCTAGGTTAACAGTTGCGAGTGAAATTAAGGATTTCGCGGGGAAAGAGGGTGTCTTTTTAATTTCAATTAACGGCTAAGTTATCTAAATGTTGGCGGCCCAAAAGGGGCGTGCTTTTAATTAAATTTCCTTGGAAGAGGTGGACACAGAAGCTGGATTGCGACGAAATGGGATCCTGTTGTCACTGTTCAGGTAAATTCGGTTTAATTAATGCTGAAACCTGCGAACCTCTAACTGCACACCGGACGTACACATTCTGCTCATCATAATTTCCAGAGTGCATCGAAACAAGCACGCTCCTCGATTTTATCCTTGAAACGCGGCTGCGTTGAGACAAATGGCACAGTAATATGAAAATCTTTAAATCTCATAAAGTTATTTAAATTAGAATAATTTTGGTTGTACCATATATGTATTCTGTTCAAAATGTATCATTGGAAATTCATAAGAATCAACAAAGATAATCTGCCTTCTCCCTGAGACAGAAATATTATCATTTATAACGTAATTTGACAAGAATGGTTACCATTGGAACAGAAATTGCAGGCGCGTTTTAGAATTTATGCCAGCCCCCGAATGAAATCGTGCATTATTGCAGAGACAATTATCTTGAACTGCTGCTTCCCTGAATGTAGGTTTTCATTTATGCTTGTTTACGTTGTTATATGCTTGTTATGTCAACCGTGAGCATCATTATTTTAAAAAAACTAGCACACTTTGCGCTTGTTTATTCTTGTGAATAAACAAATTTTTGAATTTTTTGTTTGTAATAAGTATTACACTTCTCTTAAATTTATTTTTAGATCCTTTATTTTTCTTTAAATTCATACAAAAACGTAAGGTTCTTGAATTGAACAGACGATCAAATTTGATCAATTTCATTGAGAATTTCATTGTGATTCTAATAACCGCTACGCCCTCCTCTCGAATCCTTAAATTCGTTATTGACGAACAATGGACAGAAATCAAGGGCTGAATCGAATAAATTAATGGGAACCTGAGCTTTAACCATAGAACGTCTGGGTAACAATAGGTTAACAGTTCCGTCGATCTTCGGCAAACCCATTTGCCCCCATCGAGTCATTTGCTACCTATTAAATACAGCGGAGTTGGTTATAGAGTTGCTGTAAGCCATCTTAAGCCAGCCGAATCTACATACTTATATGTAAGTGTGACCCGTGAGTTAGCACAATGAATCTTTGCTCACGAAACTGGGGGCTTTTGTTCCTGCTTAGCTGATAAATCCAATAGTTCTGAAGTGTCGATAATTACACGTTTATGGAACATTGTTGTACATGGTAACAGGGGGGAACTTGTAGCAATTGTAAGTAGTTTAGAACTCAATTCTGATCACAGAGAAAATAATGTATTCTTACCTCGAGACTAAACTGCGCGCAGCAGTAATTTGATTGAGTAATTTCAACGTTTCGAAAATTAACTACTAATAATCTCGTTTCCTAAAATCACTAGTATTGTTACAATAACGACTTCCGACACAGATAAAACATAGTTCACACTATACTACTTTCCTGACAAATACAGAATATGACAGATGGACAGAAACGTTAGTGAGCTGCATGGAAAAGCACGCACGTTGTATAAACAAGGTTTGATGTTGAAATATGGAATTCGACATTGTTGTTTTACTGTTAAACATTAAATCACTTCCTGTCCGCTTGCCCTAAAAACAGCTTCTGTGTATGGTAAACAAACATGAATTTCAAATAAATTTTTATCCGGTTCAATGAATCCGTTGCGCATATACAAACTATAATAAGTGATAAAACGAAGAAAACATGTATCTATACGATTATTAAATATTAATGAATTGGTATTGAGAGAATAGAGATAATATTAAATTGAAAACAATTTTGCTGTATGTACAGAAGCTACGATATGGAATCTGCATTTAAAGAAGATGTTAGAAAACCTGGGGGTTAGACCATTCAGGATCGAAGCGAACGTCAGCTTGATACTTGGCATAAATCAGATGCAAAAGGATCTGCTGCCACTGCTGAAAATAATATCCTACGTGTCACTTCTTTATCGAAAGAATAGAAGTCGCCTAGGATTCCGCCTCCCATTTGTCTGGAGAACGCGAGAATCGATCTGCCATCGTACTGTCAAATCCAGAAAGGGATGTCAAGTTTAGTTTAACATGTCGTGATACAAACAAATAGCAGATCGCGGAATACGCGCAACAACGGATGCGTTTAAGAGACCAACGATTCCGGAGGGATACACACAAAAGAAGAACACGGTACACAAGATTTCCGTATTAATTAACCGGGAGCGTAAAAACGGAATGCGCGGTCCGCGCCGTGCACTTTTGTCGGTTTTCGCATTTTTTTCGCCGTTTTGGCAGCTTAATGAGAACCGTGACAAGAAAGAAAAGTTTTATCTGTTTATTTTAAAATCCCGGAAAACCGAGTGTAAAGAATTCTATGGAACTCCGGGCGTGTGTATGGAGTGATCAAATTGAAATCCAGGCTGAGCGGTATTCCGAAAATTCAACGCAGCAGGTGAGAGTTTGGTAACGATTGTAAACATACAACAAATTCCGCTTTCTGCTGGCTTTGTAAAAAATATGTGTAGAGCAAAACGCGTGGCGAGATTCTTTCAAACGTGAGTTTGCAAAATACAGGTGCAAATATTTCGAAATAAGCGTGTCCGTATTTACACTAAATATTATATTAGGCCGGAAAGAAAGTTCTTGCGGTTTTTGTTATTTTGATTTTATAATAAAAACAGCAAGAACTTTCTTTCCAACCTAATATTTAGATTCATGAGGGTAACCTTAAATATAGTGGTACTTTTTAATCTTTATGCAAACTCGTGTCTGTATTTGTTATTCAATGAAAATTAGAATTAGAAAAAATTTTTCTTCGTCAACTAAAAAATATCACATTGTAGAAATAAAATAACAATTAGTTCTTGTTAATATATACATTATCTTGCATTTTACAAATCTGCATATGCTATGAATGCATAAAGATGATCTAGTAATTAAATATTGTTGTTAAACAAGTTGTTAAATATTCTATTTTTTTATAGTACGCACGGTATCAACAGGCATATCTAAATTGTGGTCAAATATTTTTGGAACCGCGGTATCGGAACTGCAAAATTTTTCCATAAATACACCACGGCCAATAACGTTATCTGATTTTTATGACGCATGCACAATACACCCGCATTCTTGTTAGATACTGTGGCCATCGTGCTTCAGTATTCCGTAGATAACACTCGCTATTTCAAAGAGTCTTTGTAGTGATTCAAATTTATAGCGCTGTTATTTTGGAAAAATTTCTGGCTGGTGAATAACAATGTTCCACATTTTAGTTTATTCTGTTTACAAAGAAAAGCTTGTATGAAGGGTCTGAAGAGCTTCAATAAAAAAAAGCTTGTGTGGTACACGTTTGTGCAATACAATCTTTTTAATTGATCTGGATCTGTATTCGCAGTTGACTTTGAAATACAAATTTTCATTTACATCTGATACATGTTTGCGAATAATAAATAACACTAGATAATATCGAACGGAAAAAACTTAAAACAATAATGTTTGATACTATTCTTGTTTAATCGTGTCGCATATACTACTACTTTTAATATTCACTCAATTTTTATTCTGCAAAGATTGCATAAATCCTGGAGCCATAACATAAAAGCAGGAAATAAAATCCTATTTTTATTTGAAGTTTATCAGAGCCGTACAAACAGATGCGAGCTCGTAAAGACGTAATAATAACATTGACTACCGGCCATAATATTCCTTAATGCCCGACAGTCTGTATGGGCCGCGTAATCCGTCTCTCATTCATTCTAATACATAAACAAACCTTGTTCACACAACGATATCGAACGGTAAACGGCTCCGTATAACCGGGGCTGGAGGGGGTGGGAGCGCATTGTGTTCTGCTATTATTCACTAGGTCGAATGCATTGGCAAATATGCGTGACGCATCCGCGGCGGCGCCGCGCCGGGCCGTTCTGTTTATCAACGACAGGACGCGATAATTCGATTATTATTATACGACGATAAAAATCCGTCGATGGTATCGGTCTCATTAACCATTGGTGTGCGGATGGCCCTGGCCCGGGCTCATCGAAAATTGATGGCGTAACGTCGACCGCACTCGAAAGATTAATTACACGAGTGTCGTTTTCGTATCGACCAGCCCGGGTCGATAAGTCATCCTCGGCCTGTCGGTGGCGCGTTTTTCGCCGATCAAATTAGTCATCGTGGGTAATCGAGTTTTCTTGCGGCGATCATTTGCCAAGGAGCTGCACCCGCGCTATTTCCTTCCCGTCCCGGCGTCCGCTGCAACTCAAAAGTTGTTTACCCTCTTGAAAATTCTCTTTATGATAGGCTGATGATTTCTATGCAAAATAGAAATTGGTGCTTCCTCTCCCTTAATAATTTTATAATCTGAAATTTATATTAGGCGTATCGGAAAGTAATGTCGTATTTTTTTTCGTAAAATGAAAGTAGTAAATCACTGAAATAGTCACCATCCTTATCAATGACTTTCTGCCACCTGGTAAATGACTTTTCAATCCCTGATCGGTAGAATATTCATTGTTTCTGATCAAAAAATGTAGCAAGTCCGGTTTTTAGCTCTTCTACATTTCGGAATTTTTCCACTTACAAAATGCTGCATTGTCCTGAACAAATGATCATCAAAAGGTGCGACATCGGGTGAATAAGGTGGGTGTGGTAACACTTCCCAACCTAACTCTTCGATTTTGTTTGAGCCTTGTTTGCAATTAGCATACAATACCGGATGTGTAACTCTTTTGGATTTGAATCGGTCATGTCGCACACAACCTCTAAAAAATCAATATTTTTGTACAAGATAGTGAAAACAGTACTAACTAGTCTCCTGAACCTGCAGCCATGTAGTGAACAACGTAGGTGTACGAAGTTAGCCGTTATTATGACGTGCGCAAAAACGACATTACTTTCCGTGGTCCTCCTAATATTTTAACATTCTTTAAATGATTTTACAGTTCTGCATTTGACCTACACATTTTTGTTATAAAATGAGTTCAACAGACAGAAGTTAAATGTGAAAATGTATTTCCTCTTTCAATCATAATATCGGATTGAGGGAAAAAGAAGTTACCCTCCCTCTGCGAGTATCGGATTGGTCACGTGACATTGTGACACATGCACGACGTAGATGGAACCCGTCACGTGACCGAACCGTGGCAGAAGCGTGGGGGAACAACGTCGTAGAAGAGGAGGGTAGAGTGGGGACATGGGGACTCACAAGTCTGTTTCTTAAAGATGCCAACAAACAATATAATCATTTAAATATCGCCTCAGTACACATTCTCCAAGAAAAACACTTGGTACAAATCTACACGAAGTAAATTAGCTTAATAAATAGTCGACTTCGTCAATTGATGGATGCGTGAAGTGCGCAAACTTTGCTAAACCTTTTTACGCGAGTTGAACGTTTCGCGTGGAAGCTAATTCGGTGCGGGGGCCGGGCGGGAAAGTTCTCGGTAGTTTTGGGACTAACCTCGTATAAACCGTTGAATGAAATTGATATTGAAGTTTACGAAGTATCTTGGAACTTTTTTGAAAACAAGCCCGGCGAGGCGGGGCCGAAGGAATCCCCGAAACTTTAATTGTTGCTCCGGAAGGAACGAGAGAAGAAACAGAAACGCAACGGGTTTGCTCCGGGATGCTCGGCAACTTCTCGGAAGTACTAAATTGCTTTAGCCCCGGTGCCGGGCAATGCATCAATTGATTAGAAGTCACCCGGGCTGCAGGTTTTTGCGAAAAGCACCTACATCCTCCTCCAAGTCCTCCTCGAGGTCGACGTCGAATCTATTTGTCGGGGCGTAAGCGTGAACGTCGAATACGCAAGAGGTCCGTCCTCTTCCTTCAGCATTGAAATCACGTTTGACTAGACAATCAAGTTGAGCACCGAAAGTGAAATAAAACGAAATGCAAATGTCGAGGTGAATGCAGTTGATTCGATGCAGAAACAAAAAGAGGAAAGAAGGTCGAAAAAAAAACACATTGGGCTGCCCAGAAACCCTATTCTCTCATCCAATTTACCGATTTGACCCTTTCGAGCACGCCGTTTCCTGGACCGAGGCTAGACAATGGAAAAACAATTTGGATGGTATTGTTTTTCCGTTTTATATGCCACTAATGTCACAATGTCCCTCGTTCGATTAGAATGCCGGCGAAACGAGCCAGTAAAGTGTAACATTGTTTGTTTCTATCTCCCCTTTCTCGTTCTGATTAATTTCGAATCGAATTTTAAAGCATCGTTGTTCGATCATTTCCGCGCGGTGGATATGTTATGTTGTCATTCTGGGAATTGGCCATTTTGCAATACTGTTTAGAAATTATTATGCCTGGATTCCAATTGGAACACTCCCTTTTGCCAGTATATTGTGCTTAGTTAGTGGATCAATAATTAAATTGACCGTTTAAACGAGTTTAGGTTTCAGTTTACTGCTTAATTATGCAGCATTCCAATCACTAGCGGTTCGCAACAAATCTAGGACAAGTATGAAGCTGACAATTATTTATGAAAATTACATTTAATGTCGCTGGCGTATTATGAATTTTGTATGACTTGTGTCAATCTAAATATATGTGCTTGAACGAGAAATCCATTTAATAATTTGCAATTGAAGCTTTGTAATTTCAATTATGAAATAAAGAATGTGAAACCGGTCGTATTAACCAATTTGGCCTGTGAATGGCTCGATTAATAAGTTTTTAGTTTGCAGGATAAAGTCTGAAATGTAAACCTACCACCGACTAATCGCGAGGGCGACTAATTAATTCACACACGGAATAAACTCATTTGACGGCGGTTCCTCTGAAAACAAAATTACGAAGACGCGGAAACAGTGTCCCGTCACAAAGAAAGCTTGCCTTTGACAAAAGATATTCTTTCGTACCGAATGAAATCTCGAACGCATTTGCTTAATCAAAAAACTAACGAGACCTTTTGTGTTTGTCGACGAAGTTAGTCTGCGGCCGGACGCAAAAGGAGCACGATACGTCTCGCACGCCGTGGAAAACATTCGCTCGTTATTATGTTGCGGTGAAAAGAAACGGGGGGGGGGTGTGGAAACGACGCAATTCTGTGCAAAGTGCAACGCGTTGTGCTTTCTTTGAGGGCTGAGGAAAGCGAGAGGACACGCGCGTAATGGAATTCTGGATGCGTTTACATTCACCTGATCGTGAAGCAGGGTGGGGTGGGGGCGGGTGGAAGGGGCGCACGACGATTGAGGTAATTGCCGCGGACCGAGAAATTTCGGGAAAACTGGGGGGTGGGTGGCCCCTTTGAGAAGAGCATTCGAAGTCTAACGTGAAAGCCATTCTGGCCCCCGGGGGTCACACGATCATCCGACAAAACGGTTCCTTTTGAGCCATTTCACCTTTGTCCAACTACAACGGACGCACGGTGGACTGTTTCGACAATCTAGCGATAAGGAAGTCGCCGGACGGACAGAAATCAGCAGTTAGGCAAATATGTATTACTTGGAAAACACCTCCGACATTCTTTTACTACCCTTAAAACTCACCTGTCAGATTTCGAGGGTGTTTTACATAGTAATGGGTTATAATTCTATTCAAGCGATATCGATACCTGGTTCCAAAGTAAATATCAAGGTATCATAAGCAGGTATAAATACGTATGTAGGTATCAAAAGGTATCGGTACCAAGATGATACCTACTCAGAAGTGTCGATCCTTTGTAAGTACGTCTTGGATGGAATTGGTATCGATACTTTCAATAATGTACGGTTCGTTCTCGAGTTTCGTTTGTTCCCGTGACGCGTTGATATAAATATAAAAATTGTCAGTCGCTGGATCTCTGACGTTCGGAGCTCGATGTCCATGTCAACTAATGTCAAGTCCGACTTCTCGATACTTACAGTATGTATTTATTATTGTTTCGATGCTTATAATACCAATATCAGGCAGTGTTCATTTTAGCAATACTCGTATCAAATGTCAATACCAAGTACCTACTTAAGCTTGTGATACGTATCAAACCTTCCAAACAATTATTTGGGTATCCAATTGCTTAAAACTCACGAGAAAAGCTGGTATCACGCCCATCACTAGTTTTAAAATCAAAATTCATATTTTGGGGTTTCTTGGACTGTGGGGAATGAATATAAACCATTTGTAGAAACGAATGTTTAACTATTTAGAATGAAGAGAAAAATATTTTGTATCGCTAAAAATACTTCTAATTTTTCCAAATTTCTTCGTTAGCTGCTATCCAGGATTCTGTAATAGCTATTACAGCTCCTGGCAAAGAGCATGCGATTTTATCTCCTCTATTACCTATTTGCGAAAAAGGGCGTCACTATCGCTCTCCACAATTTCCATTCCACATCGGTGCCTTGTAATAAGACCAATCAACATTTATGCGCCCGTGACGAAGCTCCCGTAAGCCGCTATAAATTCTGGCGGGCTCGTGGATCGATCTCGGAATCGTTTTAATAGACTCGGTACGAGATCGAACAAAAGAAGCGTGAGTCGTTACTGGGAACGATTTCAATGCCTTGCAAAGGACTTTCCCGATCTGTAATCTATAATGGACTTTCTTTTTTTCTTTTGATCCGAATTTACGCGAGACGAATAATAATATAAGCTCCGCCTAATCTTACGTCGACGTAATTGAATGCGGAACGAAATTACTTGAAGCGTTTGGAATACATTAAGAGATTGCATTAATTCGTGCTGTTTTTAGACTTGGAATACAGTAAAACCTCGCTGGTTGCACGAAACGGGACCGAGAACGCGTTCAAAAATCGAGGTTGTGACGAATATGTATTACGACGTAGAAGGGGAAGATAGAGTGGGGAGACTTAATCTGGCAACTCAGATTCAGTCTTATTAAGACCTATTTACATTACATTTACGTCAGTGATATACACATTGTGCAGGAATTAATACAACCTCTTGCTAGAAAATTCTAACGTTCCGTTTCCGATCGATCCAGAGGCGACCATCGCCGCAGAACTTCGTCTACAGTTTACTTAGTCGAATACTCCTTATTTCCCGGTAACATAACAAGCAGAAATGCCGGGGACTATGGGCGCACAAGGAAAACGTAATATTTACTGTATATAGAATTACCGAGGACACCGGTGGAAACGCTTGCTCTACAGCTGTAAAGATTGCTCGAGGTATAAAAATACAAATACGAAAATAAGTAATGTCGTACTGGCGAGCACACCGTGTATTCCGGTTTTTTGATGTTTGGCTTCCCGGTCCCTGTGCATCGAGATACGGACGGAACCATCGTCCTTAGAATTTAGTTACCCCGGTTCTGTGGTTTAAAATAAAAAGGGAGTGTTCTCTCCGTACCGCGGAGATCTTAAAAACACCTTATGAGCACCGGTGAATTATGAAGTGGAAAAAATCCAAGACCTGCTATTCTACATAAAAAGGTAGAAGACATATTCCAGTGTACTAATATTTTTCTCTGTTTTCTTTCTATTCGCATCTCTCTGTGTGCCGTACTATTTGTCAGCGTTCTTTCAAAAAGACGCTTCGCAGCAGCACAGAATGTTTATTTGCAAAGTGTATTCCAGTTCCTTATTCATTTTAACATCACCAGCAGAAAACCCTTTGGCAAGTTAGTTGCATAATATTTTCCTGGCTAATGATAATTCTTGGCATGTGTTTTTCTTCGGTTTTCTTGTTCGCCTAAATAAATTGTAATCAAGATTCAAACCTCGTCGAGTATAATCTACACAATTTTATGTGTCTCTTTAAAAAAAGAATTAGGAAAAATATGTTTTCTAACATGCTCGCGCTGGCCGGCCGAGCAGGGGTAGTCGATAAGGTAGAGAGAGAGAATCGGACGATTTTTAAAGGACAGCAAATAAAAATAATAAATCTGAGATAAACGGGACGCAGCGAATAACGCGACACAGCGACAAGAGATCGAAATGAAAATTCAGGTCGGCCGCGAAGGTAAATCAATCCCTAAACGGTACAATATCATAAATTGTCAATAAACGTTGCTGTAGAAACTGTCCGGCTTATACAAACGAGCGTGCATGCAAGACGCGCCGACGAATTTCAATGTAATCTACAGCCTTTTGAAAAACACGTATACTCCGCCGGTTAACAACAATCGTAACTCTCTTTTATTATCTCAGTTACATGCACCGTTCGCGGAACTGTCGATTGCACCGACGATTGACGAACACTATCGGCGGCCGCGTCTTTTCCCTAAAAATCGCACGGGTTGCAGAGCTCGTGTTCCCGCGTTTCGCAATTATAATATCGACTAGTGGTCCGATCCCGCGAATAGATACCGGCGCGATAGAATTACGCGAATTTTCGCATAAACAGCGTCGACCGGGTATTACGGGACATTGTTATTTGAGAATTCATACGGTCAGGAGTCAGGCCGATTAACGACTTTGCTACGTTGCACTGCGCTCCGACAAATTGCATCGTGAACTATGCGAATGTTTACAACCGGATCCACTTATAACAGTAACACAGGTCGCATACTCTGCTAGCGATCTATCGTCCCCGCTAACAATTCCCTACACACTATGCGGAACAAAATTTTTGCATTAATTGTTTTACAGGACGATTTATATTTCGCGCATTTACCTTCCACTTCTTCAGCGGCGCATTTATTATGCGAATATGCGGCTTTATTTTGAGTGTGCTTGGAGACGGGAACATCGAAATACGATTTAACATGCAAAATATATAATATAATTAATTATTTAAAGTGATACACAGCTTCTACTTCTTTATTAACACATGTGAAGGCTTTAAAATTAAGTTCATTCAAATCTTTACTTCGGACTACTTTTTTACATATTTTTTAATCGATTTCTTGTTCTTCTACTAGATTCAATTACACAAATATATTCCATTAAAGAAATTTTCAATTTATTCGAGTTTTTAATTTCATGATTCAATTAAACATACACACAGTGATACTGTTCTATCAGATTTGTTTTTTAACATATTTTTACGTACGCGTTTTTGTATAGGTTACATAAAATTGATATATTAGGTCGGAAAGAAAGTTCTTACGGTTTTGCATTTGAATTTAATAGTTAAAAACCGCAAGAACTTTCTTTCCAACCTAATAGTTATTTATTTAATTCAAGTTTTTTTAAAGTGGAGCCCGACGTTGATATTTTGTTTGAATATTACAGATTTACCAGATTTATTTTTGCACGGTTTTATTGACATTCTGCGACGCTAAATATAAGAATGTGTCGAATAACTCCACACAGCACACAGTGTACCTTGCGAATAACAATATTCTAACAATGCAGCGACTCTAAAAATACAAGTACATCTCTGTAGATACACTTTTCAGTGTTTTACCTCTGTGAACAATTTTATATAAATATTCGTTGTTATTTCAAGGCGGTCTCTTATGAGAAAAGTCATGAAGACTCGAGACTGGCTGGATATGGTACTATCAGGAATATATTCTTGCCATACATTTTGTTCACATTGTGGTACAGCCTTTTCTCTTTCTCTCTCTCTACTTCCGAAAAATATGAAAGTAATATTTGCTTCTGCAAGCTGTTTCTTGTTTGTAACAAACTTTATTTTCTACATATGTACACTGTTGTATATAACCAAGTACTATTACTACATACTAGTTTAAATGAAAAATACGTGTCAAATGGCATCTATTTTTACGTTAAAAGTTTTAAATTGTAAAGACATATTCACTTATCATTAAAATGTTAATAAATCCAACTTCTAAATTAGATTAATTAATTTCTATCGAGATAAAGAATCCAACAGTATACAGGGTGGTCCTTTTAAGTAAGGCCACCTAAATATCTCTTCAGGCTATTGTGTTGCAAAACATATTATAAGACCAAATATCTGGCGAGAATATTTTTTTCCGAATGTCATTTTTTTCGGAGTTATCAAGGACATAAGTGTTTTTTGACACATAACTACACTTTTTTTATTGCATCGTGTAACCGATCGAAAAATACATTTAGATATGTATAATAGCATGACCTTGAAATGACGATCTTCGAAAATGAAAGTTCAAATTAACCTTAAACAATGATCAGCTTTAACGTATATGAATACTATGCCAATTTTCTCTTGCATTGAGTAATTCATTTCAAACAGTACGTCGATACACACACACTGATAGATAAATTAAAACTGATCGGGATTTCAAACCGTTAGGTATCATCAGTATTGCGATAGTAAACACGTTTATTTACATTCACGCTCTTCAAAGCCTACGATTTTGATAGACATAAGTTTTAGGTAAAACTTTAATTTCCGAAGATCGAGGTCATTTCAAGGTCATGCTATTATACATATCTAACTGTATTTTTCGATCAGTTACACGATGGAATAAAAAAAAATGTAGTTACGTTTCAAAAAACACCGATGACCTTGATAACTCCGAAAAAAATGACCTTCGAAAAAAAATATTCTCACCAGATATTTGGTCCATTGACACCATACACATTACGTAACAAATATTTCTTGCATCACAATAACTTGAAGAGATATTTAGGTGACCTTACCTAAAAGGACCACCCTGTATAAATACATTAGTTAATATTTTATCAATATAGTATTTCCATGTTTCTTGAATTTCGTGGAGTAGTGTATTTTGCGTCGGAATTTTTGCGAAAATTTGTCTAGCTTTTAGCCAGAACATCTTCGAAAAATACATTTTCGCGTTCAACGGCATGCAGCGAAATCGTCGATACATTAGTGCGTGCTATATTGACGCGGCTGGCTTGTCGTCATAGCGAAACGTTCCTGGAAAATATATTTCCACACGAGGTGTATTTGCACACGCGAACCTGGCTCGGGACGACCTACATAAGTAAGTACGTGTAGCCCGACGTCCAAGAAGTCGGGTCACAGTTACACCCGCGGCGTCGTCGTACCTTGACCAAGGATACGGTTCGATGCGTCTCGATTGTTGCGTGAATCTCCGTTACCACGGCTCCATGAATGGAGTAGACGATTGGTTACAAAAGCAAAACATTCCTCTTTGGTACGAGTGCGTACAACACTCGCCTTTGAGTGCGTACAACACTCGCCTTTGAGTGCGTACAACGATTTAAAAATTACTAGTCAAGAACTTAATCCCTATATTGATACCAAAAATGTTCACTTGAAGTTTCGCACGCAATTTTTCGCCAAAGCTCGTTGTAAATGATATTTCAAATAATACTTCTGTGCTGGAGGAGAAATGTTATATCAGTCTCAAATCTTCTTTAAGTGGAAGTGCTTCAGCTGAACTAATTTTTAATGGTACTAAATAACCTTGAATGAGCTTGAATGACCTTGAATGACCTTGAGTAACCTTGGAAGACGAAAGTGGTATTTAAATATAAACATACAGCTCCGTATAAGCGAGCAGAGATCACCTTGAAATCTCGGAAGTGCTCTCCCTGAGTATTGGCATAAGGGTTAAAAAAGATGTATGTATCTTTAAAGGATTTCAATTGTTGCGTAGATCTCCGTTACCCTGGTCTCTATTAATTTATGAATGTGTAGTTTCTTTTTGGTGAAGGTACAACAATTTAAAAATTATACAGTGGGTGTAAAAAGTATTCGTACGCCCTTTAAAACAGAATAACTTTTTCATAATTGTACCAAACGACCTGACTTTTTATAATCAATTAGAATCATTGCTTTACGAAATAATAGGCAAAAAAGATTTTCCAAAAATAAAAATTTACATCGTTACATGCAAAAATAAAAAATACATTTTTTAAAACTTTTTTATTTTTGCACGTAACCTTGTAAATTATAATTTTTGGAAAATCTTTATTGCATATAATTTCGTAAACCAATGCTTCTAATTGATTATAAAAAATCATGTCGTTTGGTAAATTATAAAAATGATATTCTATTTTAAAGGGCGTACGAATACTTTCTACACCCACTGTATACGATTACATAAAAAAGAATTAGTAGAAGTTATTTATTCATGTAGAATCAGAACGAACCAAACATTGTCTCTCGAGGTATAATATAAGTAATGATATTTGTCCAGATAAACAAAGGGTCGAGAATTAATATTTCCAAGCTACTTGTTTTCCCGCAGCAGGACACAACTTATACAATTAATTTTAAGCACGTATTCTGTTCCGCGAGTTGCTGTCGAGTCGCCGCGTTTCTCGTTACTCTTTCTCTCTTCTTCTTCCCCTTCTTATTTTTTATTCGCGGTCTAAGCTGCCAGCAAGTTCCAACGGTAACAGTCCCCCGGCACAATGGTCGCAGCGAAAAATTTATCATAAAAGATTCGAGTTGGAATAGGTATGAACGGCGAAACGCTGCGGAGACAGCTCCGTAGAAATAGTTTTTCACACCGCGATATGTCTGTACTAAGTGAAGACGAACGTGCATGGAATCCTCCGAAACGAAAGTATCATCCACCTATGCGGAATGTGAGGAATATTTGTAAAACAGCTATGGCACTTTCGCGATGATGGAAAATGGAGCGTGACGATTATTCTGAGGGCTCGCGGCGGTCATGTCAGGATCCAATTATTATTACAAATCGGCTCAATATTTCTTGATAGTTACAATGGTCGCAGTCTTCATCTCTTCGTGAACAAATTTTTTAAACTGATGAAAAATTCAGTGCTCTTATACGAAGTCATTCGAAGTGACTTCTTTCTTTGCGAAAAACGCGGACCAATCAGAGCGCGGCTTTTTTGTTAATAACCCCTTAACCATTTTCGTAAAGGAAAAAGTTACTTCAAATAACCTGAAGAATCACATTCTTTAAGGAAGTACAACATTTTTGGGGCAGCCTGTATACAAGGTGTTCGCGCTGGCTATCACTAGCCAACGTTTTTCTTGTAAATAATAATATTAGAAAAAAATGGAAGAGGAAAGAGTAGCAATGTTTTTTATGCACAACACAATGGCGTATGTAATTTTTTTGTGTTTATATTATTTTGTTAGATATGAAGGTGACCTTCAATTTTTTAAATGGAATGCTGTATATTTTTTGATATCACTCTAACTCATCATTTTAACTCTAGGGCAGTCTAGGGGAAATAAAAATAATATAATAAGGCTTCGGTTAGGTAAAGTGCTGATACTAAATTGAGTTTGAAGCGTTCGGCAGGCTCCTGACCAATGTTATAAAGCAAGGGGGTTAACCCAGTCGAACAAACGCGTTCGGCCAGCACAGAGAAATATTTTCACAGTCTGCTGGTATTGCTCAGCGAAACATCGGGAACTAGGATGCAGCAACTAGCAACGCAAAGTCCGGGGCTTTGCTCGGGATGCTAAATGGACGCCTATAAAATGTCGAGGAGCGATGCTCTATTTAGAAACCGAAAGACCGATGTTGCGGCCAGGTAAGCGATTGTTAACGGGTAGTTTGAAATCACGGAATGCGGCGCGCCTCGATCGAAGAGTTGTCGTCCAACTTCTCTGCAGATCGTGGTCCCGACAGATTTCGGTTTACCTCGGACTTACACGCGGTATAATTGTCCGTTCGTTTTCCGAGATTCGCGTGATTCAGCTCTCATGCTCGCGTGTTCGAAAATTAGACATATTTCGGAGCTAGTGCACCGAGATGCACAAATTCGCATTCTCTCAAACATCATCCTCTTTAGGAAGTCCTTTGTGGAAGTCCGATGATCAATTGAAAACAGCTAACTATCGTCGACGAACCTAAGGCATTTATGAAAAAAGGAAATGAAACATTCTTGTTCGGAATCCCATCAATTTGTTAATTTTGTGTTAGGTTCTCTGAAAAAGTTTCGTTCTAGAAACTGAAATAATTTTTTAAGAAAACAAATTGAACCATTAACGAACAGATGATTGGACATGTTTTATATTTATCCGTAAAATATAAAAAATAACATCTGGGTTTTTCTTCCTGGCAAAAATTGAAGGTTACAGAATCTGAAAATGAAGTTACCTAAATGTTTATATACATCCATCTCTAACTCATATTTTTCAATTAAAAAATTGGAAGGTATTCCTTGAACATGAGTTAATCTGTCCTAAAAGTTTCAAAAAAATACACTTCATAGTTCTTTTTTTTAAATCTGCGAAAAGTAGACGTGTTTCGGGTTAGTGTACCGAGATACACAAATTCGCATCCTCTTCAGGTTCCTTCCTCTTGAGGCAACAACACGAATCGCACCAATGACCAAGTGGGAATCCGTGCAGCCTTCAAAAGCTTCTTCCGGCCCGCACTCGAGCCCCACTTCTATCGGGCCGGCATTGTTTGGTTCACTTTAACATCGCGCTACATCGCGATACATCACGTATCTTATTACCCAGATATTTACAAACGCAGAAAATGCATCGCAGGTGTATCTTGCGGAGCACTCGCGAATTTCTGCGGCGTATTGTTCCACGAAAGCGTGCACGTTGTGGGAAAAATTCACTTGACGGTACTTTATGGAGGAAATCCTATTATGAAGTTTTATATTCTACTGTAAAATTTGCAAATGCCGGTGTTGGTCGACTGCGTGCGAATTCGAGATAACAATTTGTTCGGATAATTTTTATATTAATCGCGAACGATTTTTTATAAAATTTTATTTTATTCATGTCACTTTCCATTCTGTGCATTCGAAGAAACATATGAATAATTTTTTTAATAATAATTTTTCGTTAATTGAATTCGTACAAATCTTCGTTTATGTAGATTCATTGTTTAATTGTTCTTTCAAACGAAACCCATTGCTCTTCACAAATCGACCCGAACATCATAACACATTAATGCAAATTACATCCAGACGACGCAATGTAACTTAAACTATTGCGCTTTTACATAATTTCTGCAAAATACTGTTGTTATCTCGTTGCATTCGGTAATCCTGTTCGCAATGACTCATACTACACGAAGCTCTACAATGGATCGCATAAAGTTAATTAAAACATCGAGAGTCTCCGAGGGTTGGGCCACTTGCAATCTAATGACCAAGAAATTTTGTTTTATTGCGAGGAACTGTGTAATTAAGTTGTTGATGATAGTGTTCAATACAATAAAAACCATCGTCAAACTAAAAATTATAAAGTAAAAGCTATAACACGCGGATAATTACCTTTTATCTTTCTCAACAAAATAATCAAGTAAAATAAAGCAATTTAAAAATACAACTAATAAAAATATCTGAAGTCGAGTGTTATAGTTAAAAAAATAATTAAATGCTGTTTAATAAATCTATGTTGTCTATACAGTGAACCACAAAAGTCAGGTCGTTTGGTCCGATCACAAAACAGTTATACTGCTTTAAAGTGCGTTCAAATACTTTCGTGGCTCACTGTACATCAAAACATTAAGATAGTTTTTTAAATAATGCCCGTTCACATAAATGTTCAGTTATAAGTAGAAAAACTGATTGAAATCGATGACCCCATTACCGTGACTTCCTGTCAGAGTGTATTTACTCAACCGTTCCCTCTCAACACCGATAATGAGCACACATGGCCGCACCAATTATTATTATCCGTTCGGTATACGCAAAATTCTAATTATTTCGCAAATTGTAAGTTAGCAAGAGGACCACGTGGCAGCGCACGTACCACCGTCCGAAACGAAGTTATAATGCACAATTTATGAGATAAAATTAATTCAGGAATGATATAATTAACATCAGACCATTACTACGGTTCATGCCCGCTCTAAATGAGATGTAATTTACAATGTATAATGAGTCGTGTTATGCACAAATTCTCGCTCAACGTGTCTTTCCACAGAAGTGCCGTTCAACTAACCATTCCCAAGTTAATTAATTCCGAGCCACAGTGTGTCAAAATAATATTGGCACACTTTTTAAAGAACCTTTCCAATATTCGACCATACGACTTTGATTTCTATTTTTAGAAGTTAGACCAATTAGCTTAGTGCATGATGTGCAAAAGATATTTTGAAAAAATTGCAATTGTTCATCATATTCTGAAAATTTCATCGAAATAATGATTATATAAAAACTATCATAAGCTACCAATAAATAAATGTTAAATGTATAAAAATCAATAAGTGCATATGCTCTTTATAAATGGATATGCCACTTTGGAAGAAAACCGGCACAACTCGAAAACCACTAGTTTGGAGAAAACCCCATTTAAAGATTTAACCAAAGTTCAACTGAATTGATATTTGTGTTATTCAATCTTGTTCTTCCTTTAACTTCAATATCGTACTCGTACTTCACATACACTTAGGTTTTTTCCACGATCCATTCTTAAAATTTAGTATGTTGTTTTATTAAATATGCACGAAAGAAGCTAGTACCCATTTTATCAATTACGTTTTGCAATGAATGTTTGCTCTTCAGTAACTTCTGCACAACTGACAAATGTAAAACTGCTATTTGTGCTATCATTTTGTCCCGCTTATGTGCCCCAATATTTACGTTTTCATTTCGAAAATTCTATTGAAGTAGATATGGTGGATGATATTCAGTACATTGTACGTACAGGCACGTAAGAATATGTTGACATATTAAAATATTCGTTTTCTTCAGTTTAATGTATCAAATGAGGAAAAATAGATGATGTGCTGCTATCTTTTTGTCCCGGAGTGTATGTGTGTGTTGCTCAGCTTACAGTCAGCGAGGTACTATCTTCTGTTTGTTAACATGTCTTGGCAACAGCCACAGATTATAAACCATTACAGCTTCTAAGAAATGCGACGAAATTCAGTGGGAACAGGAAGAATAGTCGGGGCGGGCAGAGCGAAGCGTTATGTTAAGAATGACTATAAAAGGGCTTTATGTAACCGTGGCTAGATACCGGAGGCGTTCGTGTGTTGTAAATGAAATCCAGGGTCAATTAAGTCGAGGGATCGTCGCATCTCGTAACCCAGTCAAACCGGTACCGAGCGGAGCGAAAGAAACGGACACCTATTTTGCACTCTTGAACGTAGATTGCGCTCCCGTGTATACGGGAGCGTGCTTCTAAAAGGGAAACCCTGCGTGTTTCGCTGAATTTCTCTTCGGCAAGTTTTTAGACGGTAGACCAGAGAGACCCTGTACAGCTATACAGACCAAAAGGGAACACAGCCAGGCGAGTTCGCGAGAGGAAACGCCTTGGCCTTCTCATTCCGAGTATTCTGTGGGAAATATTGTGTCTCTATGACCCCGTGGCTGCTAGCCGTACCACGTACCACCGAGCAAGTGACGGGCATTGAAATCGAACTTGCTCGAACTCGGCCAACAGCGAATTTTCTCTGCCTCCTCCAGGGAACCGAACGATTTTATTACGATCGCCAGCGACTTACACAATGTTCTTGCATTGATTCTTAACACTCTGCCGGCCGAAAGCGTATTAAAGTGGATATTCCGTTCCATGGGGATACGTCGGCTCGATCCCTATGGTCCTTGAAATATCATTGACAAACGGTTTACACTCATTTTCAACGTTATGGCGTTCTGTTAACCCTTTCGGCTTCTGTATCAAACCAAACTCATTTTTGCTGCAATCGTTTATTTTACTGGTTTTCATTACATTGCAAAAATGTGGAGTCAATTTCTTTTTAATTTTCTTTGAATTTCAACTCATTCATTCCTTAGAAAATGATGTTTAAATTCACAAAACATATACCCAGCGATCGATTTATCCAGTTTTCAATTTACCTTTGGAAGAAAAATTTGATTAACCGAAAAGTTACACACTCTACAGAAGCCAGAAATAGCCGGACAACTTGGCGATAATTACGTACTCTAAATGTACATAAATTTTCGGTAGAGTTTAATCGAACCTAGCTCTATCGGTTGTTTTAATCATGCTCGAAATGGTGCCCAACCAAAATACTAGGTCCCCTATAATTAGTGATTCTGGATTCACGAGCATTAGGACAATTTTCATCTGCACCGAGAGACGTCGCGTCGTATCGTTAAACGAACATTCACAGATGATTCGAGCGAAAAAAGTGCAGCGTCCAATGGTTCTCCGAGCAAGAAGCTCTCTGATTCGCTGACAGAAATTACAGAAATCATCCGGCTTGAATCGTGCCAGCTGACCCGAAGATCCTCGCCCGTGCAAATCGGCAGAAACGACGAAAACATTTAATTGAACTGAAAACTTGGAACGCTCGCTACCTCTTTCGAAGCCTTGCCCCGTTCGTGCTATTGGATCAAGAAGTTCGATATAATGGTATCTTTTGGCGGCAACGAAAGAACCAGAGACCAACGCCACTTTTGATATCGTAGCACGAAAATTTTCAATTGGCCTCGTCGAATGTAGTTTATTTAAAGCGTACAATTTCCTTGGCTAGATTAGAAAAATGAATAAATTCCACTACTTGATGCTGGAAAGTTCTAAAAATAACCATGATACTGAAATTTAAAGGTAGATGTCTTCAATCCTTAAAAATGATATTTATTTTCATATTATTAAAAAATATAGCAACTGGTAAAAGTTACTTTTTGGACATTTATTGCTCTTGTGTTTTGAAATCAGATATTTCTGTGTGTATTAAACTTATTTTTTAATTTTATATAATTGAAAAATTAATGTTTAATGTTGAAGGAAGATCAAGGTAGGTGTGCCTAAATCTGAAAAATCATTTTTAGGACCACAAATAATGCACAGTTTTCTTCAACAATGTAAAAGTCTTTTTATTTTGTTTTAATTTGATCCTTGGCTGCAAAGAACATTGCGAGTGCCATAATTTCATAGCTGGTCTTAAAAATCGATAATACCTACGGACAGTTAATACACTCATAATGGACTGAATCGTGGTAGTGCTTTGTCATTTATGGTAGACCCAAGTATTACTATATACAGCTACTATTATTTGTCTTGAGCTAGCTTGGCTCTAAGCCCTTCATGGTCGTAAATGACTTGATGAAGCAATTTTGACACGAACTATACAAAGACAGGGAGTAATTAGCTCCTCAGTCGATAAGTAGTATAAGTACAAAATACTGAAAAATAATTTTCTTGTAGGTTTAATAAATATCGAAGTACGAAATCCTGATTTACAATTGGATAAATATTCTTAACAAAACTGTCGAACTAAAAATCATGGATACGATTTACTATATTTATCGTATAATCTTTAGTCATTTTAGAAATACGATCCAAAATACAAAACTTTATTTCTTAAAGTCGTGAGAACTATATTCTATATTTATAAATTATTTATAAATTAGAAAAGTTATCTTCCAACATTTTGTAGTCGTGTTGCTTATTCATATTTAGTTATGTAATGTTGAAAAGAAGGTAACCATTGTTTAGAATTTATTTTAGTGAAGAGGACGACGGAAAAGTAGGTAATAGAGCCATGAAGAAACAGGAATGGAGGCATCAAAACAGTAATGGGCCTTTTGAACCGAGACTTATAGTTACGAGAAATCTTATTGAGGCTCGCGAGCAAGCAGACCAAAGACTTTTTCTTGAGACTTCAGGGAAGACCGATCCTTTTCCCGGTTGAAGTCTACGGATTTTGCTCGAATTACTCATGAACACGATCGACATTCTATTCGGTGACCACAGAAAGCCGTCGACCGACGACGCTTTTCCTTTTGAACATTATGGCATGACCCTTCGATCGCAAACTTCTTCACGGGCCGCAAAATTCTGTCGTGTGAAAGGCAGTACTTTTGCACCGTATATTTTCAAAATGCTCGCTTTCACCGATCCCCGTAGTGCCTGATCATTTATTCACATCGTCAATGCAGTATAATGCAAGCGGGCTGAATCATAAATAACTTCCGCTTTTCCTTTTCGAAACTTCTGTCGATGAAAGCACTTTGCAATGAACATTGATTTATTAATTTTTTTTTTTCGATCCTCACTGTTCGTGACGTTAGCCGACATAAAAATGATTTTATGAAGTCTGTTAATTTGAAAAAGGACGAAACTGTCTGTTTTTAAACATTGCATTTCACGAACACAGAAAGATACTATACATTTCGTTGACGTGAATAGTGCATACGTGTTCGAGTAATTAATCGAATGGTAAAAAATCGTAAAAATTTCGCAGTTTGCCAGCAGAACATTGGAGCAGCGAAACAATAAATGGTTTAAATAGGAACTTACTATTGATTCGCCCCGAATAAACCAACACTGCCTATTGTTGAATAAACCGATCGGCCGATTGATACGCAATAAAATATGATGCACAAAGAGAAGAATGACCAGTCTTCCTCTGAAATCGTGGCCGAATCGATTTCGTTATACATGAGAGATGTGTTGAGCAGTAAATACTTCGTACTGCGGGTTCAGCTCTTCGAATATTGAAAACTATTTTCTCCAGCTTCGTGGCGTGCCGAATTTTATTTTTCCGTGGTTTACGCGCAAGATATATGATGAAACAGAGTTCGAAGAGAAAACGTGCACGACCGACAATTTTTTTACGATAAATTAATTTTTTTGTTGCGACACGATTTTCAGACCGATTCAATCTCTGGCGGACAGATACATGCACGGGAATCTGTGAATCCTATTAACTTTATAAACGTATCAGTCATTTAAAAGCGAAACTTAAGACAAATATATCTTTCACAATTTCTGTGTACAAATTGTTAACTTACTATTAGAAATATCAAGTCTAAATATATTGGGTTGGCAAGACAGTAATTTCGGTATTTTAAAGTGAAATCAATGATCTTTAATAAACAAAGTACATATATTCCCTTTTGTTAGAAGGTCTTTTGCCAAAAAGAACAAATAGAAAATATTTTATTGATGAAAGTTCATCGCTTGAATAAAGAAATTCGGTTTTATTTCACCTTAAAATACCGAAATTACTTTCTTGCCGACCCAATCAAATCTTACCCAGCAATTTCTACGTACTCTCTCGATCACACAATCGGTTCCTCGTCGATCACATGAATAACGATTGTTGGTTATGACAGAGTACATAACACTTCGTCGCGCATAAACCTTGCAGTAGTACAACGTGTGGTAACATGATTCTGTTAATTAGCCATTGTCAAAATGTTTCAGTCGCTTATCAGGGATTCCACGATTCTGGAACTAATTACGCCTAAATAGTGACAATATAGCTGTCACTATTACATTATAAGCCATAATAGCCGTCAACATTATGTCACACATACATAGAGGGATTCCCATTTCTGTAGTAAACTGTATCCATGTGTGCTGGATGAGAATGAATAGCTTTGTATTTCCATTCAAGGCTAATCCGGTAAGTCTACGATGGATTTCTGAAAGCGTTTGCAATAAATGAAGTAAACAATACGAACAATTAAGTGATTTTCCGTATCACAAGATACACACATTATTTTTACGTTGGTGAAAGCATCCGACATTTTTATAGCCGTCCACGGACTACGTCAATACAGTAAATATGGCGAGCTTCATGTTTATTAATCATCGCCTGCCATTTATTCGTCGCAAATTCTACGGGACAATCGTCGGGATAAAACGATCAGGGATGCGCATTTTGTATTTTAATTCTCATTTTACATAAATATAGCCTCCGAACGTGGTAAAAGGATTGTAGTTTCAAAATTCCAACCTTTTTCCAATTCAGTCGCATGAAAGACTCTCTTTAAAACAATTCACACGAGAAAATAAATGTATACGTAATGTTATATATACAGTGCACAATTGTACATTTAATCCATTATACAATTTTTATACTTTTCATCAACTTTACTTGCCGAGTTAGATTCATCTAAGGTAAACTCTGAAATTATGAGAATAAATAATTGTTGGCACACAAAAATTGTACTCCCTCTGTCCCATAATAATAGTAGCAGTTGACCATTTAATTTGTTCCATAATAATAATAGCAGAAGAAAATAAATATAGATTACATTAAATAAAAATATAGTTTTATAAAAAACTAGATTACATTAAACAATAAATTAAAAATATTACTCCTAATTTGTATTTTGAGTGTTCAGATAGTTTCTGGAGTTTTCAATAATTTCGTTACTGCATTTTAAACTTGTAGGTGGGATCCCTTGGCTGCGAAGCTTTGCTTTCCCTATATGCGTGAGCTTAAAATTATTGGAGCCATCGTTCTTCATTGCTTCCAGCATAAGTTGTCTTTTTCATCATACTTTTACAATGGATTGATATTCAACTGAAATAAAACAATTGATTTCGCTTAGCGGACAAAATTAGAAAAATAGTTATAATTCGTAATAATTAGGTTAACCTAAAAATTGAAAAATGTGCCAAAACAAATGACAGATGTCGTGAAACATAGATTTTGATTGAAGGCTTCGCAATTTTGCGCTACATTCCGCTACAACATAACTTACAGCTGCATTCGCCAATAATTCCCGTTTAAATATCCACTTGCTACTATTATGGGACAGAGGGAGTAATAAAATCAAAATTTGAAATGACCCAAAACCCATTGTACCATCTCCAAGACGATTCACCGTCAGCGGATTAAAATCGGATTGTGCATTCCTTTCGGGCACAGTTCGGGCTAACTGTTCAACCCGAAAGGATCCCGTAAATGATGAACGATAGAGCTTTTGTCGGAGGTGCGCAGCCCCTCTCTCTCTTTCGGCCGAAAATGGGAAACGGATTGGTTTTTTTCCCCACGCATCCCTGCGGATTACTCGATGCTCATATTCGTTGAAAGCACTTCGATGTTAATAAACGTTCTCGCTGTATCGTCGATGCCGGTCTAGGTCAGAAGCTCGATATGCGACGCGGTTTCGTGGCACACGTGGGAAAACTTATTCACCTGTGCCGGTCGTACGAGCCTTCTCCATTTAGCTATTTACGAGCCCGCCGGATCTGCGCTCATCGCTGCAATTATTAATCATTTTTAAAAGGCAAATAACTTATTCTTTATTTTTAAATTAATCTTTCTTCATTCCATTCGATAAGGCCGCTGAAGAAATCCCTGTGTGGCAAGTTTCAAGTCCTTACCCTCACCACAACGGTAGTTATATAGCGAGCACTGTTTAATGAATTATTTCTGCTATTTTGTTTAAGAAAAAATTACGACAAAATTCACGAGCATTCTCCCGGATAGCTCGTGCGACTATGAATTGTTAAATGTTTTTTATAAATTCCATAACCTCAAAATTATTGATTTTATAACACCTTAGAGTAAGACGTTACTTTTATAATATTCCAATGATCGTTCGACGCTGTTATGGAGCAGAATGGAGGATTAAATTGGGCCAACCATCTTCAAAGACCGTTTCTGTCTCTAGTGGGCACGTTTCGAAGGCACAGTTAGGTAAGACAGAAGAAGACGGAGGTACAATGGGGAACAAGGTCGGGACACGCGAGAACTGTTCTCGTCGGCGTTGTTGTTTACGAAGGGGTGCGTGCACCCTTGCCTTCATTCACTTATTCCGGTATCGCCAGCGATGCCACTCGCATTATCATTCCGCGCGTGGCCGCGGTTCACCGTGTTATAATAAAGCAACCTCGCCGTTTGTCAGACAGTATTTTTCCTTCGTGCCGCGTTCCTCCAATGAACATAATAGAACACCGTCGCAGACCGTGCACTGACAAAGCGACTCGCGACGTTAGCCTCTATTACGTATGCGCTCCTCTCCGACTATGTTTACACGTACGTACATAGCTTCTCTTCCTTTTATCTCATCGGCGGGTCTTGACCCCGATGTCTGCCCGCCCGGAAATACGCAATCGGCACAGCGTTTTGCCGAGAGACCGAATGACTAAGAAATTCTGTTTACCTCCCATTGCTGCCTCTAACTTTGAAGTCACATAATTGACACGCTAAGAGGGTATTTTGGTTTTACGAATTTTTTTTCAGAAAAACTATTGAACCTTTTGCATTGGGATTTTGCATACATGGTTGTTGGTATCTGAAGTACATACGTGATTTTTTTGTAATAAAAATAATCAAAATTGTATGAGTTATATATTTTTTTATAAAGTACTCTTTTGTAGTCCTTCTTTTGTAATTGAAGAAGAGAATTTAATGTAAACTAGAATCTATTGATTAGATTTAGTGTAATCCATATAAATTCTAGTTTATCCGATACATTACGATGAACATGATAAATCTTCTCTCACACGAACCAATGTCCTGCTTCATTCTCTCTTCTATGAATTATCTAGTGTTTGAAGCTGTGAATTTGCATAAATTTCTGCAGTCTACTGATAAGAGTGGTATAACAGACTATTCTCTACTGTCGCGTATTTTTTGTCTGGTGAAATGTGGTCAAACACTCTTGCTCAGCTCCTAATTAACTCTTATGTCAATAGCCATGTACCAGTTTGCTACTTCGGTTTAAAACTCCTCTTATATCCACATTGAAAAATTGCCAAGGATCATTTTTCGGGGAGTTTCAGACACAGAGGTTTCAAAGTGGTTAAACATTGTTATGCCAACAAATTTCACGATTTTTTTAATTAAACACAATTTAAAATATGTGTTTACATACTAGGTCATTCAGAAAGTTCGTAGCCTAACAATGACGTGACATGAAATAATGAGTCAAAATACATTTATTCTTCAGTATATACTGCCTTAAGATCAACACATTTTTTCCAGCGATTTTCTAATTCATTTACCCCATCTCTGAAATGATTTTCCTCGAGACCTCTAAAATACTCATCTACGGCTGCTATAACTTCTTCATTTGATGAAAAACGCCTGACACGTAGGAATTTTTTGAGATTTGGGAACAAATGGAAGTCGGAGGGGGCCAGGTCTGGTGAATATGGTGGATGCTCCAACAATTCATAGCGTAACTCCTTCAATTTGGCCATTGCAAGAACACCTTTGTGAGCTGACGCATTGTCCGGGTGGAAAATCAGTTTTTTCTTCGCTAACCCTCTTTTCTCTCCCGAATTTGTGCATCCAGTTGATACCAAAAGGTTTGAGTAATACTTCTGTTATTGTTTTCCTGATTTGAAGATGATCAATTAACAAAATTCCTTTTGCATTCCAAAAAACGGATCCCATGGCATTCTTTGCCGATTTTAACCACTTTGGCTGCTTTGGAGCTGAACAACCGGGCTCAGTCAACTCTGCGGTTTGTTGTCGCAATGCAGGATCATAGTGGTAATCCCAAGTCTGATCCATGGTTAGAAATCAACGCACAAAGTCAGTTTTAGTTTTTTTTCCACTAAAAAGTGTGAAATAAAAAAATTTTATAAAAAAAGATTAAACCGACTTCGAAAAAACGCACTAAAAAACTGCATTAAAAAGTATGAAATAATTTCCATTTAATTTATGCGAATACACACGAACTTAAATGAAATACAATCTTTTCGGATGCGGCGCAAGATTGAAAGTTTTCCAAATGACAGGTGTTGCTGATTATGATTTCATTTGAATATGGTGGACTTGGAAATCAATAGGTGGGAAGAGAAGATACATTAATATATGAAAGCATGTAGAAGAATTTAAGGATTTTCGTAATTTCCAGTGTCGAAAATCTTCATGTTTGCGCCACACCTCCAAAGATATTGTATTATATTTAAGTTCGTGTATATTCACATAAATTAAATGGAAATTATTTCATGCTTTTTAGTGCAGTTTTTCCAAGTCGGTTTAATTTTTTTTTTATAAAATTTGTTTTGCTACTACCAATAGCATCTATGTGTTAGGCTACGAACTTTCTGAATGACCTGGTATATGTGTTGAACGTAGTATTTTGGCCGGAGAACGGTATTCTTTCTGCCATAAACAGCCGTAACGATGCGTGGGAAACGCGCAGAATGAAAGCGCATTTTCACCACTATCCGAATAATCGTAGTTCTCCTTGGCTCTCGATTCGCTTTCGAACGAGCTCTCCGGCTGAGCTTCCTCGGATCCCAAGCGCCATTTCGTAACTCCTGGAAATCCCGCTTGGTGAAAGTCAAAAAGTTCAGCGTGGCTTATTGTTCGCCCCTTCCAAGTCCGCGTCGCGGAGACTCTGTCTCCGTAAATGAAATTATCACCCTGCCCTTTATTATCCCAGCAAGACGTGATTCGGTCCTCGCCGGGGAGCATTGTGTTTAACCTCTGAAAACAATAAACGATGCCGGCGAATTCCGCCTGACGAAATTATTTTAATTGCGTCAATTAAAGCGTAATGTATTTTGCGACGGCGAAAAGGTTACGCGATCGTCGTTCGTTCATGCTGCCCACGTCCACCGTGACCATTGTAACAATTACGGTTATCGGAGTTTCAGGTCGACCAGAGATTTTGCTCCCGGAAAATTGAATATTACCTAAACCCGTGAATAAAAAAAACATTTTGCATCGCATTACTCTTGGTACGGAGTGTTGCCAGTCGGTAGATCGCGGATTTCGCATGATTTAACGCGTATGCAAATCGAGAACACGGAAAGTAAATATTTTAATAACGGACAATGAATGTTGCACCTCATTTTTGGTTTAATATACGAACCGAAATGTTTACATAAATTAATTGGCAACGATATGAATTTGCATAAATATGAACTGTTCTATCGTGAAACGTTAATTACTAAAAGATATACCATGTGTGTGTCGAATTAGAAATGAAATAAAATGTTCATTCAGCTTAATTAATTGAGTGCTTTATGTTGTGTTTCAATTGGATTGTAGAGAAACGGAATTAAAAGTACAATTATTATTTGCTAGAGTGGTGTGATAATAATGACGACTTCATTATCGTTGAACAAAAAATTTGCTGTCTTTCTCTCTCGTAAAAAAGATGCCGATTAAAAGTTACATTCAAATCGTACAAGGAAGATCTGCGAAGTGTCCAACTCTGAATTGGATAAAACTTCCAGGATTGTGGGGCAGTCAAAAATAAGACACTTATATTTTTTCAGCTGCGATAACTTAGGATCAAGCCGTGAGAGTATCCCCTAAAACTTTCGCCCCTCTGATGTTATCTTAAAAACTTCTCCGAGCTATTATACAAGCCAGTTTTTTAAGTAAACGCTTCCCAACGCCTAAAGTAACATGGCACAACTGTTTCGCAAACAAAGATTTCTAACGAGCACAAACCAAATTATATTTACAATCGTTCGAAATAAATTATCTAGATCGAAGTTCAACTTGTTAATGTATTAAAAAGTTGAATAAAATTAATACCTTATCCATTACTAGAAATGGAAGATAAATAAAAATGAATTTCTCATAATAATTCTAGTGTGACCAAAATAATGTAATGACAGTCTTAAATTCTTCTTCATGCAAAATAGAAATGTTCTGTGTCACAATTATTAGAAACAAAAAGTTCTTTTAATAATGTATAATAATAATTTTCAACGATATTCCTTAGTTCTTCTGTTTTATCGTTTTGTATTTGATCTACACATTTCTGCATCGACTTTGCAGTCTAGTGGATAGTACCGGCGAAAATATTGGCGAATTTCGCTAGTGGTCGTAAAGTGACGTTAATTCGGCGGTAATCGTTGATCTCACTAACTCCTCGCAGAGTCATTAACTCCCTGACGCGAAGCATCATTCGGGCAATCGAACAGACAGTTCAATCCTTGAATATTCATACAAAAAGCAATTATCTGTGCAGTCAGTCGCAGGGCATGTTGTAACTCGGACAAGAGCAACATATCCCAATCAGGGCTAACACGCGAGGAAGAGGTTAGCGATGTCAGTTGCTTGTAAACACGTTGTTTAGCTAGCCACATACCCACGGTAGCCAACGTATACTCCATCTGGTTGTAAACGCATCTCCTCTGGAAAATAGATGACGCAGAAAATTCACGCAACAATGGGAAACACCCTTGTAAACATATTACGTTTGAAATTGTTCTTCCAATTTTTTGAACCGCAATGATCATCGATAAAAATTGATCGACGAAGAGCGTACACGGCGCAGGAGAGAGATTCTTTGAAATTCAAACGAGAAGATAAATAAACTGCATTCTCTCTCTTGCTTCCCGTAAACTATTCACGTACATATGTATGTAATTTTCCTGCTTTCCGAAATTCTGCGTTATTTGTACCGAGCATACGAGCAGAAAGATGTTTTGAATTTAAAGTACATCGTCACTTTACTAGGAAAACAGTGAATTTTTCATGGATGCATACAGAGTGTGTCATGCGAAATATTACAAGCCGCCTTTCGTGAATTTATTGCACGTATCGACGTATTTCTTTTGGAGTTAAATGGGACCCGGAAGTGAAAAACGCGAAGTGCTTTCCGTAAATTATTTTTAAGAAATTATGTTATCGGGGAGGTAAGTAGATATACAGAGTGCGGGAAAAGTTCGGTAACTTTTTGTGTCGTGAAATATTTGCGAAAGACATGTATCTTTTCTATATACTTTTATAATCAGGGCGTCCGTCATTCAATTTGTTAGTTCACGGTATAAGTGGTCTATTGATTTGTTTTAAAAAGGACTACATTTAAATGATAAAAAAAACAATGAACGGAAGAAGCATTGTCTCGCGTTGAAACGGAGACACGGTGCTCAGTTTCACAAACGAATATTGCTTATCGGCGAAAAATATTTTAGTCCAGAATGAGATAGAGTGCTTGCTCATGGGTCTTCTGATAAAAAAGGTCGCATTGTTGCACGCACTCAGAAACCTGCAGGAGTTATGGTTTGGGCGGGGGTGACCACCACAAGCAAAACTGACCTGATTTTCGTGGAAAATGGAGTGAAGATTAATACCAACAATTATATTAGCACTATTTTGGAAGCCGTCGTAGTCCCGTGGGCACAGGACCACTACCACGGTCAACCTTGGATTTTTCCAAGGCCCATTTTCCGGAGTTCAGCTCGGCCAATGAATGCCCGCCATATTCACCCGATTTGAATCCGTTGGATTATTCTATCTGGGGGATTCTTGAGGCAAAAGCTTGTGCTAAACCTCACGACGCAGTGGAGTCGTTAAAGCATGATTTGAAGAAGGCGTGGAACGAAATTGACGAAAATACGCTGCGTGCCGTGATCGATCAATTTCCGAAGCGTCTCGAGGCTTGCATAAACGCAAATGGAGGTCATATTGAAAAAGACTTTGTATAACATAAATTTCATGGATTTTATTTTGTTTTATTGTTGTTATTTTGTTATATTGTTATTATTGTTGTGTTCGATTTAATAAATAAAAATTTGCTTGGACAGTAATTATGTAGAAAGTTTCCAAACTTTTGCCGCACCCCGTATTTAATTGGCATAGTTTTGTTACAGCTCAATCATTTATATTGGCGAGTAGGGGAGAAAACTGATTTTCAGATAAGATTTCAGAGTTCGCACAGCACACAGTATACATAAATTACACGTTTGTTTGGTTTAGACAGTGGCCAACGATCGTCGAAAGTTTTCTTGGAAAGTGACTTATTCATACCCGAAAAAAGTCGTACCAATAACATCACATATTTTGTCGTTGATGATATATACGGTCCGGCGAAAATGGCAGGATGCCAAGTGGGTGGTGTTAGTGGGATTCGTGGCTTGAACCCGACGCCAAATACATTGTCCTGCAAAAACGGTTGATTTATTATGACCGGTGGTCCAGGATGTGCGATTTTGTCGGACCTCGTACAATCGCATTCAACCCGATAATTTGCCTGTTCCTCACGCCGCGCCGCCAGTAGTATCTCTCCACCGTGACTATTAACTTCGACGAAAATCTCCAAGTTCTCATTCATTCTGATGAATTTCTAATTAAATTGGTCCCGGAGGAAAAAGTACTCTTGTTTTATGGATTCTAGAAATTATTTAAGGATTATGTATCCTGTGAATATATCAAGTCCGGTCATTAATTAACGTGGGTCTACGATGTATTCATTGCCATAACTGCAAATCATTTTATTTCGCATAGATCCACAGTCTAGTTGCATTTATGATAAAAATCTACAATATACATGTTTCATGGAGCCATTTGAAGCATTCGGAACAACAAATCCAATCTTCTTTAGATGTGGTTCAATAATAATCATCGAAACATTCGATACAATGATTATCAGAATCTTCAGGACTGTTTATGAACTCAGTTTTAATTTATCGCTTTGTAATTAATTGAAAAAAGGGATGCTCCTGACGAAAATGACTGCCTAGTATACTTACATAATTTACTGGTGCGTCTATCCCTACATTGAGGGAGAGACGCACCTATACAAAAACAAGAACCAGTACAAAAGATTTTGTCAAAACATTGTCACTATTTAAGTGGAAACTGATACAATCCAACCAAACCATACAATAAGAACGTAATAAGATTTGTACTTACCACTTATAAAGATAATTAAAAAATCATCAGAGTTCAGAGCACTAAGAAGTTTTGATGCTTCTGTTACACGTAAATGATGTGATACACGTGTTCTTCGAAACGAGGTTATTTGCCTAGGTTAAAACGATGTAAATGACACGCGAAAACAGTTTATAATCGTCCTGTATTGCGACAATAAAAACTGATGCATCTCGCCCAATGGTGCATCTATCCCGAAATTCCCTATAATATAAAGCAGTGAACATATTAAAAAAATTTAAGGACAACAATATGCCAGTTTCGGTTTATTAAAATTGTTAAAGTAGGATTAAACATTCTAGTTGGATCCAATTTGTCGTTGCAAATAATTTGATTTCGCATAGATCCATGGGCTAGTTATACCAATCTGCAGAAGTCCGAGTCAAGAGACAAACATTTCGAAAAACGAGTGCCATCCGTCGGATGGCCTCGCGTTATTTGCATAATGGACTCAAGCAAGTTGATCCATTAAGGATCAAGTTTAGCATAAACGATCCTCACGTCCACTCGTCAGGATTGCCCGAGGTTCGACATCTGCGTCGCCTCTCGAATCCCTCGATCCCCTCGTTCTTCACGATATTGCCGTCAATCGGCCTGCAAGCATTCAAGGCCACTGTCTATCGATACTAGCACGGCTGCACTATGATTTATGATAGGAATAGTCGACGCAGTAGTGCCGGCCACAATCAATCCATCTTAAGAGTTCGGTGGACGATGCTCCCTACCATATATACTTGAGAATCTGGCATCCACTATGCCATTCAATACTATCCCCTGTCCCTCTTTTCCTTCCCAGATTCCAGACCCCGGATATTCCATAACGCGGCACATCAATTTACCAGCAACATCTCCTTTTTGATCTCTGGCTGCTTATCCTTCAGCGAATAACCGACAGATTGATTTTAACGTATGGTCGCTACCAGGAATTTTGTGGAATCCCCTGCAGAAATTTAACGCCGCGAGCGACGTAAATCTACGTTCGACGCATTTTTCCGTAAATTTACGGTCTAACTTCCAATTTAGCAAATTTTTATTTCGGCTGAATTTTTCGCGGAGCTCGCGAAATGAGACAAATCTGTGCTTGTTTTGAACAAATCTGTGCACCCAAAATTTGAATTGGTGCATTGAAGACTGCGATTCGAATTTGTCTAGAATCTCATCTTCATCGTCTTTCAGAAAAGTAGAAAAGATAAGCAAAAAACTTATGAATAAATTTCATTTTCCATTTAATGCTAATAACAAAGATAAAAATAAATTCCCAGCACCGTAAACACTAGGATAATTGCAAGATTAATTTGCCCATTCAAAAAATTGTTCACAGTGGAATTTGAGCACAGATAGCATTAATATTTGTCACCATGTCTCTTTATTTCACGCACTTGCAAATCCCGCCACCGAATAAACAAATAAAATGTTACGTCCCAACCCGCACGTGCAGGTTATTATTTTATATTACATTACAATTTGCCTTATTTATGCCACTTCCCCGGCAAAGTCACCCACACACGATCCTTTTTGTTGCATTGTGCTTCGCATTGTAGCTCACGCATGCGATTCGCGTAACCGGTACGTAATAATCCGTTTAGCATGTACCGCAAAACAAGTTTGGTCTCATTCAAGCGTATAATTTATCACTGTCCCGGATGATATTCGCTCGAACTCGAAATCCGAAGTCCCGAAAGAACTCGTTTAACGGGCGAACAATGGAGCGCGCGGCGCAATTTCTCAAATCTCCGTGTGCTTTTAATTACACCGTAAACGGTCGCGGCATTATCGCGATATTTTCGTCACTGCCGCGGCGTAGGATATTAATTACCGTAATTCACGCTCGTATTCCGATGAATTAGAGCGACATCGGTCTGTATCAATGGTTTCCGAACGATCGAGCATCCTGTCGAAGTGACAAATCTCGACCGTCGACGTTCCAGAATTTTTTTAAACAATACTAATAGACAGATCAATTTTCAATTTTTGTTGTATTTTTGGCAGCTCTTAAGAAATATGAATATAATTTTTTTATCCAGAAATTATCATTTTAGATGTAGCTGTATTATTTTAAATGTTCACAATGATGTTCAAGATCAAGGAGTTGATGAAAGGGAAAATATTTTTCAATCACACATTATTGTACTGGAAGGTCTAGGCCATGGTTAAAAACGAACGTCTTTCACGAGAACTTATTATAACTATTAATCGGTGCAGAGCCGATCATTGTAGTCTTAAAGCGTCTCTATTTCGTGTAGGCATTATTAGTGACCCGAAGTGCGAGTGCGGACACAGCAGCCAGGATATCAATCATATTGTTTGGCAATGTAGCCTCTTCGATTTGCAGCGATCTAAACTAATTCATCAACTGCGCGTAAAATTAAACTTCAATTACCCTTAAGCTTAAAAATATTAGTTGCCCAACCCAACATTAAAGCTTGTTTTCTCATTTTTAATTTCTTAAAAAACTGAAAACTACGAATTTAATTTGATTTCATGTAGTTGAGATCAGTTGAGATCTGAAATGCTTAAAATAAAAAGAAAATATCAAGGAGTCCATACAGGAATGGTACAAATTATAAATAAAATTAGTGGACAAATCTTACATTTCTGTTGTACTTTTGGCAATCCTAAACAATATGATTCTAATTTTCATACGCAGAAATATTGAATTTGTACGAAGTTATACGGGTTCAAACATTAAGAGTGTTTAGAGAGCGTCCACTTCGATTTCGCTCACTATATGTACCCGAGTCGATACCTGGAAGGGAAACGCAAGACTTTGACTTCCGGTTGCCAAACTTTGCGAATCCAAGCGAGCACTACTGTACTCCGCAGGGAACATAAATCTTCGAGGCGTGCCCGTGAGTTTTCTATCAAGCAGCGAGATTATTCTGCTGTTAGATCTCCCATTAGAGTCTCTCTCCGCTAGGTGACGAGGGAAGAAGGTCGCGCTCCGGAGTTTTTCCGAGTGCAACTCGAAAATAATACAGGGCCGTCAGCGAGTTTCCGGAGAAGTTCGCGCGTCAAGCGAAAGAAATTTCATCGTAGTCCGTGGCGAACTCGCTTCCGACTTTTCCTCCCACTCATCGCGATCAATAGGGTCGCGTGTTGTTTCGTTGGCTCCTCGATCATACGCACGTCAAACGAGCATTCAGCCACGCAAAAGGGCATTAAGACAGTGAATCGCGTCACAGAGATCGTTTATCTCCCGGTTTAATCGTTGCGCGAAACTAACGCGCGAGATCGTCTCTCTCTCTCTTTCTCTCTCTTCCACGTTCTCTTTCTCTCTCTCTCGCTCTCTTTCTCTGTTTCTACTGAAGTGCTTCATCCATCCCAATCGATGAACCGTGCCACTAAGTTATTTCGAATGGAAATAACATCGCCGCAAAGTGCAAACACGGATAACGAGATTCGAAGCGACGCACAGTCGTCCACGCGCCCAGTCTACCTGTTCATTACGATTTTAGCACCATTCGATAGTTCGAGGATATTGTAATTTAGGTAATTGGATTCGTTTTGACAATATTATCGTGTCAAAAATACACGTTGACTTTCAAAAACTCGAGGTGACCTTGATTTTTTAGGGATTGAACTTTCTATTTTTATTTTTTGTAGTGAAATTTGTAGACTTGTAAATGCTCGTTCTAATCACAATTTTTAATAAGTAATATTAATTTCTTTGTTTACGAATGTGATGGACATTTGGAAATAAATATTATTTCTTAGTACGCAAGATATAGTCTCAATGTAGAAACGTACAACTTTCAACAAAGATGCACACGTAATACTACATAATTTATAATATTAAATAAATGTTGATTCCTAAATACTTGTTCTAATCACAATTTTTGATAAATTTTTGATAAAATTCGATATATGTACACTTGATGAACATCGATACGAGGGAATTGATTTTTTACAATATGAACAGCTAGATCGAGCGAGTGGATCACTGTGCGACGCCCTGCTCATGTCGCAGCTTTTTAGAGCCGGCTAGAAGTGGCCGACGTGAAGGACTCTTGAACTTTGTAACGAACTATTCGATCGTAAGTTGCACACAATGTAATTCAATGCTATTGTCGCTTATGTGTTCAGCCACGGTAACATGTAACGTGGTGGTTAGTGAAAATTGCCGTGTATTGAGACGCAAGGTATACTTTAGACTGTCTGGCAAATAGGTATTTAGTACCCCTTAGAATTCGAAGTTTGCAACTTTCGATCGCACTACGGCGAGACCACAAATTTGCTAAAGGGCTGATGGTGCCCATTCAAACCTTTTCGTCGTCGAGCAGAATAAACAATTTTGTTATTATTTAAATATTCTTATTGCTTGAATTATACTTTTATTTATACACGACATACTAGGTATCTAACCAGTTCATGAATAAGTTAGTTATAAAGGTACAGTGAGTCACACAAAAGTATTCGAACGCTCTGAAATGGAGTTTCACGCTTAAAAAATATGAGTCATATTACGAATTACAAAACATTTTTTGTTTCTATAGTAACGTATAAGTATCAGGATTATACATGTTAAATTTAAAGTCTCTCTGATAACATAAACAATATTTAGTAATATTTCTTAGTAACATCGGCTAAATGAATGCCACAAAAGTATTCGAACGACTAAATAACAGTATACATTTTTTAAAAATTACAGTGTTTTAATATTTTTTCGGACCACCGTGAGCACGGCTGCAGACGTCGTTGTATGCTGTCAACCAAATTTTCAGTAACATCTTTCTTTATACTATTCCAAACTCCAAAAATTTTGGTTTTTAATTCTTCCTTGGAATTAATATGATATTTAATTAGTTGTCTGCCGATTTCTGCTCGTAAGTGTTCTATGGGGTTGATGTCCGGACTTTGTTTAACGATATGTGCAGTATGATTCCGATCATTGTCCTGTTGAAAATGAAAATTCTCTATTACCCCTAATTTTTCCGCACTTCGTTTCAAATTATCTTTTAATAATTGCAAATATTTATATTTATCTAATATTCCTTCGATAACAACGAGGTTTTCAACACCGTTGGCTCCCGTACACCACCATATCATTATTGATCCACCCCCATGCTTCACGGTTAGACGTAGTTTTTTAAGATCCATTTCTCTATTTGCTAATCTCCAAATTTTGTGACATCCATCTGGTTCAAATATGTTAAATTTGCTTTCGTCAGAGAATATAACGCGTTTCCGAAAATCTTCATCTTTATTGATATACTGTTTAGCGAAATTTAGTCTCTTCTGCTTATTAACTTTGCTAATAAACGGATTCTTTCGAGGAATACGACCATGAAACTCATTTTCACGAAGGATTCTTCGACAAAATTCAGGGTGCACTTGTTTTTTAAAACTATTGACGACTAGTGTTGCAAGTTTTGGACCAGAAATTGTAGGGTCTTTTTTTATTTCACGCACAATTCTATTTTCTTCCATCTTCGTTAATTTCTTGGGCCGACCAGAACCGACTTTATCCTGAAAGATTCTATATATGTTCTATACATATATGTATATAGGATTAAAAGTATTTTATAATTTGTAATATGACTTATATTTTTTAAGCGTGAAACTTTTCATTTCAGAGCGTTCGAATAGTTTCGTGACTCACTGTACATCGATAGCAATCAAACAATTGCACAAAAAGGCGGAATACTTTCGATCAAGTAATTTAAAATAAATAAACAAAGCAATTTGTTCTCATCGGACAACATGAGTTTCTTGAATAATAAAATTGCATTTTTAAAAAAGCGAAATGCAGTAACAGGTTTGTTGAATATTGAATTTTTTCCGTTGCTGGTAGAATCAATTCTATTGTTCATTTTCATTGTCCAACCCGACGAGCACGCATCACGATTCAAACACTGCGTTGAGAATAAAGTAAAATTTTGATGAATCTCGTTCGCGTTGCATATCACAAAAGTGTTAGAGGAAGTTTGGATTTCACGTGAACCGATCTCACAGAACTCCGTCGCTCGAGTTGCCTATGGTCCCGTGGTACACAGAAAATTGTGTACCATGTCCCGCCTTGACAGGTCACCATTACTCGACGATGGTTTCATAGGCACGCTTCATACGTGTTTGGTCGTGACACCGGTGACATAGTGCAAGGAAATTTCACACCTTCCTAACCCGACCGAGCAAATCTTGCTCTGTCTCTGCACAAACAACTTCGTTGATTTCTACAGTGTGGGGAAAATGGGGATTTTCACTGAAGACGTTCTTATCATTCTTCTGCGAGTAAAATGTTCAACGAGTTCAGTGGTAAACCTACAGTGAGCCACGAAAGTATTCGAACGCCCTTTAAAACACAATAACTTTTTTATGATTATACCAAACGACGTGATTTTTTATAATCAATTAGAATCGTTGGTTTACGGAATGATATGCAAAAAAGACTTTCCAAAAATTATAATTTACAAGGTTACATGCAAAAATAAAAAGGGCATTTTTTAAAACTTTCTTATTTAGGCCCTTCACGAAAATTTAAAGTATATGCTTTGTAGATCTATGTCAGTTATTGTACACATCCGCAGGAAAAAACGACACGCATCGAAAGATGTACGATTCTGTCGATTTTAAGCAGAAACTGATCAAAAGTCGTGTAAAACTACGATTATCATAATTTTTAACCGCTTGTAGCTCGTGTGTATGTTAATCGATTTCGATAAAATTTTCAGCATGTGTATAACTAAAATAGATCTATGAAACATATATTTTAAATTTTCATTAAGGGCCCAAATAAAAAGGTTTTAAAAAATGCCTTTTTTATTTTTGCCTTTAACCATGTAAATTATAATTGTTGAGAATCTTCTTTGCATATCATTTCTTAAACCAATGCTTCCAATTGATTATAAAAAATCAGGTCGTTTGGTACAATTATGAAAACGTTATTCTGTTTTAAAGGGCGTCCGAATACTTTCGTGACACATTGTACATAATTCACGTCTAGATAAATTCTACAAAACTTTTCAAACAGAAAATTCTTCAATCTTCATTACAGTTATTATATGTACATCTCCTTCGACGCCGATTGTTGATCTCCGTCGATACTAAATGTAGAACACTCTACAACTGGTTGGCAACTACAACAAAGGTGGTAGTTCCACCTGTAAACATAGTGTAAAACGTGCACTAAATTTTTCCGCAGCTAATTTGTTCAGAAAGGTAAGTTTTTATTTCCCTCGAGGTACAGTTACCATGATTTTTTAAAGGAAGTTTCGTGGAAAAATTTTGCTGTGCGTTTTCAACATATTTCTCCACGTAATCACCACCTCTGGGTTACATCATCGTGCATCATGATGCATTTATGCTAACAATAAAACAGTAAAAAGATCAAATGTATTTAGGAAAATCAATTTATTATTTCCAATTTATTGCTGTGATTATAGAACGAAAATAATAATCTATGTAGCAGAAAATTTTGATTTTGGGAGTTTAGTCGTGAGATATCCCTCAAATTATTTCTTGAGAGTTACAATTACTCTAACTATTTTGCATTACTTTATAAAAATAACAAGAATGTGTCTATCCAAATTTTTAGCCATTTTTAAAAATAGTTGTATACCGAAATAAATAAATTTGATGAATACTTCCTCGTGGATGCATTTTTACAATCTCAATAACATTAATTTAGAAATTTTATAACTCGCCATTTTGGCGAGTCCCATAAACCTAGTGTTAATTAGAAATTTATCTCGTTCGCTTTGAACATTTTTAGAGTGACAGTAAACATTATATAGCGCTCTATACGCTTATAGAGGGTGTTTCGAGTATACTTGGATATTCATGACACATGCAAGATAGATGCAAGTTCTATACATATAGAGTTACACATATCAGCAAATGAGACTGGCTTTGGAGATACACTCACACACATTCGATCCTCTGTAATTACTTGGGCCGAGCGAGAAACCTGAAATGGCGGGTATCCGACGCTCGGGTAGTGTCGGCAAATGATCGGTCCGGGTCGAAACGGGTCAAAACCAGTCCGAACGGGTTCGAGATACTGGAAGAATCACGCGACATAAAAACGTCGGGATTTCCGAGATTCCGAATGCGCGACACCAGCTCCGGAATGGATTTTATTGGATTACGTTTATTACGAAACACGTTTTTGCTCCTGATTTAAACCTTGAAAAAAACCATGCAATACTATCCGCTGTGTATTTATTTTCAACGATTGTTTGAGAAACAGCATTTTTATTGCACTGAAAACAATTCCATCAAAATTGGAAAAGTGAAAAGCAATACAACATTTTTTAAAAATGTTTTGCAGTGCAGAAAGGAAACATTGTATTTTGTAACTTTTGAGGCCTTACTTTGACGTTACAGCCCGAATAGAGCGACCCATAGATGTGACTCAGAGTCATCACTAAAAATTGCTGCACCCTTGTTCACAATACTGTTTACATTATTAAATATGTTGGTATCGAATCAATCACTACACATTTAAGTATTCTATGAAGTAGGGATGGGATCAAGTTCAATATGTACTCACGAATCCGAGTCAGTTTCAATAACAAAGTTTCATTTCATGGGTTCCGATTACTACTTGAAAGAAATAATGTGTTTCAATTATTATACTTGAAAAGTATTTCAAGTAACTTCCGAGTTAAAATAGCTCCGACTGCAAAGGTTAATTTAATAATATTAAATTGATATTCATGTGTATTGAATTTGCTGGTCGAAAAGGCTTGAATTCCCAGGGTGATCTTTTTAGCTTCGCCTAACTATGGATCAGCGTGCTGTGGGTCGAAAGGGGTTGCCATATTCTCCTCACGTGTCGAGAATCTGTGAAGCTCGGTATATACGTATCTCAGCCGCACGATGCATGTACATATGCGGGCCGACATTCGTATCTCCTTCCGTACCAAGTTACTAGCTGACAAAGGAAAATATCGAGATGTCTGCGGTGCATTCGAACCGCGCGAAACTTTCCTTCGAATTGTTTTCCCCGAAAAGTTCCCCGCGCCTTTGTGTAATCGAAATGCCCCGCGACCAACGCGACGACATTTGTATGACAAATGAGCAAGATTTCGTGGCTGTTCCAAGTCCATGTGCTGAGAAAGGTGAGGATTACCACTTCGGAGAGCACGTTTCGTTGCGCGACGTATCGCTCCGGTTATACTGTGGATAACGAAACAGTTTATGCATCGGGTCTTCCTAGATACGAGTACTTTGTTAATAAATTAAAAGAAGATACTGAAAAGGAGATACTGAAGGTAATCTATAATTGTTTAGTATTAACATTCGGTAATTATGTTAATATCAGGTACACTCAATACTGTTGCAATGATTAGAATTATTGTTTAAATATTTTTTAAATATCACATAAACGTTTTTGAAAAATACGGTCTTTATTGAAAATTAAAGTAATATTATTAAACTTTGGAAAATACATTAAATAATCATTTATCTTGGTCCTTAAGGAGGTCCTTTAATTTTTAATCAATAATTCTAATCATTGCAACAGTTTTGAGAGTCACTGTATATGATATGCATGCTAAATTTTATATTATAATGACATGTAGCACTTGGACACCTGGTGTGAAACATGGACAATATTTGCTTCAATTATACTGTGGCATAACTAGATTATTCAAATTATTTGATAATAATATTTGTTAATTATGTAAATATTGAGTACATACAGTGATAAATTTGACCACTATGCTGATCCTGGTCATTATGCAAAATAATTTTCTACCTGAATTGTATAAAATATAATATATTGTTAAATTCTACTAAAGTTTTTACTGTTTTGTGTTCATTCTACTAATTTCTGTCCTAAGTGCATACAATCCGCAATCTGATTAATACATTTTATAAAACATTTCGACAACTTTAATCTTGAAATATTAAATCAGGGATGCGATGTGGTATTTACATTTCGTGGCACGAATGCGTTGTGAAATATTTTATTTCTCCACACAATTGGAAAAATGTGTTAACAGAAAAGCAAATGTTGCTCTCGCACTGCATGTTTCTTTTTCAACGTTCATGTATTTGCATCTCACGTTTACGTTCTCAATCAAGTTTTATTAAACGACGGATTTTTTCGAAACTCCAAAACTCGCGCCCGGTATTTTTTTCCCTCCGCGTTTCCTGTTTTCGCGAAAGTCTAAATATTTAATCTCCCGCGGAATATTTAAACAAAATATTAGTCCGACACGCACATTTTTCCCGAATGTTTTCAGCACACGTGTGTGCATTTTTCTTTCATACATCCCCAACCTTAATCCGCTCGTTACGCGAAACGTAAACATTTCGAAGGAATTCCCGTTGATGTTCGCGAAAACGATGTAATTCATTTCACTGCGGGATGAGATAAATCTCGCTACGTCTACATGCCGTACACTTTAAGTAGTGTATCCAATCTTGGATCCTCCCGTGTAATCTCTCCACCTTTCGAAAGCTATTAAACGGATTCACGTATCTGCGAGTCAAATGAAACAATTGCGAGCAGAACAAGCATACATATTACATATCTGCTCATGAAAGATACTTTCTGGAAAACCTTATGTTTTCGCGGGAGATGCTGAAACGCGTTGCTCTATGTGCTCTGCGGATATGCAACCGGTTGCTGATGAGACATGAATCCAAATAATTTGTGTCGTTCGTGCAGGTTTAGCATCAAATTCTATTAAGAGGGAAGACTGCTTTTTCCAGGATTGCAAGGGTGCGGGATTCGCCTTCTCATTTCTCGATAATACAAACACGGGGGTTTTCAGTCATCAAAAACGATAGATAAAAGATCGATCTAGGGCGCTACCTCCCTCAAAAGTCCTATTTTTTCGTTTACAAGGCGTAATTAAAAGAGAAATGAGAAAGCCGCACCGTTGCAATCCTGGACGTCGAAGACGTAGAATCGGCTACCCCGACTATCGCGCTCTGGTCGGGTGGGGGTAGCCAAGTAGGGTAGCTAAGTAATCGACTCTCCGAACACTAGTCGCCCAGGCCAGCATTAAACCACTAAATACAGTGAAAATTATGTCGTATTTAGTATCATTTGAATAAGAAAAATCCCTAACAAATAAGTTGGTGCAAGTCCCACAAAAAATATTGAAAAATGAAGAGGTCATAGAACAGATTCAACAGATCACAGAACAAATTTGCATCTCAGTACACTAAAATTGAATTTTTCATGAATAACGTTATTTTAAAATGTTCAGAAATACACATGAGTTTATCAACCTTTGAAAACCGTTAAATTACCAACAAGAAAATAAAATTTCCCTGAAAAATTAATTGCGAACTCCATTTGCTACTATTATATTTGACAATAATTTGCATATAAACGAAGTCGAAACGATGTCGAACAATGCTCTCACTGAAGACGCGCAACTTCCGATAAATAAATTGTGACCTCGACCGGAGCTCCCCGCGCAATTTTCTGAGCATCGGAGAGTGGGATTTCACGACTATGAAATGCGGAATGCGAACCTCAGTCCTTCAGTTCTCACCAAGTCTTGAACCCTGTGAGGCTCCTTTTTCCTTTCCCTTGATCTTGGGTTTTTTATGGCTCAGGTTAAGGTTGGGTGGAGGTCTTTTTTCTCTTTCTTCTCTTATCTTGCCCCATCTTTTTCTTATTCTACAAAAGAATAACCTCGTTTCCTCGTTTTGTTGCTGACTTTGTTTACTTCAGTCGGTATTGTCTCCTCTTTAGAAGAGCCTTTTTCTTCCTGTTCATTTTATTCTGGCTGATTCACTTGTTTGTTCGAGCTTAACGTCACTTGATCGTTAGTTTGATACTGTAACGTATATACCAGTGTTTTAATACTTTTTTAAAAATCAAGAATTTACTCAGGCAGATTGTTTTCTTAATGAATTACGCATAATTAATTCTAATTCGATACTTTCAAGGATGCCCGCCGACAGGTAGCGTTAAATCACGATGCATTTGGCACGAACAATTATTTATAGGTTAGCTGGCCACTCGTGTGGTATTTGAATTATATTCCCGATCCGGAAGAGCGTAAGTGTAGCATACGCAGTCATTCCATATTAACCATGTAGTTATGGTCGCAGTTCACATCTCAATTACTATACACGCTGCGGTTTTCACCCTGACGTTGCTCTGTAAACCATCGAGCGTTGCGGTAAAACAAATGGTGTATAGTAATAGATTATTTATTCAGTTTGGTCGGTTTCGAAGCTGAAAATATTGGTCACACACCTGTATAAACTGTTTCTATGACACTGTATGCAAAAAACAATATTTTCACATCCGGAAATCAAGCATTTCCGAAATAGACGAAAATACTACCTCGCTTACACAAAAATATTCTGTGTCAGAAAAACCCACAGGACATCCTGTATGAGATTAAATAATTTATCAAAGCACCGGTTTAATTTTTTATTACTAAATTGGCTTTTGTGTAAAGTCAAAAATTATCGTCGATTGTAAGAAATGGAAACTAGGTGAAGGTGTGTTTAATAATTTTAATAATTTCAAATTGACCAACAATATATAACATTTGGATTATTCAATCTTAAATTATATACTTGAAGGAATCTGAGAAAATTTATAACGACTTTTAGAAATGCCCTAGTATGATACTTCGTATCATTCCTCTAATACGTTTAGTTTTTTTTTGTCGCATATTCATTTTTCCCATGAATGCATAAAATCGTCAGTGTACTTATTATTAGGTTCGCAACTAAATTTGCGACCTTTTGTTTCATAATTCTTTTATTGTATCATTATAACGTCATTCAGTGACCATTCCTTTTGGAAAATTTCCCATTGGAAAGCTCTGAATTTTGCGATATAAATGACTTTCTTTGAGAAAATGTGGAGGTCGCTAACTTAATTGCCAACCTAATACATAATTTCTTGAGTGAATTGCCAAATAAAATTAATTTTATAGAACGTTTTAGAGTTGAGGAAACAGTTCAACGCCTGGCATTATTATATAAATTATTATCCACTTCGGCTGGGATATATGCTGACTTGGTACATTATAGTTTGAAGGAAATGGCACCTCAGTGGCATACGATACGCGATATTCACCACGGAACTGTGAAATGAAACTAGAGACGCCTCGACGCGGCGCGCCGAAAGTAATAGTCAGATTTTCCAGAAATTTTTTACGATTCTACTAAATTTCAAACAATCTCCTGAAATTATGATGCCGCCAACAATACTGATACATAAAGTCGATCGATCGTTATTTGCGATATTCGCTTGCTGCTGACGAACGATAAATGTCACTCCATAGTCGTTCCCAAATCCGAAGCAGCGTGTAGTGTCTCGTTCGCAAACAAAACGCCTTGGTTTCCTCGTAATTTTTCCCCGTATTTCGTTGCAGCTTTATTTTCGGGTGGTTCGGCGCTGTTCCGCCCGTGAAGTATCATAAAATCGCGTAGTTTGTAGTTAAAGTTAAACGACCATGTACTCCTTCGCTTTAACTACCGCGTACACTCCGGCACGATTTAACATTCGACAATTACACAACTTCAGTCTGTCTGAGACTGTCTCGCCTGCGAGACACTTGAAATGTTCACTCATTACACAGTGTATGATAACAATTGTGATCGTAACAAAAACGTATCTTATCTGGTGCTAAATAGATCGAAAAATAATTAATTGACAAATAATTCTTTCATTGGAATATTCTTTTGCCAGGAGTAGTATGAATTTCAGGAAATACAAAAATAATGGTATAGATGTTAATCACATTCTTACTGAACAATAATTTTCTTTAAGTTCGACTAATTTTATTTAAACAATTGCAGCTAGTTGGAAGAACGCTCGATCTGCCATCGTGCAGATTAGAGATGGGATCAAGTACCTCGCAAACAGGTTCGAACAGGTTCGAACTTTGATTGATTTTCCACAGTAAAATAATTCGTAAATATTGCTAAAAGTGCTATCAAGTGATTAAAACAAAGTTTACTCCGCCCACTTACTTCGGTTGGCCGCAAAAAATTCTGAAAGATGAGCTTTGGCTCGCGCGCCACCCCAGAATGGTTCCTTAATTGTCCGTTATTATAAAAATTCGCAGGTTGATTAATGTCCCGGGGGAAAGAAGCTTGTAAGTACAACAAAATTGAGACCTAGCGAATAAGCTGCCGGAAGACGAGAAAAAGTTTCCCGATTCGCAGGCGATCTAAACGCCATTGTGTCCCGGCGCCCTCGGTCGACTGGGACTTTTTCACGGCTGGAAACGGCAAAAATAACTATCAGATGCTTGACGGTGATAGAGGACGGGGAGGCACGCTCGCTGGAAGAATCATTTATTAAGTTTATCGCGGCGAAACCAGTAAAACGCGAAATCGAAACGACGTACATGTCTTTATCGCGTTGTTCGTCGAATGATAAGAGCAGTCGTGCGGCCCGCGGAAGCGGGTTACGTGCGTGTCCGTGGGTAATTTGGTGGTTTTCGCGTAGTCGTGGTACACACATAATCGCGTGGTCCGCCGAATATTCAATGTTCCCTTAATATCGTCTCAAATGCCATTGTTCGGGGCCCCCGGGTTCTTTACGTGGCAGGTTAAAACGCGATTCAGAGCCGAAGTTACAATACATTCGCGCGTCGATCGATTTCCAGTTGTATATACGTCCGTTCGCGTTCTCTCCTCTATTGACTTACGGCAAATATCACGCCTGCCGACGCAGTGAAATATTCTTCGTTCTTTGTTTGACCGGACCGGCCCGTTTGCTTATATTTCATAAATGAATCTTTATTTGCATAAGCTACATTAGCGCGCGATCAAATGCAATCGAAATACCCGCCGCCGAGCCCTTGCTGAGGTTAGCGCTTTAATCTAAACAGTAGATCAAACTGGTTATGATTTCGCGGTGATAACCTCGTTGCGAACACCTTGTGTGACAAACTGCTACGACAAGCACCGCGGACTTTGAATTAATTCGCGTTTTGCTGGACATTTGTATGCCTAACGTTCCTTTGCCCCTCGCTGCGCGAGTTTCTTTGCGGCTACGGTCGTTACGAGTTTACCCCCAATAATTTTACAGAGAAGATAAGAAAAGTGATATTTATCGTATGTCTAAGTTTACTTCAATGCTTTAACCCTTAGCACTCGATTGGCGACTCTGAGGCGCCACTAAAAATTGCTGTACCATTATTAGAAATATTGTTTACATTATTGAATATATCGGTATTTAATCAATTGCTAAACATTTCAGTATTTATGAACTATTATACCAATTTCATATCCATGAAATTTGAAAAATCATAGGGAATGGAAATATTCTGGGCCGGAAGAAATGTTTTCGAGTTAAAATAGCTCCGAGTGCAAAGGGTTAATATCGGTCAGAGAAGAGCCGAATTTTATTTCATCTTAAAATCTATTCTATAAATCATATAAAATCGTCTATTGTATTCATGCATTTATGAAATCTAAGAATATGTAAAATATATATTTATCCTATATTTCAATTTATACGTGGACGAGTGAAAATAGCTTTCCGTCACGCATTTTTTAGTGAATATTTAATTAGTTCTGAAACAATTACACGGCACCAGAGGCTAATTATGCTGCCAATATCGTTGACCACAATAACCGAGACGCCGTTTTTGAGAAACGTGTTAAAAGCGCGGGTTTAATATTAGTTTTAATATCGTCTCCTCCGGGAACGCGTGAATAAATGCGCACGGTATTCGCTATTCTTTGCTTGCGTCGCGGTTCACTTTTGTCGGCTGGCCATTTGCAAATAACCGTTTCCATAATAACACGTTCCGCGGGCAACGATTACCGAGTTATAATGTCTAACCGCCGGAAATCACGGAAGCTTTATTGAACCCGCTGCACCGTGGATTAGGACAGGTTAAAGGGGAGGTTTTAATTTCCTTTTCACCGTCGCTTTTCATTACGATTTAGTTAAATCTCCTTTCATTCTGCTCGGCAGCAACGTTCATTCTTCCCTTCTTTCTTTTGTTGTTTTAATTCGTTGCGTTTGTCTCCGACCAGTTTCAAAGACAAATGTTCAACCCTCCATCGCGGAATTCGTCGGATATCGAAGACACTTTCCTTTCGCGCTACCAAGTACCGAATATTTCAGAGGTGTTACGTAGTTCGCGAAACGTTTCGCGACAAGCTGTGTGTAGTGCTGCCTTGATTCAGAGACAATTTTTAAATAATTTTCATGCGTGGAAAATAATGCAGTAGTGGTTTTGAAGTCTTTAAATATATTTTTACTGTTTTGCATTTGATCTGCTCGGTTTGTAACAAATGCATAAAATCCGCAGTTCAGGTATAAATTAAAATCTAGCATCGAGCAAGCTACGTTATCTGGTCGGCCCGTTCGAACTGCCAAAAATGAAAGACCGTGTCTGTGTCATAAACCATGCGAATGTGCCAGCCTCGACACGAGGTACCAATAAGAATTGCAAATAAGACGGAACATTCGAGTTTACCTTCGAGATCGGCTATTTTTCCGGCATAAAACTTACGAACCGAAACTGCGCGATCGAAACAGTCATTTTTTAATGGATTTCTTCTCCGAACGTTCAATGAAACCTTGCATGAAATCGTAATAAACGTTTGCTTCCATGGATCGATCGATAAAACTGACAATATTGACATAAGTAATATAGTGGAGAATTTTTAAAAATATCGCAGAATCGCTCGCAATATCGAGATTGCCGTAAATGTAAAAAATGTGTAAACTCTTCAACTCCTACTTCACAACATGCGTTCGAGTTGTTGCGTAAATTTATATTCTCGACATTAAATACTTCAGACCATGCACAACATGTTTCAAAGCGAACAAATAAAAATTTGCCAACATAGTCTACTGGTAAAAATGGATAGTACATAAAGCGAGCGTAAAGCTTGATCAAAAAATTCCAATGTATTTATTCAATTTATTTTTGAACAGAATATCATCCCGTTTCTCCTTTGCAGTGTCAATGCGGCCGTACATACATTGCATGAAAACGCAAATATTCGTTTCAACGAATTTGATTTGATTAAAAAAAAATTACTTCGTTGTAAAGTAACACAACCTGAATGAAAATAATAATTGTCACTCATTACCTTTACCCCTAATTATTATCATCTATAACATGTTAATTACAACGATATAAATATCTTAGACAGTAAGAAAAGTTGGTAGTTTAAATTTACAGTTTATTAATGTTTGCTAATAACAGCTTTTTCAGACTCTGATAATGTAAAAATAAATCTTTAATATCGCTTTTGGGCAGATATTCGAATCTTCTCGTTCGCGTTACGATTATGTCGATTTTCCGCATATCATTGACAGACAGTTTTTGACAAGGAACAATGAATATCTCCCGAAAGTGACAGAGCCTAAATTGCTACGTTCCACGGTTAATTTGCGGCTAGGCAGAAGGATCGATATATGAAGCATGACGAGGGTGGTTTTCGGAGTTTCCCAATACTCCCACATGCAGCCTTATGAACCTAATTGCGAGACCCATCCTCGTGTGTACGATAGCTCGGGAGTACACTTTCAAAGCATCGAATCCCTTGGCGATAGTGCCAAACAACGTAACTTCAGACACTCGTATGACCTGCGTTCTTCCATAAATTGCGACACGATGTTACTAACATTGCAAGATTATGCAGTCCTCTTTCTTCCGACCTGTGTGAGTCCATTTCAAACAATCGAAATCATTTAATTACACACGGATCTCTCAATAATGAGCACTTAAGTCTTGTTGTATTTTTCCTAAACTTGTGTAGTATACAATTGAATCTTCATTTTGTTGTAAACGGAGTACATTTTACAATGTATTTTTTCAAACGATAGCAAATTTGTCTTTAACTGGACGAATCTGGATTTTATCAGAAACAGAGTGATTAGTAAAATAATAAATAATGGAGCATTTATTTTGTTGTTAAGTAGATGCATTATTTCAGAACACATTCAGTTGATTTAGGATTTGTCGGTTTTTAAAAACCGATTTTTAAAAGAAAATTATGCAATTCGAAAACTGGTTTTTTCAGTAAAAAAACAGCAAGAACCTGAAGAAGTGACTTCCCCTAGTCCTCAAACATTAAAGAAGGAGTTTCTGGTCTTTGAGGCTACAAATAGAAGAACAAAAAATTTATATTTATTATTTAATGCTTTAAAGACAATTAAGCCCAGTTCAGTAGCAAGTGAGCGAGTTTTATCTATTGCTGATAATTTTGTGTCCAAAATAAGGACACAGCTAACAATAAGCAATAAATCCATTGACGTTCTTTGCTTTTTGAAGTCATACTTTATTAAACAAAGAAAGAAGTAAAATAGTAATGTACATAAATATAAAACATTTGTTAATTTCTGTGATTTTTTAAGGGTATTATTTATGTCGTATTTTTTATCTGTAAAAATTCGAAACCGGTTTAAACCGGTTCCATGGAAAAGTTAAAATTCGAAAATCGGTTTTTTAAAAAGTCGGTTTTTGTATAAACCTTAAGTAGATTTGTCTTTACTAGAACGAAGCAATAAAATGATGAAGTGAAAATTGTATCTTTTTTTCCTAAAACTTGTATATGTATATGGTCTAATTGTAAAGCATTTATTTTGAATTGACATTATCTGGACGAATTACTAACGTAATGAATACAAAATGTTAGAGTTACTTCATACTTTACAAAGAATGCGTGTGCCAAATATATTGTTCATCGATTTTATTTACCATTGGTGTCAATCGTGCGTACCTTGAATAATAACGCTAACAGCATACATCCGGTGCTGCGGCTGCACACATGCTTGGCGGAATTAAGCAAACAAAGCTGTGCAGTTCCGGTTTGATTACATTACATTTCACGCTGCACTTTCTGTTTCGGGAATTGAGAGATCCGAAGGGAGAACTTATTCCGCACTGTAAATATGTTCCGATGGTTATACGCTCGCGCGGTTAAACGCGCAGAAAGTGCTGGACAATTTTTGGTGGTTGTCAAGCAAACCCGTGTCAATTTACTTTGATATCTCATATGGTGGACCGTGTGGGACGTGCCTGACGCACATATACAGAGAGCCACGAAAGTATTCGTACACCTTTTAAAAACTAATAACTTTTTTACAAATGTACCAAACCACCTGATATTTTATATTCAATTAGAAGCATTGGTTTACGAAATGATATGCAAAAAAGATTTTACAAAAATTATAATTTACAAGGTTAGATGCAAAAATAAAAAAGGGATTTTTTAAAACTTTTTTATTTGGGCCCTTAATGAAAATTTAAAATATTTGTTTTGTAGATCTATGTTATGGTAGTTATACTCATGCTGAAAATTTCATCGAAATCGGTCGACGCAGGAAAAAACGACACGCATCGAAAGATGTACGATTCTGTGGATTTTAAGCAGAAACTGAGCAAAAATCGCGAAAAAATACGATTTTCACCATTTTTAACAGCTTGTAGCTCGTGTGTATGTTAATCGATTTCGATGAAATTTTCAGCTTGTGTATAACTAACATAGATCTACAAAACATATATTTTAAATTTTCATTAAGAGCCCAAATAAAAAAGTTTTAGAAAATGCCTTTTTTATTATTGCATGGAAAATCTTTTTTGCAGGTCATTTAGTAAACCAATGCTTCTAATTGCTTACAAAACATCAGGTCGTTTGCTACAATTATAAAAAAGTTATACTGTTTTAAAGTGCGTTCAAATACTTTCGTGGCTCACTGTATGCAACGGACGCGTGCCACACTAAAGATAACTCGTGTTTGTAAACTAGTATGTAGCATCAAAGCACGGCGTTTTTCCTCTGTTAATCGTTGCTCGTATGCCGGCTGGAGTTCTGAAATATCGGGTTCATTATTCCCGGGCGTTTTGATATTTTAATTGCGATGTGCCAATATTAATGACGCCAACGGAAATTCGGACAGTCTCTCTCTCTGCACGTTTGCCAAATTAACACCTCGCATCGTACATTTGCTCGCCCGCGCGCTTTTGTGTTTGTTTGGACACTCTTTTTCCATTTTTCTAAATTCTGAAAAAGCACGTATTAGCCCTTTGCAGTCGGAACTATTTTCACTTGAAAATTAAACATTTCTTCCGACCAGAGTAGGGCACAAATCAACTAATAATTAAAAATTACTAATAGTTTGATTGATTGTAAGTCATAGCAAAATAGTCATTAGTTAAAACTAATCGTTAGTTATTGCTTATTAGTTATGATTAATCATTAGTTTGTTTGAATGAAATGTCATCAATCTTTAGTCATCAATCACTATTGTGCGATTAACATACATTGATATGTATACTCAAACTATATCGGAATTTGCAGTGACCAAACGTGTCATAATCTCTATATTATATGTTTATAAACTAATAGGATATTTTTTTGTTATTATTTTGTCTTATTTTAACTTATAACCAGTTTTAGTTATTAGTCATAGCGAAATTCTGATTGCGTATTTAGTCATTAGTTATGCCATTATAGTCAGTATTCAATATTCATCCTTAATAAAAATTTACTCATTAGTCATTAGTCATTACGCTCAAATAAGTAGTCATTGATCACGCTCAAGTATTTACTTAGTCATTAATTATTAGTCACTATTGTAGAGCTTATGAAGCTATTAGTCAATAATCATACTTGTGACTAGAGTTTGCCCAACTCTGCTTCCGATCTAGAATACTAATTTCATTGTATATGATTTCTTTCATTTTATCGATATATGTACTACAATACAAATGTGTAGTAATTGATTACATACCAACGTATTTAATAATGTAAACTGTTCAAGCTGTGTATGGAATTACCTATGTTCATAAACGAACCATATATTTAACAAAACATATTACGTGTAACACAAACGATGTTCACTTAACTACTGACAAATCTTCCAAACAAAACGCTCCCTCATGCACACTCACTTCTCTATTTCGTTCAACCAAATTCACTTCATACATTTTGCCTCCCACTCATTATGTCTCTTTCTCATTCTCACCACACATATTCACACATTAATATTGTGAATAATGGTACAACAATTTTTAGTGGTGAGACTCTGAGTCACCACTCGATTGTTACGGGTTAATAATAGACTAAATAGTTGCAATATTCTCTGCACTTGTTCACGCCTTCATCAGGAAAAAAATTCTCCAATATGTAGCAAAAGTGGTAAACAGGATTTACGTTGGAGTTGCCAGTAAAAATTTACGACAGCAGTAGTCCGAATTGATTGAAACGGGAATGTAAAAGGTCGGTTTGCCCCGCACAGTGGAAATCGGCGAAGTCGAGCGTTTAGTATCGCAGATAGGATCAAATTCGCAGATAGATCAACGGCGTGAAGAAGCACGTAGATCAAGTGTACGCGCGTCAGTGTATCGAAGGGATCGATCCGGTATGCATGCCTCAAACGCTTGTAAGCGCGTGCATTTACGATCATTGCACGTGTTGCAACACGGAAGTACGAATGCCGGAGGTATATACGTTTTCTTGGCAATCCGAATGGCTCCTACAGTGCAGAAGAAGTCATAAACCTCGACCTGTGTACTGCGAGCCCCGGTTCCGAACGCCCCGATAAATAAACCTGCCACAGTAGCGTAAATTTTGGTTCACACTAAGTTATAGGCGTGCAACGAGTATATCGCTCGAACTTTAAAATCAGCTGGAAACTGTTCACCGCGAGCTCTACATGAAAGCGAAACGTTGAACGCGGCTCCGCGGTGCCAGGCTCTTGGGCAGGCTTTTCATTTTTAATAACTCATCGGACGTTCTGGTCCATTACTCCGCTCAGACGAGAACGTTATATTTTCACTTTCAAGAATCATTTCCAATATTTATCGACCATCGCGGAGAGATCGCGCAGGGACCGGGCTTGTCTGACTATTCCTTGCTTTTTCCACTGACGCCGCAGATTGCCGGTGTTTCCGACGAAGTGGTGTTGTTTCACCGAACTCTTCTTTTTCCTAACTTCTTCTTTTCCATCAAACTTTTTCATGTAATGCCAGTGTGGATTTTAATGCACACATCGGACGAAGACGGTGTGACAGTAATGTGAGAACGTCGTATGCGTGCCAATGCAAATTTTTATGCTTTATGACGTGCACGAATTTGTAGATTATAAGTGGACAGCGGATTTTATGCATTTATGACAAAAATTAGTAGGTATAACTTAAAACAGTGAAAACATTAGAAGAATTTAATAATACGGTAGGACCTCGATTAACCGGATCCCGATTATAAACAAGTATGCGTTTAAATATGATGATATTATGAAAGGAAATAAAAATTTTCAAAAATAAAAAATTTATTTGGAATATAATGTACATTTTAATTATTTCCTCGCGTCTCGATTATCCATCGAGCCTTAATTTATCCGGGCTGTTTGTCCCCCGATCAAGCCGGTTAATCGAGGTCCTACTGTTATATTATTTTCTATTTTAGTAAATATCTATTTTACTCTAGATTATTGCGACTCGGCTAGAAAATTTATATTTTGCATAAAGATCGACTGTCTAATTATAAGGAATATGTTCATAACGATAACGATAGTTTTGTTCGAAAGCATTCATTTTCTTTAATGGATGCAAAGAAAATGCTTCTCATACATTTTCTTCAATATAAATTCTTTATAAAATATTTGATAAAATGTCCTTTATAAGGCGTTTTCTGTTTGAAATGAAATTAAAAATCTCTTCCTTGAAATTATGAATGGTTTACCACACTATGAGACAATTACTGTAACTTCCAGGGTGTTTTATAATTTAGTCCACTGGCGTGGCGCGTGCGTTGGAATAGGTAATTAAACGCGTCGAAAAATAACAGTGACACGGGAAATCAATTTCGAGAACGGGCAGGAACAATTGAAAAACTCGACGGAATGAGTCGGTTGCTTGTAAATGCAGTTTTGACACGGCCGTGTGCCAAAGTGAATGGTAACTGGCGTCATGTGCTCGGTAACGCAGCCACGCGTTTAAGCGTGCGTTACATGTATGCGTACACGCGATTCGGTGCCGTATGAGCGGCGTGCATGCTTTCGAGGCCCCATCATCGCCGAATAAATCATTACCCGTGAAAAATATCCCCGGCTTGCCGGTTACAGAACACAATGAAAGCAACTTGGCTCTTGTCGCGGTAAAACGGAACTGCAGTGTTAGTCTCTTGACACTTTCCAGAGAGCTTGATGATGGAGCAACTGCTTCGGTTTGCCTCGAATAATATTAGGTTGTTGCAGATGAAATGTCTGATTTCAGAATTCGAATGTTATGTACAGACTGTGGATTTTTATTCAAAATAAAAATTGTCTAAGTCGATTGTAAGCAACAGAAGCCACATAAATATGTATTTTTTCTTCTAAGAATTTTAATAAGTCGAAAATAATTAAACAATTTAACACTAAACCTACCACTGCCAGTCAAATGACCGGTTTTATATTTATCATTTCATAATTATTGAGATTATGAAGTTGCTTACGTGGAAATTGATTCGACAAAATTCTGTACCCAAGCACATATTGTTGTAATTGCAGAAAATCTAAATAAATAGAACCTCGTCATTTTTGCAAACTAAAACATGATAATCGCTTTTAGTGCTCGGTAGGTTTAGTGTTAAATTCTTCTGATGTTCCTGCAGTTTTCTTATACTAATAATAAACTAGTAATAAACAAGAAACACTATAATAATCTACAGGTTTATATATAGCGCAATAGTTGTGCTTATCTACATAAGTGGATGTTCAAGTAAATATTTAACAATTAACGAAATATCACCGAAAGTAAAATTTTTAAAAATTATTAATTAAAGCTAGGAACGGTCCTAAGCATCGTCAATTATACAGCTATAAAAATCGTCCGTTCTCCGAGGGTTTACCGTAACTGAACAATTAGTTCGGAATACCCGTAACGATTAATGAGCGAGCAGTATCGTGAACTGAAATTAAATTCGTGTGATCTTAACATCCCGAATTGAAAGACGGGAACGCAACTGTTGGCCGCGTTATTCCGCGGGCGTTATTGGAACTTTTCGAAAATCATTTTTCACGCCTACAGCCGTGTACGAGGAGGAACGGGACGAAGATAAATCTTCGACGCGAGGGAGCCGTGATCGGGAGAACGGTGAAAAATCGATGAACTTTCTAATTAGTTCTCGACCGGGTCGCAGTTAATCATTGATCTGATCGCCTTTAATTGCGGATGCCTGTTTGCCGCGACGAACTTTATTATGGACGCGCGATGTATCGTCGTACACCCCGGAGCCATCTTGTTGCGCGAGATAAATTATAGTCGGCGCTAATTATTACACGAGCTCGATTGAATTAAAACGGGATTAATCGAGCGGAATTTTTCCGGCTTCTCGCGGATCAAATTAATACCTGTTTAACCTCTATCGCGGTTTACTTTTTAATACGTGTTATATCTGCTTCTTCAGATTTCAAAGGGATTTTTAATTTGCCGATTCAACCTATTTACCACGTTTTTATTAACTCGCTTTCTCGTTTGTCTGTTTAAGACTAAAAATCAGAAAATGATTATTCAAATAAAAAAAATTTTTAATATACCACGTTTTTAAGACGGACTGAAAAGTATAAAATAATTTTTCCTAGCCCCATACAGATAGTCTTGAAAATTTGTGATTGTGAATTTTTAATAGCTATGAAACTACTTGTAAGATTTAAAACGGAGAACGTGGGCGCAAGATAATAGTAAGGAGTGTAGAGAGTAGCTGCCGTTGAGAAAACTCACACAACAGTTCATATCATGTGCACTGCAAACAAATTTTTAGTGACTTAAGTGAACTATTCATGCATCAATTATTTATTGCATGCGCCCCACGTTATTCGTTTTAAATCCCACAAGTACTTTCATAGCTATTAAAAATTCACAATCACAAATTTTCAGGATTATCTGTATGATCGAACCAGTGCGCCGATAGCATCAACATTATTTGTTAACAACATTACGATCGATATAAGGAAATATTTATCTGTATGGGGTTAGGAAACTGTATGGGGCTAGGAAAAATGATTTTATACGTTTTAGTCCGTCTTAAAAACGTGGGGGTATATTAAACATTTTTTTTATTTAAATAATTTTGAATTTTATTTATTTCTGCATTTGCAATGGTATGCTAGAATTAAAGCCATATGTGTGCACCAGTTTGTCCACAATGTGTTAACGATCAACAAGTATCTCTGAATGCGTAAACAGTCCTTGCCAATTTACTTTAAAATTATCCGAAATCCCCGAAAAAATTATTCAACCAATTCGTGCATACCTTCAAAGCTTTGAACGATATACATAGCAAAAATTACGTCACGTAAATACACAAATAGAGATATAAAGGATGACATTTACTCAATCCACTCTGTATAAAGGGACTGTTTTTCCTACGGAAACAGAATGGTCGACACGGTAACTGAATAACGTTCGAGTTACCATTGGTAACACGTAATTAGCATAAAATTGGTATATTCACTAATGGAAATGTATGCGGTTCCTGAGCTAATTACCGAGGCTCTTGTGTCGAGTTCAGAATCATTCTTCCACTGAATAGTCAGGAGATAAACCGATTGACCAGTTAATGTGATCGATTGAGATTATTCATCCGTCAGGTATCGACATGCCTGGCGCAAAGTGGAATAATGCAGAGTCTAAAATCGTAAGCGCCATTGTGTCTGACCTAGAGCAGACACATACTCAGGTATGTAAATTGCGCGCCTCGACACGTGCCATTAATGGCTGATTGCCTCCCTTTCTCTTCCATCCTTTCGTGCAAATAGCAAGCTAAAGCTTTCGACGAAAAAATCGACGCATCCACGAAAGCTTTAAAACGTGCTCGTGACCAGCTATCGGAAATAAAATAAAAAACCTGCCTATCCTATTTTTATCATGCTTGCGCTGGTTCGGCCCATTCCATAATCACACGAATCGTTAAATTTTATTAGGTAACATTAATTCCCCTAATTATTAATCTGTCAACTTTGCGGAAGAAATAGTTTCGATCGAGTACGTTCTTAGCGAAGCTTGATTGGTTTTCGTTTCGATGTATTTGATCGTTGCACATGATTATTGTGTGCGATTATTATACATATATTCCATGCGATAATGAATTCTTTATTTGGTGCGTTTAGTCCACTTTTTCTTGCACGTTTCATTAGCCGATTTGTAAATTGCAAAAGTGCAGCACGCGCTGCAGAATGCTTCTCTTAAATTTTTAACGATGCACTTTTCAAGTGGTTGGAATTTTTATAACTATAAATTAGATTTCAAACATTTATTATACATTTCGTCAGTGCAGTGACATCGCTGAAATGACATTCGAGCAGTACGAACGTTTCTTCCATAGTTAATTACCTTATTCCACAGTGTCAAATTAATTTGTGTTCGCGCGCGGGTATTCAAAATAGAAATGAAGATAAATTATAATTCATGCTGGTATCTATACTGTAATAGGTCATTTGCATATCACTGCCAGTTCTGTTACTGCACACTCCGGAATCCCGCAAAAAGAAGACAGACCCGGCAGCGACACATTTGTGAAAATTTCACCGGTGACCAGCAGGGTAGGCAATCTAATTTCCAATGTAGTTCAATAAACGTGACACATATAATTAGCTACTGGCTTTTAATTTGCAATGTCGAGTATGCTGTCAAATTCCCGGTGCCCCGTGGTCAAGTACATCGAGCACGAAAATTCAAAGTTCCGACACGTTTCCCAAAAACGCGGAACAAATCGAATTCTTTGCACTCAGAAAAATATTTTCAACCGGAAAGTAAAACACACGAATCATCCTCACTGCCACGATACGTCCATTATCTCGTGTAACTGGGAAAAAGCACCGTCAATCAGATCATCAATCCCGCGTAGTTCTCTCGGAAATGCGCAGATAATTATAGAAAAACGCGTGACCCGAAAAACCATCATTACGTTCCGAGAGTGTACAGTAAATTGGCGCAAATAATACCGAACCGGAGAAGATCCTGGAAAAAGGTCACACGCGATGCTCATTCCAGCAATCGCACTATTTTTAACCCCGTCGCTACGGGTGACGTGAAAAATAAACTACGCGCCATCCTTTACAATTCGTCGACGCACACGTGACACCGCGTTCAGAGGTAGATTTTCACAGATTTGAAAACTCGCAATTTTTTCGTGCGAGTCAGGCAAACAGAAGCCGACGCACTTCGTGGAAAAGTCCCGATGGACCCCTGTACATGCTGCCAGCTGCATATCCGAGAGACACTCAAAAGGGTGCAACCACGGATCTTCCTCCGGCAGGATTTTCGTCTCTGCGGTGGCAGGTCCGATCGTACCGATCTGGGATACTCGAACCCATCAAAGGGAGCTCAGCACTCACCATTACGTCGAGGATGCGGCGTCCCTCATGCTCCGACGTCCGATAAAAGCATACTTTTCCAGCCGGACGACGTCTCCGCTACGGTCGCGACAGCCTGCACTTTGCACCAATTCATAGCCGACGCACTTTCACGAATTGTCCCTTTTCCCGGGACCGTGAGCTACAATCAGGGGACCAGCTACTAGGGACACAGGACTATTCCTCGTTTGCACACACTAGATCACTCCGAACAAGACCACGCGGATGTTGGACCTGATGATAGGACGAAATGCACCCTGCACTTCTTTCGTTTGACAACACGGATCACGTTCAGGTACAGATAAATCTACACCGTTCCTGGATGAAGATAGACGACTCGCGCGACACGCGTTCCTTTTGAGTTTCCGGCTAGCATAGCCACGCCGGGACCGGTCGTCGATGCGACATCCGGTCTACCGGTTGATAAGGGACATTCGCTGCGATTCGAACGGTTTTTCGCGAACGTGTATAGGTGTCACGCGAAAATAAGAGTCGTCGGAGACGACAGGGTGCGACGCACACGACTCTCCAGCGGCAGTTGACGCGGCACTAGAGAAAATCGGAACCCGCTTGCCGCCACCGGACGCCGGATACCGGACGCCTGCGCCCTTCACCGCCGCCTCCACGAGCCACGAGACACGAGCCACGAGATTTCGTGCCATCGGCCCAACGCGCCAGTCCATTCCCAGACCATTCCACGATCAGGTGTGTGTACCCGACACGCTGCGAGATCACTTCAATTTTAAGGGAATTGATGTAGCGAGCGAGGTAGGCGCAGTCCAGATTACAACCCTCTCAATGTTTGAACTAGTATAACTTTGTACAATATCAACATTTATGAATAGAAAAAACTATATTCATATTGTCTAAGGATTGCCCAAACCACCATTAAAATTTCAGATCAATATATCTACTAGTTTTGTTTATAAAAATTCGCAAGTTTACCATCTCCTACATGGAATCCTTGAAGGTTGATCTTGAAGAATATATATTTCGTATAACATTCTTATGGTTTCAGCCACTATAACTTCCACCAGAAGCACTATTTTTTAATAAATTATTCTTCAATGACTGCGAAACATCCCCTCGATATTGTCTTACATACCATTTTGTTATTTATTATAAAATTAGGCAGAAGGAATATGTAGCAACATTCCTGCAAATATAATTTTTGACTACTCTTTACTTTACTGAACTCAAAATTGTGCCTTTCTCCTATAAATTATGATGTATTTGGAATCCAGTAGATTTGTACCCGGGGCGACTGCAAATCGAAGTTTCGATCCTGTAGGATCAACGGTTGAGGAGCTATGCTTGTTTAAAGTTGAGCAATTTGCAGTGTTTTTGACAGGTAAGGCCATCGCCATATTGGTAGTGATGGTCGCGGGCCGCTTACCGAGATGGTTGTGATAATGCCCGGGGTGGGGGGAGGACAAGGACCGGCGGTTCTGCTCGGTAAGCGGCTCGCGACCGTCATGACAAATATGGCGGCGCCCTTACCTGTCAAAAACACTGCAGATTGCTCAACTTTAAGCAAGCATAACTCCTGAACCATTGATCCTACAGGATCGAAACTTCGATCTGTAGCCGCCCCGGGTACAAATCTACTGGACTACATACCAAATACATCATAATTTATAGGAGAAAGGCACTTTTGAGTCCGGTAAAGTAAACTTTACCTTAATTTTCCTATTTGGTGTACATTTTTGTTTCGCATGAGGCATAACAATTTGAAACCTCGAGACTCGAGCCTGCTGTTATTAAGGCTGTTTTAAAGATCCTGCAAAAGTTCAAGAGAGTCAGATAAGATCATGTTTAGCGCGTAATATATACTTTTCCTATTTGGTGTACGTTTTTATTTAAACGGAGTATGACCACTGAAAACCACGAGACACGAGCGACGAGATTTCATACCATCGGCCTAACGCGCCAGTCCATTCCGAGACCATTCCACGACCAGGTGTGTACCCGCCGCGCCACCACGAGGAATATAATCAGATTCGGTGCACCGTTGGGGAAACGCTTGCTGTTCCAGCTATTAGGGCTGCTTTCATAACACCCCGCTCTCTGGAATACAAGTTTTACCCCACACCAGAACTTTTTAGATGCAGCTTATACCCCCCCGGATGGCTATGCCAAGGGTGGTTGCAGCGTAGCACAATGCAGCATGGTTAAGTGTCGCGCGGCTGGGGTTGAATCGAGACGCTTATCTAGCGCGGATTTTCGCGAGTTTGTTTGAATCGGTATGAGTTTGAGATGGAGTGAGAAACGATAAAAATGTATGAGATTCTAATCGATCGAGTATACATATGTAATACGAAGGCCAGTTAAGTGCATGCAACCCCCATTTTAACATGGTTAATTCGTTCCATGTTGTATCTTTTTCTACTTCTTCCTAGAAAATGTACTTATACATATACAGGATGTTTCGTTTACCTGATAACGGAAATATCTTGTGACGCACTGAAGTTACGAAAAAATTTGTTTAAAAAAATTGTTCGGTATGAAGGGTACAATCATGTATCTCATTTTTTTAGGACTAGAATGGTAGGGAGAGGATTTCAAAGACAAATTAAGTTTTTTAAATGGAATGTCCTATTTTTATACCATAGGTCGGTAGAGTATCAAATTCTGAGTATAATAGTAAAAGTTGACCTTCATATGTCCTAAACCTAATATAAAACGAGATATTATCGAAACAATTTTCTTTCTTCTTTGGATAATATCTCGTTAACTATTAGGTTTAGGACATAGAATAGTATAAAAAATAGGACATTCCATTTAAAAAACTTAATTTGACTTTGAAATCCAGCCTCCCCACCATTCTAGTGCTCAAAAACATAGACTGTATAATTTTGTACCCTTCAGACCGAATAATTTTTGTAAACAAATTTTTTTCGTAACTTCAGTGCGTCACAAGATATTTCCGTTATCAGATAAACGAAACACCCTGTATACTGTATGTATAATGTAATACAGTAGACATTTATGCGGCGCACTCGGATGGTTTGCAAAAGAAACATCTCCAAACTTTCTAACAGTATGAAAAATGATACGCTTATCGATATAAACCACCGAATCTGCTTTTATGTTCTACAACAAGCCCCGCTACATTTATCTTCTTCATATGTTCAGACGTTAATGTGCTAAAGTTAGCGCGAAATTAGCTGGCCGGTCAAGGCCATTGAGAAATAAATCCCACCCCCACGGAATATCCAGACTTGGAAGACCTGCAGGGAAATGTATGCGAAAGTTATTCCGAACTCTCATTGGATAATTTAAATACCGTCCTGAATTAATCATCCTCTAATTACACATCAATTTCGATCATTAGCGAGAAGCCTACTAGTTAATGATTTCCTCCGTTTCATTTCTTACTGGTCGAATAGAGGTTCCACGCTGAAAAGTTTCTCAACTTTTCGTGCGGAGAGTTTTGCATCTGCTTCAACTATTTCCATAAAAATTAAAAATAAACACAAAAATTGTCTACGTGCACTTCAAACAGAATATAGTTATAGTTATTCCCATCACACAGCTAACTTTCCCCAACAATCAAATTCATCATCCGACCCTACGAAGTAGCTACAGGAAACCATTCTTACCACCCGCGTAACAAAGTGGTCCTCATGATCAACAACAAACTATCCTTCAATGTAGTTCCTGTAAACTATCCAGGTAACTTCGAGTACGCTATTGTTCTACTCGTAGACCCGGCCCTGTTCGTAGAGCGGTTTACAACACTCAAAACATATCAAAGATTTCGACGTTCATCATTAGACTGTGGATTTTATGCATTTATGACAAAAATGGGTAAGCACAGTTTAATGCAGTGGACATATTAAAAAGATTTAAAGACATCAGCGTATCGATTTCAGCTTGATCAAATAATTAAAAGAAGAAAGAAATTTTTATTTCACTTCTCTGTGTCTTGGAATCGATGCAACATTTTTTATTTTGCATGAAGATCCGCAGTCTATTCATCATTCTTAAGAAAAATATTCTACTACTAAATTGGGGGTGTCGCAAAGAGGGTTAGTACCCTCTTCATTACAAATATGAAACAGTACATCTAGTGAACTGCATCTTTGTTAATACTCTTCTAAAAATTGTCCAAAGTGAAATGGACAGACTCCACAATTTAGAAAATGGATCAACTTGGATTATAAATCAATGCCTAATTTTATCTTTACCTATGTGCTTTTACCTTGAAACTTTTCAGCAATTAAACTTCTTACCAAGATCCGCTACCTACGCTTGTATGGCAAATGCGAATGATTTATCTATGACCCCACTGAAAGTCTACATCAAATCTAACCCAAAGGCCAAGCTACAGCGGCAAAGGACCTCTCACGTGTATTTTAAAAATCTTATAGGATCGCGCCCACCAAAGATTCACCACAAACCCACACGGACGCAAAAGAGAGTCAGAGAAGTAGCGCGTTAAGACACTTAAAAAGGCTGATCCTACCTTTCTGGGTGACTGTAAAAAGCCCCCTAACTCATTCAATAAAATCCCTCCATCAGAAGTTGACGGAGTTGCGGTGTCGACCTGTTTCGTCAGGTTTAACACCTTCAGCAGAGGAAGATCGATAAAACTGTCAGGGCGACCGTATTCCCCTCCGATCAAATTCCTGGGCTTAGTTTTCTGTCACCTTTCGGAACGCGGACGTGGTAATAAGCAAATTATGTTGCTGGAGACCTCTGGATACACCAGCCTACAAATATTGAAGATCATTTTGTACAGTCTCATTCTTTGAGGTGCATTTTGATGAAGTTAAAAAAATTTGTTTGATTGTCTTTATTATTGACTTTACCGATCACCAACTGAGCGATCGATAATATGTCAGTTTCGTCTCTATATGTCTTCACGTTACCTCATTACCATACATACTGTCTTAGCATCAACACGTGTTATGTTAACGGGTATATTATGAAAAATTATTTTCGTAAGTAACGGTTGTTCTTCTTGTTTTAAATTCACACAAGTTTAAATATAGTATTAATTATTAATTTACACACGCAATTCTTAAAATTTTTCTTGAGAATGATCTAAAATAAGATCGAAACGTTGAAATAAATATATTGTGAAAATTTGCAAATAGTGTTATATATGACAATTGATCGAACCAGTGCGCTGAAATCGTTAAAAAATCTTGTTATTGACTTTATCCATCATAAAATCCAGAAAGCAAGTCGGAGTCACTCAAGGTGTTAACGAACTGTCTCGTTGTTTAGCAATCATACGCCTAAACAAAGTAGAATCTCCGAGTGCAGAATAATCTGCAAAATGATCGTTATGGGAAGGCGGCTGGTAATGAGCAGAGGTTAGTCGGGTCGAGATCAGCACTGTTGCAGATAATGGAATCGTAATGCTATTGCCTGATCGATGATAATTCTACAACATTCGATGGAACGAAGTATAATGAACACACTGGAAACAGTAAGCTTCGACGATTAACAACGTTGGCACGATACAGCTTTCAGTGCGTCGGTAATTTCGCGCTGATCGCTTCGAATCGTATATCCCACAGGATAATCTCCTTACCTTGAGAACTATTTTCGCTTTGTGTAACCGATAGGCTCCAATGAAACCGCGATCGTTACGGGCACTAATTCCATCTTTCACTATGGCATTACTGCCATCGAAGTGCAGACTGCCAACCAACCGAACTTCACTGTTCCGTGTGCACACAGCATTTTCAGATTTAGCGAAATGATCCGCAATTCCGTCGAGTATATCTACTGACTTGACTCCAGTAAATATTCGCATTCATCGCGGAATCCGGAGCGAATTAAATGGCAATGCTAAAAACTCGAAACCGATTATGTCGATGAAACGGGGCAGATCACTGGGCTATTTTTTGTTTTTTTAAAACGTGCGGAAAAAATACTTTTACATACACGCCGGAAGAGGGTAGTGTGGGACTCGGAGGCACAGATGTTCGGTGTCCCCAATACCCACTAAAAAACCGCACGTCTAGGACTTCTCAAGCCCTTTTCCCTCCTTCTTATGCCTTTAAAATCAGTCAGAGCACCACTTTTCGTATTTCTCCTGACTGTCTTGTGATTCGGGCTCTGCTCACTCCTCTTTTTTTTTTGTTTCAGGGTGGTGGAGAAATACCTTTACGTACACCCCCGTACGATGAAGTTTGGGGGGTAGTGTGGAGCTCGGCTCCTCCTTAGATGAAAATTGGAGGATCGGGACTCATATCCCTACCACTACCTACTGGTTATATTTTTAATAAGTCTTTTGTAGCAACTGGAGACTATTGAAGGTACCGGGAGCAATAACCAATTCTGTTTCCGACGGCGAAGTCCGGGTCCATTTTGACCCAGAGTATCGAAATCATCATTCAAGTTCTCAGTTTTTGGTGAATTAATAAAACAACTGCTGCATTGGGAACAAAACAAAAATATATTTTTAAAAATTAATGAATAAAGCAATGGTCCTAAACATCAAAAAATTGCATTTGATGTCTAACTCTTATTCTAGAGAATATGCACGTTGACTAAAACCTGATCATAATCTCGGAGACTGCTCAAAGATCTTCAAACTACAACGTCAGTACAACTATAGTAATATTACAACGGAGTTAAGGTCGTCCCCTGAGATCAAACGATCCCGATAAAGTCTTCGAGTTAGAACTGGAAAACAGGAATCTCAAACGCATTGTATTTCGTAAATATTATTACCACGTTTTTATTAGCTCGCTTTCTTAGGTGTTTAAATCAATTTCTGTCGATCTTTTGGTAAATAAAATTCCTTTCTGAGCTGCACTTCTCTTTAAAATGGAATAATGGAGCAGTACCTCGTGCAAATGCAATGTAACAGCATGAAATTCGGCATTTTCAATGTAATGAGAACACTTGCTGTTTATGCTAGATTCGGATGCCATATACTAAGTCTTAAAGCTTGTTTATAGTACTATCACGTACATACTACAGTGTAGGTACTCGCTCGTTGCACGACAACGGGACCGGAATTTCAGACAAGACCCGAGGTTATTGCAATGAACGAGGTGTCCAGTCAATCACATAGATTATAACTGGCAGCTCATCGACGAATTTAGAATTTCTATTATAATTATTGATCTTCAAGTTCCGGATTGGCTTATGACTGCTAATTAATTGAAATTTAATTCTCTCTTTTATGATTTCAATTAGCTGAAACTAACGCATTGATGTTTCTAAATTCTTTTAATCTGCCTACTCCTTCATATCGCACACGATCATTTTTAGCATAAAAGCATAAAATTCTCCACTTACAACAATAACGTCCATCTCACTGATCATTTCATTTCAAGCCTGACAAGTCTGCGGCCGGCCGCCGGTTCGCATCCGCATTTTCCATTTCGGCGCAATTTCCGTGCCGAAAGAAACAATAGACAATCGGTCGAAATAAAACAAATATTAAAAGCCGGGCCGGAACAATGTGTCCATGCGTCGCTGCGGAGCGGTGTATTTGCAGACCAATCGTATCGACCCTGTTATCGATAGGCTGCGCAATTTACGTGCCACAGTTATGTTATTAGTTCGACGTAGGAACGATTACGCCCGCTTCGAATTGCCGGCCATAAAACCGAACTTCTGCTTTAATGTGTCGTAACGTCCCCAGCAGTTGAACAAAACTAGCTTGTCATCGTTCACTGGATAAGTTAGCATACAATTTTCTTGATTATCACAAGGGAATAACTTCGTCAGCCGGTCGAAGCCCGTATGCGTCCCTCACTTTTCATTAATATATTTTACGACGATTCATTCGAAACGGCGAACAAATTTTCTTTGCGGAAACTGGTTGAACGACGCAGACGAAGGAACCAGTTCTGTTTTTGTAACAACGCATGTTCAGTTTTCTAAATTCATTATTTTGTTTATTTTTTCGAATCGTTCTTTCGATGCTTGTTAGCTGGGAAACGTTTTATAATTGAGAAACGATCAAGAATCATAGTTAAATAATTCATTATCATATTATGGCCAGTGAAGATACAAATATTAGAATATGCAGTCTAAAATGTAGTCTTACAACGAAGACAAGATTCTTTCTTCCTATAGTAAATTTTTCAGAATAAATATAAAGTACAATGAAATGTATAACAAAGTGTAAAATCATTCACAGTAGATATAGCAATAAAAACATATTTTCTGTCACAAAATGACATATTAAGTATGACTAAAATTTTATTTCCGGCGAGGAGAATTAAATTCGTATTGCGAAATTTCGCTTGAAATCTTGACGGGACACAGTACGGCGAAAATTCAATGCGCATTTACATTAAGTGTAGCGCGAGTTGCATCGAGCGAGGGTCGTTATTATTACGGACATTTTAAAAAGTTTTTGAGCGCGGTCCGTAAAACGAGACTGCTGGGAAATTTTGATATCATCCATGCAAGGTGTCCATCAAACGTGGCGCGTCTATCTGCAATTAAGGCCACGATGAAAAGTTACGTTAAATATTAAACGTTCCTATCTTTCTGCCTTTCGCGGTGGTTCCCGCGCAAGTATATTACGAGCGGTAATCCCTTTTCCCTTTTACGGGCAGGTTCGTCTAACGGCGAACGAAGACGCCGTTTAAGCCGGCAAAACCCCATATCACACAATGGTTTTATGCGAGGAAATTAGCTTTCTTAACGATTCCGCGTTGAACAAAGCTGCCGAGATGTGTGCGCGCTGCCGCGTGTTAGTCGCCGCGAAATCCACCGAACGAAATAATTACGTTGAAACATTGCGGGCCAGGCTGCGAACGACCCTATAGAGCCGAGCAATTCGCGGCGAGAGAACGCTCTCTCCGAGAAATAATAAAGAGCAATGTCGGTCGCAGGTTGACGTATTCCCCTCGCTCGCATTACCGCCAAACAAAATCTCAAGTGGGGCAGAAAGAAAACGACGAAACAACGCGACGGCGCACGAAAAAATAATTAAAAAAAAATACTGGAGGGCTGCGAAAGTCCTGGTCGAAAGGCTCTCGTGCGTTCGTTCCCGTCCCAAAGTGTACCGTGCGCCCTCGCCATCAATTACAAAACCCCGCGCACTTCAAGCCACGTGCTTTACAGATGCGCACCTGTTAATAGAAAAAAAGGTTACTGTTTCAGATCTTTTGTCCCGAAGTATTCTGCCTGGTTTTTCATCGTCAGTGGTATGGCACTCAACCGGATGGCTTTGTGCGAATGCATTCGTTATATATGTATAATAAAAAAAGAAAATAGTGAAAGCAACTAATACAAATTCTACTTTTGGCAAGCTTTTGAGATCAGGTGTTCCACTAGGTGTGCAAATAAGTTATTTCCCCTTTTTTCCAAATTCAAGGTTTTATTACACGATATGCAATGTTGGGCAATAAATAAATTTATTTGATTAACAAGTTATTTGTTATTTGGATATTCAAATAAAAAGCAAAAATAATTATTTATTGTTTGAGCAAGTCTGAATGAAATATTTAAAATATTATAATAAAGTTAATTGTTATTTACAAATACAATTTCAATTATTACTTGTATTGACGCATACAACAACACGGCAAGTTAATATAAGTGTGGTAAAAAAAAGGGGAAGGAACTCATTTGCACACCTAATATATTATCACCCTGTATCGTGTATATTAATCAATCATATATTACTGTTATCTACAATTATTTGGTATAATTTATGAGGTCACTCGAGCATGATAAGTGACTAGCATGTGATAAAGGAATTATTACAATTTGTTACCTGATACCGAAAATATTTATAACTCCAGCACGTGGATACTTACAAATGTTTAACTGTAGTGATACAGATAAAAAGCTTGTTATCAAACCTTGAATATTAGCTTAGACAGAACGGGAATTTACAGGTAGTAGTGAAGAAAATATATTTTGTTTAAATTGTCTGTTCGTATAAACTTCCTTCACATTCATAATTTTATTAACGAAAATGCTTGCACATTAAAACATGAAACTTTCTTTGTGTATTGTAATTAGTCTGCAGATGTTTATTGTATATTTATAGCATATGCCTAAAATACATAATATCACAGTACAAGGTATTAAAATATCCTGCACGTTTTTAATTAAGTACAGTTAATAACCACTGTTAATACAATAATTTACTAGGCCCAAGAAATTCTTTAGAATGCATACATACTCTCGTCAAATTTGATATACAGTAACGTTCTATGTATCATGATCATAATATCTGACATTTAATTGATAATTAGCAAACACAGTTTCAATGCTCTCGATGTCAAGAGGTAGGCGGAGAGAGTGTGTGGGTGTGAGAGAGAGAGAGATAGGACAAGTCAGAGTTACCAGCCAATGAGACGATACCAGAATCGTGTCTGTGGCTGTGCATGATCGTGTTGCCAGTACTAAACAGTACGATTGTACGGTGGGGAATACTGTTGAACTGTTTGGTAAGATAGGACTATACTGGGTGCACCACGCAAATAGGGTAACCCAGATATCTCCGGTATTTATGAATACATGAAACAAAACTTCATTATACCCCAACCAACTTCCCTTATTTATGCCCAGCTTTGATGATCCGTATAATTTCCTAAAACTATTATAGCCACCAATGATATTTACATAGTCTCGCCGACGTAGACAATCCTGCATAGAGCAGTTTATTCGAAGACTGTCGAGTTCTATAATATTCATCAGAAAATATACAGAAACCTCGTAAATTTTAAGTCTGTTCGAAAATGACATAAAAATTTCCAAAAGACTACCCTGTATAATATTAATCGGTAGACTGCGGATAATCTATGCAAAATAAAAATTCTCTTAATCAATTACGACAATCAGGAGTCTCGTAGAACTTTCTTTTTTTCTGTAACACTTTTAGAATAATTTTCTCTACTACTTTAGATTCCACGTACTCGTGTTCGTTACAAATGTTTAAAATCCGCAGTCTATTAACCAGAAAATATACGAAACTTAGCAAATTTTTATGTGTATAGAAAACGTCGCAGAGAGACCATACGTCCGTCTCGCAAAGCACAATTCCGAGTTCAACTGAGACCGATCACACAAGTGACACAGTGTCGTAGAAAAACGTTAACAATCGAAACTCCCGAAGCATCTGAACACGAGATGAAATTCGGGAATTCCACGCGGTTATTGATTGACCTTGGACCCGCGTGGCCTTCCCCGCGATCTCCGAGCACGTTCCGGAGATTTTACGACACATCCGCAAATCCAGAAATAAGGCTGGCCTGCCGACTGGCTATGTTCCAGGGTCCTTTATCACAGATCGTAATGCAGGTACAAACGACGACACTCGAGGAACATTCCGTGGCCGGGCACTATGTCGCGTCCGCTAACAATTCGTTGGGTTATCGGGCAGGTCCTCTTTGATTTCCTCTAATATCTCGACGATACGTGTCTGATAAGCCTTGACGCTGCGGCACTGGCTGAGGACGAGTTCCGGCCGCCGGTCGCCATACAACACGTACTCGAGCTCGTCGACAGAGCCTATGAAGTACTTCTCCACAGCATCCTTGGTGAGCAACATGATTTGCAGATTCGAGGCGCAGTAGATCAACGAGGGGGCCGTGTAGTCTTTGCAGGATTGAACAAATTCCGCGCGGGACAAGCACTCTTCCATATCTAGACCTTCGGAGGCCAGCTCTGCTACCATGGTGTCGCAGTACAGATCAAGGAAAGATGTGAAATGAGCAGATCGACAAGCACGATCAGTGTTCAGGTATAGACAAAGAAGGAAGTCGAACGCTGGAGGGTTGTAGCGCGCGAATTGATAGTCTATTATGTAGCAACCGGCGACCTTGCCAGAAGAAGAGTCCCTCCTGAACATGATATTATTTACCCAAATATCCCCGTGGCAGATTACGTTCCTGTACTTGGAGGACGGGATCACCAGCTCGGGCATCTTTACGATCCACCTTGCAACTCGGTCCTTCAACTCTCTCCTTTCCTCGTCGGTCAGACCCTCGACAAGATCAACCATCGCGACGGCACCTTTGGCACTAGACCTGAGGAATTTCTGCGAGAAAGGGTTTTCATTGACGTATTGCACTTCCATCAGCAGCTGTCTGTAGAGGTCGTTGATCGTTTGACCGGTACCGCGCCTGAGCTTTTCATCGAGGATCAAGGACCTCGAGTGGAAAGTGGAGAGCGCTCTCACCATCCAGATGCACTGTTCCTCGTCGAACGTTAGGAACTTGTCGGGCGTGACATAGCCAGACTCGTTGCCGTCCTCGAGGACGATAATCGTGTTATCCTTGCCGAGGTAATAATCGGGTATCCACTTGAGCCCGATCCCCTTGCCCATCCTCGGCACCAGATCGTCGTACACGTCCATCTCCTTGTTGAAGGTGTTGGTCTGTACCAGGAAGGTGTGCTGGGGGCTGATGCTCGGCGGCGGTGTTTTCGCGAAAAATTTCAGCTCGCGTGATTTGTCACCGACGCCGGTTTGCACGGTCACGGAGAGCGTGTAGTATGTGCCCATGAAGCCATTTGTCTCGCTCAGGCTATCCAAACTCCAGCGCAAAACGCGAAAGTTATTCGAGCAGAGTTTCCGTTCGACGATCTTATTGATGTCGGGATCGGTGAGAGGCGGAGCCGGTTTGTCGACGATGCTGCAGGCTGTTGGTGGTGGTTTGGTTAAACGGGAACAAGCTTGATCGGCGCTGATCGACGGCATGCTGAAGATCCCACAAATGCGTTTGTCTGCACGCGATGTGACACTGAATTTATATTATGCAGAAACCGTGGCATGCGCATGTGCGTTGTCGATCGCGGCGCGGTGTGCGCGTGCCATCTACGACCGATCGTAAATAAGCATTCCGATCTGTTTGAGGTGTCTAGACAGACAGACGGACGCGGGATGCTTTAAACGGATATTCTGCTGGAGAGCGAGGGCCGGGCAATTCGAAGTTAACGATTAAATAGAGCGTCGCTTCGACAAACATCCCGGTTGCTGGTAATTTATACATCCTCGTAAATCTGTCGGATATACTTTCGAGATGTGACGAGGAAGCCAGCCGCGTGATTTAGGGTGTTTCACGGAAAAACGTGACCGCGATAGCACGCGTGCGTACGAAAAAATTTACTGGTGCGCGCGCCATCGAGCGGAAGCGCACACATACACGCGCGGGAAAGAGATCGACTTTAGAAAATGCGGGAACGAATGCTTCGAAGTTTTGCGGTGAAAACCACCACGCGCTGGCCAAACCGCGCATATTTGTTCGCAAGTTGAAGCAATTTATCCTTTTATTGAATCCTTTTAAACGTTCTCAATTTCTCTTTATAAAAACAAATCAGATTCAATCCCTCGATATACAAATTAAATGAAACAATTTTTATTTTGCATAAAGATCTAATGATAAGAAACTAGAAAGAAATTGCTTATTTCGAGAAATAGACATTGAAAACAACATTGACAGCAAGCAACCTGTTCCAATTAATAATAAATGAAATGGCAAGTAAAATTAAAGGAATGCGATGAAATTCCGAACGCAATTAATAACAAGCGTTTCAATCACAAGTTGCCATTAGGCTATTAATTAAGAGGAAGGGCTGGCTGGTCAGGTGATTTTCAACGATCAAACTCGATATTCGTTCCTCTAAGAAAATCCAATTTACCGGTGATCGATCGGCAGAATTTCCACGGGGCGGAACGTGGCCACGTATAACTGTAAGTCAAGAAACGGGGGAAGCGTAAAAGCGAAAGAGCGCGCAATGAACGCGTAATCCCTGGGAGAGGGAAGAAAAGCGTTAAAGTCCGCGGGGTGCTATAAAACAATTCCAAAGAAACTTCGAGGCCCCTCGTAGCTGGTGAAATTTATTTGCGCTCACCAGGAACGCATCTAACTTCCTGGCCAAGCAACGTATTAATGAGGTCACACTCTACATACCCCCTTCGGCTCCGTTACTTCTACGGTACCAAAGATAATTCGATTAACTGTGTTCCCGAGGTTAACGGGGGTGGCAAACTTGTTAATGTTACCAGACGTAAATAGACAGTTGAATTATCGCTGATAAACTTCTCGCTTCCGTCATTCCTGCGAGAAATTCTTTTCAACTTTTTTGTTTGTTCGAGTAAAAATGCATTCTGTAACGTCAGCTGACGCCGGCTCTCGAGCTCTATTAACGCGTTCCTTGCAGAATTACAATCCCCGGAATTTGAACAAAATGATTAAAAACCCTCTTCCACATTCTTTAGTTCCAATAAAATTTAACTTTCTCTGATCAGTTACAGGAAGAATGAATTTCTAAACCTGTTAACAACAATTGTGAAACCCACATACGACCGACGTGGCAGTCAACATGTCATTTTCTACAAGGATGCATTTTTTAAAAATTGGAGAACAGTGGTACTATTAAATAATATACAAAAAGCACGTGATGTATCAGAGACGTGCATCAAGGGGTTGAAAATATCCTAAATATTATAATTGTGTTACAATAAATTATGGTACAATAAAAACGACATAATATAACAGTCATAAAATAAATACACCAATCATTGTCCCGGCAAGATCGTGATTGCACATTATTCTGCAGCCTCGTAAGATGGAAATTGCGACAGAAATTTTACGAGTACCATAAATTGTCATTTACGCTAAATACAATTTTGTCTACGCTGAAATCCTAACAATCATTTCGTAATAATGTTCGGGAGTCACAAGCAGGTGATTTAGATCAAAGTTGCGAATTTCGTGGAAACTTCGTTGGACTGTCATTATGTAATGAATTTTCGAGTTGAGATGACTTTTTAATTGTTCGTTTTGTAACGTTGCTGCAAGGCTACCGCGACTGATAGTGACCCAGTAGAGCACTCCTTTTTCTGCGCGACAGAGAACGGGCCGAAACAGAATTCTGATTAATTGACGTGGTTTTAATTAAACTTTTAATTAACGAGGCTGAAAGAAAGAAAAAGAACGAATGATTCCGAGACTAGGTGTTACCGTCCGTGACCGCGGACGATTAATTATCAACAATAGAGAAAAGTCTTGCGTAATAAGACGAAAGCCAGGTGGTGGGGTTGAATTTATGCTCATAAATTTGCACAAAATCTCCTGTGATTACCAACCGGCTCTCATCTCGCAATCTTCTCTCGCCACTGTTCATTTTCAGTCTACAAATCCGGCGTTAGTGCGGGAAAATACGAAAGAGGAAATGGAAACAGAGAAAAACATTTCTGTTTCGCTAGGAGTAGGTGTTAATAAATTTTTAAGGGAGAGGCGAAAATGTTGGTAACTGTGGTTGTTGTAAAATTTAGTAAACCATGAGAAATTAATGTTTCAGTAAATTCGAGTTGTGCGTAATAAATATAAAAATGGTACCTAGTATGAATTTTTAATTGTTTAAAAAATTGTCACGTTGGTTTCTGAAACATTTCAATACGAGATCGAGATTCAGAGAACTATTTCAATACGATGCTCTTTTTATTTTTTAGTACACCGAGATAAAAGCATTTATATCTTCGACAAATCAACTGCTTCAATGCTCTGCTAATATACTCTGCATGAAGGGTTCGCATAAAGACCGTAATCTGCGAGTGTAATCAAACGTGGCTCGAATTTATCCTTCGCCGTGGGACATTAGTATACTCGTGACATACAAGTATATAAAGTTTTATGGCACCGGACTAAACACTGTGTTACCACTAGTGATGCGAATATCGCGTGTGTGCTTTCCACCCTCGCGCCAAAGAAGTATTCGACAAGTGGCGTCTGAAAACAGTGACTGGGGCAAAAGTTTTGCAGCGGTTGTTTTGCGAAAATTCACGTTGAATAGCTTCAATCTCGTCCTTGATTAATGATGGTGATAATGAGGCACGATAGGGCCACTTCAAGGAGATTGTGTGGAGTGTAAGAGAATATCTCGCACGTAGGAAAAAGGTCTTCATTATACTGTAAAATTGATATCCAAATGGAGAGACTTCAGAAATTCTACATTATTTTACAACCTTCCATTATAGTCTTTTATTATATTAGTCTGTGGATTTTTGGCCAAATCGGGTAGGTGTATATTGAAAAAATAGAAAGATTAAAAAAGTTTTAATATATGGATTTATTATTTCTGAGTGTTTTTGAAGTCATTAAGAAAAATAAATATTCTTTGAACTGCTAAGTTGCAAAGTTTATAGTCTACAAATAAACCACTTAATTATATTCCTGGAAAATTGAAGCTGTTTTATAATAATCGAACTTAAACAATAGATGCGACGTTATTCTCTTTGATAACGACAGACTCCGCATTGCGAAGGGAAATTAACCCAAGTTCAACAATAGGGAAGCGAGTTCAAAACTTCCCGACTAATTATAACCATTTCTGCTGTTCATTTTGTTGTGATATTAAAATTGAAAATTTCCAATATTTTCGCTAATTAATATGAACGTCGCTCGAAATGATTACCGGTCTCCGCATTGATGATTCTCTTAATTTCCGTTTCTGTAGATTGCACACTACACATTAACCCTCTGACATTTCTTTTTGCGTTGCAAGAGATACCTGAGCCAAGTCCAAATTTAGAGACAAGGACTGCGTCATTAGACCTGTCGGCTGAACAAGATTGTGTCCATACGAACGTCATGAGTGCAGATGCACGTTCCGACATAGCTAACTAAAATTGACTTCCACGCGACGCTTGGAAATCTCGTCAAGAGATCTCGGTGTTTCATTGTTCGGATTAAACACATTAATAATACACATTTGTATAAGTCAGTTAAGAAAATTCGTCAAAAAACGTGACAAAAAAAATGGTGGGTTGTTTCTGTGGTTGTCAGGAAGAACGCCGCGTGTCACATAATTTCACTTTCGAGATATTGCCGTTTAATGTTTTGGTCACTGATGCTTTGCCATAGGATATCGGTTCAATTGCATTATGTTTCTAAGCCTTTCGAATTTCGACGTAAATCCTATACTATAAATCTCAATTAACGCGTGAACTGAAATTTTTTAAAATTGTGATATGCGGCGTTTTTCCTGGCAGCCACAGATTTATAGGTGCACTTAATAATAGTAAATTTTTGAATACACATCTGTATATAGCTATTGGAAAACCCGAGGGGTGAATTAATATTTATTTTCTCAAATAACTGTCCCACAAAACAAAACATTTTGTTAAGTTCTCGCACTACCGTATTTTACTTATTGTGTACACGCTGTAAACGCATAAAGTCTACAGTTTAATTACGCCGGGTTTTAATTCACGGGACCATAAACAATAGGAGGGAACCTTATAATTCCAGTTTCGATTAAAAGCAGCCCGAAGCGCTCCATTCATTCGCCTCTGGGAACCTTTTCCGCAAGTTTTCAAATTTTCCATTAAGTCCTCTAATCTCGCGCGATTTCATTTCGCCGATGTAATTCCGGGTTTAAAACGATACCGGAGAGGAATTAAAAAATTGTCGGCGGAATTACTTGCGAACACGGCGAACAATTTCGTCCGGTGTCTTCAAAGATACTCGGCGTCGACTGTGTTCCGTGGCGTTTCTGTTTCTGCTGCCATATCCTGAGCATGGTGATGTGGTTGCTGCTGGCATTGCTGCTTCCGAATGCTGGGGTTGGGAACACGTACCTGTATACCTACCCAGCGTGCGCACGGTACACCATACACTTCCGCTGGTAAGTTGGCTACTAGTTTCATGCCGGAATATATCGGGAGATCGGCGAAACTCAAAGGTCTCGCAGAAAGTATCGATGCGAATCCTAGAAACTTCGTGCAACCGGAGCACACGTACACGGAACGCGTGCGTCACACGCGACTCCATTGATTAATAGACTGCGGATTTCATGCATTTATAAACAAAACAGTAAGACCATTAATCCCTTCTGCGAAATATTTAATAATTTCAGTGATTATACAGAAAAGGGTACACCTCGCCGATTTTGATTAAACTAAAAATATGTTGTAAAATTCATAATTCTAAGCAACTTTTTCCTGTACGTGTTACCGGCACTCGGTCTTTGTTTCCGAGATATTTCTAAAAATAGTTTTCGTGCTCTTTCGTTTGGTTTGAATTAGGTCTCGGTCAGAGTACTTAATAATATATATAATAAATATATATATATAATAATATATAATAAGGACTTAAATACCCTATAATTTCTTTTAAACCAAAAATTACTGTTTCATGACCGGGCTGCCCAAATTCCAATCCACCAATGACTATTACAGTAGAATCTCGTTGGTTGCAAAGAACGGGAGGAAGAAAGAGTTAATCAATCACGCGATCAGTTTTCCCACTATCTCAATTTCCTATTCCGTATTTCCCCTGCGTACCAATTCCCGTCACCAGTTCCAGAACTTCGAACAACTCGTGGTGGGAATCGCTGGTATGCCATGGATTCCGTGCAATAAACAAGAATTGCATCGAACGGGGTTCTTCTGTATTTAAAATCTTTTATTCAACTTACTCATCCACCTGATTTTAAGTTTCTCTTTCCATCTTTTACTAATGAAAGAGAAATAGAACATATTTTCAGTTGAACAATTGAGTACATTTAAACTGTGATAATTTCCTGAAAAATTATCATACGACAATGAATTTGGATTCATGTTAAAGCTAGAAGCCTCCTGTTCCACAATCCATTGCTCATTTCATTCTAAGATTTTTTGTGTGAAATATTCGTCACGAGAACAATTCGATGTTGCAGGACAAGGGATTGGGAATTTTTATTTTGCATAGAGATCCGCAGTTATAACACATTGTCGTGTGAAGGGAAGAATGGTGGTGAGAAGTTGGCCACATCGAGGTGACATTGATCCACCATCGGACGAATTCAAGAAACGTGCCGCAAGCATCGCACAGCCGAATCCAGAGCGTCGAAGACTGAGCAAGGATCCGCACACGTGGTGGTCCTTTATGAATCGCCACGCCATCCTCGCAGAGGCTGCTCAGGCGAAAAGTTATCCCGTCCATGAGCCCCCTGATATTTACTCGATCCATCTCCGGTCGTCGGGTGAGGAAGATCGACCCGCGCCGCGCCGCGCCGGTTTTCAACCCGAGCGCAGAGTTTCAACTGTAAGGAATTCCACGGAGGGGAAGAAAAAGTCGAACGGTCGCATCGGCTGCTTTGCATACCAGCTAAATTAATTACTGCATGCAAACAACTCGCCGCGGACCGAGCAATTTTTTAATCGAATTGATATATGACCCGGATGAAACCCGGCCGACTTCATTTCGCCGACTGTACGTATTCCGCTACTTTTATCGCCTCGTTCCTTATCGCCGCGGAGGACGCGTCTATAAAATACCGTCGTTAAAACACCGCGGTTGTTTATGCAAATGTTCGTACACTGTTTTAGGAAAGCCGGTTCCAAACAGAGGTTTGTTTGACCAGTTGCGAGATTTGTCGACCTAAAAATAAACGAAAAATATTTATGCTCGTTATCGCGATCGCGATCGTGCACGTCGTACGCGATCGCCCGTTAATATCCGTCCCTGTTATAGACAATTATTTGTTCGAGTATAAATTATTAACGTTCCCTGACGCGTTCTCGTTTTACATATCAATATTATTAATGAATTGCTGGTGTATTATCAGTCAATTATTTTTTACGAATATTTCCGAATGTGTGTATTATCGAGATTGGAGGCTGCTGGAGCTTCCGCAAATAATTCAAAGACAATAATCCATAACGTTTCATATGCTGCGTACCGGAATCACTGTATTTGGGCTTATTAATTCATTTATACATTCAGCTTCCGCAACCTCATATAGCTTCGTATACTAAACGTACGTATTGCTCAAATTTGCAATAATTGTATTATACCAAAAAGGAGCTTGGAAATCTATAATCATGGGTAATACATTTAAAAATTCTGGAACAATCTAAAAATAAAAGTCTCGTAAATTTTTTTGCACATCTCCCTGTACTGGATCAACACATTTACTCGTCAAGTTCAGATAAATGAATGCATTCAAGTACAGATATGCAGTAGGATTCACACATTGGATAAATTCTATTTGCCTGGCTCGTTCACGCTATCAGTCGACTCAACAAAAGGCGCCGCATCGTTTGTTAGAGGGAACGATGAGCGAGATAGCTAACAGACTTTGGCCTGTCGTTCGTCGCTCTCGCTGATTAGGTTGATACCACGCCGGCTGTAGAACGCCTGCATTTTGCTCGACCGATTGAATTTCTTCTCGGGAACGTCGACTTGGATCCTGTTCGGTCGACCGTACCAGTGATTAGCAGTCATTGGGACCTTGTGACCTTTGTTCTCCTCCGAGATCTCTAGCCAATAAAGGCTTGCTTTCGTGCGATCGCATCGTGGCTTCCTGGGGTCGAAATTCTCCATACTGTGAAGACGTTTGTACGCCGATCCCGTGCTATCTTCTTTATTATTGTTAAAGTAGGAGATCGAGTGTCGGGGCGCGAACGGCTCCAGCTAGAATCAATTTTGCAGGGAGCCTGTGCTGGGTATTATCATTAAACCTAGCACTGCCGGTCAGATGATCGGTTTAATATTTTTGATTTTACAACTATTAAAATTATACAGCTATATTTCCATGACAAATGTTTCAATACATTTGTTTATTTCAACATATACAGTGGGTGCAGAAAGTATTCGTACACCTTTTAAAAACTAATAGCTTTTTTATAATTGTACCAAACGACCTGATTATTTATAATCAATTTGAAGCATTGGTTTACGAAATGATGTGCAAAAAAGATTTCGGAATCAAAACTATACGAATACTGAAAAAAATGTAAACTGAGTTTAGGTGTATTGTCATTTGGTCCATAATACAAACTCTGTTTACGTGCTTCTATGTTTTTTTTCGATGATTTCTTTTTTTAATGAACGATTGGCGATTAACTTCATCAATCGAATGAACCAATCGTCGATTTTTCAATGATTACCTTTTTTAATCGTATACATTAATCAATCAATCTTGATTAAAATTTTAATCGATTAACCCCCAACTCTGACAGTGTTAAACCTCTTTATCTGGTTCGTTTATTGACTATTACTACTAGACTGAAGTTTTATGGGAAATAAACATTTTCTTCATTAATTGCAACACACAAGCATCGAATAAACATGTCTCCTTTAACCATCATAGCGAATGTACATGAGTACATTGATTTTCTCCCGTGACCTTTAAATTCTATCTACGAACGGAATTTTCGACTCGTATTCATTGAAATAACGCGAGATAGAATCGCGAAACTAGAAAGAACATGTTTGAAATCATACATTCACGATTCCTCCAACAACAGAGAATTGTTCTGCGGTTCCCGCGGAAGCGAACTTCCAGAGCGTTCAACGAACGTGCACTAGGCATTAATTATTAACGCCTCGAATTCGCCTGAAAGTTTCACATACCACGGGATATTTCTTAGCAGCCTTCAGAGTGTGCTCCATGCCCGCTCTCATTCGAACCCAGGGGGTGATATACTCTGTTCGAAACATTTTATTATTTCACTGATTACTACAATTACGAGAAATTCACGGGAAATTTCCGGGTGCGAAGTTCCAAAATGGTCCGATTCGAATGGTGTCGAGTGAAATGAAGTTTGCGTGTTTTGGTATCATGGGTACAGTTTCTGAAAAAAAAAGTGCAACGATGTCTTCGAACCGCTACGATCCGTAGTTCATTCATTACATATATTTAATACAGAATGTCCCTCTTATTATTAATTTCCGAATAGATATTTTGTTGCTGCTCTGTCTGATTCCAGTTTTCCGAACAGTGTAAGGTAGTCATTTTTTAAATTACGTGGTAGAAGCTATATTTTTTAGAATCTGCACCATTCAACAAAACGAAGGAAAGATACGGAAGAGAGAAGTATGGTGTAATAATAAAATTCTCCGACGCTCTTAAATATCTGTCCCCATATAAAAACTTCGACGGCGGAACGGGACACAAATTGAATGGTGAAGAAGACGAATAAATTTCTCTTACATATTTACCTAGCGCAAATTATTAAATAGAATGTGGTAAATGACTTCCCGCATTCTAAAAAACATTTAATCAATTATCTTAACAAGCTCTTTTAATAAACACCGAAATTAATATTTTTAAGGGGTGCATGAACGTTGCAGATGAGAATGCATGTGTGTATCGTTTCTAAAATTATAGATTCTTTAATAAAACTGCAAAGTATAGAATAATACCAGAATTATTGCTAAATCTGAAAAATTTAACGAAAATAAAAGTATTTCATTTTTTTCAGTAGTTCGTTCAATGCAATTGTATTTTTATTGTCAGTTACAACGTGGGAATAAGAGCAACAAAAAAATATCAGAAGAGGATTTCCAGTCTCTCCATCCGATCATATGGGGTTTCGTGTATCACGACAGACTGTCACCTTATGGGCTTTTCTACCTAGGCCTCGGGAAGCTTTAAGAACCCCTGTACCATTTCGGTGTCGCGCTCAATGTTACCGATAGTTCACGTATGTAGGTGTATTAGCAAGAACTGAAAATTACGTAATACAAAAATTCGAGAAATAACAAAATTCATTTTGGCTTATTGCTCGTGTCATTAAAAAAAGTATATTGCAATAGTTTTATATACTTTAAACCAATGCTCTGTGCACAATATTAGATCCGGCCGATTCGTGGTGTAGGTGACACGAAAATGGTAACGGGTTCTACAGCCCACCCGAACGTAAGGGAGAAAAATACATTGGACATTGGGTGATTGCTGTACTCCTATACCTCGTCCGTGGCACGTGCTTTTATATCGGTCTTTAACAACTGCCACATCGCGCCATCTCACGAAATACGCAATAAGTTCTCCTGAGTAAATCATTAGTTCAACGATTTTATGCGATGCGGCGCTACTTGCATAATTCCTTCTAATTTTCCCCGCAGAAACTTATAATTGAAGATAAATTAATTATACACAATGCTGTACATGGTAATTATACGCACAAGTGACTGCTAAGTTACGGCATTATTTTCTCTGTCTGCTCCAGCCGCTGATTAGCTACTGAATCAAGGGATTTATTCGAATATGCATTGTTCTCTTAGCGTATTGTTTGCTTTTTCTTATTTCTTTATTTTTAGAACCATAAGTTTAAACATACTTGTCATCTCTTAATTTTCATTTACATATAGTAATTGTAAATTAAACAGAAATATAATTTTTCTACTAAAGTACGTGTAACTGAATATCAAATGCACATTAGACTTGCTTTATTCATTAAAGTATTTCAAGTGTAAAATTTTATCAATATAAAAGTTTACTTCAATGTTCCATTTAATTCTCTCAAAGCCACGATGCAAAAATATTTCGGAAATTCACGAAGATTAATTAGCTCATTTTAATTCCCTGGCAGGTTTATTATTAACGGTTCTCCTATTGTTGAACTTTTGCAAAGTTTTCTTCTTCGTAATGTCGGATGTGGGGGTTATTGAACAGATGAAAAACGGCACCGTCCATTGTTTCACGTCATTTATTATACTCAGCATGTTCGGTTCCCTGTGAGTGCAATTAGCAGTAATTTCTGGTGCTATCTATGATTGTTAAATAAACATATTATTCATTGCAATTTTACTGTAAGCATAGACTTACTAGGTTTAATTACGAAAACGTTCTGTCTATGTTATATCAACAATTCGAAATGATATTTCAGTTTATTTAAAGCAATAAACATTTAATGTTTTACTGAAGACATAGCACCATAGTACAAAATTCAATTTATGTCTAAACTATCAAATATTGAAGTAAAAATGATACTAAAAATTCTAACAGTATTAGAATGACAATTATGTTGTTCAGAAAACAATTCTTTTTAAATCTGTTTGTTCTCACGCTGTAATATTTAACAACAATGCTATCATGATCTCACGGTTCAGCAAGGATCGTGTCACGTGCATTCAACTCTGTTACTGCGAAAAGGTAGAAGCACTCTCAAGAGGAAACTTGTGTTTTCTATTTGTTCTCATTCCTAAGTAAAATATCGTTTGCTATGGCGTTCGCGAACAACGTATTGCCCATGTTACATCACATAAAAGGCCCAAGGGAAAACGTACGCCATCAAATTGATCAAACTTTCATGAATTGTTTGTAAAACTACCTAACAAATGCCTCGGCATAAATCAAAAACAGAAATACAATGAAACAAGAAATAAGTATCGAAAGCAGAAACATAAATACAGTCAATTATATTTCCGATAGAAAATTATACATTTAACCGGTCGATCAATATTCTTATCTGCAAGGTTTACAAATTACAACGGAAGCCTCGATTAACCGTATCGGCATTTGCGTAATTTTCATTTACATCGAGTGGCGCTTCGTCGAGTTCGTTACGACATGCATCGCGTCGGGAGGAGTCTAATCAAACTGAATCGAACACGACATGCAGTTAATCGTCTAATCAAATTAGTAGGAACTGGACGTCGAGGGTTTCAAACCTTGCCACGAATCACGTTTTACGTTTTATTGGAGAAACTTCATTTACCTGTTCCGACAACAGTTGACGTTTTACTCTGCCCTACTAAATGCTTCGCAAAAAGGAAGAAACTCTAGTTAAACAGAACGATTCATTAACGAGGCTGCATCTCTAATTTATAAAACCAAACGGACTGTGACAAATTAAAACCTCTATACAAAATTAATTCTTCTAAACAGATTGATTATTTAACAGCTTCAGTTAACTCGTTCACAGTTTTATCTCTTCGATCTCGATTGTACAGGGTTATCTAAAATAGACTATAGAAAGTTTTTTTTAACAAAAAACATACTATTTTTAATTTTATTGATTTTTTTATTTAATTATCAGGTATCATCTATGACAATTATGTGTGAAAGACAATATCTGCCAAATGACCACCACGACCACGTTTACAGACATCAATTCGAACATCCAAATTTTCGATAATATTTTGGCATATTTGCCTGTTTAATTCACCAATTTCATTTCTAATTTTGTTTCTCAGGCCTGGAATTGTTGCTGGTTTGCCGGCATAAACTTTGCTTTTCAAATAACCCCAAATAAAAAAGTGGATCAAATCACACGAACGAGGTGGCCAATTTACATCCCCATTCCTTGAAATTAATCGACCATTGAATTTCGATCGCAATAAAGTGATGTTTTCACGCGTTGTGTGTGGCGTAGTTCCGTCTTGTTGAAAATAAATAATCAATAATTATTCCATTATAACGTGCACCATTCACTGTAACTGTATCTTCATTCTCGTTTTCGAAAAAGAATGGACCGATTACGCCTTTCGACCAAAATCCACACCAAACAGTAATTTTTTCTGGATGAAGTGATTTTTCTTGAATGGCTCTTGGATTTTCATCTTCCCATATGCGACAATGTTGCTTATTGACATGTCCATCCAATGTGAAATGAGCTTCATCGCTGAAGATGATGTTGTGTGAAAACAATGCATCAATTGAACGATGTTCTAACAACCAATCAGCGCAATTTCTGTGTTGCAAATGGTCAGATTCTTTCAATTCTTGTGTTAATTGAATTTTGTATGCATGCAAATGCAAATCTTTATGCAAAATTCGCCACAAACTGCAACAAGAAATGCTCAATTCTTAAGAACGACATGGAATTGATGATGATGGGTCATTAGCAACACTTTCACGAACAGCAGCAATGTTTTCATTCGAGCGAGCTGTTTTTGGTCGGCCAGACTTTAGTTTATTATGAACAGATCCAGTTTCATCAAATTTTTTAACCAAATTTCGAATTGTTTGCTCTGATGGACGATTATGTATGCCGAAAAAATCACGTAATTTACGATAGGTATTTTTTATTAAACACTGATCTGCAAAATAAATTTTAATAACTTTAACAAGCTCTTCAATCGTATACGACTCCATTGTTAAACTTGTCTATCATTGTAGGTTAGAAATACAAGAAAGTGACAAGAAACAAACATGACGTTTGACAGATATTTTCATTCAACATCCTAAAGGTACTTTTGGATAACCCTGTATAACATTTTTTGACTTATCCAGGTTCGAATTTTATTAACACTCGTACGCTCTTTGGTTCAAAATTATATTTTTCTACGCACCATGATCTTTTAAATACTTCGCTGTCCGAGGCGTAATGAACAGCACAATATTCATACATTCCACGATTAAATCATGAAAATATTTCCTAAAGGAGGTACACTGTAATAAAACATTTGCCAACGAAAGTGAGCAGAGGAACAATCGCGGACAGCGAAGACATTAACACAGAAAAATCGTCAAGTGGCCTATAGTCCCGGACCCTATAGTCCCCAAGTATGGTAAACAATCGCAGGACCCTGTCGCGCGTAGTCGCAGTAATCTCGCTATCCTCGGATGGTGGAAAAGTGTGCAGACCGTCGATGAAAGCAGAGGCTCGGCGTGGTGTGGACTGTGCAATTCCGTCCGAAAGGCTGGCGTTCTAATCTCGAGCGAGGGATCTCGCTTCGTAACGAATCGGGAAGAAGCGTTTGGCGAACTCGGACGTATTTCTATGTCGGCGAAGAAATCGCGAGCAGGTCGGATATGGTATCGGTGATCCTGTAACTCTTCCCCCGGCTGAGCAAGCGACACGGGAACGGCCGTGGAGCGACGGGTCCGGAGCGACAGCCCTGGAGAGAAAAAGGGAGATCATGGCGGGAAGACAGAGAGGAAAATCGCGGCGAAGAAGGCGGACGAGGGAGAAGCCGAAGAAGAAGCAGAAGAGAAGAGAGAGAGGAAGAACCGAAGGAAGGGAGTTGGATCCATAGATCGAATGCAGAGAACCTAGAGGAGGAGGAGGAGGCAGCTGGCAAGAAAAAGGGAGATCGTGGCAGGAAGACAGAGAGGAAAATCGCGTTGAAGAAGATGGACGAAAGATGGAAAGGAAGACACAGAAGAGGAGAAAGAATGGAAGGAAGGGAGGTGGATCGATAGATCGAATGCAGAGGATCTGGAGAAGGAGGAGGCGGTGGTTGGCAAAAAAAAGGGAGATCGTGGCGGGAAGACAGAGAGGAAAATCGCGTCGAAGAAGGCGAACGAAGGATGAAGAAGAAGTAGAAGAGGAGAGAAGAGAGAGAATTGAAGGAAGGGGGGTGGATCATAGATCGAATGCAGAGAACATGGAGAAGGAGGAGGCCTGAAGCTGAAGAAGGTGGGAGAGGAGTGAAGTTCGGAGGAAGGGGGTTACGAGAAGTGGGAGGTGGAGGTGGAGAAGGTTAAGGCAATGGGGAGTACAGGGGGCATGTCATACGACACACAGGGCAGAGTTTAATCAGGTTCGACTAGTTAGTTGGCAGGTGCGAGCGTCGTGCTTGCAAGAAGGAGAACCGAGCGACGGCCTCCGAGAAGCAGCGTGGCTCCTGCTTTGCTCCTTGCTACTGCTACTTTGCTCCTAAGCAAGAAACACAGCTCCAGAGCCACCGGACGGACGCACAATGCCACGGGCAAGAGGTCAACATCGTCCCTTGCTCTCTCCTCCTCTCCTCTACTCTCCTCTCTCTTCTACCCTTTCCTCTTTCTATCCACCGACTCTTTATCTCCCGATTCAGAGTTTCTCGTACACACATCGACATTCTATGCCGTGTTCTCACAATCGTTAAGTGGTTATAATTTTAACCGCTGTCTTCGCGGGCTATTTCTTTTACCCAGTACGTAAGATTACCGGGAACACCGAGGATCGTCCCGATTCGGGAACGATACCGCGATCTACATACATACATGGAGAAACGATCAGGAGACATTGTTGCACACCCTTCGAGAACCTGCAATTACTGAACCAAATTAGACCACTTCGCGAAAAAAACTTTTTTGCGTAGGACGACGAAGTGACTCCGGATGCCTTTTGTGGGTGCCACGCATTTTTCTATTTCTTACTAATGAGAATATTTATCTCTAAATATATGAAAAATATATTTTTTAACCACACCGATTTCATCAGCGATGAATAATATAGTTAACAGTGCTGCTATGTGTACATTTGTAATTATTAGATCTTAATGCATTTATCGCAAAAGTGAATAGATGAAACTTAAAGTTGCTGGAAAATTGGAAAAATTGAAGCCATCAATATATGATTTCTCCTCTATTAAAATCATTAAAGGAAGAAATAACTTTGAATTTGGTTTCTGTTTCTTGCAATCGAGGCAGACAATTTTTATTTTTCAAACAATTAATACATTTCTTTTATTGTTAACAACAAGTGAACTGTTTTAGTCAGAACACCCTGTATATAAACGAGACTACAATCATAGGGAATAAGATTGCAGCAAGCTTGAACAATGTTTTTTTTAATATTCATGAATATTATAAATGTGGCAGTTACAGTGAATTACTATGCAAGAAGAGGCGGTTTCATTTTGTTTTTGTATAATGACATCATTGAATCGCAACGACATAATCATGCTTCCTTATCACCTGCGTTAATTATACGTTCCTTTTCAGCAGGCTGCATTTCTTCATACTTTTATTGATCTTTAAATGCACATATAACCGGTCCTGTGAATCGGTAAACTCTTTTCTCTGTATAATTTGCATACAGAATTTCCGGTGAAAGCAAGACATTAATCTGCAGTAAAAGTGACAATTTTCAGAGCGGATGCTTCCACTAATTGCCCGCATTTACCATTCTGATTATCGATGTGTCATAGACATTTTTAGTCGTATGCACATTTCGTAGATGGTGGTTTCAGAAAACTCGGTTAATGTACAAACATTGCATAATACAGTTATAATAAAAGTAATAATACTTTTTACACGATTAGACTGGAATAAATATTTAATATACAATATAAAACTATAACCCTTAACAAATAGTCAATTGAATTCAAGTAACTCATGTAGTATTTATATTTCATTTCTCAGGTTACAATAAATCATAGTCAACTGTTGCAGGAAGCATCGTAACACATTTCGAATTAAAAATATGAATTCCTCCGACCGTTGTAAACCTCTGTGTATGAAAGCACAGTTATATAACACAGGATGTATTTCAGACTGTTGTAAAGTGTAAAGGAATTTACGATTCGATTGGGACATATTATCTCGAGCGAAAGGAAACGCTTCGAAAACCTGTTACACTAAATTCCAATACTATCATTTTCCACGCATTAGCGGGTAAACGGGATTGCTGAGTTGCATTTAAAGTTATCGATTCTCGAAAGTTGGATATTTTCTTATGTAAATTCCGTTCAGTGGAAAATAATCTTCCAGCATTAGCAGTCACTATTAATCCATCGCTTGTTTAATGAATGGATGATAAAAATTAATTCATTAACTTCTTTAAAAAATTGAAGTCGTTTAATCCAATATTTTAAAAAGCCTTAAACTTCTGTGCGACCTAAAACATGCTTTTAAGAACAAAAGAAATGAAAATGTGATTAGTACGATCAATAAAATATCTAAAAATTCTTGCGACCCATTTGAAAAATCTAAAAGGTTAAAGAGTGTTCGAGTATTAACAAGGATCGCCGTGACTAAGCTTCGAATGCTTGGGAGCAAAACAGAACTTCGTCCGCATTTAGGATACATTACCATACGCAAATTCTGGCAAAGCCGCAAGAATCACCCGGAAATTTACAAACGAATCAGTCTGTCAGACGGCACGTGACCGGTTAAGGGTTAGGCAACAGAGGATTGCCTTGTCTCCGGTTAACAGGTCGCCGTTGGGACGATCTGGCAGAACTAGTCGGTGGCGAAAAGTGTCAAAATTATGCACGGTGCGTCCGGCCGTCTTTCGAGGAACGTCGCCGTCCGGCGACTATACAGACGACATGCAAATAAACCGCCTCTTTTACTGTTATTCGGAACATGCCCGGAGTGGCGATTTTTGCCGTCTACGCCGGGCTGCGCCTATATTTGCCAAGAGACATCGGTCCTTTTTTTCCCACACGGCGAGGCGTGACCTGCGATCGCCTAGACCAGCACTTCCCAAACTATTCCCCGCGAAATACCAGTGCATAATTACGAACTTGGATTCGTTTTAATTAGTGAGTCTGACTTGAAGTAAAGCCTCAAGAAACTGCCATTTAAACAATTTCTGCGCATACTTTTGTTACGTCCTAAGGTGGACGTTTTAAAAGTTGTATTTAAAGATTTTAAAGCATTGGCTGAAACACGCCGGATGTGACACTTTACTTACTATATTTTTAATTGACAAATATTGACATTTTATCCATGGGCAGTTATTCAACAAATTTAATTCTTTGGGCACATTCTACAAAAAATGACCAAAAATTTGGATGGACACATTCTTGTCATTTTTGTGAAATACAGTAACTTTTAGTGCTCCCTAAATCTAGTGGTAATAGAAGAGTATTCCACTGTGTAAAATTTAAATTATTTAGTAAATAACACGTTTTAAATGAACAGAGACACAAAATTCATTAAAATAAATTCTACAGCCCTACTGCTGAAAATTTATTCCTCATCATTAGACAACGGATTTTATGCATTTATGACAAAAATGAGAAGCTATAATTTAAAACAGTAAAAACATTAGAAGAGTTTAAAAATGCTGTCATATTATTTTCAACCTATTAAATGTATTAACGAAGAAAATAAATTTCTACCTCGCTTCAGTTTGTTGCAATTCCGGCAGAAAATTTTTATTTTGCATAAAGATCCGCTGTCTAATCATAAATCTCAACTCCTCAGGTTCGGACCTATCAAATGAATAGCTACGACGTTATCGAATTTTTGCGACTGCCGAGTGAACGTGTCGAAGATAACACCTGCGTGCCACCTTTTTGGCTGGAATTGTGTACAGAGCAGGACCTGTAGACTAGTGACGAGGTGCGATCGGCGTCGAATCGTCGCGTCGTCCGTCGTCGTCGGCTTGTCCGTGTTAATGGCGACGTGTCTCTCTTGTATACCGTTAAAGGCCTCCCCGGTGCTCGGCGTACCTAATTAATGGCGCATGGATAGCAGTAGGTATACCCGGCGACGGATTCGCCGGGCACATCGGTGACACGCGCGTGCACTGTCATGGCCCAACATCCGTCTTACTAGCTGTCACGCTATTACCATAGCGTTTCAGCGTGCCCCCGCGGTTAAGTATATGGTACAGTAGTGCTCACTTAAATTCGTCTAAATCTGTAACGCTTAAATTTACTCGACCCATTCGTACTCTTCCCTCACTTAGTGCCTCTAGCTCAGCAGAGCTTTATCTCGGCTAACAAGAAAGGAGGAGGGGCAGACGTAGTTCAAAGAGGTGCCGCGAGCTAGGATATTTTTAAACAATATTGCTAGACGTATCCACTTTAAATAGTAAGGGTGTGTTTCGCAGTTCTTAAAGAATGTACGTATAATTTTATTTATTAAAAAACAGTGCTTCAGATCGTAGCTGTAGCGCGCGCGGCTCAAACGCTGAGAGTGTTATAACAGTGTTAACGGTGTTATCTTTTGTCCGCGCACTAGTTTCGGAGGTATTTAACGAGAGTCATACTTATACTGCGAGAGTGCTTGTACTGCCAACATGATGGTGCTCTCCCGCGTTACACGTTACCAGTTCGCGAGTGGTTAAACAATCGATTCCCACTAAGATGGATCGGTAGAAGAGCTGTTATTGAGTGGCCACTAAGATCACCAGATCTAACTCCAGTCGACTTCTTTTTGTGGGGACACTTAAAGTCTGCTGTTTATAAAACACAACCAGAAAGCGTCAACGATTTGCGTCAGAGAATTGTACAGGAATGTAGAGCTATTCCACCAGATACCTTCAAAAATGTTCGTTTAGAATTTGAGAATCGTCTGTATTATTGTTTAGAAAACAACGGAGAATATTTTGAAAATTTGTCTCGCAGTATAAGTATGACTTGCTCTACTTCTCTTTAAATATCTCCGAAACTAGTGCGCGGATAAAAAAAGTACCCCACAAAAATTGCTGGTCTTTTTACGTACAATAAGATCCCATAATAAAAAATATAGGTTTCCATTTGGAAAAGAAAGTTGACCTTCAAATAACCTTGAAAACGCCACCCAAATAAAAAACTGATACCGCCCCCATCTTTCCCCCTCGAAATCCTTGGACAAATATTTTACACTTTTTTAATATCTCTCATACTTTCCGAGATATTCGACTGGAAAGTTTTCAAATGAACACCCTGTATATTCAAGATCATCCCTCAAGGAGGCTATGTAGGAGTTGGTACTTTTTGGAATTTTTTTAAACAAAACTAGTGGGCATAACGATCTTAAATTTTAGTGGTGCTCTTGGCAATCCTTCGACAATATGAATAGAATTTTTTTATTCAAAAATGTTGTTTTTGGATGAAGCAATACTCGTTGACACATAACGAGAATTATAGTCTGGACTGGACTATCTCGCTTTCGCTATTTCGCTATTCTCTTACTGTGCTCGGGTCGATTCCGACGCTATCCTGTGACTTCCGTATCCTGAACTTCGGAAATTTAAGTCAGCACTGTTGCAATAGGAGAGAACAGCCATGGAAAGATCGCGGCGGGACCGGGACAGCCGGCACGTGGTTCTCCGAGCAGCATTACTATGTTCCAGCGCGTGTACGCGTATCAACGTATAATTAGCTCGCCGCTATCGCCGGATCTAAACTCGTTCTCCTCCGTTCAGGTAATCGAGATATATTAGCAGGCGCACCGTCTAACGCCGCTGCGCCGATCGATAAATGCGCCGTCGAGAGTCGATCCGGAAGGATTTCTGGATCGTGACGGGCACGTTTTACCAGTTTATACGGACGCGGGAGAAACGCTATTTGCGTTGTCGCCCGAAGTGTCTGGCTACGGTGACGTCTCGATATGTTTTATGGCGGTGCCCCGTGCCACCAAGACCAACCAACACCAATTTCTGCAGCGGATCGCGCTGCTGAATCCTATGCCGGGGATTCTACGTGATCGTGAAAGACGATGGTATGCAATCGGTTTTATGTGTTCGCACACGCGTGTGCTGAAAACCATGATGGATAATAACAGCCGACCGGCGGTTGTTTAACAACGTTTTATTAGAAAAGTTCGCAGCTGACGAAGACATTCTTCAATGGACACGGCAATTACTACTGTGAAGTTGCGAGTCATCTTGAATAACTCAGTCTAATTAAGCTTCTTTTTGATAGAGCATGGTCATTAAGAACCCTATTGACCTCTTTGCCTTGCGGTCGCTTTCGCAACTGCACTGATTACGGTTCCGTTTTATTCTTACTTCTGTGCGCTGCTTGTTTATTCTCCGTAATCATTTTTTAAGAGGCGGGTAGCTTATTTTTGTTGTACTTACATGTTCACTGTAAAAATTGAATCTGCTGACCGCCTTGATTTACGGTCTCTTTCGCAGCTGCACTGATTAAAAAGAGTTACTCTTATTTTCGTGCGGTTCTTGCTTATTCGTTGATCATTTTTTAGAAGGACAAATTTGTTTTTCTCGTACAGTCACGTTTATTGCGAACATAAAACTTGTTTGTTGCAAAATAAATGTTTGTTGCCCTTTCTATCTGTGTTTTATGACGTACTTCTTTGAAATGTGACTTGATGAAAAGTAATTTGTTGATTTATAATGCGAAACAAACATGGTGGAAATATTAGCCTAGAATCTTTCATGTAATTATTTCTAAACAACGTGGTTTGGGATGACGGAAATTCGTAGCATCCTTGTTTTAATTTTGCCACAAGAAAATTTCTGACGATCCAAAACAAATTGTTATCACATTCTTATCCGTATATAATGAATTTATTTCACTGGCAATTTATTTCAATTGACATCGGCACAAATTCATGATTAGAAAGTAGCGTGATTGATGAAATATAATGTCGCTGCAGCTACCATATGTGTAAGTAGAAATGGTGAGTAATGAACAGACGCGGCATTACTCAGCGGAGAACCATATAATATTTTTGCAATTTACTAGTATAAAAGGATTGGTGGTATCAAATATTCAATTTATTCATAGAAAACATAATATTCTTCTCGATGTTAACAATAATATACAGGGTGAACATTATAAAGCGTTACAGACGAATATCTCTAAAAATATTGATTGTACGCAAGAATGTTTCAGATGGAAGTTGTTCAGTACCGAGGGGGACATCATACGGTGGGGCTTTTATTTTTACCGGTGGACACTCCAAGGTCAGGTGAAGGTCAACTTTCTTTTTTTAAATGGAATGTCCTATTTTTATACCATAGATTGATAGAGTATCAAATTCTGAGTATAAAAGTGTTGACCTTCATATGTCCTAAACCTAATAGTTAACGAGATATTATCCAAAGAAGAAAGAAAATTGTTTCGTTAATATCTCGTTAACTATTAGATTTAGGTCATATGGAGGTCAATACATTTTTACTGAGAATTCGATAGTCAATCGATTCATGATACAGAAAGTAGGTCTTTCCATTTAAAAAAATCAAGGTGGCCTCCTCCTCACCTTGGAGTGTCCATCGGGAAAAATGTAAATCCCACCATATAATCAATAGTTTTGGAGATATTCGTCTGTAACGCTTTATAACGTTCACCCTGTATAAACTTTTGTATATGAATATAAAATGACTGTTAAACGCAAACTCTTCCAACAAAGTTCAAGTGTTAAAGTATTACACGAAGTTTAATTCAAGCCATAGAAAAATGTCATTTACAGTTAAAAATTCGATAAACAGCTTTCCTATGTAAAAGTGAACAGTCTCATTCGAGCCTCGATTTTTACGATTTTGATGGGTCGCGAACGTTTTACGGCAACAGATAAAAATAATGAAAATAGCAAACCTGTTCGCGGCATCCTCGAAATCACTTTTGCGCGTGGAATTCGCAGCATCGCAAACATGGTCGCCGCGCCCTAAATAGGTATCCCCGGAGCATTACTTTTCCCGGCGCAATTAGAATTCACAAGTGTTCGCGCGAGGAGCCGCGCAATAAATGTCAGCCATATGTTGCGGTATTGTTACCGTGGGGTAGCCTTAAACCATTTGACATTGATTCCAGCAAAGTATCCTTGAGCTGTGCCTAGTGTCCCGGAGCTCACGTGTGCAACCAGTAAGAAAAATCTTAATTGCGCTCCTTGCATTTCTCCGGCGGGTTCCACGTATTTCCATTTATCTCTTGGTTGCCGCTAAGCAGCCTCTACCTGGAAGAAATCGCTTGCCCAGGAAGCTACTGTTGAATGCGAGCGCGTGCCACGATCATGTAAGAGATTAAGAGTCCTTCTCGTAAACGAGATCGGTATTTCGAATCGGCTAGTCGGTATTCGTTCTGCATAACCCTCGTCCGATCCCAGAAAACCGCCGCGCGGCGGCCTGTTGCCCGTAACCGTTTCCGTCGTAAAGTTGAATTAGCCATTTCGAAGCGCGGCGGTCTGTTATTGAAGTATGCGAGGATGGAGGACCGAGGCACGAGGAGAGGAAAGAATGAATTGGCGCTCGCAAACACGTCGTTGTCTGAGTGGTAGCCTATTATTTGTGTAGCTCGCGAGTTTGCTTCGTCCATTACTTCGCATTAACAGAGTAGTCTGTTTCTTCTTCTTCTTCGTTTCACTTCTTCGTTCCGCAGCTTCTTCGTCCTCGCCTACGTCGTCGAGTTTTCGTTCTACCTGCTCGCCCCTGCTGATACACTTGTACACAGAAACAAAAGAACTGCTTTCGAGAATTTATTCCGGATCCATTTAACAACTTTTACTACTGTGATTTCCGTATCTGGTTGTATCAGAGTTTGTTACCGATTTTCAGAGATCTTAAGAGCTTCCCCGAAGAGATGCTTTTATGAACGTGAAACCCACCAGATTGTGACATGTTGGGAGAGAATTGTAGGAAATGGTGGTGAAAGTAGTCATACTTTGTTTTTTTTTCATGTACTTCTGAAATAAAAAAGTTCACCGTAAAAAGTGTTATAGCATATCAATTAAACATATTTTTGTGATATATTCGTATTAATTCTAACACCAATCTAGATATTTTATGTGCAACTTGGACAAACACGTCTAACATCTTTTTGTGTACAAGTCTGCCAGTGTAAATTGAAATATTAATACATATGTTGTCACTTGGCAATTATTCAATGGCTTTCAACTTTTGAGTGGTTTACAAAATCAGTAAAAATTCAATGTCTTCACTGAGTTATTGCATTATTAATTAATTAAAGAAATTTAATTGACTTTGTTTTGTCCAAGGCTGCTGAAAAAATTTCACTTAAAAATTAGACCACCGCATATAAAATCAGCTAGTGCAGCTGATCAAGATTTTCCAGTTCTACTTCTTGTAAATACACGCGAGGCTGACTACCTGTCGTTAAAAATGATGCTGATAGGTATCTAGTAAATAAAACGTTAACAAATCAGACACGAAACGTAAGACTACTGCGTAACTTCCTTACATTTAGCAGAACAGAACATTCCACCTTAAAATGAAGCATTTAAACATATATCTTATTAAAAAGATTCCTCAATGTTCTATAAGTGTTAAAAACAATTATTTAAATAACCAGTTTCCCGTTCCTATGAATATTCAGTAGAGATTACACCAACAATTCTGATCAATTTATTACATTTAGTTCTCATTCTGCACATCATTTGCTTTAGATAACGATCACAGATACACTCCAATTCTTATTACCTCCTCAAAATGTTGCAGTCTATAAACATTAACTGTCGATACTAGAAGTGGATAAACCGGAAATTTTATTTGTCTGCATATTCCTTTATTACTACAATTTTCTACATTTTGAAGGCACGTTGTATTAACCTTATAATTAGACTACGGATCTTTATGCATTTATAGCAAAATTGATTAGATGAAATTCAAAATTGTTGGAAAATTTTAACAATTAAAGATGTGAGTATAAAATTTCTCCTCTATTAAAATCATCAAGGGAAGAAACAACGTTCGATTTAGTTTCTATTTCTCGCAATCGATGCAGACAATTTTTATTTTGCATAAACATCCGTCTACTTATAATGAATGAGTCATACTGATTATATTGTAACAATTTTATGCACCTAAATGCGACAGTGAGACAGCGAGGCTAGAATTATGAAAAAGTTGTCCTCATTAACACTAAACCTACCGAGTACTAAAAGCGATTAAAATGTTTCAGCTTACAAAAATGACAACGCTCTATTTATTCAGATTTTGTGGAAATTTAATTACAATATGTGCTTGGACAAAGAAATTTATGGAATCAATTTCTATGTAAACAACTTCGTAATTTCAATAATTGTAAGACGAAAAATATAAAAATGGTCATTTGACCGGCAGTGGTAGGTTTAGTGTTAACAAAGGACCAAATTGAAGGGAACAGTATCTCGTCTCATCGTATAATAGCAGAAATAAATAATATCAAATTGAGCGTAAAACGAAGTGCTCACACTTTTCCCGTTCAATTCCAACGCGACGTTTCTCCTCGAACTCGTCAAGAAAGACGAAAACTCGGGTATCCGGCTTCACGCTATAATCGTAAATTTTCTAGGCATTACTACGTACCGAAGAGAGTGGGTCAAGAGCAATTCCGCGGATGTAAAAGAACGTTTTAAAAGCGCGAATCGTGTTAATACAGGCCACGTGCATGGACATGCTACCAGCTCGCGAACGCTTTTTCATATAATTTTAAATCTGGACCCGTTGTTCGGGCGGGTCTTTCATTCGCAGAATAAAAGTATTAATATTTTTTCTCGAATTCGCGCATTTAAACTTTTACAGAATTAATCCCCGAAATGTTGCGTCGTCGTTCAATAAAATAACGAAAGCGTAAAAACCGTCATCAAATATTTCCTAAATCGCGAAAAAATTATTAATCTTACAGAAATTGCTTTCAAATAATCGGTACAACGCGTATGGTGTGATTAGACTGCGGATTTGATGCATTTAGGACAAAGATGAATACATGCAACTTAAACCTATATCCTGCTTATTGAAGTTATTAAAGAAGGGGTGAAATTTCTAATTGGTTTCCGTTTCTTGCAATTGATGTAGGACATTTTTATTTTGCAGTGTATTCTCGTTTTAGTCGAGTCAGTCGTCAGTAATTGTCATAACTCAATCCTTTTAAAAAAGAACTGTTTACAATTGCATTTGATTCCTTTCTGCAACTGTGCAGTCTGAAGATATTTATACACTGCCAATAAATAAAATATCTATTGTTCCACAGAAACTATGATAAATTGGTTCTATAATGCCTGATTAAAATTTCTTGCAGATAACTTATGTATGAAATGCGCGTTCAATAATGAAAATTCAGTGCTACATCGCCGTACAAATATCGCAAATATAAAACAATGTTATCTCCGAATCTAGTTCTCTTAATTTAGCAAGAGCCTAATTTGCTAGTGCTGCTTCCTCCGAAGCCTCAGACCGAGAGAAAAGAATTGCTTGTCTGAGGTGAATCAATGAATCTTCGAACCGGCCCGGAGTGAGCTAATTGAGTCTATCCTGCTCGATTTCCTGGTTCTATCGGCGTTAATGAGAAAACGAATAACCCGCGCACGCACACGGAAGTCCGAAAATGTTGCCGCGATTCGCGAATGCCGAGTTAGGGTCACGTTACGTCGTGGCAATGCGCCCGGTTTACTGCACTTCGTTCTACATACGTGCTTTGCCAAGTGCACGACACGTATAGAATTCTTTCACGTCCGGTTGTTCCTGATTCCTGATTTCGGTCGCGCGACTACGATCACCGGTGCGTAGAGATCGTAGAATTCTAGTTGCGAGAGCGATGAAAAAGATTATATGGCCGCTAACTAATGGCAAGTGTTAAGTAAAATCGTCCGCTCAAAACGCGGCGCGGCGGTGGAGCTGTAAAATCGACCGGGGTAAAAATCGTCTATCGCCGAACGCTGCATTCATTTCCTCGCGGAAGATTGCGGTTCACGAAACGCGCCATTTCCTTCTTACGTACCTACGCTGCAGAGTTGGGCATTAATCAATTAAAATTTTAATCAAGATTGATTGATTGATGTGTGCGATTAAAAAAGGCAATCGTTGAAAAATCGGCGATTGATTCAATCGATTGATGAAGTTAATCGTCAATCGTGGATTAAAAAAAGAAATTATCGGAAAATCGGAGACTAATTTAATCAACTGTTGAAGTTAATCGCTACACGGTCTATCCATAAATTGTAATAAGGAGGGAGAGAGATACAGAGAGCGGAGATGGAGAATTGACAGAAATATATCTCAACAAAAACTCAGTTTACATTTTCTTCAAAACTTTGATTCCGTATTTCATTTCGAAATTTCATCGGTTAATCATTAATCAATTATCCGATTGACGATTACAATTGAAAAGAATGTAATCGTTAACCGCAATTAACGACTAAAGTAGGAGTTTAATTGTTAATTGCTATTAACGATTGAATCATTCGTCAATCGTTGATTAAATTGTTGCTTACTCTGGTATACTGCCACTCAAAAGTATGGGGACAATTTATTAACCCTTAAATGACACGGTGTTCACTTACAAGGAGATGTCACAGTGGTGGGTTCGTCGATGTTTTAATTGTCTTGATAAACAATGAGTATTGTCAAAAACGCTCGGACATCGGTCAGAATATTTCTGCTCTAAATTCGCCAGAAAAAGTTTAATTAAAATCGACGACCCCACCACTGTGACCTCTTCTTGCTAGGTTACGAAGTATTATAGCATTTTGGTGGACATATTTCTCCAGGTAGAAGCGTTTTGCTTTCACAGAAATTTTCCTCGCGTGCATCAGAAACGAGGGTCATATCTCGCATTTCACTCCCACTAAATGTCACCGTTACGCATGCCTGCCATCTTCACTGACGATATTGCAATCATATAAATGTAAATAACTCCTGCGGATTTTAGTTTACGCCGCCGTAATGTCGCAGATATCTATTCGCGTTTATAAACACTCGGGTTACGATACGGAAATCAGACGACGAGTACAATGGATTCTGAAATCATTCTGGTTTTTTCAAATTGATGTTACTCATTTTCGTCATAGACGCATAAAATCCGCAATTTAACCCTTGTGTGCCCAACAACTATTCTTTCAACAACTTGTGAATATTCTTCTAAAAATATTTCAAAGTTTCTTTGAATGTCCATTCTTCGCTCGCTAATATATAATGTATCGTCTTAAAATGAGAATGTGTGCAAATATGTTAAATAAAAAAGCTTTTAAATAATCTATACATTTTGGTTGACTACATAAGGTTTAATCATTACAATGATAGACATTTTCCGTGTTCGATCGAATAATTTTTGCCAGGATGGCTCCGACTTCCCCCATTTCGTCCCTCGGAGACGTAAAAGTAAATGAAGCGGAAGCGTCGCCAAGAAAACTTGAGAATGTCCAAAATGGGAGCACGGGAAGCCCCAAAGAAAGGGAGAGTGAGCGGTGGAGAATCGTTTCTCGATGAATTATCGTAAAAGTACTTCGCCGTGGATCGCTCCATGTACGAACTCAACCTCGGAGAGTTTATTCCGGTGAGCATCCCGCGATTGCCTTATTCGTTGCGCCGATGGGTGTCTTCCTCCGCTTGAAGATTCGCGAGTATGCGACCTTGACATCGTTCGTCCTTGGTCCCGAGGGGAAATCGTGCGAAAGTAATTTTGCAACCTGCTTTTTTCCCCGTGTTCTCCCACCAGGCGTCGATCCGGGAAATGGTCCGATCCGTGCCAATAAACGACGAGTTCCGTGCTGAAACTCGCGCCGACCTGACGTCACGACGCCGTTTTCACCGGCCCCCTTAGAAACTGGCTCGAGACCGCGGATTCTCGCGAGCATAACCGGCCCGCGAAATTCATCTATCTATCCGATACGGATTCGAACGTGCGCGTCCGAGAAACGAGAGGATTCGGATTGGCGAACTCGATCCGCTCGACGTGGCTCGCGTCACTCGGCGAATCCGCGACGTGTGCGCCCAGTTTCGAACTTTTAACCTAAAAACCAGGACTCTGGCTGCATGGGGAACACGTACCAGTAACTTACCGCCGGGGTCTCGGCCAGAAACGCTCTTCAATCCTGGCCAAAGTTTACTGGTAACCCACGTACACTCCCGGCCAAAAAGATAGCGTACGTGTGCTCGGAAATTGATTCGAAATTGTCCAATCTCTATGGATAGTACACAAGCTTTACCATCTCCGATGGTGAAAGAGGAATTTTTCTTTAATGATTTTGGTAATTATCCATAAAAACTCCCACCTCACCGGTTTCACTGATTTTTTAATATGTTGTCAGGGTGAAGATTCTGAACAACTTTTTCTTATACATACATGTAACCGCCGCTCAGTTTTCAAGATATTTGCGAAAAACTGCAGCTACAACTACATTGAATTTTGCCTATACGTGTGCGAAGACGTCCATGCTCAGAATTGGATGAAATTTTGGGAATAGGTACCTTTTTGACTAAAATGATGATTGCCAGAACGATTTCACAAATTCCTAGCCAGCCCTAACCCAGACCTTTTCTTTCCAAATAATTTTCCATCCATTTATTATTAAACTAACTCCACTTCCAGATTAACAACAACTTCAGTTATCTAGCCAAACCTAACTCAAACTAATGTCAGTTCTACTCGCTTTTAAAATAAACTTTCCGGGTTATCCACAGTCGTTTCTTCTCAGAGACAGTGTGTGTCTATGTGTGTGTAGTGTCGTCGTAATATGTACTCATTCTTCATCATCATACGTTTTAAAAAGTTCACGCGGTATATAGATCGTTCGACGATAATAGTGACATACATATCTGTAGAAATAGTTGACGAGCGGTCGCCTTTTCGTCTGATCATGACCTACCAATTCTGCTTCCTGTAAATGCGTTAATACAAACTCGTCGTTTTATGCGAATCGCTCTAAGAATTTGTCACCCAGTGCACGTAAAGATGAAAAAGATTGGATCTTGTAAACAGCATGTTCACCCGATCCTTTCTCCAGAGAGTGTATGTTCTCCGAGGATATCCAGCGACCCAATCCACTAGACGATATCCACACCCCCGAGTGTTTCTTCAGCGGATATTCTTGAATCGCACGGATACGGAATTGAAAAGTGACAAAGTTTACGCAACGTTGATCCCCGGGATGCGCGATTTACATCCCAACACCCCTGTCGAGTTAATGCCTCGGGATTCTAAGGTGTCTAGCCTCGGGATAGTTGATACGATCAATCCGAGCGCTCGTCGCTCCTAGAGCTGCCTGCGCCGCGCCGCTGTCACCCGTTTACCAGATAAGACCCATCAGCTCATTATCTCTGTATATACATGTACCTGAAACCTTTTTCTATTATTTCCTCTTGCTCGATTGAAACGTTTCCGGCGATCGACTCTGTTATATTTTGTGAATGTTTTGCAAAGCAGATCCGCGAAACTGATTTCTTCGAGATCTTCAGCGCGTTATCGAGATAGGAGTACATTTTCTATCCACTTCCTACTTTTGCAATTATATACACCAGCTGGAGTTCGCCGCTTATTTTAATGAACGGAGAACAAATTTTAAGTGGGAGATGGTAATCGTATTAGCGAATTCCCAATTGCGAGCTGCAAAATGAACTCGTGTTCTGCAAATTTTTAATTTTTATTTTCTCGGGAAAGAAGCTCTGTATACCAGGTCATTCAAAAAGTTCGTAGCCTGACACATACCATGATATTGGTTGTAGCAGCAAAAACATGTCGTTGTTGAAAACATCAGTCCTTTATGTGAACATACCATACATTCCAAATCGATCTGTCTTGCTTCAGGCAGCTGATTGAAGTGGACGTGTTTGCTTTGGTTAGAAAAATGGAAAATTTGAAAAATCGTGCAGTCATTGAATATTTATATAAAAAAGGATTAAGCATATTTTGATGATATGGTGAATGTGTTAGGGGACAGTGCTCCTTCATATGCAACGGTAAAAAAATGGGTTGCTCTATTTAAACATGGTCGTACACACATTAATGACGATCCACGTTCAGGACGTCCAAGAACTGCAACCACTTCAGAAATGATTGAACATGTCCATGATTAGGTTTTGGATGATCGCCGATTAACTGTGGTTGATTTAGCTGAGGCCACAGGCATCTCAAATGGATCAGTTCATGAAATCTTAACTAATGAATCAGGTATGAGAAAGCTATTGTCAAGATCGGTGCCGCATTCGTTAAATTCGGATCAAAAACGCATTCGCGTGAAATGTTCTCAACAACATTTGGATCGTTTGCAAAAAAATAAAACTGACTTTGTGGGTCGATTTCTAACCATGGATGAGACTTGGGTTTACCACTATGATCCTGCATTGCGACAACAAACCGCAGAGTTGACTGAGCCCGGTTGTCAGCTCCAAAGCAGCCAAAGTGGTCAAAAGCGACAAAGAATGTCACGGCATCCGTTTTTTGGGATGCAAAAGAAATTTTGTTAATTGATTACCTTCAAGTCAGGAAAACAATAACTGGAGAGTATTACTCAAACCTTTTGGACCAACTGGATGCACAAGTTCGGGAGAAAAGACCTGGCTTAGCGAAGAAAAAAGTCATTTTTCACCAGAACAATGCACCGGCTCACAAAGGTGTTCTTGCAATGGCGAAATTGAAGGAGTTACGCTATGAATTATTGGATCATCCACCACATTCACCATACCTGGCCCCCTTAGACTTGTTCCCAAACCTCAAAAAATTCCTACGTGGCAGGCGTTTTTCGTCAAATGAAGAAGTTATAGCAGCCGTAGATGAGTATTTTAGAGGTCTCGAGGAAAATCATTTCAGAGATGGGGTAAATAAATTAGAAAATCGCTGGAAGAAATGTATTGAGTTTAAGGGAGAATAGTAATTTCATTGTTAGGCTGCGAACTTTCTGAATGACCTAGTATTGGCGGGTTGCCAATTGCGAGTTGCAAAATTAACTCGTGTTCTACAAATTAAAAATTTTTATTTTCTCGAGAAAGAAGCTCCGTATAGATGGGAGATTTCTACATTTCGAGTCTATTTTCTCGTGTACAGAATTGGCCGAGTCTCATGAAGCGTGCGGCAAACAGTTTGATGTGGAAGATTAACGTTTCAAGAGCGCATTATTCGCTCGTCGCTGTAGAAGTTTATGAACAGAACTAATTATTATGAATTGAAAAGTGTAGGAGAGTGTTACGTTACAATATATCGGCGCATAAACTACTTCACACTTTGAGGATGCAGGGGAAATGAAAAGCGCGTAAACCGGTACTAAACTTTGTCGAGCTCGGTGTAATGTTACGGCTTATGTGTGAAATATTTTAACCCCGCAAATTGATGTAATTTACAATTTAAGTAACTCATGATTTGTTAATGGTTTACTTTGTTGCTGTATTATAAAAGTATTAAAACGCGATGAAGTATCAAGTTTGTGCACATGAATTATTAAACTGTGCCATTCTACATGGAAATTAGAACAAAGAGGAAACATAAAATGAGCAGCGTGACGAAATTGTTCATGCTTCCGAAGAGCAGAATTAACATTACGCATCTATAAAACAACTGGTCCAGAACCACTTCTTTTTATGGTTCCTCACCTGGGAGGTAGGATAAATTATCGTGCAATCAACTTGTAAACTGCATTAACGACCTTATGAGTCGATAGATTATGAATCTCATTAATTAAGAAACTAATTATGTATTCAGTACAATGTACGTATTGCAATGTGCTTATTTACGTATACCACAAATACATCAACTTTGTATTTGATTTATTAAGAATAAGCTTGAAAATCATTAAAGTAAAATCAATTTTCGATAAAAAGAAATATAAACTTTACTTTTCCTCATTGTGAAAATGTGTGAAAAAGGTTTAAAGCCGCGTGGTTGATTAAGATGTGTCGATAATAATTTAGCAACAATTTTCGTTACCGTGGAATCGATTATACTTTCGCAAAAAGCAATCTGTTCGTAACAGTGATGGGCGTGTTCCGATGAAAAATCGAGCCACTCATTCTTCCGTTCCTCCGATAGAGTAAGAGAGTTTACAAAATGATCCAGAGTGATCAATTTGATCGAGTCTCCGCCCGCGTAATATAGGTCTCGTGCAATTTTTTGCGCACTGGTCGGTGCGTTTTGTTGAACCGCCCGGAGCTTCAATTTCGAGAGATCTATACATATAACTTCCATGACACAGATGAATGAGTCACACTTGGCTCTGTATGGTTTTCGTATCTGTTAGTATCTGTTCTACATTTATAATACCCCGGAACCGTTACAAGATCAGTGTCTGAATGAATGCGTGCAGCCATTCCGCGCCAAACGAAATTAGAGCTTACAATTATCGCCTTTGGTGGTACTCGAAATATGGTCGAGCGAATCGTTCATTGCTCTTCGCATTACAAATCCGATTTCTCCGATCATCCCAATGATCATCCTAACAATATGGTCAGAATTTTCATCAAAAACATGCTTCATTTTATTTTGGAGAAAGTCTGCTAAATTCGAGGAATTTTATTTGTGTCACGCTCCATGATTTATCACTTGTGTTTATTACATTTTTCTAATTATGGTGACGGCAGTTGTTAGTATATTCCATAGCAGACGGCAAAATTTTAATGAAGAGTAACTGATTCATTTTAATAATACATAAAATACATATTAGGTGTAGAAATTAATTCGGTGCCTTTTTAAAACAAATTTAGTATTTATTTATAATGTAATCATACATCTGTTATCTTTCGAAATAGTCTCCATTATTTTCGATGACTTTGATCCATCTTTCAGGCAACTGTCGAATTGCTTGACGGAAAAAAGATGGCGGTTTTGATGTAATGAATTCGTCAATACTTTTTTGCACCTCTTCCAATGTTTGGAAACTTGTATCTGCTAAATGATGCTAGAGTGATCGGAATAAATGAAAATTCAAGTGGAATTCAATTCATTCATCAAAATCAAAGCAGAACAAATCAGCGGCTTCGGAAACATTTTTCTTTCATTGAAAGGCAAACAGTATACAGTGCCGTATGTGAGTCTTGTCAGGCCGCCATCTTGCTAACTAATAGTTTCTGTTTTGACTAGATCTCAAATGTTTCATAACTGTGTGGTACTTACACGTTACAAAATGCCGGGCGATTATTTGCATTCAAACCAGAGTTCTAAATAATTTGATATCAAGGCACCGAATCAATTTCTACACCTAATGCCTAATACATAAAACTTGTATGAAAAACACAAAATTCGAATTTAGTACTCAGACCAGAAAATCGTTTCCCCTCAAAGAAAAATGTTAACAAGTCGCAAGCCATTCCATCGACACAAACCATCGAATCGACTTTTCCCGAACAGGATGCATCAACTATTCCCGGCGGATGAAATCGTAGCTGCATGAAATCTGGCAGAATATCTCGGATCGCCCACGAATATGGAAATTATGAGCCCGTTCATCGTGCAAGAAGCATCACGGGCTTCCTGCGGCGTATTTTGCGCGGGTAGCAGTCCAAACAATAGGTTGCTGTTGGTTTCTTGCGAGCGAGGGAGAAGAAGGAAAGAAATTCCGGTAGCTAGTTGACCGCGCGAGTTTGAAATGCCTGGAAACGAATAGTCTCAGCGTCGCCAGGCGATCGGTGACACGTTCGCCGGCGAAACTAAGAGCCTTTTCACATGGCGACACACGAACCGCGATTCACATGTCTCGATACGCAAAAATCTAGGCGAGAAATATTTCAAGTACTATTTTAAATAATCGTTTTTCTGCAATTCAAATAAACTGCTATTTTAAACAAACGGTAACCTGAACGTGTATTGATCACTTAAAGCCAGATCTACTTATGGATTAATTAATCCAATAAATCGCATTATTGCAGACTCTAGCACTCTCTACAATCGTATTGATTTTTTTTCTGAGTCTTTGCACACTTTTAAAAAACAATTACGCAGAATTATAGGATAATACCATATCGTTTGTACCATAAGTTTCTGTGCATGTCCCTTCTTTGTTATTATACGAGTAGTCCTTTATCTATTTCTATTGTAAACATTTATGTAAGAGGACTTCGGTTCGTCTACAATAAATAAATAATAAATAATATTTCCGCAAAAATAAAACACGATCCTCGAACGACGCTCTCTGCGCTAGTGTTTAAGCTGCGATGCAAAGTGGGCCTAACTCGCGTATGCGACACGGGATTCGTATGTCTCCGTGTCGAATGGTTCTAATGTTCGAATCGGAGCCGATCCCGGTTCTCGAAGACGGACAGGGAAGGTCGTTTCGCAAGCAAGTCGCTCATTAACGCGCGGGTGATTAGCGTACGGCGACGTGACACCGTTTAAACGGCGACTACGGGCGCCTTTTTTCGCCGATTCATTGATATGCGGCCGACGACTTAAGAGGATTCATCGGTACAAGGGAACAAGACAATGGCCAGCGGCGTCTGTGGCCCTGTTCCACGACGCCCCGGCCCGAAAATGCGTCTCACGTGCGACCAAACGTGCTCGCCGGCTACCGACACGTCCGGAGGATCAACGAGAAGGATCGATCGCGGCTTGTCGCCAGAGAACACATCGTCTCGTGAGAACTTTTCCGAAAAGTCCAGAGCGAACGGACATCAACGATCGTTACTTCTGTTCGGAACATGCTCGGCCCAATTGATTTGTTGGTCGTACACGTTACTTCGCTTCCGGTTGCCGAGCGACCGCCGCGGTTCTTTGCCAGCGATTAGGAGTGTCGAGATCCTCAGTGATCTGCGGATTTGCGGGTTGCTTTGGTACGTGAGAAATATTTTGATTTATTAGAGTGTCCCGAAGTGGCGTGGTTAAGTGAGAGGATGCTTAGGAAAGAATGAAAGATTAATGAACAGATAATTGCGTATTATCTAACAATATCGGACGTGCACGTTGCGAAAGAAACTTTTGACACAACCTAAGATGTAGGATTGATCCAACCATTTAGAACGTTTCATCGATTTATTTTAAGACCGAAGTGCCAGGAATCAAAATACTCGCGTACGAACCGTTGATTTGCGTAAAAGATATTTTTAGAAATCAACTTGTTAAGATAATGTATTTATCAAATGAACGGCTCATTAAGGTCCAGCGCGAATATGTTAATAACTCGGAATCCGGGGTAGAATCCGTCGAAGGATCTAGATCGCGGTGAATTCGCGGATCGATCGTGGATGGTTGCGGGATCACGCGGCGCGCTTTCAGGACACCTCGGCGTACGCGTGGTACTCGTGGAGACAACGGTGACTAGGTAGCAAAGAGAGAAGAACTGCCTTTTAGGGCAGTTAAGCGCACGACGACGACGCCTCGGTTGATCCTCGTCTCGTCTTGTCTCGCCTGGCCTCGCCTCGGATCGGATCGGATCGCCCATCGCGCTCTGCCCCGCCTCGCTTCGCATCTTCTCGCGTAAACGAACGCGCTCTTGTGCCGACGACGAGATCCCGGGTCCCGCGACCCCGATCCTTCTCAGAACGCGCGCTAGAGACTGCACCAGGTTTTTAGCGCGATCTTGAAAACGGAAAATGTTTCTTTTTTCGTCGACCTGCTGGCCGGTAACTCGCCCATCGCCGGCGCGAGCGGGTCTAAGCGAGTTGCAGCGAAGTACAACTCGCCGAGGGTGAGCGGAGACATCAGCTATTCGAGCATCGGCCGCATGGACGACTATAGCTACGAACACAGTGGTGCACGGTGAAATTTACATCAGGTCAGGAGTCAGCTAATGTTCGATTCTCGCAAGCAGGGCATCTTTTTTTCCAAGATGTCGACAACAAAAAAGATAAACATAAAGGAAATTTCATTTTCAATTATTGACGTCTTAGCTCTATATGTATAATTGTAGAACGAAAGGATCTTTGGGCTAGGTGGATGGTAGTACAGGGAAGCCAGAGGTCGAGGATGACGTGGCTAAGGCTCCAATATGATATGTTGAGGACAGATGTGGAAGTTGAGATGAGATGTGAGGTTGTTTTGGAAGATCATGGGACGTCTGAATCGAATGGGGAGCAGAAGCCGGATATTTATGTCTCATTTTAGTTATCAACTGACGTTAGTATACAACGCATTCGATCCATCACTTTGACCAACACTCGAAGATCGGCCAAGGAGGGCTTTCATTGCAAGACAAGATTGCGGAGGCTAACAGCGATCGCGTTGGGACGCTTTCTGCCAGAGGGACCTACCTCGAGAGCGGCCAGGGACTCCGATTGTGGCTTTGGTAGGCTATGAATATTTATCAGTGGATAATGCAAAATGAATTTGGCTAACGTGCGTCCGGCGAATTTTCGTCGGCCGTGAGAATGTGTCACGGTGAACAGTTAGCCGCGCTACGCGGAAATCGGGGAAGAACGGCATGATCGATGGCGAACGTCATTCAGATGTCGAACAAACCCGGAATACGATGCGCGGGGAATAAGGAATGCCACAATTGGAGGAATGAGAAAGGATGAGGGTACACGACAGGTATCGATAAGGGGAAAAGGGGAAGACCGATACACCGGCCGGAAGAAAAATGAAGGGAGATAAAAGGTTCGAAGGCGCAACCTTTCTCCGGGTCCGGGCGGCGGCCGCGTATAGTCGAGGAGCTGAGGAGAAAAACCGGGGAGGTTGGATATCATTGTCAATCAGATAGTAAAATTGCAAATGAGTGATAGCCGTTCTCCGTCCCGACGTGAAGAAGGGAGCTGGATGGGAGCCGATGGGCGAGGGGAGGGAAGGGATTCTGATCACGGCGACATCGGATCGCGGATGATATGCCCTCGCGAATAGTCATCGGGACTTCTCGAGCGTGGAACGCAACAAGGAAAGGGCCACGATCGCAGATCGTTCGGGAGATATCGGTGTTCCCGGAGCTGCCCTAGTCGAAGAAAGAGGAAAGGCAGTGGGACGAGAGGAAGAAAAAGGGTGAAGCATGTACGTATAAGACTACGGGAGAAGACGAAGAGGAGAAAGAAGAGAAGGGCAAAGGCGGAGGAGGAAGAGGATGAGGTGGCACGATAGTGGCAAAGACGAGAAGGATGGGAGGTGGAAAACGCGGTCCGGCTACGAAATGGCCGGGTACCGACGAGGCCAACGATCGAGAATGACCACCCGACGTCTCCCTAAATAATGACGAGACACCCTAATTCCCGGCATTCCAAGCTTTCCGCTATTCGAATTACCGAACGCCGACGTCTGGTGTCCCGTCCCGTCCTGGTCTGATCGGAGTCCGAATGTCCCAATTCGCTTGGAAACTAAGTGTTAGAGAGATGATGGTTCCCGGGGTCTGCGCAAAAGAGTCCCAGTGGCGTGAAACTCGGGGTGTCGCGATCGATCAATTATCGAGGGATTCGGGGAATCCGAGCGGTCGCAACGGTTGCGGTGGTGGCGATGTAGTTTTCGGGAAATGTGTCGAAGCCCACCGACCCGCGATGCGGTGTCGTTGCCCTCTTCTCTTCGGTCTGCTCGGTGCTGGTTGCACAGCCTGCCGCCGCCGTCGTCGTCGTCGTCGTCGTCGTTCAGCTCTGGCTGTCTCGCTCGCCTTCTCAACCCTCTCTCTCTCTCTCTCTCTTTCTCTCTCTCTCCGAGCCTCTGCTCTCTTTCTCTCCCTCTCGTTCCACCTTGATCTGCCGTTTCTCTCCGGCATTCTTTCTCTCTCTGTCCCGGTTTCTCTCTTTCCCTCTCTTTCTCGCAATGCGTACACACCAGCAAGAGCCGCCACCGCCGCCGCCGTCGCTGCTACGAGTAGGTTATCCCTGTCCCCTCCGCGAAACCATCCTCTTATTCCCACTCCTCCTTCGGAGCACCTGTCGTGCCAGGGAGTTCGGCGCGTTAGGGGCGTTCGCCGGAGGTAAGTAGACGGCAGGTTATCAGTCCGCAGAACATCTTCGTCGCGAACGGAACAGTAAACCAGTGTGGTTGCTCATTCTTTCGTGGTGGAGAGAAAGAGAGAGAGAGAGAGAGAGAGAGAGAGAGAGAGAAAAAAGAAGAAGGCAGTGACAGTGGAGGAGAGGACAAATTGAACGTAACACGTCACGCAAGCCTTTTTGGCGGATACTATTCGTGGTCGCCGTTGCTGGTATCATTATCTTGCCGTCGTCGATACATACTGCTAGACCCGCCGAACAGGAGTTTGATCTCTTACCCTTATCGCGATCACGGCTTACGCAACGGTTCACTTTGGCGACTCCGCCGGGTCTCTTCTCCCACGAGAAATCGATTACGATCGACGCTCGCCCGTGATTCGTTTCCGTTGAATGACCATTGAAACGGCACCCACGGATAATCACGAGACCACCGGTTCGGATCGTTCGGCCCAGTTATCCCGAGTGCTGCCGGTCGAAATCGATCATCGGTTGCGCACAGTTCCGCGGCTGATCGCGACCGCGTCGATGCAAACTGCCGTTCTAGAGGCCGGCCGTCGGTGAATTGTGTTAAAGTGACGGATCCCGTGGCCAGGAACCCACCAGGAACGCTCGTCCGGCGAGAAACAACACGCGAGAACGATCGTCGCTCGATAAACGGTGTGTTCTCCGTCGATCGCACAGTGATTTAAACGCGGTATCCAACGATCGTCGGTGCGAGGCGCAGCCGCAGCAGAGCCGAGCAAGAGAGAAAGAGAGAGAGAGAGAGAGAGAAGTATTCCGAGGGGTTGCAAACGTGAAAGGAAGGAAGGCGGAGCTGATAAGGCGATAACGCGGCTGCCGGGATGCGGCACGAGGAGCCGCTAAGCTGCAGCTAACACGTGGCGACTCCGCACGCACTCCGCGATCGCTAGGTGAGCCTTATATTCTCGTGCAAGGGAGCTCATTATCCGTGACTCCTTTGCCCGTGATCTTCTCGCTGAACCTACCCGTTAATTAAATTTACACCGGACGATTCCGATCGAATCGAGTAGAGTCGATGCCGAGTGTACTCCAATTTAAATGGCAACGCAAACGCTTCCGTTCATTTCGCCTTTTTGCGAGCGCAACGGAACCGATTAGATCGCTTTCACACACGACGAATCGCGATTCACGTGTCGCACACGTATCGCAATACAAACCACAGATATCATTCCTGAGCGTGTACTTCGTATGAAACGTAGCTCGCGAATCGGGATTCGTCCGTCTCCGTGCGAAAGGTCTGTTACTCTGAAATTTGAGGCTTTCGGGTGTAAGCCTATGCTCGGTATCAGTGTGTCTTCGAACCCCTCGACGAAGGTAGCTATGTACAATGCTTGCGAAACGTTGGGAAACTAATCTCGCTAGGACACGGCTTACACCCGAAAGCCTCGACAGTGAGATCTGTAAGGGCTCTTACTGCTAGGACATCGCGAGCGACCGGCTAATACGCGAGAAATGGTCTGCGAGGTTCCCCTGGCGTTTCCTCCTACCGGGCATCCCATCGAAACCCCACGAAGTCCTATACCGCCGCGACAGTTGATGCAAACGGTGATATTCGGCTGTCGATGTTAACGCGCGTGCGGATAGAGCGGACCAGGACGAAACAGCCGAGCGGATAAGGTTCTCGTACGAGGAAATCGGGTGGGGAGGGAATGTGGTCGGTCGGCAGGCAAGGAGGCCTCACCAAATTTTCGTGCCGCTGTTCTGGGCGCAATGTGCCTCGAATCTCCACGTGCTTCGAAATCGTCCCTCTTCCTCTATCCCCTATCCTCTCCTCCGTCCCACGGTGTGCTCTCGCCGTCCTCGTCGATCGCGGGCACAGAGGCTCCGTTCCCGCGGGCCTCTTTTCCTCTTCATCTCTCGTGTTCTCTCTCTCTTTCTTTCTCTCTTTCTTTCTCTTTCACTCATTCTTCTTTCTCTTTCTCTCTCGCTCCCACCGGTCTTACCGTCTGTCCGTCCCGTGTCTCTTCTCTCTTTCCCATGTCGGCTTCTCTTTCTCTTATTCTTCATCGGAGCTGAGTGGAGCACCCAACCGCTCTTCGCGGTGCCCCGAGACGCCGAAGAGTTAGCACGCGCATTCCGGTTAGCGGTCCGACGAACGCTTAACCGTTGCTGTTCTCCTCCCTACTCGACATCGCCTGGTATCGCTCGCCACTGTCATTCAATGACTCCGCCGCGCTACGGCCGCGTTCGAGGTGCTCGAACGCGATGAAGGTCGGAAACGATCGAAGGGACCCGCCGCCGATTAAGATTGCGTGATCCCATCCAGGAAGCGGACGGAATCGCGTGAATCTCTTTTCTTGATACCCCCGTCGCGTCGCCTCGTCTGTGTAGATCGAGACGGGCTCGAGACGGATTGAGTCACTTTGAATATATGACGTAACAACCCGATCGGTTTGAATGATACTCGGGAACCTGAAATTCCGCGATCGGCCGACACCGCTAGCCCCTTCGGGGGACCATCCGTTCGCCCTGTATCTGGCACAAGGACAGATACCGTGGAACCTCGATTATACGAACCGAACGGGAAAACATGAGAATAATTCAATGGCGGCTTCACGCTATAAGTAATTCTTTCTGTGATACATGGTTTCTCTTGATTTCTTTCTATTATTGAAATATTATTATTCTAAATATATTATTCATTATGATCATGGCTATAACAAGATGTGTATCTAAATCTCTTTGATAGGTAATTATTATTATTTCTGCTTTGACACGAGACGAAGCCTGTTGCGATATTGACATTATATTTATTAGAAGAATAAAAAAGTTATAAATTTCACCAGTTAAATCATTCGATGAGACACGTTTCTACAAACAATTCTAAAGTCTAGAATACATAATACTTGTACATTATTACTATACGATGTCCTAAGGTATTTTTAAAAACATATTTTATGAAGAAAAATGCCCAACGAACAAAAATGGTACAATTATAAAATCAGTATTATTAACTAAACGTTGCCAGAAAATAAATTCTATTTGACATAATGTATCCAAAAGCAAACATTTCGGCAATCGAAGTAATTCATCGTGGACATAAAACGATCCAGTAGATCTCAGCGGTAAACGGTCCCCGCATTACTTTCGGGTTCCCAAAGCTCCCGAAATTTGTCAAGATTCCGAGAGACCTAGGTATCAGATACAATAGCCGGCGATTCGTATCTTTATTTTCGATTTGGGAATACGATCGGCCCTCGCCGGACCCGGAATATCTGTTTGAATGGTGTTAAACGCGGTATCTCGTCTCGCGATCGCGATTCTCACGTGCGTGGAAGACCGGCGACGAGCTGCTCCTGATGCACCCTGGAAATGTTGCTGTTTTAAATGCGCATACGATTCTGCAGCACAGCGAAACGTTTCCCATATGACGATGTAATCTGCGGAATCGAACGAGGATCAAACGTAGCTATAGCTTTAAGACGGAGTCACATATTGTGCCGAAATTTAACAGCAATGTCATACGAGGTGTGATCAAATTCTGTCAGTTTTCTTGCAACTATATCAGGCCAAATTTAATGATTTTGCCCTTTTAATGGCCCTCGTGCATCAGTCTGCTTGCTTAACACTTACTACATGCCACTTGACAGAAGAATTATTACATGGCTCTGCTATTTGACAATGTACGAAAAATCGAAAGAAACCAGACTGAATTCAAGAAGGTTCTATTAATCAGCGAATTATTATTTTGTAAACTTACAACGTGTACAATCTCACATGAGATTCCGAACGCTTAATACCAAACCTACCACCACCGGTCGAAATGGCCGGTTCCAGATTTATTATTTTACAATTATTGAAATAATAAAAATGGTTTTACAAGAATTGATTGTATACATATCTTTAGTAGAGCACGCATTATAATAGCAGCCGCACAAAGTCTAAATAAAATCAATCTTGTCACTTTTATAAGGGAACACGTACCAGTTACTTCTAACGCTCGGTAAGTGTAGTGATAATATAAAAAGGAACTTTATCTGATATCTTCGCAGATACCGGTTTCTTTCTGATCACACCTTGTAAATACAAAAGCCGAAATTTAGTGACAATGTCCGCGACTCGATTTTCGGTTCGGACACGTTCTGCGATGTAAAGGGAGCTATTATGCGAGGCTGCAGAGGCGGACCGAATCAAGTAGTCCCGATACATACATACGTGTCCCAGCGCCGAATATACGAGCAAAAAAACCACCTTGTACACCTGGCTACACGCCGCCCGAGAATTCGTTTCGGAGATACGCTGAGTCATTGATTTCGTAGCATCCCGAGCCCATTTCCGAGAGGCTTTCAGGGCGTCCGTGGCAACTATATTAAATATTTATGTATGTACTTTATTTGCGGGAACGTGTCCAATTATGTACAATGAACGAAAGGATATATTATTCTTCTGAATAATGGACCGTTTCCGGGATTTTATGAATGGGAAACCGTGTCCCCGGATTGCTTTAAAATTCGCCAGGACTGTTCATTGACTGTTAGGGGGGTATTTAAAAGTTTGTTTGCGTCGTTACGGCCGACCGCCGCGGGTTTTATGTATTTATAATGCGCAAACGGAATGCGCGCAAATCGACCGCGGTTGAAATTTTAATAAAGATTACGGCTGTTTTCGGTTCACCATCGGCTAGAATAACTAAGCCATTAAACTTTTTTCCGCATATATCCCGCGCGGTTAAGGATGCAAACTTTCTTATCCCGGATCTTTGTAGACTAATTGGGGACATGTTTTTACGAGCACGTCCCTGGATACATTTGTGTGTTGCTTCTTTCGGCCATAATGGTTTGCCATCGAACCGATGAACACGCGAATGAAGTGCTAAGACCAGGAAAATGTGTAACGTCGGAAGTTCAAGTATTAGGTTGGCAACTAAGTTCGCTAGCCCCACATCTTCTTAAACAAAGTCATTTATATCTACATAATAAAATATTTATATATTTTATATCAAATTAATCGCAAAATTCAGAGCTTTCCAATAATATACAGTTCAAAAGAAATGGTCACTGAATGAGGTTTTAATAAATATTAAATATGTAAAAGAATTACGAAACAAAAGGTCGCGAATTTAGTTGCCAACCTAATAGTTTCAGTCAATTAGTGTTACTCTCAATCGAACGAAGACATTCATGAGAGAGTTCACTCGATAAGAGCGAGATGAAGCTTATTTTATTAACCCTGGAGAGATACTCTGACTAAAAGGTACCACATATTCTTAAAAGCTTCATTAAAATTTACTTATCTTTAGGTATATTGTTTAAGATTACAAAACCTGATAGTTTAAAAGACGTAAACGATATTTTAGACTGTCTTGCAATACGAAAATCAGTGTACGTTAAATTTCACTGGGGTCATGAGAGACCCCGGATATTAAGAAAAGCAGAACGAACTTTCTAAGTTCTCCTTCATAAATTTCATATTGACGTCATTATGTATTATTCCTTGAACGAGGATAGCTTGTAAAATTTAGCTGAGAAACCTAAAAGTGCTTTGAGCAGTTAAAACACAATTACCATAAAAATGTCAGCGACCTAATCGCGATTTGAATACCAGTCTTTCTCGCAAAACAGGAATCAATATCCTACGCGTTAACATTTGACACGTTATTGGAATTCGTCCTTCGAGGAATATCATTTTCCTAAAAAGGAATCTAAATATTAGCGATGGTGCTAACACGACTCGGTGTTAGGATAGAGGTCGTTTCAGAAATGACCATAATCGAACGGAATTGAATTACAAATGACGTCCGGGTTCAAGATCTCGTAAGGTTCCTTAACCTCGCGGAGCTTTCGCCAAAATCGTAAATCACACCGATCGTTTAGACAACTATTAAATCGTCTACTGTCTAAGAATTTATGTAGATTGATTAGGGGACAGGGAAACGGTGTTTGGAGGTTCGAGGACATTTTTCGCAATGGCAGCCATCGGTTCACAATGGCCGCGCAACCGCTTTCCGAGGCTTAACCGCGGCGGGCATTCTTCTTTTAAAATTTGCATCGAAATAAGTCGCCGAACGTCCGTTTGCAATCGCCGCGCCGTCGTTGGCGGGCAAAAGGAGTATACTAACGGTTTTCGAACAGGTGTCATCTCTTTTTTTCCGCGCTTCATGAAATATTCACCAGGCATACGATTACGTTAGTAGCGTGCACTAATACGTGCGTTGTGTAGGGACATTCAACCTTTCGGCCGCGACATTGGAATCACGCCCGACATAACTTTGCATTCGATTGGCGGCCATATTTCTTCGGGAATTAACCCCTTGAACCAGGCGTGCCGGATTTTCTTGTTTTAGCATTTTTGATAACATTTACAGCGACAAATATGTCGTTCTTGTAAAACAGTCAAATTAATTTCATGCACTTCGTTGTTTAAAGTCATTGTAGAATGCATAATTTTCAGAGAATCTGTGACTTTCTTCTGATAAACTGTTTTAACGTCTTGCCGTATTTTGACGAGCCAGGCTCGTGATGACGGTTTTTAACAAAGTCTAACAACTATGAATGTTACGCGTTTCATTTTAGACGAAATAAAATTTGATTCGTTTGTAATCAATATTTAAACATTAAAATAAATGTAGACATACAAAAAATATACATTTTCTTTTCACTTCTACGACACTTTTGTGCATAAAGACGTTTTAATCACTGTAACTGTAAAAAAAAAATGGTACATGCACATTGCATTCAATAAAACTTTCGAACAAGGAAGGTAAGCAACGAAAAAAATGCTGGTAGCGAACGTGTTAAAAACAACTTGACAAATGTCATTCTTGTATAAGAGATCTTGACTTGCAGTGATTTCACCGCAAACATTTTCTGAGTCATTCGAGACGAGACAAAATCAGTGAAGAGATTAATATTAATCACGAATAAATCAGCAGTTAATAACACAATGGATAAGATCGCGACTGACATACTTACATACATAAACACAGGAACGAGATGTCCGATGGTGTGGATAGAACGTAAACGCTAATAAGTTTCGAAAGCACACAATTGATTTTACGGTTGATAATTTGGAACAAGAAAGGTTATGTCCGACATTCTTGTATATGCAAATGTGAACAGAAAAAGATTGAGACATCCGTGATACAATTACGATTCCGGTGCTTTGGTCGCCTTCTCACGCAATCCCCTAACGAGGCACTGAAGAATCACTTGAGTAACATGCTAATTTTATTTAAATTTATATAGAATATCATTTTTGAAGATGGAAAACATACTTCTCTAAAAGATACGATTGAATACGAATATGAATTATGTCGAAAAGAGAAAAATAATTGCACACTATTTTTATTTTTAAAAATTATACGATTTACCAACAATAAATATCCACAAACTCACAATGAATGATGAATAAAAACGGTTAAAAGATAGAATGAAACGTAAAAGCAGACATTGTTGTATTTTTCGATTAGCAGATTAACGACTCAAATAATAGGAACGAGTTTAATGTCCGTCTAATTACGTGCAACCATTCAGAAAGATTGAATCTGTACTAGACGGCAGAAGTAGCCATCCGTTCACCTTTCTAGGCTAATATCCACTATAGTTTCCCCATAAAACAAGTCTTAAGTTTCACTTAAATTGCGCTCGGTTTAATTGTCAAACTTTCAAATATTTTTAGTATCGTGCTTTTATCTTGCGATTAACAGTAAGTAAGCTTGTTGAAGGAAGATCGAAATGGTGTTCAATGTTATCCAGAATTCGGATACGGCACTGCATTTCCGGTACATTCTGGTAACATTGCGTGTTGTGCGGATTGTACAACGATACGTGTCTTACATACCGGTATTATCTTATCTTATTTAATTAATCCAATCGCATCCGACAACTCGTCAACGACCTGGATATGTAAATTACTCAACAGTGATTATGTTAGAGAGTATCCGGATTCGCGTTTACATTTAACTGCTTGATCGACTGGTTCTTCTCCTTTTATTCTGCTTACGAATCATTGTAAAAATAACGACAAATTTATTCAGTACAAAATACAGTTCTCAACGTGGAATTCCATGTTTGAATTTATCACTGAATGAATAATAGAATCAGCTTCTATTCTATTTAAAAATAATCATTGCGAATCATAAAAATATTCATAAATTTATTAAATATGAAACACCGTTTCTAACAATAAAAACAAGAACACACATTAATTGAGAAAATAGAATATTATTTTAATAAGTATAAAATTAGTATGAAAAATTTATACGAAGCAAATTAGATTTTACGCAATTATGACAAAACTGAGTAAGTGCCATTTGAAACAGGAGAAAAAATAAGAAGAATTGAAAGAACAGAAGAATGGCAAGACATTTCTTTCAACTTACTAAAATTATCAGACAGAGAAAGACATTTCTAAATTGAAATTTCTATTTTGATTAACTGAACCGTCCCCACAAAAATCAATAACGGTGGAGCCGTTCAAAAGATCAATCGCCCCACTAAATCTTAACATTTCGTTCCACGAAATAAATTACTCTGATTTCCATGCTGGTTCAGCAGTCAACGCGCCGGGCGTTAATTTCATCCTATCGGCTTTCCTGTGCGAGAAAAAAAAATTAGATTCGCTTAATTCGTTTTCACGGTGCCACCAGATTACGCGGCCCGCTGTCGGACAGTGAAAAACGTCGACTTCCCATTGACGCGGAATCGCAAAAAAGTTAAAAGCATTGGCTGAGATTAACTCCCGAGGAGGCCTCGCGATAGCGTTAAACCGCGGGCGCGACCGGTGCGGTGGATTTCACGGCTTTCGCATTGCACGGTGCGAAAACGGCAATATCGATCATAGGTCGCCGATTTCCCGGTGCATCCCCTGTGCACACATGCGTCTATACATGCGTATACACTGCCGCTCAAAAGCATGTGGACGGTTGCACTTTTTCGAGAATCGGTTAAGGTGCTTTTTCATTACGGAATTATTTTATTTCAATTAATTCTTATAAAATTAATCCTTCAGGGACGACGACGGATTATCAGATTGTTACGTTATTTGATGTTAAATATTTTACAATATTGTCTCGATGATTTAGACCAGTGGTTCTTAACCTTTTTGAAGTCAGGGAACACGTTTGATTCTATGAAAAATTTGCGGAACACCAAAATTAATGATCCAAAAAACAAACAAAAACATCCCGTGTAGAAATATATATATTTTAGAAAATATATTATTTTAAATATATTTAATATACAGTGACTCCCACAAGTATTCGGACACTCTTAAAAAGGCGATAACTTTTTTAATATTGTACTGTACGATTTGAACTTTTTTGGGAAGCTAGAGCAATTAGTTTATCACAGGATGTGAAAAAAATTTTTTCAAAGATTGCAATTGATCGGAATTGTATTATAGAAAAAATACTAAAAGTTGTATTTTACAACTTTTTTATGTGGGCATATATTGAAAATTTAAAAAATACGTTTTGAAGATCTTTGTGAACTAAACATATTCTGAAAATTTCGTCAAAATCGGTCGACGTTGCAATGCGCTACAAACATTTAAACATGGTAAAAATTGCAGATTTTCGGCCTATAACTGCAGATTCTTACATCTTTCAATGCCTGTCGCTTTTTTCCGCACCAACCGATTTCGATGAAACCTTCACCGTGCATATAATTGACAAAGATCTACAAAACGTATTTTCTAAATTTTCAATATAGGCCCACATTTAAAAGTTGTAAAACGCAACTTTTAGTACTTTGTATACAATTCCGACCAACTGCAATTTTCAAAAAAAATTTCTTTTCACAACCTGTAGTAAACTAATTGCTCTACCTTCCCAAAAAAGTTCGAATCATATAGTCCAATTTTAAAAAAGTTATCGGCTTCGTCCGAATATTTGTGGGAGTTACTATATTTCACGGAATTTCATGGAACACCGGTTAAGAACCAGTGATTTCGACAGTTGGATAGTTTCCCTAGATGTCTTCAAATTCTAAAGCGGACAATCATGCATCTAATCGCACCTAGTAATCTGACCTTTTGCAATAAATTTTTTAAACATTCCTCAAAGTCCCTGAGGGGTGTTTGGCAGACCCTCGTACTCCGACAAAATTCGCTAAAATATTTTCAATATTCCTCGGAGTAACTACGAAGTACAGACGTTGTCCATGAGGGGTTAATGTTTGTCAGACCCTCGTAGCACGCGATAAAATTCGCTAAAAATTTGCAGAGATCTAACGAAGTGAAGTGCTTGATAGATTTAGTGCTGATGGACCCGAAACAATTTTCAGGTGATCGCAATTACGAAAGTGTCCACATGGTTTTGAGCGGCGGTGTATATCGCGAAAGCGTTATCGCATTCTGGTCCGGTGACAGTGGCGGCGCAGCCTATAATACTTTACGCATCGAGCATCGCAAATACTGGTTAGGGCCGTAATCGGAGCGGGGTTACGCGTTGCGGGTGCGTGTGCGTACACACGCGGTCGCGTATCATTTACAGTGGACAGTCCGAGGAAGCGAGCAGAATCGAGCGGGTACGAGCGTGTATAAACGAGCATGAGCGAGCGAACGCGCTCCCGCACTTGAAAACCGGTATCGCCGTAGATTCGTGCCATTATCCATTAACTACCAAGGTATTACGTTCATTTGACACGCTATCCGCACTCGCAACCGGCACACTGTAACAATTCCACCGACGCGACGCGTCGCGACGCCCGTACACGCACGCCTCTCTGTGCGTGTGCGTGGCGTCGTCACGCGTATACGATCCAGGCTCGTTACCAGACATACTCCACGCTCGCCGAGGATTCTCATTAATTTCTAACGAAGACGCCGGATGAAAAAATCCGCGTGACTTCGCGCGGAAACGGAGCAACGCGGTGCCGCGTTAACCCAGTTTCCCCTATGCGCTCTATAGCGTCCCCGTAGCCAGGCCGAACGAGGATAATGACGCATCGCGACAGCTGTCGGTTTTGCGGTGAACGATTGGGGCCTCGACACGCCGAGATGATCATAGAAATCCTTGGACCGTGCCAGGATGAATTTCAATCGATTCCAAGGAAGCGAAAACCCCAGGTCGAGACCGCAGCACCGATTTGGCTACCGTGACCCCTCATGAGGTCAGAAATGGGACACCCAGTATTTTCTACTTATCACTTGTCGATGCATTTTTAATCCTTCAGTGCACAAGTGAATTTTTCTTCCTACTAGATGCTATACCATTTTTGTAGGAAGTGTGGATTTGTATGTTTCCTGTTGTATGTATGTGGGGATCGTGTGTGTGCATGAGTGCCGCGATACTGTGACCGCGACACACCAAAAATAATCAATAAATAAATACGAGACGTCTTCTAGAAGATTCGTTAAATAAAACATCCGAGCGAGTAGTTTATAAAAGGACGCGTTCACGTGGCGGCGTCCCTTTTTCTCGGGAAACACGAACACGTCAGGTTTTATAAAATACGGAATTACGGTTAAAGAATTTAATGTTTATTCACTGTTTGTTAAATTGTATATAAGTCGTGTGCTTTCTTTTCTCAAATAAAATAACTGTTTAACATCTCTTCTCTTACATTTTATACGCAAGATGTGGGTTTAACAATTAGGTATAATTATCAAAATACTGTGAAAGTGAGCAACGTTTATGCACAAAGTACATACGGGCCAGCTTGTCCGAAGTAGCCATAACTTTTCCATTCTGAAAATATATATTCACATATATTCGAATAGCGTGTAATATTATAATAAAGCGACAAGCAATTCCTACAAATTGTCGCCTTTGTTTCCATATTATTCGTAAAATACGTGCCCGGCAATTGTCTGAACAGTGGACGAAGGTTAATATAAAAATTAATAACGTTCCTTCGCACAGATCAGAATAAGAAAATTGAACACCATCCGCGGAGGCGTTCAATCATCGCCAGGTGTTGAGGAAATTTCCTGACAACCCGTATCTTCTCCGTTCATAGAATTAAAAGTGATCCGATACTTTGTCACATTACCTAATAACCTTTGCAATATTCACGTTAAATTATCTTGAAATATTATTTGACTGACTGAAACAAAAGTAAAGAAATGATTAATTTCTTTCTTGATTTAATAAATAACGCATTCAGAATTCACCAGAGATGAACAAAAATTTAACAGTCAAGACGAAAGGACATCAATTTTTACCATGAATCTCACGGATCGACAGTGTCCAGCATCCAGTTATCTGAGATCTAATCTCTTCGAGATTCCGATCGACTGTCCGCCGTCATAGCAAGAGCAACTCGCATCGCTCTTCCTCGCATCAGTGTGATCGACGGCGATCTGACCCGCGCGATCAACTTCTGCTTATCACATTAGCGCGTCCCAGATGCGCGGATGCTTTCCATCCGCGTGTACGAGCGACGGTAGCCTACATCATCCTTATTATGATACAACCTTGATCGTAAATTCTTGGCACAATGAACCTACTTCGCCGTACACATGTCGGCGATCTCACCGCGGATCAAATTGATTTCTATGGATTAATAGGGGACGCCGCCGTCGCCGCCGCCGCCGCTGAGCCGCGATCCTGAAGAACACCTGACGGAGTGGCAGTAACGGGTTTCTGAATAGCCGCCGCGACTTCCTACACATGGTATCCACGCGTCGGTCCTATACTTTGTGGTAGAATGGAACTCGTTGATCGGAACCCGCCGGTATCGGCGTCCTTTCCATTCACGATTCTCTCTTATCGAGCAGCGGCGGCCGCGTGGCACAGTGCATACATGTATACACGCCGGTATTTAACGCTGAGTTTACGGAGCACTGATGACAGAAATTTGTACCAATTTTTGCTATAATATACATCCAAAGAAATAAATTCGTTTAATAATTCCTCGGGATATCTTTACAGTGCCAATACAGTAAATCCTCTATAGGCGCAACAATTTCTATACGATAGATGCGACCAAGAATATCCCCCCCAACTTAGTTATTTCTTGGTAGCGCGATCAACCTCCCAATAGAGAACCCGCGCGTGGTCTCTATTTACACGCGCTGTCCTTCTCTACGTTCGGCTCGGCCTTTGGAGATAAAAAATACCTACCGTATACGATAGATGCGACCAAATCCCCCCGAGGCTGTCGCGTCTATAGAGGATTTACTGTAATCGAGAAATAAAAACACAACCCCGCGAACCTAGTGTTAAAGGGGTCTTTCAACCCGTATATAATTTTGAACTAAAATTTTTTTAATGATTTTTTCAGATATTTTAAATAACCAAAGAAAGAATGAAATCGTCATCGACATCGTTACTGTTTTAGGGTATCATAAAAATGTTTCCAGTCGAACGGCTAAGTATTTTCGCCTTAGAAAATGATATTACATGGTCGAAATAATAGGGAATGTGTATGCGAAATTTCAATACGAAACAATTATCGAATTTCGTTGGAAAAAATGTTGAAACGAGGCCTATAAAATGACGCTCCAGACCAGAAGACCCCCTTAGATGCAAGTGTAGGTGCAAGCTGCATTCACGCAGCTGCATTCACACGGTCGAATGACCGGCGCGTGCAGTGCAGTCCGCGTAATACGCGGCTGCCACGCAGCCTTCACCCGAGGAGAGGATCGGTACAAGAGATGGACATACCGCACGCGATAATTGCTCATCGTCGCGCCAAGCCGAGTCGAGCCGAGCCGAGCAAAGCGGAAAAGTGCTGAGCAGAGCGGAGCGGAGTCGAGAAAGGTTGGCCTCTCCGCCGCTGCCGCGCAGACTGCGATCACTGGGTCACATTAACCGTTAATGTTAACATAACCGATCCCGATCGCGGTGAATGGATCGTAAAGTCAATTACGCGCTCGGTTACGACTCGCACGAATCTCCTCGCGCGCGCTCGTGCTACGGCCACGCTCGTTTCGTTCTCCGTATTCTATTCGATTTACCGAGCTATAAATTCTTGGCCAACTCGACTCTCGGAGGCAACAGTTTGCGGCCGAGCACATGGGAGCCGAAGGTCACCGCCGGTTAGGATATTAGGTGATTCGGTTCGTTCACCGGATGGAATTAATGGTCTATTCCTGTCGACTTATCGTAGTTTTTGATAGCCGCGCGACTTTCTTTTTATTGCCGCGCGCTGATAGACGCCGGTAATTATTATTGTGTTGCGGTCCCATGGCTTCCTTCCGAACGGTACTCAACGGTTTAGAGCGTTTTTATTGTGAGCACACTCGGAGAGCTATTAACAGTTTCGGCAGTTTAGCGACCGACGGATTTTTCCATGCATGACGGGGCAGATTGTTACGAACTAATTCGGTTTGAGGCTTGTTCGTTGTAGGATGTATAGAAACATAATAAAAATTTGAAAAATTGAACCAAACGATTCAAACTTTTTAGAGAATCTAGAAGAATTTTACAATGTACAAAACAATTCTTTTAATGACTGTCAGTCGGAATTACGGAGGATTAATTAAAGTTTGCTTTTTAATTGATTGTATAAAATCGTGGCTCAGTTATTAAATATCGAAATTAACATTTTTCCAATTAGGCAGCTTGCCAACGATTTTCCTACGAATTATTTACTGCACCAGAGAATACTACACGCGCAAATAATTTTTTTAATTCGACTCGGAATATAAACGCCAGACGCGCAATCTTCGAAGGAAATATGAGAGGATAGTTGTCTTGTGTTCCCACTAATCGCTACCCGTGTAGGAGAAAATATATCCATTAGCGCGCAATCGTAATTAATTGTTCATATCGGTGAATCGAAAAGTTTCCTGCTCCTGGAACAAGTTTGTTCGCCGCCACCGTGGTGTACACCTAATGCCTGACGATCGGAATCTTTCGAGGTTTTTACGAGATCCGACGGCAGTGACGGTTTCGGAATAAGTTACCGTTGACTCTGGTGACACTTACAAATTACGGGGAGATGTGAAAATTAACGACTGCTGCCCCGGAGCCGGCATCGTCGACTGCGGGAGATCTACGAATCTTTCTACGACGATATACATATGTTCGTCGTGCATTCCAGGAGTGATTTGCTCGCCGCGAGACCCTGAGAAGCTGCCCAAGTACGCGCACGGTACACCATAATCGTGATTTATAGTTGTAATCCAAACATTTTTCTCGATCGTCAAATACGTTATTAATAGTTCCCGCTGGTGTACAGCAGTCTTATGTGTAGATTTATCACAATTGTGACTGCCATTCAAATCCTTGTGCATCTATTCTTTTTCACATTTTTTAAACTGCCTTGATCATGCTTATTGTTTTTAATATAAATGTCGAATGTGATTTGAACTTGCTACCAAACAATTCCCATTGCATTTTAGAAACACAGTACATCATCTATCGATGCAAAAAGGTGTTACACGATGGACGTAACAAAAATATCTCCTCCACTGTAGTAATCTTGGCTCGGGTAAATCGGTGTGTTCCACTACTAATGCGACGCCGAGAGTCTCTGTCGTCGGCACAGTTCAAAGGCCCGTGCGATTAATTCTGTGGTTGTCAGGAAGAACGCCGCATGTCACATACTTTCACTTTCGAGATATTTAAAGTTTTGATCACTAATGCTTTGACATAGGACGTTGGTTAAATTGCATTGTTTTCTGGGCCTTTCGAATGTGTTTTCATGACTTTTTTTCTGATAAATACGTAGATCCTATACTCTAAAGCTCAATTAATGCATAAACCCAAATTTTTTGAAATTGTGACATGCGGCGTTTTTCCTGACAACCACAGAATTGACGATGAACGTTTCGGGCGCAAGGAAGGACAGCGTATGGGAAAGTAAGAGACGCGGAGAGTCGCAGTCGCTTTAGCCGCACGCGGTCTCTGTTTACACGCGCTGTCCTTCTCTACGTTCGGCTCGGCCTTCAATGCTCAAAAAAATAGTGACCCTCTACGATCGATGCAAACGGACCTCCCCGAGGCGTATCGAGATTTGTGAGGAAAATGAGTGACTGCGACACAGCAAATATATGAGAAGAATTAGCCCTTCACTGTCCCCTATATAACTAAAAAATTCTTTCATCACTAAACGTTTTCACGTTTAATTAATTATAGCTCGATTACGCTCGATTTCATATGAGAAAAAATAAAAGAGTTCATATACATATAACAAAAGCATTCCAGATTAGATGAAATGTTCCAATTCTAGAAGCAAAAAGCTTGCAGTGAGCTCTGTTGCATAATTCCCACTTATCATAAATACTTCCTTAGCCCCAGTATCTTGCAATTAATGCAGAAAATATTTATGTCGCGTAAAGCTAACAGCGCGCCTCGCGCCAGAAATTTGCACGAAGATCTAATCCAACGATTCATACGCTATAGCAGAGGAGGAAAGAAAAAGTCAAAAGAAAGGCGTCCGGTTTTTTGGAAAAATTCCTGGGCAAGTGGATAAAGTTGGTGGTTTACGGCGTCTTAATGTATTCGGAATTAATGATCGTCGCATTAAAAACAGCACCGAAGCAGCCCCGGTGCGTCGTAACTAACGCGATCAAGAGATTTCCGCGGCGGCGCGGCGCGGCAACGAAGCCGTCCGCGATTATTCCCGAAGACAAATCACGCGAGCGACGCGCGTGCACGCTCGCGCACGTCCGGTTTCGTTTGGCGGATGTTGGGATCGATGAAACAGAAATCGTCTGGGAAACAACATTGTCGGGAAAGGATGCCAACGGGGAAATGATTAGCGTGGGATCTATTGCTGGGTCCCAGATAGTGGCAACCCGGAGACACCGTTACAACGATATGCGGCACCACGACCAGGCCCTTCGAAGCATTCTAGCTACGAAACATCCCAAGAATGTCTTACTTGCCTACCTTTCAGACAGTCCCCACGGAAATCGCCGCGCACGTACGCGCACCATCATGCACGCAAGATATGTTCCACCGGTCCCGACGTTCGGTGTTCTCGATTTTTCAGCCCCGCAGCGAATAATCATGCCATTCTGTGGGAATTATATCAAACAGCCGCGTACCTCCAGGTGATCGATCGACGGATCCGCATCTTCGATTAATATCACAATTTACCGTACGCTGGTCCATCATCCAATATTACACAATATCTATTAAAAAATTTCAAACATTTCTTTCCTGTAAAAAAATCGTTGCTTGGATCGGTGGTTTCAATGAAGTGCGCTTTAAAATATGTCTATTATTACCCTAGTTTTTTAATGGACGGATCGCCATCTACGATTAATAGTAATATTTGAGATCAATTTTGTTTTACACGATATTTAGAATAGTTGGGAGGTCGATGGACGAGTCTTGCTATTTACTAACACTGTTTTAAAAATTGATAGCTCACGCTCCTATCAAATTTTGCACGATTATTTTTTAAAAGTATGCAATTAATTATACAATCATTTTATCGTATATTACATAAACTATGTAATACATTCGACATAAATTTCAATAATTGGGTGATAAAAACAGTTTACATCAGTAGATTAAATACATTTGCATGCCACAACTATTAAAAATTGTGGACAAGTAAAAAACAGAATGATTCATAATAATATATCGACATCTCGTCGCTGTATTAAATTTTACCCACGCATTCATTACATAAATTCATGAAATCCGCAGTCCAACGACCACCGTCTCCAACTTTACTGTTTCAAAAGAAACGAAAGTAAACGCAAATTATTAAACGTTCGGCCGTTCGCAACGGAGACCGAAAGACCGTAGTTTCTCACGTCACAGTAAGGCATGACAAAACCACACTGCGAACTATAGTACGCGAGAAACACGAGAACAGTTACGCGGTAATAATAGTAGTAACGAAAATAGGATTAATGGTGATTAGCATTCGAGACAGGATCCTGTAAAAGCTTGAGATAGTAACTTGCGTACTTGTGAACTAGTTAATGAGAATTCTAATTAATACAGCCTATAAGATTACGGAGATGATCTATATGTCAATCAATTCTGCGGTTAATTCACTGCAAAAGAGATGCAAATGATGCATAAGCATGTATGTAGGTCGAATTATGAGTGATTATAATTAGTCAATTAACACTTCCGGATTGTGCGAGGGAACGCATTGTCTTGTTATAGGGTAAGAATTCCTTTGAAGTTGATTTTTAATTTCACTTATGGCTTGGAAAATCTCATTAACAAACATGATGCACGCATTTTCTTCTTGCGAGTGGAATGCTTAAGAAAGGTAACGGGTGTTCGACAATTATGAAAATTTATAAATATTTAAAGACTAAACTGTGGTATTTTGGTAAATATTTTTCTATCGATATATTATTGAAAATTCTACTCCTAACTTCAAAAAGGTTAAATTTGTCTCAAAGATTGACAGACTGTCATGATTCAGTATATAAAATCAATTTTTATGGAGTGATCAATGAAAATGTGAACTCTCAAACACGCTGGAAAAAAAGCTCCGTGAACACGGCCATTTCTCACTCCCATTATTTCCCGCGAACTTCTGTCAGAGTCCCGGGGAACTTCCAATAAACTTCAGGTAATTATTTTTCACATTCCCCGGTGGGAGGAAAAGTTTAGACAGTAATAAATTTGCTCAAAGGAGCTTCAAGCCAACGTTTACGCCCGAAAGAGGTAAAAGTGATTATGAATGATTGGTCCAATCGTGTGGAATAAATTTGAATAATTTATAATGCGACTTAAAATCCTGAATAGAGCGTAATGCCGAAAGATTCATGCGATCATAAACTTCTCCTCGTCAGAAGATTGCAGGCGTAACTTTTTCCGGCAGACCTTAATCTGACTGCCATTCGCGTGATTTTACGGTGCGCTCGTGCCTATTAGGTTCACCCTGGACCGATGCGATGGTTCTGGTAGGATAAGCACGACACGATAGTTCTTCACCGGCGGCCACGAGTCATTAACCAATCAGTGGTAATTGTTTGGCATTCGCTAATGTAAATTCAGATCGAAAGCAGGCGGAGGCGTGGCTCGCTACAGGCGTCGCGTCGCGGCCGTGTTAATTAGATATGCCCCGCAAACAGAGCATTCGTAGTATCCCGTCATCACGGCGAAAACCGCACACGTAGACTCACGAACGTAACTGACGTCTATCGCTCGAAATCCGCAATCATTTATGCGTACAAGGCACGGCCACATGCAATTTTAATTAATTCCCCCCACCGCGCCGTTCCGCCTCCCACGGTAGTCCCTGTCTCTTATTTTGTATTGACAAATGTTGTTCGTCCCACAACACGCTTAATTAGCATAGGAATCAGTCAATGTATAGACGAAATTACTGGATAAAATCTTGCTTCTCATATTACAGAATTTTTCACTATACAGTGGGTGTACAAAGTATTCGTACACCTTTTAAAAACTAATAACTTTTTTATTGGTTTTTATTGGAAGCATTGGTTTACGAAATGATATGCAAAAAAGATTTTCCAAAAATTAAAAAAGGAATTCTTTAAAACTTCTTTATTTGGGCCCTTAAATAAAATTTAAAATATATGTTTTGTAGATCTGTAGTAGTTACAGACATGCTGAAAATTTCATCGAAATCTAAATTTTCAGCATGTGTATAACTAACATAGATCTGCAAAACATATATTTTAAATTTTCATTGAGGGCCCAAATAAAAAAGTTTTAAAAAATTCCTTTTTTGTTTTTGCATGTTACCTTGTAAATTATAATTTTTGGAAAATTTGTTTTGCATATCACTTCGTAAACCAATGCTTCTAATTGTTTACAAAAAATCTGGTCGTTTGGTACATTTATAAAAAAGTTATTAGTTTTTAAAATTTGTACGAATACTTTGTACGCTCACTGTATGTAACAATATTAATTATTCAAATTGCATCATAAGAGTAGATGCACTATCTCTGCACGATAAAGTAATCTTTAATGGATCGATCAAATTTTACAACATAATGGTCTGAATTATAAAGATTAAATGATCATTAGAAGAGTTGTATTTCTTGTTGGCAAGATCGGTTTTTGCATGAAGCCGTTCTTTCCAGGATTTAGTAGCGTCTGACCACTGCATACCGTTTCTACTGTGTCATAAACGTGAGGCTACATCGTGTACACAGCTCCAGCCTTTATACATTTATTTTTTTTGCAAACAATGAACGTTAAAATTTTTATTCTACATTCTTAACTTAGTATTTCCATAGAAAAAAATTATCTTCCGACAGTTATAGAATGGAGATGAAACAGCTATCTTTCGCATTAATTCGAATCTCTTCTTACTCTGGAAACATTATTCTACATCCTTAATTTGTCATTTCCATGAAAAAAGAATTACTTCGTGCACAGATGTAACAGTTATAGTTACAGTGTGTACTATTAATTTTAATAGCTGGAAACATCTCTCTCCGATGTCAATACGACAGCATGTTTATTTGCAAATATGCTTATCTCGAGAACCAGACAAATCGAAAGCTTCGAAAATAATTATATACATGTAGAAACTCGAAGTAATAAAGAAGATAACACGATGTATATTTGCATATTTCAATTTATTAAACTGTATTGATAAGCCCCGCGCGCGAGACTTCTTATCGAGGCGTAATCAAGTCAGTACTAAAGTCACTTTATTTTCTTGGCTTCTATTAAGACTTCTTAATGGCTGAGTTTATGGCGCGTACATCTGGCGGACCGTTACCTTCGGCTTCGAGGCGGCGAGAGCGAAATCAGTTAGTCAAATTTGTTTCTAACCGCGAAAGTTTGTTGGCCACGTGTGTGTCCCGGTGGCCGAGCCGGCTGTCCACCTGCACAGATTCAAGTATCATAAACCCGGGATGGAACGAGACCAGTGGCCTTGCCAGATGTGCACAAGGTGCAGCCGAATCTCAGCCACTCTGTATACACACTCCCCACTTTTTAATTGCCAACTATTTGCAATCGCAAACTGCGCGCACACTGATTTGCTAATTTACTCACTGGATAGTGACTCGCACCAACCTTCAGGCCCCTTTAAAACACTTGCTTAAAGGGGCCTATTCACGATCAAGCATTCTGCGCGACATGATTGATCGTGAATGATAGTGATTGACTAATTAATACAATGTGAATAGGCCCCTTAAGATTGAACCGAACAACTTGGACTTTTTGAGAAGTAAGAACAATTAGTTTACTGACGTGAAAAACAGTTTTAGAAAAATTACTATTTTTTCTGGGCCTGTATTGAAAATTTAAAAACCGCGTTTGGCAATTTCGAAACTGTATTTTTATAAAATTTCTTTACCATATCATGTATTAAACTAATTGTTTTAACTTCTCAAAAAGATCCAAGTCGGTTTTGCTCGAATTCTACAGGGTCGTCGTATATATTACCATTATCTAATATTTTAAAGAAATGTTGCAATATAAATTTTACAATTCGCAAGCTAAGAGGAAATAGCTCAAGGTGTGGTAAATAGATAAAATTTCAATTGATTGCTAGTTAGTGTCAGTTTTCTATATACCATACATAAACGGTATAATTTTTTATAATCTCCCTGTTAACGATGTTCGTTTTATGCCAGTAAAAGAGCACAACGTACGCTAGCAACTAAATACGCCAGTGCAACAAATTACTACGTAACCAATTTATACTAACATGTACATTCTTACAAGATTTTTTGTAATACCGACGTACGCGAAGATCATAAAATAATAATTGCCACTAAAATACAGTATACTAGTATCTTCAATAATATTTTTACCGATGTACTATTTATGACAAAATAAGAAGATACAAAATGTAAATAAACTCTTAAATATTTTAGTGTTAGGTTCTACCGTGTGTGTTTACGCATTCTTCTATGAACGGTAAAATCTAAAATACAGGGTGATCTGTAACTGATTTTACATAAAAAAGTCGATTTTTCAAAATTTTATTTAACGATGCTCTCACTATTGACTTTAATAACCCTTTTCAAACGTTCTACAAGCTTATTCATCCCGTTATTGCAGCATTTCTTGAAGTTGCTATTTGCAATAAAGTTTGGCACGGATAAAAATAGATAGTAATCACAAGATAACAGATCGGGGCTATAAAAAGAGTGAGATAAAACTTTCTTCGCTGATGTATTTCCAATTTTAAACTCGTAAAGCGAGGAAGCACGAGCTTGTAACTTCTCGCTACCCATCTTTAACCTCGTATAAATAACGGATCGTTGAAGCAATTGAAAGTTGCACATCACCGACATAAATGCAACTTTCTGTTGCTGCAAACTTTGCGCATTACGCGGGAGCAAAGTCGCGAGATTAGGGAAATTGGCTTGAATTGAGGGGAAGAAGTACCCTCCACTACCGGATTTGTCACGTGATGCGTCACGTGGCCGGGCCGTGTCGTGAGCGTGGGGGAATAGTGTCGTAGAAGGGGAAGGTAGAGTGGGAGGCAAGTTTCAATCTGGTGACTCTGCGCGTGCGAATTATCGACTTAAATTAATTTCTAGGAAGAAAAAACCGTACTTTTTCAGTACCTAATTAATATGTAAAGTGTCTTACTATTAAGAACAGCACTGTAATGGGCCATTACGAATTCCGCCATCGGCTTTATCTTCGCGAAATCGCCTCAACGCCGGTTCCCAAGCATATTTGCGGTTTCGTACAGTGTCCAACGTCCAACTTTTTGTCGGATTAAACGCATCGGTTGGCCGAGCCTTTCAATTGACAGCGATCAGCTTACAGCCTCGTTTTCATAATGATCGGGCAGACGCGATGATACCACCGCTTCGAGCGATTCTTCTACGCCTCCTATCGATCCTCTAACAACGAACACTTCGTTCACAACACTTCAGTCTCCGCTCAACATTTTTTTTCACCTATGTCTCCCGGAGCATCTGACGATCCATCATTTCTTCCTACGACTGGTTCTTATTTATTTTTTTCTCTTTTTTTTTAACATCGCCCAAGATAGAGTCCTCGTGTGCAGAAATTTTTTTGACAGATTTTAATCTCGACGGGGCACAGTTTTTGTCAAACTCCGGGAATTCAACTCTATTATGTAGAAACATGATCAGACGAACCGACCGCAGTCCAACTTCCTCGAGTTCTTTTTTTATTGGCTTGAGTTCTTTGATCGTCGGCTTTCGGCGCGATCCATTAACCGTATGAACGATACAGGAGTCCTCTTTGATTCACGATTACCAGGTTGTAAAGTTCGAATGTCGGTTTTAATTGCCTTCTTAGTTGGATGCTCTTTCTGTCCTCGGTGCGGACCCGTTAAATACTCAAGAGTCGACGACTGTTTGTCGAGTCCCTTTCGGCGCGGATCAAGTACCATTTTTATACGACTCGAATTTTGTGGTACACCCAACTCTTTTCATACGATTTTTAAATAACGCGATCAAAATAATGAAGAAACATAAGTATATACAGTGAAAAGAAATCGTACATCATGTTTTAAGCCATCGTTGTAAAGGTGACGCATCAATGTTCAAGTATGTGGACGATTCATTCAGCAAAAAAATTTTTTGATGTTTTTACAGAGATTTCAATTTACAGCATTTTTAATTCTGATCTAAGGTCTTTATTCGCTACCGCATTTTGTCGTGAATATGTTTATTTTTCATATAAAAAGCAAACACGACAATCACATTGGTTGACATTGAAATGACCTCAAAATGATAATAAACCTTCAGGCTGTACCTTCATACATTTGCATTCTAAAATCGAACTCTTTCAGATGCAGCAATATAAACACGTGAAGTGTCGTATTGCTTTGTCCAGCACTGTAGACAAATGCTACTAACGCTAGTCGAAGAGACCTAAAAATCTTTTGATATTTTTACAGAGATTTCAATTTACAGCACTTTTTAAAAAATGGGTTTTCATTCGATACCACATTTTCTCGTTAATATGTTTATTTTTCATATAAAAAGCATACACGACAATCACATTGGTTGACATTGATATGACCTCAAAATGATAATAAACCTTCAGGCTATACCTTCATACATTTGCATTCTAAAATAGAACTCTTCACATGCAGCAATATAAACACGTGAAGTGTCGCATTGCTTTGTCCAGTACTGTAGACAAATGCTACTAACGCTAGTCGAAGATACCTATCGACTCTCGCAACTATTAAATGCTGAAACGACCGGTGGCTTTATGAATGATTACTGGGAACAGGTTTCAGTCCCGGCGCGCGATCATTATTTCATTTTTATCTCGTTGTCGTTTACGTCCCCTCTACACCAGTCCCTTAATGCGGGCGATCAATTGCTCGTGATTAATTTTCCCGTATTATGAAATTGAAACCTTGAATCGATCAGACGAGCGTGCCTGCGATCCTCGATACTGTGCGATTGCCTTTGCATATTTATTGCCGTGTAATAAGATGCGTAACCGGGGAAAAGCAAACGCTCGGTCTCCCATGTAATTACGATTTCCTATCGTTCGTTTATTCGCGCCCGATGGGCGATACGGATCGCTGGACGAGATATTGTTGCGCCGATGTACTGGTCCCGCTCGTTGATCATAGATCTCTACTGGTACGCAAAACTAGCATTAGATCCACGCTCCGAGGAACAGGGAACCGGCCGAACCGGACCGGTAACCCATCGCTTATCGATTCATTAGCGACTTCGCGTTTCGACTACGTCCTAATCAACAAAGCATCGTCGGTAAGTAGGTTACACCGCGAAATCGGTTGCTTGTAATTCCTCTTCCCCCCTCCGCCTCTCTCCGTTTCACAACGAGTAGGTTGTTCTGTCGAATAAAGACAACGCTCCTGACTATCTTCGAGGACTATCTCGCGCGATAAATCGGCGTAGCAGTTGATAATGATCGGCGGGTCAACGATAATCGCGGATAGGAATAACCAGTATGGGGTTCTTAACCGAGACTCGATGTTTCGGAGCTATTTATCTTATGTATTATGTTCGGATCGTGCTGTTTGTTTTCTAGCTATGTTGTACAATGTACACGATTTAATAGATTTATTGATGGCGTAAATCATTCCGGCCGCCATTGGGCCGGAAGCCATGGACGTCGTACAACGTGTTAAAGAAAATCGGCTAGAGATTTATGGAGAAGATAGTGGACACTGAGAGCAGGGGACAGATCATTGTTCTTTGTCAACTCGAACAATGAATCGGTCTCTGGCTCTGTAACACTTTAGATGACATATGTACATACGCATTTATCAAATCAATGTTTGGGTTATGTGTCTTAGGTATAAGTAGACTGCAGATCTTGACGCAAAATAAAAAATGTTCGCATTGATTGCAGGACACAGGAGCCGAATAAAAATTGTACCCTTCTTTTAACTATTCTATTAAGCTTTAAGCTGAAACTAATACATTGATGTCCTTAAATACTTTTAACATGTCTACTGCTTTAATCGTACGTGGCAATTTTTCTCATAAATGCATAAAATCCGCTGTCTACTTATAAGATATCGTATAAAATATTTTAGCTGTTAAAATTATTTGAATTATTTTAAAAAATCTTCAGGCATCTTGAAGAAGTTCAAAATCCTTGAATATTGTAACAAGTTTCCGCAGCCCGGAAACCTAAATCATGTTTTACAATCCCCAACATATTCTTCCGTAACGAGTTTCCGAAAGTTTCCTGCAGCAGATCTCTAAGTGGACCGAAATTTTGCCATTCTTGATGCACGGTGCTAATTCTAAAGCAAGATTCTACAGCTTCGAGAAAGTCCAGAGAGCTCGGCGATTTTAAAAAATGTTCGAGGTCGCGCGCAACGTCGGACGTAATTCGGAGTGAAATTATAGCAGCAGTAAATTTCAGGCATGATAACTAGAACGCATCGGTGTTATCAGCGCGCGCACAATGTCAGGATAACATAGAGCCGCCTCGAAGTAAAAGCAATAATTTCGAGACTAATAATCTCGATTGCTCGTAGTTAACCGATCTTGAGCGCAGCCGAGTATCCTGATTCCACGGAATAGATCGAGTACGCGTACACTCGAAACCCCATAACCATGATTTCTCTCAGCAAATCAATTTTGCGCTGAGACCTCCTTGGGATTCGAACCGCGACCTGGCAGACGGTGTTCAGTTAATTTGCTCGCTAGACCATGCTGCTGGGATAAATTAAAATAGATCCGGCTGCCGGCTCGTAACCGGCAGCTCTTAACATGCTGCTAGATTTTTCCGAAATCGAAACGAATTTCTTAACGAGGCCCATTTGTCTTTGCAGAGAAGCGTATCTCATCGTGAGAGGCTGGGACCTCCAGGATGCCAGGGGTGTGGAGGTTGCTACGTATGATGATCTATATGGTAAGTGGTAGTCCAATTAACGAGCATGCCAGCCAGTTTGATTGAATCGTTACAATCAGGAACTATGGTATACATCTTCCTAGATATTTTTTCACATTTTGACTCAACTATTCTTGTTCGTTGATTAATCTATTTGCCATTTTATACTATTCAAAATAATCAAGGGAGACGTATGCTATAGCTAGTATTTTAATGTACTCTATTTTATCTAATTTTTGTGCTTTATCAATGACTCTATTTTTTCCATATAGAGCGGGTGTACAAAGTATTCGTACACCTTTTGAAAACGAATAACTTTTTCAAAATCGAACCCAACAGCTTGAGTTTTTTAGAGACGTTAGAAGAATTAGTTTGCTAACTAATGTGTAAATAATTTTCTTTTTGAATTGTTATTGACCCCAGTGCAAAGAAAAAAGTAAAAATCACGATTTCTAAATTTTTTATTTGTGCCTGTAATGAAAATTTAGAAGGTGACTTTCGTAGGTCTAAGTAAGTTATATACATGTACAAAGTTTCATCGAAATCGATCAAGGTTGTTCTGAAATATAATTGGTTGAAAATAGCAAAAATTGTAAGAACCTGTGATTTAGATGAATCGCAAGCCATAAATTCAAAGATTTTTACATCTTACAATGCCCATAGCTTTTTTATACGTCAACAGATTTCAATGAAACTTTGTACATGTATGTAATGTACTTACATTTACAAAATACATGTAATTAATAATAAATTTTCATTACAGGCACAGATAAAAAATTTAAAAATCGTGCCCTTTACGTTTTCCTTCGCAATTGCGACCAACAGCAATTAAAAAAAAAATGATTTACATATTAGCTAGTAAACTAATCCTTCTAACGTCTCAAAAAAACTCAAGCTGTTGGATACAAATTTGAAAAAGTAATTCGTTTTTAAAAGGTGTACGAATACTTTGTGCAGTCACTGTATGTGAATATATCAAATCACCGCCTAAGTAGGTTTTTCTATATACTATTTTAAAGATTGTATACAATGAAGAAAATTATATATAAAACAATTCATGATCTGTCTCAGATCATGTCTTAGGGAATGTTTTAATACGTACCTCTCGGATGGCTAATTGGGTCATTTTTTATTAGCCAATTAAAATGATTAGTTACCTATATTACATTCACTAAGAAAATCGCCATTGATTTAAAAAAAAACAGGTTTGGAAATCTATAAACAAAAGATTGAAGGATACGAATTAGAGTAAATGTAGCCGTCACGAAACCATCAAAAGCGTTCGCCGCGCGAGTAAGATTGATTTATGATTCTCCTACACTCGTTAAACGTAAATAATATGCTTCCGTGAGTGCCTTGATCTTCGAGGAAGGTTTCACTTACGCTGTATATGATTACACCGGCTAATTATTATCCACCTCGCACCAACCAGCTAAATGTTACGAACCCGATGCGATCGAAGTGGCGTCGGGCACTATTGTGGCGGACGCGTTCGTGTATTAATGCCTGCCATAATGCAGGTACACAGACAGCGATACGAGCATGGATAGACCCACATGGAAAATGTAATTCAATATTGACCTAACGGTTAGCCTATATAAAGCCTGCATGGGAAACGTCTATATAGAAATTTTAATTGCGATTCCAGCGAATAGGTATCGTACGCGGACCGGATAGAAGTAGTCGGACTTCCTGGCTACCGACTTTACGCTCGAAGTGCAGCACTTGCAATGAGAGCTCGCGCCATATTGTTTCTTTTCCGGACATTCAAAGATTTATTACAAGCTTTAATAATAGAAACGGCACCTTATGATATAATCATACTGACGCGTCTTCATCAATTGCAAGAATACTGTACCTTTAATAATTAGACTGACTTGAAAATAATACAAGAACATCCGTATAAATTCTTCCAAAGCTTTTGCTGTTTCATAAATTAATTAATGCATAAAATCCGAGGTCTATCCATGGACGTGCATTCGGTACTGCAGTTATTTCGTTGTTTCCTATCGCAGTACAATGGCATAAGAAGCTTTCAACTATTTCGGAGAATATAATTATTAAACAGCCTCAAAAAATATTATTGCTACCAACATATGAATTTATTCAATCTTTCTTAACCTGTCAGTATCTTCATGCACATTAGTGCACAAAACACGAGCATCTCTAGCGGTACAATGTATTAATCAACGTCTTGATTGATCTGGAGATACGAAAGGAATTTCCACAGGTGGTAAAACTGCCCCAAAACCACGGGGCGCAACAATTTCAGAAATCCCGTGTTATCCAGCACGCTTAAAATGCCGGGACGCAAATCCGCAGCCATTACACGAACCATTCGCAGGGCTCACGGCCGGTTCAGTCTCTTATCTGGCAGGCCCTTCCTTTCGTCGGCCAATTAAGCCGTAGATCGTGCAGCGATTCGGCCACCAATTCCGATAATGGTAGCTATAATTTCAAGTATGTTTGCTGACGCAGCGCCCGTGGATCCTTTAATTAAAGGCTAACGGGCTTAGGAGTCAAACTCTAATAAGTAAAGGTACCGTTCAGAACGAGAAATCGCGAGAGTCCCGAGACAGCTGCGGCTGTCTGTCTCGCAGGGAATGCACGCGCGGGAGAGTGTATGGTGCATCGGCGACTCGCTCGTTCTGAAACTCGGCTCCCAACGAGAAATTCGTCATAGTTCGATGACAATGCGATGACGCAGCAGGAGACGCGGCAACTTACAAGCGGATATTGCCTACTCTAGGTACCGTTACGCCTGTCTTACGACCTTCTTTTCGCCTCCTCCCCGAGATGCACCTGCTTCCACGGAAAGTTATTCAGGATCCCAACCTATTGCCCCCACGACGTTATACAGGGTGGTCCGCTTGTCTTCGCCACTTCTCCGGAAACGCAAGAATGCACTGGAGAAAATGATACATACATGCAGTAAGAAACTGTAGCGTCATACAACTTTCTTTTCTGCTTCAACAACCTTAATCAAGATAATATATCAGGGACCATAACTGTTGTAACCAAAAGGAAAAAAGTAATACAATAACAAGTATTTCATCAACTAAAATCGTATTGGTCACAAATAAGGATTATAAGTAACCAAAAATGTTTTCTCTTGTTGGTAAATGTTATCGTTGAGAGTTCATAATAGTTATCGATAATAGAAATTTATTTCGATCACTCATAACATTGATGAAGGAAATTTATAATAATTATTATTAAATAGTACAACTTTCAAATGGTAGAAAATCAATTATTTCATAAATTTTTTATTCGTAAAATTAATTGTTACAATCAAAATTTAATGTGACAAACAAACAGATTTTGAGTTGTTCTTATGGTCTGTTGATTTGTCTTGTTGTACGAAACCTTCTCAATGAATATCACAGGCTTGCTCCATCCGAAAAGGAGTAGACAACTTGAATTGAATAAGCAACCAAAATGAATTTTCTCATCAATAATTATTATGAACAAGTGAAATGAACTTCTCTCATCGATAACTGCTTTGAGCAATCGAAACTTTCTTCATCGATAACAGTTATCGAGGAGGATCCAATTTTTTAGACACTAATAACTGTTATTTGTAACCAGAAAGTATAAAAATCGATATTTCTTAATCATTTTGTACTTCGAATTTTTATCTTTATACTTTGTGAATGTACATTATCTTAAATTTCAATAATAATCTTTTTTTAATGATTCTTGTCGTAGAAAATTTTAGAATAACTGTTATTTTTGGTCCCTGTAATATATACACATTTATAAATTCTTTTAATATTTCGGCGTTTCCACCTGCAGAAATACGAATGACTTTCGTTTTTTTTGCGGAAATTACAAGCCCCCAGGTTTTCGCAGGTAACTTTCTCACTAACACATTCAACGCTGCCTATAAGCGTGCATCTATAACATGCAAGCAGAGCTGATAGCGGCGGCAGGGTTCTTAAACGAATATTGCTTTGGTTTCAGTTAGGTTTTCCATCATTCATTTTATTCTAAGATTTTGTTCGTGATCCAGCGGGCCAGAAACTGAAAACGTTTTTCTCGAAAATGCTGTACATTCAAACGTCTGCGAAAATTTTGAAAAATTTTTCTCGCAACCGAAACCACTATGAATTTAAAAATTGAAGCTTCCTCTTTACAACGACACCTTGAAAATTGGTGTACCATTTTTTTAAATCGTTTTATCGAGCTTTGAATAGAAGATGTGCCGTCAACTTTGAAGTAGTATAAGTTACACCATGCTCGTCGTTTTGGTTCCAGAAAACAGTGAAAACAAATCGTACATCAATTTTCAAGGAGTCGTTGTAAAGAGGAGGCTTCAATCTTCAAATCTATCACAGTTTTATTTACGAGAAAAATTTTGGTTTCCTGCAAAAATCTGGGTAATTTGCAATTTCCACGAAAAACGAAAGCCGTGTTTGTATTCGGTACGCCAAAACGAGTAGAATGACGTGTAACAGGTGCCGAAGGCTTAGAGGAGCCAATTCGAAAGTCTCGCCGCATCATCGCGTTAGAACGAAACACACTACTGCGACAAACACTATTGCGACTCGCGGAGTGAGACCTCTTATTGCGGTCTCGCGTAGGAAACGCATCGCCCCTTCGCATGCTTGCTCCTTGCGAATTTATGCACTTCCGCGTCCATATTGTTCGCGCTCGGGAATTTATTATTCGTTCCGAGAAGGATCATACCCTTCCTACCACGGCGCACGCCTCGTCTCGGGAAAGGATTCCTCGCGGCTCTTTATACCCGCGTGGAATAACTGAACGACCGCACGATTGTCTCCAACTTTTAGATTAGAAATGACCGACTTGCCAACTTCCCGCGTTTACGGCGCACGTGAACCAAGGAAACTTATTTCTGGGCTTCGTTTAACGAGTCCTTTAATTGCCGGAGAGACTCTCTCTCTTTGAATGGAGCTGCCGCGGCTCAGTCGGTGCACGTGGACGTTTCCACACCTGTGGTCTACCAATTTAAGTTGCATTGAAAGGTAATTTAGGTAGAAATTGTCATTTTATTAGTGACGAATTGTTGTAATTTGAAACAGAGGATTTCAGTAGTATGTTATTAGCAGACTACGGATTTTATGGATTTATGACAAAATTGGTAAAATACCAAATTGGGAAGACATTTAAAAATTCAAAGGTCCACTACGATGCCATTCTCGACTTTTTAAAAGAAAAAGTACAATTTTACTTCATTTCTGCTGCTTACAGTTGACTTGGAAAATTTTTATTCTGCAAACTAACCATTGTCTAAGTCGATGGATACAGTATAACAATGTTCACATGTTCAAAATATTTTATTTATATTCACTTTTGTCATGAATTGTCCATTTAAAAATTTATTTTAATTTTCACGAAAAATTCAATTTCTTCATAACGATCATACTCGTCACTCAACCCTAATTGAAATAATTCATCGAGATCATAAAACAGGTACATTTTTACAACAATTCGGGTAATAGGATTGAAACATCCACGAAACATTAGACACAATCGTTATTACATAATACAAGTTGTATACAAGCAGAAGGATTCCCGGAATCATTCGAAGAAGTATCTTCGGAATTCGAAGTACGCTCATTATTTCCTAGAAAATCCTCTGACAATCAATCGGGAAGAGCAGGGACAAAGTCGGATGCTGGCCGACTATTCATGCGAATCTTTGATCCTCAAATAATAATGCGGGGCATCGAGGGAAAAGTAAAACGAGGATTTTCTAATATGAGCAACCGATGGAATCTTTATTGGTATCCGCTCGATAGAACGTGACACAAAGAAATAGAAGCTTGTCTTGAGCAGAGAGACGGTGCATAAGCGGGCACGGTGGAAGCTATTTCCGCGTGTCACGAAGAGTACAATCGGGCACAGAGACGGGCATTAGTATTCGAATGCCAGAAGAGCCACGATGGGAAACTCACCTACCGGCGTGCCTCACGTTCGAGTAACTCGGAATACTGATACATTCGCCGTTGTAACGAACTGCTGTGAAATCGTAAAGCCTGTATCCCCGCGAATTGCTCCGGTCTGGTCCGTGTAATATAAATATCGTTCGCCATTCATTTCACGCGCGGAAGCGTAAGCGTATTGTCTTGAGTTGATAAATAGCGGAGATAAAATCGCGACCGTCGCCGTTCCAAGAATTGTCCTACTTTTTTCTTCGACTGGACCATTTGTTATGGTGTGCGGCACAAATTCGAGCCAGTTGCGTAGATTCACTTGGTAATAGCGCGACAAATGCTTCTTTTCTTCATAATTAATATCATTCACAACACTGGAGGAATTTTTCTTTCACATTGGTGGTTCAAGGTAGATTCTCCAATTTATATTCTGATCAAAATTGTGCAGAATTAAAATGAATTTGGTCTCGTTATCTTTATATAGGAACGCATACTAAAACTTTCTTTAGGACTCGGTAAGATTAGTGCTAACGATAATAATACTATCGCAAATCAATTCTTTTCGCCGTTGCCAAATCAGAAGCAAAAAGAGTTCATAGGCAATCAGTATTATTAATAGCAGTAGAAGAATTTTCTTTTCCATGACAGATGATGGTTCAACGTCTGGTCCAGACTATGCTACTTTTCCTTAGAAAATGGTTTACAAGTAATAGCGATGTTAAACAGAAATTGATGAGTTAATTATGAGATTGTTGAATCTCTACGAAATGTGGTACTGCGGCACGTAATTTAATTCCGTGCTGGTTGTCTTGAAACTAGTGGTAGAACCAAGCAAACGAGCATTTTAGCACGCAGCACACATTAAACATATTAACTCTTTCACAGTTTAGTCTGGCAGCGCCTCGAACAAGACGGCGCGTCGCGTGCTGTGTACTTATGCATTTTTACAGCAGTAGCTACATTAGTACACGTGAATGAGCCTGTGAAAGATTTATATATGAACGAGCAAACTCTGTGGCATGTTACTCTATTTTCTGTGTAGCACACTGTGTTCCATCTTTGGGAAATGTATTCTGTTAATTTTCATGAAAAACAATATGGATTATGCAACAATTCCTTGTTGTTCAATTCCTTGTTCATTTATTTCAATGGCCCATGAAAGCATCATGAAAGGAACGACAATTTTCTTGACTATGATAAAAGTAAAATAAACCAAGAAACATCGACTTCACTGCTTCAGCAGTGAACAAATATTATTCCATAAAAAATAGGCCAATTAACATCATAATACTATCCTACGTCAGTTGAGGCAGAAGTATCGAAAGAAGAGCCAAATAGCCAATTAGAATCACAGTGCAAAAGGTATTATTTCCACGATATATTAACGAGTCGACAGCTGCATTGTAACTATGTAACAAACATCGAACAAAGGACTGTTTCTTCAGAGAGGATGCCAACTATTTTTATATTGCGTTGACGCATAAACATGGAGACCAGAAATTTATGAGAAGGGCGTGAATTCTTTTATAAGGGTTAAACTCAGCAACGTAACTCATCGGTCCGGGGTACGGACGAAGTGAATCTGCGTGAATCCTCATTTGCCTACAATTTCCGGTGATGATCATCTGAAACCGTTGTCTGCGGACTGTTCGATGCTCGATACCGGGAGCGACGAAGGCATGAATCGAGTCTCGGCAAGACTCGATGCCCGAGGAAAAACAAGGCTCGGTCCGCGACAGCACGTAGCTGGAGACGCACACACAGGCGCGTCCCGGGCCGGTGCGTATGCCAGGTGCGTAATCATTTCTAATGAAACGTTGTCATTTAACAGTGCGATTGTAAGAGCGCAGAAACTTGTTTTCACTTGCGCGAAAAACGGCAACCGTTAATGCAGCGGTAAAGACGCCTCTCCCGTTACAGCATTGCTTGAGCACCGGCGACGTACACGCGGGGAACACCTTCCTTCAGCGACGCGCTCTGCTCAGCCTAGCGAGCTAACGCGTACGTGTCGCGGATTTTCTGCGGCTCTCATTCTTCGTGTGAGTGGACGCGAGTTCGAGGTAATACGCCCAAAGACGTACCTGAAGAATGCACGCAGAGCAGAGACATTTCTAGAAATCCTCGGGACAAACACGCCTAATCTCCCACGGCCTGCACCGGGGCTCCGCGAGGTCTCCTGCCATCCGAGGTTCTAGGATCGCCTGGCTCTCGACAGCCGTGACACTGTGTCGTCTGCGGAAAAAAAACCACCGCCACCGTAACGAGAATGTTACACCGACTTCGAAATTCCGGCTGTTCAAGGAATCCACCACACCTCCCATGCCGCCCGCGAATTCTGACCTAACCTAATCGCACTGAAGACCTCAAAAATACTCCAAATTCAAACGTCTCCAAAAACTTCCACACATTTTTCTCGTAAATGAAACTGCCACAGATTTAAAGATTGAAGCCTCCTCTTTACAATGACTCTTTAAAAATTGATGCACGATTTTCGTTCGCTGTTTCGTGGAACAAAAACAACGAACAAGTTCGACCATGTAAACCCCACATGGTCTAACTTGCACTACTGTAAAGTTGGCGGTACACCTCCCATTCAAAGCTCGATAAAACGACCAAAAAAAAATCGTACATCAATTTTTCAAGTGTCGCTGTAAAGAGGAAGCTTCAATTTTTAAGTCCATAGTGGTTTTGGTGACGAAAAACATTTTTCAAAGCTTTTATAGACGTTTGATTGTATAGCTTTTCCGAAAAAAAGAATAAAAGAATAAAATGAACGATGGATTGTAAAACTAGAGGCTTCTAGCTTTAAAACGAGTCCCAATTTGTTATCGTCCGATCATTTTTTACGAAGTTGTATCGCAGTGTGAATATAGGAAATTTTTCGAAAATCTGATATTCCAAAATATATTTAATGGTTCAATAGTTACTTAATAGTTAATCTAATAGTTCGATAGAAAACGCATTCGCGCGAGATAGCAAACCACGGACTAACTGAATCTCCATTGCTCATAAATAGTTTGCACTAAAAACACGAGTAACGGGGCACTTTATATTCAATCTGGATAACTATGTTTCGGTATTTTATGCGATAAATCGATGGTCCGCATAACTCGATAGAACCTATAAGACAGATGAGATCGCCGAAGATTAAAGCGCAGCCATAGTCGGCTAGGTCTTACGATTAAAGGATACAATCTAAGTTTCACGGCGCAGCGTACCAGTGTTAAGCGAATCTGATAATATAACAGGATGGTAGAGGCCTTCAGTATAGTTACCTAGATCTGTATAATCGTTATAAAAATTTTACGAGGTTAGTGACGCTCTGATAATCAAGACTCCGCTCACGGTGGAGGAGTATCCTGATTGTGAATTCTCTGCATCTATGGCGCCTGTGCTATATGTACAACGTCTATTATATTCCCACTGGATGAAGTAATTACGGGATAAGAGAATTGCCGGCTTGTATTTTTTTAACCTGATACTTCGGATAACTATAGAATAAATATAGATAATGGGGTATTTACATTCTTCCTGATACGCTTCGGAAAATGATTTTACGGGATAAGTGTAATTAAATTGAAGAAAGTAGTGTATTGCGAGTATAGAGGGGTAATTATGAGACAAGTTTGCAGGATTGCGGTACATACTCTTTGAAGTAGTCTGTGAATTGGGATCATGTTTAGTAATGTGTGCGAACTCTAAATGGGGTCAATGCAATTTGTTGAGACATCCGTTCCTTTTCTTTTGTTATTTCAACGTTATTATAATAATTGTAAAGAGATTGTGACAAATTTTGGCGATACAGAATATTACTAATATTTATATATTATGTTACTGGACACAATCTGGTAAAAGTTAGTTGATTATTAATCCTCATAAACTCTTCAGGATACCTTGGAACGGCTAAATGATTTATAAACAAATGACATAGTATGCTTCATTAACACCATGCTTCATTACATCTCAATATCGATCGGAACCGAGTTAGAGAATCCAATTATGTACCAACACTTTTATGAGTACACGAGGATAATGAAACAGACACGCAAGGTATCTGTTTTTACACTCCCCATAAACAGTACCAATTAAATAGTTAATAGTCGTGATCAATTACAGATTCGGAAAAATCAGATGTAATGAACATCAATTGAGATTAACACTTAAATCGACCGCGCTTTGCTTATCCGTGTACCATCGCGTTAAACCGATCCCTATTTTATGAATCCATTTCCGCAAGAATGCGAGACATCTTAAGCACGCCTCGAAGAGATAGTTAACAACTGCTGTAATAGATGCGGTATCGTTCATTACACGTACCGTTCAATGCATAGGAGGTTCCCTGTCGTGAATCTCGAAGTTATTATCGTGTATACACCCACTACAAGCCCCCACCACCATGTAGATCATTCGCGAGATGAGTCGTGCGCTGCGGTGGAGGCAGTGCAACACACCATAAACCGACGAAAAATAAAAACAGGAAAAAGAAAAAAGAATGACAGTCTTTCAAGCGGCTTCTTGCCAGCGAGCAGAAAACGAACGAGATGCAAATCACGTTACGGCTACAAAACCACTGGGCACAAGACCTTCTCGCGGTTGTATCTCCCAACAAAGCTCCTCAAGGGTGAGATATCTCCGACGGTATCCGCAATTTCGCATATCTTTATATTGTAACTGCTGCCATAACTGTCTCATTTCACTTATTGTAAATCGCGCCGGCAATATAGTTGTAGCCACGATGTATTACGCGATTACAGCTTTACGATCGACGGAGACTGTAAAAATGTCCGGCGATTTTTACGGACACCATCTCTCGATCCTCAACTTTCCCCGATCCTTGCTCAGGCTTCTCATTAAATGTTCCGTGGCGAATAGTCTACTATAGTCTTTCAAATGCAGCCGAAAAATTCAATATTCCATTACTTCAGGAATTGTTGATTCATTTCCAAGCGTTGAAGAAATTTATAATTTTTATTGTTAACGTAGTGCTTCTCTGTTTTTATATGATTCATACTTTCGTACTCGTTTGTTCCGAATACTTCGAATAAATACTAAGAATAAAGAATAAACCTACGGTAAATTCAGTCATGAAAAGACGTTTCAGTTTTGGAGAATTAATATTTAGTACTCCTTTTGAGTGACGTTCCGAAACAAGTAAGGAACTGTCTCCATAACACGATACCCTACATACTTCCGATCGCAGTATTCCACATACACTTCCTGAACCATCAATTTAGTAGGTCAGCGGCATGCTGATAGCCATCCATCTTGCGATTTCACGCTCGATAGTTTAATGAAATCACGGCGGGATGCAGCAGGATACCTAGTCCGAACAGATACAGACATAAACCACGAAGAATTTCGAAACTTGTAATAAATTTTGACACAATGGTCTGACCGCCGTTGACGGCCGCTATAACGAGTGATTTACGCGCGTAACTTTCGGACGGCTGAAGGATATTCATAGAAGAGTGCCGCGCGAACGGGAGCCAGCTGGAAAGATGTAAGAGTCGTTAAATTCATGGTTACGAAAAAAAAAATTAAGAACGGAACAAACCGATAGCCCTGATGTCTTATAAATTAATGAGTATATTTGGTCCTCGGGGTTGAACGTGGACCCTCTGTAGTCCGAAGTATATTTTCTTGTTTATGTCAAAACTTGCTGCAAAATTATATAATTCGATTATATTCCCAAAGGTAGCTTCGCTAGGCTATGTAGAGCAGCTAAGAAGTTGTACAGTATCAGATGTGGCGTATTCGTTGGGTCGTATTTAGGAAGTTAGAGATCTTAGCTAAGTTTCTGTTGAAGGATCTATTAGAAAATCCTTTGCAAAACTTATGAAATAATCGAAGGTGGCTGAGGGTGTAAAAGACGATTGCTAAGGACTGGTATTAAGCATTCATCACAGAACCAGAGGCATTGTAATTCAATTACTAAGTATTTTAACCAGATGTGTAATTGAAATACAATATAATTGAAATACAATGTATAATTTAAATACAATATAATTAAAATACAGCTCTCCAAATTATAGCCCAGAACTTTGAAGAAGTACGATATATTCTTATGTTTTTCTTTCATATACTTGTTTGCCTTATGGTTGAAATTTAAAAAATGTGTAACGCAGAAGTTATTTCTGTTCAGATATTATAAATTTATAAATAATAAATTCCTTCTGTTTGAAACCTACACATGGATTTTTCAACCTCTTCTTACTTATTACGTTATCATTCTATAATTTTTTAATTTTAATTATTAATTATATTGTAATTCGTAGTTAATGTAATTTAATTATGTAATTAAGTATTTAAAAATTGTACTGTAATTCCAATTACGAATTACACTGTAATTAAATTTTATAATTGTACGCAATTGCAATTACGAATTACATTGTAATTTAATTGAATGAAGATCTGAATTATAAATTACAATATAACCGTGAATTACAATGTTATTGAATTACTTTGTTATTATAATTCCTGGAGTAATTCAATTGTAACTCTGCACAACTCTGTCATCAGCCCGCATCAGAGTTTTTATGATTTCTACATAACAGCCACATAAAATTTCTAACACGTCCGTTTGAATGCGCAGGTGGTTGGCTTGAAGAGAGTCGGTAGCAGCAGCGACATTTGGCCGCTGGAGAGGCCAGAAGGGATGCCAGCCATACAATCCCTCGAAGTGATGTGCGGAAAGGATCACATGGACGTGCACCTCTCGTTCTCCCAACCCTTCGAGGGCATAGTCTCATCCAAGGGCCAGCACGCTGATCCGCGATGCGTCTACGTCCCACCTTCGACCGGGCAGACTTTCTTCTCCTTTCGAATAGCCTACGCGAGGTAAGACCGTGGGATTCCCATTGATTCGCCGGACCGTATCTATCCAGGGGAACATCTTTATGGCCAGGATCTATACAGCATGACTTGCTCGCAGGATTTAAGGCGCGTGGAATCGTTCATGGCCGCGATCGATCGCGCCTCGCTATTTATCGTTGCCTCTTGATAGCGCTGTTCACGACTTTATGATTCCAGATAGCGTGCAATTTGATAAGGTCTTCGGGCTAACTAGAAATTATTTGACAACCCAGTAATTGTTTCAGATTGGTTTCCTCGTCTGGATTCATTCGATGTTGATTCCTCCAAATAGAATAGATTATAAAACACTTGTTGTATGTCTTGAAAGATCACTTCTTTTTATGCAACTGTGTTCCTTCGAATAATACAATTAGTTATAGGGAATGTAACAATGTAGTTGAACTCTGAAGTCAGGAACTAAACAACGTTTGCTCGTAGATGCGGTACCAAGCCGGACATGCACGGTCAGTTCTACGAGAACACCGTAGTCGTGCAGTATGACAAAGATCTGCTGGAGGTCTGGGACGAGGCCAAGCGACTACGATGCGAATGGTTCAACGATTACGAGAAAACAGCCTCGAAACCGCCAATGGTCATCGCGGATCTCGACGTAATACAATTGGACTTCAGAGGTATACCTTCCCACTCTCTTGCTATCTTCACTCATTGTCATTACCACCATCGTACACTACAGACAAAATAAACACGGCAAGATAGACAAACCAAGCAAAATCTTTCCGCGAAAGTCAGAGAAAAACCACAGATTTATTACAAAACTGGTGCAAGTCATATAATCCATTTTCAGATGTGTTATTAAACCAAACAGACAAATATTGACTTGTACCACTTTTGCACCGACCGGCTCGTGTATAGATACGCGTACAAGGACTCTAAACAGACGTCTTCACAAATACAAGAGTGCCCTCAGAATGCTAAGACTTTAATGCGCCCTCGTCTCTACGCGACAACTAGAAAATCTCCGAACACGTTGCACGGTGCGGATACAAATCTGGTAGACACGTACTTACGTAAAGAGTCTTCGGATGACAAAAGACAGCATTGTAAATTGAACGAGCGCGCATTAGAGCAATCGCGAGGCAGTCGGAGTTGAATGAACGCTCCGGCGGTTTACGTCAGCCACATTTTACCGTGTACGAGTCCACGGACACGTAGCGGATAGGAGAAACGATGATCCCCGGCGCAAAGAGTTTAATACGAGGTAAATGATGGTACCGTACACGGTAACTCGTGCACTCGTGGTTGACCACAGGTGGAACCGCAGCCGCGCCACTTAATTTCAATTTATGCAACACGTATAAATTGCACCTGGCACGGCGTGCCTAGAAAGCAGCCCGCCACACGGCCCTCTCCTACCTTTAGGGCACAAATACGAGACCGTGCTATTCTATCGATATTGCAGGCGACAACGTGGATTGCTGGATGGAAATTCAACACGGCAAGGGACCATGGGCGCCACCGGTTTCCGGAATAGTACCATTGGGCTCCACGCTCACCCTGGTCGTCGCCATTAACGATTACCGAGGTAACGAGCACACACCTTTTCCAACGGTCCAACAGTCCTCCAAACTTTGTTTCTTCACTGCACGCTGATTCTCTAGTTAGTGAACTCGAAAGCTGTGGCTACAGTTAACTGTCTGTGACGAGGCCGATATCGCAGATAGAAAGGGTCACGCTGCGATTGAAAAAGGAAGCTTTCCGATCCGGGTCTCTGCTATTTGGATTAGATGCTGTTTCAAAAATGTTTTTTTATCAAAACGTATTCTATGATGTTCGAATTATATTCTCAATTTTTTCTGGTTCAATATTATTGTCCATTCTTGAACAGCAGCTGCTTAAAAATTGAACCGGGTCTGAGTGGAGTGGATCTTTTTAACGACACTTAAGTGTAGCCGAATCTACATTGTCAGCTAGAGAATCATCTTGTATATGCAATCGGCCAAGAAATTGGGCACTAAGTACATTTCCTCGTTAACTCGGTGCAGGAGAATTCGACATGCGTGTTAAATCGTGCGTGGCCTCGGATGGCGGCGGACACACGATACAGCTCAGTGATGAGTTCGGATGCGTGCTCAGGCCGAAGATGATCAGCCGATTCCTGAAGGCCAGAGGCTCCGATGATCGGGCGACAGTCATCACTTACGCCTTCTTCCACGCGTTCAAGTTCCCGGACGCGTTGAGCGTGCACATCAAGTGCAAGGTAAACGACGCGACGGTCTGTAATACGTAGTGGATCGAATTAGTCATAATCGAGAAGCAATTTATTATCAGTAGACTGCAAATCTTTATGTGAAACAAAAATCATCTGCAAATCATCATCATTCTTAAAATCTTTGTCTTAAACCACTCATTTTTGTCATAACTACATAAAGATCCGTAGTGTAATTATTATATCGAAGGTGTTTCGTTGTTCATTTTAAAAACTGATGTTTATGCACATGTTAATCCTCGTTTTCCATTGACTTGATTTGTCCTTTAGTGTGAAATTTGTAAAATATGATGAAAATAAAATCTCTCGTAACATTCATGACGAAACACCTACATGAAAATCTGATTACGAGCGGACATGTAATGCGCTATCTTCGTGGGTTTTTATGTGAAACAAAAATCATCTGCAAATCATCATCATTCTTAAAATCTTTGTCTTAAACCACTCATTTTTGTCATAACTACATAAAGATCCGTAGTGTAATTATTATATCGAAGGTGTTTCGTTGTTCATTTTAAAAACTGATGTTTATGCACATGTTAATCCTCGTTTTCCATTGACTTGATTTGTCCTTTAGTGTGAAATTTGTAAAATATGATGAAAAGAAAATCTCGTAACATTCATGACGAAACATCTACATGAAAATCTGATTACGAGCGGACATGTAATGCGCTGTCTTCGTGGGTTGCCCATGAAGCTGACAAGTGAATGTTAAGTGTCTGTCAAAGTGATTTAGTCAAGTTGCTCAGCGAACGATAAAAAAAGTGTTAGATTGATTATGCAAATTCATATTTAGAACGATAAGAAAACCGACGACTATGAGAGAGAGAGATAACTGATGTTGTTTTGATCAATGTCAAGGTGGAGATCTGTCGTCACGGGTGTTTGGATCATTGTCAACTCAGTGGGTCTGTTGGCCATTACATTCAAGAGCGAAAGGATCAGATACGACCGCAATACTCGCAGACCACAGCACCGCCCACCATTCACGACGACGACAATAACAACGCCGAGAAGGACAACGCGAACACAGGAGGAGGAGCCGAGCAGCCTGAAGGCACCCTTTACGACGATATCATTCAAAATGGTGACGAGGTGACCTCCATAGGAGGTCATTTCTCGGGTGTCGAAAAGTCGGTACCGAAGGCACAGGCGCAGACGAGCAACCGGCTACCGGCGCCAGTCGTCGAGACGCCTGACGAGGAGATCCATCCGGACGATGACGATCCCTCGAGACCATTCTTAGTAAATATACTCCACGCTTTTCACTTTTTAACCGACTTCGAAAAAGGAGGAGGTTACTCAATTCGATCTGTATGTGACTTTTTTTTTTCTTCATCCGGAAACTCATCTTTATCTGACAGTTCTAAAACAGCTAACACATTGTTTCATGCTGATTTTATGCGATTATAACGAATAAAATTTGTACTACGATTTCCGATCCAACCTGTATACAGGGTGTATCGTTTATCTGATAACGAAAATATCTCATGACGCACTGAAGTTACAAAACAAATTCGTTTACAAAAATTGTTCGGTATAAAGGGTACAATCATATTAGTCTAATATAGTCTAATTTTTTTGAGGACTAGAATGGTGGGGAAGGGGATTTCAAAGTCAAATTAAGTTTTTTTAAAAGGAATGTCCTATTTTTTGTACCATAGATAGAGTATCAAATTCTGAGTATAAAAGTGTTGACCTTCATATGTCCTAACCCTAATAGTTAACGAGATATTATCGAAACAATTTTCTTTCTTCTATGGATAATATGTATCTCGTTAACTATTAGGTTTAGAACATATGAAGGTCAACATTTTTATACTCAGAATTTGATACTCTATCGATCTATGGTATAAAAAATAGGACATTCCATTTAAAAAACTTAATTTGACTTTGAAATCCCCCGCCCACCATTCTAGTCCTCAAAAAAATTAGACTATGAAATTGTACCTTTCTTAACGAACAATTTTTGTGAACAAATTTTTTCTTAACTTCAGTGCGTCACAAAATATTTCCGTTATCAGATAAACGAAACTGTATATTAAACAATATTAAAAATTTGGATTAGGCAGAACATCCTGGACATTTGAACCTAGTAGTAGTAGCCAACGGCCATATCACGCTGCAATAAACCGATTCTCGTCCGATCATCGAAGTTAAACAACGTTGAGCGTGGTTAGTACTTGGATGGGTGACCGCCTGGGAACACCACGTGTTGTTGGCTCTCTTTTTTATATTTTTATCCATTATTTTTATTAATAAGAATTATTATTAATAAAAATAAAAATTATTACTAATAATGAGAATTATTATTAATTATTATTCATTACAATAGTGAATAAAAATATAAAAAAGAGAGCCAACAACACGTGGTGTTCCCAGGCGGTCACCCATCCAAGTACTAACCACGCTCAACGTTGTTTAACTTCGATGATCGGACGAGAATCGGTTTTTTGCAGCGTGATATGGCCGTTGGCTACTACTACTGGGTCCAAATGTGCAATAAGTTCTGCCTAATCCAAATTTTTAATATTATTTAATACACAAAGGGTGGACTGGATATCGTGTTACAATGTTTTTCATCCGGGGCATCCTTTTCGAGAAAAGCGATTTTGAAAATGCAGCAAATACGCGTGCTATTAGATAGGCATCGTCTGATGCGTCTGATCATGACCAACCAATTCTACTTCCTGCATGTACTAAAGCACGCGGACCAGATTGATCTTTAAACTCGATTTTCTCGAATATGAGACGTCAAACGAAGAATTTTATTCCTTTTTTTCGATTTATTTCTACACGTAGAATCACCCCTGCTCGATTATACTACGACTTCTGGTCCATCCTGTATATTAACCCTTAGCACTCGAATGGTGACTCTGAGGCGCCGCTAAAAATTGTTGTACTATTATTCAAAATATTGTTTACGTTATTAAATATTTTGGTATCTAAAAAATTACTACACATTTCGGTGAATGAGGTAATATACCAATTTCATATCCATAGAATTGAAAAAATCAAAGGGAATGGAAGTATTCTAGGTCGGGAGAAATGTTTAATTTTCGAGTTAAAATAGCTCCGAGTGCAAAGGGTTAAATTCTGCGATCAATATTCGTTATTCCTAACCAAAACGAAACTTCTGTCATCGATATCGGTTGTTTTTATTATTTGCAACCAAAAACGCTTTTCGTCATCAATGATAATTATTAATGATAAAGAAAATTTTCGGTATATACAGGGTGTTGAGCGTAACAACGACGTAATAAGAATTGCGATATCTGGAATTAAGGAATATCTGAAACCTTAGTTGTTCTAGTACCGAGCCTCTCCAATCGTCCACGATCACAAAGAATTTATGTTCTGCGCCCACAAAGAGATCGTTTGTTTGCAGGATCCTCAAAGAGTGACGCGATACGAGAGCGACCAAGAACAGTTCCCTCACGGTCCTCGGAACCTCGAAGGGGACAACGTGGCGGCGCCGGTGACACCTCTCACGTCTCCGAGCGGCAGACGAAAGAGGTCTGTCGTAGTGTCCGATCGAAAGATCCGTAGCGCGGACGTCGGCGTGAGTGGTTTGTACGAAGTGATCTCCGAGGCGGATCTGGCCTTCAGCCCGGACACTCACGCGGAAGCGGTAACGGTCTTCCAAGGTAGAATACGCGAGGAGGTGGTTTACGGCATCTGTCTGCCGATGCCCGGGTTCAGCGCGCTTTTCATCGTCGTGGCACTGTCCGCTGTGATTTCTGCATTGGTCGCCGGCGCGATGCTTCATCGGCTGCAGGCGCAAAGGGAAGCGGTCGACAGCAGAAAGAACAATAGAGCCGTGCACACAACCAACGGTTGGCTACCATACGGGCTGCTGCGTGTGCGATGCACGACGAGACCGGCTCATCCGGAACAGATCCAACCAAAACAGACGAACTCGGTCGCAGCGAGCCCCTCGGTAGAAAGGGGTTGACCGAGATTCAACGATCATACCTTTTGGAAATAATCGGCGTGTGCCTCCGAGAGAGAGAGAGAGACAATGTGCAATAATATGCTGTACAAATTACTTTAAGTGCGTACGATTGCGCGCGAGAGAGTTCTCTGACGGACCATTGTTCCGAGGATCCTTCGGGGTGTTTCCTCTTAGAGAGAGAAAGAGTACGAGACAGAGTGCGTGATGATGCGGAGAGAATGTGTCCGAAACGGTGCGCTTGATGCTGAACTCCTTCTAGAGACTATAGTTACTTTAAATAGGTGTTTCAATGAGGGTGTCTTTTCTTAATCAGAAACTGAAACATCGAATGATGATTCCGTTTCTGGCTAGTTGGTATTGGGTAAGTAAGTACTTTCGGAGAATATTGTTCAGGAAATTTGTAAAAGAGAAAGGACAATGCGACAGCCGACGCTGTGAATATTGTAAAAACTCTATAACCATGATGATTGCGGATTAGGAAACTGTGTTTCTTCGTTCGACAGATCGAAGATCGCCGAAGCAGGATTACGCTGCTTGCCACGGGTGCATCGCTTTCCTTAGATAATTTAAGAACGGAGCGCATTAACACACTTTGAATTCTGTAGAATATATAACATATATGCGCGAGTAATTACGAAAGGGATCTAAATTTCTTACTTTTTATAAATATACATATATATATATATATATATATATAATACAAAATATATTTAATTAAAATATACATATATCTGTGGTTAGATCACTTTCATAATCGCCGGCATATACATATGTAAACTAAAGCGATTTACGAGAATCTATTTTTTCTGTACGTAAGTCATCTATATATCTTATAGATTTATACATATTTAATTATCGATTTACTAGGGATGCTGCTATGGATATACACTTATAGTCTCACAAGTTAGAAGAGACGGGGAGAGTATAGCATTCTCCTGCGAAGCGTCCTCGACAAACCGCAACGATCGAAATCCCGAACCGGAGGACCAATGTCTCTCCAAGATAGTAATTCTTACGGAAACTATGTATCGGAAGAATTGAAAAATATATAAGAAACTGGAGATCATGGGATATCTTATGGGAATACTTTGATTGGGATCGCGCGTCGGATATTTTCTAACTTGACGAGCTATGGCAATTACGATTGAAAATAAAATAAAAAAGTTAGTACAAACGATTACTGTAATTTATATTTAACAAAGGTTTCGTACGGAATACTCTCGAAATTAGAGAATCTAGTATTTATTATAGGAGGTTGATTCTAATAAGTCGTTCAAGTCGAATTCTATACTAACTTTAAAGTTGTTCTATCGAGACGCGTGTTTGATAGAAGACGCTATCGCACTCGATCGATCTAACATCGAAGTAACAGCACCTCTAGAACTAGCCCCAAAGAGGCTGACAGTACTAATACCTAATTGAGCATAGGAAAGAAATGGTGAATATTTTCAAGAGAGTTTGACAACTGGGAAGACCAAGACTCTTATATTTTCAATAATGTATATCTCTAGGATAATGCAGGAGCTCGATATATTTTAGTGGATACCTCAACGCATTTTAACCTTCCGTTGACACGCGAATAATTAACTAGTAGCACTGTATATCAGAAAGGTTTCTCTCGTCGTTCAATGATTTCGGACTAATGTATCATACCTCTTCGCTCCCTTCGTTTTATAGTCGTTTCCCCGCTAGTGCCAACCGAAGGTTAGTGGTCATTCACCGTCGCGGGCCTTTTATGTTAGGCGACTAGAGCGTAGGAACAATTATTTAAGAACTTTTCGAACGTGACGCGCGTTTCGAGGAAGACGTTCGCCTGATTACCATGGACGGCACTTAGAACCTTGAAATACCACATATACGTAATTATACATATAAGTAAGAAGCGTATATTTGGAGAACATTATCTCGCAGGAAGGGTTTATCTGTTTGGAGTGCTGTTGCGGACGCGTTTCCGTAGAAAAACGGAAGAAGCTGTTTGTACAGGAGAACGGAACTTCCCCAGATTCCCTTATTTTTCCACGTTGTCTTTGTAATAAAAAGAAACGGATGTCTTCTCCTGAGAGGAAGGTTAATTAACGCGAGCGACGGTTCGAACGGGTAATTGTTTATTTACTCGACATTTTCGAACGACGCTGGACCAGCGATAGCGCGTTGAATCGTTTCTTAAATATACAAATCTATGTGTACACGCGTCAGAAACGAAATGGCGAAGCAGACTTTTTGAAATCGGGGCGACGCGATGCGTAGCATGGAATCGGTGCTGCTCCGAGCGATAGGAACAAAAGGTTAAGTCGATCGTTGATCGAGACGTTCTGTTTTTATTTAACATAAATCAATGATAATGCCAATAAATGTATTTACAGCACCTTAACCGATTTCCACAGATCCGACGTTTACTTTTTTTCTTTCTCCTGAAAATATAGAAACTTCTACTTATGTTCCCAATTTTTTTACGGATTCCTCTAATATTCGGCGTCTTCGTGTAACAAAAATGGCAAGTATAATCATAAACTTATTCGACTTACAAAAAAGATCGTTACCACGACGAATAACTTACCTAATGCTTAAGTTAACGTACAACATTATATCGTAAACTGTTACATGCCATTACAAGCTACTGACTATTGCTTTACACATCTGACCTCGATTTCTCTTTTGTTTCCATTATACTCGCAATATAAAATCTTTCTATTTATTAGGTGATGGTAGAATGTGACACTATATCATAACAGTACGTTCGTTTGTTAATTGCAAATTGTTCTCTACGCTTTGAAAATGATCCAGCTAGACGTATACAGTTCCTTTAATGATCTCTTGGCAGTCACTTACACGATTACAAGCCCGCAAGATACATCGTACGGATGACAAAGATCCTAAATAAATAACGCTACCGAAGATATTATTGCCAACAATATTTATAAAAAAACGTTCCTCTTTAAACATAAAATATAGACTATTATCTCGCAACATTTCAGCCTTACGTTGTAACCGAGTTACATGTCGTCCACATGTAACGGGTACAAGATTAAAACAGAAATACGTGTAGAATACCCAAATACCATTGTGTCCCGGAATAATTGTTAACAAGGATGTCGTGAGCGCAGTGTTTGATTATCTTTGACTAAATTTTCTCTCTATCTCTCCCTCTCCCTCTCGTAGGTGACTATGAACAGCGTGAATGTTCACCATAACGCAGCACAAATCCATATTGTTTTATTGTTCAGACGCGAAAGCACGTAGCTAGAGAGTATCCTATTTATTTCGTTGCGAACGAGGTGCACAGTGTACACTCTATCCGGTACGTGCCGGTGTACAGAATCGTGCTTGCGACATTCTGTAGCCTCTACAATACCTGTAATGGATCGGCCAGGAGGACCGGTTTGCGCGAGGATCGAACGGAGTGTAGGTACAGCTTAAAAGTTTCGAAGACGCGATCTCGATGATCCGAAAATAAGCGCGAAACAAGAAACCCGATCACCAAAGTTCCTTTCTACGTATAACTACTAATCGGAATCTGGCAACCTTCATTGAGCAACTCTGTCTGTGTCGAAGTTCGGCTTTCTCGTTTCATCTACTTTCTGCACGAGCGAACGGAGCCTTCTGCTACGGTTCACCGTTCGTTCGCTTCGATGAACGATCCTCTACGAAAGTCATCCCGAGCGAGTCTCGCTCCGAAGAAACTTAGCGGATACGAAAAATAATAGCGCCGATCGGCGACGCGTCCCTTTCGGGCCTGTGGCGGTAGAACTATGAGTAGAAACACGTCCTCGTCGATTTCTTCGCCGCGTTCTGCTCCCCGGTGTAGTAGGTCGCGACCTTTCTAGCCTTTCCCGAGAACGGTCTTAACCGTAGACAGAGGTAGGTGGAGAGGATGCACGAGGACAGCAGCACGGCGAGGAGTACTATCAGGGTGATGGCGAACCCGGGTGTAGTCATGCAAATCATCGCGGAGGTTGCGGTGTTCTCGTTACGAACCGGGAACACCATGGTAGGTCCGTTGGACTCTGCATTGTTCGACTCGTCGATGGAGAAGGTTAAGTCGCCCGTCGAGACGACGCGAATTATCCGATTCACGCCAACAGCCTTCTGGGGCGCTGGGACTATTTCTCGAGATTTTCTCCGCCTTTCATCCCGAGGACGTCCGGCTGTAGCTTGCAGATATGCCTCCAGCGGAAGCGGGATACCGTAGCTGGAATCGGGATGGCCGCTAGACGGAGAATGATGATGATTCTCGAGAAGCCCCTGGGACTCTAGTAACAGAGGGGACTCGGAGCACTGCTCGGGACACTGGTACCGGCAGATTTGTATGGTGCACTGGAAGTGCACCTCCATCGAGTCCGGGAACTTGAACGCCTGGAAGTGGGCGTAGGAGAGGACCGACGCTGATGCGCCGAAGTTCTTGATCTTGGTGAACCGCGACATCAGCTTCGGTCTCGTGATACAGCCTCTTTGATCTACCAGCTGTATCGGGGCGCGTTTCCCGTCGTGAGCCAAACAGTTTCTCACGAGCATGTCGAACTTGGAGTCGTCGTCCTTAATCGCCAGGACCATCGTCATCGTTTGGCCGATCTTCACCAGCCCGGAGACCTCGGACGCCCACGGTCCCTTGCCCACCTGTATCTGCATCCAGCAGCCCACGTTGTCGCCCGCAAAGTCCGCTCGCACCACGTCCAGCATGTCGACGGGGAACGGACGGAAGGTAACAGATTTCTCGTAGAGATCGTGCCAAGTGCAGCGCAGCTTGCGCGCCTGGTCCCAAACTTCTTGAACTTGCGGATCGTATTGCACCACGATTATGTTCTCGAAGTACGTTCCCGACCCGGATTCGGCGCCGTACCCGTATAAACCATTCTCCGTATTGCCAGCTGTGCCGCATGCATGAATGCTAATCTCGAAGTTCACCGACGTGCGTCCTAAACCCGCCGGCAGGTGCACGCAGTTGACGTTGCTGTAGTGGCCTTTGCTGAACACTATGCCGTAGAACGGCTTGTCGAAGCCGAGGTACACCTTCATCAGATTCTTCTCGCACTTCACGTCCAGCGAGATGATCTTCGGCATGTCGGGCGTGGGTGCTGGCCAAGGCTCCACGCCTACCGCCGAACTGATGCCACCACCTGTCGTATAGATCTTGTCGATGGCTTCCGAAGGTGTCTTGGAAGGTGGCAAAGGCGGAGGCGGGCCGTGATAGGCGACGTTGTGGTGCGGTCTTGGATGAGGAAGACCCAAGCTTCCTCGACTCGGTGGCATAGGCAGCGGATGACCCCGAAGACCGCCTGGCTTGTAGTGGTTGCTGCCTGCATCTTTCTCTCCCAGTGATTCCAACGCTAATTGATCGGGGGTGTTGATGTCGTTGTCTTGTCGATTCAACGCAGAATTGTCATTACGATTGTCTTCACCAGGTATCGCTTCAACGACCTCCACATCCTCCGCTCCAGCCAGCTGCGAACACGAAGAGGAACGTCGTTACAGGGATGCTGTGTTACCGGGCGAAACGGCCGGTGAAATACTTTGTAGCACATCGGCCAGGTAGAAAGGGATAAACGGCGAGAAAGTGTGAAAGTAGATTGATGTTGTCAGGCTGCATAATTTGCAGAGGCGTGAGTTCTTTCCGAATGGACCGCCTTTTATCCGAGACGAGCCCGCAACCGCAATCATCGAATGCCGGTACATACCGCACTCCCCTAAATTATCATGTAACGATCCGTGAATTCACTCCGTACGATCGCAACGAAAAAATTACCATAAACTCGACGTGTTAACGACAGGACGTGTCACACACAGACAGTATGAAGTCCTCGCGTTAAAACGATCGTACATACATCCGAGAGCTTGTATTCTTCGAGCGTGGATTATGGCGGATCATTATTATTAAACGATGAAAAATTTTGTTGTGCCGTTATGTATTCAGCTAGAGAAGTCGATCTAGCATAGATACGGGCCCGAGCTGCGTAAAATGCAATAATCAAGTATTTGTACAACTATATGCCGCAGCGTTTTCGCAAATACCATAAAATCCCGAGCATAATAAGCTTATAAAGAGCACGTTATACGTCCGCTGTTAAGTATACAAGGGAATCAGGTATTTTTTACGATCGTTGTAACGCGCACCCCCATTCCACCGGGACCAGAACGAGCAAGGAATCCCGCGATTTTACGGTGCTTCAATCAAATTTCGCGCGGGCCGTGCACTTTCGGCGAGTATAAATAATCGATTTTTTTCGGGTGCCCGATGTGGGAAGATTACCGGTGAACCGGGACAGAGAGGAGGGGATCGGCGATAGAGGAGGCCCTGGGACCGTCGCAAAAAGAGATGCAATTTTTCATGAGCGGCCTCTCGCAGATCCGCTCGGAGCGCTATCTCGTACGCATTCCTGATGGCCAATATGGGAGACAACAGTGTCCGACCAACAAACCCGTTCTGACTGTTCGACGAATGACGGGTTCGGAGAGCTGGGTTGAGAAGGGGCGACCAAACGACGGAATAGGAGCACATCGGGGCCTGTTCGCCAGCCTAGTGGCTGATTGCGTCACGCGTGACCCTGGGGCATAACGGACCACCCGTGTCTTTAGCCTTAGGTCAATCGGTCAGCCTCTGCCGCTTCAGATACAACGCGGGTTCGGTTTTCCGGCTGTACCTTATCTTGCGCCTGTTGGCTTTCCAGCCTACGCGTTCCCATAATTCGACGAAAGCTTACTGGGTCACCTGTGAACGAACTCGTGACGGATTTCGATGACGGCGCGGCCGGCCTGCGCGCGGCCGACTGTAAAAGACGATGACCGTCCTTCGAGAGAAACCGCAACGGCCAGACCAGACGGAATGGGACGGGACACGTCGGTTTGCATATCTCGTTCTCCATTTCGAGAGAAACAGAGACCGAGAGACAAAATCAAACCGCGCGGGCGGCTGCCAAACGATTTCCGTCCCGGGAAACGTAATCACTTAATCGTCCCGGGCAACGATAATAATGTTGTCTCCGCACTCCGTAGCGGTAATGACGTAATTAATTTTCTGTTACGACGTGTCCGAAGATTAATATCGCGTTGAAGGCAGCATTCGGCAAAAAGGGAAAATTGTAGTAACGCTGGAAGAGTAATAATTATCCGCCGCGCTCCGAGAAGTCTCTCTCTCGTATCTCGAGGTGCTTCTATCATCTTAGAAGGCATTTCATTCATCTACTATCTCCTCCATTCACCTGTTCCAGCCTCCGCAAGAACTATCGCGCCTCGTTGCAGACCGTCTGCGAGTCTTTCGCGTGTTACCGTGAAAGATTTTTAAGGAGTTCAAGTGAATCGTTATCTTGCAAGACCGAATCCGATTACCTCGGGGTATTATTATTCTAAGATTCGAGTCGGCTTCTGTCTCTACTTCGAAATGTAGATTATGACGTATGACTCGAAGTTTATGTTAATAGCAAAAATTTTATCTCGAGGAGATGGAAAGTTATAAATTTGTATTATTGAAATAGCTGTGTGATGAACTTCCGTTGCTCTTTAGACAAAATGTTGGTATCCACACTAAAATGATGAGAAAATATGGTTTCGTTTAATATTCAGCTTAAGCTTCATAGCTAATTATTGGGTACTATATTAACATACACGTTTAACCTAAAATTCATATGGAAATATTCTGAAGCTATGTTGTACTTAAAACGATAACTATATAATATTTTAAAGCAATTCTTTTTCTTTAATGACTTTTATAATGTGATTAAAAGTAGCTAGCCACAACTCAGACAGAAAACAGCGTACGATTACTCAATCGTTCTTTTATAAATATTACAAAATTTAGAAAAAATGATATTCTTTCCAAAAGAAATATTCACAATTCCAAAAAGATAGATACAAAAAAATAAAGAAGTACATAACAAACGACTACTTAATAATTTTCTTCTTCGTAAATATTACGATTGAAAAAATCCGATCATGTTTGCAATAAGAATACTTTCCAAAATATTCAGAGAGTCTCCGAACCTCAACGTCTGAAGCTTGCCTAGGAATTGGACAATTCCAAAAAGAGATTCCCTTGAGAAACGTTTGAGCTGTCGGAGACGTAGCTGCATATAAAATCGAAGAGAAGGCAAACGGAGTCAATCTAAAAAATTGCCGTTGCTGACACGAATATTTGAAGTGGCTCGGTGGTCTCGAAGAATGAGCGTGGTTCGAAAAGGAAACGCGGGAGGGGCAGGAGGGGCGGGGGGAAAAAAGGTAGAGAACGAATTAAAGTCGTGTGGGTCCCCAAGAATCCAGGATGGGAACCGGCAGGATCAGGGGAACCGGTAGTTTAATGTGCAATTTTTGCGCGCAATCTTGTAAGACCGATTCCGTGGCGAAGGCTCCGACGGTAAAACGTTACTTCGTAGTAGACGTGGATGAGCCGGATCGAAACGCCGCGCACCATTTCAAGACATCGACCGGGCCTCTCGAGTCGCCCTTAGCTCTGGGTCAGAGCACTGGGTAACGGCATTGCAGGCTATGTACCCACCGCGAATCTGGGTTATAATGTAGTAATTACCCACGCAGACATACCGACCTACCCCCCTTGAAACGTCGCCGCGTGTTCTTCTTTACTTCCCGGCGGTTTTTGACCATCCATTCAACAACTCGCGCACGACGCCGCCTTTAACACAGAAACAGCCGCTCCTCTGCGCTGAATTTTAACGAGACGCAATAAGGCCCTTGTAATCTTTCATACTAGGCCGCCGACGTTTATGGTAATTCGCATTTTTACACAACGATTTCGGAACGCTGAATAATTAACGCTTTAACCGTCCAAGGGGCTATACCGGTTTTTCGTTTGCAAAAATTCGATTTTTCTGTTTTATTTAAGTATAAATGTTGTAGAATATGTGTGTGCGGAAGAATTTGCTCGAATTCATATAATTAACGTAGTTAGTTGAATCTTTAAAAAATAAATTTTTAGAGAATCTTCATCACATACCCTGTTATCGCTTGAACCAACATTTTTCAAACCCATCAATTTTGTCTTATTTTTTTACCGTGCTGAAGACCGCAAAATATAAAACGATAGATAATTTGACTTAAAGGTGCCGCCATTTTGTAAACAAACCAGATTTTTAATTTCTTTTGGTTCGAACCATAACATATCTTCACACTGATTAATGAACAACTTCATTGTTATCATTATTAGTATTACACAGCTGATTAAATTTTATATCAAAATTAAATTAGGAAACTACTTACCCCCTTCAACAAGAGGCAGGCAAAAATGAAGATTCTCCACCGCATACCGTATTAGCGTCCACGGTGGAGCACTAGAAAAGTGCGACTGCAAAATCACAGAAGTTTTCAATCACAAAAACTCTTGAATATTTAAAAATGAAGATAAGTAAACGTACCTATGATAATAATCTCGCGTGCTCGGCTGGCCAACCCTTTCAACGCGTCAAAGTACACTTCAGCCGAAGTGAACACGTGACGATATAATTATCCGGTAGGTTCTTCAGCAACCAGATTGACGATCGAGATCTGCAATATCAGTACAAAAACAAACATTAGTTCGTGGAGAGAACGACGACGTTGTTTCGACCGTGTTCCTTTTGCAATGACCTCGGTGTGTAGAGTGAAACGTCATAATAAGTTATTAGTATCAAACGTCGAACGTTGAACGAACGAACCAGTCCATCATTGGACGGCAGACTCGTGTTTAATCGTCAATTATCAGACACGCTCGCCTCGTGCGACCACTAGGCCACCTGTCCCAAATTCCTGCCGAATGTCCGGGTTTTCGCTCCGTTACCTCGTTGTACTCATGACACCCGACTGCCACGATCGACATCTATAGGTATGAACTGAATTCGTCGAGCTGAGATCGCGTCCCGAAAAATCGCAAAATATATTTTCTTCATTTTGCCATCGATCAGAAATCCTTCACCGCTATTAACACGGAAAAGCAGAAAGATTTCTCGAAAACCGGATGTGAAGCCAAACGAGAACTTTCGGTAAAAGGAATCGTGGAGCACACGAGCTAACGCTTTCGATACGATTTTTCTGGGGAATTCGTCTCGGGAACGGTGCTGTTTTCCTATTTGAAGAGAAGAACGGCGAAGACGCCACTCGGTAATGCGATTCATCGGAATTATGCAGGTTCAAGGTGCACACAGTGCACGAATGTAGGCAAGTAGGTTCCCGTCTATCTGGTCTCGGCGTTCTTACCGAATCCACTTACACGGATCCGAGGCCGGGATCGTCCCTGCCAATAGATTTTCGTTCGATTCCGGATCGGACAACGGCCGATACGTGCGACAAATCACCGATTTGGGATTTGAGTGGCTGTTTGTCTGGCATTTCGATGGCAGCGCGTTGGGAATTTCTAAAAGGCCACGAACAAGCCATTCCGAGTCCCTATTGACCCCTTCAGGCACCTGGTTTCCAATCGATCACGGCTCCACTCTGTTTCGTCCAAATCTCGATTGTCGTGAAAATGTTTTAATACTGTTAATGTAATGTCGTAATAATGTTTAATGTGTTTTAATACACCGTCTACGAATAACACAAAAGTTCATGGCGTCCCCGGTTATAATTAATACATTCAGCCGTGACCGCGTGCGCGAGTATCGAGTGGAAGGTAATTACGATCCACCGAATGATCTATACCGAATTCCGTTAGCACGGCGAAGCCACGGACGCTTGTTTATTACCAGCATACATTAGTTATTATTCCGCTTTGCGATTCGTGCCAGGATAGACTGCGACACCTGTTCTTTCTTTCGCTACGGGGCCGTGGCTGAATAAAAATCACTGCCGGCTGTTTACACGTCCGTTGTTCCATGCTAACCATGAATCGGGCACGCCGAAGATGTGGCGTGGTGCCAAATACATATAACGGTTCTACCGGTGTGGTAATTCCAAAGTCAGGCATTCGCATAATGAGCACCTAATAGTAACCCATATAGAAGCCACTCGAAATCCCGCCTCGTTCCCCTTTCTTTCGGACACAGAATTTTTATTATTCCTGAACAATTTTGTCCAACCACAGAATTCTGCGGTAAAATGAATAGACTGATAACAATGAGTAGGAAGATAAAAGAATTCAAGAAAGCTTATTGAAATTATTAAAGGGAAAAACATATCTTTATTTCGTTTCAATACCTTGTAATTGGTACAGAAAATTATTTTACATAAAGATCTGCAATCTAGCTACTCATTTACTTGTTACGTACTGTAAACGATTGATCTCTTTCTACATTGCGAGATGTATTTCTTTAATTTGGGATGTTATAAATGATCATTTGTTGACTTAAAGTGTACGATAGAAATCGGTGAAATATTATCCTAGCATCTTTCATGCAACTATTTCTGTGGAGTGTACGAGGGTAATGTCAATTATTCGTCACAAGGATTAATGAAAGTAGATAAGGAAAATTGTCTGCATTAATTTCAAGGTACAAGAGCTCCAAAGGCATATGTTTTCTTAATAATCTGAATGAGTTGGAAATAATGTATTGTTAAATTCCTGAAACGGTTTTACTGTTTCGCATCGGCTCATTTTTAAATTCATTAAGATCCACAGTCCGGTAATAGCATTTAAATTGAAGATCCTGATCAGTGGTACAGTCGAATCCGACACGGAGTGAAAAACAAGAAGTATCCTGTTATTAATCACGCCTCGGGGAAGAATGGAAACACGGCGATATTCATTGCGAATCGTCGCCTACAAATCTGCTAATAATCTCGTCGCGGGATTTAACACGGGATCGATCCTCGCCGAGTGAGATAAATACGTTAGCAATCACTACTGGTATGCCGAACGCGCCTATATACGCCATATGATACGCACATAATCCACATTACTCTATGTGCGACGTAACGACCACGCGGTAATCGAGCGTAACGCAACAAATTGACAACTTGATGACAACTCGATGCACTTTCGATGTAAAGGTGTCGTATTGCTGATCGATCGTGAGAGATATTCGCCGGAGCTCGCTGAAAATCGTCTACCGTTAATATACCAGCTGCCGATTTACTATCCACCTTTCCTATCCGCTCGTTTCCATCATCATTCACGGTATGCATTCTTGCTTTCAGACAATTAAATCCGTATCCCTTCATACAGCGACACAGAAAATGACTTTGGTGGACCTATCATCGACAAGGAATTACATTACAGCTTCATATCTTTATTTCCATCAAGATTTCGTTTCGACCCGAGAGAAATCGTACTGGGGGTCATTCGAAATGGATTACGCGGGAACGAGCGATTGATGGCGAAAAAATTGCTGCAAAACGCACACGTATGTGCAGAAATACGTGTGCACGTTTCTGAGCTGGCTGCACGAGATTAGCCCCAACCGGCGAGTAGCCACCAACTGTTGCGGCGATGCACATTCGATATAGAATGAAAGCGGTCACCACGTGGTCGGCTATACATAATGCGCTGCATATCCCACGGCGCGTCATATAATGTCTCCGATCAAGACTGCAGCTTGCTGTTATTAGCAACGCATTAGAGTCACGACGAATCCCGCTGTAAATAACAGTTTAATCAATGGCCCGGATAATTGGATCACACTCTCTAGCGGGCGACAGGTGCATCCGGAGGATCCTGATCGAAGAACGACGTCGCGAAGGACCTAAACGATCGGTTATACATAGATCGCGCGGTATCGAGCGTGAAAATTGGAAAAGAGGTGAAGAGAAAAGCGTCTTACGTTTCGCCACCCAGGTTGTCGAGGGTTCTTTTCGGTTTCCGTTCCGGCGAATCCGTAATCAATGTCACACGAGGAGCAGGAACGCACCTTACACTGATCGACGCACCATGTGCCGAGAAATCTCCGCGTGGTCGCGCGGTCGGAGGCACTCTAAAGCACAGTCAGTTGATCTCAACAGATTTCAGCCGCGAAAACGGGGACAAAATCGGCGAACGTGTGTGCGAGGTGGTAGAGGATCCCGGGACGTTTGCAAGCCGATTCGTTGCTTTTCTGTCTGGTTGCAAAGAACGAGTCGTTTCGAGTTCCCTGAACGTTTCCCGCGCGACTGATCTGCAGACGGATTCGCACCGGGATTCGCCGCGATATCTGTTCGCGGCAGCTAGAAAGACGCGGTTGCGGCGTGGCTGCGGAACCGATGGTGCACGCGAGAACTCAACGAGTCGGAATGGGGTACACCTGTCCGATATAGAGAGTATACTATAAACGTGGCGGCCCGCCCCCTGACCCAGACACATGGTACAGTTATATAGGTCCCTCAACAGACCGGAGGATATCTCTTGTCGTTCGGTCGGGCCACACTCTTGACGACCACGACCATGACTCGTGGACGTGGTCGCGGTCGTGCTCCTATTCGTCGTTCTTGTTCTTCTTGGTGCCCCTGTTGCCGTCTGGCCGTATGCACGCGACTTGTTAGACATACGACGCCGCACCGTCGTTAGCACGCGTCTCTCTGCCTGCACCTGCTGCGATCCTGTGCTACCGATACTGCGAATTTTTGACCGAGCATGCAGGTTTAATTTCATTCATGACTGTCTTCGAAATCAGACGGGATTTGAAATCCTGTTCGTGTCGCGAGCTTCGGGGATGTTGGCCCTTTCGAATTGGAACTTTGATGTTTAGCTGTAGAGTATCCTTACTATTTGTGACTGATATTCATGCAGAAAGCTGTGGTTTAATAAGAAATAATTTTCTTAATGAAATTATACAACTTGGAAATTCTTGTTCAACTCCCCATTCTGTCGTCTTTTTTGAACTGCAACTTTTCTGCCGATCAGTAGAATGTCATCTTCAATATTAAGTACTGCTATTTGTACAGAAAACTGTGGAAATAATCGGTTCTTTAATCATTTACATAATCAAACTGTATGAGAAATCACAGAAATATAAATAACTTTTATAAAGTCTGCCAACATGTTTTAAATATTTTCGAATATCAAACTCTAGAACCAAAAGAGGAAACAAATTTATGATAAAATAAAACATTTCCTGATCGTAACTTCTACGAAACAGTTTTTACGATCGATTAAAAGTAGGTCAAACGTATTTCATGGAAATGGAATGCAAAGCATCGTAATCCGTTAGCAAGATCATCACTAAAACCGTGGCAAATCATTTCATTTCTTAAATTAGTTTATGCAAATATCGGAACATGTTCGTCTTGTCTTGAGTGTACCAATTGTTCCGATGTAACAGATATTTCAGTAGCCGATAAAGCGCGAAGTCGCAGAATGCGCCTGTTTCCGGTGAGGATTTAACCGTATAGTGCACTTTCATACTAATTACTAAGAGCAACATGTGCACACACGTATAACCAAGGTATGAACGTAGTAAATGGGTGAATCAGCCGAACAATCAACCGACCGACCGACCGACCGACTGACCGCACACACATTGGTGACCTATAGGTGAGCACCAGCTGGATACGTGCCTTTGTGTGGAACAATGGATGGAATCTTATTAGCGGGAATCATTGTTCGGTTTCTCACTCGTGAATGTGACGCGCACACGCGTTTTCTGCTATTCGAGTGTCTGGCAATGACAGTGAATTGAAGCTCGGTTGCTATAATATTTTACTTTGCGTAACCATAAATTATTAAAGCTACTGAAATAAATGATCAAGGAGAAAATACACATGACATAATAACGGTAGCAGCAAGTGTACTATTAGAGAATTAAGAATAATTAAATCCTAATTACGCCGAGTACACTTAGATTTGCAACTATGTATGTTGTAACGCGTTGTGCTCGATCTCATCCCTGGCGTGGTAGTTTGAATGAATAAAGGACTGATCTTCAATAATTTAATGTAAAGTTGATGTATATTGCTGTGTGACGTCAACTTAAAAAACAGACACATTTCCATACATGAGTACACTATTGAAACATTAATATATTACATGGTTACTGCTTACTACGAGATCACAAACAATAGTTTTGTGCACGCCGCTGTCGAAATGACTGTCGTTAATAAGCGATCGATACTATCGCCTCGAATTAATATATATTATTTACAATTGCATTTACACAAAATACCTACATTTTCTTTCCTGTGTATTTACATCGAGTTTGCAATACAAATAAAATACACCGTATATTGGCAATTTGATCGTTCAATTATGGCCGCGGCAACGGGTAGATCTCGCGGCTACCATCATCATCGTACTTCAACTCGCGACTGGAATAGCGCATCACCTTTTACGACATAGTTTATCAAATAAATCGAGAATCGTAAAATGCAGAGTTCCCGAACAGCGTTTAAGCCGTCATTTCTTGTATTACACGGCACACTTCGCCGCTATAATTGACACATTGCGAAAATACTATTTCGCACAACAGCTTTTTCTTCGTGTTTTCTTTTTTTGTTGCACTTTTTCCATTAATTTTATTACTTCTTTATTTGTTTATTTTTTTTTTCTTTTAAATCGAACCAAAGCGACACACTGTTACGACGTCGTGTCGGACACCGAACATAGCGAGTGTTGTGAGCATGTAATGTAACTCTTTTTGCGATAGATAATAATGATTACATGCAAGACAAACCTTGCGCTTAATATAATCGGTTAAATTTATAATTTGCGTTTTATATAGAGCGCAACATCAAATGATGATCCGTATGGTACGTCGAACAATTAACTTTCATATTGAACATTGTGAAGTCGTCTCTAAAATATAAACTGCGTTTGTAGAAAAACTTAACGATGATGCATTTTCAACTTCTGCCCCATTGTTTTTTCACTTTATTTTTTATTTTTTTCTTCTAAATATTGTCTTCGATGTATTACGCTATGTCTTATCACGGTAAAGTTTTATAGAGTATATACTTTTTTTAGAACCCATTAGGATCCGAAAATCCAGTTTGATTTTCATTTAAACTTTGTAGATACTATTTAACATTTTGTCTAACGATGGATCACCAGGGAATATATCTGTAAGTTTTCCGGTTATCCATATGATTCGTTTCGATCATTGATTTTTTTTTCTACTCGAACGTCGCTTGCGTGCCCGTTTATACTTTGTTTTTCACCAAGGTGCTCTTCGCCTTTATATAAATTAACTTGAAAAAGTGCGATGTCACTCGCTCGCACACACACTCGTTTTTTTCCGCTCGTGACACCGTTCTGGCAATGCGTTTCTATAAAACGTAAAATGATCACAGTGGACCAGCACCGAAAGAAAAAATATATAAATACAAGAAAAGAAAGTCAATAAAAAAATATTGTCAAATTTAAAAAAAGGAAAGAAAGATATACAAACAAAATATAATGAAAATACATGTTAAAAATCTATACGCGTCTCTCGTGTATGGCTTTCTTAAAGCTTTAGTGAAAATAATAATAGTTACAATGAATCAAACTTCCCAACTTGTTTTTCCAGAAAGCATCCTGAAATATTGTCGGAAGATCTAACTCGTAGACACATCGCCAAGTTAATTTTGGTATTACTAATTAGATTTTTGAAGCTTCTCAAATAATCCTCTATCAGAAAATATCCCGTCATCGAAAATTTGCAGCACAATCGCGGTTTACTTTGATAAAACAGCGGTTAGTGAATCCTAGATCATTCGCCAATGCAAAACATATATGTATATATATATGTATACTGGTGTCCATAGCATTCTCTAGTTATTAACAATAGTGCGTAAATGAATTCAATGTGATGTTATGCAAGAGCGGACGCCGGCAGGGAACTGTGCTTAGGTTTCGTTTTATTTACAAAAACCTTTATGCAACCATTGAAATCGGCGCTCACGAGAACATGGCCACCACAGCCTTTGGTGCGCTGTTCAACCACAGGATCAACGGGAGGAACGCCTACGGTTGAACTAGCTAGATTTTTTGCATCTTCCTTGCTCTCCCAGTGCTCCCTCTCCTCGATTTGTTTAATAATACTATCTGGATTTGGTGCAAATACTGCGCATGTTACTACAGCGTTATGAGCTTTGATGCCCTCCCAGAAATCATTCCGGTCTCTACGTACACTAGAGAATTTCGAATAATCGTGATGGGTCTTCCAGATATAAATGCACTGGTTTTCCGAACCGCTAACTATATATTGCCCGTCGGGGCTGAAACTCGCTTTAATCTGGCTACTGACGTTAACGTAGCCCTTATATTTGCATGACAGATTCAAATCCCTCAAGTCGTATAATCGGATACGGCTGTCGTTCGAGGTGACCAGGATCTTGTCTTCACCGGGCATAGGCTCGATGCCGCTGATCTTTCTTCCGGTCGAGTTCTTGCCTCTGGTCGACCTGACGTGTATCTGCGTGTGATACTTCAGCTGATCCGTGTTGTAGAATATACATCGGCCGTCGTACGAGCCGACCACCGCAAATTTTCCATTCTGGCAGAAGTTCGCGGCGGTGATCAATTTGGTTTGACCGTCGACCTCGCTCCACACGGCAACTTTCTTGTCCGGGATGTTCCACAGCCGGAGTTTACCGTCCAAAGATCCTGACAGGAAGTATCGATCGTCGCGAGGATGAAATACTATCGCCGTAACGAAATCAATATGCTGGAAACAGCAGAGGCATTCCTTTCTCGATATGTGCCATAGCCGCACGGTTTTGTCCATCGACGATGACAGAACGAAGTAATTCTTAGACCAGGACACGTCAAGCAAGTCCGAAGTATGACCGGTGTAAGTGCAAAACGGTTTCGGCATGAACGGACTCTTCGTCCCCTCGATTTCACTAAAGGCACTAGCCACAACGTTAGGATCTTCCATCGACTGTTGCGAGACCAGAGACTCCTGCGAAGGGGTGGGACTAACTTTCTCCGCGTTGTATTTCGTTCGCATATCCTGAAAGTAGGTGAAATGGTCGCGCAGGACCCAAATTCTCAGAACTCGGTCTTGTCCCGCTGTAGCAAGCAATCGCCCACAGGCAGAGAATTTCATACACCAAACAGGACCCACGTGTTCGCCGCTCAAGTCCTGAACGTGCTGCAGACAACTGAACTCGTACGGTCCCTTATGGCTGTTGGACGCTTTCAATTTGATGTATTGCTGTTCGCCAGGATAGACTTCGTCTACTATGTCCATAACGTCTTCCTTGTGCCTTGCATGTGATACCTCTTGCGCAATAGACTTTGCTTTGTCCATTGTTTTTTTCACAGTGGATCCTAAAAATCGTTTTATCTTCTGAGTCCTCTTTCGAACTCTGCCAACAGCTACATCTTCGTCCGGCGGTATACTGGACATTTTACTATCGACACTTTCCTCGTCGCTTTCTTTCTCCTTCTCGAGACTAGAATTGCTTATATATTCCGAAGTAAGTCTCATAATATGAAGCGATAAGGGATTAATACACTGCGGTAGTTTATCTTCCGCTATACTTAATGGCACTCTTTCACCAGTGTCTAAGTTTAATACAGTTACTTGTTCTAGTATTTCCTGAAACGAGATAAATGCCTTATTTGATTGATAAATTACATGACAAACCGTAGCATCTTTATTTAATCTTTCAATCAATGCTATACCATGTCTGTTAGGCGTTTGCCGGAATCCGTTCTTGTTCTCACGAACATATTTAACTGTTTGACCATGTCTTGATCACCAGCAGATTTTCGTCTCTCCTTTGAACCTGGAGAACTAATACCTGAAAATTTATGGGGACCCAAAGAGTAACGGCCAATGCTGTTACTGGACATGGACCCCATTGGACTACTAGATTTATCGCTCGATCTCACACTCATTAATTCAGCCTTGACTCTTTCTATTCTTTCCAATTCTTCAGCTGAAGGACCTTCTGCTTTCAATTTATCTTCGTCCTATAAATAAATAATGATGTATATCTGTATCATACATTTACGCAACGTGCGTTTATGTAAATCAATTGCAATACACACTTGTGGTTTAACAACATACTGCCCTTTGGTCGCGGACCGAATATCGAGCGAATGTTCAAATTCTCTAGTGATCGACTCGATCGTACTTGCTGGACTTGGTAGTGGCGATGCAGGCAGCACTGATTCGGTTGTATTAGGCTAAAATTACAGGTCTTCGTTATTAATTTTTCGAACATAATACGATAGATGTAACAATTTTAGAAAAATACGTGTTACACACTAAAATAATTGTACTAATTGAAATGTATCGTACAGCAAGGTCCGTAGGTGTTTGAGCTTTTGACTTTTTTTTACGTCTCGGTGGTGCAACAGGTATTCCGACCACAGTAACATCTTCGCTTGATTTTCCGTTATTCTTTGTACTAGCGATGACATCCGGTTCTTGAAGCATAACAGTCTTATCATTTTGTGAGTGAGAAGAATAGTTCGATCTGCCGTTAACAGAGGATTCCTGTAGGAGATCCCCTGATAACGTAAGGATGCTGGAGGACTGGGACACCTTACCAGATACTGTGTCCTCGTCTTTGCTTGGAATACTAGCAATGGAGGACATCTGGCTTTCTCGGGTAAGGATGGCAGAAGGAGGACACTGGGTTACATTTGTTACAAGTACAGCAGAAGCACTGTCCCCAACTCCAGCTAAAATTCGACCCACTCGTCCTAAAGAGGTCATGCTTTGTAGGCTAAGAGTATCATGTTCAATAATTCTAAAAGGATGCGTCGTTTTCGAAGGAGCAGGATAAACACCCTCGATAGATGATGTTTGACTATCTGGGGGGGAGCTATTAATTGGGATATCATCATCTTCCGTTTGCATGCGATGTCGAAGTTCTCGAAATCTCCTTCGACCGACAATTTTATCCGTACTCGATTCCTTCCCATCTTCTTCCTAAAAGAATGCACAAATTTATGAAAATTACTATCACTAATACCAGCAGTATCGATAATATTATAAACCGAATAGATACTTACAGATTTATCTTTACAAGGTACAGATTCTGTAGTTACATTATCCTTTGGTTCTATAATTGGTTTTGGTTCAGCAGGCTTTACAAAAACATCATCCTCGTCATCTGCTTTTTTAGTAATATCTACAGTTTCCTTGGATTGTATTTCAATACTAAAGGAATCACGTGGTTTACTTCTCCTATGAAAATCAAATACTCTATTCTTAAGTAGAAGACATTAAAATTGTTAGAAGTTGAAATAAAATTTATTAATTCGTAAATTACATTGTTATACTGAAATCATTGTATAGGGATTTAATATCTTTATTACAATATTATGTTTAAAACGAGACAGACATACAAATATAGGTTGACACAAGTAATACGATAATTACTATGACATTAAAAGTTATTTACTAACTCGTCGTAGATATAGTATCGACAATTAGAGCTCTACGACAGTTACAAATGCCGGCCCTGAAGTGACTGCATAAAATCATAAAAAGCGATTGCACGAAAGTACTCAATTGCAGACCTAACCAAGAATAATTAGGTACATATAGGAACATGATACAACAAGAAAAGACAGATATGATAAAATGATCTAATAGAACGTGGAGCGAATGTTGTGAGGCCGGAATAAAATCGGACGGGACATGACACCGAGCAAATGAAAAACGCGGAAAAAATCAGTTCGTAGCAGCTATTATTCCATAAGCGAATCAGTTCAAATTGTTACGAAAGCTACATAGTAACAATTTACAATGCACGCGTGTTGTAAATAAAATAGTAGCGAAGATCTCGAAGCGAATCACATGACAAGCGAGGATTAGTGAAATTACCGTGAATTACGTTGGAAACTATCGTCCTCCGCGTCAAAAAATTCTTCGGAATCGCTGCTTCCAGACATTGTCGTCTGCACTGAATGATCGGTAATAATAATATTGTCCACATCGATACTGTCAAGACGCGTCACGCGTTTCGCAAAATCGCGAACACTAGATAAAAGCGGCTACAGGACTGCGATCGGCACGAAGTCATGATTTGACTTCTAATAGCGGTTACTGAAATGCACTGCCCCGTGCCGAGTACGCTGGTGCGTATTTCAATTATCCTAGTTCTTTCAGACGTGTATTAACGATGCGAACGTGGTAACACTGCACAAGTCCATCCAATAAAGAGGTCGCGTCATGGAAAAGAGTTGTGCGATTGGTGAACAACGAATTTGCAGCCTCGAACTCGTGCAGCTGCCCGCTCGCCAGCATGCCTGCTGCAAAGGAGGCGAGCCGTCACACAAAAGCAAGATGGAGGATCTCACAGTCGAAGTATGCGGCGAAAACGGAGCATATTATAAGGTTCGTTCTGTGAAAAGTATACAAAAAACCGGGCGGAAGATTGAGGCCGTGGATAGACCAACTCACGGCCCATGGCGCGGTTATAATCTCACAAAAGGGACGCCCGTACTTCGCGAAAGCGCGGCCCTCAAATGTTCGCGAGGTAACGCGGCTTCCTCCGACGCCATGTCTCGTTTGACAGGGCGTGATTTTCGTCAGCTTTCAATGTTACGATTCGCCTCGACGCTTTTCCGATTCACGGGAACGCATTCCCTTTCTATCGAAATTCTAGAAACGCTACTCTCGTGGGTACCCCGACTGCATTGCAATATTATGTCCGATTGTCTGTCTTATGCCACTCGCTGCACATCTAATTTCTGGATGAGTATCTTTTACATGCATCGTATTTCATTTTTTTTTAGGGCTTTGTCACCGATGTCTTTGAGGACGAGGTTATGGTACAGTTCGAAAATGAGTAAGTCTCTTCCATGCTCCTCCAACAACAATTTCAATACCAGTACCTCGATGGTCCACTATGATTACAAACTACGTTAATACAAACAGTAGAGCTTTTTGGCCTCCAGGAATTCGATTGTTTTTATCAATTACGCTTCTGATAGCTACACGCGTGGTAGCGAAACATTTATAAGTTCAATAGATATCGAATGTTTCTTGTACCTATGTATGTAGTTTATAATCTTCTGGTATATTTTTTTATTTACTGCTTTAGTTCTAAGTACCTGTAAAAATGAGCTTTCATAATGTTCATAAAGTGTTACGAAGGATCATTGAAATTTATTGTAGTACTTCTCAGGGTCTGTATTTTAATGATTTAGTTTGTATGAAGTTCTATCACATTCGTGCTTGTGTTTAATGTTTACTGATACAATAAAACTCGGTGCTTGAAATTGAATACTATAATATTTATAAGAAATTATTATATAACTATAATACACATAGTATAAAACCATTGTTTGAATCATTTAAATATTTCAATAGTTATGATAGCATCTTTATCGTAAAAAATTATAATTTTATATAATTATATGGGTTTATTTACATATATATATTGGAATTTTTTATCCATCTAAAAAGTATTGCAATATTATACAACATATCAAAAAATATTCACGTGCATCTGTTTTGCATAATATAATAATACGTATTATTTTCCATTTCTAGTTGGCAACAAGAGTCAAAGTTTCCGTTTGCTCAAGTACGTCTACCTCCAAAAGATGGTCCCAAAGCCGAATTTGTTGAGAATCAGGAAATCGAAGTATTTTCTAGGTCCAATGATCACGAACATTGTGGATGGTGGAAAGCAATCATTAAGGTTAGTAACAGTACATTTCACTTTTTGCGCGTTACTTCTAGAAAAGACTATCTACCTAATTTGTATTAATGTTTGAATTTATTATTATTCTTCTATACGAATGTTGAATCTAGGTATGCACATTAAAATTCTTGCATATTAATCCTTTCTAGTCATGAATTACTCATTAGTGTACTTCCCATTCGTCTGATGATTTTTATGCGGAACATTTATTTATACGCTTCTGTGCAATGTTATGTTTCATATGAACAATAGATAAATGTTATGAAAATGTTTTACATGATTCTATAGCCACTCTAATGTCAATGCAGTTAAGAATGATCGAATTGTATTTCATATTCAAATGGATGAATATCCCAGCTCATAACCGCTACAAGAAACAAACTTGCCTGGGAATATCCTAGCTTAAAACTAGAAAGGGTTAAAATGCTGCACAAATGGTTATTAAAATTGTATAATATATTAACAAATTATCTCAAAATTAAATAAACAAATTTTTGTTTTATATATCAAAATTGATGTTTCAGATGAGCAAAGGAGGTTTTCAAGTAGTCGAATATACCGGATGGGAATGTGCTTATACTGAAATTGTAGCTAGCGAGCGACTGAGGGCTAAAAATCCTAATCCCCCTATTGATAAAAATACATTTCACAAGATCGAAATCGAAGTACCTGAAGATCTAAGAGAATTGTATGTAATATCTTCTCTTTTACTCGATGATTGTCAAATTCATTGGATAGACGTGTGTAATATCTTAAAAATCTGTTTTACTGTGCACAGTGCCAAAATGGAAAATGTACATAAGGAATTTCAAAAAGCGATAGGTGCGGCAGTGTGCCGATATGTGCCTGAACGAGGAGTATTGCTGGCCATCTCCCGTCATGAAACTTTACATCGTCATAGTAGCGTCCTCCAAGAAATGCACTTTAGAAGCTTGTCGCAAAAGGTATGTGGACAAATTGATTTAACTGTTAATCGTTTTTAACTCATTTTCTTAGTACTTTTGATTCTTGTTAACAAAAATATAAACGAATCATGCAAGTTCATTTGTGTATATCTATATTGTTTTTCAAGCACGTACAGGTATATTTGTGTGTTACAGATTTTACTTTTAAAAAGAACGGAGGAAGCGGCACGTCAACTGGAGTCGACAAAGCTACAAACTATTGGGGGGTAAGTAAAAAAACAATTTATTTTGGTGTTGCAATTAACATAAAATCTTGTGACAATTAATACCTGCCCCTATCCATACACTGTCCTGGTTACCATCCTGTCTGTGGTTTGCATTTACTGACAGGAAAGATTCACAATATTTCCAATCATTAATTAATATGTTTGCTTCGACATTATATAATTTTTATGAATGTTATTATGTAATCACACTAAAAACGTTCCTATACGTTTCATTTTCGTTTCCACATGTTACATTTGTGATTGTATATAAAATCTTCTCGAGAAATTTATCAATACATTCTTCAAGATCCATACATTTTATGTGTCAATCGCCATTTTATTTCTCATACTTCTGCCAATCACAAGAGCACGACGTGCATATTGTAATAAGTCAGCACACGATGTACTTTTCATCTGTCTTTTAGCAAATGTCACTTTCTGTTGACATACTGTTTAAGTTGTTTTGAAATACTGTTGTACATGTAGGGTAATGCTATGTTTTTTTCATTATTTGCTGATTACGATTATCAGCTATATAGAATAGGATTAGATCAATATTATTTAATGCATTTCGTAATACACTCTCATATTAAATGTATTAAATATATTTATTGCTACTTGTTGCTTTCCCATCTTAAATTATCACCTCGATAAGTGAACAAAAAAAGTATATGTATACATATCATCCTATTAATCAATAATCATTATTATTCTCCAATAGACCTTGTATAATTGAGTATAATGAACATAAATTTTTAAAATCGATTATTTCACGAACAGTTCAGTTATTATATAATACGAAAAAGAAATAAGATATGCATGCATTTTTGACTTTTCGTGTATTTATATATACTAGGACAATATTGAATTATTGTTACAAAATTTTCAATAATTATCATTTCATCAAATATGGAGTTATTATGCAAGATGTTTGTATATTAACAATCATATCAAACTTTACAAAAGTCTACGTAGTTTTAGATGCTTCACATATTTCAGCAAGTAAACAACACTATATGTCTCAGCAACTAATACGTATAATTAGGGCTGTTGCTTGCACTTGAAATTTGTTTACATGTTATATTCTTGGAACACTACAATGATTTTTAACTAGATATTTTTAGACTGAGATTCTCACCAAAAACATTCAAGTAACGGTTTGTATGATTTTTTGTTAAATTAATTAAATAACAATATTTAATAAATCTTAGCAATCTAGTGGAAATTGAGGATAAATTTTTAGGATACTAACTCTGGATATTCGTTTGTTTTAATACACCCCTTGGTTCTAGACAAATATTTCACATAATAAATAGTAAGCCATACATTTTTATATAGCATTATGTTTCATTTTTTCAATTATTAATATACTAACAAAACTTATATGTATAAAACGTATACGTAGCAGTTTCCGAATACTTTTTAACATTGCATCGCTGCTATTAACAGAAGTGTGACTCGTTTTCAGTAGGAGAGTGAAAACTTCGCTAATTCTCTATGTGTTAACTAATAATAATGGAAGTGGATTTGGAATGAAATTTTCTATATTTATTGGCGAGGAGCAAACAGACAGAATGGCAGGGACACAGGATAGGGCCATTTTACACATGACTTTCCACTGAGTTACACCAGAGTTTGTTTCTCATTTCAGCAAATTTAGATCTTCAAACTTTATATATCAGCGTGTCTCAGACTTTGAGGCAGGAGTGAAAACAAATTCAAGGTGAGATCACAGCAGCGTGGTTTAGTCTTAAGTTAACTTTAGCTTATTGTATGACAAATACACAGCTGCATTTTTCAAATTGAAAAATGAGACTACACTATAAATGTGCATGCTTCGGCGTTGTGTAGATTATTCACTGAGACCCAAATGCTTTAAATACACAGACATATAAAATTTATTTATTATTTATTCTTTTCTATTCATTATTTGTTTTGTAGTCGAATTTTTCCGTAAACCATGAAATAGCGAATAAACACAAATGGGTAGCTGTGATCGGTTTCAATTACTTTTCGTTTTTTTTTCTTTTAAATACATATATGTGTTTAAGTAGAGTTTTGCGTTCATTCATTTTTCCCATATATAAGAAAACATTCTGGCCTGCCAATGTTTGAGAAACACTGATATATTAAGTGTCTTGCACAAAAAATTAAATAACTCTATCTCATGTTTTGTTAAAAGTAAATCATTTATTTAAAATACTGTTGGTTAAAATACTATTGTACTACTAAGATATCAATATTGAATAATCTGAATTAGGCTTTTATTTTATTAAAAATTTTCTTCGTAATTTTGTTATTTGATTTCGTATATTTTTTTTATAAAAGGTGTAAATAATTTATATTTTATATGAAAAGAACTTAAGACTATATCGAATATTATAATAATATACACATATTTCTAAAAAATTTTTGATTGTATTTGATGAAGACAGTAGATACACCATAATTTCCCTTATTGTTCTAATGAAATATTTAATAACAATATAGGAATATGAAATACTCCAATTTAAATTCTTTTGAATTTTTAAATGATTTTCTAATCATATAAGTTTTTAGAGGTTGTATATCACAAGAGTCTCGTGAAACTTTTCATATTTAAGTAATAGGAATGTATGCATGCTTCATACAATCATGTGATTATGATTTCACGGCTTCACATGTCCTATCTTTTCCCTTGAAAAGTTCAGAACATTATATTACTCTTCAAACGTATTTATTTACGTATTATTTATTATTGTGTCAAAATATATAGGTATTATTTACTCCTTTTCTGAAAAATTAATGTGCGTGTGTATATAATAACAAAAAAGTTGAGGTAATATAAACATTAATTCAGATTTAATTATTACAGACTACGTAGAACAGATAGTAGATTTATTCTCGATTTAATTATAGTTTTGTTTAACTTATCTTTCACATATCATGTATACCTTCAATGCACCTTATAAAAAAAATTTCTATTACTTTTATCTGTCAGGATGCAAGCCACAGATAGGACCTTCAATTCTATTAAAACATTTTGCTTTTCATAACTGTACTCTAACACATTAATATTGTATTGCATGTTATTAACAAAGAAGGTTAAACTTTGTATTATCAGAAATATGAAGTTTAATAATGATATATACATATTATCAGAAATGTAGCTAAATATATATATATATATATATATATTTCTGATATTTGCACTTGAATATTGTTCAATAATTTAAAATATTACTAAAACTAATTGTATTAATTAGATTTCTAAAAACATTGTTTAATACAATTGTACCAAAACATGTTCATTATAATTACCTGCATTATTTCAGCAGGAGAAATTGTATATTGTCATCCTTATCTGAAACGAAATATTTGAAAAGGAATACGCTTTATTTTTTTAGATACACAGATGAATTTAATGTACGGGAAGAGCTGATGGGTTTAGCAATTGGTGCTCATGGCGCAAATATCCAACAAGCGAGGAAAGTTGATGGAATTACGAATATAGAATTAGAAGAAAATACGTGCACATTCAAAATATATGGAGAGGTAATTATAAAAATTGTAGACATCCTATAAATTGTCATATCCTCTTTAAATGATAAATATTATATTGTTATTTGTTTGCAGACTCACGAAGCTGTGAAAAAAGCTCGTTCCATGCTTGAATATAGCGAAGAATCTATACAAGTTCCACGTATTTTGGTAGGGAAAGTAATTGGAAAAAATGGTCGTGTGATACAAGAGATTGTGGACAAAAGTGGCGTCGTAAGTATATTTATTTTATTATTTATTACTCTGGTAAGTTATAAGCACATTTTTGTTATAGTAATACTTTATGCTTTTATTTTTTTTTTTTTATACTTTGAAGTATATAAATTTGATACATATATTTATTTTTACATTACATATAGTACATCTGATTTAATTGTATACACATACTTGTTTTTTAAAACATTGAACAATTTTTTATATCGTTTGCTAATTTCAGATCATAACTGTGCATATAAATTGAATCCGAAAGTAGTATGTGTGTACCATTACTTTATTGACTATATATTTTTATATAATAATATTTTTTAAAGGAAATAGTTAAACTCAGAAACTCAATACTGTAGTGAAAATGACAATTATTTGTTATGGGTTTGGTATATGCTATACAAACCTTGTTTGTTCTCGGTAGATAACGACTGGTTCGAGTGGAAATGTATATACTGATAGAGTAAGTATATCATGTTCATTGTTTTTGATTTTTTTCAGTTAGCTCAGTTATGTAAATTATATATTGTTACGAATATTCTTAAAATTTAGACAGCCCACTCGAGCCAGTCCCACCCAATACTAAAATATCCTTTTTTTTTTCAATTGTTTGCTCATGCATTTTTTTTCATATACAAAAATTTTGACTTCAGAATTATGTTGTTTTATAAGAGAGAACTATAATTACTTTTTAAAAACTATCGAATAATATTTAGAAATGAATTTTTTTTACTTTATGAGATCAAACAAATTATTTATCAAACGGTACACGTAGAAAAATTTAATAACCCGAATTTGAAATCAATTGACGAAAACTAACAAGCAAGGGTGACTGAAAACTAAAGGTGTATGGATGCGATAAGAAATTAAATTATTCATAGATCGAATATTTAGTGCTGGTTTAATGGACAATATTATTCTCAGTTTATAAATTTCAGGTACGTGTAAAAATAGAAGGAGACAACGAACCTCAACCGACGATTCCCAGAGAAGAGGGTCAGGTGCCCTTTGTCTTTGTTGGAACAGTGGAAAGCATTGCTAATGCCAAAATGTGTTTGGAATATCACTTGGCACACCTGAAGGTATATACAATTCAAATAATATTACTTTGCTTTGTGCGATTTCATATTTTCAATGCTTTCTATTTTATTTATATAAAAAAAATATATACAAAATGAGTCTATAACTTTCATCACCTTAATTACCTCCTTCAATTTCGCAACATACCAATGATATTTTTGTAAATGTTTCATGTCTCTAAAGATACTGGAGATAATCAAGGTGATAGAATTATTGCTCAGTTTTATTGTGTTTTGTTAATGTAATTTTGTTATTATTCGTTTTTAAGGAAGTAGAACAGTTACGGCAAGAGAAATTAGAAATTGACCAGCAGTTAAGAAGTATGCATGGATCGACCACAGGACCAATGCCTAACTTTCCTCCAACAAGACGAGGAATGAACGCAGGCCCAGAAGAAGGTAGTGGAGGACGAGGAGGTCGTGGTGGTCAGTCTCGTGGACGTGGCAGCAGGGGTAGGGCTCCTACCAGACACAATGCCGGTAATACTATTACTGACTATATCAACAATCTAGAGAACACACAAAAACGTATTGGTAGAAGCGGTGGACCCAACAACAAAGACAGTAGAGAGTCCAGAGATTTTAGAAACAGAGGACGCCCTGTTTCAAAGTAACACTTAAATGAATTGTTCACGTCAAATGAGTTCTACAAGACTTCTCATAGAATATTCCTAGTAGAAACTCGTTTATTTGAATATAAGATGACGATATTTGGTTTGGGTAAAAAGTCATATAATTATTACCGGTACGCTTACTATTATGTTTTTAACGTAAAACAGTAATTTGTTGAATAAGACAAGTATTAACGAACATATGATGAACGGTATAATTTTAAAGATACTTAGTTTTTCAAATTATGAGTCCGAAAATAAGTAGCGATCAATAATGTAAATTCATAGTGAATGTATCATATATAGTAAGATTTGTAATCAACTGACAACCCGAAAATCTGAATATGTTTGAAACTACATTTTCAAGTAATAATTAAGTTTCTTTGCTTCTTTTCGTTTTACATTGGAAAAATAAATTTTGAATCTCTAAAAATCGTCCCAATAATTCATTTACGTCTTATTTCACTTATTTTGTCTTTAATCGATTGTTCCCAGCAAAATTTTATCAGTTTCATGTGTAAGGAATTGCTTAATATCAGTTTTACTAAATGAAATATTTTAAAAATGAGGAACACATCATCTTAAGATGTATTAATACGCGAAGAAAGTTTAAAGTAAAGTAATTTGTGGCTCAGAGAAAATTAACCAGAATAAAACTGTAGTTAAATATTTTTAATTAATTATAAATAACGTAATATATATTGTTGTATGTAATACATTACATATGTTACTATGTTATACACAACAAAAAATATTTATAAATTTACGTTCCAGTAATATGTTGTGCTAAAAGAGACAAAAATTGAAAATATACATATTTTAGAATTAAAACAATAATATATATTATAATAGGTATTCGGATAAACGAGTTTGTACTTTCATTGATTCTTTCAACTATTTCTTAAATAGTGTTTTGTCACTTGTATCTTATAACATAGAACAAAATTAAAAATTTCTAACTTTGTAAACATATTGATATAAGTCCAGAAAGTGTTGATTAAATATATAAAAAGAAACAAGATAACTTTTTAGATCTATTAATATATTTGATATTTATATCTTTATTTATGTCCAAATCAGAATAATTCGATTTAATCGAATTGAATTTAGCTTTTGTTAAAACTTAGATTGGTTAGAATTTTGTCATTGTTTGATTCTATGTATATAAATTTAAAACTATACTTGTTACAAAGATATTTCAGCTATTTAGTTTTTTAATATGGATCATTATTTGTAATTCATTGTGTGTTTTCATAATTAGAACATTTAAATTGGTGAATGAAAATTTTGAATTCATATCCATTGGTATATTAACAATTCATTACATAAGACATGGATTTATAGTATAATAGCACTAATAACTGCAACCATATGCATTTACATGTATATCTTTAATAAGAATGCATGTAGTGAGTAAGTTACTCATGATGCGATATACTTTTGATTTATTGTTTGCTTAAAAAGTAAATACAATACATTTTCTCATTTTGTGTGCGAATGGTCGATTCATACAATATATCGTAAGAATGGTTAATTTTTACGAAATAACAAATATTTTGCGATAAATTTATACTACATACCTGTATAACAATTTTTAATATTTGGTTCACCTTATAATAACACATGTATTGTCGAGAGAAAGATGAAAGATTTATCTTAATATACTAAATGTAATTAACTTTATTGCCTTTAACTATTAACAAAACTAAATGTTAATGCTATAAATTGTTTAAAGTTGGTGACTAAGGAACGATTATTATGTTATTATTTTTATTAATAATGTACTTAAATACGTTTTGTAATAAAATTTATCTTGTGAAATACTCCCACGTGAATGTGATTTTTATGATAGAAACTAGTAAGTAATAATGATGACACACATTCTGCAAGTACTTTCAACTGTTTTAATGCTGTCACAAAGAATGACTTCGTGTCGTATGAGTTGATACAAACGTAATTATTTCATGTTACAAACGTTTTTATTATGAAGGAGAAGATGATTTAAAAGAATAATGTTACTCAGTCCCACAAAGTATTTCTTCGCTTCCAATTAATATTTTTAATACTCGTAACGGTGAGGACTATTATTAATGTCTTTGTTTCAATATCGATCAACATGCACTGCAAGTGAGACCACTAATCTTTCATCGTTCCATTTGTTTTGCGAAATCGTTAAGGTGTTCCGTGTCCATTATATTCCGTTGATTAATTTTTATGTAATTTTTGTTATAAACATTGTTCAATTTGTAGGTTTACGCCGAGATACCTTAGACGGTAGCGAAGATCGTGTAAGGGATCTACCTCCAAGAGGTGGCCATCAAGGTGGTGCCGGAAACTCGGGATACATGGGAAGACAAGGCCGTCCTCCAGCCCAACGTAGAGATCGTAGAGACGAACGTCGCCGAACCACAGATGATGAAGATACGGTTCTTGATAGCCAAGATGTGTCAAGCATTGATAGAGGTAACAGCATTGTTTGAATAACACTTCACATCACACCAACCGTTTCGTCCTAAGGAGAATAGAACGTTAAATTAAATATGCTTTGAGAGTGGCATGGATTGTGGAGCAAACATTTGTGACCATCTAACACTAACAATATCAGTGATTAACTACTAATGCACGCTACTAACATACGCAGTAGCTTTGTATGGTATATAACTATATAAGATATATGTAAATTTTGAATACTGGCTTTCTCTTGATGGTGTATAAAAAGATGGTCACAATGGTTTGTCTATGCATAGAGTCTGTATCAAGTGTGGAGGGAGGACCTAAAAGCATAAGGCGAAGACGACTTCGACATTCTCGGCAGCGTAGTGCTACACCGACGAATAATCGAAAAGGTAACTATTTATATATGTAGGTAAAGCATTGTTGTAGTGTTCCTTTAGGACGATCGGTTCCGGTTGGATTTATTGAGTGCAGTATTAGATGGACACTTTTAATAAATCAGTGTTTAATATTTACGCAGAAATATTCAAAGTTAATCCGTGCATTTGTTTAGGCAGCAATGCCGGCCCAGGCGAACAATCAACAGTAACTAGTAAAGAAGGGACACCAGCAAACGACATTTCTGCTACAAACAGTTCGCAAGGGCCCAAGGGCCAAAGAGAGCAACGGGCACGTCATCCTCGTATGCAACAGAGCAACAAGCCTAAAGAAGCTCTGGTTAATGGTACCAGTGGCTAAATAACCACTGTGGTCGACAAATGCTACTTATGTATAACGTTACACCTGATGAGAGCTATTAACACCCAGCACATAACATGACGCATACCTACGCAAGGACTACACGATTATGGAACGCGACATGATTAGTCTACGCTCGTTGTTAAGACTGTTTGCTACCGATAAGAAATACGACAGTTGTTTAAGAAATCGTCATTCTCCTTAAACACATTTAAGGACACATATTAATATCCATGCATGGTTTAGTTTAATGATAGTAGTTATACTATCATGTTTGATATATGGATACATTCATTGGGAGGTAGTGGAAGCATTTGGTAAAAAAAGGAATCCCCTGATTGTGAAACTGTGCCTCATTTTTATACCGAGCTCCCAACTTGTGTGACAGCAATTTGGACGTACTATAAAGTACCTCTTAATCACATGTGAAATGATCCAATAACAGGCTGGATATACGTGGCTCGTACGTCAATTATCAATTTGAACAATTTTCGTCTAGATGTGTCGCACTGTTTAATGCAAAAAAAAGAAAACAATCAAATGATACGTACAGGAACACGTAATCTAATCGGTTCTGTTGTTGTTTCTATATTTCATTGATGAGTTCTTTGTTGCAAGAAGTTTTCAATATATTGAAGGGCATATTATTGCGTATAAACGTACGACGTTTGTGTTATTGTGTACTTGTTTTTTGGAAAAGTGTCAATTAAACCCACTGGGTTTGGAGCTGGTTTGCGACATAACTATGACGAAACTTAACATGATGCAGGAAAAATGAATTTCCGTTGTTAGACCTAACAATGGTAGGCGGCAGCTGCATGAAATCTGGGTTAAAAGGTATTCCCAATGATGTTCCTTCTATTTACTTCACAAGATTGAGTTTTTTTTTTATTTACGATTATTAGTAGAATTATTTAACGACACTAGATTTTTATGTTTCGATGCTGAGTGTTGATTAATAATACCATGATGAATGCTAAAAATGACTTATTTGATTGTAAAAGAACACAAAATGGGTGTGCACAAGAAGTCGGTTTTTATTTCCGGGTTCACTTTCACGTAATTTAGTCTTTTTTTTTATTACAGTCTTAAGCATACTATATCAAACATTAGGATTTGATATAAAATTTATTTCCGCATTGTTTCGCATGATTTAAAAGGAAAGTAAACGTATACTTAGTAATACCAATGTATGATGTGCCAGAGAAGGAATGATACATGTTTTATGATATCTAGCTGAAGTGCAGACTTAGCGCATACCTTTATTACTATAATACTACTTAGTCGAAATGTGGATGTCTGAAAAAATAAACTAGCTTTACTATACTAAGCTATAAAATAGATACGGTAAACTGTTTTAAATTGACTATTAGTGAAAATTAAAAATCAAGCGTCAACTTAAAACAGTTGCCTCTTCTTCCGGATATGACAACAACCAATCGGACGTGTCTCATGGATTTTGCAAAAACGCATGGCGGTTGATGCAACACTTGACACCAACAAAACAGCTGCCATTTTATCTGAATATTCTTATGGCGGCCAGAAAAACTGAGATATCCCCCAACTTGCTTGTTTCAGATACATTTGTATTGATTGCAGTTTGTGCATAATTTAAGAATAAAACATTTCTGTACATAGAGCGGTCATTAGTACGGTGAACCACAATTTTTCCAAAACATTAATAATCATTTTCTAATCTTGTCAATTGTTTTAAAATATAACCTTCATCCCTATCCTCAAAACAACAAATAATTTTACATATAGAAGATACTATTCTTCTTATTTAGAAAAAAAAGTAAAATTAAAAAATACGTTATATAGTTAAGTGAGAGTTGTCTCTGATTGATTTCGTTATTTTCAAAAACATGTTACTACATATATAAATTATTTTTTGTCTTGCGTATTCGGATTTTTAATAGTTTTTTGTTCAATGGATATTTCAATCATATAACAATCATATAATGTACAAGTGTTTATGTAATAATATTCAAAATGATAATGAAATTTCGGATGCAACAAGGAGGTAACATGTTTTTTATATGACGAAATACGCATTCTGGAGTAAGATTGTCCACTAATCCTGGAATTATTCAGCGTATATCGTTCAATTCTCATGATACTGCTGGTTAGGAATGAAATTGTCATCTTCAATTTCATTTGTCAGCGCTAGATCTACTATCATTATTCAGAAATCATAAGTTGCTGACGAATCGCCGCCTTCAGTCGCATGTACTTATTGGCATTGTTCGCTGGATTGAGTACATCTACAATGCATAGCAAGGAGAAGGAGAAGTATGAAAATATAATAAAATGGAATGATAGAGAGTGACGACTCTAACCCATTGGCGTAGATCACGTAAACTCAGAATATTCAGTAATTGCAAGTAATTGTCAGTAATCTCGGCGAAAGGTCCCTATATCTGAAAGTCATAAAAATATGACCATAGAATACCCATACCGCAAGAAAAGACACTCGTTTTATCAGATAACTTTCAAGTGTCTAAAACAAAGAAAACAACTAAATATTCTGATCTTTCTTATGAATGTAATTAGGTAAATATTTTAACATTTTCATTCAAAAAGAGAGTCGATTTTTACATATCAAAATGAAAATTTGACTTCCATTTAGTGGCCCTCTAGTGGTGCTTCAAAAAACGTTCTTGTTTATGCATTTTGTTTGCTGTTTCTCATCTCAACTATGTGTATTTATGATAAACCTCTAGTCGGGTGCCGTCAGCTGTTATGTCAAGTTAACATCCTTAACCAACAAAATAAGTGAAACTTATCAATAGTGCGTGACTTTTCAATAGTATTCTTATTGCTTTGCCGAAAGTGTGATAAAGTTGAAAGTATTTGTGTGTAGAAAGAAGGTTCGTGTGCATATCGGTTCAATCAATTTTAGTTGGTTTATTTGTACATACCTGCATTTGTCATTTATACATAAGGTTTCTTAGTAAAAATGAAAATTTGTAATTATGTCCTTTACACGAGAAGGGGTTACCTCTTGATATGGGGACTGGTACTTCATATTATCGACAAAAATTCGATCGTAATGAACACACACATGCACACATTACTCGTATGTTTTGTGCAACGCACGTAAATGTTTAGGTCCATTACAAATGGCGATTATTTTGTATCTTGCAATACATTCGTGCTTTTAATTATCATACGTATGTTTACTCCTAATAGGATAACTTTTACTATCCTTTTTTGCATGCATACGTCATGGCGATGATTTACATTCTATCGTTTGCACACACACATATTATATGTATATGTGTATATATATGTATTATATATATCGAGTTATCAAGTGCAAGGTATACCAGCGAAAAAATTTGCACATTGAAATGAAATTATAATCACATTTTTGCAATTACAATCGATGCACGGTATTAACGCTTCCATCGTTGTGATTCATCGTGATTCAAGGACTGCCCATGAAATTTTATTTCGAATAGGATATACTTAACTTGTTTCACGCATTACGATTTATAGTTCCCTGAAAGAACAAATAAGTTGCAATCCAACAAGAGTGTGTTGGTTTATCCACCATAATATCTTCGGAATAAGAATTAAATCGGCTAGTGTTAAACCGATCTGCTCGAATATTTCGTGATACATGCTGAGGATTTCGAAATGCTGATTACCTATGCGTCTCATGGTCGCGGAGAAATCGTAATTGATGACAAGTGTCTTGACAGACTACATAATTCCCTTTTTAGTGAAAGTAGAAAAGTCGATATGCAGTGAGAAGTTAAAACATAAAATGGATTCGCGGGACAGTGATCGATATTATGCAAATTAGAAACTAATGAGCGCACGATCGAAAAAATTCGAATTCGAAGCTTTATAAATCGTCTATTTCGTGCATCGAGTACGATCGTTGTATGTAATCATATGTAATGCTACACGTGCATGTGTGACGCAAAGTATAATCGCCCGTATACCGTATGTTTCGCACGTTTATATATCGACGGAGATTTTTTTTCCATCAGCAAGTAACTTATGCATTCTATGACCTACGAGTTAGGAGAATGACACGGTGCATTAGATCGTGAGAGTCGCGGGACATCGATGTACGCTGCTGGCGTGTTGTACATATATCGAATAGTTTTGAAGGTTCGGTTTTGTTCAATGTTTGTTTTTTTTGCGATTGTTCCATACAGATTCAGTTACTCGGCACGGTGAAACGAAGAATGAGACTGTAGAGACCCTAAGTACCTTGCAGAATGTTTAAAGAAAATGATAGCAATTCAGGAGGCTGCAGCGGTGCAGCTCCCCGACCACGACGAATGCCACGATTTTCTCTGCGCCGATTATTATACTCAAGCCCTCTTATTGGCCGACGAATTATCAGGACACCTAGTTCAAGCAACAGGAATACTAAATGTGATGATAAATAATACTGGAACAATTTAGAAACATAGATGAATTTGTTTGCTGAAGGTTTAATTATCATTTCAGCTAAAGACCAAACTGGCAGCAGAATTACGGATGTCGAAAAAGGAGAAGCCAGAGTAAGTAATGGTTCGAACCATTTTCAATTTCAGAACATAGATCTACAGCGTGCTTCCAGCAAAGGCTCTGTACTTTCTTCCGCCGGAAAGGTATTTATAGAATATATCTGTGTGGTGAAGCTTACAGGAGATGTCGAGTTACCATTTATTTTTTGTTATACCTGTTAGTCGATAATTGAATACAAACATCGGAACATAATGATTTCAGAGCAACGAAAATGGCATTATGGAATGTCCCCTATGCTTGGCTGAATTGCCAATGGAATTTTTCCCCGTGGTACAGTCTTGCCATCATCGTAGTTGTTATGACTGCTTTCAAACTTACCTTAAGGTCGAAATTTCAGAATCTAGAGTGAATATTGCTTGTCCTGAGTGTTCTGAACCGTTACATCCAAATGGTAAAGATATTCTCTAATCCAAACAAAAAGTGATAAATTGTATAATTTTGGGATTTATTTGAATTGGTCAATTGTATTTTTGTGCAGACATTAGAATGATTCTAAATGACCAAACACAGTTGGAAAAGTATGAAGATTTTATGGTACGAAGAGTTCTTGCCGTTGAACCTGACGCAAGATGGTGTCCAGCACCAGACTGTAGTTTCGCTGTTATTGCCAGTGGTTGTGCTTCGTGTCCGAAATTGCGATGCGAACGGCCAGGATGCGACTCGTACTTTTGTTACCACTGTAAAGCACGATGGCATCCTAATCAAACCTGCGATGCTGCTAGAGCTCAACGTACTCAATACTATGAACGCAGCTCCTCTCTCAGTTTCAGTCAGAGCGATTCACAGCACAGTACGTATTCTTTGCTTATCTAGAACGCTTAATCTCGTATAACGTTAACGCGATCCAATCTTTTGTGTCATTTATTTTCACAGGAGATGACATCAAGCCCTGTCCAAGATGTCAGGTACTGATTGTCAAGATGGATGATGGTAGTTGTAATCACATGATTTGTGCTGTCTGTGGAGCAGAATTCTGTTGGTTGTGTATGAAAGAGATCAGCGATCTTCATTACTTAAGGTATTAGTTAATTTTTACTACATGGTATTTATTTTAAACACCAAATTCTTTACATCGTCGTTTACTACATGAATCTCTTAACTATTTCTAGTCCTTCTGGTTGTACATTCTGGGGCAAAAAGCCGTGGTCTAGGAAAAAGAAGATACTGTGGCAACTTGGAACTTTGGTCGGTGCCCCTGTTGGGATTGGTCTCGCAGCTGGCATAGCCGTACCCGCTATGATTATAGGTTGGTCATATACGCAGATAATAATGTAATCTCATTTGTACACATAGCATTGAATCGAATATCTTGTTTATAATACTTAAGTGTTAGTAGATCATAATATCTTAAAGTATTGCAGGTACAAAAACAATTATTATACAGCAATTACATAATACAAGAATAACGTTTTGGCTGGGACGAATTTTTTTGTATTATTTGAGAGATACTATCGTCTAGATTTGTTTTTACGTGGAATTACAGTAAACCCTTCTATAACGCGGAGAAAAATTACGACTAGATTTGTATTAAATTTGTAGTAATTCTGAGTTTCTTATAACGCGGTACGAATTAATCGCGTTATTGGAGGGCTGACTGTATATATATTTCTTGCTGGTTCTTTTTGCAGGTATACCAGTATGGGTAGGAAGGGAACTGTACACAAGATACGAAAAAGCGAACAAGCATAAAAGGAATGCCTTTATCGTTGGTGGAGTAACTGCATCGGTAAGTCAATTCTTATTTTTTACATTTAACTGTGACGTTATTCATCCTCGTAATTACATACGTACGGTAGCAGTGTGAAATTACTAAATTAATCGGAGAGTACCGGCGAAACAGATATAGTAAAAGAATTCTAATAATCTGTACGCGTAATTTAGGGATCACTAATAGGCGCTAGTGTTCAGATATACTTCTACAAGATCATGACAACATCAAGGTATATTTTATTTATGTAGTTTGTACAAAGAAAGAGAATAATATAATTACTGCGCATGTAAATTTGCGATAACAGAATACCGGTTTTATAGCCGTTATAATAATTGCGGGAAGAAATTTAGTCAGAGAAACGGTTTCGAACGAAGTCAGTCTAATAGATAATTGACTTAAAAGTTTCATTGAACGTCGAAAGCACCTCGGAGCACACAGGTTGCGAGTAATTACTTAAATCTCGAGACGTATTTTATTCGTATAATTTCAGATGGCATTTATTGGCGTTATGCTTACTCAATACTCGTACCAAAACATAAACAACTGTCGCAAGAGGAACAACCAAATGTCTTACGTATACATATCGAAGACGTAAATTCCTAAACGTGTTCGTTAATACTTTCATTATTACGAAATATTCTTGAACCGAAAGTTCTATCGTGAACGCTATACTTTCCATGCTAGCGGCATTAGAACGTCGACTTCTTTAACTACCCGCAATTACACCGTTATCGACACAAGCCTTTTGCTCTGGATCACATTAATCAAACTCTGAATGTCCGTGATTCATCGAATCCTCCGGGTTCCACAGCCGTCGCCAGTTTGATTTGCGTCTCGCGTAGATTATTAATTCACAGCAGCACTATCATGAGCGGCATTTACGGCTGACTAAAAATCACTCTCGCTCGTTGCGACGACGGTCTCATCCGTGAATACGCCCTCGCTGTGAAGATCCTTTAGAACGTCGATCAGTCGTTGTTCGGTGTCCGGATCCCCGAAGGCAACATCTACTGATCCGATGCAAAGCAGAAGCGCTAGCAGTTGCGACCGTCTGTAATCTTTGCTCAGATCTTCCCTCGTGTAGCCCAAATCTTTGGGAATGTCGACCCCGAGACGAGAGCATGTGCTCGTCAAAGCGTTCCAATAGATATCGAGGAACACCTCTGTGAATTTCCGACGTAGATCTGTGGGCAACGAGCTCACAATCAACAGAGCAATGTCGTTGGTCGGTCTGCTGTAGGTGACCATTTGCCAGTCGAGAATGCAACATTCGAGACCGTTCGGCCCCTCCTTGAAGAGTAGATTGTTGCACCAGAAGTCTGTGTGTGTGATCAGTGTCAGCGGCCCTTCCGGGGCTAGAAGGGCCGATATTATGTGCATAGTCTTGGGTCTTAGTACTCGCAGGGCCTCGAGTATCGCTCCTAGTCCCCTGTTCTCCAAAAATTTCGATAGCTGCGGTAGGCCACGCTCGACCAGCTGCTGATACGAATTGGTCGCTTTCGCTGTTTGGAAGAGGAATGGGTAACGTTCGGACAAGGACTGTCCTTCGATGACCTTCATCGACAGGGAATGCGCGTGTATGCGCGCTATAGCCTCCAGCGCGACCTGCGTCTGATCGTAGGTCATTCCTTTTCGAAATTTGATGTTACAAAAGTCGGAGTCGCGGAGATCTTGCAACACCAGAATCGAGTCCGGTGCCGTGAGATTGTCCTCGGTCTCCTCCGCCGGTGTGTATTGCGCGTGGTAGCACACCGGTACTGAAAGAGGAATCTCCTCGCCGGGTTTGTCGAGGTTCTCGCGGGTACTCTCTAACGCCAGCTGTTTCTTTTGGAACTCTCTCAAGTCTGGCATGACCTGATGCAAACAGAGTCATAGTTTGTTATTCATTTCGAGCCCTAACTACGTCCGTGGACGCGTTAATTTCGGTAATTTGATTCATCGCTTACCTGCGTGTAAAACTTTATTTCCCGTAGGTCGAATTGGCACTCGTTCACGAAAAACCGACTGAACGGGTCTTTCGGTAGCTCTTTCACGATTAGAGATAGGTCCTGCGTGGTATTCGACTCGTTCAACACGTACTTGACTTTAACGCTAATTATGGTGCTGAGCACGCTTTCGTTGCTCATACAGCCGGGGTTCACGTTACACTCGGTTATCGTGACCTGTACATGACGGGTTAATTTTTAAACGGACTGACGAATACACGCGACGCTTACGTGTCCCCCAACGGCACCACGCTCGCGTCGCTAATCAAACAGTTTAGGCCGCGCAAACATTCCTACAGGCAATCACGTACTGGAAATCATAGTTTCTACTGAACTAACCGGTTCTTTGTGAAACTCCCTTAGGATACCGTCAAGCCACTCCTTATGAATCTCCGGCTTCTGCTCCTCCGTTTCGCTGGAAGAGTCTTCCGCGTCTTCCCAATCCCAATCCATGTCCTTCCAATCCCAATTGGCCATGCACCGTAGAAAACCTCCTCTCGAAGCCTCTCCTCTCCGCCTTTTGTTTACTGGGGACGAAAGTACCAGTACAAACCACTGATTCTCGCGGGCCTTGTATCGTTAATCAAAAAGAGGGAAAAAGACGAGTGTATTGCTTGGTGGTGGGTCGGATGCGTATCTACGTGAGACTACTCCCCAATTGATGCTAATCAAGCGCATGCTACGCTCAGGAATGATAATGGGCAGCAGCGCGCGGCCATTCGCGACTGTTCACATCCGAGCACAACGGGGTTTTATTGTCGAGGCTTCGATAAAATCGCCAGCGATGAATGGATTCGTCGTCGGTTACGTCTACTTCCTGTTACGTTTGGCCGGTCCACGGACGTTCAGCCCGGCGCAGTTCGACGTCCTCTCATTGGGGATTCGCAACTGGCTTACTTCCGCGACACACCCTTGGCGCAGGGAGCACCAACTGCCCGATCCGACGTTTCTCGGCGGAGCCGGGACCCTTTGATCGTGGCGCAATGTGGATCTTAAAGTACCAACTGGCACGGTGTGCACGTTCTATCGTCACCCACCTAGGTGGATGCAGGCCGCAGGGTGGGACAGAGAGGATTTCCCATGCGCGCACTCCTACCGCCGATCAATATCCTTCCTTCCGCACCTCCCACACCTTCTGCTCGCCACGCACTTTCTCTCTGTCGCCTATTACCGTTGCCCCGCGCTCCTTTTCGCGCTCGATGCAAATCTAGAAAACAGATCGCCCCGTCTGTCACTAATCAGCTGTCCCATCGTTTCCATGCACGAACATAGTCCTCCGGTATCGTACCCTATTTTCCCATACAGGGCGTGGCTAGACATCTGTAATTAACCCCTCGAAATCCTACGTCAAGGTGACAGCAATTTTATCCACGAGAACTCCCGTGTCGAGTGACTCGATATTTTTCAATTGCCAGGTTAAAGAGGCTCCTCTGGTCTAGGACCCTGAAAAAATCGATCTTTCTTTCTTTGTATTTTGCTAACCCCCTTCGGTACATGGATTGGGTCTGCGAGATCCATGAATTAAATATGTACTCTTAATCGTTTTTAAATTGTCATGGAATTACTCGTCAAGTTTTGTGTTTGACTGTAGTTAGTGAAAGAAATATGTCTAGAGAGTTGTCGAGAGGAAAAATTCGAAGTTCAAAGGATTAAGGAATTAGGTCATCTTGGGGGTGTAAAATTTGAGCACACTTTCGCAATTTTTTTTATCATGACAGAATGAAATTAGGAGAATCTTTGGAGTATAGCTTTTAGTGTAGAAGTCTCGAAGAGTAGTTCTACATTTTTCATTTTTACGACATAAGCTAGTATCATCCCGATATACCATCAATTTGCACGGTACTCTTTTATACGTGAATTAACAATTATGTACTCACCTCTACGAAGTAGCAGGTTCTATTCGAAATGTTTACTAAACGAGCTTATTTTTTCGTCGACAGTTCCTTATAAATATTTATGTAGGTACTAAGAGTTCTGCATATATGTAAAACCATGCCGCAAACGTGGTGTTCTTATCGTGTATGCATGAACATTTTTAAATCTTTGATTTTACATTCAAATTGTTTCGGCCTCAATTGAAAATATTCCTGACTGTCCCACTCCTGTAGAAGATGTATACAGTATTGGAAACTTGATTAACTGATACGGATATTACAAATAATGTTCTATTTGTATTCCCTTCTTGTTATATTTATCGTTATTGCGACGGTTTCATGATTGTAATTAGCCTGAACAGTCATTTACGACAGAATTATGTAAAATTAATGCATTTACAATTGAAATGAAGGCGTTTTATTTGTTTACAGCGCATGCTTTTTTATTGCTTCGTGTATGTAAATTAGACGTTCAGAGTGTATTTTATACCACATGCCATGTGAATTATTGCGCTCGTTTCCTCCAGAGAAAAGGTCTCGTGAAAGAAAACACGTAATTCTGAATTGTGCTGTACACATTCGCCAATTTCCGGTAGCGTGAAACTACACAATGACGTGCACTACGAATGAAAGTTCGTAATGTAATACCAAACTTCCTTATTTTCTGGTTTCATAAGTCAATACGGAATGGGAGTTGTCCCGAATTTCTTCAAAACTTTATCATCCTCGTTTTCGACTTCAGAATTGCGGTTACGGGAAAAAGTACTTACAAAATTAAACATTAACGTTACAAAAATCTTTGTTCGAACCACAAGCAAATATAGACTTTCAGTATAAACATTGTTTTTAATTTGATAATATATTTTTTTTCGTAAAATATAATTTTGACTAATTTCTGTTTTGTCTTTAAATACAATAATAATTACGCCCGCGCTCTGCGATTTCTTTCACAACTAAGAATTCTTTGTCGTTATAACTATTTGTGAAAGTGTATTAAATAAATAGTTAATAATTCAAGGTTACACATTCAGATTGTCATACTATCTATGATTTTCACACAATTGTTACAGGTTTTAGTATCGCCAATACTAGCAGGACTGGCAGTGGGTATTGGTGTACCCATTTTATTATTTTACGTCTACGGCGTTGTTCCCGTTTCTCTTTGCCGAAGCGGAGGTTGTGGTGTTTCCACAAACGGCACAGGAGTTCGATTCGATTTGGACGACGAGAATGAGCTTATGGGCTCTTTAGGCGCCCGTAACGGTGGAGGTAAATATATCAAATTCTATTTTCTTTTTAGCAAATGAATTTGACAATTACTTTAGCGCTTAGTACGTTGTTAATTAAGTATTTCATGCGCTTAAAATACTAGGTTGAGTCATAAATAATTTCCATTTTAATCTATCATGCATTAGTAAAATAAACAATCAATGACTTCTTTCCATTTATTAAGAAGCTCGAGTATAATGAGTTACTAGGACAATAATAAATGCATCATTACAATTTGTTCCCAGAGATGGAAATTATTTATTGCTCGGCGTAATATTTCAAGAAATTAGATTTATACAATTTCAAAGTAATCTTCATTAATTATGCTAAAGTTTTTAATTGAATTAGAACAATTTTATATAATTACGTACTCACAAAGTTAAAAATAGCGCCACATACTAATGAATGTTGTATTTATAATGATTTACTATTGAAGGGGCTCGAGTGACCAATTGAGACTGACCTAATTATAGTCGTCGGCTTACGCCAAGGGGCAAACATTCCCCCTAGTTAAATAAGAGATAGAAGAGCATCGAGTCGATTCTATCTTTGACCCTGTCATAAATTACGACAATGATTCTTTCAATTTATAACCAATACAATGTCTGTTACAGATGCGGCGTCGATAGACGTTGCGAGTCACCGCGGTGGTAACCCGTCGATAGGTGAAGCCTCGCTTTCGTTGGGCAGTGGAAGTCAATTGGAAAAGTTAGGCCGAGAAAACGACCGTGAGAGCGCTAGCAATGTAGCTCTCGCTGGTACCAGTCTTGCCGGAAGTATAGCTTCTAGTGTTCTTCCGGGAGGTCAGAGGTAAATCGAAATTGTTCATGTCCACTAGAGTGGTCCTTATTTTTCGACTTTCGATTTCTTCCGGTCTCACCACCCCTAAATTATGGCACTTGTTGAGAAAATGATGTGTGAAGCGATAGGACAACGGGAACCGCATTTGCGTTAAAGTTTCAAAATTTTCATTTTCTCACCAAGTGTCACAATTTAGGAGGATGAAATCAAAAGAGCCTTTTGAACTTTGTAGGTAAGGGCCACCCTAATGTCCACGTATCACTTACTAACAAAGTAACCCAGACCTAAAAATTATACTTTTATTCTTTTGCCAACCAGGTTGGAGGTTCAAGCGGACGTGACATCCACACAACGCTTCAGCTTATGCAGCGAGACTGCCTCTGCTACAACCAGTTTATCAGAAAAGTCTGTAAACGCGTCCATAGCTTTGGATGATGGTGCAGCGTCTACACGAGCTTTGGCAGGCTCTGTTTTAAATTTTAAGGTACTTCCTATTGTCGTAAGAGATTGACAAACATTTCAGTAAACACTCTTGTAATGTAATATATCCGTTATATGCATAGATGGATGGCAGCTCGTTAAGTGGTGGTAGAAGCATGGAAGGTGAACAGGGGGCTGGTTCAGTTGCGGGTGGGCACATGGATTCAGCTGGGCAGGCTACATCTCTAAGTTCCCTTGAGGAGGTGGCGCCTGGTTTAGCGAAACGTGCTCGACGCAAACCGACATTGGATCGTCAGTGTAGCGATTCCAGTAATTGGACTGTCTGTGGAGAAGACGGCGGCTCCGAGCGCGTTAGATTCGACGATCATGTCAGTTTCATTGAAGCCGACCAGGAAGGAATTGTCAGCACATGTGGCGTAGGCAACAGGAACGCTGGAAGGCGTAAACGCAACAAGGAGACCGAACAGGAACCGGATGCTCAAAAACCTGCGAAGTATGAATAAATATAATATTTGTTAACTCTTTGAAATTCTTCTTAATCTTCTTATCGCATTTGACTAAATCGATATCAATTTAACTTTATCGCTACAAACTGAATTTTAGATTATGTTTTGGAATGACTTGTGTTAAAATGGACAGATGGGTATCGGTCGTGATCCAAGAATTAAACAGTGAATTTGATTTTAAGTTATTTTGTATGTATGTGGATTTATTTTAGAAATACAACCAACGGTGACGCAAAAGTCGATTCAACAACGGATGATAACGTATCACGAGAGCGAGTCAACGTTGCTACTTTGAGAAACTACTTCTTCCATATTTCCACAGTAACTGCGGATCGTGAGAAGCGATTATCAGTGATAGAAGAACCGTGCCCTGTGGAAGCACAGAACAAACGTGCTCGTATTTTTACATCTTCCGACGAGGGATGCGACAACAGTAACACAGAGGAGAACGTACCCTCTTAAAAAGGAATCAAAGACTGAGTAATTCTGTAATAACGTACACGCCTCTTTTAAATACGGGATATGTAGATGCGTATTTACATATGTGTGTATATATGTATTTAAGTGCACATCACGTGCGTACATTAACGCTGAATTTACTATATTTATGCACACCATGTATAAACGTACTCCGAGTGCAATAAAGGGAACAAGTTGAAACTCGCTTTGAAAAGCGAAATACATCGAAGTGAACAAGTATACACTCTCATGCTTCGAAAGTATGTGTGTGCAAAAATATTCTACATCGGCATACACAAGCTTTTGTTACAAAATGAAATTGACTCTCTTTTTGCAAATAGTTGCGAATCATTTTTTAGTTTTGTGCCAATACATTTCCTTTTTAGTGATGATGAATATTGTAATTTGCGTAAAATTATATTCTTACATATAACACGGTGTTCATAAATTTAGAATATCTAATTCGTTAAAATTGTTCGAAAGTATGTATAATTTTGTAAAAAGTTGACACAATTATCGTACAGTAAATCCTGAATGAATTATGTCAGAAATTAAAGAAAAATCATGTAGACGGTCACGGAGGCTTTATAATGTTGCATTTTAATGAAATATTATATATTCGTCAATTTGTCGATCACGTTTCCAAGTGTATAATATCATAGCCTCTTTGCATATGAACAGGAAAGGCCATTTTTTTCTTAAAAAATAAAAAATATAAGCATTTATTCGAAAGCATACCCGTTGTCGCTACTCCTTATGTACCAATTATTTTAGATTTTGTTTTATTTCTGTAAAAATTGTTCTTTTGAATTATTTTAAAAATGGATCAATATGCTCAGAAAATGAAGATTAAATATAACACCTAAATAAGTCAACCATTTTCATTTTTCCATATTTTTACCCATTTTCTGTAACTTCCCAACAACATTTCGGATCAATGTTTATAATAGGTATATGTTATTCTTTAGAACTTTAGAAGGTACTTTTAAACGAATTTTTTACTTTCAAGTAGGGCTAATAAAATGATTTGTGATCATCCCCCATGCTACACGATGTTCCTTTATGTACGGAAATATATGGAGTGGGACACCTAAATAAACCTGTTATTTCTGGCCATACGAAAAAATTATTCGGAACAGATTTTCACTATTTTAAAAAGCACATGTAACGATAAAAAACATTTTCTTGGAATCTTTTTTTTACAAGATTTCATGAACAAAGAATTTTTTTAATGAATCCATGTAATATTTAATGAATAAAGGCTAATACATAATATTAAAGTATGTGTTAAATTAACGGCTTTTTGGTATAGATTTGTGCGCAATAACAAGCAGTATGAATCAGTGCACTGCAAATTATAGTTTCATTAAAAGAAAAGATTGATGATCTTGAAATTTCGTAAGAAGAAATGTCTACGAATAAAGTTTTTCTATGCTTGCATATGTCTTTCAAAATAGTGTAATTGTGTTATGTAGGTTTTTATACAACCGAAACAATGAAAATTTACAGATGCTCCCATTTATGTGCCCTGCCTGACATATTAGTATGAGATACATCCTCACAAACAATGAATGTCTTAACATTGAATGTTACAGTTTCTAGAAGAGAACACTAATATAATAATATTAGAAAAGATACGGTAGTTTATTACCTTTCATAAACAATTATTTATTTTCGCTCACAGTGAATTATTAATAACTATTTCAGGTGCTTTATTATACATGTCGGATGCTTTGGTTTGTTTTCTTGCTCGAATATGCACCTTTGCATAATATGTTATGCACGGGTTACTAATAATTATAACAAATATTACAAATATATTTTTGCGAATTTATATTCTATAAGGTTTTGAGTTTTAAAGTGTAAATAATTTTGTAAAATTGTCTCGTATATGTATGAACATATAAATATATGTTGAAAAAAAAAGTATATTATATACATATATATATATATGTTTTCGGTTATAAGTAAGAGCTTTGTTATCTATACAAGTGAGCTAATGTCATATGTTAAAAAAATATCTATGAAAAATTGTTTTCATAGAGGTTTATATGTATACAAACACATACAGTGACTCCCACTAATATTCGGACGCTCTCAAAATACCGATACCTTTTTTAATATTGGACTATACGATTTGAACTTTTTTGAGAAGCTACAGCAATTAGTTTACTACAGGATGTGGAAAGAAATTTTTCCAGAAATTGTAATTGGTCGGAATTGCAGAGAAAATACTAGAAGTTGCATTCTACAACTTTTTTATGTGGGCCTATATTGAAAATTTAAAAAATACGTTTTGTAGACCTGTGTCAAAAAAAATATGCATTGTGAAATTTTTATTGAAATCGGTTGATGCAGAAAAAAATTACAGACATTGAAAGATGTAAGAATTCTTACAATTAGATATAGGCCGAAAATCGTGAAAATCTGCAATAGCTCCTTACAACGTCGACCTATTTTGACGAAATTTTCAGGATATGTTTAATTGACACAGATCTACAAAATGTATTTTTTAAATTTTCGATATAGACCCACATAAAAAAGTTGTAAAATGAAACTTTTAGTATGTTCTCTACAATTCCGACCAATTGCAATTTTCGAAAAAATTTCTTTTCACATCCTGTAGTAAACTAATTGCTCTAGCTTCCCAAAAAAGTTTGAATCACATAGTCCAATGTTAAAAAAGCTATCGCTTTTTTTAGAGCGTCCGAATATTAATGGGAGTCACTGTATATACAATATGTTTATATTTAAAAGAACTGGTACGTGAAATGTGACAGAAGCTGCTGTATCATCTATATATGCATTAGTATAGATACATAATTTAGCTACGTAAGGCATGTTTTGAAAATATGTCTGAAGAAACTGCTAGGTGATACAAAGTATAAGAAAGGCAAGCTTAATAAGGAAAAATTCATAATAATGTGCATTTTTACCAATATTTTTGCGTATATTAAGTACTGATTTAAATGTGTATATTAAACTAGTACATTTTGTTAATATAACGTGAGGTACAACTTTCCATATATTAGTAGAAATAATATGTGTGACCACAGGGAATAAACTTATACTTTTACAACATTTAAAATTAATTTCTCTAAGCTTTCTTCGCCAGTGTACATTTTGTATGAAAATTACAATTTATTGTGTATTGAAAGTTATTAAGAGTAATGCCATTTTAAAGATTGTAAATTCGTAAATATAACAGAATACAATGTAAATGGTATATTTCTTTACACTATAATTTTTATTTGTATACTTACACTTATATTGGGTTGGAACGAAAGTTCGTAGAATTTGTAAATTAAAATTGAAAGCTAAAATTCAGATATTCATTCATAGATTTATACAATAACATATTTTCCATTAGGTTCAATTACTTTTTGCCATTTTTGAGGTAACTTCTCGTGTTACTGAATGAACATATGAATAATACCTTAATTTTATCTTTGATTCTTAATTTGAAAACGCTACGAACCTTCTTTCCAACCCAATATTTAATGATTCAATATGTACTATTCAGTGAACGCATCATTAAGATAAAGAACTTAATGGTTTCGTATGCAATCCTTATATTGATACAATATACATTTTTAATAAATACTGTAAGTTAGATTGTTCTACTTAAAAATAGAGGTGACTTTTTAAATAATTCGTCTACTTTTAGCTTAAATAGCTCACTTTGGATTGGTTCATTCAATTGGCACAGAGGATTTTTTACAACATATTCTAAATATACCTGGAAAAAATTCATTATTATTTTATTGAATTAATTATTTGTTTTATCTGTCTGTAGAAATCCCCAAATATAAATTACTCACATCTCTATACAGTTGTTGTAACAATTCTCTAGCATTCTGCGAAGCATTATCCGTGTTCAAAACAAATTTTAATCCCGAAGGAGTTTCGAAATAATGTAATGTGTATTTACTAGTTTTGTAATATAAAAATCCTTCCTTTGGATCCAATGGTGATATTTTACTTACAAATGATTTGATGGAGAACAACATTCCATACATCAATTTAGCTTCCTAAATTTGATATAATTACACGATTATTTAACATAACCTAAGTCGATAAAAAATAATAATTGGTTTATTAATTAATCAGTTTCGTTAGGTTTGACGTTACAAACATTGGAAACAATGTTTGTTTATTTACATTCCATTAAATCATTCTTTACTACATAACTCAATATTACCTCTTCCTTTGTGATCCCAGATTTATTCAACCTATTCCATTCGGCGTAATACAATAACGTTCCATTTTTGGAAAATATGTATAAATTGTGAATTGTCATATTCTTGCTGACACTGACTTATTTTTTTATTTATCTGCTAGCTAGCATAAACGAGTTACGAAGTAGATTGGACATGCAAAAAATTTTTGTAAATAGTGATGCTGTGTATCGAACTTACATTTCACAATCCCATAATTATGGTCTTTTTTACAAAATAGGCTCCTCATGGGCACCAAAACATACTCGCTGTCTATATTTATTTAGCGACGAAACCCAGATACTCAATTTTAGAAAAATTTGAATATCTCGGGAACCAGTGGCTCAAATATTTCTCAAAATGACCGGAGTGACACAACCTTGGACCATGGTCTAAGAGTAGACCAATCACCCAATGTATTTTTCTGTCTCACGTTCGGGGGGCTGTAGAGCCCCCTTACCATTCCGTATCACATCCTACCGTATCGATCCAAACCAATATTGTGGAACTTATATTCTACAACGGCGCTGTTACTGATAGAATTTGATATCTCATTTTACGCCTTTTACGCCTGTTACGTGACGTTTCTACGTGGGAAAGTTTATATTCAAGTAAATCATATGTGGCGAACATCAAGAAGTCAAATTCACACACATGATCGAGGAATTCATACCAAAAAAAGAATTATTATATACTTTCGCTATTATTTAAATTTAAATCAGGGGTCGGAATTATTTACTCGCGACGGCCGATTTTCGATCGCCGCGTCGCGCAGTGGGCTGGATCGAGATATTTGCGGTGACATTTTACTATATATAAAATGTATTGAACTATAAAGGCGTCTTTTTTGAGAAGTCGATTTTACGGAAAAAATGTGACGCATAAAAGTCACCTTCCTTCAATCGTCAAAACGACGTCTCAAAAAATACGCCTTTATGGACGTGTAAGGGCGTCTTTATACATATAAGAGACGGAAGACATGAATACATAAAAATAAAGGGAAAACGACGTCTGCAAAATGTCACCTTTCTCAATCTAGCGCACTGTAGCGTTGAGACTATTTAGTAGGGATGTGCAAGTGCGAGTGCGAGTACCCGAATTTCGAGTCGAGTCGAGCGTTTGAATTTTTCGAACTACTTGAAATCGACGAACTGTTTGAAAAAATCGAAATTTTTCCAATTACCTCGAATACAGCAAAGTCGCGATTCTTGTCAAACAGCCTGTGTTCTGCACGGTCAACTATGTTACGAAAATTCAGTTTCAAGTAGATCGAAGTTTTACGAGGGCTCGAATATACGAGCCGTTTGATTTTTTCAAGTACATAGCTCGCGTTTTTCCCAAACAGTTCGTCGATTTCAAGTAGCTCAAAAAATTCAAACGCTCGACTCGGCTCGAGCTATCGAATCGAGTTTAGCTCAGCTCGTAAATAACGGGTACTCGCGCACACCCCTACCCCTACTATTAGGCTACTACCTTCCCCTTCCACGATGTTCTTCCCCCACGCTTGCGTCTCGGGCCGCGGCAGGCGACGGCAGAATGCAGGCAGCTCCTGCCGGGCAGACCCTGCCAGCAGAATGCCATACATTTGCGTCACAATAAGTATCGGCAGGGTGCGCTGTCCAGAATCGAGCAGATTCCGAGCATCCTCTGCTTTGAGCAGCGTTCTGACAGCATAATGCTCGTCATCTGCTGGCATCGTACGATTGCAGGCTGTGCTCGATATCTGCTCGAGGCCGGCCTGGCTGATTGGACAGTATATAGTGCGTACGTGAATTTACATTTTTTGGTATGACACTACTGTTGACAACACATTAAAATATATATCAAACAATGAACGAGATATTTGTAAAATGGAAGTATTGGAAATTTTGTATAGAAAATCAAGCACATATAGATGACAAAATTAAAAAAAAGGTTTTTTGATTAAGATTGTAATGTATGCGCATATCAACTTGGAAGTTTCTAATAAATCATCTTGATATGCTTTCATTAAATTATACGCAACCCCCGGCTGCCTTGTTTATTAGTAATTTCCTGTGTGACAATGATGGTCAAATTATGAATAATCTTGGCGTCTGGCTGCTATTGCCTCTCGATTTGTTATTTTTTTTTTGGTTGCATCTTCATTTATTACTCTATTAGATAAAAAATAATATCATATAATAACAAACCAGCAAGCAAAGTCGTTCTTTTCTTTTCCCAATGTCGAATGTAATTTGGAATATGACCGTGCAACTTTTTTATAGCGAAGATATATAAGAGGCAGTTTAATTTTGAAGATGATTTATTGGGTTCCACTAGCAGCGGGTTTATGCTCGAATAATAAAATGACATCCATGGTCAAAAGTGAAAGACTTTGCAATACTGTGCACATTATTCTTTTTAATTGACATGCCATTTATTTTTTGTACCAATCTTTTTTTAATTTGCTGCATCGACAACTTACAAAGATGCGATTCTATATACTATTGTGCTTATTATTTCCTTATACATGTTTACGCGTTATTACCGATCACGTTCATCGAATAAACGCAAGTAATTATCCTCCTACTATGTACATCATTCTCCCAACACCTGCAACCTATGAAAATGGTAACCAGTCACGGTAATCGTTCAATCTTATGCGAAAAAAAGATCTCCGCTATAGTTAAGCGGAAAGTTCCATGAAATCGCTGGGAATAAGTTCATAGATTATTCGAGACCATTTTAATTTAATCGTATGTCACCTAGGCAAATAACTGTTTGGTATGCCAATCGAGTTTAGAACGCAATTTGTAAGTAATGTATCTCCTCGGAATGATCTACAATGAGTGAATGCTCTCAATGTGATTGCCTAACTATGAGTCTCTAGAAGTCACACGAATTGCGTTGAAAATCATAGCAACATTGAGCAATCTTTAATTATACCCGAGAAAAACGGTAATGATCTCTTGTATTGAAACTCCGATCCAACGATGTGATAATTCGCTAATAAAAGGCGCTAAGAAACAGATCTGAGGAGAAAAACAACTCATTACATATTTATAGACTCCGGATATTATGCTCTTCTAATAAAAGTGGATAAACAGTATACATACCTACATATATATGAAACCGTAAAAATACTGTTGTATTATTTTTAAGTTGAAAATGTTGTCATATTTTAGAGACCGTTCTTTATTGTTTACCATAAAAATCGTCAATCTACTTGTTTCATTTAATCATATAAGTATTTCTGTGGTGATGATCATTAGACAGCGGAAAACATTAGAAGAGTTTGAAAATGCTTTATTTGAAAATAAATATATAAATATGTGATTAATCGAAGAAACGTATTTGATCATTCCGAACGGAAGCATCTTTAATAATTTCGATTATTTTACAGAATCGAAAATATAAAACCGATTAGTGTTAAAAAATTTCTGCGGACCATTATTGAAAATCTGCAGTCCAGCGATGAAAGTGTTCATCGAAGTCATCGAAGTCATCGAAGACTTCCCCTTGTTTTTCGCGGGAGTTCTCAGCGGCTCGAGTTGCATAATCAATTTGATTCGCTCGCGGTTAATTAAAGCGTGTAATTATTTCTGGAAAATCGCCGATAATCCTTCAACGATCCTTCGGCGTACATATCAATTTACAAACTTCGCCGTGACCTTCGTTGGACAGATGAAACGAAGGTGGAACGCGAAAGATGAATTCAAGTGCGGTCCGCGACACGCACCTGGAAATGAAATTCGATAACGTGCACGCGAGAAGAAAATGGTAACGGAGAACCGGCAACGGTCATTGATTATTCATGATGTTTGCCAGACGCACATACAGTCCTCTTGTCCTTTTCCCCGTTTATTTCACCGCGAGAGATGACCATGTTTGCACAATGTTGCAGCAATTCTCGATGAATTTTAAGCAGTGTCGATAGAACAAACACCAAAGATGATATTATATTTCGGGAACTGTGATTTTATGGAACTCTGCGGTCCTTTGCTTTTCTGCGGAACTTTCGGACATGCTTGCACCAACACCCAGATAGCACAAATACGTCTAAAACACGTTCAAGAGACGTTCGTAGGACATTCGGGAGGTCTTTACGACGTCCCTAAGAAGACTTAAAGGTCCATAAATGTTAATTAAATTAAAAGAAGCGAAGAGTAAAAATAGATTTCGACAAAAACGAGTTTGTTTGTTCAAGCAATGAACTTCAATCAATAAAATATTTTCTTATTCATTCTTTTTAGCAAAAGATTATCGAACAAAAGGGAGAATATCTGATTCATTAAAATTCATTGCTTGGATAAAAAAATTGGCCTCTATTTCACCTTAAAATACCGAAGTTACTTTCTTGCCAACCCAATACATATAGCTTTATCAGAAGAACGCATGTGGGGATTGACATACAAAGTGTAATAAAAATAACAATTGCAATTCAAATCACAATAAAGATAATACAAATTTTAATTACAATTAAAGTCACAATAAAAATTGAGATTGAAATTGAAATTGGAGCGAAAACACTAAAAACTCGAACAATGCTAATCCTTACTGCTAGATTATGGGTACATAAGAACCACACTGTTTATGGTTTGAAAGACGCCTTTTGGGACGTAAGACTTTCAGACCTAAAATAGACGTAAAATGGACGTCTTGAAGATGTGTGCTATCTGGGCAACTCCAGATTTACATTCGACATCGTTTCATTACACCTAATTTGGTAACTCAATATGATCTGTCGACGTTTTACAACTAGACTGCGGATTTTTATGGAAATTCTAAATTTCATGGCTTATTTTGTAAGAACCAGGGTGAGAAACGAGTTCTTCTAACTGGCCTAGTGATTAATGTGTTTTACTAGATATGTTTTCTTATAAAAGTGTGCGCATACATATTTATAACATTTTAGTGCAATTCGCGCCGGAATTCAAATAAATGTATAAAGAAGAACGAAAATAATTATGAATATACATATATTGATTTTTAATATCAACCTAAAATTGGATGTTAATTGGTTGGTAGATCAGATGCCAAACTGAAATTTCTTGTGTTCGAGTATCTTCGAGGAGTTTGAACTTAGCGGCTGCAATGCTTCACCAATATTTGTTCTCGTTGACTTTTAAAATGATTTGATAAATAATGACACAGTTAAATGGTAAACATTATCGACGCTTGTCGTTTGGGACGAAGAAAAGAAGAATTCAATCTCGAGAAGCCAACCAAGCTCCACTTCTGTCGTTGTCGTTCGAATTTATGAGTGCGATTAATGCTCGTCGCTGACTTAAACGTTTCCATTATAAACGCTTGTAAAATAGGGGATCGATCGTCGATGAGAGAACGATTTAAATTATTTAAATGCTATTCTAGTGTACGTTTCCATATGAATTCGAAGAAATACGGCTTGTGTCTTCGTAACTTCATTTTTCTAGGATTTATTCTACTATGAAAAAAAACTGAAGGTAAACTATAGAATATGATAGGAAGATAACAAGATGGTATACGCGTGTAAAGTTCAGAATATGAAGCAGAATAACGCACGGTTCATAACAAAATTATAATAAATTCTTATCAAAAGTAAAGTCTGTCTTATTGTTAGAAAAATTTGGAGCCAATGATTTTTAATTTTAGTAGCCTTTACGACACTTTAGCGAGAACAACATTACATGTGCAATGTATACTCCTAATATTAGGATTATTTGCTTGAAATTACGTCATTTTCCCGTCGTTCCCGAAGGTTCATATATTAAATCTGTTGGATTATGTTCACGTGGCCCATCATCAGTTATTTTTATTTTTTGTGGACGTGATTTGCAATAAAAAGTCGTCGACCTAGGCAGGGCCTCCACCGAAATGGAGGAAGAGATTATTGGTTTTGCTTGTTCCTAACGGTACATGGAAGAGCAGGTTGTATATCGAGTCCTTTGTCCAAGTTAATCCACCGCTCATCCTCTCGGACGGTTACGCAACCATCAAATATTATGATATGTGACCGGGGGCGAAATGTCGGGACATCTTTGACTAAAAAACACGCGCGGCGTCGGTTCCCTGGCCGATGGAAGGAGAAACCATGACACATCGGCGGTATGCCCGCGTCCATCCTATCTGGAACTATAAAAACGCCTGGAAGATCCGACGTGTGTACAGTATCCAAGTGAACACCACATCAATCGCACAGACGTCTACCGAAAACAAACATGAAGACCATACTCGTTGTCTTTGCTCTCTGCTTCGTCAGTGCTCTGGTGAGATTTTTTGAATTAAGAAAAATTTATTTTTCGCTTTGAACCGTTGCAAACATTAACGCGTCGACTATTATATCAATTTCGTGTGTTGTGTCTTGAATTATTCAATGAAACCACCGATATCGATGTTTGTCCCGATCGTTAAATCTTGTTCCAATCCTGATAAAATCAACGTTTTAGAAAATAAATCTTTTAAAATGCAAAGTTACCGTGCATCAAAAATTAATTTGATTTTCTTCGCCCGTACTCGTACACGTTTCTTGTATTTCTCGTACTTGTGGTCATCTTACTTTAATCATTTCAAAAATTATGTGACGCCAGTTACTGCGATAACCACCGTGGCCCCGCTGAGACAACAAACGCCGGTTCCCGCTGACCGACATGACGCTCAACGCGTTATACATAATGACGTTAAAATGATAGAAAAATATTTATATCAACAATATTTTGCATTGTAATTAGATTCCGTAAAATTGGTTTTTTTATTCTTTATAAAAAAAATGTTTCCCGCACCTCTCTACCTTTTATTTTTTTAACGAATATAATAACATAGACACATTTTAGATAATAAAAACTTTATTGCCAAAAAAACTAAAAATTAATGTTTTATTAAAAATTTATCGCGCCTCCTCTGGGAGACGTGCCTTTCAGTTTGGAAACCGCTGATCTATAGAAATATGTACTACGAAAAATAAAGTTCTTGAGTAATAAAGATAATCAAGTGTTGCATGAAAAGCGAAAATAAACGAACAAGTCTCAGAGTTTTTAATTGAATGAATTGATAACCCCGAAGACCAACAGCGAACGAAACGATTAGAAGAACTCTTTGGCTGTTTCGATTGTATAATTAGTGCTACTTTATCTTGACGATTATTTTTTAGATTCTAAGAAACGGAATAGTACATAGTCGGCTATCAAACCGTGTAGAAAAACGAAAAAATTTACTGATAATGATTATCTATTAATCATTCCTTGAGAAAAGTTGTTATATATTGTTTAATAGTATTAATCCCAAATTATATTCAAACAAGTCAAATTCAGTACGTTTATAATATGTTTACAATTTTTTTAGGCACTCACAGATGAGCAAAAGGCTAAACTATCGCAGTACAAGAAGGACTGTATTACGGAATCCGGTGTTGACTCGAGTAAGTCCGAGATTATCAATCGTTAATCATTCTCGTTACTTTTATAAATAAGAGGTGATTTAAACATTTCTTTAATGATCTACAATAATTTATTACATTTATCCTGCAGAAGTGGTAGATGATGCGAAGGCCGGCAATTTCAATGAGAACGACGAAAAACTGGCCTGTTTCTCCTCCTGCATGCTGAAGAAGATTGGAATTGTAAGCGATACATGCTATTGTTTGTTCATTTTAGCCCTTGATCAAAATAGTAGATTGGATAATTTGCATGAAATCAGGTATCGTAACCGTAACCCTAATCGGTTTCAGTTCTTTGTAACCAATGAAAATCTGTAACTCATACTATGAGCGGGTTTTGAGTACGAAGTTAGAACTTCTTTACTTATTTATGATTATGCTTTGGTGCCAAACAGTTGAATTTATCTTCGAATCAATTTTAAATAATACGAGGACAACTTATTATTGATGTAAAGAAATTTATATTTTAGATAGGTAATCACGAAGAGTATGAAGTAATAACTTATTAATTATTAATAAGGCAATAATGTATGTGTGTGTGTGTGCGTGTGTGGGCAAAGAATGCCTGGCATTGTGGTATTGTCGTTGGAGCGCCGATTGGCAAAACGCGGAACGTAGAGACCTCCTCGCGACTGTCGCGAGACGCAAAGAGCGAAAAGGAAAAGAGATTGATGATAAATTGTTTTTTGATTTTCTATTGTTATGGGCCACCCACATGAATGTTTCCCATTCTTATTTCATACGCAGTGTTGAAGACATCGTTTATTTAGTAACTCAGATTGTGTTCAGTTAGGTTCCTTGAATCTCTATTTAATAATAGTAACCCGCTCCTTCTAGGATTTAAGAACCGTTCCCTTAAAGTTAGGATGGGTTACAATAACCTTCCTTGGTTAATCGGGTTTGGGTAAGGGTTAGCGTCGGGTTAGAATCCCTGATGAAATACACTTGCACTTTATATCATAATTTCCTTCCATTTTTCTTCATTATTGCATTTTCTTCTTCTTTAACAGTGACTATTACGACATATTTTAACGATTAAAATTTGTGCATTAGATGAACCCGGACGGATCCGTCAACGAAGAAACTGCCAGGCAAAAAGCACCCGCTGAAGTTACGAAGGAGCAGCTCGATGATGTTTTCAACAAGTGCAAAGACACCAGTAAGTTATATATTCTTAAAGAATGTTATTGCATAAAATTATATAGATGAATATATCCATTAATGAATCTACTGAAACTGTTTCAGCTGGCCCCACCGACTGTAAAAAGGCAGCCAATCTAGTCAAGTGCTTCAAAGACAACAAATCCTTCAAAATATTTAACTAAATCAAAAAGATTTTTGTGGAAATGCGATTTACAAATATTGTATACAAAGAGTGAAACAATGCTTGTAGATAAGAGTTCATAAAATAGTTGTTTGCAAATCTTCCGTTTTCCTTTATTTTATTTTAAGGTCATGATATAAATTTCATTAGCATGAATTTTATAAATTTTAATAAACGCCGTTATTTAAATATAAGGACAAATTATTATTAGCGCTCTGACTGTAATGAATGGTGCAAACGTGCAAATAATTGGCAAAAACTATGTTCCATCATGCAAATTCGTATTTTAAATTAGTGGCGCTGTCCGTGGCAAAATCTTGAACCTGGTAGACAACTTATAAATTTAAAATAGCGCGCCACAGATGGCGCCACGATTCACTTTTTAAATGAAATTTTAATTTTGTCGAATAAATTAACTATTACAAGGTTCTACGTGAACCTTTTTGCACGTTATCATGATATAATAGTGCAATAAACAGTCTAATGTATGCGAAATATAAATATACAAATATAATAAATATACAGAATAACCTATTGCATTACTTCAAAAGATTCAATTCAAGTCCTAATTAATTTAGTACGGAATGGAATAACAAAGTAGGGATTGAATCTATGTGAAAAAAAGCACAGAATGATGTCATGTTTATTCAACTGACTTGTTCCACGTTGGACATGCTCGCAAAGTGAGCAACATGGCCACTAAGGAGAACAATCTGTCCGCGCTTTATGCGGAATTAAATAAATTGGGACAAAACGGGGAATACGAGAGAGCCTTGAAAACCGCTAATAAAAGTGAGTAATTCATCGACTCTATAAGTCGAATCGTTTTCTGTAAATATATAGTAAACATAACCTGTGCTCCGTTTCTTATGAAAACGTTGTGTACTTACATTAGAAAATTATTTAGTTCTAGGGCTCTCTCAAGATGAAGAAGCTGCATTCCATTGCAAAGTTATTTGCTGCATCCAGCTGTCCAAATTCAACGATGCGCTGCAATTTATTCTTAAAAATCCTAAACTGGCCGCGTAAGATTGTTTATCTTGATGCTCTCAGTTACTCATCTGCCCAACCATTCCTATCCTCATCCTTGATAAATGGAATATTGCAACAACACGTAATCACAATCTCCACGAATTAAAATTCACAACTTAACAAGCATTTTCTTTTTTGTGCAGTAACTTAGACTTTGAGAAAGCCTACTGTTTATACCGATTGAATCAAGTGTCTGAAGCACTGAAGGTGGTGGAGAATATTTCTAATCTGTCTTTAAAGCTCAAAGAGCTGAAAGCACAAATATTGTACCGGCTTGAGAAGTATGAAGAATGTTTTGGTGTGTACAGAGATATAATAAAAAATTCTCACGACGAGTACGAAGATGAAAGGGAAACGAATCTTGCAGCTGTGATTGTGAATTTAGCAACAGAGGGCTCTGTAAGTGTTCGATTGAGGAACGTATGTCTTATTATTTTATGTACACGTTTGCTTTTCAGAATTTGGAAGTTCCTGTCTTACGAGAAGACACTTACGAAATGACATACAACGCAGCATGTCATTTAATAGCACAAGGCAGTAAAGGAGATAGAGCGCTATTAGTAGAAGCAGAAAAGAAACTTAGAACAGCTGAGAAAATGTGCAAGGAAGGTCTCGAGGAAGATGGAGTAGCTGAAGAAGAAATAGAGGATGAATTAGGAATTATTAGAGTTCAGCTCGGGTGTTGCCTGCAACTTCAAGGTCGCGAGAAAGAAGCTCAAACTCTCTATACTTCAGCTTTGAAAGCAAAACCAGACGACATAGCCTTGGTAGCAGTTGCAAGCAACAATCTTGTCTGCCTCAACAAGGATCAGAACGTGTTTGACAGCAAAAAGAGAATGAAGAGTGCTACTCATGATAGTCTAGAGCACAAATTAACTTCTAGACAAAGAAGGAACATTTCGTACAATCAATGTTTGCTTGCTTTGTATACTGATCAGGTATAAATCTTATTATGGTCCATTTTTTTCGAGAAGACCAGAGTACATTCACACTGAATATATTCCATTATATTTGCAGGCAGAACAATGTCAATCGTTTTGCAACAAGCTTGCAAAGGACCATCCTGCATTGGCTGCGGATGCAATGTTCATTAAAGCTGTTCAGCTAGGAAAAGATGGCAAAGCGAAGGAAGCTGCGAAACTGTTAACTCAGTACGCGGTCGAAGAAAAAGAGTTACAGATGAAACTGGTCTGTGTGCAACTGTTGCTCAGTCAGGATGAGAAACAGGAAGCGATCGAGATTCTCGAAAATTTGAATGAAAGAGACAAGTCGTTACCCGGAGTAGTGAGTGCGCTTGTTACTCTCTATATGGCTAGCAATAACCGCGAGAAAGCGTCGGCTGCTCTTAAAAATGCTGTCAATTACTATAAGAAAAATAAGGTAGGTATACATGGTTTTTCTCTCACCTTCTTCTCTTTTGTTCTTATTTTAATTATCTCGTGGATTCTTAGGAAACCACGGCTAATTTGGGAGAGTTCTGGCGGCAGGCCGCCGACTTCTACCTTCGTGGTGGTGACATCAAGGTAGCGGCAGACATATTACAAGAAATGGTAGATGCCTCGCCTTCGGACACCAAAACATTGGCACAGTTGGTAGTCGCTTATGTGCAATTCTGTCCTGAAAAAGCGCAACTGTTGTCCAAACGGTTGCCGCCTCTTCATGATCTTGCAGAGAAAACCGATGTGGATACTTTAGAAAGTAGTAATTGGGTAATAGGTACCAAAGTGATCAAGAAGAAGATAGAACCGTCACCAGGGTAATTATTGCACATTTAAGAGGCTGTCTTATTTCTTATGTGTTACACAAATTTGTTATTTTTTAGCAAACCCACTGTTGATCTGACGAAGAAGAAACGCAAGAAGCGTAAGCGCAAGGGTAAACTACCTAAGAATTATGATCCAAACATACCGCTTGATCCTGAACGGTGGTTGCCCAGACATGAACGTAGCGGGTTCAGGAAGAAACGTGATAGAAGAAATAGGGATGTTGCTATGAAGGGTACACAGGGTACCGCTGCAGGAGCCAGCGATCTCTAGTACGTATTAAATATATGTTAAATATCATTTATTATTTATAGGCAAATGGTTTTAATAATTGATCATTATTAACAGCGACATCACCAAAATGCCTACGAACGCAAAACCCTCCCCGAACCCACGGCATAGTCCGGCAGTGGAGACTTCCGGTCCGCGACAACAGCAACGCAAAGTGCAACAGAAAAAGAAAAAGAAGGGAGGAAAATGGTAATCACAGATGCCCGCATTTGAACTGTACTTTAGTAAGTTGTTGTAATCTACACATGTAAAGAGTCAACTAACTTTTTATGTACAGCGCACTATACTGCCACTTTCAAAGTAACCTAGATCAGTTAAAATTTTTAATCTTTAGTAACTATGTTGTACACTGTAATTGGGTCTCACGTGTAAGGATAAATATATATGGAACAGTATGGTACATAAAATATTTTTTATTCTTTTTTTCGTTTTGTTTGCATTGTTTAAATTTTTTTGTCAACTCGTCGACAATATTCGGCAATATAACATACAATATAGGTAACATGTTCCTTGCGTACATTGACTAGGATTTGGCGATACATATCTTTATTCCTCCGTTGGTAACAATTGTATATAAAAATACAATCTGCAGTTCTGTGTTTTCTTCTTTTTTTTCTTGCATAATAAGTCTGTAATATGTGTGTAGATATTATGATTGTGCGTCTGATTTTAACATTCATATAACAGAAATATATACGTATACAAGTGGCATATATATAGAATTCACAACTACATACAATATTTTTCACGTTGCACAGACAATAATAAAATGCCACCAAGTATTTCATTAATTGTTCCATAGTGAAAATCATAACTCTGTGAAGACACGTTTTGATTACATATCACTGTAGCAAAATCGATGTATGCGCATGCGATATGCGTGCATGTATCATAAAGAATATTATCGTATTATCTTCTACGATTCTAACTTATTGTCTCGTATTATCATTGCACAACACAGCATTGTCTGTTGTCGTATATATAAATTTCTAACAGAGGCAACTGTCGAGGTAAGAATATAACCGTATCGTAAAACGTTTCTACATCTGTTTCTATAGTTGTTCTAATAAACGGGACTGTAAACCGTCCTGGTCTAAGTATATATCACTTAAAATACTCGATACCTTTCCCATTAGAAAATAGTGCAACAGGCACACTCGTATTCAACTAGACTGGACAAATTGTGATATGCGTGTATTATATATAGAATACGTAGAAATGAAACAAACGCCGGAGAAACTCATTTACCAGTCCTAAGCGAGTATGATCAGTAATCGGTACCTTCGTCATGCCGCACTCATCTATTGGCAAAAGTTACCCCAAGTATGTTCCCGAAACCAATAGTCAAATCAGTACTCCACAAATGAGCTCGTCGAAGATGAAAAATAGATGAGTAAGGCACAAATGCATGTAAATGTCACAGCATTTACATATGTTGCAAGTAATTCTCAATGTAACGTTACATTACCAGTAGATAATGCTACTTTTCGGGAATTATACCTTCCCAGACGTCTTCCCGCTGTTTATTCGCTAATCTACGTTTTTCTGAAAGAAATTAATTTTTATTTTAATTACCATTGTCTCTAGTACAATCATGCGTCGCTTAACGATGGACGTCTCAGAACGTATCTTTGTCGATAAGTGACGCCTAACCGTACACAGGGTCAGTTCTTTTTACGATAAGTGGTAGTTACCTTTAGCTTCGCGCAGAACGTTTTTCTCGTGTTCGCGTTCTTGCCTAGCCGTAGCCAATTTCACACCTAGAGCACCCGTGACCAACCGCCTTGCCAATGCAGCACAAGTTTCCGGTCGACTCCGGTAAGGTTGCAAAAATTCTGCGCTTCTTCTCGCTTTCGTTTTACTCAATGCCGTGGCTTCGCTCAATGGCCTCGTTTTTACAAACGGGTGATCCGACGCTAGAACCTCGGCGGCTGGAAGTTCAAGAACGTGAGTATGCGTTAAACTATCCTAGGGCCATCGATGTAGAATCATTTCAATTACCGACAAGTGGGCTACTAAAGACACCGAGACAATGCGTGTCGTCTACCCACTTCAACTCGAAGCCACCGTTCTTGAAAGGACTAAAAACAGCTGCTAGATCGCTAGTCTTAAACTCTGATGGGAAATTGTATATCTCGATAACATGAGCAAATTCGTCGCTGGACACTTCGATGTGCTTGGTGTACTTGTAATCGCTTTTCGGTTGTTCTATCATAACGTCGCCCACCGCTGACGTCAGCTGAAGAACAAGTAACTTTAAGATGATTATTATCATTGAAATTAAAGAAAGAATTACACGCATCGATGCTTGCCTCTTCTATGAGCGTCGGGTCTAAGCAGTCGCCGTTGTCGTCAAACAAACTATCCCAATCGCATTCGTCCCTGTTTATCTTTTTAATCGGAGGTGATGGCGGTGGAGCTGGTTTACTTTTTGGTCTCTCAATCTTTTTGACTTTCTTCTCCGGCGGTGTTGTAGGTGGAGGAGTAATCTCCTTAACAGGAGACGGCTCTTTCTGTTCTACATCCGAGATGATCAAAACATCCGACACCATTTTGCGACCTATCCTTTGCGTATTCTTCTTATTCGTTATCTCGTCCTTATTGGAAAGTTCGTCATTCTTTTTATTGTTATTCGACGTAGATATTGTAACAACGTTATCCTTGTATTTATCAGATTCTTCTACCGGTTCGTTAACATTAACTTCGCTATTTACATACGCTTCAACCGAATCTAAACTAGTTTTATCTTCGCTAGAACTACTAGATGTCTCTTCTTCTTTAACAGTCGGGAATTGAAATGCTTCGGGTCCGTCGCATTTTGCACTCGGAACAGCGGAATTGTCTGGCTTGTTTGGCACGTATTCGTTCGCACTTTTTACCTGCCGCTCCGATTTTTCCTGGTTACAGGATTCTACGTCAGACACGACCGAAGAACTCGAAGAACCCGAAGAGTCGGTATCCTTCGAGTCTATCTGAAGACGCGGACTAATTTCATTCTCTAGATTGCTCTGGCATTTATCGAAACACGTATTTGATCCCTTTTTCGCGCATTCTACAGTTTGTCGACTATCAGAATCTACATCTTTGAGATTTAAATTCGACTTTGATTGTCTGTGAGCAGAGGAGGACGACCCGGTGGTTTCCTTCGCTGTGCGACTCGTACGAGTGGATTCCGAAGGCTGTGGACTACCTTCAGTGTCCAAGCTCCTACGGGGTCTTGGAACGTAAACAGCACGGTCTGGCCTCCTTTGGCGAGTAGTTCTTTGTAAAGTGTTTCATAAAACGTAAGGCGTTAATGTGCTTTGAAAAGTATAAGAATTATAATACTAATAAAAGAAAACATCGCCGTAACTTACTTCGAACTAGAAGATGAGTCATTAGATTGCACTTGAACTTGATCTGTGCTCGTCTGTTCACTCCTTGCTCTCCTGGCAGCTGGTGGCCTGTAGATTTCAACTGCTGGCACTGTCTTCACTAAAAGGCCACGCAAAAATAAACCGAATTAGTTTTTAATTTGTTATTTTGATTGCCTCGTTACCACACTGCAGATTTTCATGTTCAAAAATTGTCTGAATTAGTTGCATGATACAGGATCTACGTAAACATTTATTTCTTTTCTTAATAATCTTAACCCTTCGCACTCGAGACGCCACTAAAAATGGTTACACCACTATTCACAGTTACACCAAAATGAAAAGGGTTAATGAGTTGAAAATAGTACAGCAGTGTCTTTAAATTCCCGAAATGTTTTTACTATTTTGCATACGATCTACTCGTTGTTATAATAATTTCATCAAATCCGCTGTCTACTCGTTACAAATGGAATAAGAACGGAATCAGTTTCTTTCATTTACCTGGTCTTTGTGCTCGTACACGTTCGGGCGAAGCGGAAGGCGACCGCGGGCCATCAGCACCCATCTCTAACAGCGTGTCAGCAACTTTTATGTTTGATTTGCACTGCACACCATTCAATTTCGGATCCCTTGAATCATAAAAACGGAGAATTAAACGTTTGACGTCTCCAGTTCCTCCTCGTAGTCCAACGTTCCTCGAAATGTTAGCCGGTCCTACGGTCACATCCGGGGAATACGTTATACGACCTTGAGCCGGTCAGTTTCACTTTCGTTTGCCTCTGCTACGTCGCAAGAATTCCGTCGCGGCAAATTCGTTTCGCAAATCTACGCGAATATTAGCGATTTTCGCGTTAGGTACGTTCAACATGTAATTAACACTTTATCTTTAAAAATTAACCTTTACCTCAATAACATTTTTGCGACAAACTATAAATTGCGAATCTCTGGTAGTTGAAGTGTTAACAATGCTTTTCTTTGCCTACAATAACTACACATTTTCTAAACGAAGATTTAACAATACAACCTGTTGTAATACAAATCAGTTTGTACAATGTATTTCAAGAATTCTCCAATAACGTAATTCGTAACCGTGATTAGAAAATTATGTACAAAAATTACACTCACTTGCTCACCAATAAAGATCACTACTTCTTGCGGGGATATAATTCTTTTAGATATAATTAGAAGATGTAATTAAAGGCAATGAATTACAACAAACCGCGATTGGAGCAATTAGTAGTCAGTCGACTATAAATATTAATTGTTGAGATCATTAATCATTTTTAACGGAAACTGTACTTGATGCAAGCTTCTAGAAGAAACATTGTGCATATGAAAATTACTTTCACCACACTGATTTATTCCGATTCGTATTTGTTTACTCGTGGGCCCTCTCATCAACAAATTACCAAAAGATCAAAGAGCTTGGAACCAGCGGTCACTTCCTAGCCAGATGATTCAAGGAGAAAAGTCTTCGTGGATGTTTATGTCACTGAACACCGTTGATACCTTATCAGATCACTCTTGTAGCACACGACGGTCCGTCTATCCAGGCCCTGGCCGATCGAGAAGGTGTGCAGGTCGTCGAAACGATCCTGCACCAGCTGGTGTATGATGAACCTCCGATAGTTGTTTACAGGTGGAAAGACGAGTACCCTGTAAAAGTGAAAAGAACGCGTTACGATCGCGGTTGAAAGTGAGACCGGACCGAGGACGGCCGACACGGTGAACGTAACCGCCTTGCCCCGGGCCAGTTCGCAGTATCCCGCCAGATGAACACGCCGGCTTGACTTTTACATAACGTTTCGCCGCGGCGGCGTTTACTTTCTCCTTCGTTCGTTTCCTCAAAGTGGATTCATCCTTGCATTCTCAATGCCGGCATTTCGGCCGCATTCCAACAAGTCGCACAACCTCGTTAGCATTTCACATAATCATCACCATTCGATAACAAACCGGCTGTCGTTACGTTCGACACACAAAATACAGCACGTAAGAATCAGCCGCGTTCATTCGCGCCATGTACAGCCGGACTATCAACGCAATCAACGGCAAGAATCATTCGGGCTGCGTCCGTGAAAATGGTGGGGTAAATGCGCTTCACCTCGGCCCCTAACCAGTATGTACAATGTACATAGTAGGCCTTAAGAAATTTTCTACTAACAAACTCTTGTATTAGATTGTTGCATACGAAGTGTCCGATTTTTAACATTTAACAAATTTTGTTCGAATAAAACTTATCGATTACGACAAGAACCACTGTAATTAATAGACAATGCGGATGTTATGTATTTATAACAGCATTTAAGGTGGCTGACGACTGGAATAATAAGCTTAACAGAATCCCCATATAAACAGACATCCTCTCTTCTGCGACCGTTACATCCGGCAGGAATGGTGTCAAATTACGTGTACCGTTAAAGTGTTTGATTACGACTATTATTGCTCGTAATGAGAATTAAATGGAAAAACTTGTTGGGCATAACCAGGAAATGATATTTTAGTATACATAACATCGAAAGTACTTGAGTGTTGCGCAGATAACATAATTGGGGAAAGGGTAAACAGTTATGTGTGCCATAATGTCGGGCACAGGGTATACGTTAAGTTCCGGAGTAGTCAGCCATTGAAGACCAGTAAGTTAAGCATCTTAACCGTTGTCATGATTAATGTATTATTTTCTAAATATTTTAAACGAGTACATGAGGCTATAACATTAGAAATGAGGAATAAGATGACGTTGATGTTTGCTAGTAGAAAAAGTTTAATATGTAGACAGCGGATCTTTACGTAAAACAAAAATGTTCTACCTCAAAATTGCAACAAACTCGAGCGACATAGAAGTGTATTTATTTTCTTTCTTTCTTTCTATATGTTTAAGCAATGTATTTACAGAAAGGCTATGCACTGGCCAGAGAATAAGGGACATTTGCCGTGTTTTGAACTTATTCATACCGCTACGTCCGCAAGCTGAACGGCTCCAAGCGGCAAGAACCACTGGAGCATTACGGTGCGTGACCTGCGCCACGCGTTGCACCTGTTAGAAGGCAAGTTTCGTTGCGCGGTGTAAGATGAGCAGGAAGCGGGGACTTTTTGTGCGTCGTAAATAAAGGAGGACGAGTTCGAGAGCATAGCAGGTTTTCGCCTGTAGCAGGCGTAACGTTCCACGTTACGTGATGGTTAAACGACTACATGCCGCGATCGTTCAGGCGGAACGGAGCGTGTAGCGCGATAAGTCGGTTCCACCCGCTGCTCGAGAGACGAAAGCCGGGAAGAAAAAGAAATCGGCCGGCCGCGGTTCGAGCAAAACATGTCCCAGGTCGGTAATCGTTGCATACAAGCCTCGTATCGATTGCTCGATCTCCGAAACGCGACCAGCGACGACCAAATCGACGAGCCTTGAACTACAAAGAAGAAACACAGAGAGCGATATCTTGTAAGCGTTGCGTATAGTTCACGTAATCAACGAGTATACGTGAGCAACATACGGCAAGTAGGCGACGCGATCAACGGATTAGCAGTCGTCGCGCGCAGGGCCAGTTTTCAAACCAGGCTCCACGGGGGATTCCCTTCGCGCCTAGTTCCAGTAATTATGCAATGCTGCGCGAACACCGTCCACGAAATATATTGCTTTCTTACATAACACGCGTCTCGACGCCGTGCTGCGTTAACCTCATTTACATGAATCCCCGCTCCACGTACACGTTAATTGGAAAATATATTTCACGATAACCTTGACGATTTGTTTTTCTTTTTTTCGTATAGAGCTTCCGCCGGGGACTTAACCTCGAGCGGTCGAAGTTCATTACCTCGATTATCGCTGATGAGGATAACACGGCATTCCGTGAGAATTTTCCTTGATGGCCGAATGGCAGATGCGAGTGCCGTTGCACGTCGAGAACTACTTAACCAATATCCGTGACTTGCACCGTGATCTCGTATCGAAGATGATCGACGGGCTATTTTTCTTTCTCTCTCCCTCTCATTTGCCCTCGGCAAGCTGCCAGCGGGTTCGCGGTTCTTCTATATTCTTTTCAAAACGTTATGCAGTTTGGCGAAAATAGAACCGCACAGCGAGGAGAACAACACCGTCGGCGTTCAAAATACGCGGGTCATACGTAAAAAAAAATACGTTGAACCCAGTAAGTAGTAACGGAACCGTCACACGTACGAGACTCGTACTACGAGTCGGCGCTGGTCGTGCAGATAACTGTGATTGTTAGTCATGTTTCTTCAGTCGGAGATATTTATAAACGTGGTAAGGAACTGTAAAAAAAAGTCGATAAACCGTTGGTACGTTTGCAACGGTTGTACGTCATCTTGACCGTTCCTCGAGGTCCGAAGGGTTGCTTTTAATTGCTTTCCGATTCGAATCGAGTCGCGTGTCAAGGATGCGAACGGGTTTAATTCACATCGTCCGTATACGACATTATGACGTAGACCGTGGGAATTTCTACGAAAGTGTCGTACATCTCGGTAGATATATTATCTATGATGTGTGCCTTTACATAGATTTTTCGTGTCAATGACAGACGTCAGGCAACTCGGTGCATTTCTCGATTCAGAACGGTTCAATGAGTTCTCGAGGGGAAAGCATAACGAGTTTCGCTGATATAAACACGTAGTACAGAAATCGAAAGTTGTGAATAACGGTGGAAGACACGCAGTACAAAAAAGCTACTGATCTAACCTTTAAAGGCGCGTCGCTACATCGGGAAACGTGATCGTTTGGCACGTACCTTTTCCGTCTCTTGTCTCTTGAAAACAAAGTCACGTCGTGCCCCACGTCTTCGGAGAAAATGTTGTCTTGTAGGCTCATTTATCGGCGAAACTGCGCGTGATACACGCATACGAGTTATCACTGGCCTCACGAATCGAATTTATCGGATATTAATTGAATAAATCGCATCTGCCGTGCTGCTGGACAGCAGCAACGGTCCTAGCAATCGCGCATTGACCACAAACTATTTCAGTATGCACGACGCATGCGCCGGCTTGTTTAACGTTTAACCTGTTCAACTTGGGCGCATGCGCACTGGCTCGAGCATTCGCAGCGTTCCGTGTAAAGTTGTGCCTGGTGTTTCGGTCCTCTCCATTTTCAGCATTATTAAAGTTTTACTTCGGAGTAAGTAGAATTGTGTATTCGATTTTTCAAATACATATAGATTCATATCTCAATTGATTGTTGGCATTGTTATATAGTGACACGCGGATTAATGGATTAGTATTCTTCCCTTTGTTTTGGTCATACGTGATAAGGTCATCCTGAAGCATTCGATCGAAATTAGTATTCTGTTTTCTAATGGTCGAATATTAGATAACCTACTGATCGTTTTCTGAATTTGATTACTTTACATAATCATACTATCGATAGATTTCATTCTATAATAGATTTATAGAACCGATATACATATATTAGATCTATAGTTCATTTCACGCTTAGTACTTTGGGCGGCAAACGTGATTTAAATAGCGCAGCCATCTTGATTGCGATAATCGGAATTGCGCGATATCGACTTCGATATTGTCCGCCATATTGAATTCGATTTAAACAAGGCGGTACTCTGAAATTGAGTCATCTAATGTGCGCTATACATTTCATTCTTTACAAATGTTGTGTCACTGAAATGTGAGTAATCGTTGATTAAATTAGCTAATACTGTACAAAACATATTTATTTAATAATTTATGGAGATACACACATAGTGTACAACGTACAAGCACTAGCATTCATGAAATGCTGCTACTTCGTAAAGTCGATTTCACTTCATTTCCCTAGAATGTTTATATACAATCACACAGTTATCTCGCTTTACACTGTCCGATGAAACATGTTCATTCACTACAAAGCGACAAATGCCCCGCTTTCCGCTCAACACGTCGTTGTCCTTATCAAATCCCTCGAGAAAATATGTCACATCTGATAAAATTCATTTTGTATCCCAGTATTGAGAGAAATTCGGGGCCGGTTAGAATGTGTACAGTGCGTAAACATACAAAGTTAAAGGGGCCCTAGACCGCGTCCCCGCCTGGGCCCGATTTCTCTTTTTTCTTTCCATTTTTCCCTTTTCGTCTAATACAAAGCTGCGACTACGCGCAATGTTACTCGGAATTCTGTCAAAAATATTCTATATATACAATCGGGGCATGTATCAAAAAACAATTCACGTCTTACGTTTATGAATAGAAAGGGGGCAACTTTGTCCCGTAGCCGATTACAACGAAAACCAGCTAATCTTCCATAAACCGTGAAAGACAGTAACCGGCATTTTCATGTCACGGAACAAATGCTTGAGAAACAGAGGTGTCCGAGAACCCGAAAATGTCGGGTACCCGATGGTCGGAATGGGTCGGGAAAGCATTGGTTCGAATGAAATAAATTTGCGAATAAAATTTTCGGAAATGTCGAAGTATTTCAGAATCGCAAAATTTTCTAAAACCTGTCCCGATCCGGAATTGTATTCTCGGACAGCCTGAAATTTTCGAGAACCTGCCCCGATCCAGAATCAAATTCTCGGGAACCTCGATATACATTTTCGGGTTCTCGCACACATCTCTATTGAGAAACTGTCACGGAAAATTAATACAAGAACACGCAGAGCGCAGTGCGATCTTACGACTGCGATGTATAACGTTACAACTAAAATGTTTCTTGAAACACGTTCTGCGACACCGCGAGTAAACAGACGTATTCTCTCTCTCTCTTTCTCTTTTATTCTTCTTCTTTCTCCCTCGTTCTCGTGCCGAGTGTCGCATACCGTGTTTGATCTACTTACACTACTACAATTACACAAAAACCTATACGCGAGTAGAAAGTAACGCACCGAATCAATAATAAACAGTCGAGTTAATGTAACTCACTTGTGACAATATGCAAAGGATTCGAACCACTAGCTATTCGAAGAGAATAAAAGGAAGATATAATCAATTGTGTATACTGACGGGATTCCTATTTTTACAAATACGTTGTGCTAAATGACTATTGGTATTCTGCATTAAAGTGATACGGTAGAAAGATATAAGTCTAAAGCCATTTTCCTTTTCATCTTTCTGTTGCAAGAAACCATCTCCACATTTTGTGAATTCAATCTGAAGTTCCTGCTGTGTGAGAACACAGAAATAAGTACTACAATGGGGCGATACACGAATAGAACTAGGAAACGTATAAAGTAGGTACAGATTCTTTGTGATTTCATCGAACACAGAAACATTAGTCTTAGATGTCTATTCGTGGTCTATATTGTAGCCTTAGGGGTGGGTCCCGGAACCTCCATCTCGTTACATAAACAAATTTTAATGTGTGGTCCTTACCTAACAGTTCGTCATTGCACAGAATATCAATCTGTAATGAGTACATATCAATGAATTAGTTAAATCTGGGGTCAATGATCTTGCGCATTACTACACCAATCGATTTATACTTACATCCCGATATTTTTCCATCCCATTGAGAACTTTCTTGGCAATAAACTTTTTCAAATGCGTAATAGTTGCTTGGGCAGAACACCTGATGAATCTCCGTTTTAGGGTCTTTAAACTTGTATTTACACATTCCAAACACACATTGACCTGAGGAAGAAAAATAGATCAGTGGGAAAAACAGTAAGAAATTTGGTGAAAGTTCCATTGATGCGTTTGATTGTACCTGTTCATCTGTACGATGATAATCTGCTTCTGCATGTGTATCTGTGGTTGTCTTCTCTTCCTCCACTTCTCCAGCATTCGGTAGTACGTCTTTCGGGCAAGGTAAACCCCTCGCCCTATAGAATTCTCTTTCCCTTTTAATTTCATCTGGAACAGAACACATTTGGTCACACATGTATAATTCCGATTATGTTCGGTAAAGGTAGGATTACTGACTCTCTTGAAGATCAGGAACTAATTTGTAGACAATATCTTGCATAGTTCTGTCGAAGCTTATGTACTGTAAGGGATGCGATTGATGTATCACTATTTGGCATGCCGGACATGTGTGCTTCTCCTCTAAATGTTTCACCAGGCAGCTTTTGCAAAATGTATGTAAACATTCTGTGACAGTGGTGGCGTCTATCAAGTAACCCTTGCATATCTTACACGTTATGTGACTATTCAGTGTTTTCAACTTGATTCTCCTCTCCATGGCACTGATAATCACCATTTAATAACTGTTGCTACCTATAGCAACGTACATATCACTAAATATATTACAATAACACTATAAATTGTTTAAAAATTGTCATTTAACTCTTTGATTTAACTCTTTATACACTCCCGTAGGTCTATTAATTTATATAAAGACATTTTCATAAACCAGCGTAATTAAATCTTAAATCTCTCCTTTTCTTAACAATGCAATTCTTAGTTTCGCTGCAGCTATAATTATTTTTATCACCCATAAAGGTTATCAGGCGAACACTGCACAGTAAAATGCTGATAGTTCTGCATTGGACTATTCTATAGTCGAAGGATTAATATTTTAGCACATATTTCACTGTTCGTGTCGATTTTATTTAGAAGATTTATGAGACGAAGTTGACAAAAGTGTTGAGATAAAACAGTGTTGCATCAAAGCGTCAAAACTCTGTAATCGTCGAATTTGGCAAACTCCTCCGCGTTACCGAATGATCCGGCATGATTTCTAGTCTCCCAGGGAGAAAATAAAATTGGAATAGCATCGACTGACAGATGGAAAAAAAATATAGTGCTCGGGAAAAAGTGGGTTATTGGATTCTAACCTGAAATGTCGAGTGGTAGCCTACAACGGCGACTGTCACTCTTGCTATTCGTTTGGAAATTTTGTGTGAACGATCCGCACCATCCTCCGCATCTTCCGTGGTCGAATCGTAGTTGAGTGGAAGAATAGAAAATTAAAGGTTCCACTAAAAACTTGGTAAAAACAACTTAGTGTAAATGTGGCTGATGACAACAAAACGAACTGATCCCAGCGCCATCAGTCTTTGGTTAGTCAACTTTTCTCTGGACACGCGGTTCGGTCCAGTGGTGGGGGCTGGTTTGATATCCTCCTTCGATCAATCACATGCAAAATAAGCTTTATTCGATCGTTTATATTCATTAAGCGAGTTGTATATCTTGTTTAATACCGAGCGTATAATTTACTTCGCTCCTGTTCATAGTCGTTAGATTGATGCCGATCGTTGGAAGTTGGAATATCGCATAACTCAATTATGCACGCGCGTTATCGGGACTTTGCCTTCGAATATAAGATACATAATACATAATTCTCAGTATACGTTTGTGTTATTGAACTAAAAATACAAGTTTAGATAATAGTCAAGGCAAAATTGTAATTTTACTGCGAATTTGAAATTTAAATATGAAGAAACGTTCGATTTTGAGTGGAACACAGTAAAATTCAAATGGCCGTGTTCAGGGAAATTTTCAATTCCCTTTCAGAATTTATAACTGCAACTTCCAGAGATCAAATCTGAATTTTTAAATGCAACTTTCATGTCCTGATCGTCGTATTCAATCCCAAATTTCGAATTTAAACTACAACGGTCAAATTTTTAGTTTTAACGGTTACATTTGAATTATAATTTTCAGGTGCAAGTGCCATAGATCGAATTCAGAATTTTTAAAGCAAGTTTACTTATTGTGCCGATCAGGTGCAACATTGTAATGGTTGCATTTTAATTCAAATTTCAATTTCTAACTGCAAGCTTATCTATCAAGTGTTAAATTAAATTTTACATTCAAAATTCAGATTATAATGGTCCAATTTATTTTCATTTTTAAATACAAATCTTGTGCTCGCCACGTTGAAAATTACGTTGGACTATAAAAATGTTGGGAGATGAGAGCTCGGAGACGTGTATGAAAAATCGTGTGGTACAGTTCGAATCGTTTTTATTCGAGATGAAACTCACATTACAATAATAATCCAATATTTACGCAGAAACTATACATACATATCTACCTTGGTAAATGCTGGTTTACTGGCTACCATTAGGTGCTGGGTAACAAAAAAATTGCATTTAAATAAACATGTCGGTGCTATGTACAAAAGGTGTCGGTCGGTGGCCGCGTTTCGCAACAAAGCCGTCGCGTGTGTGATATTTTACAGGGACCGATTCGGGTCGCCGATATAAAAGAGAACAGAGAGAAGGCCTTCTAGTGTCCTAAGTAACAATATACAAGGAAATAAATTATCTACTACTAAGCACCTATTCTCGCATGCACCATTTATACAACCGTCGCGAGCACGACGACGTGGACGATGTAAACCTCGACTCAGCGTTCGCGTGCAAAATGTCCTCGTAGAAAAATTATATAGTTAATGATCAACGTCTCCTCGACAAACTATACATTGTCTGCATGTTGGGACGCCGGCGAGCCGATTCAACAAAGAGAAATATATATATCCATCAACACGTCGACTCGTCGACACGCCAACGCGCACCGTTTCTCTTCTTACAGTCTAACACATTTCTACAAAAGAAAGAAAGAAAGAAGGAAGAAGAAGAAGAAAAAGACAATGAATAAAACCTATAAAAACGAAACATACGCGGCCCGCTACGTTTTCAAACTCGCGGTCGTTGTCCACCTAAAGTTCGCTATCTTACAGAGAAATGTTCCATGTTTCATCGATTGACTAGTTTACAAACACGTTTTACTCCTCGTATTGAAATACGCACTGTCCCGAGAATTCGAAGTCTTCCACACCCGGTTATATCTTCCTCCTTCCGGTCTAGTTTCATTCTTTACTTTTTTTTTACAGGAGCCCTGGTCCAACTTCAAACTTTCGCCATCCTTCCAAGGCACTTATCAAATGGCACGGTATAACATGTATAAATTGGACGACGTTTCACGCGTTCAGCTAATTTGTTGATCTGTTCAGCCGCGTGTAGACCAGGCATGGGAACAGATTGCCCTATGGGGCGCTGTACTGGCTCCATCGGAAACGGGAGCGACGAAGCCACGCTCCTTTCGGGCATTTTCTTTACGAAGAGCAAGAGATAGTCTTCTGTCGCTGTCCGTGCTTCGTTCGCGAGAGACTCTTCTTCCTTTGGTGTCGTTTGCCCTGAACCGTTGCCCTCTGGGGCAATCTAGGACGATTCCAGGGCACAGAGTGCTCATACTTGATCTAGACGAACGGTTCGCGTTCGGCACCGGTCAGCCTAAGAACCGCGCTTACGATTTTCGCTGACGGTCACCGGTGGCCGACGTTCAATAAGAAACTCTTCTAACTAGACGCTTCGGATGCTGTTTAGGGAGCGCATCGAAGTCTTCGTGGCGTTCGATCCTGCTCGGACGAACCGCGAAACCTGAGAATCGTAGAAAAATATCTGGGAACGACTGCGTTCCAATACTGAGACCGTCTCGTCGGACGACGATCTTGCATCTTCGGAAGCCTAACCTTCCCAGGGTGTAACGATGTGTACAGGATAATAAATACAGTGGTTCTCGTTAAGAAAATCAGTCTCCTCGAAAGGCCGGAGTTGCATCTCAATTGACAATTGTTTCTTCCCTCGTGTCCCTTAAACTCTACGAAAATACGCGCTAACAGGTCAATACTGATTTCGATTATTTGGCGTGTTCGCTGGACCGGTCCATATCGCGGCCTAGCGGTTTCCTCGATCCTTTTTTCAACGTTCTCTTCGTCGTTTTCGTTCGTTGATCCTCATGGATGGTTTGTTCTCGGCGAAGCCCGCGTGCGCGCGCTTAGGGTGGCTAAGCTCAAAGCAGGTACGGGAACTTTTCTTCGCCATCGTCGTCCTCGGCTTCGCTGGACTCTTGGCTGGATGGCGGGGTGTCCAGTTGGGGAAGCCCCAGGTCCAAGTATTCCTGACATTGTGAAGGAAGCAGGTCAGTTTCAAATTGCTTTGATTCATTAGACGCTACCGAAGCAACAACTTACCTCGTTCGCAGTTATCGTTAATATCCTATCAAGATCTTCGACCAGTTCTCCGAACATTGGCCTCTCGTTTGGCTGATAGCTCCAGCAATCTCTCATCAGCATGTATCTGTAATTTAACATGGATTGATAATCTCAGTACTCCAGGGTTTGTACTTCGAAAATGACGGAGGAGTCGAGTGTGCTTACATTTCGATAGAGCAGCAAGGTGGCTTCTCCATTCGGTGACCAGTTCTCAATAAGTGGAATAGCTTCTCCACTGACGGTACGGACGGATAGGGGGTGCCACCTAGCGTCATGATCTCCCACAACAGAATTCCGTACGACCATCTGCGAAATAGAGTAAAACGATCCTTTGATATCTCGTTGAACGACGTTCGCGTGTATTGTTTAGTGTTGGTCAACATTTTATTCGGGTACAGTATTCTCTCCGTAACTGTCGCAAAGGTCTCTACCGCAACTGTTAACATTTTAGCCCCACCTAATGTGTTACGAATAAAGAATAATTTATTCGAATAATTATTTTAGAGAAATATTGATTTGGAACAATTTGAATAATGTGCAACTCTGGTCTCGTTGACGTTCGATGGAAATTACTTACACGTCGGACTGAGTGGTGTAGACCCGATGGAAAAGAGCCTCCGGCGCCATCCATTTCACCGGTAACCGACCATCCGTGGTCTTCCTATAGTAATCGTGGCAGTGAATGTCTCTGGCAAGACCGAAGTCAGCAATTTTCAGGACGTACTCGTCGCTGACGAGAACGTTCCTGGCGGCCAGGTCTCTGTGAATGCACCTTCTACTCGCCAGGTATTCCATGCCCCTGGCCACTTGATACGCGAAAGAGACTAGGTCCTTTTGCGTCAGGGTCTTCTTCTCCTTGGAATCCTGACCTATCGTTGGCTCGTAGCCTGAAGACGGTCTATGATCCCGGAGGAAATCCCGTAGGTTCCCATGAGGAGCGAATTCCACCACCACGTACAATGGCCCTCCTTGCGTGCAGGCGCCTAGCAGATTGATTATGTTCACGTGCTTACCGATCATCTTCATCATCTCCATTTCGGACACCAAGTCCATCATCTCTGCGTCCGTGTGACCCTCTGTAACAAAAATTTATAGATTCATTATATTCTGTGTTTGAGTCCGTTTGATGGAGATTCAACATATTTGACTTCGTCTGAAGTTGTTCGGATGGATCGAACATACTAGAGGCGTGGATGTTCGAAGTGTGAAGCTGTTTGAAGACGTTTGATACATATTTCAAAATACCAAGATGCTTTACAAGCGACGAACGATGTATAAAGACGTTTGAAAAGATGTTCGAAGCTGTTCGAAGATGTCTAACGAGCATGTGTCGAAAGCTTACCTTTCAACATTTTCACAGCCACGACGCTGGGTATTCCAGGCTTGCCAGTGTTAGTCTGCGCCCTGATAACTTTGCCAAAGGCGCCCTCGCCAAGAGTATTGCCTAAAGCCAAGTTTTCCCTGGGCAACTCCCACGCACTGTCCACGGGAAGCTCGTACTCGGATATGCTACCTCCGTTGCTGTCCTCGGCGACAACCGTCGATTTCTGTTTCTCGATCTTCACCACAGGCATCAGCAACGGCTCTTGAACATTCTGCGCGTTCACCAGGTTCTGCTTCTCCACGATCACTTTTTTGGTCCACTGGGTGACTACCGCGGCTCTTGCGGTCTCGATTGCTAACAGCTTCTTCATCTTCTCGCGTTTCAGACGATGGAAAATGTAGATCACTACTACGACGCCCACCGCGAAGAAGATGAACAGCACCGCCGCGAGAATGTTCACGAGAATCTGGGGCTTCGCTGGGATTGGCACTAGGTCATCCAGGGCTGGAAAAATGCGATTAATGTTCGTTCATAACGATGGCCTATCAATTGCAAAACTCATCTGTCTGATACTTACAGTCGACAACCTGAAGATAGGCGCTGCTGAAGGTCTCTCCCAAATTGTTCTGAGCAATACAAGTGTACCAGCCCTCATCTTTCTCGGTCACGTTGTACAAAATCAGCAGTTCAGGGTTCTGCGTATCCACCCCAGACTAAAGTCACAGAATTCCAATCGAAATTATTATTGTATTTCTTCAAGAACGATTGGATCGCATTAGAAAGTTAGGGTTTAAGCAGAAAAATAGTTAGCAGTATACTAGGACACTCGAGGACCTTGAGATCTTGAGCAACTAATTCTGTTTCGATAAATCTCACTGAACTGAGATTTCAAACACAATGAATTGGAAGATCGTATTTATTTAGACAGACGTTTCATTAACGACAGAGGATGCAGATAGGGGTAACTCGGAGAAGCGACAGAATATCATGCAAGTAGTTCTACGTGCCCACCTTGACCTCCACCCGGAAACTTTGATTGGTTTTGTTGACAGTGTCGAAAGAAGTGTGATAACCGTGATACCATTCGAGGTGACGGTGTGCGTTGGAGAGGACCTTGCAGGTCATCGTCACGTTGCTGCCGATCACTACAGTTGCGTTTCTCGGCGCCCAGGTCAGTATCGGCCGGTGTTTCACGCTCTCTATAGGAAAAAATAGACCCAACCACCGTTTTTACCGAAGCTCGAGAATCGTAACGAGAAAAGAAAGTTGGGGAAACATCCCTTCAAGATCGAATTTATTAACACTAAACCTACAATCTTCCTTCCACTGGAAATGATAATAAATAAATTCAATCGTGCCATTTTTATAAGGCAACGCATTACTAGTATGCTTTTAACGGTCGGTAGGTTTAGTGTTAATTAAATCGGAAAACTCAAATGTTTAGCTCTCTTTCAAACGAAGATGAATTCGATCTCGGGGAACATCCACGCGATCGTAAGGACAGACCTGCACCTTAGCCTTAGAGGATTACTAGAGAACTGTTAATGCTAGAACTACCAAGCACTTCTATAATTAACAGACTGCGGATTTTATGAATTTATGACAAAAGTGCGTATCATCAACTTATTGCGATTACTAAAAGAAGAAACAAATTTTTCTTTGGCTTCATCTAAATGATGCAGAGATTTTTTATTTTTCATAAAGATCCGCAATCTAATAATTAAAATCAATCCTCGTACATTCCTCAGAAATAATTGCAAAGACCCCAGAATAAAGCCATTTTCTCGTCCATAGAGTTACAGAGAGAAATGGAATCTTGGTTTATATTGGATTGTAACACAAATCCATTCTGTTGTAAACATAACTACTTTGCTAATAAATGGAATGAAGATATCGAAGGTGACCGAACGAATTTTTGTCGCGATCCAATGTATCTATCTGAAACGGGAGAGTTGAGAAATTGATAGAATTTGAAAAGATGGGAGAATTTTTACCCCGAGGAACGTATAATAGTGAGACCAGTCAAGTTCAGCAGTCTCTTGGTTGTTCTAGCATTTATCACGATGTTATTAAGACACAAAGTGCAAGATCGATGGTAGTCACAGTCGTCGGAAGTCCACCGGACACCACCTGAAAATTATAGTACACGAGAGAGATCGTTCAGCTCCTCCACCATATTATCATGGTTAGTCACTGTGTTTCAGGGGGGGTGCAACAGAGAAGCGCCACCGGAATCCCCGTGTTGTCTATGATCGATAGTGTGTGTTTTCGAAATTGGTCGTATGGACATAGCGACCTCGACGAAGATACAGGCAAGAACCTCCACCAATGAACGGTTTACAATGCCGCCTGTACCTGCACCAGAGTCCCGTTCGGCACGTTCTTCTCGTTGCCCGGGTACTCGGCCGTTTTCAGCCATTGTATGAACGGCTCGAGGTCAGACATGATCGGACACTTGAAGATCACCGTGCTGTTCACCAGCGCCGTCATGTTCTTTGGGAAATCCTCCTTGATGTACGGCTTGTGCGGAAAACGCTCTACAGATGCGTTCAACGGTTAGCGGGCCCGATCAAGGCTAGGCTAGGTCGCAATGTATGCAATTCTCATTGAAAGTGGTTGCAGTGAATTACAGTAATGTTTGGACACTTCTAAGAGGACCGATAATTATTAAGTTTTATTGTCAATTACCACAAGACTAGAACTTGATTGAAACAATTGTGTCAGAACTAAACCAGTTCAAATCGACGTCAAAATGCATGGACATTTCGTACATTGCAACCTAGCTTCAGCTCTCCTAGACATCAGCCAAAATCTTGCTGAAAATCCTCAATCTAAAGAAGCATCAATGACGTGTCACAGTGCTGTCCAAGGCAACTAATGCTCTAAACGGTGCCACACAACTATTTACCTAAACTCTTTAACTCCTGAGGATCTCTGATTCTGCAGCAGCTGCTATTCTTTGCTAAAAAGTCTAGAGGCCTAAACAGGTTCTATTTTCGTGGACAGCACCGATACATAACGTCTTAACGAAAGATGGCTATGCTCACCGACAATCTCGACCTTCCAAGTCCGATTGATGCACCCCAGTATATTGCACACCACGCAAGTATAGTTCCCACTGTCTTCGGGGACCAGGTCCTCCAATTTGATGGTCCACTTGGTTATCGTAAAGACACCCAAGGTTCTTTTCGGTATATCGTTGTTCTTGTACCAGGTGATGTTGGGTACGGGGTTGCCAAAACTTGGACACCTTAGACGGAGCATGTTGCCGGCTGGTTTCGCGATCACAGGACCCATGTCGATGCTCTTGTTGTTGAACGATGGCGCTCGTTTCGGGACGGTATTGTTGTGCTCGCCTGCGTTTTCGTTTTCAAGGTCGCTGTCCACGGTGTCGCTGTCGTGGTGCAACGACCGGGTTTCTGGCACATCTGAAGAAAATGATGGAGGATGTCAGTACTCGGAAAAAAGTTGAACTGGAGATTGCTGATTAGTACTTGGGGACCTTTAGGATAGAATATTGTGTGCGGAGATTGTGCTTAGTTAGATTGTGGAGAACTTGAAGAGTCGATAGCAGATGAAAAGTTGAACTCGAGTTAGGAAGTCAAGAAGTTAAGATTGTTAATATATAGTTTGAAGAAAGGAGCTAACTTCTCTCTTCGATTTCCAGCTCGTTCGTTTCCTCTTCGGCTCGATGGGCTCCCAGCACGGTGCCCAGTTTATCGACATCGCTTTGATAGCCGTCGTTCTGCAACTGCTCAATTCGTATCGTCACATTTCGCCATTCGGCCGTCGCGTTCGATTCGACCAGGCAAGCGTACAAGCTCGCGTCTTCGGGTTCGATATACTTGAATTTCAAGGTCTGCTTGATCAGCCGTACCCTTGGCCCCGATGCCTGGAATAGTTTGTTATCCTTGTACCAGGTCGTTTTCCCGTTCAGCGAACATCGCAGGATCAGCTTCTCGCCGAGCGGCACCACCACCACTTCGTCATGCTCCAAATCTGAGAAAAACAATTTCCAAAAATTAATTTCATCCACAAATAATCTACTATCTCCCTAACTCTTTGCTTAAAAGTCTTGCGAATTTCGTTTTCAATTCTGTTAAAAGATAATTAACCCTCCGACGGCAGAGTCTGGGTACCTCCAAAAATATGTTTCTATGTAGAAGGTCAGTATTATAAACTATAATGAGTATTTAAACTGACAATTACAGGTTAGTGGTGGAGTGAATAATTAAAAAATATTCTTTAATGTAATTTAAAAATTGTTAACAACTAGCGGAAGTTTTTATTGTTAATAAAAATTAGTGGAAAATATAACAGGAGCCCGGTTGCGACAAAATTTTAATTGCCTGAGGTACTAAAATTTATTATTTAGTAATTATTTCAACCGCTGGAGTGACTTGAACGTGTAAATATAATTTATTCTCACGACGCATCATTAGATGCTTCATTATATTTGTTGTACATATATAGTAAATATAAAAGATTGATAGACTATGCAATATTGAAGTGGGCTTTCATGGGGTAAGTTGTCAGTAAATACTAGCTAGATTTATCGATCTATGTGGATGTTCTATGAGCACGTCCATTTATTTCGAACGATTTCGCTTTCGTAAAAAGGAAAACCCGGGATCTTAACGACTGTATCTGACATCACGAAGATAAACCGAAGTAGCCGTCGCTTGGCAAACGTTCGCCTCTTCTAATTCGATTCTTCCGCGAATCGTTGTTGCGATACACCCTGAAATCCACGCGGAGGAAACGTCTGCCACACGACTCTGTGTTCCAACGTCGAATTAAAGACGCATTGGAACCGCCGTGAAAAACTTGATATACGTATCCGTCCTCTTTTTCTGGTTCGACACACCCATGTATTAAAAACCATTTGAAAAGTGATCCTCGTCCAGTAATTAAATCGCTCTTACGTTAATCGATGCAGTCGGATGCAATGATCATCAATTTTATTTGATCATTTAAATTTTCAATGAACACCATATCCTCTCGCAACAATTCTAACGGGAGGAAAATATTCAAGTTTCTCTTGCACTCCGCGTTCATAAAATACGAACAAATCTATATGTTCATACCGAGTATTTTACAATTTTTAAAAATGTGTATGGTCTATGGTTGGAGACTTTTTAATGGATCAGCAACAACAATTTCAATTGTGAACCAACAAACAGCGTCAAACCAAGTAACAAGTAATTAGCTATTTTCGCAACATTTTCTAGCCGATTACTAGTGTCTATAGTTGGCCTACGAGGATAAACGACTACCGGAAGACATCGAGCGTGTCCGTTATGCGTTTGGCTTTCGAATCGAAATCGTCTGGCGAATAGAATTCATTCGATGAATCTGGCGAGCGTCGTGCGCGCACGTGACGCACCGGCACCGCGCGCGTGTCCGAAAAAAGAAGCGTGAACGGAACGGAACTTGCGGCGAAAGACAATAAACTCGATCGACTTCCGTCGGGAGTAGCACTCCGGGACAATCGGTCAATTGTGCGGGCTGCTAAGGATGTTTAAACACCGGATTAAGAGAGGGCAACATGAAAGATCTGGGGAGACCGAGGATGAAAATTAAAACGGCTGTAAAGGAGGACTCTCGGGGAACCACCGAGACTCCAGGAAATCGTGGGCGAGCTGGAATTCAGTCTTGTGTCCGATTAGATGATAAATACACGTCTCTCTGTGCTAATTACACGAAACGGAGAGTTCACGGTGCTTGCGACCGTATGGAAATCAGCCTGGCACTCGTCGCAGTCGGTTTAATCCGCTCCACGAAAAGACTGGAGAAATAAATCTCATATTTTGAAGTTCAATATAATATATTATGAATAGACCGCGGATCTTTATGCAAACTAAAAAATGTTTGCATTGATTGAAAGACAGAGCCAAATAAAAATTTCTTGATTCTTTTAATTATCTGATTAAGCTGAAACCAATACGCTGATGTCTTTAAATCTTTTTAATATGTCCACTGCTTTAAATTGTGCTCATCCATTTTCGTCATAAATGCATAGAATCCGCAGTCTAATTATGAATATATTTTGAATATTCAATTTCAGAGAACTACATATATGGTACAACTATTACTAATACACAGGGTGTATCTCGTAACATAAAAGTAGCACGAAAAAATTATTCAAACAGATGTTGCACAGTTTCTAAGGGGACATGCAGTCCTTGTAATCTGTTTCTCGTTGCTTTTGTAATTTTTCAGAGTTTCGGAGGCATTTAAAGTGGCAGCATTTTTTAGAAAAAATCATCAAATAAAATGACGGAATAAAATGAACGATGCATTATGAAACTAGAGTAAGATCAATTAGTATTTCTACAGATTTGATTTCTGTTTCCGCTTCGCTTGGTCTGCATCGATTTATGCTGTGGTCTTCTTTCGGTTAGCTGTTTTACAGTTGAATAAAAAAGGTCGAACCTGGCCAGGCGAGCGTACCAACTGCAATCGGGTGCGCAAACCATGAGCAGAGCAGAGAGAACACCCTCGACAGGCTTCTAAATTTAGTCTGACGCGTTCTGTCGACGAGGAAGACGCGAATCGAGGGGCCAGGAGGGCGAGACGATTCCAGATGGAACGTCGGAAGGGACAGTGTCGCGATTCGTTTCTGGCCGGGGGCCAAATGGCGACACCTCGATGCCGAATTCATGAATGGACCTCGAAAATGAGTCTCCATGGCTCCGGCCGTTAGACTTTCCTCTCGCGATGTCCTCGTCCTGAGGGTCACGTTGGTCTTGAGGCTTTTACAAGTGGTGAAGCTTGTTTTAGTGAGTAGAAAGTATTCAAATTGTTTATAATGATCGATAAATTCACCAACGAAGGGTTACGAATTAATTTGTGCAGCCGATGTATGCCAAGGGGTTGATCAAACGAAATGTAGAGGAGGGAAAAAGGGAATAGAAACATTATAGGAAGCATTTTTGTCTCTCTATTTTCGTGGGGAACGAACGGCTCGACGCGGCAGTAGGACGAATACTTACATATTTCGTTCCAAAAAGCAAATAGCCGAGACAGTCAAGGAGAATGTTAGCCCGATTCGTTCGGGGGAGCGTCAGCCATTAGCTAATGGCGAGTCTCCCTCGTTTGACAACGCGACCGAGCTGCTGGTCGTTTATTTACTCGTGTCTTCGGTCTTTTCACCGTTGCTATTCTCCGTGGTGGGTCGACTTTTCTCCTGTTTTCTCTTTGTCGACCCGGGATCAAAGAGTGGTCCAGCTACCTGTTTACGCGGGGCCGGAATTCGAATTCCAATTTGGCTTCTTTGAGTCTTTCGAACGAGGAAAGTCGATGGCTGCCAAGCGACGACGCAATTCAAATTACGATATAGTGAAGTTCCATGTGTTTACGTTATCTCCTTGGTAAAATCAATTTTCGCGGAAAATATTCTGCCAAGGATTTATTCTAGAAAATAATACTTGCTGGTACGAAATGATATATGTACATAGTATATCCATTTATTTCAGAGAGAACGAGAGAACAAGAAAATACTTCACATAACAAACTACATATACTTTAACTATGAGACTCTACAAGAACTAATTATATAGGAAAAAATAGCTTATTTAACATAGCTATTACGATAAACCTATATTGGCCAATCATCAGGCTCGCGTATCCAACTTCTAGAGTAGCGAACAAATTATGCGCGTGCTTTCTTCAATAACGAAATGTCAGTTGCTTACTTTGTCTCCGATATATATATATATATATCTAAGATATTGTAACTTTTATTGAACAGCACGAACCATTTAACAATTCACACGATTTACAATACTCTCAAAAGTACGCCTGCCCACTTTGACTTGTCGTTCACGCTCTACTGCGACGCACCTGTCGTCGAATTCGCTTCGCGAATTTTCTGTCTCATTCTCTCACACATTCTCTCGTCTTTCCTCATTCGACCTATCACTCGTTCTGTTTACTCACTCGCTCACTCCCATTCGCCAACTTCCTTTCTCACTCATTCACTCATACATACACCACAAAGATATCGACACACGATTTTAATCAATCCTTGTCCATGAATGGTTGTTAATAACTAAAGGAAATTATGTGACCGTGTTGCCGGTCGTAAGTCAGTACGTGAAGAAAAAGTACTCGACTCCGGCAATCTTTTTTCCTGGCGAAGTATAGTTAGTATCTATTTGAAATGTCTTTGGAGTGTAACCCGCGTCGTTCTGCCTGGCAGCCAGCGGATACAGCGAACGTGCGATAATGATTTACGCGAAACAGAGGACTAGAAAAGTGGACAGTCGTCGTCGACCAGTCCAATTAATCCTCCACGGGAGTTGCACGCTGGTTTAGATAGTCGTTCCTTCGTGATTTATGAACGCCAGTTTTCACCTTATTCAGGGGCTATCCGGGGCCGCAATTATTGACTGGCACTATGGAAACGCGCGGTGTTCCGCGATCTGGTCAATTTAATGACAGTGAAATGATTAAAATTAGAACATATCCGCAATCAAAGTATATAGTTCAGTCTAAAACGATGTGCAATGGATCGCAATGAAACTATATTCAAATTAGAACATATGTCTATTTGTAACGAAAATAGTTCAGTCTAAAATGACGTGCAATGAATCACAATGGAATCATTAAAAATAGAACGTATTGGTATTTGCAACCGAAATAGCTCAGTCTAAAACTTATTCTAAGCTTGATAAGGAGTCGAATCTGTATCATTTGCAAAAGACTGGAGCCAGATAGACGTTTAATTCTTATTTCAATAATTTGAACATGCTGAAAAAACTAGATTGGCATTATTAGATAATTGTAACTTTTTCAGTGTTTTAAGTGGCATATTTTTTCCATAACTGCATAAAATCCGCAGTCTACTGATTAGTTCGGATAACCGTCCAGCTACTTGTACAATAATTCAGCACTGCTAACTCCCGGTTTGGGACCACTGAGGTGAGAAAGCTGTCGATAATACTGAGGAATGGACACACGCGACCAGGCTCCGAGGTACGGGGCATTAATCCCGTCCAATAAATCTCCGACGATCGTCGGAAAAAGGCCCGCGATGTGTTCCCGTGTGTTGGGGCTTGTCGGGAATAGCACGCGCCGCTCGTAAATTAATTTCAAAGTTTTCGCGCGAATAGCAAGCGGAGAGCGGCTTCCGCGAGGCGGTCGTGACCGGTTCTCAAAATATTTTCCGCAGCGAGAGCCGGTCCAATTTAGAATCGTGCGCACCGAAAATCGATCGAGGAACGGCTGGATCGCTCCCTGTTGCTTCGGAAACGCTTCGAAGAAAAGTTTGACAGACTTGTCCAAAACGTGCGACTCTTTCGCGCTCTGAACTTCGCAGAATTACCATTTACCATGAAAATCATAATTTTCTTAGAACCTTCTCACGTTGCAATTTACAACACAATCATAAAAAGCATCTATATTTGAACGCTCCTTATTTTGCTGCTCCAATTGCCTTGACGCAGATATCCGAAATACACAAAGCAGTAAACAATAAAATTTGATGGCGTCTATATGATTTAATTTTAATTTTATGATTTGATCATTGCAAACAGTTACTCGGAGAATTTTGAAGTGGTCATTAAAAATAAATATTTACAGTTTACTGTGGCATGTAGAAAAATAAAGACTGAAGGGTTGAAAGGTGGATGAAAAATTTCATTAGTATTGTGTTCGAAAAACGTTCCATTTGCATGAAAAATAGGGGCGACACCAGGTAGAGCTATTTTTACCATTTATAAATGTGGAGTAGAAAATAAAAAAAACCCAGTGGTAATTTAGAAGAGAGAACGAAGGATTGATGCAGGTGTAGAAGCATAGAAGATGGATTGCCTGAAAAGTGTGCCAAAAGTATTTCGACTATAGACTATAGACCGGTGGCCTAACAATAATGGTACACGTGTTCAGCTTCTACCTAACCTTTACGGATTTAACGACGTGGAAGTATATTGTTCACTAGTCGGACCCAATTAAAGTTAAAAAATAAAGAAAATTCTTTTACGTGTTAGTGCTGTAAAATGCTCCTCTCCGCACTGTGGCCATTTATAAAATTGGAACATAATTTGATTTCATGCGTATGCATATCTTACAATAATGGCGGCAGGAAATTTTCGGAGGCTTCTGTTTTAGGCAGCAAGCGTTGATATGGTCGCCGGCTTTAGCGTCGAAATATTATTTTTATAGTTGTACAAGATACGCTGCCAAAAACGATGCAGACTCTATAATATTACACCGAAGCGAATGCTACGCAGACCGCAGGCCCGAAGTGTAAAAGAAACAATCAAAATCGATAGAGTTTACGCGATCCCCGCGATTTCCAGGCACTCCGTGGCTATGTTTAGAAACGGCATAGCATTTCGTTAGACGCGGAGTCTGACCAGTGCACCTTGGCAACTATTTTAATGAAGTGAAAACAAACCCACCAATTAATCAACTCGAATTCAACGTGTAGAGAACTTTTCTATTTTAAATGTTCCTGTGCAAATGACAGCGTGTTTATCCCGTCTACAACTGTTTCTTTCCCGATATCTAGCTGTGCATGTGCTTTGTAATTAGTCACTTCACTGACCCCTGTAATTGTTGGTTTTCACAGTTTATTGGCAGTTCTTCTGAGATCTCAAAATTCTCGCTTCCAAATTCAAACTTATTTGAACGTTCGATATTGATCAATCACCATCTTTATATTCATCATTTCTAAATACAGCTAATTTATATAAATTATTGGGTTGACAAGAAAGTAATTTCGGTATTTTAAGGTGAGATAAAAGCCAATTTTTCTAGTCAAGCATCGAACTTTAATCAGTAAAATATTTTCCATTTTGTTCGATGATCTTTTGCCAAGAAGAATAAATGAGAAAATATTTTATTGATTGAAGTTCATTGCTTAAATACACAAATTTGGTTTTATTTCACCTTGAAATACCGAAATGCTTTCTTGCCAACCCAATAATTATGGTAGTTTACGTAAAGATTAATTAATTTTTAAGACAATACATTTGCAATGAACGCTGAGATGAAGTATTTCAACCCTCAGGATAAAAATACACCTATTTTCTCTTTTCAACAAATTGTAAAACTTTTGATTTCTTTCTGTTTGCGTTGTAAGATATACTCCATTAAAATAATTTGTTGATTTCAACCACAGTACAATTAAATAGAAAGAAGCAAAAACAGAAAGCGGTGAAATACTAGCAATATCTTTTGCAGTTGAGGAAATATTCTGAATCTCTTGAGAAATGTTCGTGAAAGTAATGACAAATTGAACAGGGCGAGCCAAGCGTAGTAATGATCGCCGAAATTAGAGTTTCAGATGACGCGAGCTACAAAGTTCCACGGATCGAGGGAACATCTTGCGATCCGGATCGCTGCTATCCGCGCGGAGGAGGTTCAGCACTGGGATTTTACGTCCAATTCGGTGAGTTAGCGCCATTAAATCTCTCATTAATCAGGAGAGGAGAGGTTCGTTTCGCGGGATGACATTTCCTCGAAGTAATGAGAACCGATGGCCGAGCATCGTCCAGCCACGCGTCGAACGACGAGTCCATTTTCGTCGACGTGCGCCATGACGAATGGTGGTCGGCCGGTTTAATCTGGTCGCGCGCTGGTCCGGCTCGAGAGTACTGGCGTTAATCTCTTCAAACGCACCGTGAACCGAGTCCAGTGGTCACAGACCGCGAATCACCGTCCAAACAAGATGTTCTACAGAAATTATGGCACCGCTGTCTGACCCGTTTGACCGATGGAAATTGTCGTTCTAAATAGACTCGGAATTGGAAACCAATCACACGGAGTTCCACGTTTTGCGGGTCACTGCTATGTTGAACTGGCTAGATTATGGTCGCGCGACAAAGGATTTTAATGGAATTCGAGTATGATATAATCCGTGCAAAATTGGGGTTAGAGTTTCAGTCATCATTTTGCTGGTCTGAATATTTTTAAAGTTATTTTGCCAGAAGATCACGATGGTAGTGTGAGACTCATATGACTCAAATAATTAAGATAAAGGATCATTCCTGATGGAGTCACATGCACAAGACAATTTGTTTCGTGGTGCCTCGATTTCTCAAAGGCGCGCGAAGTATTTTCGAAAAAGATGAGTTTAGAGGAAGGGAAGGCGTGATCAGGGAATGGCTACGTGGAAATAGCGTTCAGGGACATCGTCCGCGGTCCGTCGGAGTATCCAACCGCGTAAACAACCCTCCAAAAATATTCGGGACTTCTGCACGCAACTCTTTCATCTCGCGCAAACATCAACAGCCACGAGGAACGAATTGCTTCCTCGACTCGCCCTGAAATTTTCGCTGTGTTGCCCCCTTTTTTGCGTAAACGGTTATTTTTAACGATCTGCCTCGAATAATAAAAAAACTTGCCGAAATAAATCCAAAACACTCCAACCAAAAAAAAACCATAAACTAACGAATAAGGATTTGTGATTTCTCAAATAAGTTTCTTCGAAACTTAGTTGATAAAATAAAAACTGAGTATTGTATTTATTGTAGACATGAAAAAGATTCTTCGGAAATGATTTCCATTCTCCGGTTGTCGTGAAATCAATTTCCATGATCATTCCGTGTACCCTGGACCAGCGAGATTAATTCGTCGAGTCGCGTCCTATTTCTCAACGAGGGTTCAGAGACGAAGGGGGTGCGAGTAAAGGGGTAACAGAATTCGATGGGGCCCGCGAGGTTTCGTATTACCCCGATATCCCACGCGGTTAGATCGTATCGTATCATGGATTCTTAATCCGACGACGATCTGGTCCAGAGGAGGCTGCTTTTCGCGGGGTCGGCCCGGCCGATGTACCGACTGGCATTAATCCTACAAAGCGGGAACTTGATACTCCGAACCCCATTCACTGTTTTTTCCGTTCCGGAACAAGGGCCGGCAAGTCGTCGCTCGATGATCTGACGAAATAATTTTCTTGCCTACCAAGACCCAACCCAGCGATGTATCAACCTCGAATCCGAGAGGATTTACAGCTGTGCTGGGTACTATATCACTATGCTTTCTGGATCACCGGGCCTCGTGTCAATTGTGCAAACCGGAAACTGGATACTGGGATTGAGAATGCGATTGTGCTACTTGTAAAATAATTGCGTGACGAGAAATACATTTTCTTACATTCCTCAAAGAAGATTAAAAAACGAGTGTTTATTCCCGTCGAATCTAAATTCAGCCGAATAATTTTACATTGGTTTATCGCTTCGAGGAAACACCATTGAATCGAATAATCTCGGAACAGAATGTTAATATCCACTTTGTTATTTAGATCAGTCATTCGTCACGGCAATCAGTCGCATTGTCATCGTTCCGATAAATAATGCACGAGGTGCATCGAATTCTAATCATCCATCGGATCACTCTGCTATTAAAAACAATATCGAGTTCTCACCACGACGTTGTTTATCCATTTTGAGAACGATCGACAGCTAATCCTTCTAACGCAACGATCGTCTGCGTCAACGGGACGAATGATATATTACGTTCAACTTTCGCGTGATCAATGAGGATTACTAGCGAATTGTTCTTTGTTGAATAACTCTAGAATTTGGTCGACGGTGCTGTGAATCATCGGTGTCGCTCGCAAACAACAGAGGTCTGATAACAGATAAGAAAGTATACCAGGCGTGTCTTTCAGCGTGAAAATTAATTTCTTCACATTACTACTTTGAAGTATAATCAATTTTGATCAGTTTCAAGGTAGATTCAACCCAAACTAGCTTCTAAGCAGCTGAAGACAGGGTCTTAGGAAGATTTGGTCCCTAATGAGAATGGCTTTTAATCAGACAGAAATGATACCGGTTATAGAGTTAGAGAGCTTTGAGAACACGTAACTCAGTCCAAGCTTCGGTAGCTAAAGATAGAGAACTCGATGTAGGCTGAACTGGGCTTTAATAACGAGTTATAGAGATCTCTCAGGATACGGAGCTCAACGTGGATTAATATTTCAGCAACCAGAGGCTTTCCAGAATGTGTATCTCAATTTAACTAGCGCTGTAGTAATCGGAGACGTCTAAGATATCTAGTACAGCTTTAGTATTGATAGCAATAGAGACATCAGACGTTGCGTGGTTCACTTTATAGCCTATAGTTTAGCAACCGCAGATAAAACGTGAGCATTCGAAGATGAGGAACTTAAGTAGCTCAATTTAGACTGCAGATTACCTACCGTGGCTACAAATTTTGCAAAATATAGCTTAGCCTGGACTGGGCTTTGGCAATCATAAAAAGGCACTTCTGAGAAAGTGCAGCTTAGTTCAGCCTGAATTATAGTAGCTCTAAGCTAGCAGATGGAGACCCCAGGGGATAGGAAGTTCAATTTAAATTAATGGTTAGAAGCTTTACATAAAAGTTTCTTGAATGACAGCTCGGTCTGTGCTAATCTGTAGCAAGTTGAAACAAAGACTGCGATAGTCTCTGGCTAGAAACTTTGTAGACACTTAGCTCCGGTAATACTATATTGTCTTAGACAGCAATGAACACCGCAGGCGACACTGCTCGATTTAAACCAGCGTTTATAAACATCAAATAAAAACTTCTCGGAGAATATCTCAATGTAGATTTGTAGACTTTAGCAGCCTTTGGCTAGAAACCTCGAAGATGGTTCTTACAACGCTCTAGGCTGCATCAACCAGTAATTGAGACCTCAGGGGACACGCAGTTAAATCTAAATTGGTGTTTAGAAGCCTCAGATAAAAAGTACTCGTGGAATAGCTCAGCCTGTTAAGACTGGGGTCTGTAGCAGAGACGACGACTGCGGTCTCCCCTGGCTAGAAACTTCGAAGATAGTTAATAGACACCTTGAGGGACACACTGTTCAATCTAAATTAGCGTTTGGAACCTTTAGATAAAATGCTCCTGAAGGCTAGGTCGGTCTTGGTTAGATTGTAGCAGTTGGAAACAGTGTCCTCTGGCTAGAAACGTCCAAGATACTTAGCTTAGCTGGTGGTGGTTCGACTGACTTAGCCAACGATAGAGACCTCGGGGGAAATGCAGCTCAATGATAATTAGCGTTTAAAATCCTCAAATAAAATATTCTTAAAGTCCAGCTCAGCCTGGGTTAGACTACATCAATCAGAAGCGGAGATCCTCAACTCAGGCTACGCTAAGCCAGTTAGAGTCCTCGGGGTACCCAATCGCGCATCAATCCAAACCAGTGTTTAGAATGCTCAGATAAAAAGTCTGGTCTAGCGTTAGCAGCCAGAGGCAGAGATCTTCGAGACCGTATACACGTAAGTAGCAGTTCTGCGGTCCGGGATAGAGACATCTCGTCCCGAAGACGCCTCGGACGTTCTAATTAAGATTCCACCGTGGCTCCGGGTCGCTTCGTTGTTTGATATAAAAACAAATGCACGGACGCACCGGGGATAGAAAAAAGCCGGCGAGGGAGAGACTCTGCTGTCTGACAGATAGAAACGTTCAGCGGTTTGACGCCGGTAGATTCGAGTCTCTCAGGTACAAAACGAATACCGGGCACGGCACGGCACGGCACGGCACGGCGGAGCCACGAGACGGAGCCCCTGCATAATTATACCTTAAAAAGGATGATCCCTTCGGGGAGATTAAGGGACACCGCTTAAGACCGACTGCTATCTTAATGAGCGTATGGAGAGCTCCGGTTCGCCTGGCTGCACCACCGATGCCAGACAATCGTAATTAAGCGTCAGCGCGGGTCAAGTGTGCGTGGTCTGGTCCCTTTCGCGTATTGCCGGAGACTCTAATCGCGGTAAACTGTCCAGATTCCGGCTGGAACTCGGTAAGATCCGTTTCCCTGGGAAAATGTCGTGGGAAGAGCGCGTGATTCGAATTCTTATCGCGAATCCATCGAATATTGGACTTCGAACGCATGAAACCCGCGTCAGTCGCTAAAAGCAGAGATCCCGTACAGAGATTAATGGAACTCGAGCCTTTTAATGAATTTTGTACGGGCAATGTTTTAAGCAGATGGCTCGCTGAAATGTACATTCGAAGCATTTCAAACAATATTTATTAGTTATCATTAGTGACCATTAGACTGCGGATTTTATATATTTATAATAAAAATGAATACGTAGAACATGAACTATGAGAAAGATAGAATTTGAGAGTGTCGATATATTAACATTACTTTCTATTTTAAGTTAACACAGAACATTTTTATTCCGCACAAAGATCCACAGCAATAATCCTACGGTGATCGAAATCGATCATTAACGTCATCCGATTTCTCATAAAAACGTATAAAAATTTCAACAATCCATCAGAAGAACCAGACATTAATAAGAAAATCGTCGGGTATTAAACGATCTTCAATCAAAATACTGAATCTTGCGTTGAAGTTCGACTTTTTCTCGACACTCTCTTATCGTCTGCATAATGCAACGTTGATCGATGGAAAATCACGGGATGATGTACGAATTTGCGTCATTCAAATTTTGTTTGCAACAGAGAGGGCAGACTGGTTGTTATAAAATAAAAGACTTCAGGTACTTCTGCATCTTAAACGGAAAAGTTTGAGCACAGTGAAATATTTTCAAAATGGACGGTTTGCGATTTCAATCTGCAACACCTGGATCTCTTCCATTATTTTCTATGGATAAAGGGGGCGATTTTTGTGTGGAGGGTGAAAAACGATTGAGATCCTAGTGACGACGAATCAGAATCACGGATTAATCGATCGGAGCCATGATGAATCGAACGGCCGTGAACCAGCCCTCGTCATTACCATTTTCCATTACGACGGTTCCCCGCGGACAATGGAAACGTCGGGTTTTCCGGGAAGAAAACGGTCGAAGTCGAATTTCAGTGGGCGGCTGGTCGAACATCTGGTGCACAGATTCGGCCTGAGTATTAAAACGCTTTCTCTAAACGGTATTTAGCTGGAGGCCGTACAGCTCGGTTTGGAGTTTCCGGCAATTGCACACGTGCGCCCCGGTAATATAGGTAAAGTGTACAAGCCTGGCCATTATACGATGTTACCTGCGAGACCCGCCGCCATTTTACAAACCCTAAAAGGCAATAAATCACCGAATAGTACACGCGCTCCTTTTGCCCATTGTTCACATTTTCTATAGTACCTGCAGAATACTCAAAGGACCATTACCGAGGGTCGGCAAGAAGCATGTAGCACCAGTCGTTTCATTGTTTCCCGGGGAAAAACCCGGTGCTTCCTCCCGTTCGCACCTGGTACCTTTCACAACGCCTTTCCCAAAAGTTTTCTTTCACATTAAATACCATCACCCGATGGACCTCACGCCCGTGTTGAACGCGAGGTTCAACACGGTGATTTACGAAAACAGGCAGTCAAATAAAAGTGTCCAGGTCGAACCAAGCAATTTTAAAGGAACTGTTTGTTTGTAATAACTGTCATCAGATAGTCACTATTTTGAAATATTGGCGCGACAGTGAGCGTGTTAATAAAATTGTTACAAGCACGAAGCTGGCAGTCTGACGTCGAATAACAGTGCTGATCAAAACGACGAGACGGTCGAAATTTACTTTCCGGCAAACGGAGTTTATTGATAACCGGCCGAAATGCTAGGGCTGCGCGACGTTATATGTATAAATATAAGTACGCGTATACATATAAATCCACATAGGTGTACACGTGTGTATATTATTATGATTGAGCTCAATTGTCCAATTGGCCGGTCATTGAATGCCATATGTACAGCCGGGCTCGCCCGTTATTAGCGAACCGTCGATGATATTCTCAACCGGGACGACCGCGTTTCCACGGGCCCGGCTCGGGCCGTGTGCCGATGATCACACGGCGAAATGAGAGCCCCTGCCAATCTTTTGTCTATTAAATGTATTCAACAGGGTAATAGCGGCTGATATTACCAATTGGACAATGAAAGAGATGGCAGGCAGCGGAGCGCGATTTCCACCCCCTCACCCATCCCCATCCCAATCCCCATCCCCCGTCGCATTGACCACGTCGGGGATCACCGACACACCAAAGATTTCGTCAGGAGGCGATAATCTTGCGGACCGTGGACCGCCATTGTCTCCGGTCCCCTTCGGATTAAACGTTCCACCCAAACCCAACTCGAATATTCAAGTTCAAGCTGCTCCAAGATTAACGCTGCGCACCCCGATCTCCCGTTCCAAACGTATCGCAATTATTCGTCTACTTTCAAGTGGATTATCAATGCTTCCGAGACGAAAATTAGTAGATTTGAGACTGCTCACATTTTCATTGATCTCTCTTGCAATTTTGACAATAGATCGTCATAATAATCGTATTATTATTATAAAGAGTGTCCCAAATTCACGCAAGATTTTAATTTTGCGCCATTTGTGCGGTAAAGTGTTGCTAACGAAAAAGATAAGACAACGTGACAGCTGAAAGTTCAGGGTTATTAAAAATGGAGTGCTACACGAAAGAACAACGCGTTTTCATTGTTGAGCAATATTTCAAAAATAAGGACAGCCCGAGAAACAATTCAATAGTCGTGTAATTTCCCGTTGGACTTTTTTCTTGGGGGTTTTTTGAAGTCTAAGGTTTATGCCAACAAGCTTGGGCGGTATATCAACGAAATTCAGCTACATTAATGCAAACGGTCATGGAAAATTTCGACAAAGAGTGCGTATGTGCCAGTCAAGCCGTGGGGGCCATGTACCCGATATGCTTTCCATACATAACCCTATACTGTATACTTTATGAATCAATAAAAAGTTCACAACTTTTAATGAAAAACCTGTGCTGTGAAAATGTGTTTTCTATCAAAATTACTTGTTGCGTGAATTTTGGGACACCCTTTATTAGGTTATCTTACGTAAATCCCTTTATTTGGATCGTTTTTTCGTTTCCGCAGATTAACCCCCATTTTGTACACGGAATTCTCATCGAGGCGCCCCGGTAGGACTCTTTTATTTCTGTCTGGCTTCTATCCTTTGTACACGCTTTTAAAAATACTCGATCCTCCTGGCGAGTCTCGTGTCTACCGATTAAAGGCATGTCGGACATTTTCGCGCTTCTAGAAATCCTTTCTTCTCGTTCTATTTTCGAAACTTAGTGGTTGCAATTTTCCCTGCTCGGTTATTCATCGCCGAGTTCCACTACGAAGCCAAAAATGGCAATCGCAGGGGGCAGTTACTGGAACGGCTGATTAAATTGTAACGGCGTCGACTGGAGAAATTACGTGACTGGAAAAAGGCCAAGATCTATGGGGCCAGGGGGCAAAGAGACGTTTTATGGAGGTCCCATCGGAGGCGTGGGTACCTCGAAATTCCGTCGCGTAGCCGGGGACATACTCTCGCAGAACGCATTCCCCGTTGTCTTTCACACGGGTTCCAACGATCGGGGACCTCGATGACAGAGAAACGAGCAGGGAAAACGATTTCGTCGAAAGAAATCCTCCGGTTTTCTATTCGTTCCATTTTTTACACATTTTTTCGACCTTCTCGAAAGAAATCATCGACGAAGAGTTCGTTGGCCCTTTGGGGGTTGTTTTGGAGGACAATTTTATTTCGGTGAGAGAGATATTTTTAAAAAATTTTGAACAGGTGCAGACAGACTCTCAAACTCGGGAATGGGAGGCGTTTCGTGTTGAAGAGGTGATTCGAATTTTATATACCTCGACGCACTTGATCTCTCGATAAAACGCGTGTGAAATACCTTCAATGCGTCATTTTTCGGCCTTTCACCTTTTTCTTTAAAGCTGTTTTGAAAGAAAGCTTTATTATATTGAGAAGGATACCTTTTTAAAAATGTGAAATATCATCATGTTCTTTTAAACGCTGAATTTCTCAGTTAAACGTCCTTAAAGCATCTTCAAAGCACAACTTTTTAGCAAATAAACATAAAGAAAGTATTTAAGAGGTCCTGCAACTTTTGTCCTCCAGTCTCCCCTTTCATCTTCAAAGGGAAGTTATAAATTCTTCAGAGAGTTGACGCTTCGAGAAATGATTAGTTTATTCTATGAAAATCGTATTTTTGGATATTATACGCCGCAAACAGAAACCGTACGATAGGTTTCCTTACGATCGAAACACGCCCGCACACGATTTCTTTCTTTTCTTCCTCCCGCGAGTCTACTTCGCCACCCCATATATTTTTTTCCACGTTCCATCCATTCCACGCTCATAACTTTCACTTTCGCGAGATCCACCCCCCCCCCTCCCTCGATCGCCTACAAAAATATCACCGCCTTCTTTTACGATTCTAGGCTCGAACCACGTGTCTCGTCGCGACATTCCCCCCCTCTTCGTTCACTTTCTTCCTGTCTGCTTTCTCCCCTTCTTCCTTTTTAGTCGACTCGATTTTTTCTTGCATTCTAAATTTTTTTCCTCGCTATTTCTCCATTTTTATCTGTGTTCCCTCATTTTTATTTTTACTTGACTCTGTTAAGGAAACATACACATGTAAAAAGAAATTAAAATCTGTCAAACAATGAAAACAAAAAACTCGCCTTGTGGATGCAATGATAATATTTCAATCCTTGTGTCAATACCCAAAATTTTGCTCGACGTTCCGTAACAGTACTTTATCAGTTCAACCAACATTTTGATGTATCAAATATAAACAAATTTATCATTATCCAAGAATGTGGAAATCTATAGTAATTTTCCTATTTGTGAAGTAGAATATCAACAACATTTTGAAACGAAATCTGGGTACCCAGGCATTGAGATAAGGGTTAATCAAACGAAAGATTGACCAATTCTTTTATCGCTTCAGAAAATTCGTCCCTGGAGAGATGTAATTTTTCTCGAATTTTCGTTGACATATAAGTGCTCGAGGATTGCTCACCTAATCGAACCTGCTGCCCCTGAGTAGTCCGATCGATCTTCAGGATCAGGAGTATCCCGATGATGAGACACTTCGCGATTGTCATCCTGATTTCTTCGACGACAGGTACCGGTTAGCTAGTGACGCGGCATTTGTCACTTTCTGAAACGGAAAACGGAAAGATTTATTTATTTATTGTACACGTGTTATCTACATATTCAAACGAGGGTTGAATGAGCAAATAATTCTTACATCCTATTTCAACACAGATATTCGATCCCTTATTTGCAATAAGCTATTTTATAGGCTTCAGAAATGAAGATACAACGTGTGACTGTGAATGAATGAATTAATTCGCATTTATAATACAAAAGATTCGGATGAAAGTATTAATTAAACAGAAGCATTGAACAATGTCAGAAAAGCGTTGGAAACGGAGATGTAATGTTCGATTCTCGAAGGAAACGTCTCTCCTAGGCAAGGGGAGGTCCGGAACACGGGGTGTGACGTTATGCATGTGATGTATGGGGCTCGAGTGCATCGTAAGGATGCACCGGACGTGTTCTGGTGCACGAAATCCAGGTCTGGTTTCGAGACGCAGCGAGAAGAGTGCTCCGGCCATGTGTTCTCTTAGGCCGACCGGGACACGGTCTATTATTCTTTACGGGGACACACCGTGCACCCGATAGTACACCATAAAATATTCTGTCGGCCATGGGCTGCCTCGTTCGCCAACCGATTTATGACAATTCGCCGTGATGGCGAAAAAAAGGGACGCCCGCGATTCTGATGTTACTTTATTGGACCCCGTAGAAACCGGTCCCCGTGTGTGGTTACTTTTAAACGCCTCTATTTATAAAGATCCAGGCTGGCTAGGGTTTCATCGATCCTCGATGGAAACGCAGTCTGCTTGTAACTTCTTCTGTATCAAAGATATCTCCGAATGAATAAAAAATATTCAAGTATTTTGTCGTTACACTACAAATGCAGCTCATCTTTTAAACAAACTATTCCCTGAACAGGCGAACCACTTCCAGATCGGAAGTTAAGATCATTTTCAATCGACTCTCGTTTTGTTTTTTGTAGGATACTTCCGATCGCGCAGCGCATTAAAATTGAATTAACTTTGATAGTTACTGTGAGCTCGTCAATCCCTCCTCGAATTACCATCAACGACGGCGTTTTTATCAATCAGCAAATGTTAATCGTGCGTGCGGACGTTATTCGCGGTTTAGCTCATTAGCCGAGATGAGAATAAAACGTATTAGAAGAGCTCGTTAGGAAGGCATAAAAACAATTGCAACCTGTTCGGAGGCGATCCAGAACTTATCTGCATTATCAATAACGGAGCGAACCGGTCCACTTTATCTCGATTCCGCCTGATTGAAAATTATTATACTGTTCACGTTGACCCGCGATTATGAGGATCGCGAATGACCTAAATCTAATTCCCGGTGCTATAAACATGGAATTAACGAGGCTGGGGGCCTTTGAATCCCGAAAGGAGACCAGGATGAAATTGTTTCGACAATTCCACGCGGTTCTGTTCCGTAAATCGGCCGGAATAAATCGCTTCGGAATTGTTGAAGAGAACGCGGCGCCAGTAACATTCTATGTCCTATTGTTCCATCATTTCTCTAGCCTTCGGGCTTTGTGATTGCAATGTACGAGCACCGGGTCTCTTCATCTAGCGAATTTATGTCGAACGAGCCTCGGGATCTCTTCTTTCTCCATTTTCGAATACAGTCAGTGTAAACAGTATTCGTACGTCCTTTAAAATAAAATAACATTTTTATAATTGTACCAAATGACCTGATTTTTTATAATCAATTAGTAGCATTGGTTTACGAAATGATATGCAAAAAAGATTTTCCAAAAATTATAATTTACAAGGTTACATGCAGAAATAAAAAAGGCAAGTTTTAAAACGTTTTTATTTGGGCCCTTAATGAAAATGTAAAATATATGTTTTGTAGATCGATGTTAGTTAGACACTGTGTATAATACACATGCTGAAAATTACATCGAAATCAGTTGACGCAGGGCAAAACGACACGCATCCAAAGATGTACGATTCTGTGGATTTTAAGCAGAAACTGTTCAAAAGTCGTGTAAAACTATGATTTTCATCATTTTTAACCGCTTGTAGCTCGTGTGTATGTTAATCGATTTCGATGAAATTTTCAGCATGTGTGTAACAAATATAGATCTACAAAACCATATATTTTAAATTTTCATTAAGGGCCCAAATAAAAATGTTTTAAAAAATGACTTTTTTATTTTTGCATGTAACCGTGTAAATTATAATTTTTTGAAAATCTTTTTTGCATATCATTTCGCAAACCAATGCTTCTAGTTGATTATAAAAAATCTGGCCGTTTGGTACAATTATAAAAAAGTTATTCTATTCTAAAGGACGTACGAATACTTTTTACACTCACTGTGCGTACTCTGAGCGGTTAGCGAAAGAGCGCAGAAAACCGAATTGTGTACTTAAGCATTATTTCGTGCTTTTGTTAATACTACACTCTCATAAATTGTAATTGGTAGCAAATCCGATTTTTTCCGTACGAGTATACTCGTCATTGGACAAGAAAATTCCATCTTTCGAGCACAGTCAAGATACACGGTTAATCCCTCGTCTCGCGTCTCTAAAAATTCTATCGGTTACCGCAAAAACACGAATTGCAACCTTGTTTTGACAGCGAATCAGGTTCGTCCGCAGAATAATTCAGCAGGACCATAATTACCGGCCGGCCGATAGTGACACCGAGCAAATAAACCTTGGCCATCATCCCCGACGTAATACAATTTTCCGCAACAAAATGTTACTTGATAAAAGGATGAGTTAGGGGCGTATCAATAACCCGAGCCGACGCAGTCGGTTAATTAATTCCTTCGCGCGGGTTAATAAAACACCCGGGGACGGTCTCTCTTTCTCTCTCGCCGCGCCGGTGTCGACCTTCAAATTACAGCCTCGACGCCACCAAATTCCCGACCTACGTCACTATAATTACGGGTGGTCGAGGGTAGAACAGGTTCGAGCGATTTCATTCAATTTGTACCGGGGGCCCGAGGAATACAGGTCGTCGTGACCGGGTGCCGCGTAGATCTTCCGAGATATCAAAAGTATGGGTACTGGCACCGTGAAAATGGTCCCCATGGGGACCATTCGGTCGGCAGAGGAAACGGCTTTTCACCGTTGGAAGCGTGTAAATCAACCACCCTCTACCATCGAACCCTCGTTCGGCCCTCGTGTGATGCTCGGTTTTATGGTTTAAAGCGAGTAAAAACGCGGGTTCTGGCGTGTTTCCACGAGTCTGGAACCAAGATGGCGCGGCATCGCTATCATCGACACGGAAACGGCATTAGCTTCATTGTCCTGTTAATTGGAGCCTCTGATAACGCTGCTAATTGCGATAGATGGAAAACTGCCGTGAAATCGCTGACCCGAGATCGAAGTTCTATGATTGTCTGGTAAATGGGTACTGGATATGGGGCGTGCTTCTATATGGACAGCATGAAATACGGATCGTGTGGCCGAAGCGTATCGATGTGAATCGCTACTAATAGAATGTACAAAAACTTCTGTATTTTTCATTATTTTTTTATGGGACTTTCACCAACTTATTTCTGGCATTTTTCTGATTAAAATACCACTAAACACGATATAATTGCAACTGTATTTAGTGGTTTAGTCGACGATGAAAGTTTCGGGCGCAGACGGCGACGACGACTGACCGCGTCTCGTTCTTTCCCATACGCTGTCCTGCCTTGCGTCCGAAACTTTCATCGTCGATTGAACCACTAAATACAGTTGAGATTATATCGTGTTTGGTGTTATTTTAATCAGAATAATGCCAGAAATAAGTTAGTGGAAGTCGCATAAAAAATAATGAAAAATAAAGAAGTTTTCCAGTTTTCTCCGTCGTTGGCCGGCAGTGGAGTGGGCAATCATCTGACAACTATTGCGAACGTGGTCGTTGACAAATATAGCGGCTTTACTGTGTATCTATGTAACTCTTCCTCCTGTGTCGATATGTGTGGCGAGAATGAGAAAGAAACATAATGAGCGAGAGGCAAAATGGATTAATTGAATTTGGTTGTGTGAAATAAAGAAATGTGTGTTTGAACATTTGTCAGTCGTTGTTTGATGATCGTTTTCTACGTTGGTTTGTTTATTAACGTACTACGATTCCATCCACTGCTTTTCATTTTGTACAAAGGTCCGCAGTCTATTGTAACATTAGTTGAGGAATTAGGGGAAGGACGGATTTTCTCGGACGAGTTTTCGTCGACAGCTTGTTTTCCCGTGTCGAGGGCCGCCTTTTTCGAAAACGACGGGTCTCCAGGCTCGTGTTGGCGATCGGCCAGGCCCGAAAACGCGTTCGTCCGAATCGGGGAACGGCCTCGGACGTGCCAAATTGAAACACGGCCCTGAATGCACGCGGCGTTTCACGCACGTGCTGCGACCGCGGCCGCATATAATACGCCGTTACGGGACGAGGAACGGGCGTCGTCGTAAATTTTTATAGACCAGGGGCGTGTCGATCGATCGTACATCATTCCCCGCTGTTCACCTCCTCTACCGACCGTTGTAAAATAAGTTGTTACACATTCGCCGCGAAATTGTTTCGACGAGCAACACGCGAGAGCGCGCGCGCGCGACCGAGTGAACGAGAGAATCGCCAGAGAGCCGAGTTTATTTTCTGCCGTGGAAAATTACGCGGGCAACCTTGTCTGTGCCTCGAGTATAATAAAACGACTAATTGACCGTACGGTTCGGACAAGAGTGTAATTTATGAACTGCGTACGAGTAACGAGAAATTAATGTGCTGGACAAGGACCCGCGATGGAAAAAGTAGCGCACCTCCGATTTATACGGGTCCAAAGTAATTAGCGGAATTCGAACTGACGCGGGAAAGACTTTGCTGCAATGTATAGATATACATGCGTATATTGTAGGCGAGTCGCAAAGCATTGGCAGAAGTAATTTGAGCGGAGATTTATTGCTTATCGGTAACTTGAAACTAAAAATTAGAAATCAATTTACCGGGCGATCTTGCGAAAAAGAAAAATGTTCTGATTGCTGTGATAATTGATCTACGTTTTTCTTGCTGCTCTTCGAATCCTTGAAGAATCCGAAAAAGGATAACACGATCGAATTCATCATTAAAAATTCATCTACAAAAAGACGTCGTTTTGAATCTCCGCAGCTCAAGATTTATTTTTTCTACACCATTCTAGAAGACTCTCTCGAAAATTCCCGTCGAAGGATGCTGATTGTTTTCTTTGAGATACCCTAACGACCGACGAGCGTCTAAGAAAATACACCCAAAGCCGGGAAAAAGGGAAAATTATGAATCCTGGCGACGATTAATATTCTCCCCCGGGGGGTGGGAAAGTCTCACAAGCATTCATAAGGGGGTGGAATTCGAAGATGGTCACCTGTTGGAAGGAAACCGCCATAAAGGAAAGGAAGACGCTCGTATTTCGCGTCTGGTTTCCTTCTTTTTCATTTTTTTCTTCTCTTCCAAGGAAATTCTTGTTACCCCTGGGGTTTAGGGATGCGGGGAACAGAGTCGTCGGAGTCAAGTTTCACGATTCGCAGGCCTTTGGTTTTCCCATGGACGAAACATGGTCGCCAGATTGTCGGGGTTCCATTCTGGGCGGAGTACTGCTCGTCGGGGACCTGTTGGACACTTGTTGCGCACGATTTTTGTTCAATTCGTTAGGTTGGAACCTCCATTTTGTATTCGCTAGGTGCTATTAAATGTTAGAAAAATAAAGTCTGCTGATTTTGTGGCTTAGTCAACTAAATAAATATCGGAACGAAAATATTCGAATGGATTTAATATATTCAAAGGATTTGCCCAGCATCGTTCATGTCATTGTAATATCGATTTAGTACGCAAATCGATTAGATACGGTGCCAAAGGAATTTAAAACGAAGTGAATCTTCGGAGTCGCGTGTGGGCGGCGAATTAAATCTCGGGCTAGCTTACTATTAACATCCCATTAAGTATTCCAAAACAACGGGATAAACGTATGCCGCTCAGATCCCCGATTGATAAGACGAATTATAATAAAGACACCGGGCGATGGTTCTCCCAATCGAACAGGTGAAAAGGGCGAGGCAACCATAGGACCTTAGATCAACGTTACGAACCGTGAATAGGTCTTTAATCTTATCAGATAGATGAGGAAGGGGGGCCCCGGCCAACAACGTGTGTAGCGTAGCGCGACAGGATCGAATACATTATCCTATTTGGAGGCAGGTCTGCGGTCAGAAAATTTAACGCTCGATAAACCGTGAACGCATAAATAGGAAGCCGAAATATTCAATTTCCGTAACGCCATAATCGAGTGCGACTCTCCCCGGCTCCACGGTTCAAATTGAATTTCTTTTCATTTGCATCTGATCGCCATGTACAACTACTCTCGGTGACTCGAATTTTTCTTCTAAACATCCCACGATTTTTTCAATTTCACAATAAACCGGGCAGCAGAGTTGGGCAAAAATTTACGATTGACGAATAAATTTCTACTTCAATTGTTAATCGCAATTAACAATTAATCTCCTTGTTTAGTCGTTAATTGCAGTTAACGATTAAATACTTATTAATGGTTAATTAGGAATAACGGTTAAATTTCTACATTAGTCGTTAATTGCGATTGACGATTACATTCCTTTCAATTGTAATCGTCAATCGGATAATTGATTAATGATTAACTCCTGAAACTTTTAAATGAAATACGGAATCAAAACTGTATGACTACTGAAAAAAATGTAAACTGAGTTTTTGTTGAGATATATTTCTGTCAATTCTCCATCTCCGCTCTCTGTCTCTATCCCCCTTATTACAATTTATGGATACACCGTATGGCGATTAACTTCATCAATCGATTGTATCAATCGCCGATTCTTCGATGATTTCTTCTCTTAATCAACGATTGACGTTTAACTTCATCAATCGATTGAATCAATCGCCCATTTTTCAATGATTACTTTCTTAGTCGTACAGATTAATGAAAAATTTTTAAAATTGAAGATGTCAATATATGATTACTAAGAGAGGAAATAACATTCGATTTAGTTTCTACTTCTTGCAGTCGATGCAGAGAATTTTTATTTCGCATTAAAATCCGCAGTCTAGTGATAATAGAAGACGTAGGGAATATTAATTAGATGTTTGCAGTAATCCGGGGTAAAAATTCGAATCTAAATTACAAATGTATGTATATTATTACTTAATTTAAGTTGTGCATTAAGTTTATTTCATCCTCAAGAGAAAATCGAGTTGCCAGGCAATGAAAGGATTTGAATGTCCACTGCCCTCTAAAAGACACTTTATCGATCCACAAAGCAGTCCCATAGAGAGGTAATGCTCCATATACATAAATCATCAAATTTTACGTCTCCTCTTCTTTCACAAAGGTTAGAATAAAATCAAGATGTCGGACAATAAAAATTCAAAAAACCGTGTCCACTGCTCCCTATAATCTCGTTAGTGGTCCCAAATGGAGCATTATAGCGAAGCCACCCTCTTCTTCGAAATTCCCTTTCCAGGACCCTGATCAAACTCTTAATAGGGATTAAAGTGATTAATCGGTGCCGAAGGACTCAGGTGTTGCCGAACGAGCCGAGGCAAAAGGTGTAAAGTCGTAAAGAATGGGACCGATTTGGAGGACAAAGCGATCTGGCCCGTTGCGTCCGATGAAATTTATGAACTGATTCGTATGCAGGGAGGCGGGGTGGTGGCTCGCTTTAGTCGCGTTTTCGGTATTCGGGCTTAATCGAAGTCGTTTCGTTTAGGCTCTCGCGGTTCGGAAATCTCGTCCACCCACCGCGTCGGCGTCGGATCAAAGGGGAAACCGAAATGGGAGAACGAAAGGGTGGGGTCAGAGCAAGGTACGGTCTGCTTTTCTGGAAGGCTGCGCTCCTGTGATCCGTGCCCCAGCCCATAAATCCTACACCATAAACTGTGGAACGGGGTGAGAGCCGTAAACCGGAAGCACGTGCTCGCCGAACGTCCCTTGTGTCACTATTTCACGCCAAGGAGCGCAACAAATCCTTTATTCCTGCGGCTGTATGCTTTTTTCAAGGACTCGAGCATCCGAAAATTTTTCTAACCTCGGAAATTCGTATTTCTCGTTAACTTGTGAAAGTTGTACGAAACTACTTGTTGGAATCTAATCAATTACTAAACATTTCAGTATTGCATGAGGTGTTATATCAATTTCATATTCAGAAAATGAAAAAAATGATTTAAGATGGAATTGTTTTAGGTCCGACAAATATTTAATTTTGTGAATTGGTACAGGAACAATTAGACAGGGACTTTCGCGGTACAGTTAATCACCGGTACACGAAATGAGGTCACCGTAGAAAGAGAACGATTCGAATGGTAAAATGTATTGTTGCGAAGCTGACAATTCCATTCAGTTCCCGGTTTCCTTGGTCCTTTGTATGCTTTTTGCGCGTACATTGCGAGCAGCTCGCTCTTGAAACACCTTTAGAGAGCAGGTTTTCAGAGCTGACACCTCGACTGCGAGAGGTTTCCTTCCGGGAGGGGAAAAAATCGTGTCTGACGCTGCGACGTTCTGGTTTCGTCCAACAATTCCCCACAATCAAACGATGATTCAGTACAGTGTGTGGATAGTCGTTGTGTGTATTTTAGCCCGATGGCAACGAGAAGCGAGTTCTCTCAGATATTTGAATGATAGTAGCGTAGGTCATAGGTTCTAATGATCGTGATTTTCATATCGCCGAGTCACGGGCCGACTCGCTCGAGAAAATTATCCCCGAAACAGGTTGACGCAGGTTAGTGTTATCCGAAAATATCCGGAAGGGTGTCGATTCTGAAACTAAGCCGCTTACCAGGGATATCCGTTCCAACCCCACGAGACTACACAGAAAGTTGCAGTGTCTGTGGCGTGGGTGGTCCCCGTTCCCCGACTTCACCGAAAACAAAATAAATAACTCCTCCATTTGACTTCAACCATCGCCACAATATGTTTCTACGCCTCCCTCGATACAATTTCAACGTGCATCTTTATTATTCTCTCCAACTCCCATCACATCAAACAATTCTGTCCTATGTACTTCTTCGTCACAAAGAATAATATCGTCCACGATCGACACAGTAATTCTGTGAACCTCACGCTAAACCTATCGGTAACTGAATGTGGTAGGTAAAATGTCTTTCTAAAAAAGATCGAATTTATTTAGGCATTGCCCGATTCTTGTTATTAGATTGCGGATTTGATGCATTTATAATACAAATGAGTAAATGAAACAAAACTGTGAAAATGTCAAATAAATTTTAACCATTTGCACTCGGGGCTATTTCAACTGGAAAATTAAACATTTCTTCCGATCTAGAATATTTCCATTTCCTATGATTTTTGAAATTTGGTGGATATGAAATTGGTATAATAACTCATACAATACCTAAATATATATTTAATAATGTAAACAATATTTTGAATAATGGTACAGCAATTTTTAGTGGTGCCTGCTCGAGGGGACAACCGAGTGCAAAGGGTTGAAATGCGACTATACTACTTGAGACTTATTGGAATCATTAGGAGAAGGCGTCTATGCCCCTCTTGTTTCTTGTAATTGTTGTACAAATGTTTTCAAGTATAATTGCAATATATCCGTGTTGGTGAGCGCACTTTTGAAGAGCAGAGCCAAGTTTTTATAGAAAAGGAAAGGCCAAGAAAAAGAAAGATACGAAATGGACCGCTTAAAAAGGAAGTAGTGAATCACAAGGCCAAAACAAACTTCTCCGCGTCTCGTATCGAGCTCCAAACAGAATCCGTTGTTACTTTCGTGTATAAAAGCACTGGTATCGCGAAGGTTCCCGACCTTTCGATCTCTGCCTCCGTTTTTATGGACCAAACCACTATTTCCCAGTGTTCCTTCCATTTTTTACGAGGCACCGCTTAAAAGCTTGAAATGTATGTGTACGAGAAGTGAAACGCGATCGGTGTTAAATTCTCACTGCCCAAAATGGTCCTCTTTGTTCTCAAAAATAAATGACCGAACACCTTTCTTTCCCGTTCGTTCTTAAGTGAAAGACTGGTTGGTCCACAAGCTTTTTACATTTCAAACATCAGCTGCGTGATTTACGTTCCTTAACCCATGTTAAAAATGTTTATTTTGCATAAAAATCCGCAGTCTAGTGATAACTCGTTATTTTGAGCATTTTGACAAGCCTCCTGTACAGCATTCTGACTCTTTTATTTAGTTTTTTGGTCTTCAGATAAAAAAATTTGAAGAAGACTTTTCGGTGGCTTCCTTTTCGAAAGAAGACTGTGGAGGCTTCGAGAAGGCTTATGGTATTCCGGTTGTCGAGTGTACAGCAAATAGGCGAACGGCCTATTGTAAACAGGATGCCGTCGGGGATGGAACCTGCGCGGTTTCATTGTCGACCACAACATTTCGCTGTGCGAAAGTTCACGCTAAATTATTGTTCAGTGGCTCGTCGACTTTTGTCGCGGGCGAAACCAGTCGCGACGAGGTGCGTTATTGCTGGATCGTGACTGCCTTTTGTGACGGAGAGGAAAAAAAAAGATGGCCGACGTTCGAAGGCTAATTGGCTCCGTTTAACACCGCGCTGCTAACTGGCCAAGCTGTTGCTAACTCTATTGGTTTCTTAATCGTCGAATCCACAGTCGATGTGCCGGCGTTTTACAGCGGACTGGTTGAGGAATTGAAATTCGAATTTCATCGTGCTATTAGTATTATGAAACATAGTGTTGCAAAGAAGAGAAGTTGCAAAAAAGAAGATCGAATAAGGCTGGTAGTGAGGTAAGAGAAGTTCAAGGGTCTATTCTTCTGAAGCAACGTCGTAGAAGATCGAAGGTGTCGGCTTCCTCGCGTGCAACAATCGCGGTGAGCCGACTGCATCCCTTTCATGCTCGTAATTCATTACACCATTTCGGCCGCTTATGTATATTACACACCGGGGCGCGCCTTGTTCGAGACTCGGCCTCCCTAATTTAATGCCGGTATTTAGTCTACGAGCTGGAGCACGCGCCAGAAAAGAAACTCTCCGACCTTATCCGTGGGCCGAAATTTAAAGGTGATTGCCGAAACGACTCTGATATCGATGCTTCGGCGTCCAGAGGGTGTTCGGCGTCTTATACACCGTCGTTTTTACTTCAATAAATTTATTGGCGTGTCTAATAAATTTCTACGAACTGAAATCGACCGGATCGTGTGCACATAATACGCTCAACTCCAGACAGATCACATTTTCTCATGTTATTTTCGATAAATTTTATTAGACTGGGGATCGGTGTTCAGCGTCAGTCTTGAAGACGAATAACAAGTATGCTTTTTAAAATATTCTAGGCTAGAGAGATTATTTGAACCCTTTCAGGTTTACTTTCACTCTTCCTTTCTTCCTTAAAATGGCTTCCGCCGCAAATGAGTAGAAAAAGAAGTAGCATGGTACACCAAAGAGCGGAAAGGGTTCAAGAACGATGGTGAAGGATCGACTGACAAGTGCCGCTCGTCACAGCAAAGGCTCGTCAATCCGTTTTGCGCGAGTCGGCTCGGCGCGGCGCGGCGCGGCGCACGTTCTTCCCGAGAAAACCGATCGATCGACGATCCGTGCGTATTTTCGCGGCGCGATGGCGATCCCGGCTCGCGCCGACGGCTCCTAAGAGGAGACATTCCGTTCACAATATATAAATATTCCAGGGACGTGTTTCCCTTCCCTCCTCGCCAGGCTCAGCACGTCCCCAAAACGTATCGCTATGCGCATCACGGGATTTTCTATCGTCGCACGCCGATCGCGAGAACCGCCGAACATGGAGAACGCACCAGCGTCGGCCGAACATGGCGAATCCACGGTGTGCATCCGTGGAGACACGCCGACGTCGTCGCGGACCTCGAAACGACCGGATCATCGAGATCATCATTTTAAGGCCTTTTGCGATCGGTAACCTCTTACGTAAGAACGATTTGACGAAAGACTGTGACAACGATCGTCCAATAAAACGTCCGCCGAGACGACCTTTCGAGGAACAGCTGAGGACGTCGATGCAGGAAGCTAACTGGACTCCATGCACCCTCGGGGGGATCTGCTTGCACTTTAATGGGAAGTGAACTGGTAACCGTGAAGTTTCACGCTGCACTCGGTACTTCTTTCTGTTATGTTTTTGCTTTTGTTTGGTTTTTCGATGGTGTTGTGTTCGTCTTCTTTGCGAATGTTATTACTATTTCTCTGATTTTATAAAAACAAGTTATGAATTTTTACCTCAGATTTTTGTTCGTCGAATCTTTAAGGGTCTTTGCCAATCAGATGAGGAGAAAATAGGAAGAAGTTAATGATTTCTTTTCACTTACCTCACAAATAGAAAGAAGTCAGTGCTTTCTCTTTACTTTGTTAACAAACATCGCAACCTGCACGAGTGCCTATAAGCATCACCAAAAATTGTCATTCATCCTATAAAACAGTGTCCCACCTACACAACAGTATTCTCACATACTCAGCAAAGGGTCCTTCACCCTGATTAGAAATTTCAACAGTTCAATCCTCTTCGTTCGTTTATGCTCGCGCTCGCTCGCGACAATGCAGCTCCTCCGTCCCTAAAACGTATCAAGGATCACGATCTAAATTTCTAAGCGTCGCAGGGACAAGAAGAAGGCGCTCCTCCCGTTAATGTGCACCTTGATACGTGAAGAGAGAGACAGAGAGAAAAGACGGAGGGAAGAGAGAGCCTAAGTTCGGATGGCTAAAAAGGGACGCACGCTCTCTCGCCGGTGGTACCAGCGTGAATAACAAAAGCCTGGTGGAACGTGCGTCGGTTCCGAAACAGAACGAAGGGATCGGTGAACAGTGAATAAAGTGAATAAAGTGAACACAGGGAAGTGCGCCACGCCGCGATAGTGGAATATTCATTCGAAGCCCACGTTCGTCAACGCGATGAATTCACCGGCGAATTAAAAGAGGGGAGGAAAATAGTTATTGGGGACCATCTCTTCGGGTCTAAGAAAGCCACAAAGGGCCGTTCTCTAGGACCTATTCATTCCCTTCGTTACTTCTGTGTTTCCTCTTTTTACGAACACGGTCGTAAATCAATGAAACGTTCTTCTTTTCCGAACCGGTGACGCAACGCTTCTTTTCATTCTTCGACTTGGCTCTGGCGCACGCGGTTTGCTTTATAATTGTTGGTAATTGGGGGATTAGGGATCATTCTATTTAATCCCTTGCCGTTATTATATTTGATTCATTCGGAACGAATGGAACGGAAATAAAAAATGCATCATGCAGAATTTTGATGATTTCGAATATTTGATGGTGCTCTATTTGCTGCAAATTGATTTTCGAACACAAAGGTTGTAACAGAGGTGTGGCACACGTCCAAGGCAAAGCAATATTGCATCGAAGAACCGGAGATTGACTCTGCTATTGAGTAACATTATTTATTCAATGACAACATTCGAAACTATAGGAAAAATTCCCCTTATCGATTCCCCTATCACCGTTTGCATAATGTTAGTTCTGTTCAACATCGAAAGTGGTTATCAATGCACATTTCACCTTGAGATGTCGATGTGACAAAAATTCGCGTTGTCAAGAATTTCAATGTTTCTTTTTAAATATGCACAAAACTAGAGAGTTCTCGTCTAATGAAGTGCGTGTTGTATCTGCGTGAACCATCTTGCGGAGTATCGTTTATTTACGCTCGATACCCCGAACGGGAATCGGACGAAATGCGTTTTTATCAAATCTTTGTTCGGTTTACTCAAGCGAGTTTTATCGTCGAGTTTATCACAGGTATGGTACCCACGGCTGCAGGTACGCTTTCGAGCTATCGTAGCTTCTGATAGCGTTATCGACCTAGCACAAGAACGTTGGCGTGGCCCTCCTCGCAGAATGCACTTTTCTCCGAGAGTTCAAGTTCAAGTGGTAATGCTACGGAGAAAATACAACGTCAGGCGTTCTCAACCCCTATTCTTTAACCCTTATCACATGTGGATCAGATTCTAAATAAATTCTGTCTTATTATTTTTATAAGGCATCACTCACAAGCCATTTTTAATGCTACGTAAACGTAGTGTTAACTATGTTATTTTTGTGGATTTCGTTGGAAACATTCGTGTACTATTGCATGAGAAATATAATTTTGAAGGATTTTCAACCTCCACTTCGTCAGTGTACCTCTTGTAACATTTTCTCGAGCCACGATTAAAGTAATTGCTCTATTAGGACAAGTTCTTTCGAAAACATTTTACTAAACCATCCTAATAGCAATTTACTGTGAAAGTACAACGCTGGTACTTTTCATCCCCTTCATTTTCTCACTGTCTTTCAATCATGCAATTTTTTTTCATCAACGTCACTATCTAGCAAGTATTTATTAAAATAATTGTCCCTTTAGGGCAAGAACCAAGAGTTAAACTAGCAGTTTTTAATATCGATTTACCAGGTAAATATACGTTTTCAACCCCCTATCTTCTCTACCCGATAATCATACAATTTTCTGGATACTTGCACAATCTGAAATTATGCAACATACTTATACATCGTGTATAATACAGTATTCAACAAGAGGATAGTAGTATAAATCAAGCTAATATTATATTTTTATAATATGGTAATATATTTTTATGGCTCGTACACAAAAGGCACCTTTTAAACTTTTACATAAAAATTAATTCAGATTACAAAGATGCATTGAATTTGAATATCCAGGATGATCAGTAACTGGTTGTACAACCGAGAAGGGATGACTCTATAAAACGAGATCGGTATACATAAAATCGCGGCAGAAATAGTGTTAAATAAATTCCGCTACAACGATTTTGTCGCCAGCAACGGTAAAAATTGCTATAAATTCGCCGCAACATGTACCAGGAATTTTTGCTCTCGTAGCAACCGCATATGTTCGGGACTCTTCCTCTTCCTCGTGGTTTTTGCCGGCCGAAAACTTCATTTTTACGGGCTCCGGCGCCTCTTGGGTCTCTCTTCAGGGAACGGGGCACCCCGGTGACTCGGAGAGGCCAGTTTCCTTCAGTTTCGGAACATCTGCTCGACGAGAGCACCGGCATTTTTTTCACATTTTCGAATCTCGCCAGCCCGACGGAAGGGAACAGAGCACGCCTTATGCCGTCGTGGAAAAAAATAAGAATCACTTCGTTACCGACGAAAATTTATACTTCTCGGCCTCATTAGCGACAAGAGCGTAATATGGGACACAGAAGCGCTGTCGGGCGTTTTTGTCTACTCGCATACTCGACTCTGCTTCTCGCGAGAAATTCATTAATCCGGGATGAGAGAGAGAGAGAGAGAGACCGGTTTTTTCGATCGAAAATTAGTCTTGTTAAAAAAACGTGTAAATTGAAGGAGTTACAGTATGTCGGTTTGTGGGAGAAGTTGCAAGATCATCGGGGAAGCGAAGACGCACAAATCGCGCGCATTAATTGACAATAATAATCCTACGCGCCCGGGGAATTAGCATAAAGGTAATAGCGGTGGGCAGTGATGAAGCATAACGAAGTGACGGTGAATCGAAAAGGAAAAAAGAAAGGTAAAAAGGAACGTGCTCGTGCGAAGTATAATATGTAGGGGTGCAAAAAGATCAAAGAGGACAGTAGAACGTCGCCAAACCAGTTGAAAGAACACGAAGAATGTCCGATGAATTGCAACATGGTTGATTGTTTTGCGCATTTAAACAAACACTGCGCAATTTTACAACTTCATCGCGCCGACTCGCGTTTACTGCTCAGCAAACGAGAAACTTCGGACGTTAACTTTATGTATGTAAATGCCGCATGGTTTGTGTAAATTCGCAATAAAGTTGGCGAAAGAATTTCTGGCAATGGTTACTTAGAAAGCTGCGTATGTCACTTCGAGGTAATTTCAACGGGCAGGAAGATTGGTTACCTTTCTATTTTATAATTAATTTATCTAATCCTGCGAAATACTCGAAGCTTTCCTTCGATTCTCGTTTTTATAAATTATTCAAGATCTGCCTCTTCATTGACCAAACATATTAAACACGCAATGTAGTAACATTTTTTCATAGTGAATGAAAGATTAGATTTTTCGAAATGGAACGGGAGGGTCGATAACGAATCAATTACAGGAAAAAAATTCTTGTAATTCTCTGAAATAAATTCCCAAGAATAGTTAAATCCTGCAATGATTACACGAGACTGCACTCTGAATCGGTGATTTTAATCGGTCTGTCGATTCCTGGGAAAACAGCTCCTATATTCGCAGCTGGATCGCGTTTTATCAAGTGTCGCGGTTTTTGCATCCGGTTCGCCCGATAAGAAGCCGATCCATGGATCGAGAGGCGCGAGAAAAACGCGGGAGTGCCGTTTTACTTAATTCGAGTCGCACACGCTTTTCCCGACCAGCCTAACTGTAATCCTGAACGGACCGATTCGAGCACACCACGATGTACCGTAGCCCTATTCGCGGAAGAGATTCAAATGCAGCGACAGAACCGTGGAAATCCAATTTGCGAGCGAGCATTATCTTGTCTCTGGTCCAACCTGTTAGGGAAGACGAGTTAACTCGCGCTCGCATAACTAGCCGCGCCACGTTTCCCCGGAGATTTCAATGCCTGGTGAGCAAGCGCTCTCATAATTCTTGCCGCGACGTTTACGAGATGCTAGGCTATTTGCCAGTGTTCGCGGCACGAATTATTTGTTTGTCGTGGGAGCGGTAGTTTCAAAGGAAAATTGGTGCAAGTAAATTTCGAGCAATTTTTGTTGATCGAGTTTGAGCAGCGTTCGAATTATGTTGTAAAATAAATTCGTTTGGTTGCAAATGTGTTCCAATGTTTAGAAGATTTGCTTATGACTAAACTGCGTGGAACTTTATGCAAAATCAAATGTGTCTGCATCATTTGTAAGAGACAACATTAAATATAAAAGAAATAAAGCTTCTACCGATCTCCAATAATCTTAATCAACAATTCTCGAATTCTTTTAATCTATTGCTTTAAATTGCAACATATCGCTTTTGTCATAAATACATGCATAAACGTTGCAGGAGAAGGAACTCAATATTTCGACGTCGGTGCAATGAAAAGTGTACCTACTCACCGATCCCGACAATTAGCGTTATCCCTCGAATTCATTATCAAAACCATTCACTATGTTCACAGTTCACATTATCAGAATTTTTCACGGTTAAAGTCCACTGTAGACACGGTGATCAATCTCGCGAACGATGTATCGAAAAGCAATAGTGTTTTCACACTGAAATGATCAGCGGAGCGAGATTGTGAGCACGTGCAGGGCAGATGATACACTGAGAAACGGCACTTGGGCTCTCGATGGACTCGCGACACAAACCGAACCCGGAGAGCGACGAGGTTTCTTCGCCGACGGCGCGTTTTCGTCTGACAGCCCGAGGCCCGCCGCGTGTCGCGGCAGTACGCGCGCAGGCGCAACTGCATCCTGCATCCCCGCGCCTCGCGAGCTGATTGGCCATGGCCGGCTGACTGGGTGCTGCACGCGACTCGGTTCACGTGCACCCCGCTATACAGAGAATACAGTGCGTCCACGAGCTACTGTGCATCTGCATAGGCTTGCAGCCGGGAGCGGGGGTGGCGGTTTTTATTTTGGAGCACGGTTATTGTCTGTCTGAGCGGCGGATGGTGTCGGAGATGAGTCGATCGGAAAGAGAGAAAGGCATGTGGAAAGATGTATGAGCGGAAAGAAATAGCTGCGAGCTTTCGAGAGATTGATAAGGAAGAAGAGATTGTAGTTAGAGAGATAGTAAACGTATGTGAGTAGGAGTGCGAGTAACCCTTTTACGATATTTATTTTGTTCGGTAAAAGGAATATGTACAGTGGGTGTATAAAGTATTCGTACACCTTTTAAAAACTAATAACTTTTTTATAATTGTACCAAACGACCTGATTTTTTATAATCAATTAGAAGCATTGGTTTGCGAAATGATGTGCAAAAAAGATTCTCTAAAAATTATAACGTGCAAGGTTACGTGCAAAAATAAAAAAGGCATTTTCTAAAACTTTTTTATGTGGGCCTATAATGAAAATTTAAAATGTATGTTTTGTAGATTTATGTTAGTTATGCACATGCTAAAAATTTCAAGTAACCTTGTAAATTCATTTCGTAAACCAATGTTTTCACAAACTTCTAATAGATTATAAAAAATCAGGTCGTTTATTACAATTATAAAAATGTTATTCTGTTTTAAAGGACGAACGAACACATTTTACACTCACTGTGGATCGCAGGAAAACAGTATGCGAATGTAGAGTAAAAGCTGAGAGCAGAAAGAACAAATCAGAGAAAGAAGAATGAGTAGAAGAATTGTGATTGGAGATTGAGTGACTGGAGAAGGGTGATAGATGCAAAAAGTTCTGGAGAGAGTAGAGAGTCGTGCGAAGTAGTGTACCCTCCTCAATATTCTCTTGTAGAGATGCACGAAACGGCCTGTTTTGCAATGCCCGCCACCTACAAGTTCCCTGGCGTATCGATGTTTGTGTAACGCGATTATCCGCGTCGAACGACCAGTTTTATTGTCAGCTTGCGAAAGTCGCGAAGTGTCAATTCTTGGGCGCTGTTCAACAGCGTTGGCGTTCTTCTTGACCTAGCTGAACAATGCAGTGAATCGGTGAACGACCGTTCCCGTGCGTCTGAATCACGCAATTATCGGTCTGCAAAGAATCCATTCTTTTCCATCGATCGCGAGAGCCATAGATGGCAATTTCCATTATCCAGACACATGGATTTCGCCTCGTTTGAAATTTTCAGTATACATATTCAAAGTACCCAGGTCGTTTACAATACATTGTTAACAGTAAACCTATCGCAACCGGTAAAATGACCGATTCTAGATTTTTTATTTCACGTAAATGATTAAATATATAAAGGGTGTCTCAAAATGACCTGAAGTTTTAAATTGTGCACCATTTCTTTTGTGGTGAATATAGAGTACTAATCTTTGACAACTGGCATCAGGAAGTATTGAGATTTAGTCATGGAGAATTACACGATCGAGCAACGCATAGAAATTGTGAAAATTCACTACAAAAATGGTGAAAATTTTGCAGAGATGGTTCGAAAAGTCTTTTGGTCATCATAACGCACAATCTCGCAACACTGTGATCAAATGCACCACAGTGTTGCGAGATGGTGCGTTATGATAACCAAAAGACGTACGGACTTTTCGATCCGTCTCTGCAAAATTTTCGCCATTTATTATAGTGAATTTTCACAATTTCTATGCGTTGCTCGATCGTGTAATTCTCCATGACTAAACCCCAATACTTCCTGATGCCAGTTGTCAAAGATTAGTACTCTATGTTCACCACAAAAAAATGGCGCGCAATTTAAAATGTCAGGTCATTTTGGCACACCCTTTATATTTAATAGCGCAGATATAAAGTTTTGTGACGAAACTCAACGAAAAGTAGTCATCAAAACGGGACAGCAAAGCTTAACGAGTGAAAGGCAACACCGGTAGATCTAGAAGCATAGATTTGTCTACGAAAAGAGCTCGCGTTGTTGACAACATCGTAAGGGTTGACAGCGGACGTGGCCAGACCGTTGAACAGGACATCGTAGATAAGTTTAACGGTCTTGATGTTTTTCGGTCGTTCATTGTTCGGTTAGAAAACCGAACAGCATCACCGAACGGGTTCCCGGAACGCGGCTCTGAATGAATTACAAAAACGACGACGCACGTGCGCCGTTTCCGGCGTTGCAGCAAATCACGACGTACTTCCGCTGGGTGCATTTGGCTGTTGGAGAAGAGTAAGGGAAAGACGAGCTACCGACAACGACGACGACGACGACGATATATGCCCGACACGAAACGCGCGTCGACGCACTTTTTTCTGAATTACGTGAACGCATTCACAATGGCCCGGAGAGATCACCGAGCGATAAGGGCCGAAGCGCTCTCCTCTTCGGATATGCTTCGCGAGAATCGATCAGATAAACGGCGCTATTAACTGCCGTGGGTTCCTTGGAACTGCGGCGAGAGTCGCGAAGTAACCTTTGCCTGTTATGTATCGCTGGCGATACGCGGAATTTATTTGCAATTTTCATACCTCATAATTGGCCAGCGATTTTTTACGGACTATCTTATAAACCGAAAAATAAAAAAGACATTTCTTCTGTCGACTGGGGATTCTTGTTACGAAAATGATATAAAAAGTTTCTTTTCTTTTGTGGTTTCTTTATCATTTTTAAAATAAGCCAGTGATTTTTCATAGGTTGTTTGAAAGAAATGGAAAAATCTACCAATTTTAATAAACAGCTTTATTATATTGTATAATTCACTGGTTTATATTTCAAGAGCATATTTTTGTCACGACCCCATGAGATCCACGGTTTACTAATTATTCTAAATAAGGAACGATTCACGGGGATAGGGACGAGAGAAGAATCCATTCGGCGTTTTACGAGTTCCACCGGGCTCTAAGCGTTCGGCGGGCATTAAATTTTTGCGTGGTCGTTTACTCGGTCGCTGTAAGCGTCCGGGCTCGGTCAGGTGCAATGATTCTCGCAGTGGTTTGCATACACGAGCGATTAACAGGGAAGAAGCGTCTCTAAACCGGCGGAGTATCATTCGAGCCCCGTTCGCTTGAAATTAATTCAAATTGCCCTCGCGTGAAACGAGCGGAGGACCCACCGAGCGTTAACTACCTAATCGATTAGGCGGCCGATGTTCCACAGGGATACTTTCGATATCGGTGTAGCCGAGTTACAAGAGAGTTTCGAGGCGAGCAATTCGAGATAAAAGGTCCAGCGAGCGAAGGACGCGACACCGTCGCAGCATCTGCAGTGCATTATTCCGAAGAGAGAAAGAGAGTGGAGAGAGATTCATTAGAGGACGTTCAGTGATGGGAGAGCCACGGGACACCGTGAATGATTTTCCGGCAATGCCGGGACCCTTTGATAGACTCTCAGAGCCGGTCGTTCTCGGAACCTTACAAATTACGCGCAGATGCACGGTCAAATAATAAACGCTTTGTGGAAAAATCGAAAGCCGACGCGACGCGACGGTGTGGCCAGCGGATTTTATTACCATTACGGCGACCCGAGGGAGACTTTAGAGATTTAATGACCACAAGGACGCATAAAGTCAACGCTAGCCTTGCAAGAATTTCGATTTTTGCTGTTTTTCACCCTACCGCCTCGATAGAAGAGATTATTACTTAATTATACAAGCGAACAGGACACAATGGTTACTACTCGAACTACTGAAGAGATTAAAGTGAAATTCAGTCACACCGATTTCAGTATCGATTGACATTTTAAATTCACGCCATTTTTTTTGTGGCGAACATACAGTACTAATCTTTGACAACCGGCATCAGGAAGTATTGAGGTTTAGCATGGAGAATTGCACGATCGAGCAATGCATAGAAATTGTGAAAATTCCCTACAATAAATGGCGAAAATTTTGCAGAGACGGTTCGAATAATCCGCATGTCTTTTGGTCATCATAACGCACCATCTCGCAACACTGTGGTGCATTTAATCACTAAATTTGAGGACAGTGGTTCAATTCTGACCGCGAAAAGCAGTGGCCGTCCTCGTATCGGTCGGTCGAATGAAAACAGCCGCAGTGAGTGCGAGTGTTGACGAAAGTCCTTCCACCTCGATTCGCCATCGTGCTCAGCAATTGAACATTTTAAGATGCTCTGAGTAGCCAATTTTGACGAAAGATCTGCATTTGCATGCTTATAAGATCCAATTGACACAAGAACTGCAGCCAGCAGACCATGCGCAGCGCCGTACATTCGCCAATTGGATATTGGAGCATCAACAAATTGATGGTGATTTTTCGAAGAAAATCATCTTCAGCGATTAGTGGCTACGTAAATAAACAAAACTGTCGAATTTTGTGATTAAATGCATCACAGTGTTACGAGATGGTGCGTTATGGTGACCAAAAGACTTTTCGAACCGTCTCTGCAAAATTTTCACCGTTTTTGTAGTGAATTTTCACAATTTCTATGCGTTCCTCGATCGTGTAATTCTCCATGACTAAACCGCAATACTTCCTTATGCCAATTGCAAAGATTATTACTCTATGTTCGCCACAAAAAAATGTCGCGATTTAAAATGTCAGGTCATTTTGAGATATCCTTATTTGTGCCTCGTATTCGGCTAATTAATGTGAAAATAATCAAAACAGCAAAGAGATGAAGTAAAAGACCGAAATAAAAACTGAGATAGTAAGAAGACGAGGAAAAGACTGAAATAGAGAAAAAGCGTGAGAGTAAAAAGGCGACCGAATTAAACAACAAACGAGTCAAAGAGCGAGTGTGTAAAAAAGCAGAGGAAGAGTAGAAAAGGAGAAGGCGAGAAAGAGAAACGTTATCCAAGGCGACCCCAGCGCACCGGAACGAACCAGGGGGGTTTCGTTTCGAGCATAGATAATGCTCGCAGCTAGTGAAAGCACGAGCGTGTCCGGCCATTGTGGCAGGATTTTTGCTTTCCGGGTGGCGGCGGTCCTTCGAGGAGCGGAACGCTCCGGTTGATTAGCATAGAACGCCCACCGTTCTCCTCTCGGCGAACAGTTTATCGCGTGGCGATGTGGTCGAACCCTCGACCCGTGAAGTCACGGCTCGATTAAACGTTCTTTTCGATAGCTGATCCACTGGTTTCGATTGCCAGCACACGGGCCCCAAGGAATTTCCTGGTGCTCGATTCCGTTTCGCTGTTTCACGCTCCGTAATCGTTTAACGCTAAACGACCTAAAAGCTGTTAGTCCTCACCCCATAAAAATGATGAGATTTCTTGAAATTTTCCACGATTCACAGACTATGTTTTGCTCAAGAATATTATTCATTTATTTTCTGTAAAAGCATCTTTATAGTTTAGTTTATTTCCAGCCTCGATGGCCATGAGAAGGACTCTATAATTTCTAATTCCATTGCACTCTATTGCATACTTTACGTTCACAGTCCTGTAAACCAAATATTAATAACGGTTTACGTAAGAAGTATTAGTATGTAACTGTGCTTAAAGGACTTCATATTTCTTTCTACGATTAAAATTAATTGACAATCACATCCTCTTTAAAAAATCAGATCCTTGAAAAACGTCTTACCAAGTTCCATCAGGCACAAATCATAAAATAGCCGTAAAGCCTTCATTTGCATAAGCATTCATCGTCGTTACAAAGCAAAAGATAACTATGCCTGTCGTGTGCGAGTCAACAAAAGACAGTTTAGCCAGTATTATTAATCTCTGGAATCATAGGCACGTTCTCAATGGAGCATCCTCGGCACGCTTTTGATTCCTCCCAGTCATCTTCTTCAGGGACACCCTATGCACCATCGAAAAAATCACGCTATGGCCGAGACCACTTAGGTGCGAGCTACTTATTTTCCGTCATTATCGCCGGAACAAAAGCCTGTTACGAGCGTCGTCGTGGATCGTTCGCGAAATCGTGCGCGCCGCATTAAATCACGGTTAATGCACACTCAACGGAGCCAAGAGAAAAAGAGAGAGAGAGAGAGAGAGAGAAAGAGAGAGAGAGAGAGAGAGAATGGCAACGTTTGACAGTGTTAGAAAGATCGCCGCGACAAATGATCCAACCGGCTATCTCTCGCGGCGAGAGACTACCAACAACGCTTGTAAGCGGCTTGTCCGACGCTGACAACAGTATTTGTCTCTGCAGCCTCGATCGAAGAGATTTATCCTCGCAGAGCGGACTGCATAGGGTGAACGAATGAACACCTACCAGCGAACGAACATAATTCGTGTTAACCGAAAAAATTACTTCTACGATGCCCCCTCTGCTTGTTGAAATTTATAGCACGAACTCTTAAGTGGTGTACACCTGAAAATCAATCAAATCATTTGACAAAAAGAAGGTCAAAAGCACATATATGGTAAAATACCGAATAACAAAATTAAAAGAACGCGACAAAATAAGATGCCTTCGAAAGGCATTAAAAGGTGCATCGCATACAGCAAGACAGGAAGGATTTCTTGGATCAAAAGAGAGGAAGAGGACAGTTTAATTACTTAATGAGCATGATCGCGTTCAAAGCAGCTGGCGTGTGTCAAATAATACTTAACGATACGTGGGTGTGAGTGGTGGCTGGAGGAAATGGAAGAAATTGAAGAAAATAGGATAGAATTGATACGAATAGACGAGGACAGATGCAAATGATTCGAAGTAGATTGAGCCGGGCGAAGTCAGACAGAAGTATTGGATAGAATATAGCAGAAGAAATACGCAGAAATGGATGAAGATGGACGATCATGGGCGACAATATATGCAGAAGGATGGAAATAGGTCGTGTAGTGTAATGCAGGAGGTTAAAATAGATCGAGACAGATCGTAATAGATGACGCAAATGGAATTGAAGTCGATGAAAATAGACGAGAATCGCCGAAGATAGATCTGTTGGATCTGAACCCATAAAAATCATCGAACCATCCTCCATTGAGGGGTTGAAACGAAAGGAAGGGTTGGTGACAGTTTTTCCAAAATAAAGAGGATTCTTCTGGGTAGAGGATAGAAAATGGAGACCGATTTCATAGAGAATGTCATCATGCGACAAAGTATGCGCCAGGGGGCTGACTCCACGTTCTATCGGGCTGCAGCCACTCTGATCCGGCGACAATGAACCGTAAAACCCGGCTTTTACATCAGAATGAGCCCACATGGGACACGAGCACCGAGTCCTCGACGTAACGCCGTGCCGCGCCGGCACAATGACCGATTCACGGTCGCGGGACCATGCGACAATACGCGCTTGTTTGCCGGCACAATGAACAAACGGCAATTCGATGGCCCGCCGCAGACAGCTGCACGTGAGAAAATATTTGAGAACCTGCGGAGCATCCACCAAGCGAATCTCGATCCACCATCGACCGAATTCGCGGAAATGTTTCGCATACGGGCGATCGATACTTCGCAATTGACTCTGATCACTAATTCTCAAACTCTATCTTATCATAGAAATAAATAGGTGAACTGTTTTCAACCCCACCAAATTATTACGAAAAGAGATACATATATGTTTATATAGTTTCTGTATGTTGGAATCAATAAAATTTTTCATACAAATGCAGAGTTTAATCATCGGTATTTGAACATGTAAGTATACGCTGCTCGAAGAATTCCAAGATGATCAAATAATTTCCGCAGAGCAGAAATGAAAGATTCATTCGCCGACAAAGAAAAGTATGCAGAAAATGAAACACAAGGAGGGAACGAGTGTCGGCCCGTGGCTTGTCGCCTTCGCGAGCCGCGAAACCATATCCGTGGGAACATAATAGTGTTCCCGGTCTCGAAAAACAGGTATTTAAACGAGATCATGGAAAAGGCGTTCAATTAATTAAGCGGCAATCAGAGGACATCGGTCTTCGTGTCATTCTCGATTCGAGATAGCTCAATTAAGTGTCGTGTTAAACGCTCGATTAAATTCGCGTGTTTGGTCGCCGGGAATCCGATAAATGTTCACTTTCGATTCCTCTTCGTGTGGAAAGAAGGGATTCGCTTTACGGGAGTTTCGCGGGCCGGGCGGGGCGGGGAGAGAATTTCGCCGGTTCCCTTCTCGCGACGATGCAACTGCATCTTGCATCGCCTGCTCGGTCGCGTCACCTCTCGAGGGCTTATTTATCTGCATCGCGATCGACCGCGTCGGCTGGGACCACCGCGATGAAAACTGGTTTCTCTCTGAATGAGTAAAGACGACACGCGAGGACGTACCGGTTCCATGTGTCCTCGTTAAAGATACCGGGGCATCGGAGGCGGGCTCGATCGCGAAAAACGATAGATCGCGATCCCGATCATTCTTCTGCGTGCTTGCCTTAACGGTTCCCGCGGACGAACGACTTTCCGTTTCGATGGAAAACGCGCCCGAGATCCTCTGCAACAGTTTTGCAACCGGAGTCATTCGGTTTCAGTAAGGTGGAGTGGGGTGTGTGCGTAAACGGGGCAAGTGCATTAACTGGTTATCTGTATAAATAAAAATGTAAATTTCCGTTTGTTTGTAATCGTCATTTCCGTAACGGCTGAACGTAGCAAGCTGGGGTTTGAGCCATTAGACGCAGCGGTTCTTCGGGAAGGTTTATGAGAAATCAGCATGCGAAAAAGTCCATTCGTTCAAGAGTTTTGACGACTCTTTCTACCGGCTGTAACGCTAACTGCTTACTTCAAGTTATGTGAATGTGGCGCGTTTGCGAAAACACTGATGTATAATAATCGATTTGGTTTTGTGTTGATTCGCATTATTACCAATGCGTCACGACGAGAATCTTCTCAGTGGTATTCTGCTTCAAATTATGTCGTGAAATATATATAAATAGAAAGATTTACCTATTCGGAGTGATTTGTTCTGTAAGTTTCTCATTGCATTGGAATTCAGCTGAGTAGATTGATCTGCGTTTGAATTGAAATATTTGATTAGTAATTTTAAATTGTTAAGTTTTTTATCGCTTTGCATTCCGGTACAACCCAGCTGATGATTATAGCTTGAGCCGGCATGTTCTCATCGGCACTATGAGTGAAGTGTGATATAAATGTCACATCTGTGACCGGTAAAAACATGCTTTTAAAAAATACTGAGCCACAGCAACTTTATTTTAAATAAAATAAAAACTAGCTCCAGCCACCAATTTAATTGTCCTGTGGTTAAAAATAATATTGGCACACTTTTTAAAGGACCATAGCTTTTTAATATTGGACCATACGACTTAGATTGTTTTAGAAGTTAGAACAATTGGTTAACTACTCGACGTGCAGAAAATATTTTGAAATGATTGCAATTTCATAATAATTACAATTATTCATTTTGGTAAAGGAAAAGGAAGGCAACAAGGAGCGACAGAAAGTTGCTTCATGTTACTTATTCAATGTGGGCGTAGCCGAAGAGTCGAGGATTTCGGTTCAAGGGAAATAAAAGTTCGTCGGAGGTCCGGGGAATCGGAACACTATATTTTTGGTGCGCCACGCGCGAACGTAATTGAGCTAATCGCGCCTTCGCCTTGACACACGAGTTGCGTCGCTCCGACCAAAATATCCGGCGCGGTGTCTGCCGTAGAATTGGCCCGTTGCGTTCAGATTAGTGTACATAGTTTGAATTCGAATAATCGGACACTTTTCTCAAAGGCGCGGACCACGATCGCGAAATGTGGAGACACGTGCGAAACACAGAATATAAATTACGAGTCTGCATTTGCGGACTAGGTACTTTCGGGTAAACAATTTCAACTCCGATTTTTGGTAGTCGTTCAAAAAGTGAAAATGCGCAGTACTTGTGGATCGCAGAAAGCGACCCTGACCCGAATAATTACGCTAATATTTACATGATCTACGTACCCCGATCGAAGCGATCGTAAACATGCTGCTACGGTTCCTTCGTTCTGACTGGTTCTCACTAGCGACTGCACCGGAAGGATTACGGATAAGAACCGTTTACCTTGAGACGGTCTCTCTGTTCGACCACTCGGAACGTTAAGCAGGGAAATTGGGGCATAATAAAGAACTTTAATGTAACCAGGTGAACGGGGGAAACGCGTGTACCCTTCGCTCGGTGGCTAATTGCTGCCCGGCTGGTACGTCTGCGAATGCTCGCATTAATACGAGCACGGAAAGAGATGTTCGCCGATGATTATGAAAGTGGTTCGAGCCATTAAACTCTTTTACTTTCGGAAATTTTGTGAGCTCTCGGGCGCGGTTAAAAGAGGTCTCTCTCTCTATATGGTCGTAATAACGAGTCTTTTCATTTAATTTTTATGAGCTGTTCGATTAAGGAGCTTTTGCGGCAGATGCCGATATGCGTGTTGATAGAACGGACCGATAGGAATGCACTTTCAATTGTGTGTCGTTATTTTTGTTTAACCCTAAACCTACCAAGTACAAAACATATAAAACTGGAACGCCTTATACAGATGAAGGGATTGAATTTACGTAAACTTTGTACGGTTTTCATTATATGTATGTTTATTATGTGTTAAGGAATTCTCTGATTCGACTAAAATTATCGAGGCGAAAAAGTTGCAGAAACCAACCTTTAAAATTTTCAGAAAACTATTTCAGGCGAAAGTGATCATCTGTTTAAAATTGTTTGGATATTACTATGACAGAATGTAGGCCCATGAAGGGTGCGGAACAGAATGATGCGGCCCTTGGTCAGGTGCAGGGAGGATTCATCTCGCAGAGAGTGGTTCGGTGTTCAATCAGGTGAGCCTTACTGCAATCTCTCCGAGGGCAGCTCGTGTACAGATAAGGCGAGCGGCGCTCCGGCTTGCGATCTTCTCGGCGGATCTTATCAATGGAAGCTGTACACGAGAAACGTTACGCGTACCGGCGATAACAGCGCCTTCCACTTCCAAAAGATAAAAAGAAACATCGCGAAGTAGAGGGATAGGGAAAGCAAGAGAGAGAGAGGGAGAGAGAGAGAGAAACAAAGCAAAACAACGCGCTCGAGACGGCGGCGCGGCGCGGCGGCGGGACAGTCGCCGATTGCGATCGACCTCCGCTTATCGCAATTATTCAGGTACAATTATCGTCACGTTTCTCGCTGACATTGGCGTTTAACTTGGAGCGCAATCGCCGGTGGATTGCTTCATTACACGCTGGCTGATTTTTCGATATCCGATAATGAAACGATCTTAGTCGTCCGGGGGCTCTGCTGCCGTCTTCCCTTCGGGATCAAGATGGCTGACATTTTTTGCCGCAGGTTGATCTCTTTATTTCAGCTTCTTGGAAATTACTCTGCTCTCCGTTAAGTGCAGAGCTGTTTTTGCATTTGCTACAGGACGATATTATAATGTATTTCTATCTGGATTTTCTTGCATCGTCTGCCGTATACGAGAGTCAGGGAGTGTGGAGTAAATTAGACTTAAATATTTCCATTTTTCTGAAGTTCATGCGAGAGGACGTGATTGGAATAACAGTGGTTTTTCTTCGTCTTAACGTTCTCTGTGATCATCGGTCAAATGGACCGAGAACGTACTATTCACGTACCTCCTGGTTCTCTGTTCAAGTACACAAAACTCCGCAGCCCACTAATTGAGGCAGCTCGAGTTTCACGAAACGTTCAAGGGTGATTCAGTAGCCACGTGTCGGGTAAATCACCGAACCACGAGTACCGTAGCAACATTCCTATGTCCCACGAATGTCTTCCATGGGACTGATCAATTAGGTCACCGGTCGGAGGCTCGATCGAGCGGGAATCGACAATAAATCCGCGCGGATACCTCCCAGAAGGCACTGGCCAACAGGCTTCTCTATTTCTAGCAGCGCGGGAGATAAGATCTCGTGTTAAGCTGCGGACAGTGTTTCATTAAAAAATGTTGAGCGACGACGATGAAATCGAAGGAGAAAAAAGGGATCCAGAAAGAAAAGCGTGTGTGGTAGCCAATGGGATGTTATCCCATGCCGATCAAGATTAAGGTGGCAGGATCTACGACGTGGAGCAGCGCCCCGGCTACCGTCCACGGCTTTAATGATGATTAATGCGAGACGTCAGTTGTTTCATCGTTTCGGAGAATAATCCGTGGATAACGAGGAATGCGTGGCTCGACTCGCAAAAGCGTGCCACGTCGTGCGAATTATCGCAGTTGTTTAAGACGCGAATCCATTTTTCTTCTTCGGCCTAATGGGACTCCAACTTCCAGTTAAATTCTCTCGAAATTAGTTCCTCTAAAGGCTGAACTTTCACTTGGGGGACCAAAAATGTTCAACTTTTCTGAATGCAATATCACGCGATTCGACGAAAAATTGATATAACTTTCCATTCTAGTGTGCGGAATTCAAGTTTCAGTGTGCGGAGTTCACACGTTTAAAAGTTATACACGTGTAAAGTTGCTCGATTTCTAGCGCATTCGAGAGGTTAGAACGCTGCCATATGGGTTTCCAGCAGAGTTGTGCTAATTCAAATATACAATATCATTGAAATACAATGTAGAATGTATAATTGAAATACAATATAATTGAAATACGATATAATTAAAATACAATATAATTGAAACACAATATAATTAAAATACAATATAATTAAAATACAGCTCTCCAAATTAGAGCCCAGAACTTTGAAGTTTTTTTTTCATATACTTGTTTGCTTTATGGTTGAAATTTAAAAAATGCAGAAGTTATTTCTGTTCAGATATTATTTTATAAATAATAAATTCCTTCTGTTTGAAACCTACACATGGATTTTTCAACCTCTTCTTGCCTGTTACTTTATTATTCTTTAATTTTTAATTTTAATTTAATTACATCGTAATTCGTAATTAATGTAATTTAATTACAAAGTATTTTATAATTGTACTGTAATTGCAATTACGAATTACAATGCATTTTATAATTGTACTCAATTGCAATTACGAATTACATTGTAATTTAATTGAATGAAGGTGTGAATTATAAATTACAATATAACTGAATTACAATGTAATTCAATTACTTTGTAATTATAATTTCTGGAGTGATTCAATTGTAATTCTGCACAACTCTGGTTTCGGGACATAGGAGTGGGTACGATGCAGTGAGCGGATTCGCTAGGGCTGGGTTAGGTCTTGGATTCCTCCCACTAGAATTTAAAGTTATATAATGTTTCTAGAGTTCAACCATAACGACTGTAAATGACTTTAGAAAAAGCCAGGAAAAGGGGAGCGCTAATATGTAATTAAATTAATGGTTATATCAGTGCGGCTGAAACGAGGCTGGCGGTTCCAGCTGCTTAGCGAAGTCTAAAAAAAGGCCGGAACATGTACGCGCGTCTTTCATAGCTCTCGATTAATCTCGTATCAGCGTCGTCGGTTCGAGGCAACCGAAGGCGGCGAGCATCGTCGGGAGAAAATTTATCGGCGAGGAACACGTGGAATTCTCGGCGGAACGCGGATCCTGTTAACAAACACTCGCGCAGGTAGTCATACAGAGGCGTGAACCTTGCGATACAAATTGCCGATCCGCCGATATTCAAGTCCCCGGTGGACACGGCCCCTTAGAAAAACGGAATCGCTCGTATATCTCGGCGATGGTTCGGAATCTCGCGCGCTAAATCCCGCTAATAACCGAGGAATGTTGTTGCCGGTTGGCTTATGCGATCCACGGGACACGTGGGGACGCGGACGCGGCGAATCTTCTTTAAGTGTGGATCCTCTCCACGAGATGAAAAATCATCGAGGCAGATTACCCGAGCGGCCGCGCCGCAGAGGGAACGAGGAATCGGACGATTAAGGCGGGGAATCCCATTTAGCAACTTCAAAAGATCGATCTTTTCTTGCTGTAATCAATAGCGGCACGCACCGAGATCGTACTCGCGAAGTAGCGGACTGAAATTTTAAGTAGTTGCGCAGATATAAATTACGAGGCGGCTTGTTAGACGGTGAAAAGCAGATTCTTCACGGTTGTTGGGGGAGGGGGAGAATATTTTTTTCAGGAGAAAGTTATACTGGATCGATCGACTTGGAATTTTAACTGTGCGGTGAGAAATAGTCCTCTGAAGACTGTATGAAATATGTGAGGTCTTAAACTTTTGCAATCATCCAATAAATCCTGTCCACAAAGGGTTAATAATTCCTCGGTACACGATCTCATCAGACAGATTTGAAACCGAATTAAGCGCAATCACGGGCGATTAAGCGGGGAGCTAATCACCTCGGATTAGCGCGAGTCGAAGGGGGTCTGGCCGTCGATGGCTAGCCACCCCGAAGAAAAATGAATCGGCCGATGCAAAACGACAAGATAACGTTTCCCCTTTCGTCGGCCAGATATATCTGTCGATCATAATTTACGTGGCCCCGGAGGAAACGCGCGGAGAGGGCAGAAAGAGAGAGGGAGAGCGAGATGAGAAGCGAAAGCCACGGTCGAGGTGTCTGGGGTTTGCGCGGGCAAAACGGACTCTCGCAATCTTTTCTAATTATCTCGTTCCAGTGCGTATTGCGAGCCGTAATCGGATATGCTAATGGTGAACAGGGAAACGTAACGATGTTACTTATCTTTTTATGTCGCCCTTGCGCACCCTCGAGGAACACCCTTCTCTTTAACCGTTGTTGCTCTTCCCTTCTGACTTCGCACTTCTTCTTCGCGTCTATCTGTTGGGAGCCAGTCACTTACAGCCGCGGCCGTGATCGAAAGAACAACTCTTCACCGCGATGTAATAACCGTATCCGTAAATAATAACCGTCCCGTACGCGGCGAACCGTAATTAACCTTCGATATGAAATATTGCCGCGTCACAGACGCCTTCGTTTTTCTGTTAATTAGCCCGGTTTCGACGAACACCCTCTACAGCGTACCGCTTTCGGCCTTGCTCGCGGAGGCGAGCGACGTTAACGATGTCGCCACCTCGAAAAATTCGGCTGAGATCTGTTGTTGATAATGAAGGCAGCCACTGTCAGATGCATTGCTAATGACGCTGACTAACAACTCTGATGGTTCTGACGATCTTCCTCAAACTATTTCAACAGGGAAGTAGGTTTGCGAGTCTTGAAAACCTTGCTTCTCTCTTGGGAGTCTTGTTCCACTGGGATCTTGGTTAATGATCTTGGGTCGTATAATGGTCTTGGATCGGATAATTGATCGATGGATGATCTCTCATGATGTGCAGCATTTTTTCGGAGATTCTGGGACCCTCTCGGATCCAGCAAAATTTTGCAAATATGCGATTGACGGTGTTCTTGCTGTCGTAAAGGATTTTCAAGAATCACTCGTAACTTGCAGAGTTTTCAAAAGCGAGAACTTATCAAATTGTAGCAATATTAAAGTACCAAGCCTGTTTGACAGGTTTAACGATGTTTTAAGCACGAGATGTACACCTCAAGATCCATTGAATCATTTTTGATCGAATCTGGATCGTCCAAGGTTTAAGGTGGATTATTTCGTCCGATAACGAAGATACGAGCAACTCAAAGTTCATTACTCGATTCGAATGTTATGATTCGAATGTTAATTACATGTAGATCTAGATCAAAATCTGTCTGGTAGATACACTTCCTTATAAAGATAATCTAAGTACAAGGCACTCCTCAATCCAGTGTCATCTAAAATTTTTATTTTTCGTAGAGGTCGTTAATGTCTAATTAATAATGATCAGCTCGAACTTCTTTATTTTGTGAAACGCAAACAAAGAATTCTGAAACTTTTTGGAACGCGAACGCAGATGGAAATTTCGCCGGGTGTTTGTATTCGTTCGAGACAGCGTTTGCTTCCGAGAATCCCTTCGGAACGGCCGATCCAGATCCTTTTGTCTTCCGCGCATGATCCAGCCACGCACCGTCGCGCAGTAATTGGCGGAATGAGCGCAACGAGGTCGAGTGATTGGTGAGTCTCTCTCTCCGCGAGGTTCCTTCGAGCCTTCAGCTTCGCTTCAGCTTTGCTTCTGCTTCTGCTCGTCCGATGCTCGGTAATTGCCTTACGATTCCGTTGTTCGTTCCGTGAATTGACCCTCGGGGGAACCGTCGTCCCAGGGTCACCGCGATTCCACTGTTCCGAAGTGCATCGATCAACTAGATTGCAGGTATCTTCGTGTTTTGAATAAATATACCTTAACACGCTCGCTACCATCCGTCACACACGTGTGACGACCATGATTGTTGCATTCTACCTCTAGACACTCGAATTAACCATGTAACGGTACCCTGATGCTTCTCGTCATTATAATTAGATCTTTATGCAGAATAAAAACGTTCTGCATTGCAAACATTTCGGGACTCTGAACATCTTGGAAATATTGTTAGCACTTAGAATGACTTACACGAAGTATTTTATATAACAATTTTGTGCAAATCTTTTTAAGAAAACCCTCGTATATAATCTTTACGTGTAAAAGATTTAGTAAGAATTGCAGAGAAGATGAATGTCAGAGATAAATCATCAATGTTTTTACACTTTGGTGGAAAACATATAATCTTCCGATGAGTTTAAATATTTTTTCCGTTCAAAATCCATGTAGAGAATTTGTATAAATAACCATTGTTATGTAATACCAATACATTGTTGTATACTAAAAATAAATGAACTTAAGGGTATTGTTTATGAACATGTTCCAACAATATCGAAGATATGAAAATGCGTATTAGAACTGCATGTTCCAATATTATATTCATTTCCAATATTTATTTTCCGTATACAACAATGTATTGAAAACAATGGTCATCATTTCGAACATTTATTGAAATAAAGTAGTTCAGTAGTTCGACCAAACCAATTAGTGTAGTAAATTAATCACTGATAATACCTGTAATGCTTTTTGGATTTTTCATACTCGAGGTCACACGAAGGCCATTGTATAATATGTCATTGAAGAGGACTTCACCCCTACTATTACATCGCGATAAAAAAAATATATATGTATATAGTTCCAGTAAAGAAAATTGATGACGTTGATATCTAGAAAAAAATGAGCTTTTTTCCAATCATTATATCGCCCCTTCGGTTAGGTTAATATTGTTCTACAACGTTTTTTTCATTTACTAAAACTAAGCGAGATATTCAAGATGGTCAAGTTAGCTGGGACACCCTGCATATTTTTCATTTGTTTGTTGTGTCAGTAACATGAAAAGTCCGAAGGCCGAATGACCATTTCGTGTGAGCGGTACATAAAGTCCACCTGTCGATTCCACCTAATGCAATTATAAATTTTACGGTAGTTTTATCGATCCACTGTGAGATGCTCCGTCTGTTGTGACGGGAGCATAAAAATGTTTAATAGAACGTAACGCGGCCTTTATTTCTTCCCTTTCTGCCTAATAAAGTCTAGTAACAGCGGAAATCATTTCCAGTGTGATTTCTGTTCATAAAGTTATGCCTAAAAATTAGCATAGACCTCCGCGTGGTCTAATTATAGGTCATACATATAATTAGGTAGTTTGCGGATCTTATGCGTTCGTAGCATCGTCGAACACGTAGATTACCCGGCGACTAACTATATTAGAGAATATTATGAATGGTCAAGACTTCGTTTCATCAGTATGTCGTTCAATCATAAGAAAAGTGACACACAACTCAAATATACATATATTTCTGAAAAAAGTATAATAATAAATATATAAATTGTGGTGTACTTTAGAACTAATATACATAACAATTAATCCAGTATCTAAATAACAATATATTATTTTACATTTTACAACGAGGCAATTTTAGGTAATTTTCGAAAGGCACTCCTGTAGAATTTCCTTTTTTTTTACTTATGCCACTTTTCTTATGAATGAACGATGTGTGTAATTCACCTTCGGATTAGAATTAAACAAAAAAAATATTAAATTATGCAATACATACGGGAACGAAGGGAATACATTAACAGCTAACACTCCACACAAAATATTTTCAAGCCTCTATAAAGATATCTTCAAAATTGTACTGAATTAGAGACATTGAAAATGCAACAAAAATCGCAGACCTCATTCACCACGGACCCAAAAGCCTGAAACACCTCGACCCATCGACAGTCCCGCTCGAATCGATGCACTTCACGGTTAACTATAGATCGAACGACAGCATGGTGCAAAAAAGTCGAGGGTAGAAGGAGTGATCGAGGAGTCATCGAGGCATCTCTTATTTGCGGTGCGCCGCAGCTGCGGTCGGCATTATTATGCAATCAGACTATTAGGAGCTGGTATTATCGGTCCCCGCAAATAGCTCGGTTAGGCGTTCCTCGTGGTCGCCAACTATAAATATTGATGATCTATGGGGCCTGGGCCTCTGTAACACGGTCGATCGATTCTGCGCACCGTTTCTCCGGCTCTGTTATTTCCGGCGGTGTTTGTCTATCGGATCGAAATCGTCGATCGTGGAACGGGTGTTGCTGAGACACGGGCAAAGTCGACACCGTGCGCGGATTCGACTAATCGCGGTCGATACCGGAATCGTGTGCACGCTCGGGCAAACGCGAACCGTTCGAACATTGTTATCCGGGATCTGTTTGAGGAACTATACGCTGCTGTCGTGATCTACGGGTAGCGATGGGAACGATCGATGCTCAATAGACCGTGCACGGCGCGCATGTTAGCGCATACATAGCTAGCACGAGGCAGGGAAGTGCGAACAAATGGAAAACTTTCGAGTAGGTACATGGACCCGAGAGATGTCGGTTCCTGTGCAACCGTGTCGAGGAGGTTCCTTAAGATACGAACCGAGCATAAAGTGTTTGCGATAAGTCGATTGAAACGATCTGTATGTACATTGGTCGTAGACAGTGTGGAAGATAGTAGTGGAAATGGCTTATTAATTTGCTGGGAGATTTTTTCTGGAGTGATTCGTGGAATGCATGTTCGTTTGAATTGCTTTTTTATTTTAATTGTTGTAGTCACTCTCATGATTTTAACTTTCTTGTCAAAAGCATGTACCAGATTTGTAGGAATCCTCTTGGCTGAACTTTCACGTTTGGAAACCAAAAATTTTCAACTTTTCTGAATGTAATATTATACAATTCGACGAAATAGTGATAAAACTTTAGATTCTAGTGCGCGGAATCGAGGTTTCAGTGTGGGGAGTCCACACGTTTAAAAGTTATAGGGGCGGGTATGATGTTGTTAAAGCTTTATGACTTTTTCGTAGAATTATATATTACATTCAGAAAAGTTGAACATTTTTAATCTTCTTTTAATAAATGGGGCAGCCTGGCATCAATCTTCGCGAAACTGCAGATAAATTCTTCGGGGACATCGGAGTCGGTCCCATCGCTGTATCTTCGTGTGGATCCTCGTGTGGATCACGGGTTCCAGTATTCCAGTCGGTGGTCGGGTAGGCGATCGGGTCACGGCCGTGTAACTGATTTCGTGTACACGGATCGCTTGTAAAAATACGACCGGCCACCGAGCAACGAGAGGAAGTACTTAGCCGGCGCGGCGCTGCTGCGCTGCGTGTTGATTTAATCGTCTCGGCGCGGTTTCGTTTCTCTTTTTCCGGGCGAAAAATAATCCGAGAGTATTCCTCTCGCGGGCCAAGAGTCGTATTTCTTTCGGCGACACGTGTAACTGTATTGTAAACAGAGAACAGGACTCGTGATAATAAACTTCACGGTCCCGTGTTCGCCCGGATCGCAAGAATTCTCTGCTTTTCGTGGAAATAATTGATTCGCGGACCATGTATTTCCCATTTAGTAGCAGTGGTTCGAATCATGTTTCTGACACGACAGTATTGCTCTCAAGGCAGTCACATTGGTTCAAATCATGCTTCACACTTTGCCGTCTACTTTAACATACATTATTATTTGAGTTGGCTTTCATAAAACATTTTCTAACATTTTTAAAATGATAAAAATTTCATTCGATATATGCAGAATTATTTAGTATAATTATGTTGGATACAGTATTAATTTGAACAAGATCTGTCATCTAGCCAGCTTCAATTGTCTCGAATGTTTGTAGATATTATTATGTGAATCAGCTTCTATAAAACTTTGTAACTTTTTTAACCGAATACAACAGTATCATTTCGAATATTTCTGTTAGATGACGCAACAATTTAACCAAGATCTGTCATCTAACCATCTTTAATTGTCTCGAACGTTCCAGCAAGTTTCTTCGTACGCATAAATATTAATATCGTTCTCCTTAATTGAAGGTTCTGACGCGATCGAATTAAAACGCCAATCTGCAGATGTTCACCTAAACGTAGTCCTGCAGACTAATTAATAGAGCCGGGGAGTTAAGACATTCCGTAACAGCATTAAGGGGTGTTGAATTGCAAACTCGACGAGAAGAACGTCCCGAAGCGGTTTCAAACTGTCCAGCGGTACTGACTTTCCAAGAATTATGTATAACGTAAACGCAAGCAACCTGAAGACTTATAATTGCAAATTGAAAGCCAAAGAACAGGAACTGCGTAAACGGTTAGGCGCAACCCCTCGGCGGTAAGTATAATTAATAGTAGAATAAACGCGGGTATTTTATCGTGATAGGCTCTCACGTCATTTTCATTGCAAACAAGCTATTTACTAAGGTAAACTCTTAGCCACTTGCATCCTATTTAGAATATGATGATCTCGATGATGAAAATGTTTCATCATTCTGTCAGTACTCGAGGACTCGCTTCCGATTTCTTTCAAATTATTTTGTATATTTTCTTCTGTACATTTTGCACTTCTGTAATCTATTCGTAATAATTTTGTAATTCTGTTGACAAATAGTAAAATTTTTACAGATATTCACTTTTAACCCTTAGCACTCGAGTGGTGACTCAGAGAGAGACACCACTAAAAATTGCTGTACCGTTATTCAAAATATTGTTTTCATTATTACATTTATTTCTATTGAATAAATTACTAAACATTTAAGTATTGTATGAGGTATTAGATCAATTTCATATTCATAAAATGAAACAAATCATATGGAATGGAATTATTCCAGGTCGGAAGAAATGTTTAATTTTCGAGTTAAAATAGCTCCGACTGCAAAGGGTTAAGGATAATTACAAATACCTTTGATGCACTGGAAGAGAAGTAGCTTGATAATTACGAATTAACTAGCTACTAAGTCTACAATGGTGTTGAGCGTCGTAGAAAATCCTGGTTTAAAAAGAAAGAAAATAGATGGGGTGGACAAATGTTATGCGATATGTTGGGGTGCGGGACAGCGTGGGATAACTTAACACAGCGATGTTCGAGTAACCGTGAAAAATTCGATTAGCTCAGCCCCATCTCGCACGAATGTCGCTACATTTCGTCGACAGGTGGGCCTCTTCACAGCTTTCAGCGTTTCAGCGCGTGCCGCAAGAAGAATACTCCTCCCAACCCTCGGAGGGTCGTTTCGTCAGCCCGACGAAACAAACAGACACGTTTTCGGAACACTGGTATCTTGAAAGGATCGCTGGATTTGTTTGGACAAGAATTATCGTCGGCGAACCTCCTCCGTTCGGGGTACATATTGCCCGGATAATTCTTCTTGTGTTTCTCAGGACGACAAATAAGCGCAGAATCGTTCCTGCCACTCTCCGCCCAAATCATTCTCGTTAGTAGTTTCAACTCATCCTTTCGTTTCTACAGTTGATTGTTGTCTCCATTGTGAAAACTCCAAGTGAATTTTAATGTAATTCTTTAATATCTCGTAGTCTAGTTAAAAATTGATCGACGAAGAATTTTGCATAAGCTTCTGATACAAAAGTGACGTAGAATGCAAGCCATCTGCAAACTCAGTTGACAAATAAATTTGTTTTATGCAAAACATTTTTATCTTGCACAAAGATCCGCAGTCTATTAATGATTTAAAAATTGATCGACGAAGAATTTTGCATAAACTTCTAATACGAAAGTAACGCAGAACTTCTCAGGACCATTTAGGAACGAATGCACGCCACCTGCAAATTCAATTAACAATGAACGAATAGAAGAAGTGTAATCGAGTGCAGGGAAACGGCAGAAGCAGCGCGCCATGAAAAACTGTGGATGCGTCAAACAGTGGATGCATCAACGAAGACATTGTGTGTTTGAAAAGCGGAGAACGCGGCGCGGCGATAGAAATGACAATAATGGAGATGATTCCAGGTTGCCCGTAATGTGTGCGATTCGAGTCATCGTGACTAATGACGGGCACACAAAGAGTCCCGGCGCGGCGCGGCAGGAGGCGAATGATCCGGCGAAATTGGCGCGCGAGGGAGCTCCGCATCTTCTTCGGGGGAAGAGTGCAACTCTTGCGGCAACTCGCCGTGGTTGAACACCGGTGTGTTGCACTGTGATGCAGTGTGGTTTCCGGGCGCACGTGCACGCGCGCGCACTCATGCGAGCCACGGACACGCACCGGCACCGGCACGAACCCTTGCCGCGCGGTTTAATTTATCGGCCGGAATCTGAATTCGCTAATTGCCGCGCTGCCTGCGCACCAGAGGCGTGCGTGCGAGACAAAGCGGATCGAGACAGAAGTTGCCAGAGGGCCTAGATGCTGCGGAAGCAAACGCGAGCAGCGCGACGAGAAACAGAAGTGTGGCTAGACCCTTTCTTGCGAACCTCTTTCTCCCAGTGCGGAAAACCAAAGATTTCATTTTCCTCGGGTGACCATTCAACCATTTTCTGTTGCAAGAGCCTCGGGGAGGTTCGTTTGCAAAGTTCGTAGACGGACACTATCTTTTTGAGCTTCAAAGACCGAGCCGAACGTAGAGAAGGACAGCGCGTGTAAAGAGAGACCGTGCGCGGCCGAAGCGACTCCGACTCCCATACGGTGTCCTTCCTCGCGCCCGAATTTAAAGTTGAGGGGAAATTTTAAATTAAAATATAGATTATTAAATTTATTATAAAATTGAAGAGGAAAACTTTAAATTTTTGTGTAAACTTATCATCAATTAAACCACCAAATACAGTTGAAATTATATCGTGTTTGGCATTATTTTAATCAGAAAAATGCCAAAAATATATTGGTGAAAGTTTCATAAAAAAATAAGTAATAATAAAATCTTTTATACTGTTATCACATTGTGAGGATACGACTGCGACTCTCCGCATCGCATTAGTAGTGGTCAACACCGATATACCCAAGCCGAGATCAGATTACTACAGTGGAGGGGATATTTTTTTGCATTCATCGTGTACGACCTTTTTACGATTGTAGAGGATTTACTGTATTCTGCAATATTATGTTGCTTAAATGTTTCATTGATTGGTTTCCATATAATATCCAGTATGCTCGATTAGGAACTGCAATATTCAATGGCTTTGATTTAATGGAATGTTTAAATGTTTTTTTTTATTGGTCTTTATTCTTCTTTATTAAGAACTGCAATGTTTAATGGCTTTGATTTTATGGAATGTTTAAGAACGCCACAGGCAGTTGAACAGTTAAGATCGTGCAAAAGAGAGGAGCTAATGTCGGTAACAGAACATTCGCAAAAAAGTGTCTCGCGTTCGTTCAACTGGATGTTTTCACGCGACGAGTTTATTAATCGTCGTGCCGAGGGGCCGCGGGGAAAAGCGAGGCCCGTTTGTCAGGGAATTAAAACGTTCCGCGAACATAGTGGTCGAATCAGAAGTCATCTGTCTTCGGTTATGTCCAGGCTTATGCGTCCGCGCTGCACACACCGCGCGCATACGTGATCACACCGAGATGAGAGAACGCATGCACACACGATGCACTCTCTCTGTCTCTCCTCGTTGCAGCTCGCGCGCTCTCTGCTCTCGGCTCAGGATACTTCAATAAATTAACGACGTCTGTTTAGTCGCAATAAGTTTACGGGGAAACACTTCCAGCCACCGATAAATTTTTCCAGGCGTCGCGCGCGTCGCCCGAGTACATGTTGCAAATTGTCAGACAGGTGGAGAATCGCAACTTCGCTCCGTGTTGAAAACCGAACACGAGCAACCTGGCGCAGAAGTGATAAATCGAAGACAGCAGATTCGTTTAATAGGTGATTCGTTAATGAATTGCTTCGATTAAGGCTTGTGTGTGTATAAACGTGGAAAGATCGAATGCAGGCGGGTTGATCCGTGCGGAATTCACTTTGTTTGGATTTGCAGAACACGCGGTTTCAGGTATAGGAGCGTGTAATATTATATTTATTGCATCGATACATAATTGCACGCGGATTTTGCTGCCAGTGTAACACGCATTTGCAAACATTATTTTATGACTGGTACGTTCGACGATCTGTCGCCATTTTGTCGGTATTCATGTCGACGTATGTAGATTTAAGATATTACGATTCTAAAAGACAGTTATTATTCCTGTTTGCACATTTGTTATTTCTATATTTCTGTTTAAATGTGTCGTGTTTCACTGATCAAGCACAACAAATGCATAAAGAACCACCAAAATAAATACACAAAGCTGCGCTCAGAAGTTTAGTAAATCTAGTGTTTTACTGATCCTGCAAGATCTCGGTCAAGCACAAGAAATGCATAAAGATCCGTTAATCGCAAGTTATTGCCAAATGATCCCTTATTAAAATCGATAGTAAATAATCGATCACTGGAACGATCCGTACGGCCAAGTGAATGGGCAAGGTTCATGGACGGTTTTCATCGTCCAGACGCAATACCGATGATAATCTATCGACGAGAGAACGAAGGGTAAAACACGGAGAGGCCAAAGAATGTAGATCCTTATCTAGATCACGGTGAACCCGCATTTCGCGCATGCTATCGACATGATAGTGCGGCTAATATGTATGATGTAATGTAATATACCTGAGAGGAATTTCTGTTGATGAACGGTTGCGAAGAGACATAAACATAAAGACACTATTAAGCAGAGAATAATTCGAAAAAGTCTCGGAGAGGCTATATGGGGTTGAAACACGCTGATCATGGTAATGACTGTCCACATCGAACCCTATCATTGTTAAATGTTACTTGCAAATTGATTAAGTACGAGAAAATACTTGGAAAATGGCTGCACGCCATTATATATCTTTTAATAATTTCCCACGAGAATACGTATGCGATTTCAACACAACAACCGGTTCGTAAATGCTTAATTATGGCCCATCCCCTATCAGCATAATCGCTCGATGGTTCAAGCAGTGTTACCGATAAGAACATCGATGATCCGCGCGAAAAAACTGCGTTGAATTTCGCTCTAGATTCGCGATAAGGCGGCCGTATCCGTTTCCGATCCCACGGGAAGATTGGTTATCCTTTATTAAAATCTGCTCGCCTCTCCGCTTTCACCTTTCGACTCCCTACTTGGTCAATAAGGTCCCTCCTAGCGCAAATTCGAGACTGCACCCGCTTTCGACAATTCTATTGAACCGTTGCCAAATTTCTAACGACATTAGCACGAACGGTATAACCCCTCTACTGTAATTAGGCCCCGATGAAATCTGTAGCGGCACAGTTTGCTCGCTACGAACACCGAGACTACATTGTATTTCGCGTTTCTCATTTTATGAATTAACTGTAGACAGTTTCCGCCCGATAAAGTCGCGGCCCGGTAATTAGACTGCGCAGCTTTACGCGGTCGCGGCACGCGCTGTTATGCGGAAAAATATGTCTGACTTAAGGAAAGTTAGTCGTATTATCAGACTGCGGATCTTTATGCAAAATAAAAATGTTACCCTACCATTAACAATTGTAATGAATTGAAAATAACATACGGATGTTCTTAAATCGTCTTAATTTTTACCCATTTACCCATTTTTGTCTACTTATGGGAAAACGAAATTTGTTTGGTGGGTGCGAAGGTTTGAGTACTTTCCAATCGTTCATGCATGACAACAGGATCGTGGATTTTCATGTAAAATAAAAATTGCACTCATTGCAAAATGCTGGATCCACATATATTTCTTTTCTAATTCGAAGTCTTATGATTTTGATACGATATTATAGTGTAGGGGTCACCGTACACTTCATTGCAGAGATATTAGTGACGATTTGATTAAATGTTCATCGATTTTTATCTATTATGTAACGAAACAGATACAAAGTGTCCGTACATTTCCAACTGGTAGCACAAATGCCATTCAGCACGCGTGTCTGTCCACGGCTGGCCGAATCTACTTGTGCGAAGTTGTCAAACGTCCCATCCAGTCTTTATGGTACAATTTCCGAATCAGTTCTACACACCTTTTATGACCGCAGTGCCTGACACTTACTTTTAATGTCTAACATACAAATATAAAAAGTTGATGATTTATTGTTTTTTTTATTATACGTAGGAAGAGTGGCATTTATTTTAAAACTGCAGTGTCTGCAAGCACAACAGATATTTCATTTTAGGTTATATAGATTCAAGGAGAACAGGATGGTTAATTTTCCCCATAAATCACTTGTCAAGATTTCATGTAAACCGCAAGTTGGCAAGTACATCAATGTGAGTATTAAGTAGAAACAGTATACTAACCGCATACACACTGTACCCGTTTCAGGCACCTTGAAGCTGCAGACTCCGAGTACACCTGCTCCCAGCCGACAATACCACATAAAAGATCATTGTTCATGGAGGCTGCGTCGAGCATTGAACGAGGTAAGTACTCTTTCAAAAATCAAGTGGGGAGCGTGATACTGTCCTCGAAGAATTCCAATGCACAAAAATTGTAGGATTTAATCATCCGTATTTTGCAAACAAATTCCAAAATAGCAAGCCAACGAGTTAAACCCTCCCTGAAATCATAATTCATTCCCAGCAAAATCCCCGACGCGAACTGCATAATATTAGCGCAGAGCTTGAAATATTGACCTGGAGGTTTACTAGGCCGATGAACGCGCTTGTTGTTCGAACGCGTCATAGTAGCCAGTGGCTGCTCGAAGAGGGGTTTAATTAGAGTCGTATTAATTATAGAGCGGGCTCGGTAGCCGAAGGTTCCTAAATCATCCGTCGGGACGCTTTTTGTGTCCACCGGTGGAAAAGCGACGCGCACGAATGCAAATCGTCGCGACGCTAATGCCGCTTAACCTCGTGGTAATTGTCAGCACGGATAGCGAAAGAGAGAGAGAGAGAGAGAGGCCTAGGATAATTTATCGCGGCGCGAGATGCAAGCGGAACGGAGCCGGCGCGGCTGCGATCTAGAGGGTGAACGAACGTAATCAATTAAAACTGGATGCTATAAGAAGCCCTTCTTCTTGCTCTCGATGATACTGATGTTGTTGACAGTCCACAGGAATGGCTCTCAATATTTGGGCAATTTTATTCGATAAATTGTGTTTTGCTCATAATTTTATATACAGAGTGGACCATAAAAAAAAGGTTCGACAAAACATTTGGTAGAATTACCTTAAAGCTCGTTTGAACATGTTATTTTAGATAAAAAAAATTCCGATCGAACCACTGACAGCAGAATAATCTATAAGCTGATCACGCTTCGTGGTGTACCAAAAGAATGAGCGACTGGAAGAATGAAGGAATAGAAAGATAGATAACTAAGATAGAATTGTATTGATAAGGTTTATGTAATCCAAGTCGAATTTGTTATACGTGAGGCCGAAATAGAGTGTATATGATATAAGATACACAAAATTGTTTCACAATCAGAGTAAGTAAAAAAGCCACAATAAAAATGTTTTAATCCCCGGAAGTACTGACTTAAAAATTTAATTTTGAGATACCACTTGCAAGGGAAACCACTCAAACAAAAATATTTGAAACGTGTTTTTTTCATAGCTACTGACATACATGTTAAGGGGGTGAAAATATCAAGAATTGTATCGGGAGGACCAAAATGCAATCGCTGCATGTTTCGCGAATTAACCTATGACAGTCTGACTTGCGGCGTTAATCGGCTTTCGCTTCTTTATCCGCGTTTTTGTGATCGTTCTACGAAAAGGAGTGACGCGACATGAGTATGCGATCTGAGGCCGATAACGAAGACGTCGATTGGCCCCAACTAATTTCCATCGAGTTATCGGCGGGTTTAATGATACCGATCGCGCCTGGGACAGCGTTATTATGACTTTGTAACCACGCTGTTCTCGATCATCGTTCGCGCAGTATCATAGACTGAGAACAGATTGATCGCGGTGATACCTCGGCTAATTATTCCTTGAGAAACAGGATCAGGATGACGAGGACCGGTGTCCTAATTGATTTTCTAGCGACAAAAAAAGCGTTTTAATCGTCCGCGTTATTAACTCGGTGTTATTAATCCCGGCGCGACTCGCTTCCGGAAGAAAACGGAACCGGTCCCGTCAATGGCGTTATAATCAACGTTAACAACCTAATGAACTTATCACCGGATCGATTTCTGTCTCCGACGTCTGTTCCGAATAGGCGAACCGGTCGTTGGCGACTGTCTTCGTGGATACACGCGGATCGTGAATGCTCGTTTTAAAGTGGCCCCTACAGGATCAATAATATTGACAATATTCGCGTCAATATTGACGCTCTATGTTGAAGCGCGCATCAATATGCTTCGATATAAACGCATCAATATTCTCACTCTCACCAATACTCATTCTGGCAAAAATATTCGTGCTGCATGGTCGGGGCTGTTTCAGTGGTATTTTTGTTGTGAATTTCGCTAATGTTTTCCTGTTTGGATTTGGGTTCTCCATCATTGATTCTCTCACAAAGAGAAGGAGAAATAGACGCTGTTCCAAAGAGTGGTACAAGCTGAGAAGCCGCTTTACACACGAACATTTGCTGAATTTTTTGCCTTCTACAGTACCGGACGACTACAAAAATTATTATTATTATTTATTTGGACTCCACATACGGACCTTTATCACCATAATTTAATTCCATAATGTAATTCTAGGAATATCCTTCGGTACAAAATTTTATTTAATAAAACTTACAGGGCTACCGAGGTCTAATAACGCTGCCATAGAAAATGTGTTTGTTTCACCGAATTGTCGATTCATGGAGCGGAGAAATTCGCCGTCGTCCTCACGTTGCGCCGTCACGTGCTCGCAAGCAACTGATATTGAAGAGAATATTGACAATAAACCTCCTAGACGTTCAAACGGTTCTTCAATGTTGACAGAAAATATAATATTCTCTCAATATCCGTCAATATTGATAGGATGCTTCAATACGCTCCTAGACGATTAATATTTCCATCAATATGGACCTCTGTTAATATTGACGCGAATATTGACAATATTATCGATCGTGTAGGGGCCACTTTAAACAATGGCCATCGCACACCTGGGAATATATGTATCCGAGTCGAGACCATTCGAGGGAATTTCTTCCTCCAATGTTTACCTTGCATTTGGACATCTCGCAGGTTGGAACGCGGGTTTCAATATTGGATTTCGGGTAAGTTTCTGTCGCTGTAGTTCAATTTATTTTACGGTGGAGAGAAAGTGCAATTGTTTACGACTGCATGCTTCATATGTGATTTATACAATTTTGTACTTCTCTATGGATCGCATTTTTATATTTTTGATGTTTAATAAAGAAGAAAGTGTAGGGTAAGCATCCTCAGCAACGAAATAATTTTTTTCTCGGTCACTCACCGAAAGATACATTAATCACCGCAGATGAATCAGTTCGATCAGACATCGTCGGTCACCGGTGACCACTAGCGCACGCCAGTCGACCCGCTGACAACGGGCCCCGGTAAAAAAGAAGGGGTCAACACCTCGATCATCCACTCCATTCGTCAAGGTAGCAGCTCGTTAGGTATCAATTAAGCCAGGTTTTTAGCCGGTCGAGGGCTTTTTAATGAACCGCGTCCTCGCGAGATTTGTGGTGTCGAAAATAAACACGGGACCCGTGAAATTTATTAATAACCGACGGACACGCGCGCTTATTTATGTGTTTACGACAGGAGCACGCGTGCAAGGGGTTCCGGGGACAAAGTACACGCCGCGAGAAGAAAGAAGCCGCATTTTCATCGACACTCCGCATCGGTATGCGACTTTGAAGTCGTCTGCTCGTTATTTGCAAATTTTATTTCTTAAATTCTTCACCACGATTTACCACTCCTATCTTTACAGATTTACCGTTTAACTGGATTCTTTGATGAAGGTACGTCATTACGGTTACCCCTAATAGTTCTCAGGGCTTCAGGGTTCCGACGAAATTCCGAGAAACTCCGTAAATCAGGAACAAGCCGTGTGCGACGCGGCGCGGCGGTTCTCATGAAAGATTCGAACAACGACGCCTCGCGTCGAGGCGCGAACGATCGCGGCGACGCACAGTGGCACGCATTGTCCCTCGAGGTTTCCCTCGGGCTGTTTTAATCCTGCTCTCGAGCGCGAAGACGGATCTCCGAGGCGTTATTTCATGAACGGGAGCCTAGCCGGGGCTGAAGAGGGACGAAATCTCGTACAGAGAGACCGAGGGGAGGAGGAGGGGGTGGAAGAGAGGTCGACGGCTAAGTAAGCTCGTAAGAAACGAGCTACGATTTATTTGACAGATCGCGGCGAGCCGCAAGCGCTAGAGTGGTTTATTTTATAAGGCCAGATTGCCGGCCTCACTTCGTCGGAATAGAATAATGGACGTTTCTATCCCTCCTTTGACCGGCCCCGTCGCGTCCCCCTTTTCCCTCCGTACCCTCTCGTTCTTTCTGGCCTTCGTCTCGAAAGTCAAGTGCGGTTAAGGACCACTTTTCGTCGGGCGCGATGCACCGGAGAACCAGGCAGGTCTCTTCTTCGACAAGGTGCCGCTCCCCGTGGGAAGAAGATGCCCAAAAACACAATCGAAACATCTACAGGAAGCTAAGACCGAATTCGATTTTCTTTGATTCCAATGCCAATGCCGCGTCTGCTGTAGCCGCGCTCCGATTGATCCGTGTTTTTCGTTAATAAATCGTAAAGAGAAAAATTGTCGAAGAACATTTTCATGAAGAAAACAGTTATTTCAAATGACCTCAGGAATCACTTGGAACACCTTTATAATTCATCAAAACGTCAGCGAACCCTCTAAATTGCTATTCAAGTAATAATTCTCTAAACCCTACCAGCTGACAATAACATAGTATATTATAATATCCCACTCAGCGTCGCGGTGGAACGTAATTATCACTTGGAATCTTCAGTTCTACCTCTTTTTAAACTGGAACAAACAAAGAGAACCCTCTTCATAGTTTTTGCGGAGCCGGTTCATTTTAATATCTTAATCGTTTGTTGCCGATTCATCTTCGTGACGCCCCTGCGGCGGCTGCTGCGGCTTCCGGCGTCCGGAATCGGATTAATTCGCAACGGCGGAACGTCGTTAGGGAAAATGGTTTTTCGCCGTTGGAAACGCGACTGAAATTACAGGCTGCGTAATCCCATCGGGCGAAAGAAGGCAACGCAAAAACCGGCCACTTCATTATACCGGTGATTTATGTTTTAGCAAAGACGATTCTCCAGATATGGTCGGGCATCTTTAATCTAACAGACGACAGCACGCATAGGTAGCCAAGCCGAGGAATCGGCGTGTCACCGGAAGTAGTGAAATCCACGGAATCCACGCGATCACGAGGACCCAGGTTACACGTCGAGAAAAACGCTCGCGTAATTCATCTCGCGTGTATATTATCATTTGCCCGGCACGACCCGGCCCCCGGCCCGTACCCGCTCTGCGTTTTGCTCGCGTAAACACCGGAAGCGGCGCGTCCATGACGTCGCCATTATTCTGATGCAATTGCGGAATCATCGGGACATCTACCAAATTCAAAGTTCAAGGCGAAGTGAACAGGTCGAGGCATGACAAATTTAAAAACGCCATTTGTTATCTGGGAGTGGTGAATTCTTTTACAATTATCGAGATTGCAAAAGTGGCTTTGTGGATTGGATTATTTATGCTTTTTATTCTACGTTGCAGTGCCAAAGTATTAGCGATAAAATGGACGAAGCTGACCGATTCCCAGACTGACAATCCCGCCGGCGTTATCAACGAATATCAGACGAAATTCCGGGGCAACGATTGAGACTTGCAAGCCGTCGGTTTGCACGGAAACCGTGGCGAAATTACCCCAATTCTCGTCGTTTAGCGACGAGCAACAGTGGCCAGAAGCGATTCGGCGGAGAAAGTGGGAGGCTGGACAGAGGGCGAAGAGACGAGAGAAAGAGGAAGGGCCGAGGACAAAGGGAGGAAGGAGGGAAGGATAATTTATTCCGGCTTTATTTAATCTCTTCCCTCGCGTCTCGTCGACGCGACTTGCTAAGCTCCTTTAATCCAGATTCTAGATCGAGAAACCGAGAGCGGTCTTCTCTCGTGGTTGCACGCTTTCGCCGTTCACAATTTGTTTGTTCTAATCCTCCCACTGTCGTGTCGCCTCGTATTCGATTATTTTTTTCGGTTCCCTCCCTCGAAAGACAGAAACTATGCTCGTTATGCGGCGTAATTTTGGATCAACCGCCGTCGGTGCTGGTTTCTTGAAACTGGGCCGATCCAGCTCGATAAAATGCAACCAATAACGCCGGCCTGTGGCCATTTTTATGGAGTCGTTTGCGAGATCTTCCTCTCTCTCTCTTTCGCTCTCTCTTTTGGAGAATATATGGCACAGGGGAGACCGCGAGAGAGAATTTACAGACGTCTGTTCTGGAGCAGAATCGAAACAAACTGGGAATTGCAGAACAGTCGATACAGTGTCTGGTTACGAAATGAGAATCTACCGACGTCGCTTAATTAATGCAAATCGGTCAACGGTCTACGTAAACACTCTTGAAATTTCAAATTTAATCGACATTTCTGGGACGCATTGTGCAGCCAGTTGTTTGTCGGGCATCGATTATCTTAAAATCTCCGCTTGGTGTATTTAAAGATCGAATACAATTAGAACAGTCGATAACCGATTTTTAATTATATGGGTGCACTTTGCTCGACCGTGACATGCGGATATTTATAAAATATATGAAAATGTTTGCATGATTCGTTTATACTATTTTCGACGTGCAGCGTCTTCGATTCGGTGAAATGTACTCCCGTCAATGAAATGGATCGTTCGTAATTCCGGGAAAACTGAAAACATTCAGATAAAAATTGCATGAACGAACGATTTGCAGTCCGGGACGGTCGGTTGTCCATTTGTTCTCGCATTGAGCGTTGACAGCGTCAACCGGTCGCTACCGATGTACGGCACGTTACAATTTAATATGCCCGATACCCCAACACGAAACATGCGTCTCAATCGATCGGTCGACACCATCGAGATTCACGATTAAATCACGTCGGTCAGTCTATTTTCTGCCTGCCGAATGACGCACGAATTTTCGTCCCTCATTTGCACGACGTTTCGAGTGAGAAATTGACCGTCCAGCGACCGGAAGCACGCACTATGTACACCGGAAATATCCTTTTCTTCTTCTTGCTCTGTGGACCAGTCGATCTCGTTTTAATCCTACGCTCCAGTTCTCGATCGGTTCTCGATCGATTCCAAACAACGTTCTTAAATCACCGTCTATTTTCGATCGGTCGATGCGCCATCGGGGATCAAAGTACCAAAACACATTCGTCACGATCTCGACACGTGACTTTTACTTTCGAGTTCCCCGAATTCTTCGGGCTTATCTTATTTCGATTAGTCGCTTCCTAATACGATTTTAATGGACTGCCTCGTGAGAAATCACGGATTTTTCTATTAATGGTGTATGAATTTTTGAGATGCTCGGACAGTTTCCTGAATTGGTATATACAGGGCCCCCCCGTTAAGATTCCGAAGATTCCGAAGGGATATCTGAAATCCGTTGTATACGACACAAAAGTCAATAATGTTCAAGAACTTCGGAATCGCATAACAACTGCATGTAATAACATAAACCGAGACGCCCTAATTATGGCGACAACGAAAAGTCTAATACAAAGAGCGGAGCTCTGTATCGTAGAAGGTGGATCGCAGTTCGATCATCTAATGTAACTTGCTTTGTTTTGTAAGAAATAATTTTTCATTAAAGTTACGTTTGCACAAAATTTTCGAGTTTGAGGTCATTTCAAGGTCATAGTCAAGGTGACCTTTACTTTTTCACGTAAAAAGCATTTTTTTAGATTTAAGAATATGCGAACATGTAGATCGCCAAGTCCTGACAGACTTCTGTCCAAAACATTTTTTAATTTCACTATCGGAAATGCCTAAAAAATGGTGACATAACTTAACAGGGGGTACCCTGTATATTTTGACTCGAGATGCGAATCGGTGTTTTTTGTAATCTTGTATCGTTTGGCGGAGTAAAATGTCATTTGCAGACGGTGAATCATCGATACGTAGGAATGAATAAATTGTGATTATCATATGTAGAAACTGATCTACCGTCGATCCAAACAACATCGCCACCACTGCACACCCAAGCAAACAAATCCAGCATCCAGTCAAAATATCCCCGACGTTCCCGGAAATCTATATGGTATCTACCGACTGCCTACTATCCATCGGACAACCGCAACCGACCGGAAGGCTATCATCCCGCCGACGCAACGGTCAACAAACCTCGTCAGTTTCGCAAGTCGGAGTAGTTCCGCGAACGTGTAGGCTCTCGAGGAAAATCGCAAACAACAAACTCACCAGTCTCGTCCTCCTTTCCGAGAAAAGCTCTGCTCCAGTCGGTCGAGGATCTGCGTTCCTCCCCCGGGCGTCTGCCGTCTGGCGTCTCTGGCTTTTCTCAGTCCTGGTCGAAAACGTGGGGGAACCTCTCACGAAAGGGAACCAGATAGATCGACGATGATCGCGGGCGTGTTCGCGCAACAAAAACGAAAGCAACTGACGGCGAAAATGAGCCTGTGCTTTCGGATATCTCGCAAGATCGCGTGGCGACTGTCAGGAAATTCACTCTCGAAGGAAAAAGCTGATTCACCAGCCGCGCATTCCCGCTGTTATTTCAGGCGAACGGCCGGTTGCCATAAATCCTTCGGTGTTGTCTCGTGGGCATCGTCCGTGAACCACAATTAAAAGAAATGTGCCAGCGTGGAGAGAAACCACCTGAAAAGTCGCCGACAGTCACGCGAAACGATCCACCGACAGTCACGTGTCTTTCGAACCGCACACTGCGAAACCACCCCCGCGGGCTCACTGACACTCACTGATCGATCATCCGTTTCTCGATGAGCGACACTGTAACGCAACCTAACAGACGATGTTCGACTGTTATGGGAGGTTCAACTGTTTCCAGTGGCTGACACCGGGCGGAGATGAGGCAACCCTCCGGAGAGATGCACCCTGAAGATGCACTCGATGACCACGGTCCACTGTCCGACTGTCGCGGCCACACTGACACAAACTACGCGCTCGAGAGGATGCGCTCGAGGAAAGCTCGGGGCGAAGTGCCAGAAGAGTCGTCGCTTGAAATAACCGCTCGTCCACGGATCTCCCTCCAACCCCCGTAGCTGCTCTCTCGTAGCCATCTCCCTTCTCTCTCGCACTCTTTCTCTCTTTCATTCCTCTTCCTCTACAGCCTAGCCGTCTACTCGTTGCACTGGCGAAACTTGACCCCCACCCTATTCCTCTCTGCTCTCCTATATGCACTCGGCTATTCTTTCTCTCTTTCTCTCTCCCCCCCCTCTCTTTTTCTCTTTCTTTCGGTCCCTCTTCCGTGCTCTTCTTTCGCTCTGTCTACGCTACGCGCAGCTCTCCTTTGGCAGCGTTGTGCACGCGCGCACGTGTAAATTTTTCGCGCCACTACGGCGTTCCAAGGAAGACCGGGCTGGTGTATTTACTGCGCCGCTAATGGGAAATGGAAACGCCGAGGATCGGGAAACAGCGGGAATGCGATCGTTCGAGACTTAAATGGGAACAGGAAACGGTAATAGTAACAATAAGCTTCATTGCGGATTGTAAAACGGGGATGTTGCGGAGCGCGAGCTACTGCGCGAGAATTCTTACGGTGGGCTCGAGGATTTTCCGCGAGGCTGCTGCGATGTTCGCGGGATGACGTGGACTGTTTGCATATTTTCTGTGAGGTTGCTGTACGATTCCAAAAGGAAATGGACAGTTTGAATATTTTCTGTGAGGTTGCTATATGATCTTAAAAAGAAATGAGCAGTTTGAATATTTTCTGTGAGGCTGTTGTGATATACTTAAGAATAAATTAACAATTTGAATATTTTCTGTGAGGCTGTTGTGATATACTTATGAACAAATGGACAATTTGAATATTTTCTGTGAGGCTGTCGTGATCTATGTACTTATGAACAAATGGACAATCTGAATATTTTCTGTGAGGCTGCTGTGTGATGCTAAGAAGAAATGAAATATTTTGCATGCAACGAAGAGGTACAAATAAATTCGATTCTACCGGAACTAGAAGAATGAAAACAATGTTTGCACATGGTTGCAACTCAATAATCAGAGGCTGTGGCCAATATCGAATCTCTCCAAAACTCGCGGAAGAGCCTAAGCACCGAATAGGTTCCCAGGTGACGCGGAAAAGCCATCGTGTCAATGGCGAGCAGAAATCTGTCATTCCGTCTGGACCCCTAATAATAGCCGTTCATACAGTGCTCGCGAGTCATCGCGATCAAACCAGTCATCGTTTCTTCCTATAAATAACCGAGAGCGAGAGACAGTGGCACGGAGCGGAAAAAGGAAGTAAAAGTCCGAGGAAGAAAAAGAAGAAGAAGAACGAAGAACGAAGTACCCAAGCGAAGAGGAATAGTGTAGATCGTAAAGACCCGCGGCAGTCTGTCCATTTCATTCCGTGGTAGTTTGGCTTTCCATGGTGTTTCCATACTACAGTAGTTATCTATAGGGGGTTCTCTGTGAATCAGTCCTATCTTCAACATTGTCCTCAGGGTGAAACGCTGTTAGGAGCGAAAAGAAAATAGGGGTCGAGGAAGCAGGATCGAGGTATCCAAGCTTGTTGGTTTCTCTGTCGAAAAGTCATCCTGTGGATCATTCCCGTTATTAGACGGAGTCAGTAACCGTGATCCGCCAGGCGGATCATGAACAAGTGTTCCTGCTGCGTTCGACGCGATGACTGCCGATAGTAGCCAACGAGATTGAACGGTTACCATCTCCCGAAGGTCTCCTTCTCTGATCAGAGAGCCCTGCAATCGGAATTCCAACGTAATTCGCGCAGCCTCTCTCGATAAATAAAAGTGGCAGCTTCCTCCATCGCGATTCGAATGGGAGTTCCGCGGAAATGGCGCCATTCGTGTCGTTGACATTTGTTTTACGTAGCACTAAAAGTGACTATTTTACATTACTTTCGAAAAATAGCAAGACTTCGTCTACCCAAATTTTTAGCCACTTTATACGTACATATGGATGAAAAGTAGGGACGTCAGTGGATTTCACTACATGTAGAGCAACCAGTGTCTGCAATTGGGTCGCGTAATTGATTCGTACGTCCATTAAGCCCGTTATTTATTCTCAGTAATTCTTCCGGTGATTCATTGATTTATTTTGATCGTCGAATACTCGGAGAATTAACTGCTCGACACAGATATCCAGGGATTTATCTGGGACATGTTGGATGCTGAAGCTTTGTTTCACGTTTCCCGAGTTCTACTTGGGGAACAGAGGTCTCGAAATAGGTCATTTCGTTTGAATTCAAGTTCGACTACTTTCTAGTATAAAAATAGAAGGGTTTCTAGAGTTTTTTAACTTTCTTCTCTGTATCATCCAATTTTATCAAAAACTGTTATGTTTTTTTGAGATCCCCTGTGTCCCTTTTTCATTGTACCTAATTGAATGCAGAAATATTTTTTACTCTTGTGTTCTATATTACGTTTTCTGGATATTATGTGGAAACGTCTGTGAATGTTTGATTGATCGCTCTGGATCTAGAATTTCGGAGGGGAGGGGACGGGACTACCCATAGTTCTCCCGTGATCTAGGAAGGACAGAGGAAGAGGGAGGAGATTTTTGGCACCTCCTTCTTTTTCGCGGCCTTCCTATACACAGCTGGAAGTCGTAAGCTCGTGGTCAAACAATACTCACGGCGCGAAGATACGTATCGAGTGACATTTCGAACCTAAGGGACGCCCTTTTGGCCACTTTTTACGACTCGGATTTCAACTGTTGGCTGAGTTATGCCTCCAACCATTTCCGGTCTGAATCTGTCTCTTTCCGTGAAACCGCTAAAAAGTGACCCGCAAGTCATCAAGTTGAAAGAATGCACGTTTCCCGCAAACAACCATGAAAACAAACTAGAATGGGCGATCAAATTCCAAGATGGTTACGCTGCTCGCTCAGCCAAAGGAATGGTACCCAAGTAACGTTTCCATTAACAATAAAATCCTCAGCGGCCGAAGCGGTTCTTCGGCCGCAAATCATCGAATTACAAACGAAAGAATGGAGCATTACAAAGACACAGTTTGACTCGGAGACCAAGACGAAAAAACGTGGAATAAATCAAAGCCCCAGGGGGGTGGGGGGCAGTTGACTTGACGCCAGTCAACTTCTCGGTGGACACGAATCGCGTTAATGGCTCGCCTACGATGAATTATGGCTTGAAACGGTGTCGTGGCGTTTGGATATTAATGTCACTATCGGGGAACCATTACAAAATCTTTTCTTGTCTACCTCGCGGCCGTAAAAGTGAATTCCGAGAGCGTTGCGTCGTAACCCCGGGAGCCTGACCGTTGGAAATGGCCATCTCGAGGGAGTTATGGGACAATTTAACGTTTAATTGTTCATTTCGCTTTGTTTCGCTTCGACGAAATTTCCGGAACCGACAGAAATTCATTAGTTTCAAAGGAAATTTTAATAATTAACCCTTTGCACTCGGTTGTCCCCTCTGAGGCACCACTAAAAATTGCTGTACCATTATTCAAAATATTGTGTGTTTACATTATTAATTATATCTAATCAATTACTAAATATTTAGGTATTGTATGAGGTATTATAATACCAATTCCATATCCATAAAATTTAAAAAATCATATGGAATGGAAATATTCTGGATCGGAAGAAATGTTTAATTTTCCAGTTAAAATAGCTCCGCGTGCAAAGGGTTAATGTAAAAATTAATTCTTGTAGAACTTCGAAATTAATTTTAAAATTCTCTTAACTACGCAGCTTTAAATTATTTTATGAATGAAATTATTTATGAATCACTCATGGATGCTCACCAAGAACGCAAGAATGCGTTCGAGCGTTGCGCAACGGAAGACGCGCAGCGCCGGCGTGCAACGACCTTCAAACGCCATTATTATTTCGGAAACAATCGCTGTGGACGAAACTTAACTGCACATTCCCGACTCGTCATTTAGCGGAGCGTCATCTGCCACGAATTCGAGGGTTCGTGGAATGTGCAGCGGAGGATGCACCCACTGCATCCTCCGCTGTTCACTGTCGCATCGTAGCGTTCCTATTAATACCACTCTCTAATTCGTTCCTCCTGCTGTTGAACGGCAGGGGAAACGGATTTAAGGTGTTCTCGATCAACGACGAACGGAGACCGGCTTTATATCAGCTGTTCAGTCGCTGGACGTGTACTAATTAGTAGGATACACCGGTACTGGTGATAATCTTCTTTTCTCTTCGACGCGCGACGCGTGCGTCTCTGGTTAGGGGAAAAACCAATTTTTCGACTTGTTCCTTGCGACTCAAAAAGGGCTGGCCCACCCACGAGACTCTTGTTTTTTAATGCACAAATACAGTAAAACCTTGTTTATTCGATCACATCAGGATCAAGGCCGTTCCGATAACAGAGGCTCACTAACTATTCCCGCAAGATATTTTGGATCGCATTGATAATATACCTCCAAAATACATTTTTGGGCGGTGATTTAGTATAGTGACAACGCCTGCGGTGGTGGGTGTTAGGCGCATATCGTGAGGGCGGAGGAAGGTGTATATAATACGAAACCGAAAGAACTATTTTGCGGAAATGAACGGTTACCGAGATATTCGCAAAAAACTAATTATTTAAAAAGAGTACATACTCCTCTCCGATTTTGATGAAATTTAAATATTAGGTGAAGTAAAACGCTCAGAACTTTTTACTTCACCTAATATGTTATATAGCTACACATTTTGAACTTTTTCCTATGCAAAAATGTCGCCCGCGGCTTTGTTTAGGAGTTATTACCGAAAAACACGGATCAATCAGCGAGCCACGCTAAGCAGTACCCGTCATTGGACTCCGTTCGCTGTAGCCGCGCTCTGATTGGTCCGTGTTTTTCGTTAATAACTTCTTAACCTAACCCTAGCCTAACGCCATTTTTGCAAAGGAAAATGTACCTTCAAATGATCTCAGTAACCTCCCATTTTCGGATTTTGCGAGAATTTTAAGACACCCTGTATATTTTTTTTTAGACACTATTCCTGGATTTTCGTGTGCGTAGTCGGGCCGGCCTAACGGCAGGCCCTCTCCGCCCCCTCCCACAACCTAATCCAGACTCATTCTGATCGCATAATCTTCCCATTGTGGATGTCATCTAGAATTTGCAAATAACCTAACCTAACCTAATCTATTTTTATTTTTTTTCCGACCCATGCACTGCCAGGGACGTGCACGCATACGTTAGATCCTGATGCAGTAGCAGTAGCAGTTTTTTACGAATATCTCGGTAACCGTTCATTTCCGCAAAATAATTCTTTCGGTTTCGTTAGTTTTCATTAATTTTTATACACCCTGTACAATCGCTATACAAGTTTTCACTTCGGTCGCGTGGCCTAATGCGCACAGTATTGGTCTGTTTTTTTATCACTCCTTCGGGATTTTAAGAGCAATTTGTACGTATTAGATTGTCGCATATAAAATCTCCGATTTTAATTTCACTTTTAAATAAAGCTTATTTCAATGTCAATCGATTAATATTATGTGTGCATGTTTTTTCTACTAGTTTCGGGACTTATTTTCGAATACGTGCAGCTGTATTTACGCTTAGCTTTCAATGATCGATCCTGGCAATTGCAATTCGCGCCACGCAACGAAAACGGAGTCGCAATAAAATCGAAGGCTGCGCGATAGTCGATCGCTGGATCCCGGGCGCCCCGTGTAAATTTAGAACATTGTTTTCCACCCGCTGAGTGAATTCCGCCGTGAGTAACATCGCCTAAATTCGGCCAAACCTAATCCCCAAGCAACGAGATCCTCGAGATCCTCAACGATAAATCGCGTTCCCGACGTTCGTTTCCAATAAATTTCACGAGAACGTCCACTTCGAGCCGCGATTGTTTCGACAACCACTGAAACATTATCGAAAATTTTCAGAGAAAAACAAAATCAAAAAGTTGGAATTCTTTCGACCTCCAAAATACGTGATGATGACGATGCAACTTATGTAACGATTTATGTAACACCTGGCTGTATGTTTCGTACCGATTGCAGATGATTTTGGTTTTATATGTATACAGTGGGTGTAAACAGTATTCGCACGCCCTTTAAAACAGACAACGACTTGATTTTGTATAATCAATTAGAAGCATTGGTTTACGAAATGATGTGCAAAAAAGATTTCACAAAAATTATAATTTACACGGTTACATGCAAAAATAACTCCACGTTTTTCGTTTTAAATCTTACAAGTATTTTCATAGCTATTAAAAATTCACAATCTGTATGGGGTTAGGAACTATTAGAATTAAAAATTCATTTTTATTTAAATTATTTTATACTTTTTAGTCCGTTTTAAAAACGTGGTATTTTTTAGAAATTTATTTTTATTTAAATAATTATTTTCTGCTTTTTAGTCTTGTCTGCGTGAAATTTTTCAATCGATTTTAAACATTTTGATGAGATTATAACAGAGACATTTAGTAAATTTCAGACGGTATCGCGACCGCGTCGTATCGAAAACAAACGCCGTGGTAAAATGTCAAAGATAAAGGTTCGACGGAGAATCTCGGTGTAACGGTTCTTTCGCTTGGAAAGGTGGGAACGCGTAGTAGAGTAGAGAGCGCTGTCGCGCGGAGTGGGGATCGCTAACGGTTAAATTTTTAATAGTTTAGATCTCCTAAACGCATAGGCTTTTTAAAAATTTTTTTTCTAAATATTGCATTGTCATCCAGTTCTGTGCTATGTTTAAAATTTCAAGTCTCTAGCTCATCGGGAAGTTAGTTTAAAATCAATTGCAAAATTTGTAAACGTAGTAAAAAATAGTGTCCCTCTACGATCACTGTTCGTGCAGAACACGGCTGTTGGACAGTAAATGCGGATTTACTGTAATTAACCATTTGCAGTCGGAGCTATGTATTATGTCTCGAAAATTAAACACTTCTTCCGTCCTAGAATAATTTTACTCTGTATGAAAATTTTATATTTATGATATGAAAAATTGATACAATACTTAAATATTTTGAATGATGGTACAGCAATTTTTAGTGGTGACTCTCTCTCTTTCTCTCTGAGTCACCACTCGAATGCTAAGGGTTAAATCTTGAAATCTATTTTTGTTAATGGCTAAAATAGGTAAACAAAGACTATAATAATTATTAAAGATTATGTTATATTTTCGTGTTCACTCAACAGTCAGTAGTCCTGTTAAAAAGTCGTCTCGCGTAGATGGATGGTTAAACGAAAAATTTGTTACTCTTTAATGAACGTAAATTTGATGAAGAATAGTTTAATATTTGTTGACAAGTATCTTGCAAATTATGGTTGAAGCGGCGCTGTATAGAGACGTCTCTCCGGCCAGCTGTTTTCGCGGGATTGATCGGCGCGTGTGGTTCCGGCGTGTAAATGGAGAATGACAATGATTATACTGTCGGCTGCGACTTAATGAGCCGCGAAATCATGGCTCATTGCTGGCCACCGGTTCGGTGACACAAAGTGAAACTGCTGTGGGGCGGAATTCAGTAACAATCGTGGGGAGGGGAGGGGAACGAATATAGTGGGATATGTATCTCTAGAGACGGTGCTCGGAATTGGAATTTGGAATCGGATCAAGAATATCGCCAACTCCTTTATTTGAATTTCTATGGTGGAGCTGGGAGATTGTGATGTACACAGAGTGCTATGCGAAAATAGAATCGCATACTCCTCCTTTACTCATCGGGTCCATGAACTATTCAAAACAAAAAGATTTAGAGAACAACAAAGATCCTACGTTGGTATTGTCAGACATTATATTTATATTTGCATGATATGATTGAACCCTTTGCTCAGTCAAGGCTAAATATTTTCACTCTAAAATTAAACATTTCTTCCGACCTAGAATAATTCCATTGTATATGTTCTTTTTGCATTTTATGGATATTAAATTGATATAATACACCTCGTACAATACTTAAATGTATAGTCATTGGTCAGATACCAACAAGTTTGATAGTGTAAACGATATTGTGAATAATCGAGTGCTAAGGGCTAATATAAGAATTTATAGAATTACTTACATGAAGAATTTTATTTAAGGGAACCCTTATATACATAATCTTTACGTGTAAAAGATTTAGTAAGAATTGTAGAGAAGATGAATATCAGCGATAAAACGTGAAGAAAATAATCTACTCCGATTTCGAACAATATAATTGCGAGTAAAATGTTGATCGAAATAGCTCGTTCGCTCTTCGGAGCCGCTTATTAAGCGAATAATAATCGGCGTCGACCGTTTTCAGTCGGCCACGGTCGTCGACTAAAAAGTATATTAGCACTAAACAAGTGGGGAACAAGTGTACCGTCGCGTTATTCCAATTACAAGTTGATAGGTGGATCGGTCTGGGATGAGTAATGGTTGGAAAGCCGTTCGACGATCGTAAGCGCTTCAGCGAAAAAATTGTCGAGACGCGGCCGAGTTAATTTCAAATTAATATCGATCCCGATCGAGCCTGATTCTTAATGAATACAACGAGAGGATGGCTCGTGGAAAAATAACTATCGCCGGTGAAATCGTGTGTATCGCGGCGGTCGATCGACAACGGCAATTAAACCGCGAAACCAGTTTGCCACGGTGCCTTCTTAATTATGGGAGCCCTCGATTCCCCATGAAAAATAACGCTCTGTTTACTTGGAGGGTGTCGAATGGCTTGCGCGAGGCGCTGATAAATGGAGAATTAATTTCGACTTAATCGAACGGACGCGCGGAAATTCGATCATCGAGCACTCGTGCCTGTCAGCCACCAATCGAGAGCCGCGTGATCGTTAAATCGAAAAAATAAATCGTTCCGCACGTTAACTCGGCGTTCGGCATCCTGAAAAATTGTGCGGTATCGACATCATTTATTTCTGCATAGATTGGCTAGCAGTCTCGTGCAATTTCTGATGCTGTTGACCCTTTGGTTACCCTGAACGGGATATCTCGCGCCCCGATACTTCCCGATAAACGACTTTGGCGAGATATCTCGCGCCCCGATACTTCCCAATAAACGCTTTTGACGAGATATCTCGCGCTCCGATACTTCCGGATAAATGCTTTTGACGAGATACCTCGCCACCTAGCACCAATATTTTGACACTATAGATAAATATATTCTATACGTAACTATATTCTAATTTGTAAAAGGAAGAAATGAATGAAATCTTTATCTCGGGTGAAATGACCGAATAAAACAGAAAAAATTTCGTCTAGAATGTCAAACCACTGGTGCTAGGTGGCGAGATATCTCGTCAAAAGCGTTTATCGGGAAGTATCGGGGCGCGAGATATCTCGCCAAAGGCGTTTATTGGGAAGTATCGGGGCGCGAGATATCTCGTCCAGGGTAACCAAAGGGTTAATACTCTATTTTGATGACAAAGAAAATTTTAATGAGACTCCCCTATCTTAATGTAAAATGAAATTGATTCAACGCACTTTTACTGCTTCGGATGTAAAATAAATTCAACGGGTAAAATTTATCGAGAGGAAATTGTAAGAAGTAGAACCGCGGCTGAATTCTGTTGTTTATAACTATAAAATTAGTATCGACTTTGATACCAGTACGAACAGTGAAACACTTCTAGACCGACAGACCACCTCCTTGGAAACTTCCGTCTTAGTTTCTTCAACAAACATTCGATCGTTGCATTCCTAGGCTGCGAGCACTATTATATCTAATGTCTACATCCTGTGTTAGCGATTGTTGTAACATTCGTTTCTAATATTAGTCAGCCGACGATCATAGTTCTATTGATGAAAATTACTTTGAAATCCTTCCGCCTCATCCTCGACTTTTACGATGTCTAAATAAACTGTTCTTTGTACAAATAAACGTTCTAACACCGTTATACGAATTAAAATACTGCGCAAGCAAAGGTTGCGATTATAATTCATTGTTGATTATTTTCATTGGTTAGGAAAAGGGGCTCGAGATTTTCGAGTGAACAGAATTTCGTTGATAAAAATTGTTCCTTAGATAAATAAGTATTCCTGTATTGTTACAGGAATTAAAATACAGTGCAAGCAAAGGCGATTAATTTTTTATTATTTTCATTGATTACGAGAAGGAATAAATACATATTCATTATTATATGTGACATATACATATTCATTACATACATAATACATATTCTTGTATTGTTACAGGAATTAAAATAGAAGTGCAAGCAAAGGTCGTCATTGTGCACTATTTTCGACTGTTTAAAAATAATACGCAGCGAGAATAATAATTCTGAGAGTACAGGGAGCTCTAAACTGTTGAACAACGGCGAATAATATTTCTTGAAACTGTCTCCGTCCCTTGAAAAAATAAAAATCGGAGGAAGCAGCGGGGAGGAACTTGCACCGTGTTCCCAGGAGCGTGAGACAATTCATGGTCGCGGCTCGATGACAGCTGAGCAGCCACCAAGTGTCCCACTGAAAGATTTTCCTTCCTCTCGGCCAGAAGATCATCGTTCTTCCTCGAATCATTTTTCTGAACTTCCAGCAACCTACCAATGTCTCTGACAAAATAGAAATCCCAAAACAAACGAAACATGCGAGCCAACCACTACATTATTCGCTCGAGAAGAATGATTACTTCCTTTTTGAAAATTACACATACACCATTTAATTTGATTAATCCTCGCACATCCTTGCATAAATATTCACCTAATCTTTTGTGGCCAATATTGATTAATAAATTTATTGTAGGCTGAATTATCTTTGATGTGGACAGAAGAGATAATGATATGCATTTTTGGAATTCTGAGGATACAAAGGAAGTCTTCTTTGTTCGTAAAATTTCGCCGACCTTATTAACGTTATTAAATGTTACTGATCACAGAGTGGGTACGCGAAGTGGCTACTTCGCACTCGTATTTCCAGCACTGTTCTTTTTCCACCCGCGCCGTGGTTTCAAGTGGCCCAGCATCCGCTGTTAATTGCATCCTGCGATCGTTTCAGAGAACGCGCTGCAAAACGAATTCCCGTGAACTTCTGCATCGCGCCCTGACTATTATTGGGTCACCCCATATCTCATATTTGCGAGGAAATGCATAGATAGTGCACGAACCACAGAACTATTTGACGAACGTAATAAAAGAAACAGTTTGTGTGTCTTATTAGTAAATCAATGGTTTAATATTAACATTATCGCTTGAACAAATTCCGTCGTGGTAACGTAAATACGATAGCGTATCGGGCGTGATCGCTGTGCATACATAGGCGCAGTAGCCGCGTTTATTATTAACTCTTTCGAATCGAGATACTAATCCGTTTGAGGGGCACAGTGTTGGCCAAAGCAATAACAGACGAAACAGCGGTTCCAGGTATCGAGTCCGTGAAAAAGCTCGGTTCGACGCTTCCCGACGCAAGGAGGACGATGAACGCTGTCATAATATGTATGTATAGTGTGTAGCGAGTCGCAGAAACTCGGCAGAGTTCCGAGAATTCCAAGAATCCGCCATTTCGACGGGGAAACGCATTTCACAGATGGTAGCGGATTTTATGTTTATGAGAAAACTGAATAGGTGATATATAGGAGATTGAAAATATTAGAAGAATGATCATTACACTATTTTGGACACATTGAACACTTTTATTTTGCATAAATAAAGATCCCTGGTCTGAACAAAAAGAGAAATACAAATTCAAGATGTTTCACAATTACAAACCCTAACAAACGCAGAGGAAAATCTTCTTCCTCTCAAAATACGCTCACAAAATGGCGTTCAAGCTCCTCGAACCAAGAGGAATCTTTCCACTCAACAATCTCACGCATCATCGACTCCTAATCAAGAAATTAACAAACACTCAGGACACAGACAAATCTACCAATATTCTCTTTAAAGGACCTCGAGGGAACTCGTCTAATTAAAAAAGTCGTCACCAACAGCGGAAGAAAAAAATAACGAAGTAAGGCAATTGGAGGGAGGAAATTGAAGTATCAATTTCAGGGTAAAATGCGCGAGTTAGTTCAATCGCAAGGCGTCGTACCGTGAAATCGCTTCCTGTTCGTCAAGGCCTGGACCAAACCGGCCATGTGCGCGGTCGCAAATGTTCATGGCTTTTCCCATGGAGCTTGTATACGATCCACCTGACAGTGGACGGTCGCTAGCACGGGGACAGGTCATTAACGATGGAAGGAAGCAACGAGAGTGACCGGAAACCACGCACGGAGATGTGACTTCGCGCGGCTTGCGGCTTCTGTCGGCGTTCGTCGGTCAACAACCGAACGAACGTATCGCGTTTCTGACGGGATTAGGATCGTCCATTTTGTTCGAAATCACTAACACAGAAAGAACAATATTTTTCATAGCCTCACAGCCCGAGAAAAATTACATTCTTCACCGTGGAACGTGAAAACTTATCTTAGTTATTTAGGAACGATGTACTTTAGCTGGAAATATTGGTGTCTTCCAGAGTTATGCTAATTCAATTATATTGTGATTCAATTACGCGATTGAATTACATTGTATTTCAATTATATAGTAATTCAACTACGTCGTAACTGAATTACATAATTCAAACCTTTCAATTAATTCAATTACTAAGTATTTTAATCAGATGTGTAATTGAAATACGATATAATTAAAATACAATATAATTCAGATACAATATGATTGGAATACAATATAATTCAAATACAGCCCTCCAAATTATAGCCCAGAATTTTGAAGAAGCTCCAAAATCAAGCAACCTTAGTGACAAGATGTTTGAAAAAAAAGTATTCATAAAAACTAATTACTACTACTTTATTATTCTTTAATTTTAATTTAATTACATCGTAATTCGTAATTAATGTAATTTAATTATAAAGTATTTTATAATTGTACTCCAATTGCAATTACGAATTACATTGTGATTTATTTGAATGAAGATCTGAATTATAAATTACAATATGATTGAAGTACAATGTAATTCAATTACTTTGTAATTAAGTAATTATAATTCCTGGAGTAATTCAATTGTAATTCTGCACAACTCTGGTGTCTCTAAATTTTCTTGTTTTCAGTACTTCAATTTGTACCTGCCCATTCTTGTCATAAATGCATAAAACTCGCAGTTTGTTAATCATGCTATAGATGGATGTGATAACTAAAAAGTGTTCTCAGATGGTTACTAGTTTTTTTTTCACGATGGCGTGGGAAGGGGCAGGTGCACGAAATTTCGAATGCAGCCCAGATCACTATAGGGGGAGCCAAAGTTTGGGTCTTATTGCGATGCAGCAGTCATGTTCGTGGATACGCATCGCTTCCGGTTTGGAGCCTCCCTTCAGCTACCTCGTCGAGCTCTCTCGATCAAGGGATAGCTGGTGGATGTCCTTGGGACTTCGTGAGGATACTCCTGAGAAGATGAAGCGTTTTCCAAGTATGGGGGAACCACAGTACAGGTATTATATACACCTTTCACGACACCATAAATCTGTTTTTTCCAGATCCTCCGTCTTATTTCATTCAGAAAAAAGAAGCTAAACGACGCTGCTTTTGAACTTGCTATAATGTATTCACATCTGCAGACTTTTATCGTATATTTTTCAGCGCGGAATATTCCATCTTATTAAAATAGTTTAATGAATTCCAATTTAATTAACTCGAAGATCGGCCGAGAGATTCTTTAGCCAGATCAGATGAATTAGCGAATGTATTTTTATACGCCTATTTGGAAATTATAATTATTTTAAGGAGATTCCGACTATCTACCGGAAAAGTGTGTTAGGAAATGAAATTACTGCGAATATTTATTGCCGCAATTTGATGCTAATGGATAATTTTGCTGATAAATTGGGTGATTGGAAGAATGATTTCGTAGTGCAAATGACTTTTGTGTATGTATGATTTAATTTAATATGGAGCGATTGTTACACTCAACGGCTTCTATTATGTCCTATACACTTCTTAATTGCACCCTAATTGCTCATTTAATAATGGATAAATCTCTGTTAGTTCAGACTGGATTTTTAGTAAAACATCACGCAATAATATTTCTCTAGTATCCAAGAAGTTGAGAACGGTGCACCAAAGTCTCCGGTTCAGATTTTTATGGTATTTACCGTGGGATTTTGTGGGCGTATCGTGTTCTTCCGCGCGGAAACAAACCGGAAGAGGATTTTTCCCATAAAGGTCACAGCAGGACCGTCCATTGCGTCGGTGGAGGAGTGTCAATCCTGCACCGGGCCGGAAAAGGTTCTCTTTTCCCGAAAAAATGTCCAGAACGTCGGGGAAAAAAACTGTGGGACCGAAGCACCGTGAACTTTTCCATTGGACGAGTGTCACCTTGTTTTCCTCGTTAGTAAGAGGGCCATTCGCTTCCTTTTCCAGCTTGCTGGGAACTTTATCTCATTTTTATGTTCCATTAAAAAGAAAAATCATTAGTTCATCTCTAACATTTATACGCTACCACATGTGGGATACGGCAATTTAAAATATTAAGTAGTGTAGACTATAGCGTTCGAGTGGTTTAAAGAATTATTAAATTTAATGATATGATTTGTTACGTATACTGCAGTGTTTAGAAACTTTTCGTATTATTCATATTAGATGATTGCATAAGTTCATGTTCTGTACTGCATGGCGGAGTGGAAAAAAATTATATAGTCACCATTCTTTCCTAATTGTAGAATTAGAAAAGACAATTAGACAATTAAAAAAGGACGTTGACTATATAATTGATTAATAAAACTGTATTCTTTAAAATTTAACCATTGGACTTTATTTTCAAATCGGGCACGAACTTGTGCAATCATCTGATATAAAGGAAGAAAGGAAAGCAAAATATTTCTCTATAAAGGGAGCAATACAGGCAGCAAAAATATTATTCCACAGCAGTCTTATCATCACAGAAGCTACAACGCTTATCGAATAATTTATAGAAATCGGAAATGATCGTCAAAACGCGAGGGAGGAACACATTTGAAAGTATAAAGCTGTCGCAGCGTGGTGATCGTCAGCCGGTTGTCATCGCCCGGATACATTTCGTCCACCCCCACCTCGTTTTTCTCAAGATCTGTAGATCCTGAAGGACCCAGAAGCACGGCCAGTGTCCAATTTCACGTTTCACGCCGCTTTTCCAACCATACCGACCCTCGGTTTTCCGCTTGAATCCCGTAGGAACAATCCAGACATCTACATTTGCTTGTTTAGTTAACCAAGAAGTCCCACTGTGCCAGTCAACACATCAAAATTTCACTGATTCTATTCAAAAATACACATTACAATGTACATATTCTTTTTTAAAAAATTTTTTTCTTTCTAATCTTTAGCATTTCCGTTCGTAATTTCGATTAAATGCCTGACACGATAGTAAAACGATCCCAGGGCGTTTCATGACGGAAGCGAATCGCGTGATATTTTCTTTCACGATTTCGTTTCTGCGTGAGATCGAGCAATCACCGATTGTTCCTCGGAGGATCTATTATGGTTAATCGACATCTTCCTCGATTTAAAACGCGACAGGATATTCGTTGTTCGATCCTTTGATCTAGTTCTCCAAACGAAGGAGACACGGTTGTCTCTCGAGGGCGAACGGGAAAATGGCGGAACGAAGAACTCTGGGAAGAGGCAATACACCGTGACTATTGTTATTACGATTATTTTCCAAGGTAATTTTCCTGTTCGTGACGCGCGCACGTCCCTCGGTTCGCTTTGTTCGACCTAAAACCTTGCCCCCTTCTCGCAATTAAACCGCAATTAAACGGTGGTTCTCGCCGGGCACCGGTTTGTATGTGTAATCGGCCTATTTGTTTCGATGGACGCGCGTGGAAACGCCGGGAAACGGATTTCTTACGCACGCTCACCTTCCCCGTGTTTTCACCACTATAAAAATTAACTTACCGATTAGTAATTAGATTGTAAACTTTACGCGTTCGCCGCCGCCATTTGTTTCGCTAGTGGTCTCGTAATTATATATTTTATTAACTGCAATGCGGCCCCCTTTATGAAATATTTAACAATACCTGCCGAACAATGCCGCTCTAAACATCATGTTATGCATCATGGCTGAAACATAACTCTTCGCGTGGCTCTCAATGAAACTACATCGAGAGGTCGTTCTATTAGATCGAGTCATTAAGAAATTGCTATTATTATACCGCGGATCTTTATGCACAATAAAACTGTTCTTCATCATTCGCGACGAGTAGGAGCCAAATAAAAATTTCTTTCGTTCTTTAATCATTCTAGTAAGCTGAAAATAATGTATGAAACTAATCCGTCTAATCAGCCTAATTATTATATGTACATGATGTTCGAGAGCGAAGGAGAAAAATTGAGTATTAGGTAAGAATGATATCTAAAAGTTGAGACAATGTTTTAATGACGACAAATGCCCGCGTATGTATATGGATGAGCGCTATCTATGTCAGACAAGTATTTTCGTTCGTGCTGGCTAGTTTCCTGCAGGACTCCGAGTGGAATTCATTAAAGGGGGACGAACACTTTGTAAAACTTGTGTTAATTTACGAATTTCGCATATTATCACGCGTCCGAGTATAAATACTGTGATCCGGCGACTGATTTATCTGTGCCAGTGCTCCTTAATTAGTTTTTAAGTTACACATCCTCGCGATTAAGTTTCGCGTGCGTATACATTGCTCACTTTCGTTGCGGAGCCCAAGCAAAATGGTTAATCAGCACGGTCCGATCAGGAGACTGGTGCGTTGGGGAGGAAACGTGTAATATTTGTTAAACATGCGAACGGAAGCCCGTGGCTGCAACTCATTCCCAGCGAAGCTGGAGATTAATTTCGTTTTGCTGCTCCGTTCAGGGTCTTTCGAAAGAGAGATTGTAAGTGTAAGGGGGCTGCGAATGAGCAACCCTTTTTTTCAGCCATTCAGCCTTAATGATTACTTATTAGTTGATTAAGGATATTTATGCACTCCCCTGCAGCTTTAAATCAATCCTTTTCACATGAAACTGGATTTTTAAGTCGGTGCTCAGCGAAATCACCTTTTTTCTAGTTCAATAGTAAATCCTCTATAAACGCAAAAACCTCGGGTGGTTCGTTTGCAAAGTTCGTAGACGGACATTATTTTTTTGAGCTCCAAAGGCCGAGCCGAACGTAGAGAAGGACAGCGCGTGTACAAAGAGACCGCGCGCGGTCGAAGCGACTGCGACTCTCCGCGTCTCTTTGTTTCCCATACGCTGTCCTTCCTTGCGCCCGAAACGTTCATCGTCAATTAAACCACTAAATACAGTTGAAGTTAAAGTTACTCCCACTAATATTCGGACATTCTTAAAAACACCATAACTTTTTTAATATTAGAATATACGACTTGAAATTTTTAGAGAAGTTAGGACAATTGGTTTGCTACACGACGTGATAAAAAATTTTGAAAAAAACGTGCTAGTTGTCGGAATTGCAGATAAAATACTGAAAGCTGTATTTTTCAATTTTTTATATGGGCTTCGGACTTATATGGAAAATTTAGAAAACACGTTTCGTAGAACTGTATCAATTAAACATATTTTGAAAATTTCATCAAAATCGGTCGACGTTGCAATGAGCTACAAACGTTTAAAGATGATAAAAATTGCAGTTTTTCACGATTTTCGGCCTTTAACTGCAGTAATTCTAAAGATTCTTACATCTTTCAATGCTTGTCGTTTTTTCCCGCATCAACCGATTTCTATGAAACTTTCACAGTGCATATAATTGACACAGATCTACAAAACGTATTTTTAAAATTTTCAATATAGGTCCGCATAAAAAAGTTGTAAAATGCAACTCTTAGTATTATCTCTACAATTCCGACCAAATGCAATTTTTTAAAAAATTTCTTTTCACATCCTGTAGTAAACTAATTGCTCTAGCTTCCCAAAAAGTTCAAATCCCATAGTCCAATATTTAAAAAGTTATGGTGTTTTAAAGAGCGTCCGAATATTAGTGGGAGTCACTGTATATCGTGTTTGGTCTTATTTTAATCAGAAAAATGCCACAAATATATTGGTGAGTTTCGTAAAAAAATAAGTAATAATAAAAAAGATTTAATATTGGTGTTACATTGTGAGGGCGCACGGGGCTTTGAACTGTGCCGGCGACTGCGACTCTCCGCGTCGCATTAGTAGTGGTTCACGCCGATATACCCGAGGCGAGATCAGATTACTACAGCGGAGGGGATATTTTTTTGCGTTTATCGTGTACGGCCTTTTTGCGTTCGTAGAGGTTTTACTGTATCTCATTTATACTTTATTTATATCACTCTGATTTCTTTCAAATTTTATTAACCGACTTCGAAAAAGGAGAAGGTTACTCAATTCGATCAGTATGTGCTTTATTTTTTATCCTAATTCAATTTCAATGATTTCCCACGAGAAAGATGTTTATAGTTTGTAGAATTGTAAATTAAAATTAAATCGATCAGTTGGCACGACGGTGGTAGGTTTAACGTAAAAATTGTAGAATTTGATAAATAGCAGAATGGTTAAAGGATATTAGAGATAAGAGGATGGGATAGCTAATGTCCGGAAATGAAAGACCGGAATGTCGTACACGTTGGCGCGGCGCGGCGTACTCTTCAGTGATTCGTGCGACGAAGGTTTTCTGTTCGAAGCGAGATCCCGTGGCAGTCTTCGATGGTTAACGCTAATTAACAGTGAACCTGACACTCGCGCGGGAGGTCACCGTGATACGTTCACGGGAGGTAAACGCGCACGACGTAATTGCACGTGGTTAATTGCGAGCGCACGCGAACTCGGTCACAGCAGTTTCGTTTCGTTTCGTTTCGTTCGTTTGTTCCTTGGTAGTTGGGTACATTCGACGGCCGTGGTTTCTGTTTCGTCGGGCAGGTGGGCATCTTCGAGCATGACGCGATAATTACCGGTGCTCGCTCACCTGTCCGCGTTCCCCTCGGAACCACCCACCAGGCAAGCATCCAAAAAGGTAGCACTGCAATAAGAAAACCTGCTTTTGATGGAGATGAAAGGTTTGACGATGGGGGGAGCTACCTACCGGCGTGATTGTCAAATCTCGTTTTTTTTCTCGTTGCATTTTTATACAGTGGTACCTCGGTATACATCTGCTTTGGAGTACGTCCAATTCGGAATACGTCCTGCTTGTACGTGACAAATTTTGCTCGGTATACGACATACATTTTGTTGTAAAAATTTGGAAGAATTAATGGAGGGACACAATGAAGAACTGACCACTGAGGAGTTACAGGAACTGGAGAAGGATGAGCATCAGACTAGAATGGATACACTCCTTCTTCATTAATCAAAAAAATCCTTGCAAAATGGATGGACGTGAAAAATTTTCAGAAAAATACCACCCCCGACAAAGTTCAAACAAATCGCAATAGCATCGTTTGGGAAGACCAGACAATGTCACACTTTAGAAACATCCCGAGATGAAAAGACAGAAACAAAGTTCTTTCGACAGATTTTTAATAAAAGTCAAACGAGATGAAAAAACACCAGAATGTCAGGTTTTATTGCTAGGGGACTCTTCTTCCACAGAATACAATATCTACTTGTTTCTAATTGTATTTTAGCAATAAGCAGAGTTTAAATTTAAAAATCTATAATAAAATCTCATTTTTTATTTACGTGTTTAAACAGTGTTTAAATTATTTTACAACCCCATAAAGTAGGCATAATATCAATAGGAGTTATTTTTAAATGAGAACGGATTAATCATTCTTACATTACTTCTTATGGAAAAGTTTGGTATGCGTTCTATTCGGTATAAGTTCAAACATCAGGAACCCTTGTGCAAAATAAAAAGATTCTTAAATTTATATTTTAAAGTTGTTCAAACTTTCCACTGTTTTAAATTGCACCTACTCATCTCTGTATAAAATGATGTGAATCGGTAACGTACTGCATATTGCTTAAATGCACACAATCTGTATAATTGTGAATTCGATCGAAATATTGCAGAATATTGAAGGATCCGCGAAGGCGGCCGTTTTAGGTAATTCGCAGCGCGGCAAAAACGTCAGGCGCTTTTCCACAGACAGCGACGCGAGCAGGAACAAAGAATGCTCGTCGTGTGAACTGGGTTAGAGGGTCTCGCCCACGGGTTTCGTCGTCCCGAGAAAGGATTCCTGCGATGTTCTTGATGGCAAAAACCGACTCGGCGACCCTCCGGTTTCGCGTCAGCTCTCCGCGTTCGAAGGACGAGCCTTTCATAAGTTTCCATTATTCGCGCGGAAGGCAGATGTTCCTTCTGAATGTTAAGCGAAACGAAAAAAAGAAGAAATAAGGAAGGAAAGAGAGCGAGGGAGAGAGAGAGAACCTGTCTCACCCCGTGTAAACTGTAACGTCGCTCAGGAGAGAGAGTCCTGCGCAAGGATGTCCCGAGCACCGACACCATTTGCAATTTAATTGCTCCGTCAGTCGGTAACGAATTACACGGTCTCCTCGCGATACATATATACGTATGTAGAGCTAGGCCGGCAATTAATCGACAGGAAACAGTGATTGCGGCGAAACGGACGCGAACGTCTCCCTATTGAATCTCATAATCGGGGAAGAGTTATTGCGAGAACGCGTGCGATCCCGCACCAAGGAAACTTGAGACCCCTTTTACGCACCTGATTGTTTATAGAGCCACCGCACCGTGGACACCTGGAAAATGAGCTGCGTGTTGTGATAACCTAAACGCGCAAGATAGCAAACCCTTTCGTACGAAGGAAATTCGTTTTAGGGGCCAAGAATCTTCGTACCAATTTGTTAGAATAAAAATCAGTTCAGTAAAATAGTGTCTCGCAGCTGTCTGTTCCGAGCGATCCGAATAATTGATTCGGTCTGTCGAAGTTCTGTGTCGCAGAGCAGTTACGTTTACAGAGGGCGATTACGCGATAAAGCCGACCGGTGAATTAAGGTGAGCACCTCATTGACAGCGTGTAGCGGGCAGCAACAGCAGCAACCGGGCCGCGCCATAACCAACACAATGATTACACGTCGCGTCGCCGGCGCGGCGTGCCCGTAAATCAGAAGGAATTGCAACCTGTTGCCGGTGTGACGTTCCATCAGAGTGTTCTACACCTTATTTGTACGGGACGAGGGAGAGGCCCCCGACGATCAACGATGAGAGAAAACCTCCGTCGAGAACACGGGAAAAACGCGAACCCAACGAATCCCATTTCGAATACCCGAAGAACTGAAATTACTGTCCTGGACCGACGAACAATCTATTAAGACGCCGCGCCGGTAGTCTGATTTATGCTATTCTACTCTGTCCAGGACATTTCTCATTTTATTACATAAAATTGTATGCGTGCAATTTAAATCAAAACGATTAACAAAATTCAGGAATATTACATTCTTTCCAACTTCATACAACGATTAATGGAATATTTTGCATACAGATCCGCTAGCTTCTTAAGCGATAGCAATTAAGAAAGTGTCAACAATTTTAGCACGACATATACTTAATACACGTATTGCCAATTATAATTTCTCCGGAATTTCTATCAACATACGACTCAAGGTCTAGGTATTACCGTCACCGACAGAAATTGTGTCAGTCATCGACGAAAGTGATGAAGGTGTCGGAGTCTTCCGGCAAGCTTTCAACCGGAAGTGTAGTAACGTCCGAGACGTCTGGTCGTGTAACTCAATGAGCCGAGGGCTGTTTTACACGACGCGAACTTCACTTATACGATAAATCGTAATTAGAAATCGAATTCTCATTCGAAGGATAATATCGGACATTAGTCGTCGCGCGCGAACGATCGCGATAGATCGTTAATTAGAAAGCGGCGTTGAAACGCGGAGTGATTTAATGCTCGATCGTTGCGTCGTCGATCACCGAGATCGCTGAAACGTTCCAACATGCGAACAGCGAAAGACAGTGGTCAACGGGCGTGTTAATGTCAACGGGGTGATAACTCGCGGTGGTCTTGAACGGAAAATTGATTTCTAGGTTAATGAGTCTCACGCTCAGATGAATAAACATGAGAAGCTAATGAATTGGCTTATCTACCAAGAATCGGAATACATCGTGACAGTATTTCGAACACGATTTCGATTTCAATTAACGATAAGATGGATAGATTGTCTGACCACCATCGTACAATGACTGCTTTTCGTGGAAATTCATGTTTCTCTTATCTTGAAGTTTATCGTGCACGATTGAATAGATTTTTCATACGTTTTATTCTAATAAAATGTTTATTTTAAAGTGTGATTTTTAGTGTAGTATTTTTCGTTGATTCTGATCTACGGCAATATCAAATAAAATGACTTTGTTAAAATTAATCAAATATCGAGGCATATTGAATTTTAAAAAATTATATATCATAAAATATTAACTTATAATTATTCTTAATATTCCTTTGGATAGACGTCATTCCAATCAGAGTCGCCCAAAAATGGTGTCGGAGCAATTTCGCACGTACAGTGATTCAGGGTTAGATAAATTCGCCTTCGCCTCGTCGAACCATCAATATATCAAGGCCGTCGAACATTCGATTCAGTGTAACGAGTGGAAAATGGCAGACGCTGTCCAGGAAGAATTCCTGCGGGTAAACGCTTCATCATTCCCTCAACCAGCGCAGTAAATCAGCTTGAAAAACGATCAAACCGAGGAAACAGATGTCTACGAAGCTATCAAGAAATTCTTGATTTTAAAATCCTTCTGTAAAACATTGAAGAAATTAATCGGAGAATTTCATGGGGATCGAAATTGAAACTGTCGTATAATTTTTTATGGGACAGAATAAATCGACGTGCCATTAAGGAATACCGAAATAAATGTATCGATATGTTCTTGGTACTTTTCTGGGCTTGAGGACGCATGCCATGTTTAAGATTCATTCGAAGGTTTTCGGTGTCGAAGGGGCTGCGCCTTAAAGGATCGTGACAGGTCGTTATACGACATAAATCTTGACACACCCACGCGATATCCTTGACGAAGGGCCACTGGCAGAAGGGAGGAGGAACACGGAAATAGAACCGCGATAATTATTGCGAGCAATGCCGGCCCACGTAAGTCATTCTTTAACTTCGTTCTTCTTTATTTTTGCGAGACCCTCCCTCGGCGTCCTCACAAATCATGCCGCTTCCGCAGTCTAGTAATTATCAACAACGTGTCTCGAAGAATAAATTGCCAAAAACATCCACAAAATCATCCTTATCTAAAATATTGCTTCTGCTAGACCGTATCTAGTATCATTACAAAAGCAACAATAATATCAATTCACGATTACATTTATTTTCAAAAAGCGACCATGACGATCGCTCGTTAAAAGAAAAATGGCGTCGCATCCGGCTGATTTGAAATTCCGCGCGACCGCCTGTCTCACTCGTTGACATGTTGATTTTCGAGTGGCCCTATCCGACCCCTTCCACGAACCGATCGATCCTGATTTCTAATTCGACGGGGGTTGGACCGTTCCGTCGACGTGACGATCCTGCCGATCCCGTCGACGATAGGTCCGCAGAGGAGAGCGAGCGAGAGAAAGAGAGAGAGGGCGAGATCTCTCCTCCGTATCCTCCCCCGAGTTTCGCGAACCGTCCAGCAAGCGAGAATGCCCAAGGACGAATTATATTTAGCCTCCGCTGGGACACGCATCCAAGGATGCGTTTTATATTGACGCACCGTGTTTGATTTACCGCGTGGGATCGAACGCCAACGATCCAGCCGACCACCATCGATCCCACGGAATCGATCTGACAAAGAGATTTTCATTCGCCGCTCGAATTATACCAGTCGATTGTCATCCATCGCGAAAACGCAGACACTAAATGCAACTCGTTTTTTAATGCAACAGTTTATTCATTGTATCTCTTTATCCGCATAATATTTATTTCACTACATGGATAATGAGTGAGACGGTTCAGTGTGTAATGAGTTTTATGTATTGAAGAAATCGTAAATAACTAAAATACATATGTTGCGAACAGTACCTTGCAAAAAAAACAATCGATAAATTTATATATCAATTTTCCAAAAATTTTTACAAATATTCATTATAAACACGTTCCTGGTCGCGCGATATTGTAAAGCGGTGTACGTATTTATCGCACAACCGACAGATAGGTTCGCGTGTAATAAAATCCCCATAAGAAACTTCAAAAAAGCAAAAAAAAAAACGCTAAGTACATGAAAAAATCGAGGACGAAAAAGAGTATTATCAAATAAATACCACAGAAAAGAAGAAAATAAAAATAATAATTACAATATAAAAGAAGATGTGAAATCAAAATGAGCTGCAAGTACATAAATGTACATATGTACAGAAAACATGACATATGACATATATACAGGCTGTCGAACATGTACTTGGCGTCGAGACGCTACCGCGTCCCTAGATCAGGAACTAATGCTAGGCATCGCATCGCATCGGCCCGGTGATTTCAACGCGTGGCGAGAGTGAAGCGAAATGATTGTTGCCGCGTGCACTATGCTCCATCTATCCGCGAGCGGCACGAATTAATTCGCTCCGGTGTCTACACGGTATAATAAAATCCATCTTATAATTACGGCTATTACGGGAGCCGTAATCCTTTTTCCAACGGTCACGATCATTTTCCAGCGTGTTATCGATGTTAATTGTGTTTAGCTGCGATATATTTCCAAGCGATACTAATCTGGGAAGATCCTTTATCGCTTACCGGGACGAGACAGGAATAGCTTATAAGCTTATGGCTTACATGGTAAGGCAAATTTTATTTGGAACGAGTAAACTACCGGATTTTATGCAAAATAAAAATTACTTGCATTAACTGCAGGATGTGCGATGATATTTCGAATATATGCGATTTCAGAAGTAGCCAGGTCTGGTTTGTGACAACTAGACTGCGGATGTTTATGCAGAATAGAAATTGTCTGTATCAATTGCAAGAGGCAGGAGCCAAATGTAAGAGTATTTCTTTTTTTAATCATTCTACGGAGTAAAAAAGTGATATTCCTATATAAATTTTATTAATCGATCTTCTAGTTTAAATTGCACACACCCAATGTTGTTATAAATGCATAAAATCCGCAGACTAGTGATAAAAATGTGATATAGTTAGGATGTTTCCAGTGATTGCCTCGGTACAGGAAGGCGGCGATTGAGATGCGCGATGCGTTCTCGCCAGTCGACGGATACAAACGTCCATCTTTGTTTTCGATTGCCGAAACGAATGCCGCTAATTAATTATTCCTCGCGTACACGGGGACTCCTCTCTTGCACGTGAGCGGTTGGGCCCGACTGCAGATTTCGAAATCCTAATTGCGGGCCCGACGTTTGCCAAACTTCGATTCGCTTCTTCAATTCACCGCACCGTCGCGCGCGCGAAAATCATTAGATTTATTGATTCGTATTCTTTCATATGTGTATATACGCATAGTTTACTCGTGTTCCAGTTATTTGCATAACTATTTATTCTCATTGAGATTTACTCTAGTCAAATTCAACAAATGCATCTTATCCCTCGTACTATAGTCGGGATGAAGATTCTGAACTGAGTCTAATAAATAGACAGCGGATCTTTATGCATTTATGAAGAAATTGGTTGGGTGAAATATAAAACGGTAAAAGATTTTAAAAATTCGGGATTGTTGTAATCAGAGTTGTGCTAATTCAATTACATTGGAATTCAATGACTAAGTATTTTAATCAGATGTGTAATTGAAATACAATATAATTAAAATACAGGTCCCCAAATTATAGCCTAGAACTTTGAAGAAGTGTGATATATTTTTATGTTTTTATTTCATATACTTGTTTGCTTTATGGTTGAAATTTAAAAAATGTGTAACGCAGAAGTTATTTCTGTTCAGACATTATATAAATTTATAAATAATAAATTCCTTCTGTTTGAAACCTACACATGGATTTTTCAACCTCTTCTTACCTATTACTTTATCATTCTTTAATTTTTAATTTTTATTTAATTACATCGTAATCCATAATTAATGTAATTTAATTACAAAGTATTTTAAAATTGTACTCCAATTGCAATTACGAATTACATTGTAACTTAATTACAATGTATTTTATAATTGTACTCCATTGCAATTACGAATTACATTGTAATTTAATTTAATTGAATGAAGATCTGAATTATAAATTACAACATAACTGAATTACAATGTAATTCAATTACTTTGTAATTATAATTCCTGGAATAATTCAATTGTAATTCAGGACAACTCCGGTTGTAATATTGCTTTGAATGTAACAAAGTCGTTAAGGGATGAAATCAACTTGTACGTCATTCCTGCTTTCCACAATCAATGCAAAACATTTTCATTTTGCATAAAGATCCGCTGTCTGCTAATAAATATATAAAATTCTGTTTTCTTGTCGAAGAACGGCTAGGAAAATATTGTTGGCAGTAATTTCTTTAGCGAATACGTAGCCTAAGCTCCCCGCTGGCTAGCGGAGCTGGGTTCGCGCAAAAAGGGTGGGTATTTGCATAAAACCCGTGAACAACGGCGCGGCGCCGAGCGTGCACGTTGATTCCACGGTGTACAATTATGGTGAATTTATTAGGGAAGTGGCTGGTGCTTCTGCTGGTGTGCTGGGTGCGCTGGTGTTTGCTGGCGATGCGATGGGTTGTTGGGCTGCCGGGCGTGCGCTTAATGGCCGTTTTCTAAATATAGGACGCGCGCCGACAACGGGGACAGATCCGCTCGTGGCAGGAAGAGGTGTACGACGAACGTGTTCGTAGGATGGCTTCCTGCAATTCACCGCCCGGAATCAGATATATTCGTATGACTGGACATGTGTCTGCCCTTCCATCCTGATCACCACCGTGCTCTATCTGCCTTCCTTCGATCCCTCCCCGTAACCCCCTGCTGTATTTCACCATGTTCGCCATCCTCGTCGTTTGTCATCGAGCTGTACGGGAACCGATCGATCGGTTAATTAAGGGATTTACTTTCGCCACGAGCCACTCGATGGAAGCCACTATCTGCTGGACGTGCGCTGGATCGTGATTTGATCGATTGGGTACGGGGAACTGGCACTGCTTTGATGATTGCCAAGAGGAAAGAGTTGGCAGATTTGTTTCAGGCGATTTCAAACCCAATATGTTCGAATTTCAACGATTTTCTCGTGACCATTACAATATCTCTTAATAGTTACATCGATTTCGAGATGAACAACGGGAAGAATTATCTTCGCTCACGTTTTCAATTTTCGCAAAGGTAAAAACGTGAAAGATTGCCTGCCTTCTCCGACGGTTCTGCAAATGGAGGACCGGTATGGTAGAAAGGAAATTGCTCGTCGTAGCTCCAATGAGGACGCAGCTTTACCCATTCTCGCGGCGTAACTAATTAACGCCGCAATTAACCGGACAGGCTTCAGCCGATTCACCGTGGCGACTGGATGTAGCCGCGACTCTGTTTCGAATGCGGCAGGGACGATGATTTTTCTGTGGTTTTATCTCGTAGGTCTTTCCAGGTAAAAGAAGCCGACTTCGCTCAGTTCTCTGGTAGGTAATTGATTCGGAATTAGTAATTAACTAAGGGTAGCTCGGCTTTATCTACTAAGTGAAACGTTTGAGCGAAAAAGCTTGTCGAATTCTGCACACCCTGGAACACTGGAATGACTAGATGTGAAGATGTTTCGGTTTTTGTTGAATTAACGATTGAGAGGGGTGCGTAATGAACTCGGATTATTGAGTCGCGGTATTATAATTAGGGATCGGATTGAGCTGAGGTTTCTGAAGTAGCTGGATTGACGTGATAAGCATGTTTGCGCTGAATTCTGTGTAGCTAAGTGGTTTCGCACTGAGTAGAGGCGGGTAGATTAGCTTTATCTGGGAAATGCGATGTTTGCGTTCTGTGGATTCCTTATCGAGTCCTGTTTCGGTGGCGACTTGACGATTCTGGAGAAGCCTTGGAGAGTGTGAGGTGAACGAAAATCGGATTGAACTGAAGTAGCTGAAGTACTTGACCTGTTGTGATTTTTCCAATGGGAAGTTGAGTAACTGAAATTTTAATTAAGGTGGAGTGGGGTAAGTGCGTCAACGGGGCAAGTGCGTTAACTGGTTATTTCTACTATAATATGAACGAAATTTCTCTAGCTTGTATTTATTAATGTAGTATGAATTAGTATGAACTATTCGACATAGATGTCGCCCAAGAATAAAGGTGTATTCCTCGCTTAAATCAACCAATACCAAACAGTCACGTGCGAGGTACACGTACACGTACAATTTTAATGTTACCCTGAACGTGCAGTAGTTTACAAGTTATTATTCTGTGTTGTTATTTTAGGTAAGTACAACGAATATTGATGTTGGTTTACATTAAATAAACCGTTTTTATTGTATTTTCTTAGATTTATTGAGAAAAACACTAACAAGATGCACTTGCCCCGTAAATATTACTGCACAGGGCAAATGCGTACTATCACGGTGGGCTAAGCGCGTACTATATGGGTAACTATAAAACTAAACAATATATTTAATACAATGAAAAGCATTTTGTAGCATGCTTGATAATCACTATTTTCTTGCCCCGTAACACTTGAAACAAGGTTTGAAAGCATTTTTAAACTTCGTTTTAATAATGCTGTATCCCCTTTCATATTTCAGCATAAATGTTCATGTTTGTTTAAAAATGGATAACTATAAAACTAAACAATATAATTCCATGCAATAAGAAGCATTTTATAGCAGGCTTGTTAATAATTCTTTTCTTGTCCCGAAGCACTTGAAACAAGGTTCGAAAGCATTTCTAACTCTCATTGTCAGAGACGATCTTGTACAATATATAGTAGTGGACACTTTGTACAATATCCTATCAAAATGATAATTTTCAAGCAAAATTAGAATGCTACATAATCCTAATTCATCAGTGATAACTGTGGCAAGAGTTTGATACCAAGAGTGTTAAGTTTTTACATACCAGACTGAAAATACATCAGTTTAAAGTCCAACTTTGCTAAAACTGGGGTGCACTTACCCCACTCCACCTTAATGATAATTGTGTTGAGAATACTTATGGGGTCTTGGGCTAATGATAATAAGCGATTTGGGATTGAATAGAAATTACACAGCGTAGTTTAATCAAGAAAATTAAATATTTATCTTGAAAATGTAAAAATTTCAACTACTAAATCTCAGAACCTCGAATCGTATCTTGAGCTTCATCGCGTTGCCCGAGGACACTTGCTATACACCGCACAGGATAAACGTAGATGCGTGCTCGAGTAAATACTACAGCAACTTAAATTATGCATCCGCTCCAGACCTAAGTGTCCACAATTTGCATTTTTCAATACAGAAAGACGTAGACAAATGCTTCTGATTACATTCGGATGTATGTCCTTCGGATAATAGTCTGAAATTAAATGTTTTAGTGGTCACACACGGCATTAATCTTCCCGCAAGAAGAACAGACATCATTCTTCCAAAACATCAAATCTTCATCATTCCACCTTATACATTTCTTATGAAATTATAAGCCACGTAAAGTTGGTGATACAATAAAACGAACACAGGATAAGCCCTTGAAAAATTGCAGAAAATTAAGACGTTTGCTTAAGGTTGTAGAAGTCGAGGCTACAGTCAGCTGCAAAAGTCTGTACTTAGGGAAAACCGTTTTATTGGCGTTGATTCGAGTCGATTAGCTCAGATTAGGAAGATCATAAAGCATGATCGTGTTTTTATATTTGATTGTCGGAGAATCGAAATAAACAGAAAACGGAATGCAAAATTTATTCGAACGAAAGCAGACTTTTGAAACAGACTGTAAACAAGAAATAAACCAATGTCGCCATTTCGGCTGCCATGTAATTGCTCCAGCCCTCAAAATAAATAAACACCGGCTCGATTCCGATCAATGATCCAGAGTCACTCGATCACTATCGCGATCGGCGACTCGTACTCGCAAGGAGACCGACGTTCGGCGTTTATCGTTCTGGAATATTTATTCTTGATCGAAATTACGCCCGGCGCGTAATCACGGGTTTCCCAACCCCAATAGGAACGTATCGAGCGATCGTCGATGGCGCTAGAAATCGGCTAACCAAATTGACAGGTCGGTAATTCGTCGAGGAGAACGCGTAAATTCTCGCGGTACGGGACTACGGGAACCAAAAGACAATCATTCTGTTCACGGTTAAAATCATTCTAGGGTAAGGGGAGGGCGGGGTCGATGATCTACTGCCACTGTGCTACGGATTTGCATTTAATCGCCGGTATTGCGCCGGTACACGACGCTATTACCAATCCCGCGCTGACCACGCCGGACACTATTAATTACGTCACCGGTGATGCGGCAGACGTGGATTAATTACAGCCGCCGGCTATATGCACAACGCTAATCCCAGCCGTGTAATTAGTAACACTTCGACCGTAATGCACCATCGTTCGCAGACCTATCATTCCCCGGACGATAAAGAATGCGATTTTACTCGCGGCGCGGCGCGGCGCGTACCGCGATTCTGATCTCTCACCGGTAATCGGTGATCTATACTCTATACATATTCAACAGTGATCGCGACGCTTTCCCAGCGGGTTGTTTTTCTTCTCTTTGTCATTTTTGCTTTCTTTCAGATCTTTTCGGGCGTTATGAAAGTCGAGGGACGTTTAACTGTGAATGATTTGTGCTGAATCGACTGGGGGAGGACGTACAAAATGTCTTTTCCAAAAATATTAAGCACGTTGTTCATTTCCCGACCCATTTAGAACAGATCCATTATCGAATCATACGTAGTTTTGATTTCTACACGATCCGAACGAACTTGAAGTTCCAGATACGAGCAAAACGATTTCGTACTGGGGAATTAAAGGGTTTTCGATCGACGTGCATTCCTCGAGCCACAGCTATTAATTCCCAAATGTCTTTTCAAAAAATATTCAGCACGTTGTTCATTTCCCGACCCATTTAGAACAGATCCATTATCGAATCATACGTAGTTTTGATTTCTACACGATCCGAACGAACTTGAAGTCACAGAAACGAGCAAAACGATTTTGACCTGGGGAATTAAAGGGTTTTCGATCGACGTGCATTCGTCGAGCCACAGCCATTAATTCCCAAGGGATTTTGCAATTAACTGGATGCCTCGTTTGTGAAATCGTCATGCATCTCGAGGACACGCAGTTTCCTTTACGATTCGGAGGATAGCAATAAACGACGATTACTTCACCACGCTCTGCGCCTGTTCGGAATGAGAATCGGTTGTCGATACGTCGTGTGTGGCAGTGAAATTCTGCGATAGATTCGTGGTGTATCATCAGCTATACTATGTACTATGTACGCAGTAACAGGAAACGAAGAATCAGAGATTCCATCTATCATCATTTTGCACGAAAAAGAGAATCGTGTCGATACCGTAGAACCCTCGAGATTTAATAACTGGGTACTGTGTGCGGTGGTTGCATTCGAGATAATATGATAATGTAGCGTAATTGAATAAGCGCAAACGTAGTAACAAGTGTAGCATTCAATTCGTTGTTTGCAGCAGCACAGAACAGGAATACGCATGGAAATTAATAGCGAGTTTAATTGAGCTCGATCACTAGAAATATTCCAGTTACAAAGAGGACATTTAGTGAAATAAATTAAATCGATTATTTCATTTAACTTTTACATTTTTTAATTTCAGAAAATCGTTTAAGTTGATTGTGTTCAATTGTTCGAATTTTAAAAAGTTAGCCATCAGTGTCCTGCACTCTCTGTTTCATGAGACAATTAGAATATTTCTTGAATTTTTAAGGAATTTATTCAACCTGCAAACGGAAAGTGTCTTCCTCTAATTTTCGCGCGGCGTTGTTCACTGTTGAAAGAACTACACTAATTAATCCTTGGCCCGGCCAATTAGATTTACGTTAAAGAATCGTTTACACCGGGTTTCGCCGATAATTAGCTAATATCACGGCGGATCTTCCGCCGATCGTTTTTTGATTGCATCAATTTCCATGAATTAGAGAGAAAATTGCTACCGGTGCGGCCTAGGTATCAGAAAACGCTGGTGTACGCTAATTCCTCTAACGCATAACAATTAGCTCATCCATTATACGTGTCCGAGTCCAAACCAATTTGTCCAAACTGTCTGAGTTAGTTCCGCCGACGTTGCCAGTTTGGCGCGCTAATTTCTCTAAGGCTAGGAATTAGTTCCGCCAGTTTTGCAAATTTAGAACGATAATTTGTCCGGGCACCACAATTATCCTGTTGGTGACCGTAAATCAACGATTTCCATGAACCCTTGCCTTGCCGTTCTATGAATGTACAAATTTGGAAATGCGGGAGCACCTCTAACTTGAACAATTAGTTCCATCAAGCAATTCCCTTTTCAGGCTGTTTAATTGCAGAGCAGAATTATCAACACCGCGCAGGTGCAGCAAGCAGCCCACGGATCTCCAATTGGATTCCTAGAAATAAGCGAATCGATTTTCAATTTATTGTTACAGCGGGAGAAACGCACGATCGAGCTTTCCGAACATAATTGCGGCCTATGGTCGTCTCAGACGTGATACACGAATGTAATTAGTGTAATTCTGGATTACAGTCGTAATTAAGCCAACTCGGGCTTGCTATTACGAACTTGTATAACTCCCGGTCTCCTTATTTATAACTTATAACCGCCGCTATAATCGATATGATTTGCGAACGCTGCAATAATTGGAATATTTCTCTATTGCCAGCGCAATTATCGTGTCCCGCGAAAGCAATTAATGTCTGGGTAAATTACGCTTCCACCCCGTTGACGATACATCAAAAAATTGTTTTAATAAATCGTCTACTATGCATAGTCGTGGGGAAATCAATTTCACCAAAACGATTTCAATAACGCGGTTCAACAAATTTCAACTTTTTTTTGACGTTTCGATTCTTACTATGCGGTTCTTATAGTTTTCTGCGCTGATTCCGAATCTGCCCTGAATTTTTCTCCTTGACGCACAGTTTCTGAGAAATTTGAGTTTGAAGAAAAGACATATTATTCAACTTTAAACAAACATTCTGATATTATTATGGAAGATATTGAATTGTTCTTTACAGCAAAAGATTCTGTAGACTTTCCCGAATCCAGTGATACCCAATATTAATACATTATTAAAGACGGAGAGACACCATTTGTGCACCAATTTTTTAGGATATTTTTGAGTTTATCTCAAAAGGGTCTAGCGGAAAATCGAACTATACCACGCGATAGAACAGACTTTTACCTTGAGAAACCACCCTTCCAAGTTTGGAACGTCGAAGTTTTTTCGAACCAGAAAACAAGATACCTTCGCCCGACATGAGTTGCTGCCAGTGACACTCACCACTAGAACGGGCATTCGCCGCGCCGTTTCCCGGTAAACATGTTTAAACAATCATAATGTATTAATATTGGATATCACTGGATTCGGGAAAGTCTACAGAATCTTCTGCTGTAAAGAATAATTCAATATCTTTTATAATAACATCACAATATTTGTTTAAAGTTGAAAAATATGTCTTTTTTTCAAACTCGAAGAGAAAAAGTAAGGGCAGATTCGAAAAGTTTTTTGGCTGTAATACAGACACCGTTAATTACCTTTAGAGTAGACTGCGAATCTTTATGCATTTATAGTGTGTGCACATTTCGAAAATACAAGAAACACGTGTACAGAATCTTGCAGAAGCATCTTTGACAGTAGGCATTCCGTAAAAGGATAATTCAAGCTTCGGGATCATAGTGTTTTCGAGAGATAGGTACGAAAGTAAAATTGATGGTTTCCCAGAAATTGGGGTAGAAACAGGAATTACGAGTTTCCACAAGAAATATCGCGGAATTGAAAAGAAATTGTCGGTTTCGGGCAGCATCGGTGAAAAAAAATCGTAGAAATTAGTAGTTGCCGAGGAAACACCGTAAAAACGACACCGAAATTAGTAGTTTCGTTGAGGAACGGGTGGAAAAATTGTAATGATCCAATTTCCTCTAGCAACAGGATACTGCGCTAATAATGACAGGATCGCACGAGACGTCAGCTCGTGCCCCCGCAGGAAACCATTTCCTATGGGACGTCCTACGGGAAGAGATCCTCCATTGGCCCTTGTATGGCCGACGATTATGCGGAAATTCCGCGCGTGCCTTTAATCCACGCAATTCGCGCGCGATTCCTGCTCCACACCCTCGAATCCTGTCTTGCGATCGGTGGTGGGGAGCTGTAGCAAGCATAATTCTGCAGGACAATTTTCTAGCGCGATGGTTAGGCACCGGAACAAGGCCGCCGCATATTAATCGAGCTGTACAGCACGCATGAACACCGGATAGAGGAAGCAGTAACCGAAATCGCATTATGCGAGCCTCCATTTGCATACGAAAATTTCTGGTGTGTCTAATATATTTTTAGAACGGAAGACATTTTTATGAAGTGGGGAAGATTAATTCTTTCTGGAATATCACAGATTTTTTTAAATGTCTCGTATTATTTTTTAAATGGCACACATGTAGTGGTTTAAGTTATTGCCTACTTTTGATGTTACTGATTTATTGAATATTATTGTGTGTACTATTATCGAAGACTATTTTTGCGAATTATTCTAGGAAATTTTGAATTTGTGGATGATCGCAGCGTCTAGACAACAGTGATGTGTGTCGATTCCATCGAGTGTACGGGGCACATGTGGTAGCGTACGCGCGGGCAAGATGGTGGAAATTACTGTTCGCCTCGTAAATCGATGCAACGTGTAATTTACACCGCGAAACGGCGCTCCTTGCGGTCATAAAGGGCCATTATGGTGTTGCGCGAGCCGGTAGATATTAAAGCCGGATACTTGGGGCTGTATCGTCCTGCCGATGCGATGTTCGTTCTTGTTCCTTGTTCCCTTCTTTTTTAACACGCACTCTTACCATCCTGGCCAAATTCTGATTAGCGGTCGTTATTAAGATATTTTTTAATGGCTCTCTCGCACAAAAATTCCCCATTTCAGAGTACCTCTTTTCATTGACGAAACGGATCCATTAATATGAACTCTCCAAATATGAGCCGTTTATTTTGAAAGTGGGCTGAGTCCATTTAAATTTAAATTGAGATACTTAAGAGTTTGCGTTTCAATGAAATTAAAAATGTATACGTATAGGATACCAATGTATCACACTCCTTAAGTGTATCTAAGAGAGTTTAATTTACAATTCCTATTAAAATAATAGCAATTATTAAGTGAATAATACGTGTCTTCTTACCAAGAATGGACTTAAGCCACTTTCAAAATTAACAACTAGATTTGTCATAAAATTTGGAACAGCACTAGTCCATTCGATGTAATTTCAAATGCTTCAAATTGGAAAAAACAATATCCAATTTATTTTATATTTAATTACAAAACTTGAAAAACACCATTCATGCAATTCAGAAAATCTTCTAACTATATAAATTACATAACAATTTACTCCTCATTTACATTTTGTGTATGCGGGAGGAATTTGAAGAAGTGCTCCGGTGGTATATATCGTAGCAAGTCCATCATATCCTTGTATTTCGCTGTTGTAATTTGTCTCATATCTTTATAAAGTGGTGCCAATACAGTATTTTCGAATTTTCTTGGTCTACCCCCACGTGGTAATAAATTCAGTATTTTAAACTCTGCATTCTCATACATTGATATCTTATAGAAAATTTTATATGGTTCATTTCTCAAGAAACGCATCCAGCATATTTTTAACCAATTTATTGTTTCTCCGTTAGAATTCTTTACCCTTTTAAAAATTGCATCCTCCAAAAATCTTGTTGATATGAAATCCTTTTGTTTTATATCAACAAGATTTATTTACTTTCCGGTTATTACCTTTCCGGCACTTCTGGATAACATTATAATAATCTTGGGGGACAAACAGTAAATTATTTTTCTTTAATGACATTTCTACGACGCCAAAGTCTCTGTTGTTCGGTAAACACGAATGTTCCGATACTAAGAATGTATGGTCTATCGAACAACTGACAAACGGACTTAGGCCACTTTCAAAATAAACGGCTCATATATAATTTGTTCAAATTAGATACATTTGGAGTCTCTCAACTATACATAAATATAAATAAAGAGACATTTCTAGTATACGCGATTCTGTCGCTGTAGCGTCACCCAAAAAAGACTATGGGAAAGACACACCTAAGGACGATAGTTCTCGTAGCCTATGGCCTATGGTAATACAATCTTCGAACTCCTCCCAGGGCCGGGTAAGTATCCTCGTTTTTCCCCCGCGTCGTCTGTTGGTAATCCAGCGTGAAGTCGACTTGCCATCAGCCGTTGACTGAAAAGGCAGCGGATAATTTCGCAACACGAAATGTATCATGCAGATCGGTGCGCAATTCGAGTCGCGTACTTCAGAACGCTTGAACGGGGAACAGGGGGATGTAATCGTCGAGACGTTGCCCGATCTCTCCTTCGTCTCCTCGATCAACATTTCACGGTCGTTCCACGGAAGATAGTGACAAGGTGGAGCGATTTATGCGAGCCGTCAGCCATCGAACGTCAATCGTCTGTCTCTCTTCACCACAACGCAACAGTACACACCGCGCCCAGATTAATTATTTTTTCCTCGATGTATCATTATGGCCGACGCGCGATCGTTCTCTTTTTACTTCCTCCCCCTTCGATCGGTAATCACTGGGAAAAATGAAAGAAATCGCTACCTTTGATAATCCACCGTCTCTAAACTGCAATCACACGGCTCATTTGTGATCGAGCTTCACTACATTGCTGTCTTGCAAATTGTTAAACGGGTAACAGCTGAGCATTCACACCGCCGATTATGGTTTTGCATTTATTTCTACTGCTGGATTGCCGCGAGACTTTTATCAGATTATTTTCGATCATTGCTCCCTAAATACAATTCGCAGTTCATTAATTACAATCTGTATCGAACTAAACCTATAATTACATTTTAGAAGTGTTGATACAATTAATTACACTCATATTAACGCGTGGTTATTTATTCAGTCACGATTATATACTTTCTTTCCATCTTTGTGTCCAAAACTTTGTTAGATTAATTTGTAATCTCATACGCAGAGCATGTCTCCACTTTTCGTGAGTGAAGATCATGCATATAAAATGGCGTCTGACCAGACGGGTAGTCATTTTCTTGTCAGCTCAAAAGTTACACGCTTCGCATACATAAAGTAACACCTTCACTTTAACAAATTAAAATAGAGCAACCGTTCCTGACACAGTCTTCGCTTGTCACAACTTTTAATTGTTAATGCAAAACGATCGAATCATTCTTGTAGAACCTGAATTCAGATATCCTCTTTTCTCATTCTCATATTTCGGTTCAATCTTCGTGCTCAATGCTATCAAAATGAATTAAAAAAGTGTTTCAACACTTGAACTGGAAGATTCTTCCGCATATTCTTTCCTGAACATTTCATTATAATCATTTTTATGATTACTCAATCTTGGCTTGGAGGTTTCATCCGCAAATACACAGGTGCAATCACAAACAGCGTTTTTCTTTTGCGACCGAACAGTTCAATCACACAATTTCCCTTAGACAAACCACTTCCCCAGATTACGATGCATCGAATTCGAAAAAACTTGAAATGATCGGGCCTGTCTGATCAAGGATCACCGCACTGTAGATTTATCAGAAAGTTTCTGCGGTCGCCGCAAAAGGAAACCATCGACTATAGCCACGAAAAACTCAGCAACCCTGATGCAGAATTACAAATCAACGATCCTGCGCTGATGTGATATAACTCCTTCAACTTCCTTTCGCAAGAATGCTTTGGTTTCCATGAGAAAAAGAAGAGCCATCTTGTCGGAACGGGAAAGAAACTAATTCCAAGCTGCGGTCACGTTATCTTAGCAATAAAACTATTCGTTTTGCTTTTGATAAACCCTCGCGATTCTCGTTGACTGGCATCATTATCTTGGATGATTCTCGAATATCATCCCATTTACTGTTGTTGCAATCTTTTCTCGTTTTTCTCTCTCTTGTATCTTCTTCTTCTTCTTCTTCGGTTGTTGCTTCCGAGTTCGATGGTCTTATCGTTCGCTGACAGGCGACCCTATCCGCCGGCTAAATAATCCACCCACGGCTTTTGAATAAATTTCACGCGTTCGCTGCCGCCGCGCATCGATATTTATGAAAATTGGCAGCCGCTCGAACGTTAACTTCTGCTTGCAGCGGTGGAAACGAGGCCCGCGAATGCGATTTTCATTTTGCTCCTTTGTCTCTGCCGACTTGTTACCTCCGAGCGATTTATACCATACCAGCGGAAGTATAAAGTGTATCATAGAAACGGTGGTGCCACTAATTAGTCGCGGATCTTCCCAGTTATGGCAGTCTCTCAATCCTTTGCGCTCGAAGATGTGTTCACAGAAAAGAATTGCTCTAAATTATGGTGGGACTCGTACTCCAGTACGATAAAACATCAACTTATTTATGAAAAAAACATTGAATAATATACCATTTATCTTACATCGAACTCTAAAAAAACGTTCAACAGAATGAAGAATTGCTATCTACATCCAGCATCGAAACACCGAGCATCAAAATCGAGGACGTAAAAATCAAATTATTTACATGAACAACACCGACCCGACAATTACCCACCCCACGCGGAGGAAGCACAATAATTTATCGGTGCATAAAAGAATTTTTTACGGGCATCTAACCCATATACAGACGCCGCAATTATTTATCGAACGATAAAAATGATTTTTTGCTGTGTTCGATGCATTAAGTATACCAAACTAGGATCCGGTCTGGTGCAAGAGAGGGTTGAAAGGCGAAATCGCCGCGATAAATCGTAGCGGTTTCAGTTTTTGTCCGATCGAATAAATAGCATCGATTTTACGGAATGTTTAATGACCGCTGGTCGTTCGGCAGTCGGACGTGTTAAAACTCGCTGCGAAGATAATTAAAGAGAACGGCGCGAGGGTTAATTAGTCGGTACAAAACAGAAGAGAGATGAGGCCGTATTCTCTCCGGCGACTGTACACCATCTTGGTTGCTGATGCTGATGCTGATGCTGGATGCTGTTGGCTGGCACCTTCGTAAAGATCCGGACATGTTTTTGCGGCATCCTACGATTCTCGATCCCGACACTCGGCTCCCTCTTTCCGTTTTCCACTCCATTAAACGTTCGCGGACCACGGCCAGGTGAAAAACCCTCGATTTTTCACCTGCGAGAAGTATAGGCCATTACGCCTCCAATTACGATCGCGTTACACGTTGCTAGAAATAATTAGGGGATCGGATTCCCGAGCGAATTTATAGAGGGAAACCTGTGTTCGACGACTCTTGTTGAAAATCACCAAGAAAAGAATAGCGAGCACGCTCTGCTCTGTCATTAAGGGGCTCCATTTGTACCTTTGAAGAGAGAGAGAGAAAGAGGGATTCGACGTGTATGATAACTAGACTAGAGGAAGGAGCAGATCTAATGCGAGGCGCAGTGAACGCATCTAAACAATTTAAAGACACGTTAAAATTGTTCAGGAAAGAAATAATCTGTGTAGTTGATATGTAGTGTAGAAATTATCCAACAAATGCATACAATACACAGTGTCCCCTTTAACCTCTTGCCCTACAATATCGTGTCTGACTTGTGTTAAAGATTCTGAACGGAGTCTAATAAATATATGTGTGCTATTAATTTCCCTTTAAACCGAAATAAAATTCTATTTTGGTTTTGTTAATGTACAGCTGTTGGAGAATATTATAGACATATTTTTAAGAAATTACGAACTACAAAAAAGTTCTAATCACCAAAACCGTAAAATAAATCCTGGGGCAAGGGGTTGAGAAATAGTGTTTGGATAAATGTTAGAATAAACGTTACTCTAGCTCCAACTGAAATGACACCAGTTCCACCAACTGCCAGCATTCCCCTGCGCATTAAGTCAGTACATCAGGGAGTAAGGTGTAATTTGCGAGAATGTATCGACTAAAATTAGTCCCGGTAGTCTGAGCCAGCCTGTACATACACATCAGCGAGCGCAGAAAGAGGAAGGATCGCAGAAAGAAAGAGGAAAAAAGTGAGCAACGAAGGAAGTTCTCGTTTTCTATATTCTTCCTAGTGACTGTACCCACCTTCTAGCACCCTTCCATAGGGTCCAGGCACGTTTTTACCTCTCTTGTACTCCCTCTCTCTCACTCTTTCTCTCTGCCTCACTCTCTTTCTCTCTGCCTCACTCTCTTTTTCTCTCCCTCTTTTTCTTTTTCTCGTTGTTCTCCCTCCACGGTGGCACTCACCGGCCCTGACTCCTGCCGGCTCGCCGTTACGCTGTTAAACGAGCGAATCGCCAGTAGCTATCGGCGCGAGCGCATCTGGAAAGAATAAAGTACACGTTACGAAGGGTAAGCAAGCAGTCGTGCAGCAATGCAAGCCGGCTAACGTAGACTGCATAAGTAATAGAGAGGCCGCGGGCCTTGGTTCGGTTTCTGGCTGCGAGGCGAGAGATCGACCTTTTTCCGGAGGAAATTCGTCGGCGCAACCCCCTGACAGCTTTCCTCCGACTTTCTCACGAGGTTTCAACCCTTTCCATGCACCACTGTCGGTCGCGTGTGGTTTACTTGATGCCAGAGACTGTAGAGCCGTTGGGAGTCCTCTGTGTAAAGAAATATACACTCCTTTTATACAGGAAGATGAATTTGTACACTTTTTGTTGTCCGAGGCTGGATGATTTTGACAATTGTATAGGTGGGAATTTTTATTTATTCGGGCAGTTGTTTATTAGTTTGTGTAAACATATTTTCAATTTTATTGCTACCTTACGTAGATCTAGATCTGGAAAAAAGTAATTAAGAGTAAAGGTTTGTTTTCATGTTAATGATCCTCTCCCTCGCATGTTCCCGAGTGTTTCCAGGATTCTTTTTTTGTATTGGCAGACCTGTGGATTCGTAGCGTCGGAATGACTATACCTGTTATCTGATTCTCGTTCGCTCATTCCGTGAAGTTTATCTTCTTAAGTGCTCCTACACGATCCTGGACTTTTTTGCTCGCCACTTTGGGCCTAATGGAATAGTGTCCCACTATTTTTGTGCTTATTTATTTGTACGGCCCATCTAAATTCTCATTCAGAACGGAGTTTGAAAATAGACCACTGCTTCGCGCGAAAAGCGTGATGCACTTTTGCAGAAATAATTTGAAAAATCAAGTATTTGAATTCCCATCAATAAACAGCAACTGGAACACCCTGTATAATGATGGTTCCATGCCATCGCTATCAATGTCACGCTCCACCGAGCCTCAATGAAAGTCTGGTTCATTGAGGATCTCGTTTGCAACGCATTGACACGCATACATGTGTCCGTGGATGCGTGAAAACCTGAAAACGTGTGAAACGCTTCCTTCCGTTCACAGAGAGAAGAGTTGTCGCGTATCGATAGCACCATCGAATCGAAAGAGACGGAGCCAGATGTCGGTACGAGTAAAGGGAAGTTTGATCGCGATTTATCTTTCAGCCATGGCGCGGATTTCCGATCTTGCAACGTTTGAACACGATTCTTGAATTAGTGCGGCCCTAGCTTCGTAGATAAACCCGGGAAACCGCCGTCCGACGGACGGGAAGCCGTCACTCTTTTGTTTCGTCGGATCGTCTCGTTTTTTTTCCTTTTTGTCGATTTTTTTGACTGGTCGCTGGAATTAATCGCGATCCGCTGGAAGCAGACGTCGAGGTAACGAGCAGCTTGGTCTATGGAGATCTGATTAATGGATAGGAGATGCGTGTGAGCAGACTGATGGCCTTACTAGAGCTTCACTCAAGAATTAAGGATGTAATTAATCAACTTTTTCGCGAACTCCTACCAAATCAATAAGATCGCCAAAATCCAATTCGACACATTTCGGTATTTATTACGTGAAAACTAAATGACGTAGAGATGCATACCTTTTTGCAATATACTCAGGCATGTTTCCTTGTTATGCAGAAATTTTGGTTTGCCAGCTGTATTCACTGGTGCATTGGCTTTTAATTTTATATGATTTCACGTCACACGGTCCGTAAGGAACTTCTATCGTTCTATAATAAATATCACTGAATACAGGAGGTAATAAAAATTTCTCTATAATACCGAATCATGTCCGACTATCTTGCAGTAAGTTTTTTGGCTCTATCTCCTATAATAAATTCCCAGAGGTTATGTATTTTTTAAGGAACACTGTACTCTTCGCCTTTAATACGAACCGTCATCTTGATCTCTGGTTCTTATGCAAATGTGCAACTGGTTCGCGGATATCTGATAAATAGGGAATGTTTATGGGGTTTGTAATAGCGATACAGTGTGTTTCATAATTTAGGAGCACCGTATATTTAATTTTAAAGAGGAAACGTCAATCTCGATTACGATCTATTGCCCTTTAAAAGAACATCGCTTAAAGGACTAATTAAAATCACTTGCTACATACACGTTGTTTCTAACAACAAAATGACGTTCTTTGAAGAAAATAGATGTGGCTGTTCGCATAATTGAATGGGAAACAAGTGGCAGCCGTCCGCCATTAATTTCGGAAGGGAACCTGACCCAATGAAGTCGCGCGGCAGGTCGATTTTCGATGTCCAAAGCCGCATATCGAGATACCCGAACGGATTTATGGGAAAGGATAACGGGGCACGGTTTAAGCACTTCGATCGCGATAAATCTTGATCTTTATGGTGATCTAATGCGCGCGCCACGTGCTCTATGGTTATATCCGCCCACTTTCGCCCCCATCGACATCCGCCCTCTCGCGATACACGCTATTTATTTTCCCATCTTGGCCCCCACGACGTGCGACTTTCCTTTTCGCTTCTCTTCTATCTCTTTCCTTTCTTTTCTCCGCTCTCTGCTCTCTGTTCTCTTTCTGTCCCGTTTCTCCTCGATCCTCCTCGCACGTATTCTGCACTCGCCTTGCCGGAAGATCGCGAACGCTTTCGTTTATTTTGCCCGTGCGATTCTGTGTCACTCGCTCGGGAAGTCCCTGAATCGTCGAACCGGAAGAACAATGTACACAATGAATGTACACAATGTAAAGACACGATGGGAATAGCAAAAATAAGAAAAATGGAATGGAAATACAATAAAGACGTTCCAAGAATAATACTCTTAAAATGATCAATGTGTACAGTTAGTAAAAGCTCATGGTGATGTCTAATCAAAACAGTAATGTGCTAGTATCAATAAATTCTGCATAGGAAAACAAACTGTTGGAATAGTGGTTAACAATTTGATGCCTCTCAGATTCGAGAGAATTTTATTTTGTTTGGAGACTAATAAAATCTCCAGTGATACAGAAATAGCACAAGAATTTCTCAAAAATTCAAGAATAGTATGAAAATTCCTCGAGAACGTAAAAATAGCTCAAGGATTCCTCGATACAGGAGGAGTCGTAAAAGAAGTTCACCGATCGAGGAAAAATATAAAAATTTGAGCATAGCACAAAAATTCCTCGGGAATATAAAAATAATTGAAAAGCTCCTCAATAATGTAAAAATAGTAGACGAATTCTTCAAGCATATAAAAATAGCTGAAAAATTCCTCGATAATTCCTCAATGATATAAAAATGGCATAAAAATGGAACAAAAGAAATAGTATAAAAATCCCTCAATGCCAAAATAATGCAAAATATTTCTTTCACTCGAATTACTTCCCGATTACACGAACTTCACTAAAAATGAACATATCCCCTTCATCACAGCTGAAAAGCGCAAGCACCCAAAAAAGATTGACAGAAATACCATTCAGCCATCAGTGGCTAATCAACGTCGCCATAACTCTAAACGACAATCTCCGCGGATCCGTCTCGCCATAAAAACGTGTTATATGTAATCCGGAAACGCTACCGGACCACGAACTTTTACGACTCGTCCCGGTCGTTCGATTGAACGGTTTACGAGTGTTCTTGGCCAGGGTAACTCGTGCATACGAAAGAATAACCGCACCGCCAGAGAGAAAAAAGAGAGAGAAAGAGAGGGGAGAACGAAAAGAGAAGGGAAACAGTACCTGCACACCTTAAGCGGATTCCCCTCTCCTTTTTTCCTCCTGTTCTTCCCGTTTGGTTTAATTTTCTTCGGCGGCGGCATCTGGTCGAAGAGAGGGATCGGTTCGTTATCGCGAAACACCGGCGTTGAAAGCGAAATAATGCATCGTGGGCGCAGCTAACCGGTTTTACACGCGTGTCAACGATAGTCAAAGCCCCGCCTTAATCATTCGGATGTGTCCCCTTGTCGGACGATGAGGGACGCTTTTATTTTTTGGCAAACAGCCGGCCAATATTGGCAAGAAAATAATTTCGGTATTTTAAGGTGAAACGAAACCCAATTTTGTTATTCAATATGTATGTAGCTGTCGTAGCTTTATGAAAATAGCCAATAACTTTATTAAGCTATCAGAAAGATGACAAAAGATCATCGAATAAAATGGAAAATATTTGATCGATTAAAGTTCGCTTGAAGAAATTTTTATTTCACCTTAAAATACGGAAATTACTTTCTTGCCAACTCAATATTAATCCTCCCACTAAACCTCAGAGAAAAACATCGGAAAATTACCAAACTTTAAAGCAAACGAATCGAATTTTTATTATGTACTTGTATTTACTTAATGGAAGTTTGCTAATTTGGGGACGAGGGTGGCAGCGAAGTAAATCGAAATTCGCACGTTTCGGTACAGATTGTTGATGGTAGATTGTTTCGGATCGATTCCGCGAAAGATCGACTGCGAAAGGTGGCAATGAAACTGGCGAAATTACACGGCGGTGCGTCAATTTATACGCGGGCGCAAACAGTGCGACCCCGGCTGGAGTCACGGATATTAGCATAATACGACGGCCGATCGATTATTTCAATAAATGTAATCGGAACCGGCATTTAGTAGGGGTACCGCGATCACCGGTAATGACGACGATCACCACCGTAGATAGGGAATAATGGGGATCGTTTTGAATTTCCGACGTTACCCCCTTTACATATTCATCGACGCCCTGGTTCATTAGCGTTTTTTCTCCGTTTTCGTCTCTTGCATGTCCTTTTTCGGTGCCCGTTTGAGGGCCCAGTGACGCGTGCTCCAGGGTACAGGCTGTTCCTCAACAGGTGCCACAGGTGGCAACAACTTCTACCATGACCAAACCAAATTTCGCAATTACACCATCGGCTTTGTTCCCAATGTTCAAACTTTCATATATAAATAAAACTCTTCAAATAAGTGGGGATCGTTGGGAATAAAATTGCAAAAAATTCACAGTACAAAGATCTATAGTCTAGTCACCGAAAAGTTGTATGTGGAAATGAAAGGAACACAATTTTTAACGTTGGGACTTTTTGTTTGGACTAGTTAGGAGGTAAACATACTAAAAGTCCCCACTCCTAGGAGGTGAGCAGTGTGCAGGGGAGCACATAGGAGATCCCCCTTTTCGGTTTTCCGCTTATACCTCGGAAACTATGAGTCCTAGCGATAATACCATTCTATACAAAATTAAAGCTGACAAAATTGGCCACCAGATTGATTGCATTCAGTTTTTCGCTATCTCGCATAGTTTCCGAGATATCAGCGCTCAAAGTTCACTAATTGTGAAAAATAGCTCAAAAATTTCTTTTTCGCAATTGTTGCACATTCACAAATGTTTACCTCCTAACTAGTCCAAACAAAGTCTCAACGTTAAAAATTGTGTTCCTTCCATTTCCCTCTACACCCTCCTTGTGAGCATTCATTGGCTGGACTACTAACTTAGAACCAAATAAAAAGTTATTGGGATCGAAATCAAAAATAAAATTCGGAGAACAAAGGGTTAAGCTCCACGGAATGAGAACCAAAAATTCTTTCTCTCCATGCAACCAACGCGTCAGCTCTAAGAGTCGAAGCTAGTGCACCTCGACGGCGGCTGCGCTAATGCACAGCTTTATTAATACTATTTATACCCGGGTACTTAACGTCAAACTCGCGGCGCATCAGCGCCAGGATAAATGCACCGTCTACCGAGTACGAGGCGCATAAGAATATTACGCCCCGAGAAAGGTCCGAGGAAAAACGCGGTTTCTAGGAGCGCATAAACTCGTTCCCTTCTCTCCTGCTCTGCCTCTCCCCTCCCTCCCCCGCCGTTCGGTCTGTCCCTCCTTTAGCATGGTGCCCCTGTAATTCAACATTTATTTCCCAGACGCGGCGTCGAGGATAGTTAAATCATCGCGGGACGCGCGCATCGATCACTCGCCGAGGGCTTGTTACCGTCTCACCGTGAAACTGTTTGTATCTGTCTATCTCGGTAATAAAGAATCTTATCCGCAACGGGCATCTACCTTCCTATAATGTCGCGGCTACTACAAGTAGCATCCACCCGTGACTTAAATACCTCTACATCCCCACTAAAACACCTGGAGCCACACGCGAGATGCCTGCTGGGCCTTTGTGGGCCCCCCTTGATTTCGATCTCGTTTCTATGAACCCTCACCCCACCCCTCGGACTGCTTTATTCTCTCAAGATACGTGTCCTGTGAGAGAACATCACTGAAAATTAGTTCAGAAGCTAATTTCATTGGTGGCAGCTTGTCGGTGTGTTCCACTGTGTCCTGGAACCAGGAACAATGTTGGCCACCGGTCATATTGTGTCCTGGACCGTAGAAAAAGTTTCGAGTCTACCAGGCAATGTCCAGGATTTCGGAAAAATTTTAAAACCATAATAGCTCCCACATTGCAAGTACCTCCTATTCGCAGATAATTTAAAATTCTTCAGCATCATCTCGTCCATTAATGATGCTTCCAGATTACAGGAAGACCTTGATCGTTTCTGCGATTGGTGTCACAGGAATGGTATGGATCTCAATATTAAAAAGTTTTTTCGAAGTCGGTTTACTTTTTTTTATAAAATTTTTTTATTTCACACTTTTTAGTGGAACGAGCAGGATTTTTAGAACACCGTAGGATGTTTTTGCGGTCTTATTGGTTATTTGCAATAAAAATCGCAAAGAATGAAAAAATGCAAAATTTGTTTTGGGACCAATCAGGAGACATACCCTACAAATTGCAGAAAGTTTCGTCCTGATTGGTCCATCCATGTCGGGGTAATCGGTGAACATACATGAAATAATTCATTTTTCGCAAATAAAATCGTAAGGAATAAAAAATGCAAACATTTTTTTCACGGGACCACCCCGGGGACATACTCTACAAGATGCAAAAGGTTTCGTTCCGATCGATCCATCCACCTCGGCGTAATCGGTGAATAAACATAAAATGGAAAATAGAGCGAAAGAAAAAAAAAGTACACACAGTTCGAATTGAGTAACCTCCTCCTTACCACGTTTTTATTCGAAGTCGGTTAAAAAGGACTATGGTCCGTTTATGATAAATATAATAATACAGTGTGCTTAACAAATTTTGGAGTTCACGAAACGGTGTTCAGGATCAATGAAAAAAGTTGTAATCTCTATGAAATAGGATTTCAATCAATTAATGTCTGCTATTTAATTGTATTTTCGCAAGATTTCCTCGGCAAGTAACAACGTGACATTATTCTAGCGGCTCTCAGGAGTCTAGTCTTAAGTGGACACGTAACATTACACTGCCGTAGCTCTAACTATGCGAGAGTTACACCCCGAGAAGTCTATCCTGAAGGGGTCACGTAACATAAGCTATCTCGAGGCTGGTTCTCGAGTTTAATTCCACCGGTCAGATCCAGTAACGTGCAATAGGTATTCCGATTGAAGTAAACAGATAGCATAACACTCTTCACAGTCCACGATCTATCAGGTGTACAACTTAATGCGCAGTCCCTTTCTCGCGCATGCGTTGGTTATTTACAAACAACTGGAAGACATTCTATTGTATTATACAAAATAATTTTCTACGCGTATTCGATATGGTGGTTGAAAGATTCGAATTGATTTTAAGCAATTTTATTGTGCATTCGCGTCGTGACGAGCGTCGAATGATCGTCGATTCGGCTCACACGTCGATCCTGTCATTGAATTGACGATCGGTTAACAGTATTTTCTTTCGCGAAATGACGTACAGTTACGTTTCTATGGCGCGTCGATCCTAGATGCGTCGACAACGATAACTGCAACACGGAGGAGTCACTGACGTGCAGCGAATTCGATTCGGTAGACGAATTTCGCGGTGGAAGTTAACAATCTGTGAAGTTCGCCGAAGAGACGAGCCAACCGAATGGAACCGGTGCAGAATTGTTAGGATAAGTTTTAACGAACACTTCGTTATACACCTAATGCGATTCAAAATGGCGGCGATACTTCGTCGAGGCACTCGTTATTGGCCGAGCTTATTACAATTGTAAATGAAGGATCATCGCGAGAGCTTTTATTTTTTTAGAAGACTAATTTTCTATCGCCGAGAAAATACAACAAACCACTCGTTCTCCTTAATGGGTGTTTTACTTCGTTAAAACGAGATTACCATGTCCGACGTGGAAGACCAAACCGGAAACGATGAAACGAACGATCCACCATTTTTCCACGTCCGACTAATGGCTGGACGGCTTTTATCGCGGTTGCTTCAGCGAAGTTAATGTCGAAGCATTGCTGTAGCAATTAAGAATTTAATTGGATTTCCTAGTAATTATTTGGCGAGTTTAAGGGACTCGGGTGTACCGTGATTTTTCGACACATCTGCGGCCACCATTTTGATCCCCCGTTAGGCTCGCGTAGCTGATCCGACCAAGGTATACATAGATCGTCGATCGATGATCCTCGACTTCGGTCTCGAGCTCTCTAAGCTTCCTGGAAGACGGGTCTCGCGGATAGTTGGTTATACCGGCGAGTAAACTAATCGCGTACCCTGCCGTCAATTAACTAATTCCATTACCGTCCATCAAACCGATATTTATGAAGATTAATCGATCGCAGCCGCTGTATGTATATGTACCGTTATAGAGCGGTGTGCGCGAGCGTAGAAGATCGGGCTCCCGGGGATTTAAGGCAGCGTCCACAACGCACCGTGTCCCGATCGCCGTGAAAGGATCGCTCGTAACGCGTATTACGCCTCCCTTATACACGTAATACGTGCAGCTGCTTCCGGATGCGATCGGTCTCGTTGCCGGAAGTGCTGCCCGTACATTTTTACGAGCGGGATAGATGCACACGTGCGCCAACTCGCGATTTATGCGCGTCTCGTTGCACTTGCGAACTAGCAACGCCGTGATCGCGTTCGACAACGATCGACCGAACAATTCTACCCTGAGATTCATCATGTCGATTTCTAACTTGAAATATCTAGGTGCACGGTAGTGCACCAGCCAAGTTCTTCAACTACCTCCTTTTACACGAAACAACTTAGCCGTTTTTTAGAGGCTTATAACTCGGCACTGGAGGCAGATGGTGAGATATAATTTCGTACACTTGTTAAATGCTATCATGTCTCAATATTGACTAATCTTCCAACATTAGTAGGTTCCGAGATATAGGACCTCAAAAATCGCTTTTGTCACTGACTGACTGACTGACTGAGATCATCAAAACCTTTTGGCTACTTCCCATTGACCTACAAGCTTGAAATTTGGTACATAGGTCCACCATAACAAACACTCAAAGAAATAATTATCAAAGTTTGAAATTTTACACGTTAAAGGGGCTGTATTGAAAAAAAACATTACGATATAGGTACGTAGGATAGAACATAGCAGCATAACATACATAAGTATACGTTTCATTAGCTTCGAAGTCGCAACAAATACTGATGAAAAAAACAATTCAACAAAAATTGATGAAATCCCAACAAAAACATCCTGTAAACAGGAGCCAAGTTCCTGTGGCCGTTAAAAGTTGTGAGATCAAACAAAATACGGCCAAGTTCGTTAGCTTAGAAATACCTCTTGCAACACTGGAAAAAGTGTTTGTAAAAATTAGTTTAAAAGAACGCTATTTAATTTTTAAAGAGTTACATGAAGGGCTAAATTATTCAAACTTGGCCGTTACCTTTTAAACCAATGGCCATAAAAGGTGTTAGGTAGCGGCCAAGTTTGAATAATTTAGCCCTCCATGTAACTCTTCAAAAATTAAATAGCGACCTTTTAAACTAATTTTTACAAACGCTTTTTTCAGTACAGCAAGAAGTATTTCTAAGCTAACGAACTTGGCTATATTTTGTTTGATTTGACAACTTTTTACGGCCATAGGAACTTGGCTCCTGTTTACAGGATGTGTTTGTTGGGATTTTTATTATTCACCTTCCAGGATCATGATTTTCGTACGATCTCTAAAATCAGTTTCATTCGCTCTAACTACTGGCTTGTTTTGCAAACGCGACAAACAATTCTAAAAAATATGTGAAGAAATATTAGACATACTTTTACAAGCATTCGATACGAGAAACTTCCTGTGACTATTTCTTCAACGGTATATGTATTTGACTAGGTAGTTTCGTTTCTGCAGTGCTTTGTTCATGGAATTTCGCGTCGGTATCATTTCGAAACGCGCATTTCGGTTCTGTCCGATGCTCCGGCGCATACCGTTAGCCATCAACCACCGATGCACACGGTAGTTGGTCTTCTTTCACGTCACGATGCAGCTCACCGTTCTCAACTCGATTCTATCGCATTAGTCTGTGACACAGATCGCGCTGACAAAGTCGCACTACCGTCCCACGCTACCGTATCAATATCAAACCGAGTATCTAGAGTCCTAATAGCCCACAATCTGTTTTCATAATGCGCTCTACAAAGTACTCGATCTATTTATGTCCCCCGTGACCCCTTGAATTATTCTCGTAAGCCGATCTTACGAGCTCGTCTCTTTGCCATCATTTCTTTCCCGATATCGGAGATCACGCGTGCATCGATCTTCCTATTCTCCGAAGACGATGAAATACCTTGGAACACTGTCATTTTTCTGGTTCTTAAATGGCAGAGCATTAAAAATCTTGGGACACCTTGTGCTCTATTTAATTGATCTTCACCTGGTGTCAAAGAATGTAATCGTAGTCATTGTGTCGTCACAATCAACGTAAATACAGTATAGTTTGTCTAAATGTGCAATGAAGTAATCAGAGAACAATGAAGGAAAAGAATTATTGACTAAATGAAGAAGAAAAGCAATCGAGTTTTCTGGGTTCTCTTGCGAGATATAGTTTGAACAGTTGATAGGTAGTTAGAGTTGTTTACCTTCGAGGTTTCGGGCAATGTCAGCGGCCGAAAACGATTTCCGAGTTTCCCGGGCGGGCTACCGGTAGTGGCCAATGAAAACTCGTGGCGACTGGTGGCCAGATTACGCGGCGGTGGCCGCAATCGCCGCATTATAGTTATATTGCCTAGTACGAACGCTGATGACAGCATTATCCTGATTGCCATTTAACATAATGACTATCACTCTATCGGGCAGCGACGCGTACATTGTTTCTGGAGGTTGACGACCCTTGACCCCGTACCGGCCGGTCACAAGTGTTTCCTGAAACGAAGAAACAATTGTCCGTCTGATTGTCACTTATATCGGAAATCTCTCTCTCTCTCTCTCTCTCTCTCTCTCTCTCTTTCTCTTTCTCTTTTCCTCTGCGTCTATCTCCCCCGGAATTTACATGAAACCGACCAATGATCTCGCACGAGGAAATCGGAAGTGCTTGAAACAGTTTATACCGAATCTGTGAAATTTATCTGACGTAGGGTCAATATAACAATCCCGCGTCAAGGAGAAAAGGGCGAGCTGCTTAAAATAACTATTTTTATACCATTTGTAGGATATAATAATATGATAGCCTATGTAAAAATCAATTACAACGATAGGTGGTTTTTAAATGGTTACGTGATTCCCGGACAAAGTTTTAAGTAGTATAGGATGCCCGACACGCCTTCGATTACAAGGCGTTGAACAGCGAAACCTTAAAAATCTACAAGCAAGGCGTTGGTAACGGAGACGATTTACGACGCCTCGTCTATCATTATCGTGTTCCACACTCTGTTACGATTGCACGGCGCGTAATAGAAGGTATCGGACGATTGAACGATAATTCATAATGATCCTAATCCCCAGTCACGGTCGAGGATTTCCACCAATCAATCGTCAAATGATCCTGAAATATCGCGACCGAGAAAACAAGGAAGACGTATCCTCTTCATTTTTATTATTTCTTGTTCTGCTATTTGTGAAACATAATTTGCTCGTATTCAATCGAAAACAAATGGTAGAAGAAGCTTCCTGTGTTGGATGATTTTGTTGAATCACAATTTTCCGAGTCTCTTTGGTCGAGTCTCAATATTCACGGAAAAAGTTCAAGGGGTATTTTTCTCAAATCAAAGAGTTTCTTCCGAGGAAGTTTTTCGGAAAGACATATGGAGCGGGCCACACGTGGACACGAAGGGTTGAAGGCAAATAAATCCCGCGTAAAAGAAGTCTACCGAAAAGGGAGCCGATAGATTTCTCAAAGAGAGAGGAATGAAACAAGCCAAGAAACTCGTTTATATCGGTAAGCTCACACAAATCACCTTTCAAGAAAGAAGTAAGCACAGATTTCTCATATTCAGTCCTCAAAGGACTGCAACTCTCTTTATACTCGAACTCGGCGAACAAATCGTTTCACCCTTTTTGCTCTTGCACTATGCATGTCTTGTACATTGTGTATAATTATTGTTAAATGGAAAAAGAGTTTAAATAAGAAAGAGTTTATATTAAAATGAATTAACCGGAGTTGAGAGAGGGTTCAAAGGTTTAAGGCGAAGCTGAGTCCGCCAATCGAACGAGAGTGGCCTCTCTTCTCTTCACTTCTTGTACTAAGACGACGAAGAGATGGGAGAGGAGAGGGGAGTGGTAGGAGGCAGGATCGAGGCTTCTGCAAATTTATTCGATTGCCGGGCACGACCAACTTCCACGATACCCGCATGCGGCCTCCTAACCCCCTATGGCGTTTATTTATCTCGAGTGTGGAGGCCCATCGTCCAATTTGCGCTCGCGCGAACCGCCCGCCTCTCTCGTCCGGCACACGCGAACACGAAACCGATTTCGCTCGTTACTGCCGCTAGTATATCATACCAGATATACTAATCTTTCGTCGCCGCCACTGGGAAACAGTTTCTCGGTACTCTGGGAACGTCGTCCTACGTTCCTCGTCTTTTTCTCTCTTTTCGATTCCTCCTTTTTTTCCCTTCTCGTTTTCACGAAGGATCGCCGCGCCGCGCCGGACTCTCTTGGGCGCATAGCTCATCTTTGGCGACGCTTCTGGGTAATTGATAATGAAGCTCCACTTGACGAATGGACGGACCCTGCTCGTGTAGAAACGGTTTCTCCACGGTTTCCTTGGCTTTTTGCGCGCGGAGTGTCTATTAATTATTCCGGATTTTTCGACGCACGTGTAAGCGTGTTGTAAATGGTGATAGCGGAGCTCATTTTGCATGAGGAAGTACGAAACATGCGAAGAGTATGGTTTTTTTCTGTACGAGGATTCGTCAGAAAATATTAAACTTCCGTTTTTATTCGTGAAACTACATTCAATAAAAATTATTTCTATAATAAGAATTTTTAATTTTATAGAAATAATCTTTGTTAAATGTAATTTTACAAATAGAAGAAGAAGAGATCGCAAGAGGCAACGAAAAAAGGCGTTTTATAATCATTTATCTTGACTCATCCCCCCATTACGCATGCACAATCCATTAACTACACCTGAAATTCAATCTGAAACTACGGAACATTGTAACCGAACTGCAATTTATCGATACAAAATACAAAAGCAAAATGACCGGCTGAGAAACAGGATCTTAAAACGATTTTCCAGGATCGTCGGAGCCCATAAACTATCCGGCACGAGGAAGTAGTTGGAACGAACGAAATTTTTCAGTGCAACTGGAAGGGTGACAAAAATTCTAATCTGGCCAGATTGATACTGCTTATCGATGAAAATTCAATTACAGTCGAGCCGATCCGAGCTCGCGATAATAATCGGGTGCAGGCTGAACGGGTGTGATCACTATCGTGTCGTTGAACCCGACATTGTCGGTGTCGGAGTCGCGGGAACCGATCCTGATCATTTCGAACAAGATCGCGAGAGATACTTGGCCAGGATAGATCATGGATCGGAGGGAACCTGATCGCCGAGGATCACTGATCGAGAACTCGATCGTCTGTCGTTCGGCTCGACCGGGATCTAATTGGTAACCATTCGATCCTTAAAAATCGATCCTCGGTGACTATCTCGAGTTGGTTGACCTTCCAGCCCGTCCAGAAATCGTGTATTTATGTTAGCAATCACTATAGTGACACACACACACCGAATAATTAATCATTCCTGTGCAAAAGTATCCACGCAAGTTGCTCGGTATTTTTGCAGTAAATCTAGCGGAAACCAATCTAGCTTCCAACGGTGGACACGTTTTTATGTATCCTGTGTCATTCCTCTCGACGCAGCGCGACGCGACGTCTTCATTAAAACCAACTCCGATAGATATACTCCTTTTAATAAAGTGTTCATTAATTATTATTTGCGGACAGCCCTGTGTATCGTTCCTGTTGGTAACGACGTCCATTAAGGCGTCATTGTATTCTATTTTTCCGTTCGTTCTGCCCTTATTCGCTTCCCGTGCCCTGTCCGCGCTTATTCGAATTAGATTTTACGATCCGGAAGTTATTAAGATTTACGGGGTTAGGATTAATCGCAGCCGGTTATGGCAGCCGTCGCGTCCCGTCGTCGTCGGGTTGCGCGCAATATGTATAAGTATCCGGATGCTTACGTGTGGTCGCGGATTTTACATAAACTTTCACCCAAGACTAAAATTTTAAAAAACCTAACCCAGACATAGTGGATTCTATAGTTAGAAATTAATATATTAGGTGTGCAAATAAGTTCCTTCCCCTTTTTTTCTACGATCATGACTTCGGACTGAATTCGTATTACTTCCCGATTTTGGAGCCATCTGAAAGAGCGTTCCTCTAGTTTTAAGAAGAGCCGTGATGAGGTCTTCAAGAGTTTCTTCCAGTCCTATGCAACAATTTCAAGCGATATGACGTGCGAAAAGCAGCATTTGCGTCGCTGCTTACTCTTTGCATTCCAGCGTAGGAAATCAGCGGTTGAAGTTACTGAAATGGTTTGTCCGGCTCTGGGAGAGAACGCTGTATCTTGCAGAATATGCAAAAAGTGGTACCAGAGATTTAAAGCCGGAAATTTTTATTTGGAAGACGACGATCGTTCAGGTGCACCGAGAGAGTTTGATGACGGTCAGTTGGAGGAATTGCTCAACGAAAATCCGACCCAGACGCAAGAAGAATTGGCAGAAAGATTGGGAGTCACCAGACAAGATTTTATTACATTTTGTGTACGTAAAATTTGAATTTGGAAAAAAAGGGAAAGAACTTATTTGCACACCATATTTAGTTAGAGTTTAACTTGTCAAACGTGCTTGAAATCGAGCGACTTTACTCGTGAACACTAAAACTTGAATTCCCCGCACTAAAATTTAAAGTTCTATCATTTTTTTCGGCTAATTGTATAATATTACGTTCAGAAAAAGTGGAAAGTTTTGGTCCCCTGATGAGAGAGGATTTGGATTCATCAGAAATAAAAATTTGTGGAAGGGTTGAACAGACAAAACCAAATAAGAAACCGAGCGTAGTAGTTGCGTAGGTTTTTGAGGGATTTTCATGGAGTCTTTATGGCGTCTGGTTGTCAGGGGAACGTGTTAAGTGGCCACCGCTGTCGATACTAATCGTAAAGAGGTGCGATTCGGGTCGGATAGGGGGTCGGCAAGGGAGGCAACCGCCTCCTGACACGGTGTTTACACGGTGGCACGAGTAAAACAGTGACCACGTGCGGCCCGTTGACACACAAACATAAGCACCGAGCGTAAACGATAATCGGCACGACCGGGCCGGGCCGGGCCGGAAAAAGCTCACGCCTGCACGCGTGATACCGTGCAGGAGCACGTGGCAGTCCGACGATCACCCATTATCGTAGTTAATCGACTGCGTCGGTCCTCGAGACGCCGTGGGAAATTGTTATTCGCTCTCAAGTGAATGCGATCGTGTGACAAACATGGAAACAGGATTTTACCTCCGTGAGGTCGCGCTTCGACGATTTTCCCATTTGAAGTAAAAAATCTGGTAATAGAACTGGCAAAGCGTGGGTAAATATCTTACGCGCAGTTTTTGACTATACTCGTAGTTAATTATTACAAGGAGCAGTTACTATATTACACTGTTTAATGCTGAATATTATTATATTTATTCAGGTACTACTGAGATGCTTAACCCTCCTCACCCGTCCCTCATTTTACCAACTGAATCTGTCCCTCGGTGTCAAATTGACACAGTAATACAAAAAATCGATAAAATAACAAGTCAAACAGTTACTTTTCGATGTTTTTTTCCTTGAAATTGATGAGTTGACATTTACATTTTAGATTTTTGCAGTTACAGTAATCGCTCCTTCGTTGTCCTGAATCGTGGGCACGATCGTTGTCCAGTGCCTACCCCCTCCAATGCCTGTCAACGAGAGGATCAGGCCTGCGTGAATCTGGTCGCCAGATGTGTCCCAGGACTGTATAGACCCGCGCAGAACGGAGAACAATAGGAAAGGAATATGGCAAGGAAATAAGGAGTTTTTTAAAGCCAGACAGTTGACTGCTTTTGACTGCGAATGCTTTTCTTTGTCATTTAACTAGCCGTTTCACTAAAGACGCAGTCATAAATCAAAAATAGTGTCCGGGCACGGTCGTTGTCCGCTCAAACCCCGGCCTTTGGACAACGAAGGAGCTTTTACTGTATATGTTTCGCATTAAAAAAATAAAAGTCACCAAGTTTCGAACGAATTTAGCTACAAATAACAGAACAGTGTAACTTATTTCTGGAAAACTGTGTCAAATTGACAATTGGCGGTTAGACACAGACTGAATTGAGACACAAACATTCGTACACCCAAAATTTTTAATATGCCACGATTTAAAAACGGACTAAAAATTATAAAATAATTTGTACTAGCCCCGTACAGATTCCTAACCCCATACAGATAGTCCTGAAAATTTGTGATTTTGAATTTTTAATAACTGTGAAAATACTTGTAAGATTTAAAACGGAAAACGTGGGCGCAAGATAATAGTAAGGAGTGTATACATATAGAGTAACTGCCGTTGAGAAAACTCACACAACTGTTCATATCATTTGCAGTGCAATAAAATTGTCAGTGACGTGACGCCCCACGTTTTTCGCTTTGAATCTTACAAGTATTTTCATAGCTATAAAAAATTTACAATCTCAAATTTTCAGGAATATCTGTATGGGGTTAGAAATCTGTACGGGGCTAGGAAAAATTATTTTATACTTTTTAGTCAATTTTCAAAACGTGGTACATATATTAAAATTTTTTTTATTTAAATAATTATTTTTTGCTTTTTAGTCTTGTGTATGTGAAATTTTCACTCCATTTTAAACATTTTGATGAGGTTATAACAGAGACATGTACTTAGTAAATTTCAAGTTTTTTCAGTTTGGCATATCGAAAACAAACGCGAGCGGTATTGCGACCGCGGCATATCGAAAAGAAACGCGAACGGTTGCGAGAACGAACAGCGGTCGTACAGACCGTTTACCTCAACGTACGAAAATTCAAACGAACTAAATAGATCTAGAACGACCGATCGAGGAACCGATAAAATATTGCATTGTCATCCAGTTCTGAGCTATGTTTAAAGTTTCAAGTCTCTAGCTCATCGGGAAGTTACCTTAAAATCAATTGCAAAATTTGTACCGAACAGGCAAACAAACAGACAGACAAGAAAGCCAGTTAATAAAAACACATGATTAAAAAGAGCCTCATAAGAAAAGGCGCAAGAGGGCGCATTGACTCAATAAATTTCCAACACAAAGAATGTCGATTAAAATTGTACATCTTAAAAAAACGTTTCTCAACAATCTCTATTTAATTGTAAAAGTGATCGTGATCGTTGGTGCGGATCTTTGTCCCGATTATAAATCGTTCTGGTTGCATGTAAGTACCTCACCGTCCCGTATCTGTTTCATGTAAGCGCGCAGTTTGTTTGAAAAGAAAATCGCGGGCTCAATGACACGCAGTCGCACACACTCTCTCATTGTTCGTGGGTGTAAGTAGACGCACGTGGTGTTATTATATTTTGTTGCTCGTGCCGGATGCCAGACCCTTGCCTCTGGTTACTTCTGGTTTCGTATTCCTGCGCGCGTGGATATTTTCGGAGTACGCTTCGAGCTCGTGCCATACCATCACAATCAGAAAAAAAGGGTTCAGCAACGAGAGGAGAGCCTAATTTGTTTGCTACGGCTCGGGGTGAATTCCCTCAGCTGTCTAACAGATCGCCGTAGATTCTGCATTTCGTCATGTACAATTTTTATTAAATAATTGTTGGGTTCTTGCATGAATCAATAGTTTATATTTTGAATTGTGTGATTTAAAACGCTCCCTACTTTGTTGTTTCGTGCTCTGTGTAAATCCCGGAGAATCCTGTTAAATATTACGTGCGTCCGATGACGTTCCGGCAATTATGAGGGTCAGTGTCATAAAAGCCCTCTTTCCGCTCTACCGTCATTTACCCGAGTAACGGCTGGTTTTTTCCCCAAAAAGCATGCAGGTATAATTTCTCCGATACAGACCTTTGCCGAACAGAAGTGCGTAGCTCGGTTCTGTACGAGCATTGCGAACAAACGGTTGCTGAGTTGACAGCACCGCGCAAGTAACATTTACACTTAGTTTTTCTACTTTGTATTCTTTTAATAAATATTCTTTCTCGTTTTTGGAAGCAAACTCTGGTAATCATTCAGCAATAATAATGGAGAATTCTGTCTTGATGTAAAACATTATTTCGAAGTTTCCTTATAACATGAATGGTGATCAATAGACAGATTAATATAATTGATTTCCTCGATCCAGCTGGATCCAGACTGAATATTCATGACACGATCGATCGGTGCATCGTTACGGGTATTTATGGATTCGACTATGTATCAAGAGCGCTGCAACAGTGCATTCGAATGTAATTAAAGCTTTGCGCTCGTTACATGGGTCGTTTTAATTGATAAAGGTGGGGACCATACTCTCGGCGAACTCGTTTTCCTTCCCGAGGACCGCAGAAAGTTTAATTGGTCGGCGGGATCTCCGCGCGGTTTTCTCCACGGTTTGATTTATCCTCGCATTTATAGTAATGTCTTATGGGATTCTGGACGGGTATCACTGTCCCCCTTTCTTCGTAGCCATTTTTAGCAGGGTTTTATTTATCGAACTGCTAGAGCCGCGAACCGCCCCGATGCTTCGCGGGAAATTCCTCTTGAAATTCTTTCGGATAATTGTCGCGCCGTTTGATTATTCGCTTCTCGGCCCCGGAATTACGCTAATCGCCCGAATATCTCAATTTCTTGTGCGTCATCCGGGCAATTAGCGCGCTGTTTTATATAATTCACACCGATACCATCACACCATGTTGCGATTCGCCTGCAACTCGATCGAGAATGTTGCAGAAATTGCGATTAAACGACCGAGGTCGCTCTTACGCTGATTTGTGCGTTCCTGCGGTTCACTTGAATCGGAAAAATCGAATTACAGGTTTCAGCGGAACGACAACCGACCGACTCATTAATTGTTGTTAGGGTTTGCACTTTGTCGAACGCTTGTTATAGACGCATAAAATCGACAGTCTAATCGACCGTAAGTCTGTTATTTAATGGGTTCGGCGCACAGAGTTGTCATACGGTTCCAGAATATAATTCACAAGATAAGCTACAGGATACTTTACCGTGGAACGGATCCTGTAATTACTGTTCTGCAACCTGAGCCCACTATACTGCAACTGAAAAGAGTATTTATGCGGTGATCCTTAAATACTGCTTTCGGCGGGCCGTATTTTTTCCGCGGCTGACGGTAAACTGTAAATTACGTACTCGGAGTCGTGTGTTCGTTCGAAAGTGACTGAGATAATTAGAAATATTTTGGTTCTAGACGCGTATAAATATTTTTTACGATCTTTTTACGCTTCTAATTCGTCGCTGGTCGATTTTGACGAAGATTAGCGCACCGAGAGGGGAGGAAGACGATAATGGTGGTGGCTAGACGTCTGCCATATTGAATTCACGAGGATCTCTCGAAAATAATTCATTTTACATGTAAAATAAAACTTTAATTACCCTGAACAGTAAATCTTTGCGATAAGACGTTTTAAAGACGAATAAACGAAAGTGAATCTGCAATATTGCTAATAATTTAGCATCAGTGACATAAATGCGTTAATACGAGAGGTCTGCCATATTGAATGCACGAAGATCCCTCGAAATGAATTAGCTTTAAACAGTTTTTCTCCACTGCAAACACGAAATGCAACTTCTTAATTACTTCAGACAGTAAATCTTCGCAACAAAACGCTTTGAAGTCGAATTAACCGAAGTATGCCGGGATTATTGATAATAATTCAACATCGGTGACACAGATTACCCGTGTACTGGCACCGAAGGGCCGAGATAAGTCGGTAAATTATAAAGCTGCTCAAGGTTACAGGCTCGATATATCAACGTCCGAACGCTTTGAGCCACAATGTTCTAACTTGTCTTTATTTCAAGATCCTGTAAATTAATTTGTCAGTGTCGAACGCTCGGAGCGACACGATGTTCCAACATGTCGGTATTAGAGCATCAATTGCGGATGCATTGCTATATCAGTGAGACCCGTTTCCATATCAGCATCATTAATATCTCGAGCCTCGATGGCTCTCGCTAACGTCTTCATGGTGCTCTTCAAGTACTGTGCGTCCCCGCGAGGTAAAGTTGTAGACGAACGTAAATGATCTTTGGCTAAGCATTAAGCTAGAAGCAAAATATGTACGAATTAAAATGATGTTTCTTCCAAAAGAACTGTCAATTTAAAATTATATCTTTATATCGGATGATTTTAATTGTCACATCGAAAAATAAATAAATTCCTCACAAGTCTAAACTGAAATCTACAACTAAAAATGTAGAATTAAGCCGGAACTCGTTTTTGCAATTTTTTGCGTCGCTGTCTTCCTCAAGGTAGTAAAGTAGTAACGTAAATCCGCCTATAGTATACGAGTTCTTTTAAACGGCGGGATAGAATCGATGACGTATAAAATCGCAATCTGCATGCAAAGGAAGTATAAAATGGCGCTGTAACTGCAGGCATTCGTGTCCAACAAGATGTTACTTCTCCGCGCTGTCTAATTTGTCATTGTACACGATGGGGTTGTTAGACGCCGAAATGATTCACTCATTAAAGTCCGCTATAGGATAAAAACATGTAAACGATTTTATTAGTTCGAAGAGAAAAAAGGATTTTTATAGTGCGTCTTCCTGTCCCGGAGATAGACGAGATTGTAGATAGATTGTAATAATTTACCGTGTCTTCGCAATTATCCAGTATAATTACTTTCATCGTAGCATCGACGTAATCAATAATGCTGGTAACTCTAATAACAGTAATTATCGTATGCTGCTTCTGTTCTTTTGATACTAATAGCAAATTATCGTTACTATTTAATTGCTGGCGCGTATAAATTATGTTGATATGCACTTCTTTTACTTAGAACGTTTTTGTGGAGAAACGTAAGAAGAATTTGTTTAAGCGGCTAGTAGCCTTCTTTTGTGGAAGGATATTATATTTCATGATTTTAAACAACTTCTTATTATATTATATTTTTATTTACAAAAATCTTTTGCAGCTCACCCTCATTATGCCAATTTAAAAATAGTACACAGATGTCCATTGCCTGTCTGAAATTCTTCATGGACATCATAGACGCCCTCATCGACATCCTCATAGTCATCCTCATAGACTTTCGTTTTTCGATTTTCTCCTATCGAAATAATCACCTCGCACACCGAACATTAGCAAAGAGGATTTTGTTAAAATGAAGGCGTCCTATCCATCGACGATTTGCGTAAATATTGGATACGTGTCGGTGTTCCGTAATCCGCGAAACACCACCTAACAGAAAGGCTTAACTCGGCATCAATTTGCATTCAAGACTACGTCGGGAAAAGAGGGAAAAGTAACGTTAATGGTAATCATCGACGAGAGCGAGGCGAATGGATCCGTGTGCAAACGACGGGATCCACGGCGAGCAATGAATAAGTGACGCTAATCGAAATTTTACAACGCCGGACAGACGGAAGTGACAGGCAACATTCGCTCAAGCCCCGGCGTCGTCTTCTTCTTCTTGTCGCGTCCAGTCGATGAGTATCCCACCGCTCACCTAATCGACTCGTATTTAACCGCGAAAGTGTATCCTGCCTGTTTGTTAACGACTCGCATTCGGCCGAGATACACAAAACACGCGATACCTAACCATAACGCTGCGCTTTCGTCGTTATTTGAGGTTGTGGTTGTATGAATGAGTACTGGAGTGCCTCGATTGTTGCACCAGATCTTTTAGAACCATCAACGTACTTATAACTACAAATAAAATTTGACAATTATTAGTTCCTTCTTATGTAAACTTGATTAGAAGATCTAAAACTAATTTATAATTTCCTCAAACAATGTTCCGTAAGAATTTAGAAACAATGTAACACCTATTTAATGTAAGCCACATGTAATAATATTGTACTTGCTATATAAACCACTTCGTTTAAAGCAATAACAAATAAATAAATAAATAAAATTTGACAATCTCAGCTGTCGCACACAAACAGTTGTGATCATGAAGCAGTGCGCCAGATACAATTCAAACGGATTGCATGAACTCTCCTCCTTTTCCCCTTCCACTTTCCCATTCCAGCACCATGCGCGCACTCCAACGTCCCCCACTAATTGTAAGACCGTAGACCACGGTGCCCGTGCCGTAGCCTGGTCTGGCCTTCATCAGAGTTGGGGTACTTGTATTCCCCTCGATTTTCTCGATCTGGCTGCACTGTCATGAGGTTAAAATAACGTGACTCGTTTTAAAAAAGTGCATTTATTTACATGAGTCTCGTCGAGCTAACTGCGATAAGTGTAAAATCCACAATTTCCAATATGGCCGCCAATTGAATACCAGCGTCCACCTCGACGAAAGAAGTGGTTGATACGGACCTTGCAGCACGTTCCGTGGTATTCCATAGAATATATTATAAGTAAAAACCTGAACCATTTATTTGATGAACCTCATTCATGAGAAATTGCAGAGTGACACGAGTTTACCGTGGAATGTGTTCGTGGAACGACACGATAGCTGTCATATTTAAAAATATGTTGTCCTGAAATTCGACGTTCCTTCGACGATGACAGACGAGTCCGCCTCATGTCAGTCAATCGGATCTGTGCTTCATACACGTTTCCGGGGTGTTTCCGTGGGATTCGATTTTCCGTTACAACTCCTTTCATCTTTTCCGGCCACGTGGCGCTAATGCAGAAACGTGACTGAGTTTCTGTATTAGATTTTCGATAGGAAGACACGTTGTGGTTCCGTTGTCGAAACCGGAGGTAAGGGTTTCTGATCGATCATTGACATTCAAAATGAAATATATGATCGCCCTTCCCAACCACAATTAAATATAATCGTCTTTCCTTACCACGATTAACACAAAAATGTATTTATAAACCTAGACAAATAATTCCGATCCTCACTTTTGGAGATGCGGCATTATTTCATTTCTTGTTTCTGAGGTGTTATGACACATTCCGTTACATCTAATTTCGAAAGGACGTCTATTAATTAACTGCAGATATTACATTTGACAGTCCCGAAGGCGAGTGTTTTTCAACACAATATTTGCGAAGAGGAGTCGAAGGTTTCTGAGATTCGAGAAGATAACAGACTCGCGTGGAAAATGTGCGAGGCAGCAAATATTTGCTCAGATGAGCACCATTCTTTTTTATCACTTCCAGATAAGAGATTCTGACATATACATATACAAGCATATATCTAGGAACGTTCACTTACGAAATAGTACTTAGTGGTTATATCATATTAATCGGAGAAATTAAGTAACAAGCCCGTTATATCATCGTGTAAAGCTAAAATGTATGCTTGAACCAGTGTTGGGCAAAAATTTAATAAACGATTGACGAATAATTTTCTACTTCAAAGGTTAATCGCAATTAAAAATTAAACTAAATTAATTGCGGTTAACGATTAATTGGGAAGAACGGTTAAATTTCTACTTTAGTCGTTAATTGCGATTAAATAGTTATTAATCGTTAATTGGGAATAACGATTAAATTTCTACTTTAGTTGTTAATTGCGATTAACGGTTCCTTTCAATTGAAATCGTCAATTGGATAATTGATTAATGATTTTTCGAAATAAAATACCGAATCAAAACTGTATGAATACTGAAAAAAATGTAAACTGGGTTTAGGTGTATTGTCATTTGGTCTACAATACAAACTCTGTTTACGTGCTTTTATGTTTGAAGTTATTGCGCCTGGAAACGATTGACGATTAACTTCATCAATCGATTGGATCAGTCTCCGATTTTTCGATGATTTCTTTTTTTAATCAACGATTGACGATTAACTTCATCAATCGATTGAATCAATCGTCGATTTTTCAATGATTACCTTTTTTAATCGTACACATTAATCAATCAATCTTGATTAAAATTTTAATCGATTAATGCCCAACTCTTACACGAACTTCAAAATGAATAAATTCTAACCAACTACATATATTAACATTTTTTGTTCCGCAATTATATTAATGATTTCGTTTATTCTACGGTATTTGATTTGCTATCTTTGGAGGATATTTAGTGTATTAACCGCAATTAGGTACGCAGTTTAATGGTACCATAATGAAGTTATAATTTGAAGTGGAATCGCTCCGTAGGATCTACAAGAGTAAATTAGCCGCGCAGATATAGATCTCCGACCACGATAAAGACTACTCGGAGAGAGGCTTCCACGGTCGATCGAGCAAGTCGGCCGTGGTTTGCTATCGATCATCGTCGAATCACTGGATCGCTCTCGAATCCTCCAATAGCCGTGATCGTCTAGTGGTTAGGACCCTACGTTGTGGCCGTAGTAACCCAGGTTCGAATCCTGGTCACGGCAATGTGCCAATTGACACATTGTCACGGATGGAGTATTCACTTTTTTTTCAACAAATTTTCTATCCACTAACTTGTCTCGTCAATCATCAATTAATAATCCATACGAAACTCCATTCCAAGTGGTTACACAATTTTCTATTGAAACTTAAAAAGACAAACCAGTGTTCCAAATAATTCTTTTAATAAAGTTGTTGCTTGATAAAAACCTTATTTGTTAACAACTACCCCAGATAGCACAAAGACAGCTTTAAGACGTCTGCAGTTGGACATTCCGACGTCTTAAAGATGCCCAGAATGTTATACGAACGTCTCTTGAACGCCTTATGTTAGAAAACGGTACGTCTTAAAGACGTATTTAAGACGTCTGTTTAAGTCTAAAAGACGATCAGGAGACGTTCGTAGGACATAACACACGAAGTCTTAAAGGTCCACAAATGTTAATTTAATTAAAAGAAGGCAAGGGTGAAAATAGATTTCGACAAAGCCGAGTTTAAAGTTAAATTAATAAATAGCTTCATTAGAACAACGCATGCAGAATTGACATACAACGTGTAATAAAAATAACAATTAAAATCACAATAAAAATAATAAAAATTAAAATTAAAATTACTATTAAAATCACAATAAAAATTGAAATTGAAGCAAAAACTCTAACTCGAGCAAATAATACCAATGCTAATACTTACTGCTAGATTATGGCTATATCTAAAAACCATACTGTTTATGGCCTTAAAGACGTTTTAGGACGTAAGACTTTCAGACCTAAAATAGACGTAAAATGGACGTCTTTAGGATGTCGTGTGCTATCTGGAGCAGTCTTCATTTTATACTCATTTTGTTTCTTAAATTTTGTTTCTTCTGTTTGTAGTTACGAGTGCAATTTTTATTTCATAAAGACTTCATGTATCGTTTAAAGAACTATTATTCGAGAATCCTTTTTGTACCTATTACCAGCTGAATAAAAAGTTGTTGAAGACTTGAAGAAGCTAAGGAAGTTACACGAAGTACATTTCGTTCCACAGATTCCCACGAGCTATGAAGTTGAACGATCGTTCGTAGGAGCTTATTACGCATTTTTTAGGGCATTACTCTATCAAACGATTCCCGTTGGCTATACGGTTCCCGACACCATGGAAGACGTTCCATCTACGCCCACGCCTGCAAAAACTGTACGATATCATCATGGTGTTGGCAATCGCGACAATGTTACGAGGGGTCGTGGTATCACGATGTAGGACACGGTCCGTGGAACCGGTGTGCATACAACTGAAAAATCTGTGGAACTCTAGCCGGCGGCGCTATCAGCCGGTCCGTGGATAGTTAATGAATTTATTGCCCGGGGGTTATCTACGTCCTAGCTTGTAACAGTCAATTTGTTTCTACTCTGGAGGAACGGAGACTGGCTCCGAGGAATTTTCGCTCGGGTTCCGGGAAACCCAAGCGTACCCGCCCCCCTTCCCCCTTGCAATACCCCTCTTTGCAAATCCCCCTTCCCATCGCCCCCGCGATGCATGCGAATATCGGAGAGGCGCGAGATTTATCGTACTCTCGTGACCAGGACCTACCGCAACCCGCCGTATGTTTCTACGGGACGTCGCGTCGTGGAACTGTACAGTGAGCGAAATTCGTTTAAAGTTTAAACACATACAAAAATAAGGATTTTGGGGCTAAAGGTTAGAACTTTTATAAGAAAGTTTAATAACTGAGGATTATAAATATATTTATATACTATAATATTTGTACGTATATATTTACCAAAATATTTATGTAAGAATTTTTACAAACAAAACCATATTTTACGCGCGAAATTCGTTTAAACGCACATGTAAAACAATTTAAAATTAAAAATATATGAACATTACAAATTTAATATTTTGTATGGTCGCCATTGCTTTGAATTAAAGCGAAAATTCGATTGGTCATTGAATTTACAAGATTGGTAATAGCGTTATTAGGAATTTCTTCCTAGTAGCGTTTAATTACTTCTTTTGAACTGTCTATATTGGCGAACTGACGACCATCGGCATAAACTTTTCTTACCAGTATAGCCCATAAATTCTCTATTGGGCTCATGTCAGGGCTACATGCTGGCCATTGCATTATACAAATGTTTCGTGCTTCGAAGGATTCACGGGAATATCTTGACACGCGAACCGCTGCGTTATCCTGCTGAAATATAAATTCGTTTTTCTCCAACTACATCTTCTAAAAATGGTATTAACACCCCGTCGAGCATGTCTATATATTTTTCTGAATTCATCTTGGGCGAAACAATTTCAGTTTCCCAAATGATGGAAAAGCTTCCCAAATCATAACACTACCGCCATGAAAAATTTGGCTTAATCTAGAATCATTCTTTTGACGCAGATCATGCCAATATAATGAGCATCCGTCTGGACCATCCAAATTAAACTTCTCTTCATCGGAAAAAATGACTTTATGCCATTCGTCGGCCAGTGCATGTGATTTTCTGCGAATTGTAACCAGGTACCCTTATGATGTTGTTTTAACATTGGCTTTCTCATCGGTTTTCTGAAAACAACATTCAGTGCATTGTGCAAAATTTGTCGTACACGTCTGGACGTTATTGGTAATTGTAACTGCACAACAATTTCACTTATTATATTATTTTTTTCTCGTTTTGTGATTTTTTAATTTCCTTTTGCAGCACGATTTTTACCGTAATCTTCACCACGTTTCAAAAAATTTCGTACTACAGACTCGGAACGTTTAATTTCTTTGGCAATATTTCGATTCAATTCCCCCCTTTTTAAAAAGAAGCATTTTCCTTTTGCCATTCTGTTCTGTTACATAAAATTAAAAATATAATTTAATCAGGAACATGGAACAACAATACCTTTATCACTCTTTAAATCAACCACTTTCCTTTATAATTCCTCTCAATACCTGGGGAAAAAAGCATTGCGTTTAAACGAATTTCGCACTTGTAAACGCTGTTTTAACACGTTTCGCGCTGCGACATATTCTGGCACGTAAATACGGAAAATTTCGAAGCATTAGATGTTGAAAGTAAAAGTTTAGCAAAGTAAATAATCCCATTTTGGCAACATCATCTGTCCTTTTCTTCTAAATAAGCATGAGAATTTGTAAATTTTGAAGTGCGTTTAATCGAGTTTCGCTCACTGTACTGCTATTCTACTGTTAACCGTGTATAGGGCGGTAATTGGATCCCGTACATTTTTGGAGCAAAACGAAAGAAAAAAATTTGTCTGCATAAGTATTGGGTTGGCAAATAAGTTCGTTCGGTTTTTGTGATTTATTCCACTGTAAAAAATCGAACGAACTTATTTGCCAACCCGATATTTGTGAAATTGTATTGATTTTTAAAAGATAAGTATACAATACTTTTGAATCTCCTATATCGACAGAAGAACTGTCATCAAAATGAAACAGAACTGTGATTTGCATGCGACTGCATGAGATAAATAATTAAATTACGTATGTTCCTGCAATTTATGGTACCATTGAAAGTTTGTACATACACGTATCGGTATTTAATTGCTATTCAGTACTTTTTATCCACGTGCATGGCGAAAGTAATTTATGGGCCGATAATAACCGAAAGACATGATAGTATACGGAAGAAACACGTTGTGGCTCTCGACCAAGAAACAAATCATGGTCGATATGAAAACATTGTATGTGTAATTACACGTTTCCTCTCTTTACTTGTTAGACAAGACCATTCCGTTTATTCGTGCGTCCTATTAATCGATCGTTGAATTGATTGGTGTTCTGATAATCGAGGTATCCGCGGTACTTCTAACTGGAAAACGTATTATTTATTACGTTCCGCGTTTTATTTGCTGGTGTATAGCTTGTTGCACGATAGGCATCGCAGCTGGGAAGCTGATTATTCAAACCGTACAATAAACATATTAACAACCCATCCAATAAATACTATATCGCTATAATTATGCAATGAAATTCAATCTTCTCATCCGTTAAATGAAACAGAAAAGTGCATGAACAATTTTATTAAATCAATCTCACAAATTAAAAAATTCCCGAACCAGTTGTATCATGTTGAAACATCTACACGATTGCCCACAGCCTAAGAGTTAAACTGATCGAGTGCACAATTTTTCGTTTCGAAATGAATCTGTATCCATTCAGGAACGTCTCAATTTGTTGGACAAGCAATCCGCCCTCCATTAACGAACCATGTAGAAACTCGTCCCATCGCAAAGCGCCTAAGTTCGATCGCGGTTCTCGATCGACGATCGCGAAATCGACAGGCGGCTGCGGTCGCGGTCGCGTGTGAATTATTGCCAATTACAAACGGCGGCGGCGGACCCTTTTCTATCCGGGGCGCTGCCGAAATTTATAGTCGTTGATAAAGGTATCTGGCCGTAAAAGCGGTTTAACAAGCACCGCCGGTTAGCAACACGCGAGCCGATAAATCGGTCGCTCCTCGAATCACTTTCTTGTGGGCCACCTCGTTTTCTTTTATCTCTTATCTCGCTTTCTTTCCGTTCCCCTTTCTCTTATTTTTCCCCTTTCTACAACCCCCTCGTCGCAGTTTCGACCCCCTTTCGCTTCCGGCGCAGCGCGGCGGTCCGACTCGATTTTATAATCACTTTACGATATTTATCGGGGTTATTAATAAACAAACGTTACAACCGAGCGAACGTCCCGTAAATATTGTAATTAATGCCGTCGATAATTCCCCAGCCACGGTCGTCATTAATTTTCGTTACCCTTCCCGGAATGGCACCCAGTGCGCGCCGATCTCTTGCCGTTCTATTTTCTCGATTTTTTCAGGCCCATTTTTAACACGTGATCGCAATTTTTTCTCTCTGTTCATCTTTCCGTTCTTTCGTGTTTATTTTCTATGAAATTAGCATTTCGTCTTGCGTTAACGCAAACCAATTTTGGCTTTGCAATTTTAAGAGTATTGTAGTAGATACAGTGACTCCCACTAATATTCGGACCAGAGTTGTGCAGAATTACAATTGAATTATTCCAGGAATTATAATTACAAAATAATTGAATTACATTGTAATTCAGTTATATTGTGATTTATAAATCAGATCTTCATTCAATTAAATTACAATGTAATTCGTAATTGCAATGGAGTACAATTATAAAATACTTTGTAATTAAATTACATTAATTATGAATTACGATGTAATTAAATTAAAATTAAAAATTAAAGAATGATGAAGATCAATAATGATCAAGATGGCAAAAATTTTTGAAAAAACTGCAAGTTGTCGGAATTACAGAGAAAATACTGAAGATTGTATTTTACAATTTTTTTATGTGGGCTTATATGGAGAACTTAGAAAACGCGTTCCGTAGATCTGTATCAATTAAACATATGTATTCTGAAAATTTCATCAAAATTGGTCGACGTTGTAATGAGCTACAAACGTTTAAAGATGATAAAAATTGCAGTTTTCACGATTTTTGGCCTCCGACTGCAGTAATTCTAAGGATTCTTACATCTTTCAATGCCTGTCGTTTTTTCCAGCATCAACCGATTTTTATGAAACTTTCACAGTGCATACAATTGACACAGATCTACAAAACGTATTTTTTAAAATTTCAATATAGGCCCGCATAAAAAAGTTGTAAAATGCAACTTTTAGTATTTTCTCTACAATTCCGACCAAATGCAATTTTTGAAAAAATTTCTTTTCACATCCTGTAGTAAACTAATTGATTTAGCTTCCCAAAAAAGTTCAAATCGCATAATCCAATATTAACAAAGTTATCGTCTTTTAGAGCGTCCGAATATTAATGGGGGTCACTGTAATTATGAAATTTCAAAATGGCTACAAAATTGTATACTTCGAATCATCAAAAATAATTGGGCAGTCACGAATACGTACATACAAAACGAGCATTCTATAATAATATAATCAATTATTACAAAAATTGAAGTGAGAGTGAAAGAAAATTGTTTCAGTCTTCCAGACAACCTATACTACTTCAGGATTAAAGTGAACATATGTATTAGTCCCACGAAAATGGTACTTCTCGCACGTTTGGTACCACGGGCTCCGGATTAGTCAAGATATTAACACCTGCAACAATACATTAAATCATACGAATTTGTCGAGCCGAGGGGCAAAAAAGGACGAAAAACAGGACACGACGGGAGCAAGATGTCGGCTCGGCAACGAAGGGTTCGGTTGAAAATAGAAGGAGAGAGCCCCGAAGGTGGCAGACACTCGTCCCGATCGTTCCGCGCGGATGCGACGCAAGGAAGAAATGAATCTTTTACGCGCCATCGCCACGGATGCATCCGGTTCATGCGGATCTTCTGGGCCGAGGGGCATTCAGGGCCGTATATACGATGGGGAACCTCAGATCCTACGACCCCTTTAGTCGTGACTCAAATACAAAATCTAAAAATCGAGCGATTCAATCTTAATTGAATTAAAACAAGAAGAATCTCTAATCCCGAAATTCTTGAACCTAAGGATTGATCAGAGTGGCTGGGGCATTAATTGCCCCATGGGGCACAGTGCTGGCTCCGTAGAAATAGGGAGCAATATTATATACTTTAAACAATACAATTTATTAAAAAGAAAATAGCGTGTTCTCCTTGAAATAGTTTAGTGAAAAATTCGAGGACCTAGAACAGGCCTGGTAAACACGCGGCCCGCCGGGCGATTTTACATTTCTATTGAAACTTTTGTTTCTCGTTGTATGTATACAAGAAATATTAAATAAATTAAAATTTTGCGTGTCATTGTTATAATGCGCAAGTGCGACGTATAACAATAAAGTTTCATTCATTTTGTATTTGTATTACATTTTTTAAAAGCATGTTTACCTAAAGTGCGGCCTGCTGTAACGTTACGCGTCATCAAAGTGGCCCGTGAAACCATTCTGGTTGGCCAGGCCTGAGCTAGAAGAAAGGTGTCAGATCGATTGAGAAGGATCCCAGCCCAGGGATCCAGGCTACGGTCCTGCCGGCACGTGACGATCTCTATGTAGATCCTAGACGCCAAGGAAAAAAGCGGAAAGAACGGCCGGCAACTGCACGAGCCTTAACCAGTGTCGGATGTAAAGGGTGAAGGAAGCAAGGAAAAATGGTTAATGGAAGGCGGTCCCCGTTTGATTAGCTCTCGCTTGAGGCGTTCGAGACGGCCATTTTTAGATCGGGGATAAAAAACAAGGAAATTATGTAAATGAGAAAGGAGAACGTGTCTGCTGGTTTTATTTATAGCCACGAATTTCTGTCTCGATAGTTAAGAAATTTGTCCTGTTAGTGGCTTTAAACATCCATTAGCGAACGACGGGTTATACTTTTTATTTTGTTATCGAGGTTCTTTTGTATTTCGAAATGTCTGAGACGTGATGTACGCATTTTACTAGCGTCATTATTCTTCTAAAAGGGCTGGAATGATTTACACCAATTTGTTATTCTTTTGTACCAACGATTCAGTATTTATTTAATGATGTATATCGTTCCTTTTATCTTCGTATTTTTTAATGAGCTTTAAAAGGATCGTTCAGATATGCTTATTTATCATGTTTAAAGACATTTTTAAATTGAGTTCTAATACTGCAATCGAACCCTAAAAAGTCCCAATAAAATGAAAATTTATAAACCTGGTCAAAGATTAGTGTCACCCATCTGTAATAGTTAAGCGTTTATTATTAGCAGTGTACTACCTTTTTGCATCGCCAAATTTACTACAAAAAGAAAACGATGAAGGGGAGGAAGGTGGGGTGAGAAGAAGGAGAGGTATCATGGGCGAACACGGTATAATAATTTAGCGAAAGGAACTCCTGGTGGGCGTGAAGGACGAGCACCAGGGCGAATTTTACGACGGAGGATACGCATCCTTCGAGGATTAGGACCGAATCGGGAGCACGGCCGCGTGAAATTTCCGCATAAATAATCCGGCTTTCTAATCCGCGGCTTTCGCCCCGTCGCGCGTCGGCCTCGTATTTTTCGACCCTCGTTAGAAGTCTTGTCGAACGAGATAAGGGGGCCCCTCTCGCTGCCAATAATCGCCCCCCGAGTGAGTTACCTTGCTCGGACCAGCCCCGACGCGGCGATGAGCCACCATCTATACTAAAGTCCTGTACACACTCACCGAACATTGTCCGCAGATGCATGTTCGTGAACATGGTTCGCAAATCTGTTGGTTCATTGATGTTGCCGATGGCCCTTCGCCGATTATTCTTCTGCAATATTTCTTCCCCATAAACTGCTCTAAAGTGAACATCTTTATGTTTCGAAGGATGTACGTATTTTTTTCTATACATATTTCTAACAACACACACTGCAAGAAATAAAAATATATAATCATTTCACAACTTCTCGAATTATGAATTTACAGAAACGTCCACAGTCTAGCGACAGGAGTTGAGATTCGAGAAGGATGTCGGCCCTCAAGCTTGTGAACTGACGTTAAGATTTCTAGAGACTCAATGGAGCAGAAAATTGAATGAACGAGGCATCGGGAGCACTGGGAAATCGGAAATGCGGGGACTTTCAATATCACAATAAAAGTGTCTAAAAGCAGGAAAGAAAAACACTAAAAGACCCATAAAAATTAGACTCACGATGATCTAGTAATTTTCTAGAAATTTCCTGTCACACGTTATGTCTCAAAAATTCTAAAACGATCTTTCTGTCGACGATAATTCTAAAATAAAACTACTTTCCTTGACCACAGCGGCCTTAAAAATGCTCGGCAAAGTCTTGGGACAATTAAAAAAAAATGGTACATCCTTCGAGGACGGCAAAATCCGCGCGTAACGAATTCGGCGATAAAATTTCGCACAGTTCGCCGATCACTTTCACTATGCATGAGACCATCGGTGTAATAATAGCGCGTATCCGATTATAAATAATCGTGGCGAAAATAATTCCTGTCCCCGCAATTACCGTCGAATGGTCCGGTGATCGTTTCACAGGCGCGAAACGGTCGATTTATTAGCGTCGAGGAGATAAATGGCGCGTCTCTCGTCCCGCGGAAAACCGATTACGGCTCAATCAGCGTCCGGTGGATCAAGGTAGCAAGCGGAAAAATCATTGTAAAACAGCGGAAAAATGTTCGCCGTCTTCGTGAGGCTGGTAACGTTCGCGGATGACGCCGTGAAATATTGCGTGGAGGCAGCGTGAAGAATTTAATTGCTCGCTTACGAGCGCCTCGATTGCCCATCGAACGAGTTAAATGGGCCAACTATCGCACCGGCGGACATTAGTCTGCTTGATCGCCGGAGAAAATTGAAGGCAGGAGTGCGGGGGACGTGTACTTGGTCTTCGGGATTTGGTAAGGAAGGGTAGTTTGATAGTGATTTTCTGCGGACATGCTAAATCGGTGGCTATCCATTCTATGGCCGATGGAATCTCAGGCTTGACGGGCCGTTCACTTTCATTATAATTAGACTGCATGTGTTTCTGCATCATTAGCATTTTCTAATACAATTTGTAGGTATAGGAATTTAATAAAAATGTACTTCTCATGCAAGAATCTTCCTTATCAGCGTAATGAAGTTCCCAGTAGCCAACGCAATTAGATACCTTCGCTTAGATATCTTCATCAGCTCCCAGGTGAAGTTGCCCGAATTATTGTTCCTTTTTGACATAAGTAAGTACTCGTCAACAGTTGCCGCGGTTGTATAGCTCGCATTTTTCACAGGCATATGATCCCAGCATTTAATTTCCTAGACGCTACCGTAAGTATTTCTACGTCACTTAAACGAATTCGTTCTTTTATCTTCATTCATTAGCTACACAAGGATTAGACTCTTTTCTGTTTACGTTTAATGTAACCTGTCCAGATATTCTCGACGGTCGAAAGTCCGTTTTGCATAATGCAACGATTTGCATCCAGGAAACGGAGCATGTTAGATAACAGGTTCGCCGTTATCCCACGCAACAGTGTTGAAACGCATCGTGCTTCTTCTCTCGCGGAATTTTTTCAATGGTTTATACATAGTTGGCTGAGTCTGGCTGCCTGATGCGACCTTATCGGACATATTGTAGCACGTTTTGCTTAACGCGTCTTGCAAATTTCTACCACCTGTAAACTTCCACAAAATATGTATGCGTACATACATTACATTATTGTATGCTGGAACCTTCCATTTTAACATAATATAATCATTACGTCAGATTGGTCCATTGAATATTGAATATTAATCTGGTCTATTAGATATTAAATATTAGCCTGTTCAATCTTAAATATACTGGTATATTATTTAATGAACGCCAGACTGGCCTATTAATTATTAAATATTAGATACTGGTGTATATTAAATAATGAATACCGACTAGTCTATTAAATATTAAATATTAGATACTGGTGTATTAAATAAGGAATATCAGACTGGTCTATTAAAGATTAAATATTAGACTGCTGTATTAAATAATGAATTAATGATTATTAATGTTAGACGAGAATTCGTCTGTTTCAATTCATGAATTGACTTAATCTACAATTGTTACATACTGAAACTCCTTTGATAGTTTTAATCTCTTTATCTGAAATCTACATACTTCCAGAAAAAAAACATGACCCTAACTCTTCACTATTGCTAAGTAGTATTATCCGACCAATTATTTGTTTTTAAGCGACGTAAGTACTATTATTTATTCTTCTAAACCGCCCTGTAAAATGATAAGGCTAACGCAATTACGCGCGGTAACGAAATATAGATTGTCTCAAACAGCATTTAATGAAATGTATCCTCATTATAATATTTCATATTCGTGCTGCGGTGTGCTTAACGCGTTTAATTGTTTCGGGAACAGTTAAATCAGTCCGGGCAAGCGACCAAGAGGACAATCAATAATATCGCGTGCTCGCCAGCGAGATCGAGATGACAATTAGAAGCCGGTCGGCTCGTCTGACGTTTAATTAAACCGTCAACGTCGTGTCGACGTAAACAAATGAACGAGCCCGGCTTGTTAAGGGTTCCCCTGCGTACTTATACTTATTCTCGCGCTGTTAAAATATTAATGGAAACTCGCCGGTAACTATATATGTATGCGAGTATCTCAAGCCCCGTCAACGTGATTGTCCGCTTGAAAAAGAAAACGTTCTCCGTGCACGCTTCCTTCGCTCGCAGTAAAATACGGGCTCGTAATTAGACTGTGAATACTTGCGTAATTTACAGCGTGAAAAAATGTCCCCTGAAAGACCAGTAAAACGGGAGCTTTCAATTTATCGCTAATTAACGAATACCGAAGAAATTAAATTAGATGGTACCTTCGCCTCGATTTTTACAAAGGCTTGCACAATATTAGGAGCGTATAGTCGACACATTTTCTTCGGTGTGGTTTCAAAGAATGTTTCCTGAAGAACTGGTTTTCTTAAAGCTTAGAACAATAATCGTAAATTAAAAATATTAAACCTGTTGTTAATACGATTTTCAAGACACATAGAAAGACAGGAAAACACGTAACTAAAATATTACAAGACAAAATAAAAACTACACGAAACCTGTTTTATTAGAAGGGTGTAGTTATCTTAGAAGCAGATTTTTCGATTTTCCTCAATAACAGAGATAATACCCCTTGTCAAACGAGATCAAAGAATACTACTTAAGATATCTCCGGAGATCGACAAATCGTCACGCGACCCTTATCAGCTCCCGTCCTCCTTTAGATCCGATCGACGATCATCGCCCACGTGCGAGCGAGATCCCAATTCACGAGATCCCGACGCGCGACGGTGCCCACCTCCAGTCGTCGTGTCGAATGCATATTTGAATATGTATTCCGTGACCAGCAATCTGGATCTTAGATCTGCACGCGGAGATATCGTACGATGATGTTATCCGGAGATCGTTCGACCGCGTCTCGTGCGTGTTACTTTGTTCGGATCACTTGAGCCTTCCGCGGCGACGATCGAGGTATGCGAGCTATGCTATGCGGTTGTCAAATGAAAAATAGAAACGAAAGGACCGTATGTTTTGGGAGACAGCTCGAGATTGCACGGCCGCCGCGCCGGCCGTTGGAATTTGAATGAGAACGTTGCACGCTCAAAATTGAATGTCTCTCAATGAGATCATAGGACATACCTTAGTTTTAGTTGATCCACACACACATTCACGTCAGAATATGAGTCTTTCTTTCCCGTGGACCACCAGACAGCGTCGCAACATCGGCGATAACTTTCGATCGATCGAAAGTGAAATTTAACGGGATCTTTCGTTGGGAACAACTTCTGGGAGCAGGTTTACCCAATCAATTCGTTTTTCTTTTATCTGAAGCTCTGTCTTCCGTTCTGCGCTTACACGGATCTTCATTACAACCGCTTCTCGCCTGAATCTTTTTCCAGAACCTTAACCGACGGCGACACATTGATAAAACGAATATCAAGAAAACCTCGCCTCTACTTTGCACAGGTTCCTTGAGTTTCCAGAAAAATGATAGTCATCAAAGAAACACATGCAACAATTTATCACAGATATTCCACAAACTGTAACGAACTATCAGGCATACATATAATTGATGAATAATCGAGATTTCGTTTTTTGTTCGATCAATATTAATCGACACTGTGCTCGATGACTGTCCAAATGAATTCCATTCAACGTCCGCCGACCAATACTGGATTTAATCATCGTTATCAATCATTCTTTCCACGGTGCAAAAAGCCGACCAGCCAAGCGGTTTCAATTAACCGCAAAAAAGTTGGAGACGGTCAAATCAGTGGAGAAATTACAACGTTCTATGTTTTACGAGCTAATTTCGATTTATTACGTGAAACGATTGGCATCCGGAAGCGGCGAGTGAATTTATGATCTACGCCGCGATTAATGATCCACGATGACCGTTAAACAGCTTCGATTAAAGCCACATTTTAATGAAATCCAATTACGAGCAATTAAATCGACCGCGACCGGATCGAGACTCTTCTAGCCCAGAAGAATCTGTCAGTTCGAATCGTTCGTTGCGTCGAGGGTCTCCGTTGTTTCTTCGGTTTCGCTGTTCCTAAAGATGGAAGACTCCTCCATCAACTCAGGAGAACTCGCTTCCGGTTCCGAGGCCACAATGTTGTTCGGCACTAGCCTAATCACGAAGTTGTTGCGCCAGTAGCGACGCCATCGACGCCCGTGCAATCTGTGATCATCGTTCATTTTCGAATTATTGCTGTTTTTTTTATAAATTCTCGTTTATTGTTTCAATATTTTAATGCTCCAATAGTTGATCATTTTTAAAGAAATTTAAAAAGAATGAAGATTGTGGGTTTTTGACTGAACGATAATTGTTAAATGATTGGTATACCTGCCCAAAGTTATGATCCATCCCCAATATGCTACTAAAGTGAGGAGACAGGTTGGAAGCATGGTGATGATCATCCAAGGCACCTCGAAGATGCCATTCTTCAGCAACATGTTTAGGGCCAGCGCGCAAATGTAGCAGGAGAATATAGCCAGTGGTGTAGTGACCACTAAATAGAGGATGTCCAATAGCATCTAAAAATAATTGCATACAAAAATGTCCTCCTTCTTACAACAGTAACATCCACCACCCCGAAAACCCACGATTTTAAACAATACCCTTATTTACTATAGAAAAATAACTAGACTGCGGATTTTATGCATTTATGACACAAAAGGGTATTTGTAATTTAAAGTAGTGGACATTTTAAAAAGATTTAAGGACATCAATGCGTTAGTATCAGCTTAATAGGATAATTAAAAGAAGAATACAATTTTTATTTGGCTCCTGTGTCCTGCAATCAGAGCTGGGCAAAATAGTTTTTAAATAGTAAATAGTAAATAATCCTACTTATCTTAAAGTATGTGTACAACTTTGAGAATAAAATATTTCATTTGATGTAGTATCATAACCAAACCACAATCACTCCAATAATGCGGAATGTAGCACACCCCAACGCCCCCCATATCACATCAAAGTGCTAGTAAATGCACCCCCACAACAGCCACGTCCATATAGTTAATGCATCATAACCAAACCACAATTCATTTGATGTAGTAATTTTTTGAAAATAAAATAATTTATTTGAAGCAGTAATTTTTTTAAAAATAGTATTTTATTTAAAGAATATCGAAAATATTTATATTTTGTCTTTATTTTCAATTTTAATTCTAAATATTGTTGGTGAAAATTATGGTTCGAATTCAGTACATTTACGAGTGTAAATTGTTTTTTAACGATAAGATTGACTGTATGTTTATGCGGTTTCTCAGAGTATTATAACAATGCAAAAAGTAAAATATTTTATTTCGTGTTTCAGATTGTTAAAATAGAAATATTTTATTTTGTGGATATTAAATTGTTGAAATAGTAATATTTTATTTTGAGGTTCAGATAGTTAAAATAGAAATATTTCATTTTCGAAATTGTATATCTTATTTAAAATACTATTTTCTTTCAGCAAAATAAAATCTAAAATATTAAATAGTATTTGAAATATTTGTTTCACCAAATAATGCCCACCTCTGCCTGCAATAATGCAAACATTTTTTATTTTGCATAAAGATCCGCAGTCTATTTATAACATACACCTTTCTATCATTCATTCAATTAGCAATTTCAAGAGGAATATGTAACGACTGAATAATTGCCAGCAAGATAGTACGAACAACGCTACTGAATAATTATCAAGGAGGTAGAGTGAGTAACGACTGCATAATTATCAGTGAAAAGAATGAGGAACGACTGCATGTATGTAGATTGATATGAGTAACGACTGTATCTATAACGACGAATAATTATCGAATAGAATGAGAAATGAATAATTTTGAATCACAGATGATTTCTGCGGCAACCGAGGGGAAAGGAGATGACAGGGGGGTTTAAGTGGTCGATTTTAGTTGACAGTGAGTGATAAGGCTCTTACTTGGCGAGTAACTATTACGGTGTTGAACCATATTGCGATACTGCGGAAGATGTTGTGACGTGGTACCCTCTTGGTCACGTATTTGTATCCGCAAAGCTCGCACCTCGTGTGACCCGATTCCGTCAGCCATCTTTCTAAGCATACCGCGTGCACAAGAGCCACTGTTCCTCGACACCTGTCGATTTCAATCAAATTCTATATCTATTTGGCCCGTTAGTCCTACTTCTGTCATCTGACTTCAACTAACTGACACATGCTTCTCCAGGCAAGCATAGTAATTTCATTTCAGAAATATAAATATACGAAGAGAAATTAGAAGAAATTGCGTATCGAAATGAGAGCCACCGATTGAAAAAACGATTTTGAGAGACCGTTTTAAGAATTGATCTGGATTAGGTCAGAAATCATTACAGTAAAGTCGCGATATTTGTCAGCGACCGCGTACGCAATGGTTGTCAGGTGCCTACCCACTCGACTGCCGACCAACGCCGCACAGCGGCGATGATTGATCTCGGCTCGGGTATATCGGTGTTAACCGCTACTAATCCAATGACAAAAAATGACAAAACTTCTTTAATTTACATTATTTTTTTATGGTACTTTCACCAACTTATTTCTGGCATTTTTCTGATTAAAATAACACCAAACGCGATGTAATTTTAACTGTATTTAGTGATTTAATCGACGATAAAAGTTTCGGGCGTGACGAAGGACAGCGTATGGGAAAGAGAGAGACGCGAACAGTCGCCGTCGCCGGTACAGTTCAAAGGCCCGCGTGTTCGCTGTCCTTCCTTGCGCCTGAAACTTTCATCATCGATTAAGCCACTAAATACAGTTGAAATTACATCGTGTTTGGTGTTATTTTAATCAGAAAAATGCCAGAAATAAGTTGGTGAAAGTCCCATAGAAAAATAATGAAAAATAACGAAGTTTTGTACATTCGATTACGTCGATTAGTATGCAGTGGTATTTACATGCTGCCCTTCTCTACGTTCGGCTTTCCGTTTGTACTCTTTGCCGGTCGGCGCGGTAGACGCAGTCATAAAAAAATAATGTCAGTATGCGTTAGTTGTCCGTGCAGAACACAGACTGTTTCACAAGAATCGCGACTTAACTGTAGATCATTTCAGAAATATAAATATACAGCTACAATGATAAAATAAATTGCGTATCACAATCAGAGCCACCGATTGAAAGAACGATTTCGCTGAACGATTTTGAGAGACCGTTTCAAGAATTGGTCATAAATACAATTCGCTTCCTCCCTAATCGTTTCGAGCGAAACGCACGTAGCAGAGCAACGTGCATCACGATCATCAATCGTTGGAAAGGAGTCAAGCATCCTCCTAGCAGCGATCAATCGGAGCACAAGGAGTCTTAATCCAAACTTAACCCAGATCTCGCGATTGCGTTGAATCGAATCGAATCGGGATCGTGATACATCGCGATAGATCCCGATAAATATTGATAAGGCTCACTTGCAAGCGGAGATCAAAGAGCCGAGGTACGCGTAGTACGACACGGTGGACGTTTGACTGTCGTCTCCTCTGACAGCTTGCTGCTGTCTTCTTCGTGTTGCTCTGCTGGTTTCAACTCTGGGAAAGCTGCCCATGTGGCAGATTCTGCATATGTCGCTGGAGATGCGAGATTCTAATTGATAAAAGCAATCGAGTATGTATATTCCACCGTTTCAGCATTCAACTGAGACATTGCACGACTTCTTTTACAAAATACGAATAGATCAATATATCCAGTGAGAGTGCACAAAGAACTTTGACAAATTTTGACATATTTGGTACTTTCAGTGTTAAAATGAAATAAATTGATATCGGAAGAGGGGAGTACCATAGTCATTAATCTTTGGATCGCCCAAATTCCTCCCAGAATAGCTCTTGCTCTCTTGATTCTTCGTTTTCGACGGCTTCGTTTCTAGTATTATATTGTGAATTGATGTACCGCTGACATTTTCCGATGAGACGCCGGGCTTCTCCACGGGCTGGTCTATTAGGGAATGAATGATGTTTTATAAAAATTGTATTATATAATTATAAAGAATTTAATAAATAAAATAAAAAATTTGGAACTGGTTATCCGACGGGAATTGGTAGGTTCAGTGCTAATAATAATATTCTTCCAAAAGAGTGACAAATTTTGATGTAGAAGTAATTCTGAAGATCGAAGCAATGACTACAGTGATACCACGAAACAATTAATGAAAAGAAAAAGAAAAATAGTGATGTAGCCAACTGATTTCTTTGGAATGAAGGGAATGTTAAGAATTTATTCGCCTGTCAAAATAAGATTTATGCAACGATGTTCGGGGAAGGGAACCGGTGTGCCCCTAACCTGTGTCGTTCGCGGGTTCATCGTCGGGCTGCTCGTTTGACATCAAAAGGGCGGTAGGATCATCATACCGTGGATCCTGGCCGGGAGCGGCTGGAATTTTTCGCAGATCTTATCTGTCGCGGCCGCGGACCTTGTTTCTTTATTTCCCAAGGTGCAAGGTCGATCTGTTCCCGACGAATCCGTTATCGAACGAATCATCTTCGGCACCGTGAAATTCTCTGCTTGCACTGACAATTGAACGATGACGACATGACAGTCTGTCAGCATTAAGCCGCGTGTCCACTACTTTCGCAAATGAAGTAATAATGAGAGAGCAGATACAATAGCGAGGGAAAGAACGAGCTATGATCAAGATGCTGACATTAAAATCCCCATAGAAGATATATATAATTTTATTAAAGATAAAAAATGGCAAAAATCAGATTGCAAACATAAAAGAGAGTCTTTTACTGTTTTGTATTTCAATCAATATTATATCCAGCAAAGAAACGGACAAATTGCAACATTACGATTTCCCAAGACCCACTTACCTACCAGATAAATTTAAATTGTCAATAAAAATTGTAATCAACAATACACAGCCATCAGCAAAACATTTTATCGATAAGATAAACGTTCGCAGCAGATCTAATGGATCTTTTCTGGAAACATAAACATGAATTTAATCGCGTCTCATGCAAATCCGCGAACGATTGAATAACATCCAACTAGATTACCATTATTTGTCGATTTATTTCCTTATTTTAGCTGCGAGAAATTCGTGTGAAGATGTGTAGACAGACGGTTTTACACCTTCATCGAACGATAAAATGTGCATAACATTTACAGCGGATCAAACGGTCGAACCCTATCTGAATCGTTAATCTTCGCACAGATTCGAAGCTATAAATGTCCAGTTGCGTTCTGTAATTTTTCCGTGGCTTTAATAACGACCCGCGGAAATTCGCATTCAATTTAATAACAGCTTAACTGGATATTTATGGTCTCCATTAGGGATGTTATTCGATTCGCGAAATGCTCGAGAACATTCAGCTAGCTGTCCCCAGAAAAGAAATAAGAGTATGCTAGCAGAATTTCACTAGTGATTTTATATAAAAAAATAAGATAAAGACAGTAAAGTTTCTCTCGTGTGGTTTTAAAGAAAATGTACGTGCTGCAGGATGTTCGAAATGATTGGTCATTAGCGTCCTAAAAGCAGCGAATTCGCATTCGTGATTTTATATAAAAAATAAGATTAAGACAGTAAAGTTTCTCTCGTGTGGTTTTAAAGAAAATGTACGCGGTGCAACATGTTCGAAATGATCGGTCATTTGCGTCTTAAAAGTGGCAAATGGGAGAAATTAACGTGTTAATATTACGGTGAACGTTCAATATATATTTGCCAATAATGTTGATGGTGCGTGTACCGAGATTATTTCGAGTAATATATTTCGCTTGAATACTTCGGCCGTGACGCCTTGAGCCCGTCGCCGGTAACAACCACGTATCAGGACATCTTATCAGGACTCGTTTGTGATTGAATGAAAATAACCACCTGTATCGCTGCTACTCAATCCTTCCCTTTGGCGTTTTCCGTGCCTTTATTGCCCCGTAATTGGAGTTCCCTGATGGATTGGACGGCCGGATAAACGCAACGCTCCCGGCCGCGGCCGCGGCCGTTTCATTCAGGTTACCTTCTGCTGTTTAGTTGATGGCCAACGTGGCGAAGGAATTCTCGCGGGACTCGCGTTCCTGGTTTTTCGCAAACAAACTCGTAAACAAACTCTCTTGATCGAATGCTACCGACCGAATACTTCGGAATACTCATCTAAAAATACGCTAAATTCATCTATTATCTTTTTAAATTCACACTACATTAATATACGTGAAACCGACATACTTTTAAAATTAATTTACATTCACTTAAAATACGAGATATGTTTATCTGTTTTCTCCTTCCTTTACTTCCGTTCATCTTTTAAATATCTCCTGATTTATTCTCTATCTATTCTTCTGATAATTATATATAATACCAGAAGTTTTATTTCTGAAACGAAATCATTATGTGTTTCCCCTCTTTCACTCTTCAACAAAAGGAATATGCAATCTTCAACCTGGTTATACTTCTTTATCTTTATGCGGACTTTTATGGTCAGTATGGGCAGGGTAAAGGAAAGTTTAAATAGCCTACATCTTTATCTTCCTCGTTAGTGCGAGCAGCAGCTCCACCACCCGTAAGGATTATATTATATTATTTTCTATTTATAAATTATCGTATTTCATAGCAGCACTGAATGAAAGCCATAAATAAAAGTAGCAAATAAAAGGTTTAAATAAGAAGCCTCCTCGATTGAAACTAAAAATATTAATTTACTAGCTGTACCCGGCCACGCGTTGCTGTGGCTCAGTCTACGCTAAGTAAAAAGCCTGTTTGCCTAAAACTTATTTCCGACAAACGGTTCAAAAGTTACGGCCGAAAATACCTCAAAGTAAAACCATCAACATTTTCGAATTTATATCGTTTTTTGCATGACCCCTTAGATCGCGTCGGAGAAAAAAGTGTCAAATATGAAAGTTGTAGACAATTAAATTTCCAATCGCCAAGGTGATCTCAGCTTTTTCCTAAAACCTACCGTTGAAAAGTTGCAGCTGTTTAAAAAGTCGGTAAACCAAAAAGTTTAAGAAAAACGCACACTTTTTATGTTATAACTCCTAAACTATGCAACCTACAGAATCGGATCAGTGGCCATTTGAAAGCACTCGGCGAGCTGAATCCAATGAGTACCTAAAATTGAAGATTGGTGCTACCAGTCAAAAGTTATAAGCAGAAAGGTGCCCAAAAGAGGACGAAAAAGTCGTCTCTGGTCACTAAAGACGTCACAACTTTTGAACAAATGGACTTTTTCGAATGCGGATTGTCCTAAAACCTTCCCGAGGGAACGCTGTTTCTAATGGCTCAACCCCCAGCTTTCTACATTCAGCCGTTTCGGAGATCTGAGATTATGAACAAACAAACATTTACATTTTTATTTATATAGATAATATTCGATGAAAATGAAAAACGAAAGAGTACATAGCTGATAAATTTTTAACGGAAGCAACACCTATTAACTAATTCGAAAAACAAACTGCAGGAACGCTGCCCAACATTTGGAACTCAACCTGAAACACATTAGCCCACTCGATCGTACGACCCATTTAAGAAACTCACCCTGTCGTCTTAATGGCGCCCATTCATGCTAGCTCGGAGCCAAAATTGCTGCGGTTGGGGGACACAGTCCGAGGGGTACGGTGCGGGGGCCGGGAAAACCTGTTTCTCATTGAGAGGCCCCGTAACGCCAATTAGGCTTGTGCTCGAGCGAATTTTCAACAGGAAGTAACGGCGCGTGGCCGCGGTAAATCACCGCGGGGATCGCGCGGCGCGCCGCGATTATGCGAACCGCCGCGCCGCGCCGCCCGCCGCCACCATTTCTCGAAAATCTCATGCACCGGACCTGATGGACGAGCCGGTCCGAGATCGCAGCATGCTTCCGCAGTGTATTTCGGAATCGGTTTCCGGTCCGGCTGGATTAGGCTACCGGTGAATTATTATTAGAGCACAAGCCCGCCGGTTTTCGGAAGAACAATTTTCGGACTTCCGGTGACCCGATAGCCGGTGATCGTCCATCTTGATAGAGAACCTCAAGAAATGTTTAAAAAGCATCTACAGTTCATCGTTGAGGGATTTGATCCAGAATGCCTCTATATTTTTTAGTTGTCGAAACGATTTCTTTTCATTCAACTCAGAGTCATAATATCTATTTAAAAAGCTATTTTACCTAGAACTTTTCAGAGTTCGTCGTGCCAATAAAATTCGACAACAGTCGAAAATGCGTGTGAAACGAGGCCTGCCACTTCCACTCTGACCCAATCGGCCGCGCATTCGATCCTGGACCAGGGTTGCCATATGCACGCCCCACCAGGCCCCTTAAGTCTCCGTCCCTCGCCTAGATGCATGCCTCCGCTATCCCCACTCTTACCACTACCGCTGGCGCGACCGAGTCGGTAGCATGCTACCGCTCTCATTCTAGCACTCGGTCGCGGCAGCGGTAATGGTAAGAGTGGGGATAGCGGAGGCAGCATCTCGGCGAGGGACGGAAACGTAAGGGGCGTCATATGGCAACCCTGTCCTAGACACGTCATCGTACTCTTGCCTGGGAAGGCTTCTTCTCAGGCTCGCATCAATACAATGTCACCAGTCACCAGTTCGGAGTCATACGAGATGGCGACTTGCCACCCCCTACATTGCATTGGGTTCGTCCGCGTCGTTCTACAACTTCCTAGCAACTCCCCGGTTTCGCATCGGGTTCGTCTGCGTTTGACTCCATTCCTAGAGGCTCTCTGACTTCGCGTCAGGTTCGTCCTCGCTGTCTATAATCCTAGCGGCTCCCCAATTCCGCATTGGGTTCGTCCGCGTACCTTTAACTAACAAACTGATACCATACTCCTAGTGCAACAACACTTCGCCGGCCACTCGTGCTGCTCGCGGCCCTGGCTCGTAACAGTCTAATATATTTACGAATAATTATTTTAAATCATTATTTAAGAAGAGTTCAATAAGTGGCAGCAACGTTTCCTATTCCCATCATGTTGTAAAGGCGAGCTACCGATAGTTTACCTAAGGAGTTGTGGATCCCGTAAAAACCTTTTTTTTTTGTGCCACGCACAGCAGGGAGCCGTCAACCCGCTCGAGATATATGGCCTCACCGACTCGAAGAAAAGAATCGTCGCCGAAAAGTCGTTATCGCTCAGATATGAACGGTTTCACTTAAAACCTGGGTAAGAATATCGGTCCGTTTATCGTTATCGGTGAGCTATGAATCGACCCTAATCCGTGTCTCCGATGCTGGAAGTGTCCTCGAGAGCAGGCAGGTGCCAACTCCGGCCGGTTTGCGTGTTCCTCTTTCTTCTCTCCCTCTTCGTTCATATATATGTACATGGCGAAACGTCAGAAGCCATTTCCACGTCTTGCTATTTCTGCCAGGTGGCGAGTTGACCGGCCCTCCGGCATTTTCCGCTGGACGTTTTCGGTTCAAGATTAATTAAATCCGTCTGGAAATAGTTCGCGATCTAAGGCCTCAGGGTGTGCGCCGGGGAGATAGGGTGCAGGGGATAGGAAATGTGTGAGATTCGGTGGCGTAACACGCGATGTTAATCTTCCCGTGGCCGACTTTTTGCTCGAGGAACACGGCCTCGCGTTTAGACCGCTGTCACGACTTCGCAAAATTTATGGCGAGACTCTGATTTTATTGTTCGATAAAGATTGTTAATGCGACGCAATTGCGCGGTGACCACTCATTTTTATTGGCTAGCTTTCTACCCGTTGCGCGGCGCCATTTTGGTATCATACTGTAGAAACGTGAACTATGTAACTCTTAGTATACTTCTTTTTCTTTCTTTTTTTATTTAAGCTCTTCAGACCATTAGCCCCGTGTCGTATTTTAAGGAGTCAGACTCGTCATGAAGATTTTAACAAAGTCTAACAAATATGAATGTTTCTTTTTAGATGAAATGAAATTTGATTCGTTTGTAATCAATATTTAAGCATTAAAATCAATGCAGTCATACAAAAAGTATCAATTTTCTTTTCCCTACTATGACATGTTTGGGGATAAAGATGTCTTAATGACTGTAACTGTAAAGAAAATGGTACCAATTTCGAGTTACAATGCTGGAAAAAAGACGAAAGATTTATATAGATAGCTTACAGTCTTTGAAAAAGGAACGGATATAAACGCTTACAAGCCTTAACATTAGTTTCCGCTATAAACATGTCGAGACTTAGTACACTTCCAAGGAACAGATGTCAAAGAAACAATTTGATTCAGGACATCATTTTTAATGTACCGACACAATAAATACAATTTTTATTCATCATTAGTAGACCTAACGTTAAACAGTTTTCTCATTGTTGATGCTACACCAACAGATTTCAGGTATAGTATCAGATAACAAAAGTTTGTTTTTATAACTTGCAATTAGTTCTGGTGGAATGTATGTCCTACGATTTCACAGTAGGAAAGAGTATTTGTGGATTGGTTATGATTGGAAAGTTGTGATCCAGCGAGCGGTTCTAACAGAAGCTTAAGTCAGCCATCGCAGAATGAAAGTGACACCGGGCAGATCTAGACGAGGATAGACCAAGGCTGGGCCACGTTCAAGCTGAATGGGCCTGGAAGCCCATTCATAATCGATATACTTACCTACCGCGATTCCATTCGGCCAACAGTGCCAACCGGCGTTCATTCAGCATCGATCATCCAGTGTGAATGACCCTTCACCGCGTAAACAGCTGTACTATTACAGCCTGTCCCATCGTGATCGTCGTGATCTCTTTGACGTTCCTCTGTTTCAATTAAGATTAGACTTCTTGCGGGGTAACACATTCAACTACCAGCCGCTCAGTGAGCGGCGCTCACTATACTAACAGAAAAATACAATTAACCCTTTACTTGTCTCATCAGGAAAAAATTGCTCTCGGATTTTTTTCTGAATACAAAGTTGAATGAAAATTTTCTAAAACATGAGAGCGGACTCCAATGACGGATTTACCCCTTTCACGTCACTATTTTGACGACATCAAAGTGACGAATCCAGAAGTTACAGACAGATCATTTAACTGTAAAAATAAAGTCCATAACACCCCATAATTTCTTGTTTTTCCACTGAAGACGCAATTGGCTCAGCTATATCTTCTTATTGACGTTCAAAAACAGCGATGCACACTCGAACCACGATCCCAGGAATTTGCCAGCATGTCTGCCGAGCGAAATGACAGACGAACGATGTACTCTAAACGGAGAAGATCGCGCAGGAGGCTGAAAAATCGCCGGAAATGCGCTTCAACGTCAATTCCGCTGCACCCCTTGCTTGCCCGGTCCAGTTATTGGTCCATTACAATTCCGAACGACACGCGACGCTAAACATAGCCGATGGAATCCGCGAAAACTCGTCTTGCGTGTTCCCAAGTACTCCTGGATCGGGATTTAGTGGTTCGGAATCAGTATAACTACCCGTTTTAACAGCTGAAATGAAGTATTATTAGTATCATTAGAAGCTTTATACGTTTATCGCGAAAACGAGTTTGAATAATCTGAAACGATCGGAAAACAAGAAGAAATGTTGTCGGTCTTAACCAGTACTATATTCAATTACATCACTCGTGTTTTTATTGCATTATTATCATCGTCTCTGGATAACAGATGTTAGGAATTTATTGCGAGAGTGGCTAGATTAGACAGCAAAAACATTTCAGGAATCTGCAAGTGTGTCGAATAATATTAATGTTATCGGCGCACTGTTTCGATCATTGAAAAGCAATTTTGCAAATTATCACATTAACCTCGACGTTTCGATCTTAATATAGATCATTTTCAAGAAATAATTGCGTCTGTAAAATATTGTAAATTATAATGCCAAATGTGAAATATGTTGAATTAAATATTCAATTAAGAAAACTATTACCCACTTGCTTTGTGCACAAGAATTTTTATATTCGTTGATAAAGTGAAACATTTTGGAAGGAACGTATCAACACACAGATCGACGTATTGGCCAATCAATATTTGGCAGTAAATTTGAACCGTAAAATGTCTTTACAACCACTTTTAACTGCCTGTATACCACGTTGATATTATGGTAATATTTAAGTTTAAACAAATTACATACAATTTTGATTGTATGTGAGAGTTAGTAGATGTTAGTTCACATAGTGAACCAAACAAAGGAAATTCTCTTAATTTGGAATTCATCATAAAACATTGCTGGTGTAGTAATGTTGCGTAATATTCATTCGCGTTCTCAAAATCAAAATTAAGATCACATTCTATTGAATGTCTTGTCAATGCAGGGTGTGTTGTGGTGGAGGTAAAAAAAATGTTACGTTTACGTTCCTTAATACGTGTTTCCAAATGTCTTGACGTTTGCCCAATGTATACTAGATTACATCCCATGAAACGAATTGAATATACTATATTATAGCTTTTTAATAGTGGCAACTTATCGTTGACTGATGGAAACCAATTCTTTAAATAATGTGGTATTTTGAAAATCGTATGTATTCCTACTTTTCGAAATATCCTTCTGATGTCATTAGAAATGTTTCCAAGATAAGGAACAACTACGGTATTTTCCAGTTAATTAATTAAATTTACTTTTCGTTTTTCAACCACAAGACGATGATATATTTCAAAAATACGTTCTTTAATAATATTGGATGTTATTGAACAAAGAAATGTACGTAGCTCCTTGTAATTGAACCTTGTGAATAAAGCAGTTCTGTTAGTCTTGTGCTTTCTCCGCCAACTTTACTGAATTTATTTGAACGGTAAATTTGGAGAACGATGTAAAAATGACGAAGAACAGAAGTTAGATAAAAATTGATTTCTTCTCTGGTATCTCATGCTATGGAAATCGATTTCGAACATGATGCCTATACTAAAAGTTACCTGCTCTTATATAAATTCCGTTTAACGCATTCCCTTGTACAAATGAAGCTCTCGAACCGCAAAAAGAACGTCGCGGACTACGGTGCTGTGTACCAAAGCGTGTTCAAGCATGAGATTCAACGCATAGCAATTCCCACGACGTGGGAATACCGTCCGAAGGAACGATCGGCGTCGCAACAGAAGGAATTCGGAAAAGTTAGGCGGCAGGAATCCGCGTTGTCCCTTTAAACTCGGGAATTATTCAATCGCATCGCGCGGAACCACTAACGAGAGAATTTCAGGCTTGTACCAGATCTTTCTCTGCCATTACCCGTTGCCAATTCTCCCGAGATAATTGCTGAACGCTTGTATTCATGGTTACCGACTAATTAAGTCGTTGCTACCGTTGCTATACCGCTCGAACGACGCTTATGGCTGTGCTACGCTCGCTCCCGTAACCGGGAATTTTCGTCTTTTTTTTCTGCTTTTGTGAAACGGTGATTAAGTGAGCAATCGCCGGGACGAAATTAAAGGTGAATTAATTATCGCTTTAATAATTGTTCGTGCCCGATTGGTTGGTGCTGAGAGACTGCTTAAATTCAATGAACAGGTAGAAGCACGCACAGGTTTATTTATAGTAATCGGGTTGAATTGAAGCAATTACGTGTGACGCTTAACTGGACTAATTTCTATCTGCATACTGATGATTTCGTGAGATCAAAAATTAGAATCGTTGTTCCTTCGTTCCTTTGAACGGTGGGGAAAATAAATTATCTGATCCCACAGGAATGCGTTGGAGGGTGAAAAGAGAATCTTGCACAGGTTGACGAGAGATTTCAGTGTTCCTGTTATTCCAGTTCGAGGCATTCTCTTTGCCTCCCTTTCTCTCCAGCCGCTATTTCTGGTCGCAGAAACGCTGGTCACGGGTAAGGTGACAGGTGCCGAGTGCTTCTATAAATTGCAATCTCGAAAGAAAGAGAAAACGAAAATGGAAAAGCGGACCGCGAACCCAGCGGCGCTATCTTTAGAGGGTTGAGAAAGCTAAGTAGCCTCCTCCGTGGCCCTTTGTACACGCATACAGGGTGTAAAACACGGATTTCTACCTTCCCCTAGCGGCATTCTACGCGCTGACACCTTGGGTCTATTGTGACACTAATTTTAAACCCATTTGCTTCGATCGGCCCCTTTGATGTTTGTTGTGCAGGTGTTTGACCGAATGTCTAAAAAAGAAATACAAACGTTCTCTTGGTAACATGCTGTAAAACGTGAAGAAACATTCTCATTTATGTAGCCACCGAAATAATTCGACAAAGTGCAAAATTTGGCATCATCGCTTGAACTTGTTTTTCTAGATAATTTGTTATTTTATTGCAGCGCGGAATCAAAAAGTAGAGATTCGCTTTATTATCAGCATCATTAATAATTTCAATGTGGGTTTGTATGTGGGTTTTAGTACACTTCAAACGTATCGCGCGAGCATGAAACCCACGTCCCACGTATTACGCAATTAATGGCCGCTCCAGAAGCATCAGCGAGCGAATTTCTAGCTGGAATCCAGCGCCGGTGCTTCCTTATCGCATGAAACGGTTGAAATTCTTTACCACCCACCGCCGGCAATCTCGTTGCAATTCCAACTCGAATAACTCCGGTGTAACCGCACGAATTATCGCAGAGCGAACGCTGTGTCGGTCGATTGAAAAGAAAATGGCGTCTTCCGGGTTCACCACCATGCACCGGAAAGAAAAAAATTCAATGAAGAAAAAGATTCAAAAAGAAAAAAGACTGAGATTCTGATAATCTTAAAGAATCTTTAAAAAGTGATGGATAAAATCGTCTACCGATTACGGTCAGTACTTTATTTCTACGACGGTGTCTCCCTCGTCGAAATCAATCTGCCCCTCGTTGCAGTGTGTTCTAAAATAATCAATAAGAACAAGAAAATTACATAAATATGGGTAACTGCCGACAAGGAAAAAAGGGACCAGCCAATTATCGGAGACGTAACCGATTAGCAGCGCTTATTATGTACGTGAACAGCTAAATTCTACGGTGAAACCTCAAGAATGGTGGCTCTCGGTAGAGAAATGATGGTGACATGGCAGTTAACGTGTTGAAGCGGACGACAAGCTATTTACCAGCGGCCGTTTTTAACGAGCGTGTAAATGAAGAAGAAATTAATTCAACCGGAGAAAGCTGGAACGGCGGAAAATCACGTGAAACGCAACCGAGGGATCGCGCTATCGTGCTTTTAACGAGATCCTGCGGCTGGAATTCGTGATTTTTTTCCAGATCCCCTCGGACGAGATAAAAGCCCTGTACACGGATCGCTTCTAATTACGGCCAATCATCGTTTTCCGCGACGATGCCATGCCGGCCCTGTCACCGCACGAAGACGTTTTTGCCTGCTCGTTTTGCAATCCTGGCCGCGTATTCCTTTTCGGGACGCGACCAGCCGGCCAATTAACCTTATATTTAGAAAGTAAGGACAAGCAATTAGTAATAATAGGTTGCGTCCTCCCGTTCTTCCCGACGCGACGCGACGCAACGGATTGTTTCTTTCGAACTAGGTGAGGATTTCTAGCGACGGATATGGTTACGAGCCGAACACAATTCGGATCCACCGGTTAACTTCTTTTTAATGTAAACGCAAATAATTAACGACAACTGGCCGTAACGCACGGATTTTTCCGAATTATTTCCGGATCGAGGAAAGGGGTTTTAGAGAACGGGTACCGTGTTCAAGATACTGTGATACGTCCGTAACCATATTCTTGGTAATAATTTGTATATTAATCTTTATACCGTAATAATTTTAATTATGTTAATATCCAGTGAAAATTTAACTACCTCGTAAAGTTTTAGTATTCAACGATGCTCTTTTTGTTGCAGCAGTCTGAGGGCGCTGGATATCTTGACACCAATATGGCGGCTATGTCCCTGAAGAAGTATGGCAGAACGATGTGAGTTGATCTTTAATTAAAAATCATTTTTTAAAGATCTTTGTCCGCAACTGTGAAATAAATGAAAGATTGTTTCAAGTGTCGAACGGTAGTTCGCTGAACCATCACGATTTTGATCTCGAAAAAGAATCGACTCAAAAGCGAGATCGATCGATCGTCGTCGCTCTCAAGGTCGATCGGCCCGAAACTAACACTTGCTCGACGTGTTAACAAACAACGACCAATTAAAAGAAGTACAGCCCTGAGGGGGCTCTGTGTTCTCTGTTAGAGGGTGATTATTCATCGCGGAGGAGATCCATGAGTTCGATAGGGACCCTCGTAGATCATTCGACAGGACAATCTTGTTGGGGTGTTTAGGGAGAGACTAGTCGAAGACTGGACAAGGTAGTGTCGAAGATTCTATCGGCGACAGAGGGATTAGCGATAATTAGGGTGGTTGTCTGGGTGGTTTGTTAAACAATGCTTTGAATACTTATTTTTATTATTATTATTATTTATTATAGACGGTCCGAAGTCCTCTTACATAAATGTTTACAATAGAGAAAGATAAAGGACTATTCGTATAATAACAAAGAAGGGACATGCACAGAAACTAATGGTACAAACGATATGGTATTATCCTATAACCCTGTGTAATTGTTTTATAAAAGTGTGTAATGACTCAATAAAAAAGTCAATACGATTATAGAGATTGCTAGAGTCTGCAATAATGCGATTTATTGGATTAATTAATCCATAAGTAGATTTGGCTTTAAGTGTTTGAATTTTTAATAATTCAAACTCCTGTAAGCTTTTCTAATCAACCTTCAGGACTTCACAAAGTTTTCACGCGTTTCTCAAGGCATTCAAAATTTTCTAATTGATTATCAATTGCTAAAAATGTCTACCGTCGAGATATCGACTCGTCGAAACATTCTTCGCGACAATGTTGGTCGGTGTCGGTTCGTTTCGTTGACAGAATGTGTCGGAAGACGCAGGATGGTGTGAACAGTTCCACTTAAAACGCATGTTTCAATATTTTTCCGTGCCGGTGCTGGTCTTGTCGTTGTCGGTACGCGACGATCAGTGCAGTATAGTGTAAATCAACCTTTAGAAAACCCGTCGTGGCCACATCGATCCGTAAAGGAGCGTACTCTGGTTTGCGCGGCCATGAGGGCTGCGTTCAAAGAAACAATTTCGGAAAAGTCGTCCGGGAACACGGTGCTCGACAGTGCTCCCATAACCGTAAAGATAAAACCGCGGCCGGGCGTGCAAAAATCGCGAGGAGACACGAGTCGCATCCAGAAACCAGTTTCCCGCGCGGCTCCGAGAGCACCGAGAGGGAGCTAATGTTTGAAAAACGTGCCGCGTTATTATCATATGAATTGTCCGGTCGTAGAAACGCTACTACGAGCTCTCCTTTAACGAGGCACCTGGATCCGCGCGACACGGCTCTTCCTTTTATTGCCGACGCTCCGAACGATTTCACCGATTTTTGCTAGAATCCGCCATCTTCGGGGTTACGCGCAGCCTGAAGAAAATCCCTGGCAAAAACGCGAATCGCGCTCGTGTACGTCGAGTAGCTTCGCTTTTTCCATTCTAAACGACTCGGGCGACATCACGGGACACGGGTTGGACAGATACAGTCGGCATTTACTCCTTTTAAAATTTCTGATGTGAAAAACGAGCGTCGCTTTCAAAGAGGAACTGAGAATTCTTCCATGACAGTACATTTCTAGTTTTTGAATGCTTTTGGTGTTGATTATGGAATATTTATGTTGGCTAAACCACCTGCAAGTGACAGGGTGGTTTTTATATTTACAAAGTTTTTGTATGTTTCTTATGAAAATGTGTATTTTTTAACCCTTTGCACTCGGAACTATTTAAAAATTTATATTTGAACTATTTTAATACTATGATTTTTTAAATTTTATGAATATGAAATTCGTATAATACCTCATACAATATCCAAATGTTTAGTGATTGATTAGAAACCGATATATTTAATACTGTAAACAATATTTTTCCAGAGCCAAAGCCAGATCTACTTATGGATTAATCCAATAAATCGCATTATAGCAGACTCTAGCACTCTCTATAATCGTATTGATTTCTTTACTGAGTCTTTGCACAATTTTAAAAAACAATTACGCAGGATTATAGGATAATACGATATCGTTTGTACCATTAGTTTCTGTGCATGTCCCTTCTTTGTTATTCTTTGTTATTATACGTGTAGTCCTTTATCCTTTTCTATTGTAAACATTTATGTAAGAGGACTTCGGTCCGTCTATAATAAATAATAATAATAATAATAATATTTTGAATAATGGTACAGCAACTTTTAGTAAATCGCAGGAAGGTGAAACGTGATGGTTTTTTTGTTTCTCGTGGGAGTGATTGACGTTGTGGGTGATCTATCGATCGGATGAGGACAGGATCCACGATCGTGCTCATACAGCCGGAAGATATAACGATGTCCGAGTCCCGGGTTGTAATAACCGAGTGGCAACAAAGGTTCGAGGATCGGTACACGGGTACGGGTGTTGTTGGTACACGTCGTGGCGGACGGAACATTAACAGGAAGTGCTGTCCCCACGTGACCGTACAACGATCCTCGTCGATCCCTTTAAGCATTAGCGACGGCGCTTCACTTACGTGATTCAATTGCTTACTAGCTGGTCAGCCTTTCCACCAGAATATTGATCCGATAATGGCCGCGCATCGATTAACCCGTTACCGATCGATCGGATCGTCTCCCCGGCGCTGCGCACGGTGTACGTGCTGTAGGAAGGAGGATTTCCTACCGTACCCGCGATGATTTATGGGAAAGTGCCGGTTCCGTGGCTGCACCCATCGGGGAATACATCGTACTTATTTTACATAGTACGGATGTGCATTTTAATTGTGATTTTTATAGACTATTTTGATCCTAAGTGGTCGTAAAAGGAACAAAATGGACTGTAAAAGGGCTAAAGGGTTCCTGGGCTTGAATTTTGATATCGTTCGATCTTTTTAATGTGGTATCAACTTCGAAATTTTTTTCTCACAATATTCTCATAATTAGATAGCAGCAGAGCGGATATTCGTCCATTTCGAATTTTTTCCTGTCGCGTCGAAGATATAGTTATCTTTATACGTGTGCATCCAGTCTGTGCAACTAGCAGACGTGTCAAATGCCGTCGTTAAAACGGCACGCAAAGAAACGAGACCGACAGGGAACGGCCCCGTCGTACAAGGCACGTGATGCGTCGCCGTGAACGGGTGCCATTTCATTTATAACTACAAATTTCCAGAACGGTAAAAGTTTAATTGACGCGGTCGCCGCTCATAAATCGGCAAATGAATTGCGCCGATTAAAGATACACGGCCCTGCTAGCACCGCCCTAACCGGGGATCGTAGAGGGGAAAAATGATCCTTAGAGATGATCCAGCGGCGCGAGTCCAAGGACAGCGCCAGTGACACACGCTGATCCAAGTGGCCGCAATAAAATACCGTCATGAAACGATATCGCGAAATTGTCGCGAGAACTTCGCTCGTACTTTAATCGGCGCAATTACCGCTGGGGAAAAATCGGCGATACGAGGCGGTTCGGATCCCGAGGATGCGAAACGACCGGCGAATATCGCGTTCCACGTCCCATTACACGCCTTAAAAAACTGGTATCGACGAATCTTCGCGCTGGCGAATTCCCGATCTCGAGAAACGCGTGAGAAATGCAAATCGAATCGAATCTTCGGTGATGAATCGCGTCGCGAAACCGATAAACGTTCGATCGCTCTTCTTCGTTGATTTTTCGCGTTCGGACATCGCGAACTGCAACTTAAGATCCACTTTCTTTATTGATCGTACAGGATGTTTCACTGCAACCACTTTTTAGAAGGAAAGTGGTGTGCATTGATTGTAATGACTGTCCAGCCCACTCGCATTAACATCATGTGGGTTGAATGGAACGTCTTGTAGCTTTCAAGGTTTGGAAACGTTTTGCTTGATTTATTCAGGATTGATGGATCGTAAATATTCGTACTTCTACGACATAGTGTAAGAACACTGTTAATGTTTCATGTACGATTAATTATGTACGTTAATCTTTCATGTTAGAATCGTGTTCTGTGAAAAAATTCAACAGATACGCAGCATAAGAGTTTATTCAGTGTACAGGTTACCCTAGATTAGAGATCGTTACCCCGAAACGGTTCGCGAGCAAATCAATCGGACGTCGATCTGGAATCCGGTTTGCTCGGTCTTGGTTCATGCTGGATCCAAGACACAATAAAGACGTCAAGCGGCGATTTAACCGGCGAACCAGCTCAGCCCTGCCGATCCCTTTGACCGGGCTCGGCTTCCAGGAAGAATAGGATCGCCCAGGAAACGATACGGCTTCTTTTTAACGACCCATCAGACCCAGGGAGGGTCTGAGAAATACGGCGCGGCGTTCAAGGTAATGCGGTTAATGCGATTGCCGCACGATGATCCGCGAACGTGACGAGAGGCCCACTGTCCATCCTGGGACCGCAGATCGGTCCAAGAAGGACTAGCCGCCCAGCAGGAAACATCCTAAGCCCAGCGACTCCTGGAAATCCACAATTAACGTGATTTAATGGGACGGCAATCTGCGTTTCCACGATCCGTTGATTGAACGATCGAGCGGCAGTTTGCCAATTGCAGACACTAATACTCTTCGTTGCTTCCTTAATTCGCTATTTAAGGAATCGTGATCGGTCTGAAGAGGAATGGGAGCTACTAATCTATGTTTCTGTGGAGGAATGTCTATCTTGATCCCCTCTTTTAATTCTTAAAAAACGGACACTTGATTTCTACACCGTATTAAATTGCACCGGCTCGATATCGTCGTAAATAGATAAACACACATACTTTTGTGGGATTATTTCTTAATTTCTGAAAGTCTCTGATCCATCGCCAAGGATTATAAATGTTCATGCGGATTATTTCAGAAATCTATATAATTAAGATCTCTTAATAAATTAGTAATATTGGTATGTTCGGTGGTTGTAGCGTTAAATGAGAGACTACGTCAGCTCTGGGTCGTTCCCTTTGTGTCCCAGCAGCGCCACAAGCGAACCAAGGCTAGCATATCGATATTCGAGCGTGTCTCGATACTCGTGGCAGCTGATCCTAAAAGCCTCGTGGCGTTTTATTTAAAGAACGCCACGGTTTCACGTATGTAACTACAATCGCCGCGGAGCGAGCGTTCTGCCACCGGTCTAAATCCGATGTCCCGTAAATCATCGTGCCCGTTTACGAGAGTGCATTTCGTTCCCGAAGGTGCACACTACCGCACACTACTGCACACCGAACGATCCGCATCTCGAGTTCAATCTGCACCGTTTCTATTTCGAGCTTCTCCTTGATCAAGCTCGAACTGTGGCCGAATCAAATCATCGAGCAAATTTTCCTGCAGCAAAGTGCGAATAGACACTTGTGACACTGCTAAAGTTGGATTTTTGACTTCCAAAGTAATCGAGGCTTTGTTAATGCTGGATACATTCCAAGGGGACCCCGGGGGCAGTACGTTAATCCTGTCGGTGTCATCATCGTCACCATCAATCCCGGTCCGCTATCTTTGAGGCTAAACGCCGGGGAAGCGGGACATGCGCCTCGTCGCTCGCAAACAACAACAGAAAATGCCAGCACGTCGCTGGTGTATCGTTTGTCCCGCGATGATACGCAAATAGAACCTCCTCGAGCAGACGTCCAACTGTCTGGTGCACCCGCAAAAATAGGATTGTGTCGCTTAGTATCGCCGGCTTCGCGCATCGCGCACGCGAAGCCTCGCGAACATCGCCGAAGTCCCGTTTTCAATTAGCGAAACCTACCTGTTCACGTGCCAGGCGTTCGCTGATCGATTTGGACGTTATTGGAGGGAATTAGAAAATTGTATCGAATTTTGTATTCTTAATGAATAAAGATCCCCAGTCTAGTTGTAACATAAATTCATATGTGAAAGCATTGTTGAATTTCTCTTCTTTCCAAACCGATCGAAGGTAGGCAACCCGTCAACGCACATCAACTGGTATCAAGCAGAGACTCGCGGAGTTGTCCCGACTATAAAAGCACCGTGAACAATTCCGCCGCGGAGCGGAGGTAGGATAGTTAATAGTCGTGTCGTGTATAGTCGAAAGCCGATCGCGGGACAGCAGCAGCGGCAGCGGTATGACGATAATAGTCCACATAACCACCGGACGATAATACATCAGTCACCCCGCAGGGGAGTTCATGGAATCCAAAGATGGCGGAAGGGGGCAGTGAACCATGGAATTTATAGTCTCGGTCCCAGGCATCGCTCCGCGAACCCGAGCTGCCGAATGTCCGAGTTTTCCTCTCGTAACGTTTCGGCATCTGAAATAGACGAAACGAGCTCTAAATGCGGTGGACGCGGTGGAACTCGGTGGCGAATGCGCGTGTGTCATCGTCTGGCCACGCCGTTACGCTTTCTCCGACCAACAAAACGCCCGCGAACCCCTAACAAACGCAATGGCAACATAAGCTTGTCCGTAGCCCGCCGAACCTCGCGGACCATCCACCATGGACTGTGAATCTCTTCCATTTTCCTCTTGTGTTGCCTCGAATAGTGCTATGCAATCATTTCTTTTAGAATTGTTACTTTAAAGAAGAATATAGAGCAGTCGATAGATTACCTTCGGTTTAGGACTTAGGGTAAGGTTGCTCAAGTCGTACCCCTTAAGAAAAAAACCGTATAAAACATAGGATTTATCAAATAAATAGAAATTAAATGTGTTATTCAAAACTTGTGTTAATATTGTTGTTATTTATTATAACAAAATTCGAAAATCTATATGCTTTCACGTAAAATAAACTAAATCTTTAAAAACTTACATCGGTACAACTAAAGTAACCGGTTTCCTAAGTCGTACCACCTATAGCCTAAGTCGTACCTAAGAATTCAATTAAGCAACAATAATAATTAAAACGTATTTTTTATTAATCTGTTTACATGACACATAGGTATTCAGTTAGTACAAACATCACATACAAATTTTTTTGTTCTTTTGTCAACTCCAGCGCATACATCGTGCACTCATGATTTGCATTTCAAGCATTGAATCATGTTTTCCTCCCGATCTTCTCCACAAATAAAACAAAACCAATCTCATATGGGTACGACTTAAGACACGGCACAAGTTAAATTTAAAAAGTAAACATAACCTAACATTGAATAAAATTAATACGATTTCATTTCGACCAAACGATTATGTAAATTCCACTGAATTAATATTTAATAAGGAACATAATTGTATCAATAATTTACTTGCAAGATTAACTACCAAACATATGCAGAAAATTATAAGAAAATTGAAATAAAGTTACTTGATGACAGGATTTATAATGAGGCTGATTTATGGCAGACAATTATACGTAAAGCAACATGTGCTGTTGTCGCCGTAGTTCCTACAAAATTCAAGTGGTACGACTTAAGCACTCGTACGACTTGAGCAACCTTACTCTACTAAAATCATGAAAGAAAATCTGACTGCTATTGACCCGCACTAAATCAGCAATTTCTATCATATCCTTTTTTTAAAATGACGAACAGGTGTTTATAAAATACACACATGAGTCTGGTTTCTTGTAGCGGCACACCTGAACTGAAAGAGCAATTTACTAAAAACAGCATGAAATTTTTTGTCGGCTTGTTTGCGGAAGTTGGCAGTCGCCGTATAAGCAGATAGCAGTATCGCAGAGACCGACATCTTCCCGTAGAATCCTATTAGCATCTGTCGCAGCCGTCCCCGTGCGATAAAAACGATGGATCCGTGATCTATTAAAAAATCGACAGCGAACCCCTTCCTGCGTGATCGAACACGGCACGTAGAAAGATACGTACAAATCGAATTCAAGGTTTTCCGGTTGGCCGACGTCCATTTACAGTTTCCATCGTACACGTTACCATTCAATAATATAATCAGTCACTCGTCATCAGTCTCCAGTCGCGGCTGCAATCGAAAGAAACGCGCTTGAATGGAGAAGAAGCTTCGCGATCGCTGCCCGATGTGCGATTCTTCGGCAAAAAATGCCAGAGGACGGTCTTCTGAGGATTCCTTGATCCTGAAGATTTTTTCTCCGGTGTCCCAGTGATTGATCTAACTGCTCGATCGCTTCGGACAGAGTGTAGGATGGTTTAAGGAGACGTGAATAGTTATGGACACGCGAGACGACATCCTTCCCCTTTTTCCTTTGCATTTCGAATTTCCTTTACTGGATCGCGAATGCACTTTTAACAGTCGTTTATGCTTTGGGTGAATGCTGTTTCCAGGATCGCGTAACAAACGAGCGCGAAATAGCAACTTCTTGTTTCTGTCTCCCATTTGGTTTGAAAATCGACATTGAAGCTTTTATGGAGGCGAGAAGTCTGGGTTAAGTGTTGCAGTGATCGTGTCGCCAAAGAGATGTAAAATGCGGAAAGTAGAGAATTTAACAAATTCAATCTCACCAAATCTAAATGTTGTAGTTATTTGCAATATTTGGAATCACTTAGAAAGAAGGACAGGGCCAAGATGTTTGCTGTGTTAGTAATGTTTCATTATAAAGGAGAAGTATAAGAGAAGTGCGGCACCATCTCTAAGGGTAGTTAATGCTGCACACCAGTTGACAGACGTCACAATTTTGCCTCTCATTCCCAAGGCTTTTTCGCCAATGGCGCTTCCAAGGCGAGCTGAAAGCTGGTTGACATCGCATTATTCGTACTGTCCCGAGGACTCATGCCACCCGCGTGCCATCGGACACGGCACTCGCGTCGTTTACACGACAAACGCAAACACAGACGGCAAAAAAGCGGCCGCTCGTAAAGCGACATGCATCTGCGCCCGCCAGCACCCGGCCTCGATGCAGCCATGCAGCTCGAGGACAAAAAGGGATGACGGACGAACGACTCCAGTCGACGCAACGCTTTTACCTGACTTTTATCCAAGATTCGGTGCAGGCAGTAGGGAGATCGTATTGCGATCATGGGAATATCGATGACAGGTGTTAGGGTTCCTTTTGATGCCTTGAGTGTGATCATTGAGATCGTCGCAATGAATCCTAAAAAGTGCAGAGTTCATTCTCGATCCCACGAGTCCCAATCAAATTCACGATTTTAAGAACACGAAAGAGAACATGTTCTCCACATATCATCAACAGTGAATTTTCTCATTCATCATGGACCATTATACTCTTCTCTCCCGTCTCCTCTTTCCTCCAGAAACGAAAGGGTAGCTAATGCTCGTAATTAATGTTCGGCGAAGACCTAAATCTCCGACGCGGCGTTCTCCTAATTATTCCCGGCGCTGCATATCGCTAAGCCGTCGGCTGGCTAGTTTTTGCGATGCAGAACCAGTCCTAGAATTAATAACAAATGAGGCCGTATAACTCTTTATTGTCGTTCTCATTACTCCCGGGTCGCGTTTGCCCAAATAACGGCGGCGCCACCATAAACTAAGCTTCTCCGGAGCACGTTTAATTGAATCAGCTCCAACGACCCTATATGATTTTTTATCTCGGACGGTAATTTCCCTGGGGAAACATACTACTTCCTGCCGCGAGCGATTTTTAATTTGATCGTCAACTCGTCGAATCTCGGTTTTCTCGTTTTTATGGCAAAGTTTATGCCCGTAATTTCGAAACGATCCTATGGAAAGGAAGATGGGAACCATGCACGACGGTTGCGAGATTTTTCAGACCTAGAACTAGAACCGCTGCCTCAAACCTAATCGATTTCTCGGCCGGAACCGGTCGAGCTGGGTCCGCATTTTCCGGGCCTGCACACGTTGCGAACAGGTTCGGCTCCGATTAGGACCTGCGAAATGGTCAAAGTTCGTTTTTAAACCTTATGCAGGCGCGAAGAACGCTGCAATTAATACACTTAATATTTTTTATCGAATCGTTACATGGAAAGCAATTTTACTTTCCAGCGTTCAGTTGAGATAATAAAGTTTATTTGGTGCTAGAACGAATGATCGTTAAAACTGGATAATATTTTATTATAAAAGTAACTGCGTTTATTCAAGTTTTAGTAGATACTAAGTGAATAAATTACTAGGTATAATAAGGTGGACCTTATTTACAGAATTGTTGCATTATCCAAAAAAATAATGTATGCAAAATTTTAACCCTATCGAACAACGTGCCGCACTGAGCTTGGAAATTTTGAATTTTTGAAATTCTGTTTTCTTCACTTTATGTAGTTCATCGTAAATATACACTTTTATACATACAGGGTGTTCATGTGTTCATTGGAAAACTTACCAGCCGCATATCTCGAAAAGTATGAAAGATGTTAAAAAAGCGTAAAACATAAAATGTTCTCAAATTGTTTATGATCCGCCACTCAATTTTCTTCAAAGCCTCATACATGAGTGTCCGAACTATTTCCGTCTTCCCCAGCGAATGGAAATTAACCGCGGCTCAATTATCACACGACAGCGTTGCTAATTAAGATTCACGCCAGCTTGAAACTTACACGCCACCCTCACACGGTGAACAAAAATTTCTGTATGCTGTGTTAGGTTATATTTAAGATCTCTGCTAGAGGGTGGAAGTTTCCTCGATTGCCCTGCCATTTTTCTTTTCATCATCCCTCTGTTAAAAAATTGCTTTTTCACATACATCATCAACAATTTATTCTTCAATATCTACTATTCCATTTTGAAATAAATCATCTTGGATTTAACCATTCTACATTTCTAACCCCTTAAAATTTAAGTAGGATTAAAATCAAAATAGCCCTAGTAATCGCTCGTTAATAAGTGCATAGGATATGCCCACTCCTATTAACTGCATCAAATTAGAAATCAATATTTCTGAGGACGAAATCGTTTAAATATATTTTTCTGACAATGGATTCGTTCACACATATCATTTGTCTGATGATGAAATCGGTGAAATATTTCTTTACATACAGTTTCCACAGATCGTAATAGTTCTATTTTTGATGACATGGTGTTTCTAATTGTAAGAATCAGCCGCCCCAGTGCCGCAGATGCGCGGTATGCTGCAAGCAATTTTCGATTAATAAGTTCCAGCTATTTCGGCAGCGGTAAAAAGTCTAGAACAGAGGCCCGACAGGGGGAGAAGAAGAAGAAGAAACGGTGATTTCATGGAGTTAGACGAGGAACAGGCCCTTTCCCGGAATCCATGACCGTCTAAATTCAAACCTGAAGGGCAGACGGGACAAGGTCTTGCACAGACAAACCGTCTACCGTGCAGCCTCGCGACATTAACTCCGCTTCCTTTTTTCAGCCCTCGGAAAGAGATCGAAGGAGGGAGGAGTACGCGGCACGTCGACTATGAAAGCCCTTTTGCGTCTTTAATCGAGAGTCTAACTCAAAGGACCTCTACCTTTGCTCTCACAACAATCAACTTGGGGACTGCTGCATCGGTTGCTGCAGACTAAACAACCCTCGGCAGCCACATTTTTCACAGTTCATATTTATTACTACCTAAACAAATTGAATTTTGTGGAATTCGATTAGACTGTTACAGATTCTTCGTTCAAAAATGTACAGGTTTCGAGGGAAACATTTTTTGTGGGGGTGGTGGTTTGCGAGATATTCGAGGGATTGTGTTCTCTCATTTTATGCATATTTAATAGTTATGCTCGAACCAAGTACTCAAATTAAATTGATCATTTTCATCCCTTAGAAAGAACTCTTTCTTATGAAACAACCGTGTCCTTTCCTAATATTTAAAATTAACTTGACGATCTTCATCCCCTACTAAAAAATCACACAAAAATAGCATAGCATCCCCTCTTCTTGCCCTTAATATGTTTATCTAAAAAGTCCAAGCGTTCCCAGAGAGAGAGAGAGAGAGAGAGTGTGTCTTTTAAGCCACGGAGTACAGAGCTAATTAACATCTAGCTGGGCAGCTTCTTTTCCTTAATCTCTTTTGTTCTCGTTATCCACCGTCACCGGTGGTCTCCGAGAACAAACAAACGGCTCTCGAAGGGTCGTTGTTCCCGGCGTAAGTCGGTTCTCTGGCCAGAGGATCGTTCTGCTCCTTTTAGCCCGACTACCAACGGCGGAAACATAATGAGGGTGCAAGAATAGTCTTTGGAAAATGACGGGGGGATGGGCGACGGGGAGACGAGAGGTGACTGACAAACGTCCTTAATGAGAGACCGCAACAGCCGCACGAGCTTTGGAGAACGCTATGATGAAAAGTCGGCTAACGATCCCACCGATTCCTTCGGAGACGTTGCTAACGACCAGGAACGCGGAACCCGGACCGGGTTCAGTTACCGTAACTGACGAAATCGAATGTGCTCTCCGCTTTTTCCCTTCCCCAATTGTATTTCATTCATAACCATCCTTGAATAAGTGACTGAAAATGATCATGAAAAATATCCTCCCACCATTAATAATGTTAACAAAAATCGGAATATGATTTCGAAACAAACTACCCTCCAAAACCACCCTCAGAACAAGTTGATATGTAAATTATTGGTCAAATGCAAAAGAAGGCGAAAAGAAGGAGGGACAGAAATGTTGTCAGAGCGCAAAACAAATGATTTCAAGGATAAGATTTCTGGATCACGGACGCCGGCGCGTCTCTTGTCTCAAAAAGAAGGAGCTTCCTCTCGATTTACACCGGAAAAAGATGAAAAAAGAGCGCCTCTCCAACGTTCCGGAACGCGGCTCATTTATATCCACGAAGAGGAAAGTTCGCGCGACTGTCGGCACCCTGAAGTATGCGCTTTCGGCACTCGAGGAAGCTGCTAGACGAGAAGCAACCACTTCACCGGAGGAATTCGAAAACCGTTTATCCGTCGCGAACGATATCCCTCGATCGGAAGAGAGAGAGAGAGAGAGAGAGAGAGAGTGAGGGCCACTCGAATTCCAGGCGAGTCGATATTGTGGAGACGACGGTTTTTCTTCTGTTCCGGCGAACCCTTGTAGAGGATCGCGACGCCACACGTGTTGTCTAAGTCGTCTTCTCCCTCGTCTTCGCTCGTGCCTTCTGTTCGCTTCGTCTTTCTTCTATTTTCTCATTTTTTGCTGCTAATGGGACGTCTATGGATGCCGCTTGACGCGTGCGCCAAACGGAAAACAGAGATCGATTTTTTAAATGCTCGCTGCAATTGTTATTTGTGAAGTACCGAAAGATCAGACACACTAACCAAAATATGGTGAGACTTACTTCATGATTTTCTCTGAAAGCATATTTTAATCGAACGAGCAGATAATTGTTTTATTAAATGGTTATAGAGCTCGGCAGCTCTATCATTACATATTGGAAAGTCAGAGAGATATTGAAAAGTCGACTGTCGCCGACGATCGATGTCATCCGGAAAGTTTCCAGGAATCCGGTGAAACCAGCGAAGTAAAAAGTCGCAAGAAACCTGGAAATCATAATGCATGAGCATCGAGATGGAATAAATTCCGGGTGACTGAGGGACCGGTTGAAGAAAGAAACGTGTAGGTCCAGTCTGACACTCTACGCGAGAAGAAAAATGTAGGCGTTTATGTTTCCTCTGACGAATTCCCTTGCCCGCGTTCCCGCGAAATCTGCTTCGACTAATTGTAAGACCGGGACTCGTTGCGAAAATATTGCGGTTCCCAGTAATAACATTCGCCGCGATTCCACGTGTAGCGTCCCGAGCATTCGCAGCATTTCGTTTGCAAGAACTATGCTTCGGAGAGCAAAGTAGCTCTCGCGGCCTCGCCACCCGAGATTTTCCCTTCGGCCTTTTTCCCCCTAGCCGATCGTTTCCCGCGTATACGGCGCCGCTTGTACATCTGCGATCGTTCGCAAAATTACCAGCAGATAGATTGCCGATGCTTGCGAAACCGACGTTTCGTCGTGCTCACGATCCGCAGGGAAAAACTGCAGGAATGCCGGCCCGAAGAACAGAGGATGAATCGTCAGGCGGCTTCAGACAAATTTTTCAAAGTTCGCCAATAATTGCTAATAATCGCCCTTAGAAACCATTTTATTCTGCCGTACTACGGGGAACCGGTGCACTTAACTTGCGTGGATGCTGAGCTTTTTCTTTAGGGGATGCTCTTTCGCACACATTCCGCTGTAATTTTGTAACTTACTTCGCAGTTATTAACGTGCTCGTTCCATTAAAGCGATTTTCTACTAAGTTACAGCTGACGCTTCGAATCAACATTTTCTCGGGAATTTTATGAACGGCGGTTGCTAATAGATTTGATTGCGCTGGAATGCGGCCTTTGTGGCTAAATGTTCCGGCGGGAGCTTCAAATTAAAATTTTCTAGGGAATTCCATGACATCTCCGCTAGTTGGTAAGACATTTAATTAGAATTCAACTTCTACATTTATCTCTATAATTTCTTTAAATAAATCAAGTTAGAAACGTTCGAATTCCATCGAATAAGTCGATTTTTCGGTGCGTGAGATTTGTCGTAGAGATTCTTGCAGGCTTTCAATTCATGTATCACCGGCATAGCAACAATTACGGTAAAACCGCGATAGGTTGCCAATGGCAGCAAAACCATTCCGCCAGTCTCGCGACTCACCTGAAGAACCGGAGGAATGCCGGAAAGAAAAAAGGAGGATGAAACACGTGCGGCTTTTCGTTCGGATACCTCGGGAAACGGGGATTACTGAAGAGTCGGTTAATAGAGCCGCGGAACAACGCATCCAAGTTAAATGAACTCGTTAATTGTTCTTCCGCAATAGTGCATCGCAATGCGCAGCCGGGTGCATCGGTTTAAATCCACCTGTTGCCAGGTAACTCGGATCATTTCGAATTCACGCCTGCGAGAGTTTGCGCATTGCAATAATCACGCACTGTCTCGACCCAGGAACTTCTTCATTTTTTAATAACATTCCTATTTGAGAACACCATCTTACAAATAACTATACATTTTTTATTTCCCAAAGGGCTGCTGTGAAATTATCCGCAGTCTAATAATTAAAAATTATTTAATATCTTTCACGCCTCCGGATGTTATTTAAAAATATGAAAAGATAAAAAATTAGAATGTAATAGCATTAATTTCATTTCAACTAATTTCATTTTGTTATGCACACCCTTCAGGCGCGCTGAATTTATTATAGTGGACTGGTGGTGACATCTAGCGGTGACTGTAGTGAACTAAAATACCCGTCATTTTATATATTATAAATAACCGTTCCTAGAAATTATATGATGTCCTGCAAAAATATGTATAACATTTTTAATTGATATTGCGTAAGAATTTTTCTGTAGATATTGCCCCCAGGAATAAGAATTTGAATATCAACCTCTTTAAGAATTATGCAACTGTACTAACAATAAGAAGGGCATTTTCCGGGAAAACGGAAGCTAAACGCATCGCGTTCTCTCGCCTCGATTCCATACGATAGAACAGCAGAAGGTGCTGCATGTCCCTTTGGAATAATTCATGCATCACTCGATGCAAACTGCAACGACACCAGCATGAGAAATCACAGCGCCGATCTGGCGCCTGGTCATCGGGAATATGTCAGATCGAGTTGTTCCACGGTGCATACAAATCATACGAATCCGAATGCAATCTCTTTGTCCATCTCATTCCCTTTTATGATACCAATTTTACTAATTTTCTACTTTCCCTACTAAAAATAGTACACAATTACAATCTTATATATAGTACACAAAATATGCATATCATTGCACTTTAAGAATCTACAAAGTCCTTGAAAAGTAATTCTACAATGTTCACAATTATGGTATAAACAAATGTTTCAATTCATAAATTTTACATTTCTTTTTAATACAGCATCCGTGGACAAGTATTTAATAGATTGCGGAAATTTATGATTCGCAGTTAAGGATTTCTTGCTAAATTGTTTAATGAAAATAGCAATGTCAATTGTGGACTAATAAGTTGACAGAAAGAAGTACAATAGGAAGTTCGGTAAAAATGCATATTTGCTTTTATTGAAAAAAAAAAGAGAGAAAGTGTCTCCGTGTAGGTGTGTCAGTGGTATTGTGTATCGGACAGAAATTGATCGAGGATCGTGATCTACGATCGTAGCGACGTCGATACATCACCGACAGTGTGTTCGCTCGTTACCGATACATCCTTGATTAAGTTCATCGCGCAATAATTCAAGGAGATGTCGCAGCATGACGCAACATCGCGATTCTACGATCTTCCTTGATCCGCGATCGGATCGAAGGCCGATTGATCAAAACCAGCCTTTCGAAAGGAGAATTCGTTCCTACTATATTTATAGATATACATATACATACATACACTTTTTCTGCTTTTGTTTTTATTTATAATATAATATATATCTATATATATATACCTATGGCTCGTCTGTATCTCATGAACAAACGCGTCACCCACCCTCGTACATTGTACACAAGGTGTTTCGGTTTTTAATTCGTCTCTCCGCAAAGGAAGAATTGCTATAATTGTTACACGCTCGTCTACTATATTAAAAATATGAAGTCGACTAGGCGCCGACACGACAACGACACGACGACAAATAACGACATTCGTCCCCCTCGTCGACGACCTTGCGAAACGCCATACCGCAGCGCTGCCTGCTGCACTGATTTTCCACATTTTTTTTGTTTACCTTTCTCCCATTTGCAAACGACTGTAATTCGCATATAGGGGCCACCGTGAAAAATCGTCGAAAACCGGAAACGCGTTCCCAGCCAGTCGCGTGTTCACTCGCATCGGCCGTGGCAGTATTACATTTATCGTTTGGGCGGCAGTTGGCTCGATGCAAGAACAACAGAACTCCCTTGGCGCCCAGAAACTCCGGGCACTATCACGTTTGTCACGTTCCTTCCCGCTTCATTTTTTTGGAAAACTCGCGGGACACGCGTGCGTTCTAGTCCGAGGGTTCAGATTGCTAGCATAACGGATTCCTAGACCTGGCCGAGTGACAACGTTTCACCTACGCCAATAACTCCGCAGGTGGATCAATAAATCTGATGTTATCCGATAATAGTAATAGGCGTCTCGCTTAGAAAATGGCATAGCAATTTTGGCAGTCGTGGCAACCTTATCAATTATTCTATATCCTTACTTGGAAATTTCACTCGCACAACAAGGTGTTGCTCGAATGGAAGATACAACGCATAGTTAACACTTTGACAGCGGTTTCTTGATCATTGTTCAATCTTTGAAAGGCCATAGCTGAGTACTTCAGGCTTCTACTGTTATAATAGTAGTGAACATACAAAATATTGCCCTACCATGCTAGTTCAAACATTGCGACTACAAATCGAGGAAACGAAAACGCGTCGACTGCAATCAACTATAGACTTTCAAGCGACTCTAGCTGCCAAATTGTTAAGCAACCCTCCATTCTGTGTGGAGCTTCTACCTAGATACAAATTTTGGCTACCTATAATAACAGACATTAAACATCTTGCGATCCACCTGTTCACACGTCTACGTCATTGACGGTAGGGTTCGTCACTATGACAATCAGAAATTACCCGTTAGCCATGGGGGTCCGCGCGTAGTGGAACCCTGCATTAGCCTATTCGCTGCCACGTGGAGTGAAGGGAGTTGCTCAGGGTGGCGCTTTACCGACGCTCAAAACTAAAATCGCCAGACAAAATTCCGTTCAGAGCCATGCATTATTGTCTGCCCGTGGAAAAAGCGTGCTGCTGGGGTATTTTAAGCTCAGCCGCACCCTTAGCAACGGATAGCTCCCGTTGATTCTACGTCGAGCCAACGTGCCGAAGTTGTGGGTGTCTAGAGTCAGTATCGTTGGGAAATTAGTTAGCGGCGATGACGGCGGCAGCCGCCGCGGACGATGATGCCGACGACGATGACTTCTTCTTCAGCACGATGTCCTTGATGTTCAGGTTGACCTTCTCCTTGCGCGGGGGCGGCACCGATTGCAGGCAAAACCTCTTGAACGCCTCCAGCTCTCGTTCAGCGTCGTCCATCTCCCCATCCTCAAGGTCTATATCTTTGGGCGTGAATACGCTCTCTGTAAAAGACACGCTCTGAATACTAGAAGTTGATGACTCTTCGTGGAGATAGAGGTTTTGGGGGGAGACAAGGGACAGAATTAAAGTTTGCTGTGCATATAGTCCTAGAGTATCATTGTTTTCTTATTTCTCTCTTTGGTTCAGCCTGCTACTGCCCGAGTATGGGTACACGGGATCGTACCAATTGAAAAGAAACTAATATGTGGGGTGTGTTACACCCATAAGCCAGACTCCTATAATCTTTAAGAGAGGCAGAATCATTTCTTTCGATGCCATCGTTTAACCCATAAATAAAACACAATTTGGTGATTTAAAGTATAAAGCAGATTTTTCTGATCTATTCTTTCTGTCCCTGAAATTATGAGAGTCATTGAAATGGCTTGTCTGAGGTGGATCATTCTGTAGAGAACCAAAGAAGTCTAATGAATCTTGGATAGCGAAGAACGTCCTATGAAAAAGAGAAAAGTAGAAGATCAAGTGTATGCGTGTATGAGAAAGAAATAGAAAGGAGGAGAGAATGAAGAGATAAAGAGAGAGATAACACTTGAGACTTGGTCTATCTATACGCATGCAGCATTTTGAGTGACCGACAGGGAAAAAGAGAGTAGAAACGTTTGGACAAAATAATAAAAATCTCTTTTTATTGAAACACGTTATCAGCAGATTAAAAAAATATTCGATCTCGTCATTGGCCTATACTTTTTTGGTCGGTTCTGGTATCACAATGAAATGATCAGGTAGCAGAGGTTATCATGGTCAACGAACTTGGGCTAAGCGTGACTCTCTCTCTTTCTCGAGTGACCAACGTATCTTTTCTTTATCTGTCCTTTCTCTTTCCGCAGTCGACTGTGTATGTGACAACAGACTTGCAGAATCGAGTCAGTCGATCGACGTCTATACAGATCTAGAATCAGAGATCTCTAACTGTCATGCTCCCGTCGAGAGTTCCGCGTGCTTACGACCGTCGTTGGCTTTCTAGGAGGGACTGCCACCCCTGACAGAAAGGGCTCGATCAGGGTCATGGGCTTGACCATGAAAAAATGATTAAGAGAGCTTTTTCACAACTACACAGTTGACAAATTTCAGAACCATTTAAAGATTCGATTAACAATTTTTAAAAATATATTTTTGAAGGCACTTCCTATATACACATTAGTCTTTATGTAGTTCTTAATGGAGCAGCTATAAATTAATTGTCATAGATTGAGTAGTTAACGCCAGGACTACCAGATGGAACACAATGATCCATTAACACTAGGTTTCCTGAGCACTAAAAGTGACTATTTTACTGCTTTATAAAAATAACGAAAACGTGTCTATCCGAATATTTTCACATTTTTAAAAATTATATATACCTAAAATATTTAAATTGTTTATGAGAAAAATGATATTTTACTTGTGCTTGATGGCTTGGTATTCGTCATAAATAAAAATATATAAAAATAGTGCTCGCATGTAAATAATTATGGCAGAGGGTAAATTCCTCGATCGAATACTTTTTGCCAGGGGTAACCGAGTAGATGACCAAGAAAAGGGATGGATAACTTAGAGGTCCCTAAGTATAGAGAGGCTACAAGCTATCCTAAGTCCAAGTATGAAAGTTATACAGGATGTAACACGACAAATACATCAACCTCCAACAAGGTCGCAGTGAAAAATTCATGGGAAAAGTTCATGTAGTCATATGCCTAATTTGATCATAATAAACGATACTGATCAATGACAGCATACATTGGAGATGTACGATGGTACTTTTGAGTACCTTCTACGAAGATACATCAACAGACAATTCTGTAAAACGAGGAAGACCGGATCTGAAATTGCATCAACTTTTCGTCATCGTTTTTCAGTGCTGAAGCCACCCTTAAAATCTGGCGCACTTATTGGCGTTACACTATGTACAAAGGTAATCTGAACTACTGTCAATGTATTAAACATAATGTGCACTCCAGAATTGACAAAACGACTTCCAGCAAAAATGATTCTCAAAAACAATTTTAAAATTGATTTCATTTGCCTGCCTCCATAGTGGAGCCAAGAAACCCAAAGATATCTAAAGAAATAAATTTGTTGAATAATTCCTCTAGGATGCATCTTTACAATCTCAATAATCGTAAATTAAACATAATTATTTACTAGAATTCTTCGTCACGTAAGGGTATAGAACACCTCTACATAGTGACACTCGTTCAAGATCACTTGGCGCATGTGCAGGTTGTCTTTGAACTGATATAAGCCAGAAAGTAGTGAAATCGCATAAAAAAATAAGTGGAAGATTTAGAATCAAATTGTGTCGCCTGGGTTTATTCATCTTCCAGCATTTCCATAAATCGCGAACAAAAATAAATATTAAACTAAATAAAATTTGTTCAGAAATGTAGCATGGTATGAAAATTTTTGACTTGCTTTCTTATGTAAATTCACAGCTTTTCAAGTGACAGGATCAGGCCAGAGACACCTTGTACGTGATAGTTAAGGCTACAGATTGCATTCGACAGAGAAGTCACCTGGATCATCCAACAAAACAAGTCGTCGGCACGCGCGAACACCGAAAAGAAAATAAAGAAAAGATAGTGCTCACTGGCCAGAGTTTCTTCCGGACCGATCCCCTGAGAAATTTGTGGCGGCCAATTCGAGGAGATCCCGACTGTGTATCATCTGGTATTTGAATAAATCTTTTGACCTAGCCTCGTCCTAACGCGGTACACTGTCCACTCCTGACGAAACGAAACGAAAGAAAAACCGTCGTCAGTACGATCCAGCCTACACGTTCGTGTGTCCGGAGACTCAATACTGGCTGTGTTGTCAATTTATGGATTTTGTGTGTCAACAACAAACAAATCAATTCAACTAACTCTAGTGCCGGGAGCGAGGAATGCTGCCCAGGTGTGTTGGTGTGCGTTTGAATCATTCCACGCTAAATCGTGACAGAGATTCGATTCCATATGACGTAACGATCTAGAGTAATTAATATTAAGGGAAGTTGAAGTCGTCAGTTTCTTGGTTTTGCATTTGTTTATAAAATCGAAACGATGACTTAAGCTCACCCTAATATCAAGTGCGCCATCTCGTACCTGATTCTGAACAAAATACATATCTCTGACAACGTCCGCGAAGGATAACAGATTTAACGCGGAATGATCCGCACGTGTATGTGTGTATCTGTGCGTGTCTGTTAAGGAAAACAAAAAATGAAAGAAGCAAATTTACATGTTAAACTCTGATTATTGTTGTTTCTCACCAACGAGGTTCCAGTCATCGCCGCACTGTCTCGTGCCGGTTCCGCGTTTTTTCTTTTTCTTGCTCTTGCCGTTACTCGACGCCGCTATCGAAGCGTTTATCGCTTCCCGGACCGCCGTTTTCGCGCTCTGTACGGCCTTTATGCTCGTCTCTGTCCTCACCTTCGTCAGGGTCACGCTGGTTCCCTTCAGATTGATACCGTTCTCTGGTATCGGTTGACCGTTGGTCACCTTGCTGATCTGGATGTTAGCCAGATCGCTGAGAGTCGTGCAGTCTGGGGTCAGTCTACTTCTCAGTTCGGCCAGACTCGACGGGATAATACCGTTAGTATGTTTCAGATTCGGACCGTCGGTTGAGGTCCTCGAGGACAGGTCACCTTTCACTATGTAATCAGGCTTCGGAGGGGACGTGAGCCCCGCGTTGATGGCTTGTTGCAACGCTGGGCTCCTGATGGTCACCATGCCATTTTCGGACACTTTTATGATAGCTGCCTGCTGGGTCGGTGGGACCTTCATCGGACCAAACGCGGGGTTCCTTATAGTTACCATGTTCGTGTTAGGATTGTGCAGTATTCTGGCTGGTTCTTCGGTATGCTCGTTCACAAAGGGATCGTTGTTCTGCGCTGCTGTTTGATTGTTGCTGTTAGCAGAGTTAGCTGCATTTTTGTTCTTCTTTTTCTTCTTTTTCCCGGTGGTGCTTGAATTTTGTTGTGTCTCCTTAGGCACATCTATATAAATCGAAAAGGAAAGTTATACAGGGTGATTCAAGTAAGTGTACCATCTAAATTGCTTGTAAACTATCCGGTGTATGTAAAAATGGTTGAGACGAAAAGTAAAATAGAAACGGACATAATAACCTACTCCGTATAGTACTCACCTTTATCCGTGGGCTTGGGAAGTAGGTCTTGCTTCAGTTTCCCAGTGTCCACCACAATCACGTTGCCCCCCGCCTGAGGGCTCGAGTAACTGGATTGGACGCTGCTCATTGGAGCCGCGATTATAGTGGTTTGCTTGGGAGGGTTTACCGGCTTGGGCAACGGGGCTGACCTAATTGGCAATGGCTTGGCAGGGGCGTCGACCTTCGTTATTGTAATACCAGGCGGTAGCTTCAAGTTTTCAATGTTGATCTTCGAGTTCGCGCTGATGTCCTTGAACTGGCTGCTCAAAGGCGAGTTAACACGATCTGTAGCAACAGGTTGAATCTCGGAACGCTGCTTCACAGTTGACTGCGAAGGTACCTTACACTGTATCTTCTGATTATCATTTTTCGTTTGTTTACACGTCACGTTAGCACTCGCGTTTTTATTGCTCTTGTTGGAATTGAACTGGTTGCCTTTGTCTTGCTCCTGACCCTTTGTCTTCTTATTGTTTTCATTGTTGAGATTCGGAGACGACTTCTGGGAGACAGGCGTCTGTGGCGGAGTGTTTATTTTATTCTGTTTCTTGCTGGACACGTTTTGCTGCTGATTCTTATTTTTGTTCACCGTATTCTGCTGCAAAACATTCTCTTTGTTCTCAGTATTCTTCTTATCTTTCTTCGACTTTTTCGTCTCGGCTATATTCTGCTGTTGCACCTTCTTCTCGTCTTTTCCTTTAGTTTTATCGCTGTTTCCTTGTTTAACGTTCTTGTTATCACAAGTTTTATTTTGCGAATGTTGCTTCGAGTTGTTCGTCTGTTGAGCCTTATTACCCTGTTGCAACGAGTTGTTGTTATTACTGTTAGTATTGTTGTTGTTGTTATTTGCTTTGGTTTTCTTCTTCTTCCCGCTGATGTTCTGGTTCTGCTCGTTCTCCAACTTGGGAAGGGAGACCTCCTTGGTCTGTCCATTCACCAGCGTGAACAACACCTTGTCCTCAGCTGGCGTTTGACCCTTCAGCGTGATCGTGACCGTTGGTTCCGTGCTGTTCGACTCCATCACCCTCTTTATGGTGACCATCTGAGGCTGACTCTCGGCCTGAACCGGTTTCTTCATTTCCTTCGCCTTCGCTTCCTCCAGTTTCTTCAACTCTTTCTTCTGCTTCTTCCTCTCTTTCTTCGTCAATTTCTTCTCATTCAAGTCCACCGCCAGCAACTTCTCCGTACCATTCGTGTTACTTTTCGTGTTCGTACCGTTGGTACTTGTCAACGCCTTGTTATTCTTATTAACAATCTCAGCTTTCTCAGGTTTTCCGGTCAACTTATTCGTCTGACCAGCGGCCATCGTCTTCTCCGTTTTATTCGAATTAATACTTTTGTTCTTCGCGTTCGTATTCACAGGTGCAGCCTTCGTTTTGCTATTTATACTAATGGTACTACTACTACTACTGCTGCTACAGCTACTGCTACTAGTGTTGCTACTATTGCTACAAATTTCTTGCTTGTCTTTCTTTTTATTACTTAATTGCTTTACACTCGGCAACACTACTGGCGGTGACGTGGGTAAAATAGATACTTCGGGTAGATTACACTGAGGTAATAATCTTTGAGGAACGGGTTTCTGCGGATCTACGACTGTGATCGTCACTTCCGGTGTCTTTTTCTGTAATTCTATCAGTTTCTGTCTTTCCGCCTCTTGCCTATCTCTTTTTAATTTTTCTTCCACCTGTTATATAAGACAAATTATATTAAAATTATGTCGGAGAAGGTATGTCAGAGGGTTCTCGCACACCTCTAACAGAAACGTTTCGAATTTCTATTAACAAACCTTCCGCTGTTTCTGCCTGGCCTTCTTCTCCGCTTTCTTATTATTATCCTTCTTCCCATTCTGATTCCCTTCGATGAACTCCAACAACTCCTCCAAGTCCCTCTGGTCCCTCTGATCCTGTTGAACTGTTAAGGTAGCGGAGACTGGAGTATTAGATCTAGGCGCCGTGTTAGCCACTGTCTTCGTTTCCGGATTCGTGTTCGTCGACGACTCCGAGGAACTCTTTGAAGGGCTACACGTAGCTTTACATTTCTTGGCCTTCTTCTTGGTCAACAACTGCCTTAACCTTTCTCTCATTTCATTGTAATTCCTACTAACCGGCGCTACAGAAGGCTACAAGAAATTATTGAAAATAAAATCATGATTCGCCGAAATTGTAAAAATTTATCAATCAATTTTCACAATAAAGATTTATACTTACAACTCCGTGTCCGAACACTTCGCAGTAACAGCAGTCACAATGCCTACTCGAGTCTCTTTGTGCTGAACTACTGGTCGAACAGGAGTCCTCCTGACTGCTTCCGGAATCGGAACAATCACCGTCCCCGGAACTCACTGAAAGCGAAATATATAATACAATAAATTGCAATTATGAAATCGGGTACGAATAGAATTGTCGAGTGGTATACTAACAGTCATTACATGACACTCTTTTGATGTGCTCGACGTTGGCCTGTTTGTGACACGCGTGCGACGAATGAGCGTTGTGTGTGTGAGATCTGTGAGGGGGAGCCGCGTTTTTAACCAGGTCCGGAAGAGGTCCGTGCGTATGTGGTGGATGAGTTGTACCTGTTTGTAAAAATTCATACACCAAGTTTTACGAGGTCGTTGTACAATGGGGACTTCAATCTACAATTTTTTTGAGTTTTTACAACTAGGTGCCCTACACAACTTGATGCCCTATCAAATGGTTCATAGGCCGTTTAATTTGGTCCAAGGACATTTTGACCATCTTGACCGACTATACCGTTTGTTTTGAATATTCATAAAGAATGAGACTTTCTAAATCGATTTTTTGAGGTGCTCTCTCCAAGTTTGTTATATGAACGAATTGTTTGTAGCTGAATGGAACGATTCACCACTTACACCTACCCGGATGTGTTGGATGATTGTGAGCGGTGTTCGGCGTCTGTGTGGTCGAATGTCGAGTCTGCGTTTGAGCGGATTGCGTAGAACCAGATTTAACAGCCGGTTTACTTGGCTCGGGGTTAGTCTTCACGGTCGTCGGAGATACAGGCTTCGGATGGTTGTTCGCTGCAGCCGTTTCAGGTACAGCTAACAATATTATCAGCGTTCATAATTACGGTAACGACAAAATTTCCGTTGGTATTTTCATAATTACATTTCGTTAGGCAGGGACATGTGTCCCATTTCCGTTTCGAGTTCAATAAACACGGACACGGAGGATTCTCTAATACTTCTTTCTTCCGCTCCGTTATTTCCCTAACGTGCTGATACACGCACGAACAAGGCTGCGGCTCGGTTCTTAGATCAGTATCCTCCCGTGTACTTTTCACTTCGATCCCATCGATCTTCGTCTCTTTCGACTCAACTGGATCCGCTTTTTTCTTCACCTGCGTCGCCGAACAATTCGCTGTGTCTTCTAAAAGTGTAATTCGAAGCAATAACTAGCATGATTCGACAGAGAATCATTTAATTACCTCGTCCCAAACGATACTTTACCTAAAAAGCCATTAATGAGTTGTGAAAATGGATTTTCTATTGGTAGTCCTATACTTTCGGTGTCGCTTTTATTCACCTGCGGATTAATACGGTTAGTTAATTTGGGAAATGGAATAATGTTAATGCGATGTAAATTCTTCTCACGTTAGACACTGGAGATCCTGTACACGTGTGAAACTCGCAACATTTCCCGTCTTTTGCGTTGCTTTCTAGGCACCCTCCTTCGCTGTGAGTCCTGCAAAGCGAATTTACAATTAATAGGAGTTTCAGCGCTTCAGTTAGATGGAGCAGAAGCTGAGATAATGTGTTGTTTAAAATTAGTGAACAGTTTATTATGAAACATAAAATTATCTTTGAAAATCTTTGAATGAATATAACGCTTCAGCTGCAAATGCTAGTTGAATTATCTTACCCATTCGCATAAATAGCCGTAGCCACAGCGTCCGCCGTCTCAGCCACTTTATAAAGTTGGTCTTTGTTCAAATCGTCTAACAAGATTTGTACCATTTCGGCAGACGAAGGCATATTCAACGAATCCAGACTAAAGTCCGGAGTTGGACTTATTGGCCTACTATCCATTTCAGTGATAGTAACTTTCTCCTGCAACTCAAGTGTCGACAATTGACCATCGGCTTCTGGCAATTCGCTGTAACAAAAGTACAACACTGTAACACTAATCTAAAAACTTGGAAGAATTTTGTTTCGTATTATATCACAACGTACTTTCCGCTATCGAGCGACTTGTTCGACATACGTTGCTCCATAAATTTCCTAGTCACCGAAAACAATTCCCAAGTATTCCATATTTGCCTAAGGCTGGTCATTCGAACTGCTTGTTCTGCACTGAAATGTGTGCTGTTTATGAAACTCTGATCATACATTCATTCACCTGCGCTAAAGCCACCGAACGCTTCTGCTCGCATCAAACAGAAAATAATCTCTGAAACTGCTTACTTGTATTTGTCCATCCATGGTTCAGTGTCCGGCCACAGATCCCTGATTTTCGTCATTTTATCGTCAAACGCTAAATACCGATGTACAAGACCTTGATACTTCGAGTCTTTCAAAGGCAATAGTTTCCTTAACTAAAGAAACAAAGAAAACATTTATTCCTGACTGTACTGTTCGGTTATTTTACTATGGCGTTTTCATATATTTACCTCTCCGATAAAAGGAGACAAATTATTTTGTAACATCGGGTCATCGTATACATAGATCTGATATAACTTTTTAATGAAACAGTCCCACGTGAACTTGCACAAATAACCTTTCAAAGGTTTTACTAATTCAGAAATTTGTGATGCTGTCGATATCAATGCATCATAATCATCTAAGAGACCTGCACATATAACACATATGTGTAAGGTCAGTTACATACAGTGGCTAGAAAAGTTTTGTAATCTTAATATAAAAGCTGTTCAAGCTACCTGTAAGAAAAGTTTCTGCTAAATTATTTACACTATGATCACGTAGAATAGCTATCAATCGAACTTTTACTTCTACAACAAATTCTCGTGCCTGACTCACTAGCCTCATGGATAACTGTTCGGAATCCCAATTGCACAGCCTGAAAAAGATAAATCATATTTAAATATACTGAATTCGTATCAATAGAAACCGTGGGTAGATATCATTCCTTGAACTTACTGTAAAACAATCTCATGCATATTGTCCATAGAAAGTGCATTCTGTGGTAACTGCAAGCTTCCCGGATTATGGGAGGCTTCCAGAGCAACATTGAAAGAGGCACGCATATACTGTTGCAATTCTGTCCACAGGTTTTGGAACTTCATGAACTTCTGCAATTCCTCCCTACACAGATCTCTGCAATAAAAATGAATCATGTTCAAATTCTCTGTTTTTTCGTTCAATACAAAATCACTTGAAAATGACGATAGTTACCTTCTTACTTTATACGTGTCCCTTTGCACATACCCAGGATCCCTTGCACCTTTTATGAAAGCATTCACTGCATTCATGTCTATTGCCACATTCTGGAAGCAGAACAATCGATAATAATCAACAGCAGAAAAGCACAACAAAATATTCTATTCGAAACCAAATTTTTTACAAAATTCTTTATAAGAATTGTCTTGAATTGTCATTAACATAACGAATACAACATATTACAACTTGTATCTGATATAATCACAGTTATAAAAAATAAGCAAATGAAGTAAAAAATATAGAAGAATGAAAACATATTACAATCTAATAGTACTATCTTATATTAATATTGTATACACAAAATTCACATTCTATTTAATGGAGCAGTACGTAATGCAACTTTGACATTGGAGTAAAACTAAGGATCTTTCAGAAATCCTTCTTATTCAGCATGGTTTATGTTCTTCACGTCCAAAAAGAGTGAAAAACATCGTATTGACACAGTGACAATGAAAAAAACGAGTGAAACGTCGACTCGAAGTACGTACGCGTGATGTCCGAGGTTCGGCGACGAGTTAACTCGTCATGCGCGCTGGAGGCGCATTTCCCCGATGACGAGTTAACTCGTCTCCCCGGTGTGAACAGGTTAAGATAGATGGAAGAAGAGGACTCAGAGTGTAGAATATTAATGTATACTAAACCCATCGTTCTTCCGCGAAAGTAATATCGATGGTTTATGATCGATGGCACTCGGAGGGGGTGCAATTACATTGGGTGATGGTGAACGTACCGCGTCAGGGACCAAGTCCGCGACGACAGGCGACCTGACAGCGTCACTTTCGTAAGCGTCGTCCAGGTCCACCTCCTGTCGCGTTTGCTCGTCGTCTGCAGCGGTGCGGGTGTCGCGAGGTACATCGTCTGCGTGTTTCTTGGCAAGAACGTCACCCATCGCTACTACGTTGCTTTCTCTCGTCCTATTGCATTGACCGTCCTCGCCGTCGCTGCCGCTCATTCTATCACCGCGTGGTGCAACTGGTACACCAAGTGGATCGTTCGCGAGCACTCGAACCGGACCACACGGCAATCGATACGGTTTTTCACGGGTTTTACTTGGAACCGCGTAAACACCTAAACCGCATTCAATCAACATTCGCTCAATATGGCGTCTCGCGTGCTCGTCCCACAGTTCACCGCCCTAACACCAGGCGACGCGTTTTGGCGATTGCGCACAGTCTTAGACCATATAAACCTATAGACACGACACAGATAATTTTTCTTGAAGAAAAGATGAACTTCAATGAACTTGGATCAACTTGGATGAACTGAATTTGTGACGTCACATTTTCCAAAGATGTATAAACTACGTTTATATATATGCTCACGGACCATAAGGACCAGTCGTAAGGACAATGCCTACGCTTGGCTTTATGGGGGCAAAGGTACACGGAAAGAATGGACAGGATAATTTCAAAGAATTTAGAAATATGTATAACTATTTTAGGAATCGATATTTGATTCTGAAGATTAACAACATTTCCATATTATGCAGGTTACAGAACGTTTTTTACATATAAATCGATCACATTTACAATATTTTAATTACTGTTATTGTATCGGCGTCGGTCTACCGTGTCAGCCATTTTGAAATTATCTTTGGAATTATCTTGTGACATCACATTTTCACTGATCTTTTCTTCACTGGATTCTCGGCTTTCCTATACGCATACTATACCTATATATAGTTCATGATATAGTCTAACAATAAGTGCAAAAGCGCACACTTCGTGCGCAAAAAAGTGATTCGATCAATGGACGATAATCAAAAAGTAAGGCACATTGCGCGACTCGATGATTTGATAACGCGCTCTCTTCTCTTCCTAAAATTATCGGTCAAGTTGAATGTTTTTTATATTACAACTTCGGTACCATCCTTTCGAGAACCTCTCATTTATTTGTGTGAACCATAAATCCCGCTGCTAAAAACCTATAGCGCCATCTACAAGAAAAACGTTCGAGTGAGTAGACAATCTACTCCAATAATTTGTCTGTGGAGCTACAATATCACGTTCTTCTTGCTAGATGGCGCCATTATACGTTTTAGTTTGGCGGTATATTTAATTTCAATTCTGGCTGTGCCTAAAATTTGTTCTCAATATATAAATACAATATAAATAATTTAAATTAAACACATCGCATTTGAATCTATATATATACTGTTTCATTTATTCCCTGTACAAAAATGTATTGTTAGAATAAATATCATAATCATTGACACAATGATTGTCTCTTTGGTTCCGTAGACTAGAGAAGATAAAAAATCAATCAACAATATTGTAATTGTTAATATCAAGGCATTATTTCGTAGTGATTCTTCACTTTATAAACTCTTCTTCTTGAAGCACATCTTACTTACGTTTATTCTAATTTTAAGATATTATTAATTTCAGCATCCAAATCTGAAATTTCTGATACTGACTCCATATACAATGCTTCTGCTGTTTTATCCTTTGAATTACGCGGAGCCGGTCGTGGTACCGAATTATTTAATTTAGAATTTAATGTTGATCCTTTAAGCGAACTTTCTAAAAGTGAACTTATATTTGTAGACCTCATTTTTGGAGTATCAATGTTTGGACTTTGTTTATCTTGTATATATTTCGAAGAAAATATCGTTTCAACTGATCCGACAGGCTTTTGTCTCACCATACTTAACTAGAAGTAAATATATTTGTTTAATATTATACAAGATTAAACACGCTTTATAAGTTACCTTTTCTTCGAGTTTTCTTGATATTTCTGCGATTTTATCACTTTGTGACGTTTTCAGCACTATGTTACTTGTATTTTTGAAGCCTTCTTTTTCTGATAAGTGTTTTTGTTCATCAAAAGCACTATATAAATAAAAAATTATACATGAATTTTAAGTATTATTAAAAAATGTTGAAAGTAGATCGTTTATACCTCAAGATGTCCCAGCTTTTCTTGTGTGATTGATCTTTTTTATCATCATAATGAAATGAACTTTCTGAGTCTACTTCATCTTCCAGATCGAAATTAACTTTCTTCTTTATTAAACTGTTCGATGATCCACTTGCAGATTTTAAAACACTTTTATTGTGTTTTGGAGATATTGAAATGTTTTGAGACTCTAACTGCATATTTGAATTATCAATATCTTCATTCCGAATGGGTCTAACATCTAACATAGTTTTGCTATCTCTGGTTTGATGATGTGCAGACTCAAACAGAGATTTCATTTTGCTCAAAGAATCTTGTGGTTGCGGTGTATTGTCTGCTAATTTGGTTAAACTCGAAGACACTTCTACTAGACTCTCCATATTTTTGTAGCTCGAGATCTTTGCAGGTCTTACAGACAATAATTCCTTTTCATTTTCATTTCTAATCGAGTCGTCACTTTCTGGAGAAGAATATAATTTTCGATCCGGCGCTTGCAAAATGGAGACAGAAGTTCCTGAAAAAATAATCATTTACTCTTTTAAATACTCAAAAAATCAATTCACAAAACGTATTAATTACCAGAATTTTTCCTATCTCTAAATGTTTTTATTGGCGTTGATTTAGCATTACGTTCGAATTTATCTGAAATTTCTGTTTTCGAATGTTTAGAATGTTCTGCTCCTTTTCTGTCTTTAGAGATTTCCTTTCGAACTTTCTGAATTATTTTCGATTTCATCTCATGATACTTTGGTATCCTCTAAAACAGTTAATATGAAAGATTTTTCCTCCTATAGATAGTTTTAACACTAGGTTTACAGGACACGTCAAAAAACGTTTCTATTACCTTCATAGAAATCTTTTGATGATGCTTCAGGATATCCATTTTCTGTTTAAACGTAGCCTTCGGTATTCCCTGCCATTCCGGATCTATTCCTATATCTTTCAATTTCTGTTCAAATGCATCTAATAAATTTTCCCGCAGTCTTTTACGTGATACATTATGTTGTATTGTCTTTTTAGCTTTCGAATGAATTGGTGGAGTTGATTTACGATTATTTACTGGAGAGTTATTATTAACCATAGTAACACTTTCGGATACAGATCGAGAACTTGACTCAGAAGTGACCGACTCTAAATCCGTTTCAGAGCTTACATCTTTCTTTGAAGTTTCTGAATGTATGCTATTTTTCGTGCTAGATAAAAATCTATTATATATACTTCTATCAAACATATCTTCCAATTTTTTCGGCGTAGACTCATTCAACTCGCTTTTTATAATAAAGTGATCATTTTTCTCACGGTTTGTGTGCTTTACTTCATTAATAGTCCTCTTTTCTGATTCAGAGTCTTCAGACTCCGACCCATCACTTGTAGTAGAACCTTTTAAATCTTTTTCCACGATCTTCTTATCATCCAATTTTTTGTGCTTTACTATATCTTTACCTTTTTGTTTAATACTTGCTTTGTCTTCGTACGGAACATCTTTCTTTCCAGATTGTACCATGTGAACGGTTTCCGTAAATTTATTTTGTGGTTTCACTGAAAACACCTTCTTTTGCAATTGTCGACTCGATGTATCATCGAAGTCCTCTACAATTATTTGCTCCGTTTTCGCGTCTACATAATCGTTTTGTTTAAAATCTCGTTTCTCTGGTTCTTTTACATTTATTTTGAATTGATTTGCTACCATAGATTGATCATGTCCGTCTGATAGCTTATCACAATATCTATTTTTCTCGTTCAATTGCGAAATGCTTAGTTCATTAGACAAGGAGTGGATCCGTTTACTTTGTTCGGTTAATATATTCGATTGATTCGCAGTTTGACGCTCCAAATCGTTAACTTTAGACTCATATTCGGTTCTCATGTTCTCAGCTGCTCTCTGTGTTTGCTTTAGCTCCATCGTGAGTCTCTCAACATCATTATGATGTTGATTTTCTAGCTGTTCAATCTTCGACTTCCAAAAATTTTCCTGTGTCTGTAGTTTCGCTTGCACATTTTCTATATCTGGAGTTAGCTGTAAAATTGCAATATAAGAAATTAGCTTAAATAAACCTTGCAAAGCAGCGTTTACTTACTCTTTCGAACAACTGATTCCTTAACTTCTGAAATTCTTTTTCCTGCTGATTCATTAATGTATGTACACTTGTTTCTGATGTCTTCTCGGAAAGTATTTTCTCTTTCTGTCTTAAGCTCTGTTAAGGAACATTTGTTCATTAAATGATAAATAGTATTATAATTTCTTCCTATCTTATACTTACATGTATCTCATCAAAGAGCATAGTTTTCAAACTTCTTATTTCCTCTTGGTATTCTTTATACCCTTGGTTTTCCTCAGGCTTATTATCATGTTTAATATTTTCAACTTCACTTTCGGAAAGTCTTTGATCAGAATCTCTAACTCTTTTTTTCTCAGGACCCTTTTCAGATTCGTTCCTTATTACTTTCTCTGTCTCATTCAGTCTTTCCTTTAAGTTTTTTATCTCATTATGCAGTTTTTCTGTTTCGCTACGATAATGATCATGTACAGGAGAGGAAGTCATACATAAGTCGGACATGTACGCGTGTCTTCTTAAAATGTGACCACTCAAAAACATTGAAGATATAAATGTTTTCGAGCAGTGTGGGCACTAGAAAGGAAAATGGACTTTACATATATAGAAATTGTAGCAAGACAGTATACAAAATAACATTATTACCTTAAAAATTTCACCACTACTATCTCCAATTTTAGTTTCTATTAACTTACTCCTATCCTTTGCCTTCTCTTTCAGGTGCTTTACCACTTCCTCTAGAGTTTCAATTTCTTTCTTTAATTTAACATTCTCTTCTATCTTTGACTTCAGTTCGTCTTTCAATATTACTACGCTATGATCTAAATACTCTTTGCAGTACAATAAATATTCAACTGCCAATTGTGCAAGGCGGAAGAGTTTTACAAAACTAGAATCCAAAATCTTAATGTCGTATTCGCTTTCTAAAGAATAATCTATGACACTGTTTATATTATCGTCGATCACATAGAAATCTCTGTCTCTTATGATGCGATCTATATCAATGTTGCCTGAAATCATAATCGTATCAAACATATATAAAAATTAGGTATATACTGTGCTCATATAAACAGTGTAAACATACTTATACGGTTCCAGTCTACTCGTATCCTGGACTTGTGCATGTTAAAATAAAAACCTGATTCCCTGGCCAGTTTTGGAAAATCATGACACCATTTGGTGCCACCGCGAAATGAAAATGCCATTTTTATTTATTTACAAATTTCGTTATAATACGTGTTTGTGCATTGTTTAAAATTACTCTCGTAGAACTACCGATTATTTGAAAATACAAAACGACGAAAGGCAGTGAATGATCGTATTACGATCAGCATTATTGTTACTGCATTTAAAATGAAACAATTCCATTTCACGAAGGAAGCAATAAATAATATAACCACCTATTGTATTTGTACATTTCGAGGTTAAAAATAATTGATGTAAACAAAATTTAACAGGTGTGACAGTGACAGTGTGACAGGCTCCGACAGGCTCCGAGGAGTGCCACCTATCTAAATATATACAACTTATTAATTGGTGGTACTCTTTTTTTTTTACAAATTATATTTTTCCGTAGACAATCCAAGACGAGAAAAGTTCTTGACATAAAATAACAGGTTCAGTATAAAAATCCAATAAAAAATACATTAATAATTCTGAAAATTAGTGGATATAATTATGTACATGACAACTATTTATATATAAATATAATTTTTGCAACATGACAGACTATTTTATATAACAGTCTAATTTCAGGTAATGCGATTTTCAATTGAAACTGATATAACGATTGGAAATTTATACGATTAGAGTAAATGTTATAAAACAGATGGGATGATGTGCAGAAAGAAATTTCTGCTTTCTCATTTGAGGTCGTACGCGTTTTAATAAATCCATCGTGTCGTCGCGTCGAGTTGCATAAATTTAATAATAAGGAAAAACGATGGCTTTCAAATATAAATCGCTGATTGGCGAGGAAAGGAATGGCGACGCACGACACGAGACATAATTGGTCGTCGGCCGCATAAAAATGTCTGATAGGTTCGTTCACATTCGTTTAGCGTTCTTGATTTTCTGTGCCTTTCGTGATCACGCTCACGCTTCCCCTCGACCGGTACCTCCATCTTGTTTGTTTCATCAATAGATGTAGTGTGAGACTATTCGAGGCGATTAAATATTGTTTTAAAGTGTTTTTATACGGGTCTCGCAAACGTTGAACGGTAATCAGAGCTGTGAACATGTCTCACGGCGGTAGGAACGAATGTAGAATTTACGTGGGTAATTTACCGCCCGATATAAGAACCAAAGACATTCAGGACCTTTTCTATAAATTCGGTAAAGTTATCTTTGTTGATTTAAAAAATCGTAGAGGACCGCCGTTCGCGTTCGTCGAATTCGACGATCCAAGGTACGCAGAACAAATTTATGATTCTACAAACTATACCTACTTTCCCTACATATCATTTAGTATTATCGGATATTCCAATTATCCGTTTCTTATCTTTCTATTTTTTTCAGCGAGAATAGTCTTATTATTTACCTTTGCATAGCCTTTAGGAATTCAAATTGTATTTACTGATCTTCGAAATTAATTACGGTTTATTAAGATTAAATTTTGGATAAATATTTATTGAAAATATACATGGCGTCTCAGGTTGTAATGGTCAAACTTGGTCGATATATTCCACAGGTTGAAATAGGAAGAAAATGTTATATAATCATAAGTGGTTTCATGATTTCTTAAAAAGTTATAACAAAAATAATGCATATGAAACGGTAACAGATTTGTAGTTATCACAACAATATGTGGAGATAGATGAACAATATTTACATGTAGTTTGTCTATGTAAGCTGTAATTATACTCATTTTCTTATCTAGACCGATAGAATTTAGTGGCTACACTTGATCATTAAAACTTGGAGCACCCTGTACAAAATGAAACATGCAGTACATACGATACCTTGTTTACAGAGATGCCGAAGAGGCAGTGCATGTAAGAGACGGATACGATTATGATGGTTATAGATTAAGGGTTGAATTTCCAAGGGGAGGTGGACCTAGTAATAATTTCCGAGGTGGTCGTGGAGCCGGTGACACTGGAAGAGGTGGCCGTGGTGAAATGAGTAATTCTAGAGGTCGTGGACCTCCAGCTAGAAGATCTCAGTACAGAGTGCTTGTTACTGGATTACCACCATCCGGTAGCTGGCAAGATTTAAAAGATCACATGCGTGAAGCCGGTGATGTATGTTTTGCGGATGTTTATAAAGATGGTACGGGGGTTGTTGAGTTCTTACGATACGAAGACATGAAATATGCTGTGAAGAAGTTGGACGATTCCAGATTTAGGTCCCATGAAGTAAGTTACATGCTGAATAATTAATTGAATCAAAACTATTAGCATCTGTATTACGAGAGTCTGTTTTATTTGCAGGGTGAAGTAGCCTATATTCGAGTGAAAGAAGATCATAGCAGTGGTGACAGGGGGCGCAGTGAAGATAGAGAGAGAGGACGAAGTCACTCGCGAAGCTACAGCCCACGGCGTCGTGGTTCACCCACGTATTCACCATTACGGCGTAATTACACGCGATCAAGATCTCGCTCCAGATCTCGTTCATACGACTAGTGTGTACGTATATGTTTCACATGGTAATATAAGTAAAAGGCTTATCGATATTTGCTTTACCATGTTTCATTATTACTGATTTGAATTTCACTTAAAGACACCTTCCAATCCAAATCGATTCTGTACAAATTATGAAATTATTACTCTTCACGTTGCTTGAATTTAGTAATTGTATTGTATGTAATGTATAGTTAGAGCACGGTTCGTTTTACAAAAACTATTTCTCAATAATTTCGTCATTTCTTTCTGTTTTATTATTTTATTTATCAACTGATTATTTTACGAAGATGTATCTGAAGATTATTCATTATTCGACTAAACCGGAAATAGTGATGAGACTTTTCTAACAGTGGACACTAACATAACGTTTTGTAACGTGATGACATTGTTGTCATTATTCTCGTTGCTGAAATAAAGAGGAATCGTGCTCGTATTAATTGCATATTATTGTTGATGGTACACTGATTAGAGTTACTTTTACGTTTAAAAAAGAAAATACATTCCTTTGTGTATTTTACAATTTATTTTGACACCACAAGTACATTTGAAATGTGTAACAATTTTGAAGTATTACGAATGAGAACCTAAAACGCAGTGACTAATATAACCAGTCGTTTAATCGGTATTCACATGGATAAGTACCTTTTGTTGTATAATTACCAATATTATATCTATGTTCAAAGTGAATGTTCTCATTTAACGGATTAATATGTGATCATTCTCATTGCACTGCACAACATCACAATTGGTAAATGTACGAGAATACTTAACTTGATGTGAATACAGCGTTTGATTGTCGTTTTACATTTATTTATTCACAGTTGCAGTGTTGAGAGAACAGCACAGTTTTAAGCATATTTAACATCTAAAATTCATTCAGGCTTCTAATACTAAAAAAATGCTTGACATGAAAATTTACGAAGCTAACATATTGTTTTTTCTTTTATTGTTGATTGCTCAAAATTATTCTGTACATGTTTAAGAAAAAGGAAACAATGCTATGAAATAAGTACATATTTCTAATATGTATATATGATCTGCAGACAGGAATATGATACGGTACAATGAAAATTGATTCCATTCTACGAAAAGATTTGTTAAATTCATTCAGGCTTCTAATACTAAAAAAATGCTTGACATGAAAATTTACGAAGCTAACATATTGTTTTTTCTTTTATTGTTGATTGCTCAAAATTATTCTGTACATGCTTAAGAAAAAGGAAACAATGCTATGAAATAAGTACATATTTCTAATATGTATATATGATCTGCAGACAGGAATATGATACGGTACAATGAAAATTGATTCCATTCTACGAAAAGATTTGTTAAATTCATTGAAAAAGGTACATCTTCTTAAGAGAAGCATTAATTTTATCAGATAAATCGTGTGTACAGACAAATACATCAAGGTTGTTTACACGGCTCATCGTCGTTCAAATTATCACAAAAGTTAGTTTCCGTTTTGACTATATAATGATGACAATACAACATACTCCATGTGCTGAAAATATAATATCTAGAGAATGTAATACATCGATAACCATCAAACGATGGTACATATAAGGCATAATGTTTGATAAACGTAGGTGAAAAGATTTATTTTTTGCTAAACAATCGATAATCATACAACCAGTTCGTTTTTTTCGAAAGAAGAAAATTCTCACAGGTATCTCTTATTATGTATTCTTCTTGTTTACTCGATTCAGTAACAGATTAAAAATACTTTCTTCCGTGTATTCAAGTGTTCTTTAACGACGATCAATCAGGCCACTCTTTTGGTTTAAAGAAGAGACTATGTACTACTATACGAGAGAGAGACATAATAACTGAACCTATTATTGTTACGAATAAAAAACTAACATATCTGTTACAAACGTATGGATAGATCCTGTGAGACATCCATATTATAGTAAATTTTAAGTTATACACGACTTATCTAGAGAAATGTGTTTTTACCGTCAAATGATTTCATTCGTATCGATCATGATACTTTTCCCACCACACACATTTCTCGGTTGACGTTTTCCTTTTCGAGATCAGAACAATTTTTTATCCGTTACGTCTGACGCCAGAAAAATATGCATTCTGAAATTCTTTACGATACATTCGAAATGGTGAAGGAAAACAATGATTTCGTGTATTCTTGAGACTATTATTATTGCAAATAAATACCGTGACTTCCGCCCGCGTTTGCAACTTCAAAAAAAGATATTTCGCGTTGAACACCCGCAAAATGTGTCGCTTCGCAAAAACAATTGCTCAACCGTTATCGCATTCATTCGTTCGCCCGTGAGTCACCGGTGTTGCATTTGCAATGGTAAAATTTTATATATAACATTAATGCATATTGTATAAGGGACTAATGTATTTTTTCTTCTTTTGTATATTGGATTGGATTATAAACACAATGAATGAAAAACTGAAATCGACACGATCTTGCTTCTTGGATGGATATAATACACATTCGCTTGACGGTGGGATGAGATGGAATGCGTTTTGGATGGATTTTGTATGGAGCATATATTATAAAAAGGATTAAGACGTATAAAAAAAATGGGAATGAAAATAATGAGACAGAGTAAGGATACTTTCAAGAGGAAGTTCAGGATCAGGAGAGGAATATCGGATAATGAAAGAAGGGATCCATTTCATTCAAGGATTCTCAAATTAGCTGGATTTTCATCAGAAAACGTTGGCAAATCCATTTACAAGGATTCGAAACGATATCGTTCCGTGTAGTTTCCTTTTTTGCATTGCCGGGCAAACTAAAGCGACCTTATATAATATTCTCCAGATCGTGGTTTACAATAGAGCAGTGTTTTTAATGTTGACGAACTAAACACTGAGGGAATGATCGAAACCGTGACACGGGACACCCGGTAACGAACAGCTCTTTGGGACAGTGATTTTCATAACTTTTTTCTCTTACGTTTTTTTCCGAGACAGTCCGGAACTGGTAATGGGAGTATATGTAAACCTTGCGCAAATATTTTGTTTTTCGCCGAGCAGCTCCGGCCTCCGCTGTTTTCGTAAACGGGAGTATTACAATCGTACGGTTTTGTCGTTCCGGAGACAATAACTCTAAGCTTCTTCCGAAGGAATTCCGGTTAACCAGACTCATTCATTCATCTGTATAAATCGGCGAGAATACGAGATACGAGAATAAAAAAAAAGACTGTTTTCAACACGCGAGAGGAGGATGAACCACTCCTTCAGCAAGTCTTCTTCGGTTCTCGTTGACTCGTACAACGAGGGTTCGCTGTGTAATAGGAAGTTCTGCGGTTTAGCATTCCTCAGGATCCAAAGGAGAAACAGGAGAAAGTGTCCCCATATAAGGAAAACTGTCGCGATTTCTGTAAACTAGCCCTGGCTCACAGCCTTCCTTCCACTTCCGGAGTCACAGCCTCGTCTCCGAACTGTTCTTCTCTCGACTATATATCTCGATCTTGGATTGCATTATTGATCGATCGTGTGTCCTGTCTCGATAACGAACTATCATCGTCCGGGAAACTATAACGCGCAAGAGGATAACGTTCGGATTATTCGTTCGGATAAACTATAAAAAAACAGTATCTAAACGGAATATCCTTCATCTGTTAACAAGGAGCGGCTCTCCCCTAGTTGTAGAGGATCTCCCGGGACAAAAAATCTCTGTAAAATGAAAGACAGGATTCGGCAAAAAACGGTGGGATTAGGATGCTGACGGAATTAATTAGCGTTCATGATGGATTCTTTGGATGTGCGGATGTATAAAAAATATATATATATAAATATATATTGGCTCTGGATATAGTCGCCGGATCGTGTGTTATAAAATGGATCGCTTGGATCTTTTGACCGGATACTGCTCTCAGGATTCATGCTCAGGATCTGTAAACGGATTTGGATTAACGGTGTGTCGATCTCTGATCGAGCATGAGCCTCTCGCTCATGCTTCAAATAGGTTCTCACGGATTTCTCGCCTAGGTCGGATACGGGATTTGGACTTGCACTTAGCGGGATCAATACATACAGGATATAGTCGGATATCATTTTTCACGGATCGAAAAACGGATGTGATCACTCGCTGTAAGGTATTTGATCATGTTTAATATCTGACGTCCCTTCGATATATATACTTACACAGACACACATGTACACAACATATAATATTTTTCTGCATGCATCTCTTCTAAACGAACAGTATTTATATACCGCCCACTAAAAGTCCCACTCTATTTGATTTTGTCACCAGAACAATTTGTCTTCCATCAGAAACTAACTTAAATAACAACAGACGTAGAACGTTGTCTGTTCGAATGAATATTTAAGTGTGTTTGACCTAATCGTTCATGTCCTTTACGTTCAGCTTTGAAACACCGTTTGAGCCCCCCACCCCCCAGAAAGAACATGCTCGAATTTTTTGGCAGATTGAGTGTCTGTCCCCTTGCCTCACCTCCGAAAACCACTTTCTCTCTCTCTGGTAGTATTAACCTTTCCAAGATAGCATCCACCATTTTTTTCCACCCATCGCCAAATAGAGAATTAATAGTCACATCTTGGTATTTACGTTCTTTTTTCTTTGTTCCTCGGCGATATAGATTTTACAGAGCTCCTGATCGTTGATATCGAATCGGGAAGAAACAATAAACGATATGGTTTGTTGCCATTCACATGTTCTTGGATATCCTGAACTCCTTTCCTCAACTAATGTGTATTATTCTAAAGTATTTCTTCTTTTTTTTAATTATACCATTGGTATTTAGTTGACTTTCTTTTTGTGTGTCTGACGCAGGATTTTAGAGGCAAATAGTCTCATTTTCTTTCTATAGAATCTATTATAGATCTCTCGTTTCTTTTAGTTTTATTTGCAAAATGTTCCAGTTTGATTTAATCGAAGAAAATATATAGATTATTGTGATCCATTAATTATTAAGAATTACTTCTATCGAAGATTTATCATTCATGTTTTTTAATCGGAATATTATTCATATTTTTTTCTACCGCAATACAATGTATTGGAAAAACAATTTTGTTTTCAAAAAGTGGGGATTTCAATGTATAATAGGGATTCTGGAACATCCATATCATTAGGTGAGTAACATATGATATGAAGACAAAGAAGTGTAATGTTATTAATCTTCTGTTATCAGTAAGTCCGTTTGGATGATCCATTGAATCAAGAGAAGAATATGCTTCTACTGGTCTTGGATACATAACTAATTGATAAAGTAAGAGTTTCGTAAGATTTGATCTTGTACCTTATATCGTTGATATTAATTCGAGTCTTCATTTGATGCTGTTCTTAAATACATTTTATAAAGGCTTCGATTATTGTTTCAATATGTACATGTGAATAAAATGTCCTTGTTCTTCTGGAACCACGATTGTCTTTCGCGACAGGGTTTTTCAAATCATTCGATTCAAGATCATTAATCTTTTTGCAACTTGAATCTAATTATTTGAAAGACTCCACTTTAGTTTTCTCACTCCTAAATAGTCCGACAATTGATGACAATAAAAATTATACACGAATCCAGTGTATAATTTTATTAGCCGTACGTTATCAGCCAATATCACGAAAACATGACTTCGCTCTACCAGCATTATTATCAGATTACAGATCTTTATGCAAACTCCAACATCATCTTGGAAAGCGAAGATTTGTTTCACTAATCAGAAAAATCCTAGCATAAAGATCTGCACTCTGATAGTTAATATATTATATTGCAACAGGAATTAAGGTTGAATTTTGCAATATCTAAAGGAAGTATCGTGCAAGTTGTTTATTTGCAAATGTACAAAGTGTCAAGTGACATAACGTTTTACGGTAACCGGGCGAGAAAAGGAGTCCGTTGTTCAAATCTCACATCATTTCACGAAGGGGTGTGATGACCATATCTCTGATAAGCACGTTTTCTGGGGTCTGCATCGCGAAGAGGATGCAGTCGGCGACTTCCTTGGGTTTCAAGGCCATCTGTGGATTCTCCTTCAGGAATTGGGCTGTCATGGTGTTCTCCATTAAGCCGGAAGAGATAGACTGCGACAAGAGGGAAATGTTCTTTAATCATCAGGATCTACAGCTAGGAATATAGAGATTGCAATAAACTGGGAAGCTCACCATGACTTTGATGTTGGATTTGAACTGTGCTAATTCAGTGCGGAGGCAGTCAGTCATCGTGGTCATCGCGATTTTGCTGGCAATGTAGGCTGGGGACCATGGCAGCTCGCAGGACATGAGCATCCTCCATGAGTAGACGTCGTTGATGTTTATGATCATACCGTTGTCCATTCCTGGAAACATAATGCTCAGTAATGCTTCACCGGGAAACATCCTTTACCCACAAACTTAGAAAATTAAAAAACTTTGAGGACACCTATAAGTATGTATTACACAATTTCTTTGGCTGCTCAAATTTTGTTACAGGGCTTTTTCATTTTCAAAGCATTGATTTTTTTATTGCACTGTCTTTATAAATATATGTGTTGTAGAGTATGTGTGCAAAAGAACATGGTTTCATGTTTTAAGTACTTTTACAAATACTAGTAAGTACAAAAACCCAATTCAAAGCAACATTCTAATTTCATTGAAACAACTCTCAGAAAGGCATAGAAAATGACGCATAAGATTTATGTACCCCTTCAGTTAACTTTCTATCTTTTCCATTTTTATAGGAATATGTTTCTAGCCATTAGAGTATTCACCCTTCTTCCTCATCATCTTCAGGGCTTCCTTGGTCATGCACGTAAGTCCCAGGAGGTTCACGTCCAGGATCTTCTTCCAGTCCTCCATGTCACTGCTCTGCATTGTCATCTTCATGTTGATAGCAGCGTTGTTTATCAGGATGTCGATAGATCCCAAGTTCTTCTCAATCCACTCCAAAACGCGGAGGATGTCGCTCTGGTTGGTGAGGTCGCATTGAAGAGGGTAGTACTTGCCTGGCTTGCTCTTCAGCTCGTCAGCGAACAGCTTTGAAAAAGAAAGGGAGTGTTTAACAAGAAGCTACGACGAAGAGAGTAAAGTATCGAGAAAGCTGAATGGTACCTTCATCTTGTCGATGGACGGAGCAATGCCCACGACCTTCATGCCCTTGCTGACCAGGCTCTCTACCAGGGATTTGCCGATACCGGAGCTGGCGCCGGTGATCAGGGCTACCTTTTCAGACCAGAATTTCTGTTCCATGGTTGTTGGAAGTATTTTGCTTTCTGCGCACAACAGCGAACAAACAGTGCAAACAATGCCAAGTCGATCTGCATTTTTCGGTGGGCCACCGGCTCGTTTTATACCAAAGTGAAGTGTGGCCCAAGATTACCGAGGTCAGGGGCTAATCTTCAAGGAGAAGATATACTTCACCGACCTGACGTATACATCCGTCCCATCACGATATCCCCAAAATGATACTACTTTATTTACGAGGGTATAAATCATCAGCGTAGACGCATTTCGCTGAAGAAATTGATCGCAGATAATCATATTTTGTTCTGCAATCTGTTGTCGCCTCTGAAGGTGAAACTGCGTTTGATGATTTTTTTCTATTTTTTACTATAATCTATATAAATAAAAATTAAATGCTGTTCGTTGGTAAGCGCATCACTTGAGAACGGCTGGACCGATTTGGTTAATTTAAAAAAAAATGTTCGTAATAGTCCGAATAAGGTGTTTGGGGAAAGGAAAATTGGAAAAGTTGTCCGGAAAAATGGAAAATTCGGGAAGAAATGAAAGTGCTTTTTTCTATGGGATTTTTGTATGAACTCACGATTCGAACGATGGGTATGCGTAATTCTTTTTTTGTTTTGTTCGTTATGGTCCTGGAAAAGTTTGCAGGAAAAAAAATTCGAGACAATTACAAAGGAAAGTCGGAAAATTCGAACGAACTGCAAAAATCATAATTTTTGAAACGGTACAAGTAGCAGGTTGACATGTTTGGCTGCACATTATTGATTCCCAATGAGTTCGTCGTCGAGCACAGCGTCGAATTTTTATTAGAGAATCGCACGGCAGCCTAAAATAAAATAAAATTACATTTGTTTTTACTTATCAGTGCGTCCATTGTTCGCCGCCCGCTAGGGCAACCCTCCCGGAGGGCCTGGTTGCGAGGGCGCGGCCGTGCCGTAGGCACGCCACGATCGCTAGTGTAATAATGAAGATATTTCATTGGTAATATTCGGTACAGATATACAAATGCGTATAGTTTCATTTTTGGAAAATGATCCAATTAAATTTTTACCTGATTTTCATTTTTTTAAATTAATAATTTATAAACATCTGTGATTTACTAGAGAATTTTTAATAAAAATTGTAATGGAATTTCCAATGTTAATAGTCAATCAATGGATGGTCTCAATTTCCTTCATTTATACAGTAATTTTATTCTTCACATTAATGGTTCTTCATCGCCCTTGTATTTCACAATTTCATAAATGTTATAGGAATCATACATGTACAGGTAGTGTGTTTAACTTCTTTTTTTATTTAAGTTTCGACATTGCAAATTTATTAACAGAGTATATCTTCAGTAAACAGTTTTATAGAATTCTGTATTCAGTTCTTTATCATCTTTAATCTAGATGAGAAGGATGTTCAACGTCCACATTTAACTCTCTTCCATAAAAAGATATGCGAATAAATACAATTTAAGATACGAGGGTGTATTTACAGCTCATTATGGTTAACGATAAAAAGTGATACACCTATCTAAACTGCGTAACTCTTTACGCATATTGCATCAGACGTTTGCATGTAAAGTTTTTCACGTCCCGCAAGATATTACAGCCACCATGCTGAAATCTTTTACACTTTAATGTTAATTAATTTAAAAAAAGAGGCAGAGAAGATATTGCATATCAAAGAAACAGGAACAATTAATTCGTCTTTAATTATATATGAGCTGATCTGCAATCACCATTTCAATTTAAAAAACACATCTTGCATTCAAATGAAATTCTTGCAAAACACGTATAATAGAAATGATTACGAATATTGCATTAGAATTTTTAAAGATCGCGGGAGTTTCTTTTTCGGTGTGAATCGATCTATCGTCTCTTCGATAGGTCTGTCCCCGTAAAAAGATCGATACAGCCCCGTATCGTTGGGATCTCGAAGGAAAACAAGACCCTCGGCAGCAGTTTCGCAACATTTCGGATCTTTCTTTTTCGAAGACTGATTCATTTGCACAATGCCGCGAGTCTTGTTCAAAAGTGCGTGACCTCGTTGCATCCCTAAACTATTCAACGCTAATTCGTCTTCGTTCAACATTTGAATTACTCGATCGGATAGATTAACCGCGTCTTTCGAACGGCGTCCTTTTATCGCATTTTCCGCGTACTTGTTCAGTATATCGGTTATCCGTTGCATCACGTCGATATTTATCGCAGAATTGGATGATTGCGATTCTCGCGCCATCTTCCGATATTTCAAGTAGGACTCCAACGCTAAATCAAACTCCCCGCGTCTTAGGAAGCAGTCGCCGAGGAGCACGTGCGATTCTGGGGCGAAATTGGTTAATTTACTCTTGTAAATTACGTGTGCTGCAGCTTCCAGTTTGTCTTGCAGCATGTACTGCATCGCCTTCTCGTATCTGCGAACGATTCATCGATAGACAACATACAGGTTTGTGGAAAAGTCGAATGAAAAGTAAGCTACCGCTGCATCTTCTTTTACACGACAAGTTTTTATATGGTTCTTTTAATCTGTCTCATTCATTGGAGTGAAAACTTCTTTAGGCCCACAATTGCTGGACAGTGAATGACTCTGATCCGTCACGCTCCGAAGTGAAACGCTATTCGGGGGAGCCGAGTTGAGCCGAGCGAGCGAGAAACAGACAGGTGTGCGATCGCCATAGAAGTTTTCACTTCGGTCGTGCGGTGTTATGCGCACAGGATTGGTTTTATTTTTTTATATGGGTTTTAATATGTTCTATTCATTGTAATTTTTCATACGTTTTTATATGGACACTAACTTTTATACGGTTTGCGACACGGTTTTTACTGTTTAATGGGGGTCCAAGATGTAAGTTGTATTCCCGCCATAAACTAATTTTTTATTTCGTAAATGGACTGCGGATTTTGGGTATTAGTGGCAAATATGAGTGGATAAAGGTATGGAATAGTAAAATCCTCGATTTTGGACGGGCATCTGCGTCCGCAGAAGTATCGCTTTCTGCTGGCAGAAACAGCGGGCAGATGTTCGGGCAGGCCTGTCCTCAAATCTGATTCTACGTCGCACTAATATTAGTGCCACAGATGAGGCTCCCCGTCTCTGTTAGTGCCCTGTATAACGCCATTCGCCACATTAGTGCGACCGTGCTGCCCTTTTAAACGAGGGCAGTACTGAGCCCGAACATATGCCCGCAGCTTGTGCCGGTACACCAGCATAAAGGATACTGGCCGGGTGCGCTGTCCAAAATCGAGCAGATTGCGAGCATCCTCAGCTTCGAGCGCGTTCTGACAGCGTAATGCTCGTCATCTGCTGGCATCGTAATTATAGGCTATGCTCGATATCTACTCGAGGCAGGCCTGGATGACTGGGTTATCAGAGTGAGAGTTAGTGCCAGTTTTGATGGCTATCTTTGAACGCTAGTAAAGTAAGATTATTCACATTATTTAGATGAAAAAATCTTTAGATAGATTCCTTACTGTATCAAATACCACTGCTTGATCATCTCATTCCGCGTGTCTTTGATCGAAAGCTTCCCCAGAATCGAATAGTTAACATCGGAAGTCGGATGTACCAACTTCGAAAAATGTCGATTAACGCTCTGCAACCAAGCAGTTGCCTCGTCCAATCGGCCAGATAGTCGTAGAACGACTGCTTTTAACATAGTGAAACCAGGGTTCAACGGATTGGTATCTAACGCCTTCTCTAAGGTGATCAACCCTTTATCATAACAACCGTGCATGCACCATAGCACTGAGAATGCCATCAACGTGTGACCAGCCCTGTACACAACCTATACACAAATACATTTATAAAAATGTAATCTCTTCTTTGCTGCAGGTGGTACAAACTTGCAATGATTTTTGAGCATGAACGTTGGCCTTATTCAACTCGATGGCTTTCAATAGCATGCGTCTAGCCATCCCCATGTCCTTGAAATAGATCTTGTAATCGGCATACACGGCTAAAAGGTGGGACAATCGATCGCCCTCAGACGTGTGCGCGAACTGGTACCAGTAACGTTGAAACAGTTCATATTTCTTGAGCGCACGCAGAACCTTTAGTAGTTTATCCTGTTAATTAATTGTATCAATTTTATTTTACGAAATAATACTCGAAATTATATTCGTTTTTCTGCGCTCAGCGTTTTGTTACGGTTGAAATGTACTTCGTTTGACTCAGATTGAATTTATCGCATTCTAACATTTCTAACACGATAAGCAAATGATGTTCGCAACGTATTAGTTGTGGATTTTTGCAGTATAAAAATGATAAGGATCCACCTGTACATTGATCGTGTCCTCTGATGGCAGTTTCAACTGGAAAACTTGTTCATAGTCACCCAAAGCCTCCTGCAGTCTCTTATGATTGTAATGCCAGTTACCTCGCTCGGTATAGCAATCGACCAATTGATCATTGTACATATCGTTCGCTTTCTGGTTTGCTATCTTCATGTCCAACTCTGTCCCCTGCCTTCCGGTTTCGAAACTGTGTATTGCTTTCGTGAATTTCCCTTAAACGGTAGAACCACCTGTAGCTCCAAAGAACTATTGTCAGGATCACTAACACAATCATCATCGTGTATTAACCATTTGTTTAAAAAACTCCCGTATGATTCTATATGGTCAATTGATGGTTGTAATCTAGGTCTATAAAATGCTGTGCAAAATTTCGAGTAAAGCGTATAATTCTTGAATACCTTGACGACGATATATCTCACCGTCCAGACCGTAGAAACCGTGGAACGTTGGGTGCAAAAACAGTCCTTTTTTAATCATTTTAATCAAATCTGGATGATCATCCCCGGTTTGGATGAGCTTCTGAGCTTGCTTGTACAAGCTTCTTATACTTCGCAATTCTTCGCTTTTTGTTAACGGCTTGTCTTTCATCCATAGTACTCTCAGCTGCATAATAGTTGATTTTTTGAAGTGGACTTTTCATTCTAATATTTTTCTACCCAATAATTGTTATAATACTTAAGGCTATATGAAAATTGATAACTAGACTGCAGTATCACAGGTGCATAGTGTAACATTCTTTTAACTTTCCCTGCTATATTGTCGCCAGTGATGTTTCATAAGTTTGTAGGGCAATGTTTACTCAATCCTCTTACAATAAATGGTGTAAAGAAAATTTTAGACTTGCATAGTTTATTTTAGATGTGCATAGTTTATTTTAGATGTGCACTATTGAATGTAAGAAGCATAGTGCAGCTCACTTTCATAGCTTCCCGATGAGGATCCTTGTACCGTAGTTCCGGTGGCGCCAAGGCTTTCTTCTTCTCTGCAAAATCGAATATCTCCATTGCGTTTCGCGAGTTTTACGACCGAGATACGGTTTATTTTCGTCATAACAAGAATCAGACGGTAGGTTACATCACACATGGTATCTCAGGGAAGATAGTGTTAATTACCGTATAGGTGAAACGAGGCAGAAACAACGATAAAGAGCGAACTTCGCTCCGTTAATTTACCTTCACCTATTTACAACAGTGTGCACGAATTAAGAGAGATATTTTGAAATTAAGAAACGTTATTTTCGAAATCGTGAAAAATTATGCGTCGCCTCTGGAGTTTTTCCTGCAATAAATACAATTTATTGTAGATTACACAGAAACCTTTATTGAAACAATTCAGCAACAGTGGAATTTACTGTTGCAACTAATTACAATTTTATAAGGCGATTATCAATAATATATATTCAAATGTTATATATAATAACAGCAATAGTCTTATTCTATGCCTCATTACCCGTCGATTGAACGAAATAGTCTCGAGAGACTGCATGTATACTTGTATACGTATAAACGAAAGCAAAAATGTCAACTAGAAGAAAGCCGAAAAAATGGTCACATTGAAAAGTCAAACAAATTAAGTTTTCTTTAATATTGAAGGCAGCAATTAAAAAATTATAGTAACAAACTGAGGCACGTGTTCATTTCTCACTGATTGCCAAAGATGTAAACTACATTGAATAAAACATTGGAAATCTAACGTGTATGGCGGATCTAAATCTGTAACAAACAATTAGTAAAGAAAATTACGGCAGCTAGAGTATTACATGATACAGAGAGTACATCCACTATAGTTCACTACCAGGATTCGCCAAGAGGACGCAGCACGATGTCCTGGACCTGAAAGTGGCATTGTATATTCCTTCAGACTTTTACAAACTTAACAATTACGAGGATAGCATCCATGTCAGCAAGATATAACAAGGATCGTCTATTAATAAAGAACTTTTCTCAGTACTTACGACAACGTTTGGACTACATGACAGAATGTAAACCGCTGCCGCGGCTACATCATCCGGATCTAACGTTGGAAACGACGCTAAAGCTTCTTCGGAGTACGTGCTGTAGGACATCATCAGCTCTGTGGCGACAAGTCCTGGACTTATACCCTGCAAAAAAAATATTCTCAATATATTATGTAACAAAATACACATATGTGGTCTCATAGTTTTAGTAATAATCTGTAATCCTTTAAAGATAGAATAAATAAAATCTGCAGTCTATTAAATGCTGTTCAGAAGGGAGCAATAAGATATTAGAATGAAAAATTGAGACAGTACCGTGACTCGTATTCGGGTTCCAGTGAGCTCATGTCGCAAAGTCTGAGCTAGAGCAGCAATGGACCTCTTCGAGGCTGGATAAACAGAAAAACCGGGAATAAAAGGGACTCGTTCGGCAGCGAGGCTGTTCACATTTATCACGACACCCTCTTCCCCATCTTGTCGCATTATTCGAACAGCTTCTCGCGTGCAAACGCACAGGCCTAGCACGTTTACCTCGAAGACTTCACGCCAGTCCTCTAGATTCCCATCTGCAACAGGCAAAATTTTGAAAATAAATTTCTTAAATTGTTCCAATAAACAGGATGAGGGTAGGTTTACCTATCAACGAGGACTCTTTGGTAATCCCTGCGTTGTTCACCAACACGTTCACGGGCCCTAAATTCTCCTGCACCCACGCAAAAGCGGAAACGACGCTTTCCTCTTTGGAAACGTCGCATTCGACGGGATGAAGATTTCCAGGACAGTCTTCGAGGTTTTCTGCAAGCTCCTTCATCTTGTCGACCCTTCTTGCTAGCCCAGCTACCACCATTCCTTCGAACAATTTCAATATACGCTGATAATCGTTTAAAAATCACATCGTGTTGTGCGAGGTCTAATGAAGCAATGGTTACGTTCCAAACTTTTGAAAAATTGTTTTAAGTGTGTTTTGAAGTTATATATACGTAAGTAATATTGACGTGGCAAACTGGAATATAGAAATTATTTTTTATTTGTGTCAATGGGCTGATACACTAATTTATTATTGGAAAATAATGTTCTCACCATTTCGCACAAGCTGTTTGACAATAGCAGCCCCGATTCCGGAGCTGGCACCAGTAACCACGGCCACTTTACCTGTCCAACGGTCCATCCTGACGATATCACGTCCAAATCGAAACTGTTCGACGGGTTGGCGGTATTAAGGTCGCGCTTATAAGTCTAGAAACTGATAGGTAAAAACCCAGGATCAGTGAAAAATACATTAGACTGGTCTGACCGGAAATCCGACACCGTCGCGGTAAACCCATACCTAGCCTTCAGTTTGATACGTCCTCGACAATTAATGCTGTTTGCGAGATCCCTGACATCCTGTCTGCGATCTATTCCGATCTAGACTTTGTTCTGCTGTTTGCTGTTTCTATAATTACCTGTTTATACGCTCTCCGTTTTACCTCGGACTTGCAAGTTGTAGAGTCTAATAGAAACAGAGATCTAGCAAACTGGATGATCCGAATGGAGAATTTTTGAATAGTCATCAGTTTTTGAATATTGAATCTTTTTAGTAAATAATTCGCAAATATTGTTTAAATATTTATGAAAGCATTGACAAAGTTGCAGATGTAACTATCTCCTGCTAAAAAATAAACTGAATGACGTGTTGCACTTATAAAATAGTGTATTTAGTAGATGATCGGAAAATATTTTTGTGTTTCAATAGAAAAAATGGTAAATGTAAATAATTTCATGGTTGATTCGTGATTGATAAAATTTAATTAGGATGGTTAAAGGTAAATTTGTCTTACTTTCTCGCTCAAAGACGTTTAATAGTACGCTCTCGGTGCACTTCGTCGAGGAACTGCAACTGCAGCGCGGTACTCGATGCACCAGTCGGCGTAGGACGCTAATTGAGAAGCCCTTGATGTATACGAATTACATTGTTTTCGTCTGCAGGTGACGAAGATTTTTATTAGTATCGACAATTGGCTCGCAAATGTAAACTCTTCGCTTACAACATAATGATCTGCAAGAACAATATTATATCAACTCTAAAACAACAAAAATGTCACACAATTATTGAGCTTTATTACTGTCTTATATAATTTAGCTTTAACGCAGTAGGCGCATATGATCAAGAAAAAAAACTGCAACTGCCTGTATTGCAGATTTATTAATAAAATTTCGATAAAGAGAAAAAAAAATGTAAACACGGATTCAAGTACGGTTCAACGGTTGATAAAAACGAAATATTGATAACAATTAATGTGCCACGTGGCTGCCAGTTTGCTTCGTTTACAAACAAAGCACGGATGTGGTTCGTTAATCAATAAAGATTATTGAGGACCTCGTTCGCGATTGCGAAATCAATTGTCCCGTGCATCATGTGTCGTTGGCGGGCTCGTATGTAATTTCAGATCTTCTGTTGTGGATCAAATTCGTAATCTTAACGAAAAACAACATCGTCTTAACAAAAACAAAATGCTTCTTGTTGATCCAAGACATTGGAACAATTTGAAACATACCAGTTACATTAAAAAAACAATTTTAATGTAATCCGTAGACTGCGAATCTTTATGAAAAATAGAAATTGTCCAAGTCAATTTTAGTAAGTGAAAAATTACACATATAACAACATCATTCAATTTTTGTATGTCTTTAGAGTTTTATATTTGACAGCAAACAAAAGAATAGAAGATAAGCCTATGGTGAAAATCATGTAGATCATTATTTTAAAAAATTTGGATAAGTAGGATAAGTAGGGTAGGTATATGAACATCAGCAGTCAAATCTACAAGTATTTATTGGATATAAGGCGCCTACATTGCTGAGTACTATACACTTGAATGTATCGAGCCTGATCCAGTGGAACTCTAACAGTAGTCCGAGACACGGTCGTCTCGACGAAACGACAATGATTCGCTAAAACATTGTCCAAGCGCTAACAGGAACTGCTAATTAGTGGGCGGTAGGCATTGAGAGAGTCTCAGAAGTCAGAGGTATATCGGTGGAACTTCCAAATCGAGACGGAATCGACTTTTCCCTTGATTCTCATTAAAACAGCTGCCGTTTACTTATTCTTCTTTTCTTTCCTACTTCGTTAAGAAACAAGTCGATAACGTTTCCTACGTCGACGATTAATTAATCCTACGTCCCCTTAGAAGTCGTTCTTTTAACCATCTCTCGATTCGAATCGCGGAGCGAATATATGTATTACAAACGATATCTCTGTCTTCGTGGAACCAATTCGCAAAGTAATCCATCAACCGAATGCTAACGAAAAACTCATCGTTCAATCTCTCATTCGAAACTTTCCTCTCATTTTTCTTGTTAACAAAATCGTTTGCTTGATCGGGGACGCGAAGATCACGCTTCGGAAATTTCTGTTAAATAAATAATTATTGAAAACTTATTTTTGTATGTGCTAATAGTCCAAAGATCATCATCGCACTTCTTAATGTTTGAAGAACCAGAAAAATGTTATTTTTTAAGTGTTCAGAATTCTTTTGGGATTTGTTAAAATGATCTTCAGGATCTCCGGAAGCGGTTTTTCGCGTCCGCCATCTTGGTAACCAATTCGAAAGAGCGGTAGAGGCTAAGAAAAAGAATATTGCTGTGATTTCTCTGACGGACGAGATATGTGATGATTTATTTTTCATTATTTTTGTTGTTGTTGTTGCAGGGTGAGAGAGGACACTTTGCAGATTTCATTGGATCACTCGGGATCTACGTAAGTACATGCGATTCGATTGTGAAGCCTCGTCGTCTTCTATCGTACACGCACGAAGGTCGAACTTAAGCGTAATTAGAAGTCTAATTCTTTACATCTAGGAAATTCGTGATCACAGACGAAAACTATTATAGGAGAAAAGCCCCGAGCTCTTCGAAGGGGAACTATAATACTTGTAGAAAATGCTTGTCGAGTACGCTGCTGATCGGAACATCGGAGAAACGCATTGTTGACCAAAAAAGTAAATCGTTTGTTCATTTTAATCACTATTTACTAAATTGTTAACTAAACTGTTTCTCTATATACTTATATGTATAAATAAATTGTGAATTTTCTGTAGACTTAGAAAATTTTCTGGAAAATTGACAATGCACAATGATAAATACTACAGTTTAAATAATAAAAAGGGAACGAATTTATAAAATGATTTACGATGTCCGAATATTTCCGAGCATCAGCGTGCACAAAATAATTAGCGTCGACTATCACAAGTTTGAGTCCATCTTTACCATTATAGACTACGATCGCTACTTAAACGTAAAGTCTGTAATAAAAATTTAAACAGTCAAGTAACCATGAAAATTAAACAATGAACGTTTAGTAAACCTTGGTCTCCAACTTTTGATAGATGAGATGACAGACATGATATTTGAAAGTGTCGAGAGAACGATGGTAATGGAGGTTCCAAAGCCTTCTGTGTATCTTTCAAGTTTCCCACCTTGTCTGAGAAACTGCGGTCGACTGCTCGGCGGGAAAAATTAAAATCAACGCTCTCTTGTACCGCACAATTACAAATATACATCGACTTTTACAGTGTCCATATTAAAATATAGGCTCGCGATGGCCTCGTCACACGGCACGACCGATTCTTTCCTCTTATTTCTCGATACGTATAAAAACGTGACGTCAGTTTTCAATTAATACAACAAGTAAACTAATCGAGTATAAAAAAAACAAGAAATTTTTAGGACCTTCGAAATTTTCTTTCTCTTATGAAAATTAAGGAATGTAACGAATTTAAAATTTCGATTTTGATCAACGTAAATCAATCTGTCCGCGAGTTTACTTCAGATCATCAATTCCCGGCGACAGTAACCACGAAAAATGAAACCGACAGACAGACAGAGAGAGATAGAGAGATAGAGAGAGAGAGAGGTATCTATTGCATCGATCCTATTCAATATACACCAGCTATTTCATGCGACCGCATACGAAATTAAATAGCATTTTCATCTCCATCAAATTAGACGATCACAGTTACAGTCTGTTTCGATGTATTTTATACAAAATTGTTCCTCCGATTATGGTAATTAACTTTATTATTGTATCTCAGAATTGCTTTACGTGCTACTCATAGAAAACACTTCCAGACGAAATAGACTCGATCCTACGGCCTCTCGCTTCTTCCCGAGATTCGATCGAACCGTTTATTTTCCCATTCTTTCTCGTTTTTACGTTCCTCTCGTCCTTTTACTCATTTTTTTTCCAATGGGTTTTTGGATCATGGGGGTGTGGGAACACGGGGATCCTCTCGAAGAAAGCAAGTTCTCGGGGAAGTATACTTTTTGTAGAACTGGATAATGGTCACAACATCGTCTCTACACGTGCACACGACTGACATTATCAAAGAAGGAAACATCTCTAGAGAACGTACGCGGACGAATCCGGCTTTTCAGAAGATTTAAAACGCCTAGAGCTTTCTGTACGTGCGGTTCGGTTATTTATTTACTTTTTTTTTCTCCTCTATATATACCACTCGAAATCCGTTTCTTTTTCTAAATATACAATAGCCGCTGCTAGCGGCTGCAAGTATTTTTTTCTCGTCGTCTTGAACCGTTCATCGGTTACTCGTTTGCTTTTTATTGATTCTTGTTTTGTCTTCGATGTTCGATCGCGATCGTTTCGCATCCTTTTTCTCGTTTGTTTGCACACGTAACGACTCCCGCTTTGCAAATAATTACCGCGACTGTGTCGAATCGATTCCGCCAATTTTCCTGGTCACGTTTTTTCGTTTGCGTTTTGCTATGCAGGTTTCTCCGCCAATCTAGCCGAATTTCGCCGAATTTCTTTCAGAGTGGCGCGTGATTCGTTCATGAAACCGATTTGAGACGACTTTTTCATGAAAGATGAGCCTGATCGGTGGTACAATGTTTTTTCGTGGGAGACTTTGTGCTCCAGATAATCGGGTTCGAAAGTCTTCGAGCAGTAGATTTTCTTCGACGAAAGACTCGAGAGACAAAAAAGTGATATCACGCGTTCTTGGTTTATTTTTCATCGAAATATCATTTCCTATCGGTTCTACGATTCCATAGGGTGTTCCAAGATTTTAGACCAAAGTGCAAGTCCACTGGGGAAGGAAACACGAAAGCAAAATGTTAAATGTGCTGGAGACAACAAAGTTTTGATCAAAGTTTTGAAATAATCCTCTCGTTTTAACATTTCTTCAAGTTTTGTAATGTTATTGGAATGTTTAATAATTACGGTTTTGTTTTTTGTCTGCAGATTCTCTTTTTGAAATTCGTAGATTAAATGGCTGATTCGGTCGGAAAATCCCGTGACACCCTATGGATCACGTGCCACTCTCTATTTCGATCTCTATGCTCGCCACAGGTCCCGTTTTCACGAATCTCAGCCCGCTTTCATTCAATGCCTTCTCGCGTAGAGGTCGAACAGTTCCTTTCCACACATAGAAGAGACTTAGAGCTGACTCTCTGGGATAGCGTGAGGATGATACTGGGCATAGTTTTTTCACGAGCGATTCTGAAGCTCCGGTTGGTGTCCGTTTTTTATGGTTCTATGCGAACGCTCAAACGTTGGTTGTCCACAGACTCAAAAATTCGACATAAACTAATTAATTCACCTAACAAATTCTAAGCTTGTAGCACAATGTAAGTAACGCTAGTGGGAGGAGCTGAAAGGCATTAATGGACGGGGTTAAACATTAGTGGGAGGATCCAGAGAATATTTGTGGGAAGATCCAAGAGATAGAGGTGGAGTTAATCAATGGAAGGAGTCAATGAGATCTCGGAAACAGCCACGAAATGTCCAAACATGAGAATTAATTTTAAAAAAAATGAACTAAACGCCTGAGCGTTCACCAAAACCGTTACGAATTTCTAAGCATCCGTTTACGATGAACAGACTAATCACACGTGAAACTAAACGGCCAATTCGGAGCTCCGGTTGGATCACGGGACATACAGTTTAGGAATGATACTTACACCCAGGGTAGGCAAGCGTAGGGGGCACACTTATTGTAATTATGCACAAATGGGAGCGAGTGTCGGCCTTTGTGTCAGTGTTGTTTCGGGTATGAGTCGAAGTGCGGTGTTTTCTGTTTCGGATGATTCGAAGCGACGTTGCTACCTGAGTTCGGATGCTGTTGATGCTGATGCTGTTGAGCTTGTGGTTGCTGACGTTGCTGATGCTGTTGTGGTTGGGGTTGCTGACGTTGTTGCTGGTACTGGGGACGTTGTTGAGGTTGTTGCGGATGTTGGTGTTGTGGTCTCTGTTGTGGATGCTGGCGTTGCTGTGATTGATGTTGTTGATGCTGCTGGTGTTGTTGCTGTTGTTGATGATGTTGCTGTTGTTGATGATGTTGCTGCTGTTGTTGGTGTTGCTGTTGATGTTGCTGTTGGTGTTGCTGTTGTTGCTGTTGAAGCTGTTGAATTTGCTGTTGCAGATGCTGTTGAATTTGCTGTTGGGGTTGCTGTTGCTGGTTAGGATTCTTCCGTTGCTCCAACCCGGCGGCCAAGTAAGAGAACACACAGAGTACCGAGTAGCAGATTTGATCTGCCTGTAATACAGATTGCGGTTAATCGTGTGCGAAATAATTAGTTTGAAACGAATTGTTCAAATTCTATTTTAATCACGCCTATCTTAAGTAGTATATTTAGATCGTTTTCTCTGTATTAGCGTGTAGGTGACAATATTCGAGGGAAGATAGAGTGGAGTAATAAATGAACGAAGAACAAAACTTACTGTCAAACGTTAAACAGAACAAAATCATAATTAAAGCTTCATGCATTGTCGGTCTCGGCTTGAGGGTCTTCGACTTGAACCTCAGGCGAGAGTTCAAATAGCGCATAGTTAATGGAGAATACCCTGTGCATGCAGAGGCACAATTCGTTGGCCTGTTACAGAGTATTCGATTATTATAATCATAAACTGAATCGACAGAAATTTTCATGAACTATCCAGTAAAAAGTAACGTTAGGAATAAACAACAAAAAGGTGAATTTATATGTATTATGGATAGATCAAGAAACTTTAGACTCTGATAGATTGAAGTGTGCTTACCATCTGAGACTTATATTTACGTTGAATTACTTGTCTAGTTTTAGGATCTGGAACGTAAGAAAATTAGATTGACAAACCGCAAGCTTGTCACCGGAGAAATAAAATCCTGATTGCAGTTAACAGTAATCAAGCATACACCACCACTCAAAAAATGATTTTATTGTCGAAAAGTATTTGAATTACAAATAAAATGATCTCATTAGCCACGGTTTGCAATATTTGGATCGCAAAGAAAATATATTTGAGCAATAGTGTACGTTTATGAGAATGAAGAGAGAGGTCGGGTTACTCACTGAATTCTTCCAGTACAAAGATCCCATCCTTCTGAGCAAAGCACTTGCGGATATGATCGAATCTTACAAAAAACTGCAAATAACACGATCGTTAGGCATTAGTGTGGCTCGGCAATGAAGCGGTCTCGGTGATCTACTCGTACATGCACACTTCGTGAGATTGTTCGCTAGATTGGCCGTTTATGCCCCGGAGAAAAAATGTGAGACACGTGTGTGCGATGTCTCGTTAACAACATCATCGAAAAAAACAGGCGTGTACAGATTCGAAATTCTAAATTGCTATAATACCGATCGACGGTGGGATCAAGCTCTGAACCTCCGAGATCTCACATACTATCGTATCGGTTAATACGCGTCACAGTGCGCCTGACTCAAAAGCAAAAATTTTACGAAGAAATCCCTCTGTTCTCCCTTAAACACTATTGCAATTTTCACGGTCAATTTAATATAAAAAAAAAGAAAGAGGGGGGTCTAGAGGGATTTAGAGAGATTTCTTTTTCAGGTATACCGAAGTTCATTGTCACCTATCGTTCTAATTTATTCAATGAACATTGGTATTTTTCTCGTCGGCAGTTTTTCAGTTTCAGTTTCTTCTGGCACGATCATTAACATTGAAAAAAGCTATACACACATAGCTATCGTTAGTGTTCTTTGGTGTACTGCTCTTGTGGAAGCACGCTGTAGATTCTAAAGGTAATGCTACGTATCCACGAGAAAGTCTTTATCTAAATCTTGTGCTTCTGTTTAGAGGAAAGTTTATATCTTTTTATTGCTTTCAGATATGTCCACAGTGAAACTTTCCAGTGGATACGTAGCATTAGTGTTCGATGATTTACCGATTTTGATTTTCCAACCGGAAGTTGGTTAATGGATTTTCTGGTGCAATATTAATCGGAGTTTATTTGTCTGTTGTTAACACTTTAATCAGGGGATTTTTACTCCCCTTTCCCTCGTTTATGTATCTACTCCTTCGGATAAGAATTCTTAGACTTGATTGCCCATTGTCTCCGGCAGTATTAATTAAAGAAATTAGTCACGTCGCTTAGTGTTCGTTCTAAAAGTATTGGAAAATTAAGAGACATTATTTTGAATTGTTGTTAGTTACATCATCTTATTGTTAGTATTTAAATATCATGTTGATTGGATAAAATGTTCGAAGAACGCACCAGGAGACTTGTTAAGCAATTTCCGGAAGGCAAAATGTTAAAAACCATGCGAAGCTAGTGGCAATGTTCGCGTACACGGAAATCAGGAATCGCTTCTACACAAAGACCCTTTTTAAAGAAAAGATGTTTCGTCTTGTCATTACAAAAGACATAATGTGGAACACTTTAAAATAGAATGAAGGCAGTTCTCAGTGACTTAGAACGTGCTTCAAGTCTTTATATTCCAAATTTCAAGAATTCTAGATTCATAAAAATCAAAACTTTCATTCATTTCAGTTTCAAATAGTAGAACAGACTACAATACAGTTTAGGGAAGCGTTAACTAATTTGTTGCGATGCATTTCCGGTTCGCGTGCACGCGAATGCACCGCCGACGAGTCATGCACGGCGGTGAACGGGCGCGTTAAGCGATTAAGAGAAATGCATATAGCTGTTGTCCGGCATGCAGTGCGTTATCACCGACGATCAAAAACTCAAGTCATCCATCGAGTCGCAGCACTGATTAAAGCAGCAACAAGCGGTCGCAAGACAGATGCGTCTGGGCTGGCTGGTTAATCGCGTCGCTCTACGTTTTTCTCTCCTCCTGTTGCAAATACTGGGCAGAGAGAGACTGTTTAACACGCATATGCATGTGTCATCGTCACAATAACTATATTATACATATACATATATACACATGTCGCTATACATATATGTATATATATATATATGTTATGTACACGTGCCGGTCAGTAACGAAAAAGCGAATTACAGAGTTCTGGAGAATAAAACAACGGCTTGTCATTTACGGTTCGGAAGCGAGAGTATACACATCGCAGGCGGCGGCCAGTCAACAAATCGCAGCGAATTAATAAAGTTAATTAGCGGCAGGCAGGCAACTCTGGAGATGGCCTAAACTCATCGAAATGTGAAATGTCATCGATTGCTCAGCGTCGGTCAACGAATTTGCTATAAAATAACATATGTGCAACTCTAGTTCGTCCCGTCAACGGACCAGGGACCAACAAATCGAATTCGACAAAAAAATAATATATATATATATATATTACAATTAAACAAACAACTTCGGCCGGAAACTTCAGCTTCCCGTCCGCCATCTTAGATGCGCAAAAAGTGATCCAAAGGCTCTTAAATGATAGCCGAGCCTTTTGTGCTCCCGCGTGATCGCTCCGGAAGTAAACACAAACTCGAAACATCGTGTGCAGCAGTGTCATGCTATAGAACAGCGTTTTTCGAAACGCCATGCTCGTTATTTCGCGAAAAAAATATTTATATTGCATTTTATCACCAATCCTCAATCCCAATTGCTTCTATATAATTATAATTAATCAGCAAAATCTACGCGCTTCTAACGCTCTCACTTCGGTTACATTACTTCCTCTTGTACGTTAGAGAAATTCAAATTTTCTACATCTTATGTTCATTTATTTTTATGCAAGAGTCAGTAGAAAGTTTAGAATAGCTTCTTGTATTCTACGCTTTATAAGAAAATTTATTGTATACGTTCAATGTATAATCATCCGCGACTCCTTTCGTAGCAAGTAGAAACGGCCAGCAACAGTCAGACGCGGAAGCCATATTTTCAATGGCGTGCTCACGAGCGTTTCGAAAAGCACTGCTATAGAAGAGTATAGAAAAGGGTTTTGTCGGCCCTCTCTCGAGTCGGTGTCCACGTTCTGATAGTAGTTCCATTCATAAAGTCAGACATCACTATATAGCACGAAACCATTGCTCTACTACATAACTGGCACTGTGAAGGGCGGTCTTGTAGATGGGTTTGCAAAAGCGGGCGACTTTCTTCTATTATACATATATATCGAGATCTACTCGTTCATGCAGTGCATTCAAATTCCCTTTGGATACGTACAGAGAGCCACTGAGTCGATCGTAGCCCCTATTTCATTGACTCGAATCGATCTACAACAAATTATCTTCACTTCTCTTCTACCAAACACTCTTCAGTTTGAATAAATTCAGCAAACCAACAAGGATTACAAAATAAATCTTCATCTGTTAAAAAGCATCGTTCGATGGCAACAATTAGGGGACCACGATCGACTCCGTGACTCATTGTACAGAAACATTCATCTCTATCGTCGTTCTCGGCGAGAAGAGTTTTACGGACATATACAAGCTCCGATGAAATTTTCTTTGTACGGAATACCGATTGCCAATCGATAGTCTGAGTGAATACTCGTTGCTGGTTAACGTCACCCGGTTTTGCGCGTCAAACGAATGATTAGAGTCTTTCCGGCGATCAATTTCACCTTGTCGTGGCCACGAGTCTTCTCCGGGCTTGTTATGGTTCCTGGAGGACGGATACGAAAGGCGTTTCCAAAATCCATTAAATAGAGGAACACTCTACGAACAAAACTGCTAAAGCACTCCTTTCTTGCAATACTCCCTTCCCGAGAAAATTAAATTCGAATATCAGCCACGTGTACGCGCCCAGAAAATGGCGATTGGACAGCAGCCATTATTCTCAAGTTCCTCCACCTCGAGACTTCACAGACGCTTTTCTCGAAAACGAAAGACTTTATAAAAATACTTTAGTCGAAAATGTGAAATAATCTCAAGTGAAGCAATCGTTCCCTTTCATTTCTTTCTACAAATTCGTCAATAATTTATTTATCGAGAATTTAATCCGAGTGTTTCAAGTATCACAATCGTTACATCAGACGCGATAATGTTGTTGTTCTAAAGCACAGATTGCATTTTCTACTTTCAGGAGGTTTCCTTAATGAAATAATTGATGTATCGAATCAGTGGTCGTTATTTAACGAGCGGTAACTTTCATTTTACCGTCGTAATCTATCGTGCGAGGTCAGCAAACGCGACCCGCAATAAATCGTGTCGTCGCGCGTCAACTTTATAGATAGGCGTTTAATTCGGTCTCACAATTAATTCCGTTTCAATTAGACGATTAACGATACGTTCGATTCGAGAAGCGCCTTTCAACGATAATTCGGCCGAATGATTTTGCTTCTCGCCGCCTCCAGTACCATTGGAGAGAGACATCGGTGATCGATGTATATAGAATATAGATCGTAGTGATCTAGAGACTCCATCGAAAGAAGCCCGCGACGAAGGTACGAGTACGGTGTGTACGGGTCGAATAGACAGTGTTCTCGATGACAGTGGCTATGGTAAAAGGATGTATTATATATATATGTATATATATATAATATGTGTATATATATAGATATGTATATAGAGTTGCATTGAGTGCACCGAAACATTGCTCTACAAGTTGCACTAAACACTACTTAACAAATATACTCTGATCTAAAGTGGACAGTATATATCTTTTGGGGCCGTTTGTGACGTAAAGAATGCAGCAGACACTGTTCCGCGTATTATATTGATCGCTGGTAATAATAATACCTCTGTCAGCTTCGACGATGTGTTATATATGTCATATATAGGGAACATACAGGTGCGCGTGTATATATATATAAAATGTCTACAGTCACACCCCTTTCCGTTCGTTTTGTCTTCCCCGTTCTTTTTTTTATATATATATACGTGTCACAACTAACACCGATCGATGGTAGGAAAACAGTAAGGTAGACAGAGCAGATCAGTTAATTTAAATGCACTGTTAAGAGTGTAGTATATAGTAGATATATATATGGTACGTGTACACTGGGTGGGCGATTTGAAACGCATCTCGGCCGGATTCGGTCGGGTTGAACGTGTGTTTCTCGAGAAAAAAGATTCCGAAACGTGATGCATGATAGGAGAATCAAGTAATTGAATCGAAGGGAAATGAGAACAGTTTCGAGAGCAGTATGTTTTTGAACAGAACCCGCCGCGCGTCTTTCTACGGTCTAATCGACACGGGCGACCCATTCAAAAGAATACTATATTTTTTTCGTTTTTTTTATTTTTCTTCAATCGTCGTCGAACCCGCGCGAACCTCCTTAATTGTTCGCGATTATGCGTTCCGAACGCGCCACCCGGTACATGCGCACGCACGTGGTTTAATATAAGTACGGCTAAAAGTAATGGTGAAATAAAGAAGCATTTCCGGAACACGGCCAACATTGATTATATTAATTAATATACTGAGTTCATAATATAACAAACAATGATTGAATTTGATTAGTACCTCGAAATCCTGTTTGCCCGGCCACAAGGGGGCAATGCCGACGGACAGGACAAGAAAACAGAAAACAGAAAAACAGAAAATTAAATCTCTGCCAACTGGATTGGAGATCCGGGTGAGAATGAATGAATAAAAATAGAGTTAGTCAGTGATTGGTAGGCCGGGGGCGTCCCGAGTACGATGGATGATCACACAGCTAGATTACCTATCGGTCATGGCCAATTAAAAAGGTGTAGCAAAGATTTCATTGTTCAAGGACCATCTCAAAAGTTCCCCAAGCTGAGAAAAGTCTATCGAACAGATATACTTATACATCGGTGGTCACCGCGCACTCCCCATATTTATTATTGTTTAATCACGTTCTTTTGTCTCTTTTCGTTGTTGTTCCATTATTCGCGAGAACGAATAGACTTTCCTCGCGTGTATGACCACGACAAACAAGAAATCAACGAAGGGAACAAAAACAGAGGAGGAAGAAGAAGAAGATGTCGGTTTCAGACTCGTAGAGGTAAAAGTAGAATGGCATCCAACATTCAATATACAAATTATAATAGATAGAGTATATATATATATATAGTAGAGAGAGATAGAGAGTGTGTGAGAGAGAGAGAGAGAAAGAGAGATATATATATATGTATATATAGATCGAAGAGATAATAATATCACTCAAGTCTGTTCTCCCTAAGTTCCTTTGTCACCTCTACCATATGTATGAGTCGTATTATAGTAATGGTCGAGTATTTATGTGGAATGATCATAATATACAGATAATAAAAGAGACTGCAGCTGCACATCGAGCTCCATGCAAGAAAAACACTGATTAACGCTTCAACAAAATGTTACCCAACGAAATGACCGATGATATATATACATATACGTATGATATTACGTATGATATACATATATATATGTATATATGCGGATTAGAAAGGTACATATATACATAATCTGTTTCATGTATGTATGTATGTAACAGTGGTTCCTCGTGTAGGCACGCGAGAATACAAATACCACGTGGTTCAATTAGTTTCAATGCTCAGAGACGAGTATGTGTTTATATATATATATTTTTATATTATATATAGTATATATTTATATATATATATATAAACACACACAAATATATATACATATATAGATATATATGTATAAAATCCAACGAGGTAGATAGAAATATAAAACCAGCGTGTCGGGGCCTCTCGTCCTACATGAATCATGTTTTCGGGTGTGAGATGTGTTTCTGGGTTTATCGAGTGAACTGGGGCCTTGTGGGAGAAGCCAAGGCATCCCGAGATGTTCTATCAATGCTATCGCTCCCAAATTCGCAATTAACCCAATATTTCTCTTCAATTTTACGTCAGTGTCAACTCTAGAACTTTTGAAGCGTCAACTTTATCAAATATTAGACTTCCCTTAATTAAAAAAAAAATGATTAACTGTCCCAAAAATAATCTAAGTTAACATATTTAGCTTATTTTTAACTTTTAAAGACTTTCAAAATTGATAGATTTATCAAGTTTCGTTTTATATGCGGTTTTACGAGATCCGTAGAGCAGTGGGCGGAGCCAGGCACGCCCATAACTCCTGCCCTCGCATCCCAAAGGCCCCGATTCCGCCCAACGGAGCGGTTCCAAGTAAAAATATGTGTCTGCTGGATAGAAAACAGTGCGTTTTATAAGGTAAATGTAAGTTTTTGGTTTGTCGTTTCTCAATGGCTGCCGATCGTTCCTCCTTCGGTTCTCCGTGTGTGTGAACGTGTATTGTGGGACGGGCCTGAAATCATTCGGACCCCGTCGAAAATCTCGAGGTCCCGAGACACGGCGGGCTGGCTTAAATCGCGCGTGATCTCGTCGATCATCCTGTCGTCATCGTAACACCTCGCAAAAACTCAATACACAAGAAGAGTAGACTGGTAATAAAAGATACGTATACAGAGAGAGACAGAGAGACAAATTAAGCAGATCGTGGTTGCTAGCGAATGGGAGATAATATTGAGTGGTCCTTGCATCAATGCAATAACGAGAAAGGAAAAGAGAACACAGAGACAAAGATATAGATATAGAGAGATATATAATAGAGTGAGAGACAGAGAGGGACAGAGAGAAAGAGATGAGAGAGAGAAAGAGAGAGGAAGAGAGTAGATAGAAAGGGTAGATATTCAATAGTCGAAAGTATATGAGCGGTTCAAGGGGGCTAGTTGGGCAGAGCGGCGGATGTACTCCATTGATTGTTCGCCACGGCTCGATCTTTCATAACTTCTTAATTAAAAATCATTAAATTGCTCGAGAATCAAATCTGAATGTTACAGTCATCAACTTCAGATATTCTGAAATAAGAATACAATATGGTTGGACTTCAAAAATTTTTTTAAACAAGATTGATACGCTCGAAAGTAAATTCTGAATATTACAATTATCAAATAAATAAAACAATTATAATTAAAACACGATCGGGCCGAGGCGAACGGTCCCCGGCAACAAGAACCCCCAGAAAATCGTCAACCGAGCGAACGTCCGCTACAGAATCGTGTTCGATCGCTGAAATAAATGCATCGGTTATACTGCATCCTGAATCGGTTAAAGATGGCCGCATCGCCATTCGAAAAAATAAAGAGGTAGATACACATCGTATGATAAAAAAAGAGGCGGGGTTGTCAGCCCAAGTTCGATCCAGGGGTAAACGTTGGGGGTTGATACTCGAAGACAAGGGTGGGGGCAAAAAGGGGATTGTTCACTGGATGCGTTTCCAACGTTATACACGAGCAACTTGAACGACGTTCGACAGAATCGAGAGAAGAGAAGATGCAGCGGGAACTCTGCGGTATCGTTAAGGTTCTGCAAATTCTCATTCTGGTTGCATCGTTGATCAATATTTCGGGGGCCGGAGAAAGGGGGTTTTCGGGGGGAGGGGGGCTTTTAGGTGCGAGTCATACCTTGCTATTTGCGAAGAGGAGACCCACGCCCTCCATGCAAACCTGAAGAAGCCCGCCCTCGCCGGTGCGCATATCCTGAACTGGGAATTCGCCACCTAGCTCGACACCGGAATTCGCACCTCGTCCTCGGGCCGCTGCCTTCTCCATTGCATCTTTTATGCAGTAGTAGAGCTCCTTACACTGGAAAATTCGCGATTGGTTGCGCCAACGAGCGTTAAATATTCTGGATTTTTTGTTTGAACTCGGTGAATTGCTCGAAGTACCTTTTTAGTGTAATACTTATGCAACTGCGTTTGCCCGCCATTTCGCCGCCAAAGGCACAATACTTTGTTCTTCGGACTGTATGTCATATTGACGAGACGCTCGTACCACCATCGTTCGACGATCACACCGTTGACGGATCTTAATACAAGACCGTCGTGACGGACCTCGAGGAAACGAAGATCACCTTCTGCATCGACACCAGCGTGCACTGTGAACGACTGCCGGTGCATCTGTCGTGATGTTAGTGGCTTCAAATCTATGTCGTTTCCATACTGAAACAGCCAATGCGTTCGCGTTAAAAATGGCAAAAATATTTGAGTTCGCGAAGAATTCGATATCGCTCACCAGATTTTGTATTTGTTCGAGGAGCTGATTGAGCTCCTGACTGTAGATCAGACCGATGTGGCTTTTCCCGAGCAATCTTCTGACTTTGCGTTTGAGTTCATTCTTCTCGACGTTCAACATCACTAGTATTGCAGTCAGATTGTGCAACAAAGTGCACAGCAGTCTATCTTCGTCGTGCTCCAGTCGTTTCTTCTCGGTTTCGCTTAAACCTTTATACCTGAAGTATCATATTGAGATTGGAATGTTGAGTTGAAATTATTTTTTTAATAAAATTAATTCTTCGTCAGTGTGGTTATTAATCAATAATAATAGCTACCTTTCCATCATTTCACCTGGACCTTGGTCCATGCCCATCATGTCCCTCTCTTGGGAGACTGCATCCAGGAATGCATCCTCCCAAAATTGCATCTGGTCCCAAAGCGTTGATCTCTCCTTTCCCAGCAGTCCTACGAAACATTCGTTGGGTTTACAATTAATTATAACTAAACCTCGGATCGTTACGCAAAATAGAAATCTTTTTATTATGTGAAATTACACCCACCGATTTTTGCCATAAACGCATAAAATTCGCAGTCTAATTAGAACTGATTATTTATAGGAATGATATACAGGCAAATATATTACAGACAGTATTACCTGAGCTTGTAGAATGAATTGTGTATTTATTGCTTGGACAAACATACCTTCAAACAAGTACGTTCTAGCAGCTTCGGGACTCGGTGCATTGGTGGTTGGTACCAAACTTCCGCCATGATACCGGAAACCAGTGCTCAATGACGATTTGCTCGACCAAACGCTTGCAGTTCGTTGCTTCGCCTGTCGCGGGAACTGAAACGATAGTGTCCCATAAAAAAGGAAAACAATCTCCCATCTCCTTATCTCTTCCCATAGCAAATATCCATAATTCTGGTTCATCCCCTTCTAGCGATTAAAACTAAATTTCTAAGAAGCCCGATCGATTTCATCTATATGTATGATCGAAGCAATTTTCTTGCAAGCTTAATTAATTTAATCACGCTATGATCACGATGCTTATTCTGATTTGGTTTCAAGGGAGCCTCGGGTTGGCTGGAAACTAACAATCTAATTGAGTGACTGGATTTTGATGTGTCTTACCCTGTCTTGGGGGCGAATGCCATACTAATTAACCCATCAAGACCAATTTGATAGAATTAGTATCATGCTATACAGTGCCAGCTGCAAAATCGATGTAAATACGTCGATCTTCGAGAGACAATTAGCTGAACATTCGCTTCAACAAGGGAAGAGACATCAAGTGTGGTCGCTAGTGTTACACAAGCTTTGATCTCGCGTGCGCAAACGTTTGTAGTTCGGTGATCGGTAGCAGAACATGCTTTGTAGGTACTGGTCAAGCCAGGTGTTCGTTCTCAATCCTTCCTCTTCATACTCTGATATCTTTCTTCTTATAATATTCATATTTCTTGAACCTCGAAGAGAAGCTCTTCAAGTATCCTCAAAATCGTCGCTAGTCTAAGGTGATCTAATAGCTACCAGAACTGACGAGGGAACCTCACGAACTGTAAAATTTCCTTTGGCCTTGCAAACTTCGCAGCTAACCCAGACCTGGGACTATCTGGTACCGAATTTTATTCACAATTTCGAATTTTACACAAACACATCACTTTATTGGTTGTTTGCGCCCCGGGGAGTCACAGAATAGAACATTTAGGTTTCTCCAGAAGCCCGAAGGTTTATCAAGGAGAAATAATTTTTCTAGTCGACGAGGTTCCCTCGGAAGGTATCGTGGGGTTGATCAGGGTCGACTCTAAATAGTTCTAACAGCTAGGCGGTACTCTAGTGTAAAAAGGAAAAAAGTAGTAGAACGGAGTCAGTTGATCATTTACATTGCCTTGCTCGACTTCGCTATCAGAGACAGTGCTTCGGAAAGAAGCTTGGTGAGCTTGCCGAAAAGCAGGATTAGTGATAATGCTACCTCCGTCTGTGGACAAAGCTTCGCTGCTTCCTGTTCCACCTCCCCGCCCACTCTAAAAACACATGACGCTGCTATGTAGCACACAGTTACTCTGTTTCAACTTCTTTCGCGCGAGATGTCGTGCAACATTTCTTTCGAAAATCTTTACGCGGGAGACGCGACTTCCGCACGCGAAATTCTATCGTTTCCTTCCCCCGTGGTAGATGGTACATATTTTTAAATAAATTTCATGGAACCTCGCTAATTCCCCATTTCAGTAATCGAAGCCTGACGCTGATCGAACCAACGCAACACCGTGATTAACAAAGTGAGACACGTGTGACACTGTTTGTGGTAGCAGGTCTAGGAAAAGGTAGCACGGGTTTACCTCGGATTCGAACGATGTCAACCTGCTCAGGAACTTCCCCTTCTTCGTGAACATGTCCAGAAACATGTCCGTCGTTGATTGGCTACCTTCCGATGCGGGGGAGGTATGGCCGTGTGGCATTTCCAGATGCACTTGAGGCGCATCTGTGATGGTAAAATCGTAATAAATTGTCTGCCTGAATCGCAAGATCAATTGATTCTACTAATTACGAACCGAATACAAACCTGATTTCTTTCGTTCTTCGGTGGCTTCTGGCTGACTAGGTGATTGCGGTGACTTCAGGTTCTCCCTGCTACCAAATGGACTAGATGCCTGGAAAGAAAGATTGAGAATGTCGTTTACTGTCCACACAATCGAGTTACTAAGCTCGATACATTCTTTCATGGAATGTACTTACTTGTGACATTAGAGAACTGTCGAAACCACCTTCCGAGAGATCCTTGCTCCAATAATGTGTGTGCGCGATCTCCATTAGCTGGAAGACCGAGGCCATTCCACCGAGTCCGAAATTATTATAAGTGTGTCCAAGACCGTGAGCCACTGCTTGAAGGCACTTTAGCATTCCCTTAAAAACTGGCTTCGAAACGCACTTAAAAAAAAAAACACGAATATGTCATCTTTCATGTCACTTGATTACCCAAGTGAAATCTTTTAAAGTTCGGTAAGTTGTTTAATAAATGGTGAACTCACCACGTCGTCGATGTGATCGTCAGGACTAATCTTCCTATTGAGACCCTTGTTCAACTTACTGACCACCAGATCTCTGTAGCTCTCATCCTCCATCAGTTTCTTCAGTCTGTTCAACTTCAGCCAACCGACACCTTCGCCTGTCAACACCTGGGTCACCACCTGATAAAGATCGTACATGTAGTTACAACATGAAGTTCCAAGTATGTTTGAATAGTCGGCAACAAAATGGAACATACATCGGTGAGGAAGGCTTGATTGTCGCTATTTGTACTAGACCGCTCCGCGTTTTGCTGCCTCTGAATGTCCTCGGCGGTGGGTTTGTTCGTCGAATGCTTGATCAGCGACGAACGCTCGACTAATCCCGTTTTACCTGTCCCAGTAATACACAATGATGTTTCTGTCCTCATACTTCCAATCAAGAATTAACATACTTTATAAAGTCTTTCAACGATCATTACAGACTTAGAATAGCCGATGACATAATCTGACTAATGGAAATACACGGACTAAAAAAACGTTGAAAGGAAGTCTTACTTTTGGGGAAAGGGCCCAGTAAAGGAGGCTTCTTATCGCCCCTCTGCGACTGAGACTGGGGACCAGCGTTTCGATTAGAATTATTTTTACTGCCTGAAAATCAAATTAGAACAATTTCATTTCCGTTGAACACAACTAAACGAGTAAATCCGAAAGCCTCGACAGTAAACACTGTATAAAGGAGCACGATAACTAATATTACATGGAAATTACCGAATAGATCACTAAACATGCTGCTCGTTTGCGCAGCGATGCCATTTAAATCGCTACTAATATTGCTGAAAAAATCACGTCCGATTTCTCTCCGTCCACCTCGATTATCTGGGACTAATTGCGTGTTGCTAGAATCTCTTCGTTGCATCATGCCTGGGGATGGTGGCGGCGATTGCTGCGATTCCCCTAGACCCTGTTCAAATTCAATAATCAATCGATTTTAAAAAACCTGTACACAATCTGAAGCTAAGTCTAGAAATCTTTCATAAAAATGAAACATTAAAGCTCTTCAAATTTTAAATCGGCACATACCTTGAGCAAACCCTTCTTCGCGGCAACTTCCTTCGCGCTCTTCGTCAGGTCTCCGAAAGTACTCTTGCCAACATACGTTAAATCGTCCAAAGTATTTTTGCTAACACCTGCTGCGGTCTTGCTTGCTTCCAAAGCTGTCTTCGAAGCCTCCTGCACGGACTTCGAGGCCTCTCCCATTGCTTTCTTGGTCTGCTGCGTGAGCTGTTTCAAAAGCACCGGTTAGAATCACCAATACAAGTTTCAATTCTGAAACCCACTCGCAGTAACATCAAGAAAGCTTTCTGAATCAACGAGCACGTTTCATGATCAAATAGTAAAATGAAGTATCAATCTACGGAGTAACATTGCATACCTGCTCTAATGGTGCAAACAGACTGTCTTCCCCAGCCTCGGTGATCTTCTCCTTCGCCTGGTGTTTCAGCTACAATATAAACAAATTTTGTTTGTGAATGCACTTAACAGAAAACCAAAGAAACACACAAATATCTAGAGGAGCATTGCACAGTTTTCTCGACGAAATTTGTTGCTAATCAATCACCTCGTATGCGCGTACTAATCGTCGAGACCCCAGAACTGCGAGCAGTATGATCATTACCAAATTCGCATGGACAAGACAATAGACCAGAACAAAACAGAACTCGAAGGTAATGAATTTTTAGTGCTCCCACATACGTCATCGACACCCTCGACTTTCATATGGAAAACGGAATGGAACGCAGAGTAACAAAATCAATGAGTGGAGACCAATGATTGGAATGATTTGGAATGATTGAACCAAATTTGAAGATCAAAATTTGATTGGTACCAACTCCAGTAATCGAATTTCTGGATTCACACAGATCATAAGCAATGTAGTATCGAGGCCTCCGAACTGCGAGCAGTATGGGAGTCGCTGTTCAAAATCGTTTTTACAAGAGGTCAGAGGGTTAACGAAACACAGAACTAACTCTAGACGATCATTCAACGATATCACCACGGGCTAATGACGATCTACCTTATCCATCTGAGCGAGAAGACCGTCCTGACTACTTTGCCTAGTCGTCTCTCGGACCAGGTCCTTCGCCTGGCTCGCGATCTGCTCGAACAGCGATCCTTGGGATCCCTGTCGCAGAACACCGTTACCGGTCACGTTGGAACTGTTCGGTCTCTGCACGCTCTCCGTGGACTGCTTCCGACTACCGGATCCCACGGAAAGCTGTCGTGAGACTGTCGACGACTCGGAGTTGTCGTTGCTACTGCTGCTCATCTGCCGGGGCAAAAGAGGCCCCGTTGTGCTAAAGCTCCCGGCCCTCCCTAAAACGTTCCCAACGCTCGGGTGCCGCTGGAGAACCGCCCCCGAAGGTTGAATCTTCGAATACAGAAGAGTCAAGTTTCAGGGCAGTCGGAACGTGTTTCTGGAGCAGGCGCGTCCAATCTGTCCTTAAGAGCAGCGGGCCACGCCCTCTGTAGTGCTCAGACCACGCCCAAAAGGCTCCGAAAACGACGTTTGGCACCGTAACATAGGCCATCAACAGCACAAACTACACTCAGAAGGTATGGACTACTTCTCTAAAGGATCTACGTCACGCTCCAAAGGCTCAGATCACGTCTTTAATAGACTTAGGACACGCTAGAAGGCTTAGACCACGCACCCAGAGGACCCGTGTCACGTCCATAGGCCTAGACCACACCTTCAATAGGTGTTTTGGAGCTTTGGCCACGCCTCTCAGTAGTCTCAAATTGAGATAATGGTGATTACAGAGGAGTGTACCATTATACCCATTCACTTTTATAGCTTCGGCTCATATCGTATAAAAACTGCTCTTAAAAGTGAAAACAATGTTTGGACGTGCCTGTACTCCATTTTCACAGATTATACAGCGTAGACAATGGGAAGTTGCAATAATTTTTACACTGTATGTTCACTAGATAATGTTAGGCCTGTCTTTTAGCTTTAGGTCTTAATAGTCTTTTTTCGTATCGAAACAGAATAATTTATTTTAGCAGTTGTACTTGAGTCATATCAAATTCGAGTACATATTGTAAGGTGTTTCAAGTGTTTTCTTGGGTTTTTGATAAAATTTCTGAGAATTTTCCCAAGTCTACGCCATATTAATCCTCCTCTTTCCTCTCAGGTGATCGTCTAATTCCGACTCAAGTGGAATCTTACAGTTCAAATTCAAAGGTCGTTCATACACCTTACCTACATACGTATCTCTAGAAAATATTTACAAGTTTTGGACGCTAATGTTACAAGGGGTCGTACACAAGTCTCTAAATTACTTTTACTTGTACCAACTTGTACAGAACTCGAATGCCCGTGTGTTCAGAAGAAAAAACAATATTTCTGTGTTTCATATACAGTCGATACTACTGACCATTAATCTTTCGCATCTTCTTGTCACAGTTCGAGTAATTGTGATGCGATCGTTGTATTAATTTATTAACCATGCAGTACGAATTCGATCGAATCTTTTCACATGTGAATCAACCTATGAATGATTTTTGAATGTTCTATGCAACTCGCGTTTCCATAGACCAACGTGTCGACGTGAATTAATAATCAGTATTATGGGGTAAAAGAATCAACCGCGGAACAATCACACCACACAAATATATGAAACATAGTGGAACTATAGCGGATCGCTCGAAAAGAAAAGAATTGGTCATGCAGAAATTCCGAGCCTCCGAAGTAACAACAGTGCACTTCAACAATTAGGTAAAGGTGCTGTTGCGTTGCGTAGAAATCTCCTTCGAGTTTGGCAGCGTGAGATGTGTCCGCGAGGCTTCACGATGCGAGAGACACAGATCATGCATTAGGGATTTCCAAAAGAGTTAATCGACCGACAAACCAACCCAAAGAAACAAGGGAAAAAGCTACGATCGAACCTGCACAGAACGGAAAATGATTGATGAGGACCAACGTGGAACCTCGTTGCAAATAATCGAACGTCGATGGCCAAGAATGAGATCAATCAATGTACACACAGATGAAAATGAGAAAGGAACTCGTGGTGAACAATGTTAAAAATTCGCTGAAGAGTTTCATGCTGGATTCAGGTTTTTTCACAGGACTGGGCACAATATTTTTTATTCGCTATTCTTCATTTTTATTCAAATAAATCAATATGCATTATTTCGTGAAAAACTCAAGCCAAACAGGATTTAATAATAAGAAATCGTACCTAATAATAATAAGTAGATTGCACATTTTTGTGCAAAATTGTAAGAGACAAGGAGCACAATATTGTTGAACGTCATAGACCACTTTTGGTATTGTCACAAGGGTAAGGGGTTAAATTGTAAGACATTGGGGGGGATGGAATAAAATCCATTCCTGATCAAATCAATTACATTACGATTGTAATTCGAACCCAACAAAATCATGAACAATTAAATGCCCACAATGTTATTGAACATCATAAACAATTTTTGGTATTGATATGAGAATCAGAGGGTTGAAGTGACAAAGTGCTTGACGATTTTGGGAGGGGGGGATAGATCGGCTGAAAAATATTGTGTGATTATGCCGAGTCCTGCGCAGCATGCACGTTTCAAGTGACACAAAGTAGAGAAGGCAATACCGACAGTGGTACACCGAGATAGTGAGAGACTGGCATGGCGGATGACTCACAGGAACGACAAATCTACTACGCGAGGTCCTTTGGGGAGCGGCAGGACGTTCAGCGTCGCTGGCCGTCGGAGTAGTTAATGAGGCCATGCCTACCCCGAACTGTCCTACCGAACTTTGTGCGCTCAGGATTGTGCGTGGTGTTATTGTTGATGCAGAGTCTGACTCAAAGCTACCACCCTCCTCTTTATCCTATGATCAAGTAGTCTAGTCAATGATCAGGTAGCCAGAGAGAGATGATTGAGAGCGTGTGTGTCTGTCTCTTTGTATGTATCTATGATATGCATGTCGTTTATCGTAGTTGATCGGCTTGAAATCCTCTTATCGCTTTAATCGATACTGGGAAACATAGCAGAATTAGGTAACGAGTTTTATTCGTGTTGGTCTCGCGACGATGCTGTGATACTTTCAGACGAGATATCGGTATCACATTGTTTGTTATCTACTGGGTAGAACGGAAGTTGTGGAACTCGTTGACGGAGCTAGTGGTTCATTGAGTATAAGTAGAAGATGAAATTTTGGATTGGATGGTTGAGAGTATGGTAGACTTTTTGGAACTGTATTTCGTCTGAAAGGGTCCTTGCTCTGTCGAGGATGCTGCACAGGTAGATTCAGAAAGATGGAGGCTCAAGATTCCCCATAAACTTGAATTACTGTATAATGTAAAAAATTGCATATCTATGTGAATTTATATTATAAAGTGTGAAAAGTTCAAGTATTGCTTGGAGATTTGAGTTTGGTATTTACAATTTGTGAAATGGGATTCGCCAGTGATGCCTTCCATTCTTTTCGAATCAGCCTGCTTTGAACGTCTGAATGTTCTTATCAATAATCGAGTGTCTACTGGTCTCCAGAAACATGTGTGTATTAATAAAAGATATTGATTTAGTAAAGACACAATGAAGAGATAGCCATCACGGGACGTATTCAAACTTACATTGGTCGACTGTGAACCTTCTTGAGCTTTCGGGTTCAACTCGAACTCCGAGTCTCTGTTGAAACTAGGACTGCTGAGGTCGCTGTGGCTGGAAGAGGTGCTCGGTGGGCTTTCTGGCCTGACTGTAGACTCCTCCTCTACACCAGGATACTGTAACGAGCTTGGAGGATTGTAGACGTTCTTTGGGTCCACTGACAAGGACATGGGCTGAGGCTGCGCTGGCTGCGCGCACCCGTAGCCTGCAAAAACAGTGTTGTAGAAAAGTTGTAAAGCAAACTCTGATTCCCCACAAATTACTTACTCGGTGACAAGTCCGAGGACACCATCTCCGAGACGAAATCGCTCAAAGACGAGTACGACGAGCTAGTGCTCTCAGCACCCTCTGAATCTGATCCACTCTCATCAGTCGGCTGACTCTCATGCTCCCTCATCGCCTTCAAAGCATTCGCCAAAGAACTCCCAGAGTCCCAGACAGGGAAACTAATCGGTTCCAAGGTCGAAGCGTACCATTTAGACTTGTCGCCTATCTGGACCGGGTCGAACACTCCTGTTTGTACCCTGAGGAACGCCACGTTGTTGGGCGTCAGGGACCATTCTGCCAAGAACTCAACAGCCTGAGTCCTTGCAAATTTATTCAAGAAATGACTGGCTCTGGGTCTTGATCTCAGGAATGAGTTGATTTGAAAGGCGACCACTGGTCTTGGGTAGAGTCTGAGAGTCCTGGTGTGCTCGGTGAAGTTCGCCAACAAATTCTGAGAGTTGAAGAACCGCACCATGGCTACCCTTGTTGCCACGTCTACCGAATCCACGTCGTTGCCATAAATGAACGGGTTGAACGATGCCATGCCGCTTTGAGACATGGGTTTCTGGGGGGACGATGATCCTGCTGACTGCTGGGAGATCGATGATCGACGGCCACCGGATGTCGCTGTGCCTGGGGAACCCAATGGGCTGCCTTGAGGGTGGCCGTGGTGATCGATGCTTGGTCTGTGCTTCGACGAAACGCTGTGAGATGACAGTGATTATAGTTACAGATATATACAGATATACTTACGAGTACATTGAACATAATCAGCTCAACGAAGAGTTGTTAGGCTCACCTCAAAGTAGACAGGTGAGAAGTCATGCTCTCCCTTCTGCTGGGAGCCTGCAGAGAGGTCCTCGGCGTGGTGTCCTGTGACATTGATTGCGGAGTCATGCTAGCCATCGCCTGAAATACGATTGTTTCATGATGAAACGATCCAACGCTCGATAGATCTTCTCAGAGATCATCATCGGGGTATACTGAAGCAACAGCTACGTCTACTAGGTCTAAGCGGCTACGTTCCCCACTATCTCCGAATCCCAAAGTTGAATCTTTTCCGCTTGAATCGATTATACTCGAGTGCAATAATGACCTCCGGGATTCACTACCTCTACAGCGTGACTGCACTGCACTCGATTCTATTATATATTTTATACAAACAGAATAGAATGTCTACTACTGTATAGGCAGACTCTTCCATGCCGCTAACTACAACACAAGGATCTCAGCTATACGCTACATGCAGAAGATAACGTGTAATTGAAATATTTACACCAGAGCCGGCTTGGTCCATCAGTTGCATCGCCTGCGGAACCGAACGGAGGAGCAACGAATTAATTAAAGACCTCGTCTCGCGACGATGTGATTAGCGAGTGATTGGTGGGAGGATGTTTCGTGGCAGACCTGGGCTCATTATAGTTCATCGTAGCGATGTATCTTTTACAATCACAAAATTCATTGAACCTTCCTTATTAGATTATTACAATTATATTGAAGTACCTAAAACACTGTATAGAGATCCTGAATTTGAAACATGGGCTATTTATCGAACTGAAAGGAGTTCTTGAAGAAAGACGATCTTGAAGGGAGATCTTGATGTTTCTCATATATTGGATATTTTATTTGGTAGTGGTGCATGTACCCAGGTCTGTGATGTTAATGGTAATCAAGGTGGTAATTTACCTGCTTCAGATGGTTCTTTAGTATGCTGCCTTCTGGTTCGGGCAACGGTGGCAATTGATCGCCCAGACCAGTCGGCGCAGTAATCTTATTGCTGTCTAGGTCCACCAGCCAAATGTCATCGGGCATTTTAAAGTTCGTTTTGTACAATAGAAAAGTAGCGGGTATTCCGATAACAAATGGTGTAGGTGCTAGCAACAACTGTTCCGCGCAGCTCATGCACGTGGGCAACAACGGTATCGCGGGGAACATGTACTCCAGAGGATAAATCATTGTAACGAACGCCATTACGGACATCGAGAGGGCATTGTAGTCGCGGGACTGAAGCACGATCTGAAACGAAACATCAAGAATTAACAAACATTCGCACAAACCATCCAACAATCTGAAGAAGCTAATAAACTTGACGAGTAAACATCAGCTCGTTCAAATAACTCTTCTTCGTTTCATAACAAATTAAAAATTGACGCCGAGTTAGATGAAAGGTCTGTGTTAGATCCCCTTCATCCGTCGAGGGTAAATTGACCCGTAAACGGTTGCGCAATTAACAGCGGCTGATATCACTTTTCCCTTTTCATAGTTTCCAAAGTTCTCGGGTTACGCAACGCTCACCTTGTGCTCGAGAAGAATCAGCGTGAGGACCTTCAGGCAAATGTCAACGCCGAGAAGTTCCAGGGGTAAATGCAGAGGGAAATCAACGAGAGAGAATCTAGTATGGTCTGGAAGGGCAAAACAGAGTGGCGGCTGTATACTTTGCGACACGATCTCGACTTCGACCCGTGTCTTTGTTGGCACGGGTACCGGGCTGCTGAGAAGACGAAGGATCCAGGTCTCGATCTCTCGGACGTCGTGGAGAACGATCGAGGGCGTTCCTTCGAGCATTTGTCCTGTCAGCGCGCTCCATACCGTGTCTCTGTTCCAAATACACATCGTTAGTCGATTAACAATCAGACAATATCGAGAACGAGCCTCAAAAAGTGTTTTCAAAGAACCAGGAATTAAATGGAGTCAAGTGTGTACACTTTAAGGACACCCTGTATGTAAAGCAGAGGGTACTCTTCCAGATCTTTGCTTTATAAATATTAACGCAGTCGCTCCTGTATTTTATTACAAAAGGAATTCTAAAGTTAATAAAATTCCAACGAAGTAGTAATCGGAGATGTAATTAGTTCAAGACGGAGAATGTAATGACAGCCTTTACGTAAAAGTGAATCTACCCTTGTAGGCCATATAATAGATCTCCAACAATTAATACTATTATCTTTCCTGTATTGAATTTTGTTGGAGAGAATGGTTTATGAATTAGCGGTGTAGAATTTAAAAACAGCCCTTAGGTAAAAATGGCAGCTACCCTTGTAGACTATAAATAACCCCGAAAGAACAGTTTACGGATTAGTGAATTAATTAAAGATCCACTGCTGCCAAAGATGCACACCTTAAACACACCTAGTACATTAAGCTTTGTAGGTCAAAAGGATTACCCACGGTCGGTTTCGAATGGAAGCATATATTTAATTAATAAATGAATGCACAGAGAGTGAGGCTGTTAGTAAAGTAAAGTTTTATGGAGGATTCATCCTGACATTTCAAAGAGACGCGTAATATAATGAAATGTTAATTAAAATACCTGTTTGTCTGTCGCGAAGCTCCGACTTTCTGCGGAGAGGAGCTCTCGTTGCAGGCATCGATGATTTTTTTCAGAACAAAAAGACATTCCCGGAACATCGAGAAGAAAGGGTGATGAGAGATGATGCAGAGTGACGTCAGGGAGTGGTTTCGTATCCTCTGAAAGGACATCGTATCGATTCACTCAATTTCTTTGGCTACATATAGTTCTAAATGAACGCGGTCCTTCTTTGTGACTCGCGTTGACACACTTAAATCCACTTCGTAAATTTTGGCCACCCCATTTATTAATAAAGTGGACGGTATTTTCACTTCTTACTAATTTTGCTACGAACCGTTATCTTTTATTAATTCATACCACGAATTGGTACTTCGTGATGCTTTATGGAATTTAAATGGAATGCAACTCTGAAAGCATTCTTTAAGAGGAATGCAACGGAAGAACTCGGCGAGAAACTTTATACTTGATAGTTTCGAAGTAGAATGCAACTACCTTTGTGTCTGACGTTGACACAGTTAGATCTACTTTGGAAACTCTTACCACCACATTTATTAATAATACGAATACCAAGCGGTGCATGCGTTTGAAATGAAATTGATAATTTAAGATTCTTTGATGGAAGAGTGATTTTCTGAGACAATTTAGGATAATTCGCGATTGAAGGGATACCTGTCGTCTGCGCGATGCACATGGCGACGGAGAATGACTGCCACCACTCTCGCTGTCTCCACTCGGCGCAGTGATGCCTAATTTCGGTGCACTTGGTATATGGGAAGTGTCAGAATCCCTTCTGCTGCTTGGACATTCTTTCTCTGAGTCGCTAGGACCTACCGCACTGCTCCTATAGTCGCTATAAACAATAGCTAGAGATAACAGTCTCATAATTGTAGCCTATCAGGCATATATATATCACGTCGCGTCCTCGTTCGTTATAACAAAAATTGGAAAAAACACCGTCGCGAGGAAAAAGTTACTTTTTCAATTGAATTAAGTTGAAGTTGTTTCATTGAATTATAAAGTTAATAGTAATGAATGATGTGTTATATGTCACCTAGAAAAGGCAGAATCCGTGCTCTTTTCCATGCTCTTCCTCCAGCTCTCTCTCCTGAACGTAGTATTGTATTTATCTCTTCTGACGGACACTCCACCCCCACCTACCCCTCCCGTCCTTTCTATCGGCCGATAGAAATTCACGCAGATCCCGTACCGTGTTTTTCCTACAATTTTTCCAGTGATTTTAATCTCTGTTTTATTAGAAATTGTAGATTAAACGATGCATAACCGTAGACTTCTGTACCGGAATCTTTGTCCGTCAGGGTGAAGGTGAAGGTAGTGGCTTCTCGTAAGGCTGTGCGTTTAGGGCCCACGCTGGTGCAACCCTCCGGTTGACAGAAATAGACCATGTCCAGAGGCAGTGGAAAATCTTTGTGATCTTCCACTGGATATCTTCGCAATAATTCTGGAGCCTTTAATTGATATAATCGATCTCTAAACATTTATCCAATGGTATCCTTTATCATTGATCAATTGCTAGCCAAAACAAAATTTCTTTCAATCTTCTCTGTTGATATATTAGACGTTCATCGTTTAACACTAAACCGAGCTCTACACGTGGCCGATACACAATGCCTCATAAAAATAACAAAATTAAATTTATTTGAACTTTGTGCGATTCATATTATAATGTCACCGCTATTAAATGTATATATTTAATCATTTACCACGGAAGCACCTCTATAATTTCAATAATTGTGAAATAAAAAATCTGTTTAGTGTTAAGTGTCCAAAAGAAGGTCAGAAAAATGCATGCTTCCAATTATTTCTCTATGACGCATGAAAAATCGGCATACAGGAAATTTCTTCGAAGTGTTAGAGACTTCAGTGTATAATTGCAGGGTGAAAGCAATTTTTTAAATTGTTTCTTGCTGCACGATTTTTGTGAAATTACGGTAAAATGGTACCTGCACAGGCTGGCGAGAGACTGACGGCAATCTGGCCCCCACAATGGCGAGATAATCGACCAAGCGGGGGCACAGATACTTCTTCTGCGTATCCATGGCTGCAATTTACAGCTCTGTCACCGCTTTGTACAGTGTGTAGGAATCATCTGCGCCGACGACGGCCTTCTGTCAGGATCGCCTCCTGATCGAATCATGGCTGTAGCATTCTCCGTTTGGTCTTCCACATCTGGAATCACGGAAATCGATAACGTGAAACACGAACTCCGCTATAATTAGACCGATTCAATTCATTCTTTATTATTCCCCACCGCGTCACGTGGTTCTGATCGTGCGATAAGCTACACACCGTGTCAATGATTTATTTATCGACTCGTTCCGGCGGTGAGAGACCACAGTGTTACCGTTGTCCAATATTGTGTTTGCGTGTTTTTCTAATATGATTCTGCTTGCGTGGGTGCACGAATCGTTTTTGGTATCGATTCGTTTGCGAAAAAAAAGTTGACGAAGGGCTAGGAATACATATTTATTTTCTGGAGGGCGTAGGGTGAACTATTGCTGGCACTGCATTAGTTATTGGCACTCCTGGTATTTCTCCTACGAAAGAATTCCTGATATAGAAAATCATTTGATATTGCTTCTTATTTATATTTCAAAACAACGTTGTAAGTTTTCATAACAGTTTCCCACATATGACTGTTAACAACGCTGGTACATTCAGTAAGACCGACGGATGACCACAGTGCAGTGTAAATAGTGTTTTATTAAAATTTTCGTTACGAGTGAGTATACTTTATCGCTTTATAACTTAATTTCGGACTACAGATGTAATAACTGCGTGTATATTTCATAATAAAACAAATAGCCTGTTTAACGTTTACTTTTTACTGTGCCAATGACTATACTATTTGTCTTACGATTGTTATTCACTGAATATATTTTATAATAAAAGATTTATGACTCGTAAAACTGTTTGATTTTGCTGAAAAATCTCTATTAGCTTATAATAATAGCAAGTTTAAGCTCATTTAAACATTTCAAAAGAAGATAAAAAGATTTTTAGTATGATTTTGGCTTAGGGTGCCAATCATTGTACAGTTTACCCTAAATGTCAATTGATACGGATTTGTCAATTAATTAGTGAAGGGGTTAACGTATAAATAAATTGATTTTGTTCACAATTGAGGACATGTTCATGTCAACGTTAAGTTCGGGATTGTACCATTGCACCTTTCCGGGAAACAATTTGCGAAGTTTGATTAGTTCCCAGGAATGTTAATGAACTAGTAGCTCTAATGGCGCGTAAAGCGATTTGAAGCACGGATCTCATTGATTTCTCGAGGCTCGTGACCTATATCGAGTTATCTGGAATCGCAAAAAGGGTTGAGCATCGCGCAGAATTTAAGCTGATTCAACTTCATCGTGTAGCCTTTCATTGCAAATCATACTCTGATCTGACACAGCATAGCGGCCAAGTAGATTCAGACTGTTATAGCCAGACACGGAAACTGTATTCGCGAATTTCTACAAATTATTTCTACGTTAAATACTTTACACTGTAATTTAAAACTTTTCTCATTACACTGTGCTAATCCCAGTTTAATATATAATCGGGCAATCCTTTTTATTATTTAAACTTTAAGACATAAATAATTCAATGTTCTGAAACCACCGCCAAAATGCATTTCCCTCAATTTTCTAAAAGTTATTCTCGGGCTACGAAACGTCAATTCTGCAATTTCGCCCGGAAAATATCGCCTCTACTCTAGAAAACTGAGCGAGCAATCGTTTGATCCAATTAACAGACTTTAAATTGCAAAACAAGCCCACGATACTTCGATCACCAAGACTAAGTGACGCTTTCACAGAAATTAACTTTCTAATTCTATGTAAACTGTACGAAATATATTTTATTCGTCCGTTTCATGCAGTGTCTGTGAAATTAATAATTTCTGTCTCACAAGTTTGTTAGTAACTTTTTCATCCAATTAAGCGACGTCAGATTGCAAAATGGAGCAGTAAATCCTTGATGCTTCGCGAGATTAATTGATACCGTTTCAGATATTAAATTTTTAACTTCATCACCACCTCCTCCCCTAAGTATTAACTTTAGTCCAGGGAACAGTAAAATACATTCTATTGATAGATTCGACTAAGAATTTGTAAAAACGGCTTTCTCATTCCTAAAATTGCCAATTACAATCCAAAAGATTAGCTTCATCCCTTCAGCCACCCCATCAGACTCCAAGCCTCCAATTTCTCCCGTAAAGCATTAATTCGAACCTGACATAAAATATACACATTCTATACATAAATTCGAGTAGGAAACGGGAGCATAATCTTGGTATTGAACCTATTCGGGTAGGAGCCGAAGAACGAGAAAGGGGGTCCCCGAAACGAAAATTCGTAATCGATGAGGCCGCGGGAGGTACGCGTGCCCCGGAAAGGCCTGTGTGCGTTTGCGCGGAGGTTGCACACGCTCTCCCTCTCTCTCTCTCTCTCTGCTCGTCGAGCACCTTTTCTCCCTTTTTCCCTCGGTTTTCCCCTAACCGAATAAAGCCCCTCGTACGATCCCGTTTTCCCGTTGTCGAAAAACGCCAGACTGCTTTCCCGAGAGCGAGACAGCATGAGGAAAAGCACGCAACTGTTCGCATACAAACCTCGCACGCGCTGTTTCCGGCCCGACAAACCGATAAAACGCACAAACGCGATATCGAAGGACGCTGATTTCAAGTGTAACGCTGTGCTGAATGACGACTTTGCCCTAAATTGCTCCCGGAGACCTTAGTCGGCAGCCTTGACACAATAGTGTTGGCACAATAACGAAAAAGTACTTCGCTTAGCGAATTTCTTTTGGTAAATTGCTCTTTCGATGCATGCATACTGGTTTGAGAACAGGGAAGACGATCGCACAAATGTTCTTTGCAGTCAAAATCTCAGGATAAGGTTTATTGAAATGTATGAAAATTCAATTAGGCAAATTGTTGTCGCCATTCATGTTGTTATCTGTGCAACAAATATTGAAAAATATTTTATCGATCAGACTGATCACAATTTCTTTATTCGGAATATGTTTTAGCTTTCACAAAAATTTCAATATCTTTAAGCATTTATGAAGAAACTGATTGGGTGAAATATAAAACAGTAATAGATTAGAAAAATTCAAGAACACTGTAACGTTGTTTTTAACATAACAAAGTCATTAAGGGGTGAAATCAATTTTTATTTTCTTCCTGCTTCCCTCAATCAATGCAGAATATTTTTATTTTGCATAAAGATCCGCGGTCTATTAATATTATTCCGCAATGAGAGTATAGTCGTCATGCAATGCTGAGAGATAAAAGAATGAATTTTGAAACTAAAAAATAGTGTAGTGGTATAGTATAGAAGAATACATAAAAGAAGCTCGTAGTATGAAAGATATTGTTTTAATGGATTACATAATCTCGATTGTCTCGGCGGTTTTGTCGTCGTTTAGTGCCGTTTCTTATGCAATTATGCTAACCGAATTCTATCTGGGTTACGTTTCCCACAGCTAACTAGCTGAACCTCGCCCTTGCACGCGACGCTTGTTCCAGTATTTAATTTGCGTCATTATTTTCTAATCAATTCTGTGCCCTCCTTTTATCGGTTTTTCCTATCTGTTGTGCCCTTTATTCGTCTTTTATTATTCCTCGAGTTCCATATTCATTCAGTCACGAACATTTTGACCCTATGTGGGCGATAAAGGTTGACATTGTTATTATTATGTGGTTCAATAAAAATGCCATAAACGGAGAACATTAATGTTCTCGTTTTGTGCTGTTTTTAACTCTCGATCGTGATATTAATACAGAAAAGAAGTATTAATAAGTTAGGTTAAAAGAATTGCCGTTTTAAGGTGTTTATTTCCTCGAGGAAGTATGAAAGAATTTTTTTGATGATCTTATTTTGTCGAGACTGTCTTTTTGCAATGTTCATCCGGTGCAATGAATGATGAAACGAGCCCAACACCCAACGACGTCCTATAATTCGTCTACCAGCGAAGGAAATTTCATTGATCGCCGATAATTGCGTTACTCTACTCAACAGTTAGCTGATTCCCCTCCGTCGGACCGTCAACCCATTGAAAAAGCACCGCGGGGCTCAAAAAGCTGTTATAGTAACTAGTCATTCACAAATATTATTACATTATTATTATATATCCCATTTTCTGGGCATCACTGCTCTTAAGAACTCAACTGTGTGTTTCTACATCTTACGTAGAATTTGTTTTCTATTCTTTCCAGAAAAGTTGATAAATCTTATTCTTTCGTCCCATTTTCTTTCTAACATTCTGATTTGAATACTCTAGTGTTAAGTCGTAACTAAATTTGATTTTTAACAATTGAGAAAAAATTCCCAGGTAAACTGTGCTCTAGCAAAATACTCGAATTCTAAAACAGCTTCAAAGAAGTCGATCCAGTCCAAATGAAAACCGACTGACACTAAAATCAAGTGACCAGTGCCTAAAAAAATCACAAAATAATAAAAAGAAACCGTTTCCAAGAAGGATACAACCTGAATAAATGACAAACTACACCAATGTTGCAATTAATGAAAAAGGACATCCTAATAAAGCACCCCAATAAAATCCACCATGCCCTATCAGATCCAATGTCAAACGCAATTCCGTACTCCAAAGGAGTGGCCAAGCTTGCAATCGCCAGTACTCCGAATCCCGCCGACCAGACCACATCCTAAAACCGAAATCCTCGGAGCTGTACACTAGACGAAGAATCCATACTCCGCTAATCTCTCAAAGAATTGCAAAACGGAACGCAAGCTCTGCACACGGCCCAATATAAAAACCTTCCACCCACCCCATTCATCCCTTCAGACGCCCTCAAACCACCTTATCATCCTCAGCGATCCTCAAAAGGGAAATGTCATGACCCTAAAGAATTACAAAATTGCCATTCTCCGCCCACGGTGTTCTCGTTCAGCCTTTTAAACAGCTTCACACCCCATCTACGACTTCAATTTTGATCAACAAAAGCCCGAGCACATTACCGTCGACGATGGTGTTTTGCGACGTCAACGTTTACAATTTACAACTCAGAATTTCTTAAAGAATTATTTGACATCAATGGCAATTTCGAACGATCGTTATTCACAGCTGAGAATTTCTTTAAAAATGACTTAACAACAATGACAATTTTGGCTGATGACCTTACAAGCGACCTTGAAGAGTCCAATCATTTTTTCGGGATTATTTTTGAAAAACAGATTTTGTTCTTTTCTAAGAAAGAGCAGTATTCGAGTATTACACAAACAGACTATCTACTCGTCAATCAAATACGAAAATAAAATGTCAAGACCGTTATAAGAGTTATAAAATTACACGCAACCGCTGCCCACACTTTTTCCATCGAATCCTTTCAATCCACCCACGTCTTCGATTTTTTCAAAGAAAGTTCTCTTCAAGAACTTCAATAGAAAAACTGAGCATATCTAGTCATCCATCAATTCAACAACCAACCACATATAACTTACTTCAAATTGAAATCCTTCTCAAAGAAACTACTCAAATCACCAAGAAGCACTATTCTCGCCAGTTTTGTTCGAAAAACGTCAATCCTAAACGCAGGATCTTTTCGTTGCCCAATATGCTTGCAGCGAATCGTGCCCTGACGTTGTCTCCAGCATCTTCAAATCTCGAACAACGAATGTTACTAAAAGAATGAATTTTCTGTTCCCAGGAAGATATATGCACTATGTGGAGCCAGGGATTTCACACGCTGCGCGAAAACGAGCGAGGAAAACGCGTACGTAGGCAATCGAAGCTGTACAACGTCATCGGTGTCATTGAGCGGTAAGGTTTTCCTTCCCAGAGGAGAATAATGAGTGATACGGTTTTCTTTTGGATAGATTCGATGTTTTGGTGGCTTGGTGTAGGACTTACGTGCGATTAGAGGTGGTTTGAGGCCGTGTCGGTGGAGAATCGCCACTTCGCCGTCATGGGAAAACCACGAGCCCGGGTCCGTATCGGCCAACTGGCGATAGCATACTGGCGATCGTTCGCTGAACAGCTACTAGGCAGGCGTGCGACGACAGGGGCGGCACTTGCGTTGTAAAAGGGACATCGGTTGCCCTCGACTGATAGCGAGCCCGGATCTAGGCCCGGTACTTCTTTCGAACAGGTCAGTCGCTGATCATTTTATATTTTTTTCCATTTGCTATTTCGAGAAATTTTGGTATCAGCAATCCTTCGAGCACTTCAAACTTGCCGGATTGGGTACCATCATTTCCGTTTCGTTATCTTCGGGATCTGATGTTCGAAGAATTTTTATAAATGTTATGTAGATGCTGCATTTTCTGATCCGTAATTATTTTTATCCGATTATTTTCAAGGTATATTAGCAAGATGTACTTATTTTAATACTTCTTTTAAATTTGACACGGATCGTGCATCATTTTTCAATTTCTAATAATATATACTTAATTTCGAGCAATTTTGATAACAATGATTTTATAAAGACTTAAGTTTACTACAATGTTATGTAGATATTGCATTTTCTAATTTGTAATTCTTTTTATCCGATTATCTTCAAGGTATATTAACAAGGTGTACTTATTCTAATACTTCCCTTAAACTTTACATGGATCATGTATTTTTTCAATTTTTAATAATATACTTGATTAAATGTTGCAATTTGGCGTAATTTCGATAAGAATGATCTTATAAAGACTTTAGTTCAGATGTTCTACGTAGTACTTTTCAATTTCTTAATTGACTTCGCTCGATTGAAATTGCAATTTGAAGTAATCTTGATAATGAGCTTTGGAGCTAGGCCTGCTGGTTCTGTCGAACAGGTCAGTCGTTACTGGTTTTATACCTTTTCTCTCATTCGTTTATTTTACGACGCGAATCGCTTTCCACGGGAATATAGTGAAATGGAAAATTTAATGTCGAGGTTACAAGGTGGTGCACGCTACTGGCAATTTGAAGAATTTGTAGAGTAAAGCTGGAAATGAAAAAAGGAATGGAGAATTTATGCATAGGAATTATTGTTTAAAATCGAATTAATAACGAGTTCAGTTGTTGACAGTTTCGTTTTTCCTGCTGAAAAATGTTGTTAGGATTTGTAGCGAAATTGAAAATGGAAAAAGAGTCGAAAATGTCTTCACGAAAGTGACGAAGTTTTTTATTCTCGGTGTCGCAGTTTTTGAGCTCGCCAGTCACACAAAGGGTACTTAATCCTTAAGTGGTTAGGACGCATGAAAAAGTCCATCTTTCGAACACATCTTCACATGTCCTGAAAATGTAGCGCTAACTATTCAGTTCAAGGATAACGCCTGGCGGAACGCACATTCCCTTGAACTGCTGGGCACCACGGAAAATTAAAGGACTTGTAAATTAGTTTGCCTTAAGCGACGATTAATTTGCTTGAAGCATGACACTGAGAACCGTTTAGAGGAACGTTTAAAATCAATGTTAAGTAAAATCAACAGGCATGATTCAAATTAAAGAATTCAACATCCTCACATGCATTCCGTCATTAACTATTTCCGTTATTATCATCATTTTACCATCATAATGAATTCAGCTCTTTAGCTTTTCCTATACAATTATTACCACGTTTTTACTGGCTCGCTTTCTTTTAATACAACATGCAAATCCTCCTTAATTATTTTTAAATCACGTTTATTTATTATCAAATGAAACCTCGGGATGAAAGGAGCAGTCCGACCGATTCTTTTTTAATGAAATCGGGATTAAATAAAACAAACAGAATTAAATCAAATTAAAACTTTCATTAACCTTTCAAAGATGAAAGCCTACACTAATTCCTATCAATATTATTCTTGTACCAACAGAAACGAAGCTAATTCTCTTTGAATTATTTTCTCCCTTAGAAGAATAAATTCTCCTCTCCGACTATTTACCATAAATAAAAATCAATTAACCGAAATTAAACAATCCACGGATTTTTCAAAACTTGAAATCTTTCGTAATTATTTTTATTAGTAATCCTGAACCAACATGGACGAAGTTCAATCCCTCAGCAATAATCCCTTCGTAGATAAATCCCGCGGTAAAATCGTGAGAAAAAAAATTTCTTTTCGTTGGAAAAGGAGAGGAAAATACGTTCAATTAAAGGTGTACCGTCAACGAGCTCCGGAAAACACACAGGTACTGAATCGAACGTGATTTCTATCCCCCCGGCGCGGCGCGGCGATTCATTGTATCCCGGAGCAAGGCTGTTGCAAGAATAGAACACACACAGGTTTTCGTGATTATCGGTTACATTGCGGGAGGCGGATGAAATTACGTTTTTTTTTAGCCTGCCAGCAGCTGGCAAGTTAATTGCGCTACTGTTCCTCGCGACTTTAACTATGCATGCACAGAAACCCTGGAAAACACGCACACAACCGTATGCAGGCTGTCGCCGAGGCTTATCAGCCACGTATAATGCAGTTATTCGGTGCATAGACACGTGTGCACGCGCACGTCAATTCGCCGAGAGGCCTTTGTCACCGCAACTCTGCATCTGCGTGTGTGCCTGTGTGTGTGTATCGGTAATAGTTTGGGAATCGAATTGTTGCCCGTATTTAATGGCACTCGGTAATTATATTCGATCTTCTTCTGCTGACGTACCGCCGCGCCGGGAACAGATTGCTGCTGTTTTCGTTAGAGGAAATAACAAACATTGCCGTAAGTAGATCTTTATGCAAATCGCCGTGTTTATACTTAGTTTTATGGAAATCAACTCCGCGCCCACTGGAGATGTATTTATAGAGTTGCGAATGAGAGTGCGTTTCTGAATTATTTTTCGAAATTACAAACCCAAGAGAAAAATTGTTTGATTAGGTATATATATTAGTCGAGATGTTTCAAGTTGCTATTGCTACGGAACAATTTGTTGAAATCAATTTTTACCTGGATTCGAGATTTTCAAGATTTACAGTCTGATCAAAAGTGCTCTGTTGGAAATGGTAAAATTCAATAATTAAAATAAAATCTCGTACAAATATTGTACAATATTGTACATAGTACAATGTACTAGACATTTGGAAATTTGGAAAGTGATCTACGACAGAGAGCAATTTGACAAGAAGCCACTCTGGACAGTGGTAGGCTAGGTGCTACTCTTCTATTGTTATGATAGCTCTTGTAGATCGACGGACCCACCCTCTCTTTACACACCCACACCCAAAGTTTACTTTGTTGCGTACTTTAATCGTAGACTTGCATCAAAAGCACAGAGACCGCATTGGAGTCTCTACTTTTGTAGGGTGCTGTAGTCTATTTTTTGAAAAGGAATCTAGAGGTGTACTGACAGTTGTTTTATTTCATACGGCAGAAATGTGTAGATGAAATACGAAGGACGGAAGCATTTCAGGAATTTAAAAGAAATTAATTTTTATTGAATCCTCGCATCGTGGAATTTCTGCTGAACATTTTTATTTTGTATAAAAATCCATAGCCAACTTATGAGTCTCAAAATTCTTTCTACAAAAGAACCCAATTACAATTACTTGTTGAAATTATTGCAAGTTGGAAAAATAGAATGAGTAGAAAGATAGTGCCCGAGGAAGATAGTTCAGCCTAAACCCGATTTTATCGTGCCAGTGCCCGCATGTGCCGAGCCTAATTGATAGTGGAATCGCATAGTTCAAAGTTAGACGCGCAGAAACGCACGTGAGCGTGCCAATTGCTTTTATCATGGTCGATCGAAATTCTCTGATCGCGCAAGTACGAACTGCGTTGCATGGTGACTCTAACCAGAGGGTTATGGTGGTTCTGTATGGTGTGAACGATGGGATGGAAGGTTTTACTGGCTCCGAATTGGATGTTAGCACTTTCCTACCTTCCCTGGCACACTCGGCAAGGAAGCTCATAGACCATCCACGGGAATGGATGGCCTCCTTGCATAGACGTGCCGCTGCTACCAGCTGGATCAATAACGTTGTCAGGCTTAGCTGGATGTTCGGGAACGTTGGTGGTGGAACGCAGGGACGTAGGTACTGCGACAATGGATTCGGGAGCCCTTCATTCAGGGCTTCCTAGAACGATGTTCGATTTTATCGATTCGAGTCCGCTGACGCTGCTCGGCCGGGGACGACGGGATGACAATAACCCAGACCTAACCCCGACCCTAGGCTTCCGGGTGTTATTATTTCATCATTATTTTACATTATTTTTATTTTGCCATCAGAACTGTTTTAGCAAACCTCCCCGAATATTTTGTTCATTCCGGATTTTTTTATTTTTATTCATTTATCTGATAGAGAGTTGCAATTTGGAGTGCCTTGTAAGATCTTCAGTTTAAAAGATTGTTTAGTGGTATTTTTATTATGTTGTTCTCAGGGTCCATTAATCCTAACTATCCTCTCGAATGTTGAACAGTTATTTTCGAAAAAGTTCAATTTACTACATTGCGTAATATTAGTCTCCAAAGCACCTTGAGAATACTAAAATTGCTGCCCTGATATTCCATCTTTATCCACAAAAATACGCCGAGGTCCATAGAGGATCCTTGAGATCCTTGATATCCTTGATATCCCTTGGTGGCTATCGAAGGTCTTTCAAGAGCCTAGGCAATTCTAGGCTCCTAAGAGCCCATAGATAGTCCTTGAGAGTCTTCGAAGTCCTCGGGGAGCTTTAATATCTCTGGAATCCGTGGATCGTCCTGATGATCTAGGACGTTAAAATAATCTGACGATTTTCAAGCAATTTTTAAAACCTTTTATTTCCTCAGAAAGTTCTAAAATTGTTTAAAGATCTTCTTGTCCCTGTGAAGATTTCGGAGGATTTATCAAAGGTTCTTAGGAGTTCTTAGGAGTAACAGATTCCTCGAAAATTCTGAGGACCTTTTAAGATCCTTAAAGAGAGTCCTCTGAAATTCTCAGAATCTCAGATTCTTTACACATCCATGTATAAATTTTCGTGATTGTTTTTGGAAATTATCCTGAATAATTCTTCCAACCTCCCGTAGGCATAAAAAGTTCTCCTTTTTTGAAATTCATATACCCTAGGATATTTCATATATTCTCATTTTCCTCGACGATTCTCTACACCCTGAAGAATCCTTTGAAAATGTCCTAGTCTTTAAATTCTTCCATGACTCTAAACACATCCCCGAGGTCCTCTAACTTCCTCTTTCACGTATTTTCTAGAAATCTTATTTATTCTAGAAGATCTCATAAGATTCTTGATTTCCTCGGCATCCTCTACGACACTCTACGTCCAGAAGAATCCTTTCAGAATTTGTAACGCTCTTTAAATTCTTTCAGGACCCGAAACACTCCAGAGACCTCGGATATTATCTCTCGCGTCTTCCTCCGTATATTTATGTATCGCAGGATATTTTAAGACATCCTTCTATTCCCTGAGGATTCTCCACATCCCGAGAAACATCGACAGTCTCTTGAAACCACAGAAAAGCCCTTAACAATCCTATATTTGCGCGACTGAGGCCTCAATGATGTTTGGATGCCGCTGCAAGGACATCTATCCTTAAATAGAACAATTGCAATGATCCGACAATTACTAGAGCTTCATACATTGGCGAAAAGTGCTTTGCCACTGTCGTGACCGGACTGTTCACAATTGGTAATGTTCTACCCTCGTTGACATACTCAGCGTGTCTGCGCATGTGTACAAGACATTGTGCTACATACTCGTTAATGGCAAACTGCCAATTGCCAGTATAAACACAAACAAACCTCCTCCAAATTTTTAACAACTCAAAATTATTTACTTTATTTTTAACTCATGAACAATCTTAAGACGAAATAAGATTTAAGAACTAGTTAATTTCTGATAAAAAAAAACAATTTTAAAGTAGAAGATGATTAGTAAAAATAATGTCTTGCTTTTTAAAAAATTGACAGTAAAAATGTAGATATTTGTATAAGAGAGTGTGCAGTCTATTGTTAAGTGAGTGGATCTTGAGATTGAGAAGATAATGGAAGTGTTCTCTCTCTCTCTCTCTCTCTCTCTCTCTCTCTCTGTGAGTAAATAATTTAGGGTCGCAGAAAGTGGACGCGTGAATCGAGTGAAAATTTCATTGAATTCAGTAGCAAGGGTATCAAGGGCAAGGTAAAGGAGCTACGGCCCTGGGGGTGCGATATCGAGGACATCCAAGTATATCAAAGGGCGGCCCAGGTCGAACAAGGGTAAGAGGTGAAAACGTGGCTCGGTCACGAATACTCGAGGTCCTCAGACTCGGCAAAAATGAGCCACCCAAGCTATATGTAGGGGGTGGGAGGAACATGTTTGTACAAATCTCCCGGCTTTGATCACGTACCTTGCCATTACAACACCAAACAACCCCTATTTTTCTTCATTTATTGCGCACATTTGTCAGCCCGTAAACTGGAAAAGACGAGCAAGTTCGGAAACCCAACAAACTTAAAATAAAATTTATATTTTAATCCTCAATATTCATACTTAATACACCGACTTGCAGTCAATATGTACAAATGCATATACAGAAGTTTGTACACACACATCAAGCAGTTCATAAAAATAATATATTTTCCAAGAGCTAGCACAATTCTATAAATTATGTTTCTAATGTATATACAGAGGCATTAACAAACGTCGCAAAACTTAATTATGTACATATATAGTACATGAATAAAAATCACGTTTTATCTGGTATGAGTGCATTAACTAATTTGTATAAATGCTGTTGCATGAGAAAGCGTTCTAGACTGCGGATATTTATGCAAAATAAAAAATTATCTGCACCAATTCCTAGAAACAGGAACCAAATAAAAATTTATTTCTTCTTTTAATATACATATATGGTATTTCACCTAACTTGACCACCTTAAATATCTTTGTTGTTTTTAAAGATACGTCAAATGTCAGAAGGACAAAGTTGAATGGTAAAATGGGGCTCATACGATACCAAAAAATTTTTGTTTTTATGTAATTTTTTAGAGATATGAAGGTCACCTTCATTTTTTTAAATGGAGTGACCTATTTTTATACCATAGATCGATAGAGTATCAAATTCTGAGTATAAAAGTGTTGACCTTCATATGTCCTAAATCTAATAGTTAACGAGATATTATCGAAACAATGTTCTTTCTTCTTCGGATAATATCTCGTTAACTATTAGGTATAGGACATATGAAGGTCAACACTTTTATACTCAGAATTTGATACTCTATCGATCTATGGCATAAAAATAGGACATTCCATTTAAAAAAATGAAGGTGACCTTCATATCTCTAAAAAAAATTACATAAAAACAAAAATTTTTTTGGTATTGTATGAGCCCCATTTTACCATTCAACTTTGTCCTTCTAACATTTGACATATCTTTAACATCAACAAAGATATTTAAGGTGGCCAAGTTAGGTGAAATACCCGATATAATGAATAATAGAAAATAACCCAGTAAGCAAACGTGCTCGATTTTGGACGGGCATCTACGCGCGCATATGCCGGCAGAAAGACCCGGGAATCTGCCCGGCGCGGCCCCGACAGAAGCTGCTCGGGCCGCTCGGTCCTGGATTCTGCCCAGCCCGGCCACAGCAGAAGCTGCTCGAGCAGGCCTGGCTGACTGGGAATATATCAATATTTTCAAATTTTCCACCTATTTCCAGAAACAGGAGCCAAAAAGACAATTATTTCTCCTTTTAATAATTCAACTTTTTGAATCGTTTAAATTTCATCTACTTATTTTTGTCATAAATGCATAAAATCAGCGATCTCGTGGAATCTTTTAATGACTACGATGATGAACAGTTTCTAAAAATATTCCACTAATTGCAAATGAAATGCAAGCATCGAGTCTAGTCAAATAAAATATATATGAGTCATAAACAAGGATTTTCATCGAGACGTAGTGAAATATTATGTGTGACCGAGAATTCCCGGGAAATAGTGATTACCGTTGACCTAGTTCACCCCCGTAAAGGGGTGCAAAACTTTTTAATCGTTATTCGAATTCGTTCCACTTTCGAACGCGTGAAAGCGGTTCGAACAAGCCTCGGATTGTTCTGATCGTCTGAACAGAAACACATATGTAATCGACACGGTGTAAATTAAAAGAAGAACATAAACAGCGATCCAAATTTCATTCGAAATTTTATTTTACATAATTTACATCGTGAGCTATTACAACTATTAGAATATCTATAATATTCTTTGTCTGAACTTTTTACATATTCCTTCTTTTATTATCTGTTTCTTTCCTCTAATCGCGATTAGGCATATAAGAACGATCGAAGAAAAGAATGCGAATTAAAAATAATGCGATCTCCTCGAGCAACCACTCATTATCTTACTAATTAGATGAATACAAATTGTTCGTAGATAAATATATATGCATTCGAATTAAATATTATCACCACACCGTTACAAGTCTTACGCAATAAGTATCAATACAAAATTATCACCTTCGTTTTACTTTCGTTATTTTAAGTGTATACACTTCTCAGAGTGGATATTCGTTTCAATTTAGTACCGTAACACCGCCCATTTCAATGAGAGCAATTCCTTAATAATAACTGACAGAATCGATGCTAGTTTATATTACGCTAAAAGTTTTGTTCGACTATGGGGAACATAATCTGATTAAAAAAGAAAAGAATACTTGATCGTTTGCCGTTTCGTCTTGCACACGTACAAAGGCACTTCTGTGCAAGATTTCAACAATGATTTACGCTACTTCCTTCTACTTGCTTTGTAAAATTGTATTAACAGTAACAAAGTCTTATATCGCGAGTACTTATGGCTGTACAAGAACTACTTCATAGTCAGTCACCGGTAATAAAATTGTACTTCACAGTTAATATTACATTACTCTCTGAACAAACACATTATCAGCTTGCTCATAAAACCTTTGAACTGTTAAGACAGTCTATCACTGTTATAAATACATCTAAAACTCCCAACCATCTATAACGTGAACCAAATTACTCTGTTCGTTTATCTCTTCGTGTATCTTACTTTCTTCGTACATTAAAATTCTTGAATGTCTATCGAGGAACACGTTACAACAGAACTTGCCACTTGTTATTCCTCTATGCGTTACTCTATGTATGATAGTGTTAATGTTAAGGTAGAGATGTTTGTGCCACCCTACATGTTTTAATAAATCATCTCTACTCCGATGAGTACTTTTGCAACTGTCATAGGTCGAGGGTAGTGTCAGATCCGTGATGATATTCACCATCTAACAGAGGCTCTTGTTCCACCGTCATGCGAACTGTGAACAAAACTATTCATGCATACCAACGAATAAGAACAGAAGTGTTGGGCATGTGCGAATACCTTGTTAACAAATATCAGTTTTATTAACAGCGTAACAATTACACAAAAAAAGTTCTTTCAAGTGGCTTTCGTACTGAGTGTGTAAAAGAAAAGTGATAGAAGACCTTTGCTCTGTTGTGAGAGTACATCGAACACGAAATCAGTTACACAAAGGCACATAAAACTACCATTTCTCAGAAGTTTCCACTGCGTTATGCTCTCATAAGGCATTAAAGTGTTATTCGCACATACGTCAGGTAATATGTTACACTATATTAGACAGCTATACCCATTGTTGTAACAGACCACTCATTACAACAATAATTTTGATTAGGGATCGGCTGCCACTCAAGCCCAAAAAAATATGAAACTATCTCTTTGTTGTTTTTCTACTTTCACACTCTTACGCTAAATTGTTCCTACGTTAGAACTGAAATGAAAAACTTCTGGATCGATCCTACTTGGAAAAAATGTCATGGATGCCGAACCCTTTGTATTTTACAACAACTTGTTGGCTCATATCAATCAACGACCGAGTTCAGAAGTTTTCTGAAGGATCACATCTGAACAATACTTTTAGGGGATTCTTTGGTGCAACGTCCTGAACGCGCTCAATTAGGTATTAGGTCCAAAGCTATAGGCAGAGATACGTGCGAACTGAATCTTTACATGCCATTATCTTCTTGCTTGCGGAGTTACATATCTAGTGGCGTCTGTGTACAAGAGCAAAGGTAGGCACTTTATGTAACAACTTGTTAACTTACACTTGCATAGCAGTTAGTAGCGAAAGTTCAAGCAAGAAAATCACAATTTCGCGTCTTATCAGTAACTTAGACATAAGAAAAAGATTTGTAAGTGAAACATTAAAGATTACAATTATAGTACATAATACCAAAATTATGAAAATAGTTTGAACAGCTCTTCATTCCTCTGCTTACCATACAAATTACACATATATTTCAAAGATACGTTGGTTTCTATTTGTCTCAAACTTCAGTTCCATTCATCTCTTCAATTATAAATATTAAAAAGTCATTATTCATTTTGCAAAGCTTGGTTTGTAATTAAAACTAGTACATAGAAAAATATATATATATATACAGGTGTAGATTTTAATTTTAATAAAAATAACGTTCCTTCCACAATAGCAAAAACACAGTTAAGTACATGTAAAGTTTCTGTAAACATGCTACGTTTAATATGATTTGATGTATCATGCAAGAAGATAGAAACTAGTAGCAATGCTGTAATATAATTAGAAATTCAAGTATCACGCAAGATTTTCTAATTGATTGTTTTTATAGTTTTGTTGGATTATTATATTTATAATTTCATGGGGATACGTGAATTCCATAAGGACTTGGCTACATGAAAAATGACAGAGAATAATGCAGCATGCGAATTACTGTTCGAAATGCCTACATGATCACATTATAATGCAAGATTCAGTTCATTTTAGAGAGTCACCTTTGCAAACCACCTTGAAAGGATTATAGTGGATTAAATCTAAAGAAGGGATACTGGGGAAGTAATTTCGAAGTTTTCTTTTATCGTCATAATAAAGCTTTTCTAATGAAAACGTGTAAATGAAAGATAGCACGTGATAGAAAAACCGTTTATCGAAACAGTATATTACAGTTTGCGAACAGAAACCAAAGTACGGTACATTAGCATATTAGATACACATTTATCTTCCAGCCAGACTGCAGGAAAGCCTCTTAGGTGTATTGTCGTCCTGATAATCTTAACAGCTTTATAAAAATTTCTCTAGCACGAAAGAATGTATTATAAGTCTATTCGGTTATCATATAGACTAAATGTTATTTCTTTTCCATTCTGTCATCGATCAAACGAATATACTACGTCATTTTTATCATAGCGTTCGCGATTCAAATTACCATAGCTCACAAAAAATTTCTTCACTAATTACATAAATGTATATTTCTTACAATGCAATGTACTGAAAGATTGCAAATTGTAAAATAATACAAAATAATATTTCTTTTATCATGATTGATTTCCGTTTCTCAAAATCCTTTGACTACTCATTTCTTTTTTTTAGTCATATACTACATTTTCTCAATTCCTTAATATATAACGTATACTATCACCATATTCATTAATGCTTAAATGAAATCTTGGATTTTATATAAACAATAAATACCCACCACAAAATTGATTTCTAAGTTGCAACCTTAAGTAAGAGTCAAGAACATATCTTGAATTGCCTTAAGATTATAAAAAATTCTAAATGATTCCCACATTCAATACATATGTATGAAATATACATAGTTCGTTTACAATATTTCAAAGAGTAAACAAAAAGAATTGTTGTTCCGAAAACATGATCTGTGTTAACATGTAACATCCTTTCAGATTTATACAGCTCTGACATTAAAGAAAATTTGTAAAAAAAAAAGGAAACAAGAAAATAGACTTTTTACACACGGATCCCTTTAGTTCAAAGCGACTATCTTTGGTAGCTGTTTTTCTTACGCTATAAATGGATTCTGCTATAATTGACTATGTAAATAGTGGAATACCTGCATTATAAATCTATATACATGTCAGTTGTTATTAAGAATTGTAGGTTTAAAAAAAGAGATTACGTTCCTCGTGAATGCGAATGAACTCTTTTATGAGATCATAATCGTAATATAGTAACAGAAAGATAGTTACAGAAACGTCAGACTCCCGATATTTTGCAACAAAACGTGTAATTTGTTACTCCAAAAAATTTGTTCTTCATGTTACAAAGGTAACGAAGGAAATTTCAATCAAGTTTTCATTATAATTTCATTGTACCGCAAATTTCCTATTCGTTCATATAAATTGTTAACACATGAAGATTAAGTAAACAATTTACATCCAATTCAAGTGAATTATCATAGAATTGTCATAACTCCTATTAACAAGATATAAACCTACTTAAAATTTATGTCATGTCTTTTCGTTTCGTTATTCTCAGCGAACAATCAATGTATTATCTCTTTTTTTCTTCTTCAAATGTATCATTCCATATACTCTATACTTCTATTTCATCTAATTATAGTCCTGATCATTAGGTTCATGATATTTTACCTGCTGACGGCAGATCAACGGCAAATAGCGAGTTACTACTTAACCAACATCTTGATGAGACTTTGTTTATTTATATTCGTTCAAATACGGCGTGATTATAAATTAATGTGATAATAAATGAACTGTACTATTCAAAACTTCCCTTTGTTCTTTTTCTTTTTATATACAGTCGTAATAACAAAAAACTTATCGAACCGCTAAGGTTCTCATATATCTCGACTCTCTCTTCTTTTTATACATAATAAAATGAATTATACAGCACATTCATTATCACAAGTAAATCCTAGTGATGTTTCTTTTGCAATCTGTTACGTTGGGACCTGTTAGTACCATTTTTTTCAGCTGTGCTAGAAACCTGGCTCGTTCGCTGATCTCCTAATGGTATCCTAAACAGTTTGATCTTCATATGATCGCAGATCTCAAGGCAAATTTGAGAACTATACCGGAGTAAGTCCAGAGTAACCCAAATCTAGAAACGTGCATAAACAGGAAGTATGTGAACGTACATAGTATTAATTCAAAAGATTGCGATCAGAAACATGTAAATATAATATAGAGATATAATAAAAGAGACTTACAAAGCACAACCAAAGAACATAATATTCTTTGATAAAGAAATTGAAATACTGATTCAAGAACAGCATGGCTGGTCCAATCAGCGAACTGTCTAAATATTGCATTTCATTTTTAGTCATATGTGCAACCTGCAATAATGAATAACAGAGAGATCAGAAAAATGTCGAAATGTGCGATTCTCGGTAAAAATAATTTAAAAAAATAAATAAATAAGAAAGATAGAAAGAGAGGTCACAATTATACCTACCACTAATCGATTGGTAACTTTAGCTGCAACCATTCCAAATGCAAGTATGTACAATGCAGGATGACTTTCATATACGTGCTCAGCACTTTTTCTATAAATTATAAAAGCTGGTACTACCACAAAACTAAATGGAATAATTGGAGATAAAACTGATGTTCCCTGAAACCGAGTAAACATTATGAAGAATAAATCGGTTGGACATGTTTCGTACAGAGAAAACGGTTGGGTGAAGTGTACTTGAAAACTAATTATTATGACTATACACTTTCACAAATAGACAATATTATTCAACATTCAATACTTATGTAACTTTGTAACACTTAATAAAAAATATTAGCTGAACTCTCTATCTAATGACTGTTTAAGATGGAAACTAATTGTTTGTAATTTATATGTGGTCAAACGAATTATCACAAAGTTAAATATTGTGTTTATAGAGTATATATGGTATATAAAATTCGAAAGTTTTAAGAAAAAATCGGAAAAAGCTGGACTATAAACAAGGTATACTACAACTATCAGATTACTAGATTCTACAAATGAAAGAAGTTGCTAATAGCAAGAGCATTTTATTAAATATTAAAAAGCATTATAAGAAAAATAGTATACTCGATATATCAATACAGAAATTCAAAACACAGCAAAAAGAATTATACATATATATAACAGTAAATTAAGATTAGTAGCGGTATGTAGCAACTAAGATTATCTCAGACCTACAGGCAATTATGTACATGCAGTAACTTATGCAACTTGTTAAAGCTACTAACAGTGTTATTAAAGTACATAAAATTGTGCAGACTGTGGACAGGAATTCAAGATGAAGGATGACATGTTTGATGTTCCAATGGAAGTTCACAGATACACAGGAGAAGGTGTTAACCAAAGTGGACACAAAGATACAGTAAACAGTTCTGTGTGATGCTCTTGCAAAATTTAGACCCACGCAATATATAATATGCCTCATACAATATAAACTGGTGGTCCATATTCAATTTAGGTTTGCAAATCTGGTATTACTCGTTACTTAGGGCAGTGAAACTACATTGCAATATTAATAAGAAAGTATCTGAATGTGCATTTTAAAACTGGGGTCTTGATAGAAATACAGTCAGTCTCATAATTGATAGCACACTTTAAATCAGAATAACTTTTTTACAAACGGACCAAACGACTTCAATTATTCTGCCAAGCTAGATGGATTAGTTCACTACATGATACAATTTTTCCAAAATTTTGATTACACATCATCTAGTAAACTAATCTGTTAATCTCGGCAGAGAAAACCTAAGTCGTTCGGTCCATTTATAAAAAAAAGTCATTCTAATTCGAAGTATGTGCCATCAATCATTAGACTGACTCTGTAGTAATTTCTATTCATATTTTCTGGTCTACTACAGTGGGCCTAAATCGACATAAGACGCAAAGTGCACTACACAATGATCCTATGGACTTCTAAACCGACTTACTGCTACAGTGGAGCCATTTTTTCCGACACCACCGGCTAGAATGACGGATATGCTGCTCTGTGCAAGTAATATAGCGATGCCCACAGCAGCCCATAATGGAAACACCTTGACCTCTGTGCCAGTGTATGGCAACTGTGCAAGGACACGAAAGACCTTTTCATTAGTCGATGTATTAACTAAATGTCTAACACTGATGCAACAATATCACAACGTCGGTGAAAAAACTTCTTGCTCTTGAAACAATTTCAATCTTTCCAAATACGTTTCTCGACTTTGTCTGCATCAACGTATACCAAATTAGATAAGCTCTCAATTAGGACTACCGTGATGTTAACAGTTTTTTTTGTTTATATTACAGTAACTTTTATATACATCCTATTAATATGAAGGTAAGCCCCTATATCGTTTTGCTATGGATTAATAGAAGAGTTCGGCAACAGTTCCACCTTAGAATTCTTACTGTGCAATACAATGAAAAGTAGTTTCCCGTAATCCGATATGTTGATGGTATAAACAAAATTTTTTACTTAAATTAAAGATATGTACTGGACGTCAAATACTCAGAAGGAACAGTTCCAAGCACACATTAGAGTAGGTGATAAATGTGCACAGAAGAGATAGCACTCTCTTTGGTCGACAGTAGACCATCAGCGACGACACTTCTTTATAGCCTGGCACACCATACAGTAATATTATATTCATTATAATAATAATAATTTAATATACATACATATATACAGGATGACCAACTAACTTTGTTACAAGGCGATATCTTCACTATTTTTTGTGATACGTAAAATGTCGAAAGGACAAGATATTTGGTTCGAGGGGACACATATTTTCGTCTACTGTCTCTACAGGTTTGTATTCGACCAATCCATTGTAGTTCATTGGTTTTGTCTTGACCTTGGCTATCACGTCATAGTAATAACAATATATAGTTACATATAAAAAAATCTCAATGACCTTGCATGTATCTCCTTGAACTAAATAATTTGTCCTTTTGATATTTCGTGTAGCATACAAAATAGCAGAGACATCGCCTTGCAACAGAGTTAGTGGGACAACCTGTATATACATATACATGTATATGTACATATATATAAAAATGAGACAGAAATTTAGTAATGCATAAAACTATTTTGAACATGAACAGTAATATAGCCCAACAGACTAGATAGGCAAGCAGAATGAAAGAAGAAAGACGTCATTGCTATGCTAGTGGCAAAATATATAAAAAATTTGTGTGTATGCAATCGGTCACGTTTTAGTTGTGGAACTTACTGCAATTGTGGAACCGTTTTTTCCAATCCCACCAGACTCAAACACTTTACAGAATTCAAGGAATACATGAATGTAGCCAGCATAAAATATCACTGCTACGTAGTTACTCACTGTGCCTACACCGAGCCCTGGTATCTAAACAAATGCACAAAATCTCGCTTGTTATGAAAATTAAAGAAAAATTAATCGATTACTTAGGTCAATAAATTTTATCCTATATATTATCCTATGTTTTGGTACATTACATTCTGTTTCATCTTTTTTTTTTTCTTCAACGATTACTCAATATATCTCCAATGGGGCTAGTTCCACTCGTGGTTCTTTATTTGCACAAAAATAATATAAAAATAAATTACGAGGCATGAGGAAACTGCAAAGTTATTTAAAGTGGTTATAAGGCATGGGGTATACTTCTTATTTCTCTGCCCTCATTTCCTATGAAAATAGTTGAGCTTACAGTCAAAGTTAATAGTTATGTATTAAATAAATGGATTATGATTATGAAGAGTAGTGTGGATCTTCTGAAAAAATTCAATTTTTAAGTTAACTCATTGTCTGAAAGATTTTTGAATTTTTTTTCTGTGGAAATTGTTTCAAAAGCATACTAAATGGAAACAACACAAATATTGTTATTATGAATTTATGTATGTAACTGTATATTGTAAGAACATATTCCAGTATCACCTTTAACCTATATCTCCTACTATTGTTATATGATTCTCAACATTTGACAGTTGTAAATGTGGATGCAAGTATATGTATTTGTTTTTCTAGAAACGATCAAATATAGGAAAGGTAAGAAAGAAATGGATGAAGGGGGGTAAATGAGTATTAAATTTGGAAATAAAATGCATGTTAAGGTAATAAGTCTCATAGCAAAAAAAGTAATTTCAGCGTCGCTCCTCATGCCATGCTGCTCCCATTTCCATATTTCCAAAAAAAAAAACAAAAGGCTAATTTGACTAACTTACAGCCACAGTTGAACCATTCTTGCCCACTCCTCCGGTGAAAATCACCGAAAAGATGGAATATAAATTGTACAGTGCACAAATCACTGTCATAACTCCTATTAAATACTTAAACATAAAACCATCTATGTATGGTATCTGTAAGAAATAATCTCATTAGACTCATGCAGGGAAAAGTATTTAAATATTTTTGGTAAGCCTCATGAGTCTTGAGATAGAGAATGTCAAATAAAAATGATCTGCGTATCTCAACTGATCCGCACAGTGTTATTTTTTTTACTGCTTGCGACTATTAGTGCCTGTTGCTATAATAAATTCGTTCCTTCACTAATCGAATTAAATAACAATACAAATGAGCGAATGTCTACTATAACAAAGGAAACATATGAAAAACTCTATGAAGGTTCAAATAAAACGAATGTAATGAGCTTGATGTTATGGTAGCCAGTCGTTGATGTTCAAATAATGAGAGTAATATTTTGTGCTCTATATTTTGTGTTTGTAGTCTTCCAAAGATTTACTGTAACTGTCACTAATATTGTGCCTTAAAAAAATTGTATGTTCCATTGTTACATGAATGTCATACAAAGCTTAAATTTGCTTTAAGAACTGAAAAGAAAACTAATATTTCATGGCAACTGATCAGTACAAAGTTTAATCAATTTTTCACTACAAATTAGTCTAGCTTTGCATAAAAATCGTAGTACTTATTAGTTGCCATAAAACATTTCATAGTTATACATAATATATTTAAAAATAACAAGCCACTTTTAAAAAGAGAAGATACAACCTCCATCATCCACACTTTAGGTCCAAAGAATGCAGAAATGAGGTGAATAGTTATAATTGTAAACTGTGCTTCTGTGACATCTATCTTGCCGAACTTTAGTGACCCTGTTTAAAAGCATTCATGGTTAAAAGTAATATACATATATTGCTAAAAATTCGGATGTATGTAAACAAATTATTACCTGAAACGTAAGTCTGCCAGTGAGCACAATAAAAAAGTGTCATAGCACAAAAGCACTGGAAAAACATCCATGTTGGATAATATCCTAATTGTACTGCTATACATGCTGACAGAGCAACAAACACTAAAAGTATAAAAATACCATGTTTTTATTAGGTAACGTTAACTACAGATAAGACTAATACGCATAAAATATTTTGCTCTGGATAAAACCAATAACTTAAACAATGGCTAGAAATGTAAAATATTATCAGACATACATGCAATATATTTCGATTACCCAGAATCGTAGTATTATTTTTCTTGAAACCAAATCCCATTATGGAAAATCAGATAAAATAATAGCGCACATACCAGTCGATATGGAATCGCATCCATGATCGAACAGTTCGCCTAAGGGTGACGAAGTTCCTGTTCTCCTGGCTTGTTTACCATCTATAGCATCCAAACTTTGGTAAATGAACAGGCCGAGCGCGCACAGGAAACATGCCCACCTGGGTGCCTAAAATATCAACATAATGTCACGCTTCTGCCTACACAACGTTATAAATACGTGAATCTAATTAAAACAATGTCTGTGTCTAAACATTAGTGACTCTATACTAGCGATATATATTCGCCTGTTAATTTTGTTTATCACGTGCAGAATTACAACAGAGATTTTCACGGAATGATTCTATTATGAATATGCATTAGACTCGTCAATAACTCAGGGGTTTGGAGCACTGTCGAAAGTGGGAAGCGAAGTGTAACGCGGAAAATAGGTTATGTAAATGGTACCTCGGTTCTCGCGTCGGGGCTGTAATAAACAAGAATCAAAGTGGTCAAGATGTTGACGATGAGTCCCAGGATCGTGATTAAATTGGGCGCAAGCCAAAGTGGAACCTTGCTGACTAGCCAGTTCCACCAGGGTTGGAGGAGCCCATCCAAAAGGCTGTTGGTGGTGCAGCTGTATTTGTGTTCGCTCAGGCGTTTCAGTTGTCCGGGCGACAGGAGCTTCTCCTTATAAAACTGCATAATTCAAAGCAGCCGGAATACTGAGAACACCAGGAACGATTCACGATAATTCAACGGTCATCGATTCTTTCACAACACAACGACTAAACATAACAAGTAACTGTTCGTGAACACGTACGACATCTCTTCGTCACACGTCACACAACGTTCGTACAGACACGAAACTCTATTTAGTCTGTTTCGAAAACTGATACAACTCTCAACGCGCATGCGTTTGTAAGTAGAATTAGCATGAATGTACTGTTCGTGTCTCATGACCAGGGTTGCCATATTTTATCCCCTCCGGCCCCTTACGCTTCAGCCTTCTCGCCCAGTTTCGCAGCGTACCTCTTCCCACTAACGCAGGCGACAGTGGCGACACGCGACGAGTGGGAAGAGTGGGAGCAGGTAAGGAAAATAACGGGTGTACTTTTGTTCCACGCGACGCTACGGACGGCTTGGCTTGAGTGAAGTGGTTTTCGAATTCAGTTTACAGCAGTTTACAGACTTTGGTGTGCAATCTAGCAAGAATCAAAGTTTTAGAGTGCCGTTTGCAGTATTTTATACTACGCATTATTTAAAATTATTGAGAAAGCAGATTACATAACCTAAAATTCAATGTATACATTACCTGCTTTCTCAATAATTTTAAATAATGCGTAGTATAAAATACTGCAAACGGCACTCTAAAACTTTGATTCTTGCTAGATTGCACACCAAAGTCTGTAAACTGCTGTAAACTGAATTCGAAAACCACTTCACTCAAGCCAAGCCGTCCGTAGCGTCGCGTGGAACAAAAGTACACCCGTTATTTTCCTTACCTGCTCCCACTCTTCCCACTCGTCGCGTGTCGCCACTGTCGCCTGCGTTAGTGGGAAGAGGTACGCTGCGAAACTGGGCGAGAAGGCTGAAGCGTAAGGGGCCGGAGGGGATAAAATATGGCAACCCTGCTCATGACGTGACTCGTACTCACTCGTACTCGTCTCGTGATTCACCGTCACGCGATGCGATACACCTGAAGTAGTAGTGGTAACTGGTAACCTTGACGAATAGCGAGAATGCGTGTGACTAAACTGTGTGCGCCTGACCAATCAGACGGTTTCTTTGAGAATTTCTTTCGCATTCCTTCCGAGTACCACTACCACTACCACAGTACCACGTTGTGAGACGAGGACAAAACTGGACAAAACTGACAATATCGCTCTCACAATTCACAATCACTCACAAATTGTGTCACAATTCACAATGTCTCACATGCTCACAATAGACACGAATGGACGATACCATGAGTCTTCCATGGTTTTCCATTTCTACATCATATTTATATGTTACAGTGGCAACACAAATTAAAAACCTGTACACCCACAACAAAGATTTAGCTTGACCCAATGACAATTCTATCATTTTATTCCATTTATACATGCACGATCTCGTCAGAAGTTATCATTTAAAAATTTCCCGCTGAATTATCTAATTTGTCTTTACGGTGTAATTTTTTGTAATGAAAGCAGCTTCTTTTGCGTTTTGTAATCATTTTCTCTTATTTCGTGGATTTATCTACCATCCTATTCACGACCATTCACGACGTCAAGAATCGTAATCGTCGTGTTGTTTTTGAAGTAATTGTATGTGTATGTAAATCATGGCGACTCTGGCCGGATTCACGAGACTATTTAATTTTGCCACGAATACTTGCATCAGAAGGATTAAACCAATTTCAGTCTATAAACAGTATTATCCAGGTTAGCTGATATGACTTTTAAAAATAGAAAACAATTATCTGTTTTTGTTCACGCGAGTATCGAGGTTATATAACCTTGCTTTTGAATTCGTGATACTGTGACTACTACGTTACAAATAATAATTATGCTTTGACATTTCACGATAGTGTAATAACAGAGGAATGTTTAATTATACACTTCTGCCACTGTTTTTGGATGACAGTGTAAAATGTAAACTTCATAATTTTGTTTACCACAGCGTTGAAATTATGGGATCTCGAAGTAGCTGGATACAGACCAACTTATAAGCTGCCATGGTTTCCCAAGCCACCAAGCTATCAAGAAGAAGTCATCGAAGATAGCAAGGAAAAGGAACAAGCAGCTACTGGTAGTTATATTTACGAACATATATTAATTACAGCATACATTTCTTTCATTAATACATTTGTAATATCTTCATTTACAGATGTGATAAATGAGATTAACAAACAAGTAGCTACAAACACAACTGGCCGTTTATTCGCAGTCGTGCATGTAGGAGGGTCACAATTTAAAGTAACAGAAAGCGATGTCATAATCGTTACAGGTCACTGGCCTCCTCAGCCAGGAGAGAAAATAAAATTAGAGAAAGTGTTACTTGTTGGCAGCACGGATTTTACCCTTGTTGGAAAACCTATTGTAAACAGGGAGTTAGTGTCAGTTGATGCAACCGTTGTACAGAAAACTTTATCCCACACAATCACTCGTTTTAGAATGAAGAAGCGGAAACAATTTCGCAGGATAAACTGTAAGATACTGCCTATAATAGCATGCCTATAACAGTAAACGTAGTAGTAACGTCATTTGATAAATAACTTACATAAAACTTATTTTGCAGTTACAAGGGAACACCGTACAATGCTGAGAATATCTTCTATTACCATAAATGGGGACATAGATAAGAAAAAAGAAGTGGAAGGGTTGGACAGAATATATTGAACAATACAGAAGTTAATTATTACCAGGGCAGAATTATAAGAACATCCAACGATAATAAATTCGTTATTATCCTTAAAAATCCTCTAAAAAATTGAAATAATATTGATATTTCGACTGCATATATTATAACGCATACTTATATTCATTAATTTCATGAATATTTAGCTGTGATAACAGATAACAAAAAATCACTGTATTTAAATATAGGCGCAGATAATCTTTGCTGCAAACTCCATAAGGCTTCGTGTAAATTGCGGCATGATTTATTTGCTTCGTACAAACGCCGTATAGCGCCGAGGTAGGCGACAGTAGCGCCACTTGTGACGATATTATGGCAAAACGCTGAAACAAATAGCCAAATATTAGTTCTAATATCTCTTGCTGGGTGGCACCGGTGAACTCTTCTGGATGGTACATAGTTATCGACTTGCAACCAGCAGCCGGTAAAATTTAGGTACCAATTTGAGCGCTTCGCCGCTGCATGAAATGCATTTGAAATGTATTCGAAATTATGGTACGAGCAGGTTGATGATTTTACATGTAACAATAAGTGATTACAACAGAATAATATTTTTGTGTCCGACGCTTCGTTTTACAGAACATTGAAGTTGAAAAGGTGATTGTGCATGCTGCTCCATAGGAATTAGCTGGTGCGTCTGATCAAGATCCAGCGATTCTACTTCGCGCAACTACTAGGGCATGTGAACTGGACTGATTTTCAGCAACAAATTTAGCATTCATCCCACCGGTAAGTACAGTCAAAATGTGCTCGGTATTCTCGCAATATAATATTTTTCTCAAATTTCGCGAGACATCGTGGTCCGCCGAAGAAATGGTGAAATTCGCCGTTCGATCGGGCTCGCCTACGAGGCGACCGTTTCGGCTATCGGTAAAGCATAAAATTGCGAATGAACACAGAAAGTAGCTGGGTCGCGCGCATGCGCGTCACGCGACTGCATTTTATGAATGGATGAGCGAATGAATGAACGGACGTCAGCTGGGTTGGTTTGGTGCACACATCGATACGCCCACACACACGTACACAGACGCACTCGCATGCACACGGACGTGGAGAAGTTAGCCGACCACGTAGCGAATGTCCGCAAAATAGAAAGGGTGTGTACTCACGGATCGAGGATCGTACTTTTTCATCGTGGCCTTTAACCCTCTAACGAAAATAGTCGCACGAAATATGCTCTCGCAACATTCACCCTTTTCCGCTTTTACTCTTCGACTGGACCTGCTATTGCTTATTTATAATCCCATATTTGAATCAAATATGTTAAATCTCAATATTATACAGATCCTGCATGTAAAACAGGAAGAGGATACTGGAATTTTTAGCTGCGGAACATATGAGTAGACTAGATATAGTCTAGTTATAAATGGAACGTTGTTAGTTTTGTTGATTTCACCTGTTACTCTAGACTCTAGAACAATGTTTCGGCGACGTTGTGGCTTCCGGGTGTCAAAGTTCTCCATTTTTATTATTCCATCATCATCTAACGAATGTAACACTATATTACAGGATATATACATATTACAAAAAAATATGTATGTAAACCAAGGAACACGTGAAATTATACTACCAAAACAAAATAAGACAGTAATCATGAATTTTTTCATGGAAAAAGAAAAAGAAACAGCATCTAATGCCGTTCTAACCGAGATAGCCCGGGCGAGATGACCCATGGGGTAGTTTTATTGCCTTCGCAGCTAGAGGTACTTCCAAGTCGACCTTTTCTTCATGAATACTTCTCGCAGTGTCCTCGAGGATTGCTAAAACTGTAGCAAGTTGTTTCCTACATTTTTTGAGAGCGTTGAACAATAATTTCATTTACCAGAACTAACTTAATTCCTCATTTAAAATAAAAAGACCTCGAACCAATGGTTAACATGTTACCAAAAATATCTAAAAATTGTCATCTCACGTTCGCGTTCGAAACACGTTACTTCGCATAAACAAGTGACCAACCGGGAGAGGAGACAGTGGTCGCGTTTCTCCAAACGAAAAAAAAACACGGAAACGTTCGTAGTTCGGTTGCGAGTGGAGGCAGAGAAACGTTCCATTTTCGCGGTCGAGATGCGCGGACCGGTGGTGACGCAAACGGTAGAAAGTAGTGGCTAGCAATTATTTCTTTTTCATCGCCTCGGATTAAGCGAGCAACCGGGGCGGGCACACGCGAGACACAGCACAGGACCGGTAACGTTGTGCACACGCGATCTCTCGTTCGAGCGCGCGGGCGCCCACGAACCGCGTTCCCGTTCGAACGGGAGCGTTACGGCGGCATAAAATATTTTAATGAAATGTAAAGCGCTCGGTATTAACCCGCCGCCGATTTTTCCGGAACCATTTATCGGCCCGGAGGCTGGTGAAACGGGCCATAACGGCACTGGGCCCCGGTATCTTTGCTCTCCGGCAACTTTGATTGTTCCCTGGGCCCGCGCGTTTAAATACTTCGCGTGTACCGCGCATAAATAACCGGGCCCCGGGAGCCGAGCACGATAAATTGCCGATTTTTCACGACAACCTGTATTCCCGGCCCGGTATAGACTCGCGTGGCAGGTGTTGCTTCATCGAGTCTAGCTCGACGGACTCGATAAACAATACTAATGCCACACTGACGCGCGACGAACAGAAAAAATACGAGAAGCGGAACAGACCTCTCCGCCGCGCCGCGCCGTACTTATGTTTTATCGGCTTTGGTCGAGACAATTAGCGCCGACTCGCGTCGACAGCCGGTCATTTTCGACCCGATTACCAGGCTGTGAATGTTTACGTGAATTTATGGCGCTGTAGATGTATTTCGTATTATGCGAAACGGGGATCGTCCGGCCGTTCGCTCGATTTCTGTAAACTCGACACACTTTATTACAATGAACATCACAGCTTATTGTGGGGAAAGAACTATTATATATTGCGTCATCGGGTGAGAAGGAACTGAGACGCAAAACTGCAACAATTGATTGAAACTGTAGAAATGAATTAGAGGGAAATTACTCGATAAATCTATTTGAATATACATATAGTGATTCCAGGATCGATCACCACCAAAAATCGCCGATGTCATAACAAGGGACCTATCCGCTCCCTTGTCACTTCGCACAGTGTGCAGTATTTCCAGCTCCCGTTATCAGCAAGTCCACATTTCCCGCGTCAACCACGACTCGCTAGGCTAGTTAAAAATACACCGCGGGACCGATCAGCGTTTAATTCCAGAAATAATTCGCAACGAGCCGGCTCTATTCTGGTATCCGCGTTTAGCATCCCCTTGGCGACGGGGAGTGCGGACAGGAGGGTGCGAGGGGGTTGCCAATGGCACCTCCACCAACAGTGTTCGGTGGTGGTGGTGGTGCCGGGAACGGCGTTGTTGGTCTCGTAGTACGTACCGTGCATGGTTTGTGCAGGTGTTTGCACGGTTCCACGGATAACCCGAGTGCCCCTACTGGCTGGAGATTACGCCGGCGTCAGAGCTTGGCGGGGTGACGGGGTGCGAGGGAGTTGCAGTCGATGCCGGCGCGGCGAAGAGGGTCGTTGGGACGCTCTCCCCGGACTCGAGCGGTCAAGGGCAGTGGCGTCGCGTGACGTCATACGGCGCTGCAGTGACGCAACAGTCGCCAGGGGCAACCCGTCGGCTGACGGTCGCCTGGCAACCCCGTTCCTCCCCTTCGCCCCTTTCCTCCCTATCTGGTCTGCCTCTCTTTCTTTCTCCCCTCTCCTGCCTTCTATCTCCGTTCCACCACCCCCTGCGGTGACCGTACCCTCTCCCCTTAGCCCCCCCTGCTCCCCAGACGCACGTGCCATTCCTCAATGAACCCCTCCTCTCCCTCCAACGTTCTGGTCCATCCACCCCCTCCATCGGTCACCGCATATACGCCAGCTACGGTCTACCTTGCTTTTACGTGGGCTCGACGTGACCCTAACCCCTAGCGAGGACTTCGTCGGTCGGGTACTGATGGCCGTGCACCCGACCCGAGCCAAGGATTCCTCTCGAACGACGCGCGTTCGTGGTTGTTTTCCACACCGGGGTTGCGTAGCTCCACCGATGACAGAGACGATCGTTCGAAGACCCCTTCGCTGTGGATCTTCCCTTGGTAGCCTGCAGCAAAACAACGCCGATTTAGGGGATGGATGAAGTTTGGATGACTTTGGAGTGAAGTTAGAACTTCTTCTAGAATCCCTTCAGCTTTTGACTTCTGAGGTGTTCCTTTGATGTCCTTGTTGTTTGGTGGTCAGCGTGGCTGATGATTAGCGGATTTCAAGCATTTATGACAAAAACGAGCGCGTGAAATTTAAGACAGCAGAAACGTTAAAAGAATTTGAGAATGCCAATACATTGTATGAAAAATCAGGAAGCAAATTAGGAATCTGAAGCTCGATGCCACCCACGAGTTACCATCGCGCCGCGTCGCCTCGTAACCGCAGAGGTCTACGTGCATTTTTGTGGTACACTGTGGGCGGATATGGAGACGTACCTTTTCAGCTTCCGCTGAAAGGTGTACAGGTTTCGTCAGGTTCCTGTCGACTAGCAGAGTTCTCAACAGATTTCCCAGGGGGTTGTGACGTGCCGGAGATCAAAGTTCTCGCACCTCCGTGTTCAGAACTTTCGAGAACTGAAGTTCACTTGCCACTACTTCGTGGCAGAGATACACGGAAGGTGGAAAGAGTATGAAGCTCTTAATCGAGTTTAGAAGAAGAACTGGCAAGTTCTAATCAATAATCGCGGTTGTCTAACTGTACAGAATTCACGCTGCGTCGACTAGGAGACGTTCTTGTCAGTCCTCTGGGGTTAACATTTTCGGGACTGTAACTTTTTCAGTACTTGAAAATTTTGGAAAACCATCTCACCAAAGAATTCTACGCACGTGAAAGCAGGATGAACAATTTTTATTTTTTTTAAGGCAACGGGTTGGCTACCGGTTCGGGGTGACAGGGTAGCAGGTGTGTTAGGGGTAGTTTCGGTTCAGTTTCGAGGACCGTAGGCCATTATCAAGGTCTGTGGATCGTTCCTCGGTGATGACGCCGGGACTCTCAGCAGGCCACCCGTCCCTCCCAATTCCTGTCATTCAAGCGGTGGCTGGTTGGGGACACTTCATCCCCGCGCGGCTTACCGAATTGCGTCATAGCGCTACCGAAGACGCGAAATTCGAGACCCCGCCGGCTCGTTATATGCCGCTCTCTACATCGATCCTCCATGGATAACGTAAGACCAGCAAAAAGCGTAAGTCAAAGGTAAGAGCAACGCGAGCGATCGCGAGTTGAGAGTAGCAAAAGGGGGATGACGCCCCGGCGAGGGTGAACGTTGCAGCGCAAATAGGGGGTTGCCACTTGGGCTTTTTATATCCTCGACCGGTGGACGACGGGCTCGCGTTTCAACCGTTTCTAGCTGGCGTGTTCCGAAGATAGCCTTTCCAAGACCAAAGTGAACTTGTTCGTACCTTATTATCCCCTAACCTTTCGGACTCTTTTATACGCAATCGATGTCCGAATTAGATACGGTTATCAAATTTTACTTGAAATCGTCGCAGACAAGTTTATTTTGCATGAAGATCCACAGTAAATGATAACAGTAATTTTTGTGATATTCTCACACCTCATAGATCCTAATAAAATTTGGTTCATTAAGTGTCGGTCATATACGATGGACGTGACATTTGAAATAAATAATACAAATAATAATGCAAGAGCAGATACTCACTGCTACTCTTACAGGAAATTCTTCCTTGGTTTACGAAGCAGCCAGGAAATGATTCTCGAGGAACAGGAACCATTTTGCTGGAGAAAATGCAATGCACACAGCGGGATATCGAGGAAGCTATTCAGTTAACGCGTTCGAACAAATAGGGCGCATCCGTCAATGTTCAATTGATCTGGAAGAAAACACAAATATTGATAGATCGATGCTGTTTGTCTAGTCATCTAGAATTTCCACTTTGCGGGAGTTGATAATTGAGGGTGGTTAACCTCTGCTGGAGGCTTGAGTTCAGTATAGCGAACGTAACGTTGAGAAATAAATATTGTGGTGGTTTCATCAGCACGGATGTCCTCAAATTCAAGCACAGTTCCACTTCAAGAAAGCCTGGCAATCGTACACAAGGTAAAATCAGGATTCTTAACACAAGATAGAATCGAACGTTCTTTTTCCCGGTGAAAAAGGGAGCGAGGGGTTAAAGCGAGTTGCGTAGAATCGTAAGGCTGGGAGGAAGGCAATCGGAGAATGGCTCGGCGGGAAATCTCGGTTTCCCGGCAATAAAACGCGATCAACGAGAAAGCTACCGCTCGTCCTATCATCGTCCTTCTTTTTCCCTGTTTCTAGTCTTTTTCTTCGTCGGTCGGCTTTTTTCTCCGTCTAATTTCCAGCCCGGGTGTTCAGGTTCTCGTATCTCCCCTCTGGCTCCACACCGGACGAGTGGCGCATCGACGACGACGACGACGACGACGACGACGACGAGGCTGCAAAACGAGCATTCCGCTTTCATTCGCGCCGCGCAACGATACCCGGTGTGTCGCATCGATCTTATAAAACCAGCATCAACCGGAGAACAGCCGCCGAATGAGCCAAGCGGAGAGCTGGCTGGTTGAGCGAGCAGAGCGAGCAAGCAGAGCAAGCCAAGCAACCAGGCAACCAAGCCAGCCAGCCAGCCAGCCAGCCAGCCACACCCCGACGCGATTAAACCTGTTGCTGCTTCGCTCGTGACTCGAGACTCCATAGACACTGTACACGTAGGTGTCCGTGGGACACACACGCGTGCACGCCATGCGGGGATCATTCTGAAAGTTTTCAGACGCGAGAGACCCAAGAGAGGGAGAGAGAGAGAACCATCGTCGTCGCCGAGTCCCGTACCCGCTTCGGGCCAGAGCCGGCTCTGGGAGGAGCCGATACGGGGTGGCGCGCTGATCGATGCCGATACAGCGAACAGCATGTTGATAAACAATTAGAAACCCTCTTGGGAACCGGGCGCCTTGACAACCTGGACTGGGGTGGCTAAACTTTGAATCCTCCGGAGTTTGCAATTTTACGATTGTGTGCAATCTCCAGAATAGGACACTTTGCTCCCACAGGGTGGTGAACTTTGCAGAAGTGCGAGCTGAGGTTTTGGAATCGCTATTATCATAAGGGAATATACATCAGTTTGGTTTAGGGCTCCGTAGTTCACGTTTTGAACAGTTTCAGAGCGAATATTCTAGATAGTGGACCAAACCTTTACACTCTACACGATTCGGCCAGTAATCCATCGATCCCGGAAGCCGGAAGAAGCAGTCGCCTATCGTCGGTTCAGCGTGCATCGACGGAAGTCGCGTCGTTCTTGGCGGGGAATCAAATTTCAGCGACACCCACGTCGCAGCATCGGGCTAACTGACTTATCGAATGTTTCCATGGGGAGCAAGTAGTGGGTCGCGCGACCCGACACGCATTTTTCATCGGGCCCCGGGGCCGGGTCAAGCCTTGGTCGGGCCTGGCTCGGGCCCGCCTGCTCTCCGAGAGAGAAGAGCGATATTTCACAGGGTTCTTTTTGTTCAGCCGAAGGCGCGCGCCAGCGTTATACGCGCGCGATCCTTATGTGTCGTGTCGAGGAGCGCGTCGTCGCCGATCGTTAGAGTGGGAGGTTTTGTTCCGAAAGCTGGGCCGGAGCGGGAACTGAGAGGAGAGGAGAGAGGAGAGAGAGAGAAGAGAGAGAACAGAGACGGAGCGAGCCCGACGTCGCGGCGCGCGACGCAGACGCTCGATACGAATGAGAGGCTGAGAATTGTCTAGAGAGAACGAGAAAGAACCAGGCTGAGCGAAAGAGAGGATGGAGACCGATAGAGAAGGATAGACCGAGTCTCTTGGAGAAACGGAGATAGGCAGGGAAAAAGCGAGAAAAGCAAGAGCGAGGAGAGAGAGAGTGCGTCCAAGAGCAACCGAGATGTAAAAAGAAGAGAGACAAGGATACTAAAGGGATGATGGGGTGAAACGTGGCAAGAGGAGGATCAAAAGAGAAAGAGCAGGATGAATGTACAGCTTCGAGAGAGAGGGATCGAACGAGTAAAGAGAGAGCGGGCTGTTGAGGTGGAAAGAGACAGGGTCCAGAAAAGGGGAGAGGAGAGAGAAGGTGTCCAAGAGCAACGAAGATGTAAAGAGAAGAGAGAGAAGGATGCAAAGGGACGATGGGGTAAAGCGTGGCGAGCGGAGGATCAAGAAAGAGGAGGATCACTGTACAATCCCGAGAGAGACGGATCCAACGAAGCACGAGAGAGAAGTGGATATCTGTCTGTCGAAGTGGAAAGAGACAGAGTCGAGGAAAAGAGAGAAAATAGAGAGCGAGAGGAGAGAATGTACGCAAGAGTAACAGAGACGCGAAGATAAAAAAAAAGGAAGAGAGACGAAAGGGGCGATGGGGTGAAGCGTGGCAAGAGGAGGACGAGCGAAGGGCAAGAAAAAGACCGCGAGGAAGAGGAGCAACGTTACAAAGGGAGAGAGGGCGAGGAGAGACGGGAGAAGGAGAGAAGGTATCACGAAGTGCAGAGGAGGCCTCATCTCGATCTTGGTCCTATTTATAGACGTGCTCTCACAGCCTCACTCCTGCCCACTTCTTGCACTGTCTCTCCTATATAGGTGTGTATACACCTATGTGCAGCGGCTGGCCATTGCACGTTCTCCGCACGCGAGAGAGCCGAGAGCCGGCCAGCCCAGTCAGCCGGCCAAAACTGTTCGTTCGACCGCGATGGAATCGATGACGTGGACCGGCTCCGAGAGCGTCGGGACGCCGCCACCAATTGCCCCTCTTTTACCCCCTTTGCCTTTCTCCCACCATTTCGCGGCGAACCGATTTATCGTTTTACGTTGATTGGCCGATTACGGAAGCCGATCTCTATTATACATACGTGCCTTGTACTGGATTAGTGTATTTCAGAGCGTGGGGACGCTGCTACCAATTTCCCAGCTTTTACCCTCTCTTGCCCTCCCCCATCCCTCTCTCTATTCCTCCCAATATGTCGCAGGGAATTTATCTTTTTTTTGTTGATAATTGACGCTATCAGTACGTATCTAGTAATGGAATCGATGACGTGGTGGGCTCAGAGAATAACGGGAAGATCGCCACCAATTGTCCCCTTTTTACCCCTCCATTACTCCTTATTGTCCCCATATATCACCCTCTTCTTCTTTCCCCCACTCCAAGGGAAACAGATTTATCGTTATGCGTTAATTGGCCTATTACGGAAACCGATCTCTCGCGCCACCGGTGGATTCTCGGTCGACGTTTCTTCACAGTTCTGAATCATACTCGGATCTCACCTTTTTTGGAGAACCCTCTATCTCTTCTGTGTTGCTCTCTCTTTTGGTCTCTGTTCGATCGATCGATCGGAACAACGATCCTCGCAGCCTCTTGCCGCCTCCTCAGTTTCGTGAAACGCTTGGCCGTTCGGTCCGCTCGCCTCCCGGCAGCCCCAACACCGTTACCGAGGAGTTCCGTTTTACTTTCTCGTTACGTGGCACGATTAATTTCACTTTCGACGACGTCGTCTCGGGAAAACGACGAGTTCCACCTCCTTCGACCCGGAACAGTGTTTTTAAACCTGGGGATCGAGATCGGTGGATCAATGGAGGATTGGGGCGATGAAGATGAAAACGATCGGCACGCGTGAACGATTTTCAACACGTTAGATAATGATTGTTTTAACTAATTTATTTAGGAAAAATTTTGGTTTAAGTTCAGAGAACATTTCAGGAACATTTGAGTTTTGCGGGGCCATGATGGCTTGGGGGTGGCCGAATCGAAGACTTCTTGCTTTGATCAGGGTTCCGTGCTTCGTTTTTATTCATCGAGGGGATAGTATGCTGTATGGGGTCGCTATCCGGTAATAGAGGATCCTAAATGCTAATCAACTTGGCTTTTATCCACGGAAGTCTGGTTTTATGGGAGTTGATGGTTCCTGGGGTGATTCCAGGGTGACAATGGTGTGTGGCATGAAGGGTGACTGAACATTGTCGTAATAGGGGCCACAGACTATGGGCCACTTGTAAGGAGTACTTCAGTCTAAGCTCTTATGTCAAGATCCGGATACCTATCTTCAAATTTGTCATCAGGACTTGTTGTATGCTGAAACGCAAAATTTTCTACTTTTTTAAATATACATTAACCGACTGATAATTTTACGCATTTCTGAAAAAAATCAGCACGTACAATTTAAAGCAATGGACGTACTAAAAAGATTTAAGGAGAAATCTTTAAATTTCAGTACGACTCTTTCAAGCTGGTTTTTGTCCGACTTTTTAGAAAAATCGACAGTCGTGCGTCGCGGCCCGAAAAAATCGATAAGCGATAAGCTCGCACGCGCGCGCGCAGACTCGCGTTTAGGCGCCAAGTTAGCCGCGTGTTTACGGTGAAAGGTTGCAATATAGAAAAGGTGGGCTCGTATACGAGAGCGCAAATGCCCCGGCACCGTCGCATTCAGACCGTCCCGTCGCGACTCTCTTGCAACGGGGACCGGTCCTCATTAATCTTCCCGGTTGGCTTTTAAACGAACACCACTGGACGAACAATAGTTCGGTCGCGTAGGACGCGGCACTCGATCTATCGACGTCCTCGATCGCCGGGCCCCTGTTCGGTAATTGTCGATGATCGATAAAGATGTCCGCGGCCGATGAATGCGCCTGACGGTAGATCGGCACGGGAGGAAAAAATCGCGATCGATGACGGTCGTAAAAACCGACGCGATGGTTTCGTTCGTGCTGCCTCGATCTCCGTTGATCTTTCGCGATCTTCTTCGATTTACTTCGATCTACCGCGAGAATGTAATTACAAGTTTCTTACCCAGTGGATCGGGAAACACGTTAATTGATAACAGCATGGTCGCTGATTTAATAATATGGAATTTTCCCGTTATATTCTAGCCTCACGGCGGATCGGCTGTGATCATACCGATAATTGCTAGAAGCTCAGACTTGCTTTTGTCCAACCTTTTGCTGGCGCAAAATGGCTTCCTTGTAATTATTTTATTGTGTTTGTTCGATTATATTGGATAACCGCATCAGTAGATTGTTCTGGCCGAGGGAAATATTTGATCGGAATCGTTGATAGAAGTTACTTGTGTTTATAATGATTGAGAAAAATAATATTGTATTTATGTTAGAATTAACAATGTTGCAGAAAACTATGCATAAAATGATTAAAGATCTTGTTCTTTTACAAAATATAGAGTAAACTATGCATACAATGATGGAATGTCTTGCTCTTTTACAAGATATAAAGTACACTATTCTGTTACCAAACATAAAATAATGTACTCTGCCGTCCACCGTTATGTTAAAATGAAAATGGCGACATAGAGAGCCACGAAAAATTTGTTTTATTCTGTGCCTTATATAAAAATAAATATACGAAATTCTACATTAATGTTTTATTTGGTATACTTACTACCTTTCGTAACTTAAAGATGCTGGTAGCCTAAATAGTCTATTTACGTCTTTTTCCATTTTTCCAAAAAGATCCGTGTTCTCCATTGGGCTGTAGCTGCAGCGAACGATCAAATTTTTAAAACCACAGTATGAAAAATACATTTCATGTTTATTCGACGTATACAATTGCCTGCAGTGTTGTTGAATATATATTTGCAATTTTACTTCGCACAAAAAAAGAGGAAGAATTCAGCGCAACCAAGTTTTCATCCAAGACCCGATTGTTTTAAAATGAAATTGCTAAATGTATAATACATATACACGTTCAGTTTTTCAAAACAAAATAATGAAACAATCCTATCGGCATTATTTTTAAAGAAAATAGTTTCTACTCGATATAGACCACTCATTTTCCAATCTTTTGCGTTCAGGATGTTGCTAGGAGGACCATGGGTTCGGGACAGAATGAACAACACGAGTCCGTCAATGTTAACTTTGTATTTTTGTTAATAATCGTCGTGGGGAACCGGGCCAGATTAAACGGCAACGATGATTACAACACAAAATATACAGGTAGTCGAGAGATTGTTTTTTCCCGGTGTGCCGTAGCACTCGGAGCACCGTGTATGGCATAATAGTTACACATAATTTATCCAACTATAGCGTAATATCGTTCGTAAAAAAAAGTGTCGTCTCTGTACCGTTCTCTCAAACATTTTCTCACTAGAATTTCTTTCTTACTGTCTCTCTCTCTCTCTCTCTCTCTCTCTCTCTCTCTCTCTCTCTCTCTCTCTCTCTTTCTCTCTCCTCAGCGCATTCACACAGATACGTTTTATGTACACGTATAATCTCTTTCTTTCTCATATACATATCTCTTTCTCGAATTCTCTCTCCCTCTTCGTGTTTCTTCTAACTAAACCTCGAAGAGACGTGTGTGTCGGTGTATGTATGCATGTATGTGTGTGTTTGCGTGTGTGTGTGCGTGCTTGTTACACGCTCCTTTGCTCTACAAGTATTTTTCCGACCTATCTAGAACAATAGCGGACAATATGGCGCGAAACGCGCGTTCAGAGCTGTCTGACCGCGCCGATAACCATAATCGTTATTAATAGAATTATAATAGAATAATTATAATAAAAATAATCCTTTAACTTTAACAATAAAATATATATATATAGATCTGTCTTCAATACATATATATATATGATATATATATATATAGAGATTTTTCGTGTTAATAAATAGAGCAACATATACATAATATTAATCGTCGCTAAACTCATATCTTTATATTACACGTAAAACGATGGCGAAAAAGGGGGATTGTTGTTGGTTTATGGGGGTGTTGGCTGAGGGGAAAAAGAGTATGGGCGGGCTAGATCAAACGGAGGAAGGTGAACGATTTCTCAACAGAAACATTTCTCTCTCCCTCGTTCTCTTTCTCTGTCTATGCCCCGTTCGAATAGAACACGTAACCTATGTGTACATATGTATAACACGTGTGAATATATATATATACATATTTACAGAGGAAAACTCCCGTTCAACAACGATGATCGTCTAATTAAGATTCACTCGTGGGGTTTTGCTTGGCGGTGAAAGAGAGCACTCTTCTTCATCGTCTCCATCATCTTCTACTTCTTCTTCTTCTCTCTCTCTCTCTCTCTCTCTTTATCTCTCTGGAGAAGAATTCTCAACAGCCGAGAAGGTCGATGGGTGTTGAAGTTGTTTCGACCGGTGTCGAAGGATCGTAAAATGACGAAGAGCAAGGATGATCGAGGGTTACGAAAGACAATGCGCGGGGGAATTAGGGGATCCGAGATTTTAGCGTGTCCGGAGCACGAAAAGGGTGTTCGAACTAGGAACGAGACACGTGGCCGTGGCGTTCGAAGAGGTAGAGCACGATACGAAGCGATTGTTCGATTCTATGATTGAAAGACACGAGGTTCAAGGACGCAAAAATGTAGAGTGCAGACGCGTGTGCATGCGTGTATGCATATGGATCGATTCTCGCGACGAGATCAGGCCGTGCGTCTCGCCCTTTCACTCTTTCATTACTCTCCTTACTTCTATCTATTAAATTCTTTCCTTCCTTCCAAATTTCAATTCTCTCTATCCTATCTATTAAATTCTCTCTCTCTCTCTCTCTCTCTCTCTCTCTCTCTCTCTCTCTTCTCTCCTCTACTATCGTCTAACTTTTTCTTTCTCGCTTTCTCTCGTCGGCGATCGAACTAAATTCTCCTGAAAGCACACGATCGATCGAGGATCGTCCGTCAGCGAATCAATTCTCTCGGAGCGCTTATAAAAATATATAGAAAATATTTTTGGATATACATACATATACATAGACATAGATTCCCTGATCGGCAAGAAAGCGCTGACTTGTCGAATCGTTCGCGGCTCGACGAGAGGACGGACGAACGCTCAGTATACTCGAGATTACAATGGTACGCCCGGTAACTGTCGCTTATCGACGACCCACAAAACTGCCCATTTAACCCTACAATTTTCAAGCAAAACAGATAGTTATTTCTCTGAAAGCACAGACAACTCTTTTTGTTCGTAACACGGTTAAAATATGAAAACAAAATATCAACAAGACAGTTCTCTTCGAGGTAACACAGCTAAAACATTAACGAGCCGTAACAAAATTTTCTGTACACTGGAGGATCTACATTCTCGCATGTTCTCCTATCTACCAATTTGTTGTACGTTTTCTGTACACACAATGTGGATCATCCTGTATGTGAAACTTGTACTCTTTGATCCCCTGTTTCAGACTTTGTTTCCAGGTGATTCTCAGGTGAAAAGACCTGAACGCGACAGTTACCCGAGCAGCACAGTAGACCGTGGACCAGGTTTCCAGGTTTCTCTCCCGAGAGAGAGATCCCTGGATCGCTCGAATCCCGTGCGTGTTTCTTTCCTGTTTCTTTTACGCGGTCGTTTGCATGGCGATCGAGACCCAGCACCGTCTCTCTCTCTATCTAATTCGACGAATTCCTTCCCTGATTCCCGGAAGCTGCGGGCGGTATCGATTCGACGTCGTTCGGCCGAGTGGCTGGTCGCCAGTATCTCGTGACACCGGAATATTTCGTGCGCGTATCTACGCGCGATTCTCGCATCTGCATCTCGATCGTTCCTCGATCGCAAACAAGGGCATAAAACGCGACCGCCCCGTAAATAACGATCCCCAACGGCTTGCCCGTAACCGAGCATTCTCTCTCTCTCTTTCTTATTCTCCCGTTCTCCCACCGTCTTTCTCCTCCTCGCGTCGTCTCTCGCGCGCTCCTTCTCCGTCTCGCGCGACGAAAAACACTCGGACAGCTCGAGAATCGACACCGATCCCGTTCCCGCCGTCGTCTTCGTCGAGGAAACGACTCGGAAACAGTGTTTACTCAACAAGACCTAGGAATTTCCGTTCCGATGCCGTTTTCTACGCGAAACACTGCAACAACGATCCCCGGCAATTTTACGGTAGTGCACGGTTGAGTTTACATGAAATTTGCACGGTAAAACTTACACCAGTCAGCCCCACTCTTCTTCCAATACCCAGTGGATAGAGACGTATGCAATGGTAAACAGTAAACATGGAATAAAGAGAGTTTGATTTTCAGTTATTGTCGTCTTAGCTTCATAATTGCAGCACCGATGGATAGCCGAGACTTTGCCGACTAACATGAGTCCAAACACCAGGTACATCGGATTAATTGTACCGTTTTAATACTCGGTAAGTTTAAGACTCGTTTTAATCGGAAGAGTCTCGGCTATCCGTCAGTACTAGAATGTCAGGCGACAATTACATACTGCGAAATTTTATGTCTCTGTTTAAAATCTACTGGATTGTCCTGAATTGATGTAAATTTAACCGCGCACCACTGTAGACACGTACCAGGAGACCACGAAGAAATGTGCAAAATCCGAAATAATTGTTTCCCCATTCCGGAGGAATGCTCGATCAGCTCGAACATAGAACGAAAAGCTACGGAAGACTATTGTTCCGCGATTTTGCACCGTCTACACCTGTTCAGCCTTTCGCGGCGATGGTTGCCGATCATAAATCGGTTTATGGGTCGATAATCTGCATGTTGGTCCGCGATCGTTAAGGATTTCGCGGGACTAAACTTTAAAGTGGATAAGATGAAACATAATTAAAGTCAGATATCACGATAGTAATGGAACATACGGCCTTTTAAGCTCAGTCTCGTAAAATCTTTAACGATCAAAGACCGACATGCAGATTATTCACCTATAAAACGAATTTATTGCATCTAGTCTGATTTTTCTGTTCCCGCTGATGAAGTATCAAATTTTATTATTTGCGTCGGTGTTTGTTACGCTTAGCGTGCCGTGGACTGCCGATGTCAAAGGACAGATTATGTTAGTTGACTTAATGAGCTGGAACGATGACGGAATTCCTGGAACGGCTCGCGTGAATTTCTTTCGTTGTGCTCTTATCTGCGAGTGATGGAAGACTCTTTCCTGTTTCAGATACAGATACGATTCGAGAAGATAGTTCACTATGTCCTAAACAGCTTTTTACATGTAAACACAACAAATATTTACCGTGGATCCATTTGAGCAGTTCACAGGCCAAATCGATTAACCACCATTCAAGTTTTCTCACAATTCGCTGTAAAAACACTCGACTGATGCTGAACTCTTTCCATTCGAAATAAATTTAACATCACTGGATAACGAAAATGGAAAGAACTTTTAAAAACTCTACTATTTTATCGACGTTCTCTACTTTTAATTTCGTCGAGATAATGGATTAGGCAAATGAGCCACTCATTCGTGTAATCCACTTAATACGTATACTACAATAGTAATTAATCAACAGTAACTCGTTAACGGACTACGGATTTTTATGCAAAATAAAAATTGTCTGCACTAATTGCAAGGTACAGGAGCTATATAGACATTTATTTCTGTTATTAATAACTTTATAGAGTTGAAAACACTACTGCTTCAGAAACTCTCTGAAGTTGCAAACGAAAAATTTAATTATTTATGTAACAAAAAACCAGTGCATAATTTTCTTCTTCCCTGGTATTTATGCTAAATTAATGCATAAAATCCGCAGTCTACTCATCACACTACAAACGAGATATCATCTTTCCAATTGGTCTCTCAATATACTCATGCTAAAATGTTGCACAAATTCCATCAACGTTTTACAAAAACCATTTAAATACTTGCAGAAATATCTAACATCTCATTCAAACATTTTTTCCGAATCGCCTTCCGTACGCAACGCGCGGGTACCCTGAACAGAAAGAGTCAATCAATCCTCACAAAAGCACCTCCAGTTCCGCGAGCTCCCAACAGAAAAGGGACGCGAAACGTTTATCGAGTGATCGAATACCAGCGGCACGTTCCCCGGCTCTCATGCTCCCTGGATACGCGAGGCTGCGCGAGAGACGATCGAGCGGATCGCGCGACGAAAACGCGTGCGGAATGAAGCTCTCTCTTTATATACAACGCTGCTCCAGGACGCTATCTTACGTGCTAGTTCAACGGCACTGAGTCTCGAGTTCGTACCGGTGTGATCGTTCTTCCAGAGACACGAGGATGAAGGATGATAAGCCGGTCCTCGCTGGCGAGCCGACGACGATCGGCGACGGATCAGTCGTTGACGGTAGTCTGTGTGTTCCGTCTAAAGGTCTCCGTCGTTTGCTCGTCGCCCGGCGAGGAGAGAAGCTGCGCCTCGGGTGAGCACGATTCGCAAGGTCGGGGGGAATGCTTGTCGATCAGAGACGTACAGGCAAGACAGACAAACAGACAGACAGGTTGGACAGACTGGCAAGCTGAAGACGACAGGTCGCAGCGACCAATTACAGTACAGTAGATTCTTGTTCGTTGCATTAAGGGAGGGAATGTAACTTAACCCATTAAGTACCAAATTTTTAAATTTTTCTTCGAACTGGTTAGCATTCAAGTAGATTTATGCCAAAAATTAATTGTTGTGATTAGACTGTGGATTCGTATGCACGATAAACATTGTGTGCATCAATTGCAACATAAAAGAGCTACACGGACATTTCGTTTCTTTTCTAATTCTCTGAAAGAGTGAAAAATAACAGAATAGTTTCTTTTTAATCCGTAAATGTTTCCATTGTTTTGCACTTGATCTACAAATCTCTATCACGAATGCATCAAACCCGCAGCCTTGTTATGATCAATTTGAAAAGATGTCCCCATTTGGGGATGGTGGCGCTTGGAATGTATTTAGTTGTTTTTGTGCCACTGCTTAGTGCAATCCATGTGCATGAACCTAAATGGGGACGATGGTAGGTAATGGGTTAACAGAAATGGCGATTTCTCAATATTGTTCTATGTAGACAGTGGATTTTATGCATTTATGAGAAAAATAACCCCAAGAGTGGCACCCTGAGCAACGTCGTCGACCTGTCTTAGTCCGAATGTGTCCAGCACCTAGTCCAGACCGGGACGAGTTAAGAGCAGCTTTTGCGCAACGTCGTCGACCTGTCTCAGTCCAAGGTGTTAACGCAGATTCAACCTAGACCTGGACGAGTTGAGAGAAGCTTTCGCACCAACATCGTCAACCTGCCTTAGTCGAAGGTGTCTAGCACCGAACCGAAAGCCGGACGAGTCAAGAGAAGCTTTCTTGGCCCGCCTTAGTCCCAGGTGTTTAGCACCGTATATTTTCCTATCGAAGCCACTGGTCTCGCCCAGGTGCTCCATGGCACTGCTGCACAGCCCAACAGAAAAACGATAACGAAGAACCCGTTATTCTCGTGTGGCCCACTACTGGTTGCAGGGTGGCGAGGCATGGCTCTGAGGGTGGTTCCTCGCGGACGCGTGGGTGGCCTCTCTCTTCAGCCTCTGCTTCAGGTGCACCTTCGCGTGGCGTTTCTTCTCGTCGCTCCTCGCGAACTTGCGGCCGCATTGATCACAACAGAACGGCTTCTCGCCGGTGTGGGTCCTGACGTGGGTGGTCAGGTGGTCGCTCCTGGAGAATGAGCGCATGCAGATGCGGCACTGGAACGGTTTCTGTCCGGTGTGAATGCGTATGTGTCTGGTGAGCTCGTCGCTGCGGGAGAACCTGCGATCGCATCGGTCGACGGGACACGCGTACGGTCGTTCGTGCACCGGCGTCTTGCTCGGTCGATTAGGGTACTTCCTGGGCTTGACGGGGACCAGCCTGAGCGGTAGAGCGCTCTGCTGGTACACCTGCGTGAGGATCTCGTGGCCCTTCGAGGTGCTCGGATTGATCTCTGCTAATTGGACGCTGGCGTTCCCGGCGGATAAAGGCGGTTGTTGTTGCTGCTGCTGTTGGCTGGGTTGGGGTTGCTGGAGCTGCTGTTGCTGCACGGCGGGACCGTAGCCGCTCGTGCCGATCGGCTCCTGCTTCAGTTGGGTCTCCTGGTGGTGGTGATGGGGATGATGGTGGGACAGGAGGTTGGGGTCGTAGGCTTCCTCGTGCGACGTCAGCCAACCGGCTGGAGTGGTGGTCGTCGTGTCGTGGTAACCTGGCGGCGGGGGTGGCTTCGACTCGACCTGGAGAAGTTCGACGGTCTCGCCGCCGTACGGAGCCGAGTGCAGGGTGGGGTGGAGGAACGGCTGACCTGTCAAGGTGAGCGGCGGCGAGGGCAACGGACCCCAGAGCTCCTGGCTGGTCTGCTGCGGCTGTTGCTGCTGTTGGGGTTGTTGTTGCTGGCTTTGCAGCGTGTTCAAAGTAGACGACTGCGTGCAGGTGGTGGTGAAAACGCCCCGGTAGGTCAGCGTGGGCACGTTGCAGATGTTGACGCTGGTCGCAGGCGCCGAGGACACCGAGGAGGTCGAGTGCGGGGAAGAATACAGGATCACGCCGCCTTGAAGAACGTTGCACCGATCCGCGTCCTCTTGCGTTTGATGATGGCGAGGGGGGCTGGTGGACGGTGGTGCACCAGGCGTCACGGTGTCCTGAGAGTCCTGGTGATGGTGATGCCTGTGGTCTCTGCCAGCCGAGGTTGCCGTCTCATCGTCCTCCGCGGTCGCCTCCTCCAGCGACAGGTCCTCGCCCGCCAGGCTGCCTGAAAACGATCCATCGAATCCACGATCAGTCTCGCAATCGACTCGCAGGGTTAGAGGGTGCTAGAGGGTATGCAAGACAACAGCTGACAAACACGGTTACATATGTGCGCGCACACACACACATGGTCCCGAGAGAAGGTTTGGGTCGTGCACGCGAGCAGCGATTCAAAAAGAAAGAGCTAAGCGAGAATCGACAGGAAGGACCGTGCGATACGGGGGTGGCTTTATCTGCGAGCCGGGAGTGTACCGGCCGGTTACTATCTATCGTCTGCATCCTGTCGTCCCGTTACTTCCTTCCTACCGGAGTACGCAATCGTCTCTCGCTGCTTACCGAGAACAAAGTCGGCCTGCTCTCAGACGCAGGACAAACTGAGAAACGCAGTACTGATCATCGGTTGTGCTACAAAACTATGGGATCGGGACCCTCCACCCCTCAGATCAAATACATATGAAGATTAAGCAAATTCAGATCTAATCAGTTGCAAATCGCGAGGTCGCAGGTCGTAGTCCCGCTGTGGCCGGTTCGCTCTATTTTCTAAACTCCTTCAGAAGCCGACATCGGACCGTCTCGCGCAAAAATGAATCAGCGAAGAAGCACCATCTGTTCTCATTCATCGAGACGTCTCTCTGAGGAGAAGCTAACTGTATCAGCAGAGTTGGACACCTTTCAAGGGACGCTGGACAGATACAGCCGGAAGGAAACGAGGGGAAGGGAAGAGGACACGAGAGTCAAAGTCGATGACGCGTCGATGATAAAGCAGAACACTCTTGAAACTTGCGAACAGTACGACGGCTACCGGCTTGGCGGAGAGGGTGGTTGTGTTGCTCTGGAGGCAGAGAGGGTGGGGGCACACCGGGAGCATGAATGAACCGGCAAGGGGCGGTGGGAGGCGGAGGCGATGCTGGGAGGGAGGAGGAGGAGGAGGAGGAGGGTTCCTGAATGTCGGGGTCGCCGAGTATTGATCCGCGACACAGCCGGGCGGGTTCGATATTAGCCGTTTTCGCGGAGCGGACGCAATATACATACGTCATGCCGGCAAACACGGCCGCTCGAGACTGTGTACCGTATGTACACTGGCGCCTCGTGCTCTATCTCTCCGGCAGGCCAGGCTCGCTCTCTGCCGATTTCCCCGAGGCCCCCAGTGAAATCGACAGCGGGAAATTCGAGTTTTCGGAGGGGTGCGACGCGCAGCCACGAGGGTAGCAGCAGCGGTAAGAGTTGGTGGATATGCGGAAAGGGAAAGTCGGGGCGAGACAACACGGCCGCGTTCGTGAAACGCAGGGTGCAAGTGCAAGGTCGCCTCGGTTCGAGGCAGCAGCGGTGGCGGTCGCGCGTTACGCGATCGTTTATTTGTCGCGCCTGACGGGATACCGTCACGTCGCCGTCGTCGTCGTCGTTGGAAACCCGAAACTCGCGAACACTGGCGTTCTCCGTTAACGCAGTGAATTTCTACAAAGAGACGATCGCGCTTATAGAACGCGTGGGCAGGGGGTGGGGTGGGCACCGCAAGAAAAAGTTAATCATTGATGAGAGAGTTTGGTCTTTTTGTTTGTTGTTGTTTTTTTGTAAAGGACTGCAGAGATTTTAGGTACCTGAAATAGGAGGTGGCTCGACGACCGCGGAGGGGCCGAAGAAGGACGGTAAATCACTGCTGGTGGTAACCGGCGTGTTTAGGTCACCTGGCTTATCCTTCTCGATAGGCTCCTGCAGGTCGTCCCGGCAGTCCCTCGAACAGTCCTTCTCCTCGTTGCCGGCCTGTAGACGTCGTTTCGCATCGCCGGTGTCGCTGGACGGCGACGAGGCGTCGATGTGCCGGTGCTGCTGGTGGTCTTCGAGCCTCTGATGGTGCTGTTGATGATGATGGTGGACATGGTGGTCCACGGTGTCTACGTCGTTTTGGTGTTGTGCGTGCAGCGGCACGCAGGTCGCCAACGACAGGGTCGGCACCGTTTTGTTGCACCCGGTGGAGGTCGGGCAGGTGGTTGGTGCCGGCGTCGAGGTGCCGCCACCACCCCCGACGCCGCATACGATCGAGTTCGTCGATGAGTTCGCCGTGTTGTATGGTAGACACGCGTCGAAACTGAGCTGCACCGTTTGCAGGTTGAACGTGGGATGATGATGATGGTGGTGATGATGCCCGAGGGGTGGCGAGGAGAGCAAAAACGGGCTGGTGGCCGCGTGGGGCTGCGAGCCCACGACTTCCATCCCGTCCATCGTCATCCTTTGTAGCTGATCGCCTGTCTGTCCGCCGGCGGAAACCTCCTCGGCACCGCACTGCGTGTCCTCGCCTGCGGTCGTATCGTTCAACGCTATTATTATGGTTAAAATGTTGTCTTCCTTTCGGCGTCGCCCTCAGGTACTGTTAATACACGGTATCGTTCGCACTCTCTCTCTCTCTCTCGCTCTTTCTCTCTCTCCCTAACGCCCGTTCAAACCTTCCTCACACTCTCTTTCGCTCGGCGGGGTACACAAGCGGTGTTAGTCCCGATCGTCACGACGATCTCACAAAACTCGCGGGAAACACGTACACAAGAGAACACACGGTCTCGTAATCAATTACTCGGTCCTTCAGTCCTCACAGTCCGACCCTTCTTCCCTTCTAGCTCGAGTCACTGGGTTAGTAGTCAAGCGAACGTAGCACGCGCTCTCCCCCTTTTTTATCCGTCGCGCGGCACGCGCCGCAAGTCTCTCCTTTGGCGAGGCAGACACGAGGGAGCGGACACCGGGCGGCAAAAACCGCGTACCTCGGTCGCTCTCCTCTCTATCCTCCCTCTCTCTACCTGTATCTCCCTCTGACGTGAGACCGCGCGCGAGCGCACTCCGGCGATCTCCGCCGGGTAAATACACCACCGTACAACCACCACCAACCACAAACCACCACTACCACCACCACCACCGCCACCGGTCGAGTATGTGCGCGTGACAGAAAAAATCCAATCTCACCGAGGGTCGTGACCGATCGTCTTAACGATGAAGATCGTACAAGGGAGAAACGTGGTTCACGCTAGAGGATCTAGCCGGTGCGAGGGGGATGCACGGTACCCGCGCGGCGAATCCTCTTCGAAGCGATGTTCACCGCGTTCTCCGAACAAGAACCTCAAAAAAGAGGTGCGACCGGAGTGTGTCCGAGGGCTCACGGGCGCCCGAGGTTTCTCTGCGATCGCTTCTTCGAGCGAGTCCTGTGCGCATCGACGATCTCGCGCGCCTGTGTCGTCACGTAGGTGAAGGCGCGCGCGACCGCGCGCCTATTTGTCGTTCTGTTGTCCTCCGTCCTTTTCTCTTCTCTCCTCTTCTGCGACTTCTCCCTCTCTCTTTCTCCCGGCTTCGTTCAGGTTTACCCGCGGAGAGGCCGACGTGTGTGCACGTAGGCAGAGGTATGTGTACACCTCTTTGCGCGCGGCTGGGTGTGCGTGGCCGAGAGGAAGCGGATCGCGCGAGTCCGGAATCTCGTCGGAGGACGCGCGATGCGTGGGGGTCGCGCACGAACTGAGCCGAGCGGCGGCGCGCCCCGTAGTTTTATGAATGGACCGCGGAGACTGTCCCATATTTGGAAGCGGCGAGCCGACCGCCAGCCAATCCCCGCTCTGCGGTCCCCTATCAACGCGCCGCTGTGTTCGTGACGCGTATATAGCCGCTCGCGTCCGTGTCGACGTACACACGCGCCGTCTGCCCCCACCCCGCAACCCACCGCCCTCCAAAGCGGCTGCGAGCCGCTGCTAGCTGGCATCTCTCCGTTCCCCCCACCACAGTCTCGTGCCTTAGCGCGCTCCTACCTTCCCCTGACCCCCCTCCGATGCTCCCACCAACAATCGCCGTGCGACCCCCACTCCGACGCCGCTCGGTTCTCCAGTGACGTAGACACGCGTGACGTAGGGACTGGCGCGCGCGAGCGGGTTCTCCCTCGCGGCGCGGCGGGGCGCGAGGCGAGTTTTGAATCGCGATCTCTCCCTTCCGTTTCCATCGTTTTCAAAGGCCTCCTGACTTTCAAACTTTCCTGACTTCCGTCAAACCTTATCGCGGGCGCATTAACGCCGTTTCACCCGTGGTTTATTCAGTACGATTCCTCGTTGAATCGCCGGATTCAGAATGACGAGAAAGTGACGCAAGAGGACGATCGATGGCGCTCTCGTTTAAATTAGACCTCATTGTTTATAGTCTCTCTATTCTCGTAGTCCGTCAGGTGGTATTCCTTTGTTCCCTCCCGCCCCGTACCGGCAAGCGGCAGGAAACTTTCCCTCCGGATCGTCTTCCGCTGCGTTCTCCGGTCTGTAATCCACTGAATGCGGTGGTTTCTCCGCACCCTCCCCGCGCAATACGTAAGCTCGCAGCTTGCTGACGGCCTCTCGGCGCCGGCGTATGGACGCCTCGTGCGGCTTTCGACGTGACAGGCGTCGGGTAACGCTCGGGAACCCGCCGCTACCGGCTCCTTCCCTCCCTCCCACCCCCCTCTCTCTATCTGTTTCTCATTTTCTTTCTCTTTCTGACTCTCTTTGTGTACCTTCGCGCGCAACGCTTATCGATCGAAGACCGCTCACTCGCCGGGGGATGGAAGCTGTTAGTCGCTCGCGAGGATCCCAGGAATGCTACTCCACACAGTACCATTGCTAATGTTAGCCTCTGTTAGTATCCAAGTCCGGGTTACTGCGTTTATTGCGCAATCTGTTACGGGAATGGAAGGTTCGATTTTTGGTCAGGCCAGTGGCGTGCCGGTACTACTGACTTTCAATGTGACTTCAATGGAGATGCTCTTCCACAAGGACAGCATATAGAGTCATAGTCCTCAGATTTTGTCCTCGTTGTCGCCAAAATAATGTTTTTTCCTTGATATTGTTTTGCGAAAGTTTGTAACTTTGTCTTGAAGAATTATATTCAACGATTGTACATACAACGAATCTTTCACGAGCTACTTGTTGTGTAGTATACCTGTGTGCCATTTGTTCATCTACGTGGGTTTCCATTCAATGTACTTTGTTTAAGAAGTTCTTCTGAATCAATTCATTCATTGTCTGATCAACACTTGTGTTCACGGGCAACACTATTGATTTTAAGCGGTTCTTTAAAGAATTATATTTAACCATCGAATCATTTGGAGGGAGGAGGAAGGAAAAAATCATATGGTACCTTCGAACATACTAAATTGATATTATTACAATGATTTTGACAAATAATTTGTGCAAATAAATTTGATTCGAAATCGCTCGAACATGAATGACAATTACAGTTCCTAGGAACTTCAACGTAGTCGACAGTGAGTTTCAGGAAGATGGTCTATCTCGTTAATAATCGTTCGATCCCAAACTAAAGTCGCATCGACTCTCGAAGCGGAAGCAACAGGTGAGATCTCGTCCCGGAGTTGCGTCAACAGTTTCCGATTCCTGTGTGCGAGCGTTTCAGTCATGCGGGGCGGGAATAATCCGTTCTCGCGGGCTCCGCTCGGTTCCCATTCCGTTCCGGGCCGCGTTTGCTCGGCAAAGGAGCAATTTCCTGTGCAGACCACCAGACCGTCGTGTCGGTTTGCCTCGCTTTGCCTCGCCTCGCGTCAAGTACCACCTGTATGAACGCGCGCGTGCCGTTCTAGCGTATGCCGCGCTTGTGCATGCGTGCGTGCGCGCCCGGTTACGAGCGGCACACGCACCTCTGCGCACGCGCGAACAATCTTTTTCTCTCGCGAGCGTCGCGCAACCACCTGATGCCCTATTTGGGGCCACGCACGGCCACGCGACCGTTCTCCGTCTCCTTTACTTTTTCTCTCCACCTCTCTATCTCTCTAGCTCTTTCTCTCTCTTTCTTTCTTTGTCGTCCTACGTATCCTGCTACGGCGACACTCGCCTCTCGCCTCCTGTTTTCCCTGTTTCCACCGAGTATCCTTCAGTGGAGCTTTCCTCCCGGACTCTCGACTCAGAGTGCCCGATCGTCGACGTTCCTCGTCCGTTCAGCGGCGTTTATCTTCTGCTCATCAACAACTCAGCATCGTCACCATCTTGCCGTATTTTCAAGATGTCATTAATTAATAATTTGAATGAAATACGTAGCTACTACAATGAATAAAGGGTTCAAACGCGATTAAGAGGAAGGCGAACTGTCGGACGAGTATGCATCCACTTTCGCGATTCTCTCTTTAGTTTCACAGTCGATTCTTTCCGCTCGCTGAGAATGACGAGACCCGAACGTATCGGAGCCGCGGACAAAACGCGGTGACTAAAAAAGGCCGTTGGATTTACCGCTGTCAATTCGCGGCACTAAAGACACACCGTAGGAGGCAGCCGATCGGTGTAAAACGAGCTGCGCCCGTGTTTCTCGATTTGGCTATCACTCCGCCGTTTCAACTTCGTTCCCTGTCACGGCTCTTGTCGCCTGCCCCCTTTCGCCCTCCTTTTCCTCGCCCCTTTCCGCCAAGACCTCCTCTCACACCTCCTCTCACACCTCCTCTCACACCTCCTCTTTACCCGATGTGTATCACGTGGGTTCGACATTTTCTTTTTTCGTTTTTCTGCTCCGTGCCCCCCCCCCTGGCCAGCACGACGCACACAGCGGCCCCCCACTCGGTAATTTCTCTCTTTAATCCCCGAGCCTTTTACGAGCACGTCCGCGGGGACGCGTAAACGGAAGCGATTTGATAAGACGGAAGAGCGTTTATCGGGCGACGTGCGTTCACTCGCGATGGACTATGCCGAGGCTTCTCTTCTCGACGACTAACAGAGATAAACGCGACGATTCATGCTGCGGGAAAAAACAACGCTGAAATTACGACGCCGCGGATCTCGAGGATCCATCGTGGTCGCGGTTCCTTCCTTCCTTACTTCCTTGTCATTCGTCCTGCTTTGGGAAAATCGCGGAACTACGTTACTTCTGATCTCTCGCGGTTTTTTATTACGATACGTTTGTTGAGACTTTTGTAGTTGAAAGTTTGCATTCATTTTTAGCCTGTCTCACTTTTTCCAAGGGACAAATTAAGTTGATAAAATACGGGACGGATGAGGATTAATAATGATAACTGTGGTAAATAATCTAAGCTCTGACATTTCGTTGAATCTGCTGATTTTAGTATTAATTATGGACTGACTCAGGCAAACTGTGGCTTAATCGACTCGATTATGCGACGAGTGAGTCATGTACGCTGTCGGTCGTGAGAAAAATATGATGGTTCAAGAATGATTTGTGTGTCATGTACGTTTTGTTGGTTTATGTCATTGCTACACTAGAAGATTTATGAGAAGGATCGATGCAACTTTTGTGTCTGGGTTAGATCCTTTTTGTTCAAGCTTCGTTTTATAAGTAGAGAAAGTAGACTTTTCACCCGCTCCCAGATCGGATCTATGAATTCACAGTTAATTAATAACATCGATAACTCTGCGAAGGTTTCTCATTTTCAAGATACCCGTCTAGGCTACAGCTAATTTGTAATTCCTAGTTAATTAATACCAGTAATAACAGATACATGTTCGATCTGGAAGCCGGTCCAAATTCGGAAACTCGATCGTGTGTTACGCTCAATCTTTTTCACCGTATCGCGTGAATAACGAGTCAATCTATTCCTTTCACTGCGTTGACGTTGTTGCTGCGATATACTAATTGTTTTCAGGTTGTGTGCAACTAATATTCAATTCATTCAATGTTGTTGATCGAAGGCTGTGCATTCAATATTGGACAAATTTCGAGTATCTCTTTCTGAAATTAAGCAATGTGTTATTTGTACTGTATTTTTATGAACTTTTGATAAATCGTTCCAAGAATTCCCGAGTATCTCGATAGAAGTCTTTAGAACCAACCGTTCAATTTTACACGGATCTCAGTCCTAAAATAGAGCCTCGTATGAGACCGTTTACGATAACGCGGAACCAATTAATCGTGTTACACGAGTCGCTATAACCTGTTTCCTGAAAAAAGACTCTCGAGATACATGATGGTCACAATAGTTGTTCACCCCACTCTTGTTATCCATATCTCGTGCCTGTTAGAGTGATGGTGTTAGCCTGGATAGGTATCCGGACCGCTAGGACACCATGAGTGTCTTTCGACAAACAATCTAGAATTACATTACTCTCCAATTGTTCTATTCATGAAATCTTCGACCCTCTATCTAAAATCTAAAACGAAACTCTAGCAAAACAGCCACCCCATCGCAATTCCAAAGAGAAGCATAGGGGATCGCAAGACAAATCAGGACGTCTACATCGACGGTAGCTAAGGTGTTACTCCTGAAGATTTTGAAAAGCACGAGTGATCGGTACGATACCGGGCGAGTGTGCGGTGCGCGGCGAGGCCAGGTCTCGTCGACCAAGAACTTCACTGGCAACAGCAACAAACTATAGAGTGTCTGGTCGTTGAGGTTCGGCCGGAGGTGCATCCGAATCTCCTCTGTTGTAAGAGAGCGAAGCTGTCTGTGCGGCGGGAGCGTGGGTGTCGCGCGTGCATCGATCTCGAGGAACGCGTGCGACGTAATCCCGCGAGGAAGAAGTTAGGCACGCGGCGCGTGTGCGTGCGGCTCGCGACTCACGCAACTACGCCTTCTGTGTTCGCTTGCTCGTCTTTGCTCTCGCTCTGTCTCTCTCTCTCTCTTGCTTTTTATCTATCTCTCTCACTCTCTCGCTCTCTCTCTCTCTCTGTTGCGCTTCTGGCACGAAAACAAAACGTGTTCTAAAATTACCGACGGCTCTCGAGAAGCCGGTGGGCGCGGACTATTCGCGGTGCGACTCCGAGCGATTTTGCGCGGGCGACCGTCTCTATTTTGAGCCGCCACGCAACCACCTGAGCCACCCAGCATCCCCAAATACCCGGGATGACTAGAGGTACGCGTGCGTCCGCCTCGATCTTTTCCCGCGAGAGAGACAGAGAAGGAGAAGAGAGAAAGAGAGCACACGGCCACCACCGTGCCACGATGAGTCAGTCAACCGATGTAGAACATTTTTTGGCACCTGGTCAGAGGTCTCGCTGATCGAACCCGCAAGAACACGTCGAGAATGGTCCGAGCGAAACCTGTCCGACGCGGGAAAATGGACGTTCGGGATGCCGGCAGACTGCACGGCTTTGGATAGACGCTGAATATTTTCAGAGGCGTTTTGTTGGAGCTCTATGCTAAGCGGTGTCGAGACAATTTTAATATCGATAGAAAACTGTACAGCCGAATACGCAACGGCAATATGTCGCGGTATTTACGAATTCGGCCGTTTACCTTGGTCCCGACGCCGACGACGCGACGCTGTGCTCGAACAGCTGAGCTCGACGCAGCGAACAAAAACTGTCTCTATGTACCTATCTGTATACAAATGATTCTAGCGCCACTGAATCGATGAATTGTCTCATTGTCTGACATCTGCTAACCCTTTCTACTCTTCCGCGATCAGATCCTCCCGAGAAGGGAATCCTTCGAATAATTCATAATATATCTTGTTGCAATTTGTCGCAATTCTTGTTGCGCTTTCTTCTGTAGAATCGTTAATTGTTTGCTGTGATTACGTGACACTCTGTATAAGCGTCTCGAGCTCGAGAAGACCGACTTCGAAAACTTCGCTGTTACGCAACATGCTCGGACTTAGAGAAGTAGAAATGTGAGCAGCTATGAAGAGACACGTTGGCCGAGTGTGGAAGACGAAACCTTATACAAACAAATCCCAGTCCTCCACTTTTTATTCCGTTATTTACCTTCTTTGCGTAACGAGTCTTCAGATTCTCTATCCTGCGAACATCTTTTCTATTAAACGTTAATCCTTGTCCCGAGTTTACATGCTTCTTCTACTTCTAACGTTCCTTTTAAGAGACACACTTCTGCCTTGCAACAATTTGTTCACCTTCTCAGCGACACCAAATTACTCACACGCGAGCACAATTAAATAAACCGTACATAAAATGATCGACACCACTAGTGCCAGCCCAGACCACCAACCAGAGTTGTGGTTAATAAGAATCGCTACATAGAAAAGTTGTCGCATAAATGAAAATTGTCACATCTGCACTCGCTATCGATACCTAACTAGCAATCGCTACATAGAAGAATTGTCACATTGAAGAGTTGACATACAGAAAAATTGGCACATACAGATATCAGTGATGATTCATTATATACAAAAATTGTCACTCAGAATCGTCGCTAATTTGTCACTAATCCTGGTAATACAAACTTCACTCGTTGCGAAAATTACAATATTCACTGGACGCTCGACGTGCTAACTATATAAATATTTTCCCGTTATGTCAACGCAATACGGTAAAAATAGGCTTATAAAAGCGCTTGAATCAAGAAGCGAAAAGGCGGTTAGCAAACAACGGATACCGATTCCTCGATCACCAGGCTAACGATGTCCGGTTCTCGCGGGAAACGTGGAAAGCCGTAGACTTTTCGATCGTGAGATGAAATTCCCATGACATCGATCATTCGGCATCGTTAAACAAGCAATGAAACGCGTAGATCGTGGAAAACACGGCTTGTCAAGGGCAACGCCTCGGGAAAATCGATTATCCCCGATGAAGTCGTTCCCCGTTTCGAGCCGAGGGTCACGACCGCTCGAAGGATGCTCGGTGAATTAGAGAAAGGACGTTTGATCCTGGCGTTAACGAGGTTCCCACTCGTTCCTCCCTCTTCTCCCCATCTTCCTTTCTCTTTCCTTCTCTCTCACCCTTTCTCTCTTTTTCTCCCTTTCGTTCTCGCTTCTTCGGTCTATCGTGATTCGAGACACTCGTATTGATTACTCAATGTTCCACCGGGCGTAATCGCGAGAACGGTGAACAAGAAGTCGTAGCATGCCTGTAACCCACATCCGAACGCAATTAGGGACGAGCATGTTTTCGTGGCAGTCCCGAGTGCGTGATTCACGCACACTACAACAACCTCTCCAAACCGCATTAATCGGTTTCGCGATCGTTTCATCGATCCTTGTGGCTTGTTTTGCTTGTTGTTTGGGCGCTATGACTACGTGCAGTTCAAATACCAATAAATATATTTGCAAAACCCCAATGTACAAGCTTCATTAATCTTCATTCAGAAAATTCTCGAAAATCGAATCTAGGAAACAAGAATGCCCCCGTAAGTCCGCTGCTGTCATCAGGTCTCGCGAATGACTCACGAACGAGCGCTCAATTCTTTCGCACGTTTTTGCGCGACAGGTCTCCTCGATTAACGATCGTTTCCGGTCGGCTCCGGAGGATTACCGGCGGTCGGTTCCCGACAATCACGCGTTCCTCTCTCCTTATAGCGACGTTATCGCGTATTGATTGCCCGTTTCCTCTTCGCGAGCCACGGCGTCGCACGTAATGCTCGCATACTATTTAAAGCCAAGAGAACCGATCGACCAATGCGATCGGCCAATCCGATCGAAAACGAAGAAATCGAAGAACAATCTATCGAGTAGAAGATTAATCGTCCCACGAGGGAAGAATAATGAATAGCGGGGCTGCTTTTGTCGAGAAACGAGACCGCATCGCGGCAAAAGCCGATCATCGTCCACCGGTTTCCTCGATGATCACGATGACGTAACGCCGGTTGCAAGGTCGTAATCGCCCAACAGAAGAAGAAGAAGAAGAAGAAGGTGGGAAGAGAAAGAGAAAGAGAGAGAGAGACCTCTTTAGACGATCAAACAGAACGCAGGCGATTCAAGGGCCCTCGTAAAATCGTTGCCCGCGGCCCGGCTGCCTCCGTTATCCATCAGCGTCTCGTTCGCAACGCTCTACGCAAGGAGAGAGGAGAGCGGGCCAAGAAGAAGAGAGATTTTCGTCTTAATCGGACCGGCCCATTAAGGGAATTACGTGGGCAGAGCTCGCGAACGCTACCCAGAGGCCCGAACACAGCAAAAACCAACCGGAACGCGTCGAACGGAGGCGAGAACACCGACGCGGCGTCCTCTTCTTCTTCTTCGTCTTCTTTTTCTTTCCTCGCGATCCGGCGCGCGGATCCCGCGACGAGACGCGCGAACGAGCGCGTCTATTTACAGGAAATGGGTCAACGCGGCCGCGAGTCGGCAACGAGCAACGACTGCGAGGGATTCCACCGTGGATCTTGGAATCGTGAGAGAAAAACAGTCAACTGGGCGGAATTTCGGCGGAATTTCGAAGAAATGAATACTTCGAGGAAGATATTCTTCCTGGATACATATTGGTTTAGACTCTACGACTGGGCGCCATCTTGGTCTCAGATTGGACGTCAAAGAATGCGGATAGGGTTACATTTAGCCTAAGAAGTTCGCTATCATAAAATGATTTTTGAACGAAATCCGTGGTTCTTGGAACCTTTTGTGAAAGGAGGGGAAGGCGAAGCAGGAAAGGAAGCGAGAAGTGGACGAATGACCTAGCAGAGGAAAAGCCAACGGACCCGACGTAACTGTCAAAGTGCAACGACGCGATCCTGTCGAGGACTTCAACGGATCCGTTCGACATTGTATTTACGAGCGATATTAGCGTTACCGGACGGTCGGGTCGCGTTCTTAAAACGACGATACTCGAGGAGCCTGTAAATCCAGTGTCGCGGAGGCGTATAGGTGAATTTACTATCGAGCGGAGGGCCGTAATTTACCTGGCACTTCCTCGTTTCTCGGCCGTTTAATGCGTAATCTCGTTACAATGAGCGGGCCCCGTCGAGGGTACGAGACGAGACAAACCGCGACGCGCTCGTTACCGTCTTTTCTCCTCGTTTCGTTTTTCTTGCGCTCCCACCAGTCGAGCAGCTGCCACGGAAACTGTTAGAATGTTAGACTGTTTCCCTAGACAAACGAGAAATTTTACTGTTCGGCCCGCATAGCCGATTTAGTCCGCGAACTTATAATTACTTTTGCAATGAAATAGTGAGTACCTTTATTCTTAATTTCTATGGATGAATGGTTGAATATTCTTGATTTGAAAATACTGTGTATAACATTTGTCTAGGTTTAGCAGATTCGAAGATATTCAATTCAACTGAATTTTCACCCCCCAACTCGTGTGCTCATCCCTCGGATAGGAACGGTGGTGACGTAGGAAATATGTGTCAAATATTCCTGCAGGAATTACAATCTACCAGGAATGCATCAAAGTCAGCAGATGTCGTTCCAGCATATTTTTCTATCGAGGGCACGATTTTTTCTGTTTATTCACCCCTGGTAGCTGTTTCATCCCATTTCTTTCTTACCAAAGCTGAATTCTTCTACAGTCAACAAAACTTTTCAGACTCATAAAATATCCAGAGTTAAGAGACACGTATTTTTCTCAGTTCCGAGAGGCCGACATTAGGGGGTGCAGTGCTTCCCTAAAAATTGCCACTTGAAACTAGCCGTCTAAATAAAAATAGTTGCGTAACTCCAAAGATAGCAGATAACCTTTCCGCAAAAATAATAAGAGCGTATCCTCTTTCTAGGAAACGTGCAATTAAAAGGAGCCCACGCGTCCACCATTAAACCTTGACTTTCCAGAAGCGGTTGGCTCGAGAAAGTCGCCCTTATGTCTCGATTGCTTGCACCCCTGGCATCAGGAGGTTATAGGTACACGTCTTTGTACTTCGTGAAGCGGCTATAAACAGTATAAACCCTATGGGTCGCCTAAAACTAAAAGTAAAATGTCACAAAGCGTATCATCTCGAATCTGGACTAATGAGGATCGGGCGTCTTCGGATCTCTGCGCGGGATCTCTCGATTCGGTGAGCGTAGATCGAGGATTTTTGGGTTCTGGGAGGTAAGGATGTAATGTTGACGTTCGAGTTTGAAGCGTGGTGCCGGTATTTACGTTCGATTTCTAAAATTATGACGGCCTGTGCACTCGGGCGTCAAGAGTTTCCCGGGTTCGGGAAAAAACGAGCACGTGCACAAGGCGCCTACGTGCTTCAGGCTTTTCTCTCTATCTCCCCAGCTTTTCCAGGTTTTTATTTTGCTCTCGCGCTCTCCGATAGCCGATGTCTTCGTTTATTAATAAACGATCGGGCTCTGCGAAAAGATCGCGGGCCGATGGGCGACGCGGATATACAACGCGTATTTATAAATCGTCGACGATAACGTCAACGACGCCGCGCGGGAAAAAAAAGACTCGATCGTGCACCGGCGTGTGAACCCACTAAAAATACGATCGGCCGGCATACACGCAGCTTGGAAATACTTTATGTAAAATAGAGGTTAAAAATAAAGCCGGTGAAAATAGTTGGGTCGCGTGGAGAACGGAGGGTGACGTTCCGGTGAACACGAACTAGGGTGCACGGGCGAAATACCTGTCGCAAACGGATTCGGAGCCGGTTTCTTCGGTTTGTGCACTGAATCAGATATTCTTACTTTCTTTTAACGTTTTGTCGAACATACAAACATTGATATCGTAAGTCTGCGTACAAAAATTTAATTTTTCAAGTAATTATTCAAGTGGCTAAAAATGTTATTTCTATAACGCAGTGTGAAATTGTCAAATTCACCGAATGCTTACAAATAATTGCACACTTTTGTCAGCTATGTATGTTCAATGGAAAGAGCTATGTTCAGTGTGAACCCTCGTACGGTTTTCTAAAATAGTTACATGAAAGATCCTAGTATAACACCGCGCCTATTTATACTGTATAAATTACGTACATACTTTAAATCGATCAATCGAGTCTCGTTTATAGTCTCAGAGTTTACGGAAATACATTTTGCAACGTAAACAGAAAGCCAGTGACGAGTTTAACCACTTTTCTAATATTTTACTAACCGCGTCAGATTATCGGCTATTTATATTAGATTCAGTAAGGGAAGCGTTATTTATTAACGAAGTAGGTTCAAAAATATGTGTAAAATGCATCAAGCTACTATCATAAAAATCATCAAAACCATTCAGTGAGGATTTTAATCACTCGGAAACATGAGTCGAGTATCGCCGGAACATCAAATCCGCCGCGATCACCGTTACCTGCGGATCAATCCTGCTCGATCGCTCGTAGATCCGATCCCCGCCGTTCACCCCATGTGTCAGCGAATGGTGGACGTCCGTGGATGTCGGACGGTATCACCGCGAAACGAAAATCGGCGTATCCGTGTTTAAATAGCCGCTCGGGCTCGCGTTCCCGAAGGTACAGCATCAATCGACGAGGCTTGTACCGTCGGTGGAATTCGACTGACGATCCAACGGCACACACAATCGTCCCGGGACTATTTCTGACCCGTGTCCTATCGATCTCTCTCTCACTCCTTTGTGCAAGCACTCGCCTCTCTCTCTCCTTCTATCTCTCCTCTGCTTCTTCGTGGTCTCTCGTTCCCTGTTCCGCAGACAGGTTCACGCGGAGAGCGTGGCCCGCGTCTCTCCCCGGCGAATGGCAATGAAATAAAACAGGGAAACGTGTCGTTTACGAGCTCACCTCGACATTGCGGCCTCTTTCCGCCACGAATAGATCCGCGCCCGAGAAAAATCGAATCGGGACTCGGGGAAGACGCTAGACACGCGTTTCCATCGTTGAGAATCCCCTTTCGAGCGGCTTTGTCGATTTCTCAGTCGATATTTTTCGGATTTAGGAACGTCCTACCGTGTCAATCTTCTGTAGAATTATTTATAACATTCTTGCTTAGTGGTATGTTCGATTTTTTGGCTCGAGATCGTCCTGCAATGATTATCCTTTGCTGAATCAAAGAAAATAATATGTACTAACATTTTCCAGTAAACTTGCTAGAATAAGTAGCAAAATTTTCCATTTCGAAGATAAATAATACATCTTTTTCCAGTGTATCGCTACAGGAAAAGGTTGCTGCTGGTTGCTATGTATCGAAGCAACAGGTCTGGGTTAGGTCCAAGCGACAGGTCAATTGGATTAATTATCTAAACGATAGGACGGAAATCTTGGATTCCCTTCTTCTTTCTCCCACCATAATCGAATTAAGCTCATCGCTGAATCCCCTCTCAACAACGTACTGGAGTATTGGAGTTTTCACATACACGAAAAAGTAGAAAATACTTCTTCCATCATTTTCCAATAATACCTCCTTTAAAATGACATTGTTTACTCATTTGCCAAACGAAGAATCTTTAAAGCTTTATTATAAACTTTGTTTGATTAATTTGATAGAAATACGTTTTGCGTGAAGGGTTGATTAGATATGTCTCTGATGGGCCTCTCCCACTCTTATCCGGTTCTCCAAGAAATTCTAATTAAAGAAACGAGCGCACCTATGTCACAGAGGCTCTAATAAGCTCGATCTTTACGTCACAAGACATCACGAGCGTCTTCAAGTTGCATTTCGCCCGTGGTTCGTCGCCACCGAGTAACATTCAGCTGCATACGTCAACCAATGAACTATTTTCAAACGATTCCTATTGATTCTTCGCCATGCGAGAGCGTTACACGCGTCGAGTTAAGCCTCGTTGCCCGGTTACACGATCCCTAACGACATTTACGATGTTGCTTCTTCTTGAACTGACTTTGGTCCGGAATTCTCTGACGTTGTTCGAACAATTTTATCTTCTTTTTACTTATTCAAAGCAGATGTCAAGGCTGGATTTATCTTTGCGATAATGTCTCTGAAGCTTCGCAGTCATTTTTGAAGTGATGCTCCGAGGTGAAACGCTATTCGGGTAAACTCGGGGGAGCCGAGTCGGTTTTTTATGAAAATATATCCAAAGAACAAACTAAACAATTTTTGGTTCGGGTCAGACATTAACTTCTGCACGAATACTTGCTTACTTGACTGATTTACTGTACGTTCATCAATAGACTTCGGATTGTATGCATTTATGACAAAAATTGATCCAAAAATCTCTGTCAGATGCATAGAGGCATTACCGTGCTTTTCTCAGATCGACGGAATGTTCCGTCTGGAATTCGATCGTGGGCAAAGCCTTAAGGGAGAGAAGGTTGTTCCGGAGAACCTACGTGTACACCGAGCGAAAATAATCGCGCAAGCGGTATACATAGGTCCGACGTTATCGTCTATGCATGGTTTATAGAGGCGCGAGCTACGGTTCTACGTCAGCATTGACCGATAAGAGAGCTACGCGTCGCACACATCGTCGTTGACGTCCAAGTGCACGGGCGAGACGTGTCCACGCCGGGGAAAAGGGAAAAAGGGACGAATCGATAGCGTCGCAGAAATAGACCGTGTCCGACTGCGTTCGGATGCAGCCCATCGATCACTTTCGGCGTAATCTGCACGTGAGAGATCCATGGGGGGTGAACCGTTTCCGCGTGGATCACCGGCGACGATCAATACACTCGGCAATTAATGCGTTTCGCCCCGCAAACAATCCCAGTCCACATGTCACTTGTGGATTGCATTGGTTTTTCTCATAGACATATAGAGGTAGACTGCGCGGCCTGTACGAAGCTCTGGAGCCCACAATGGCGGCGCAAAAAAATAAAAAAAAAATACGTCAATTAGAAAGAGAGCGCTATGGATCCCGGCTAATGCTTTTTCTCTCACTCTTTGTACCGTGCGCCGCCATTGTGGACTTCAACTCGCCCATAAGACGGCGCAGTCTATCTCTATATGTCTATGGTTTTTCTGCTACGCAAATTGTTTTGTGTATGACAAAATATACGTATAGTATAATCAAAATGTTACATGCATTTATGTTTTACATTTGAGTGGTTCGAGTGTGATACAACAGTATTTTCAATTTCATTAAATGCTTACTTATTCATAAGTCAAATAAATAAAATCCGCAGTATGATTAATTTTTCGGCTGTGTACGCCAAAATTAATCTTTAAAAACCATGGCTTCCAAGCGATAGTAAAATAAAATCGAGATGAACACGCTTTTATATGAACGTTGTCTATCTTCAACATCGAATTTGAAGATTCCCGTGATCTAGAACGAACGATGAAGGGAAACAGAGGTATAGCAATGCTCCGGAGGCACGGATCATTTCCCTTCTGTTCGTTTAGGCAAAATGCATTCGGAATCGCGATTCGCGACTACGGTCGCAGGATCATTGGCCGTCCCGTCTGTTTTACATAAAAATGTCGGCCGTTTTCGATCCCGTGAGCGTCCACCCGCGAGTAGCCAGTGCTACCAGGGGCTTCGAAATGATCGAGCAGCCTCGATCGACGATTTACATGGGTTCGGGGGATCCATTCGGCGCGAAAGGTTCACGGATTCGCGAGCGTCGGGGCCGCGTCCGTGTCATTGACCGACGACACGCTGCTGGACCGGCGAGGATTTTCGCGCGCTGCGTCGCGTCGCGCCGACTCGAGAATTCAAGGGGACGATCATGCGAGCGAGGATCATGGTCCCATTCGCTTGCTCGGTGGTCCCGTGATTTTTTCGAGTCTCATTTTATGCTTTAGGTAGCTCAAAGCTTGCCATTTAGTGCCTGCAAAGTATATTTTCCACTTGCGAACAAAATTCAGAGCTTGGCAAACATGACTTCCATAAATCCAGACTCATTCAGAAGAGGTGAAGGGAATTTCAAAACCGAACTGGTTTGTACAATTAAATAATAGAGTAGTTTTTTCAAAATCAGTCTCGTTTACAAGATGTTTAAAGAGTTTTAAATTATTTTGTACGAAATGAATAAATAGTGAAATACCAGGGTGAGTTTCTAACGAACGCCGAATAGTCGGTTTCCCTGGGTTGTAGGACTTTTATCTGATCGAGCAGAGATCTCGAGTGGCCCGATCAAACGTTTCGTCTTAATTAACGCTGCTCCGTCGGCGTTCCGTGCGACGGAACGGATAAAGAGGAGCGACGACGACGACGGCGGTTGAAACGGGAGTTGCCGTTCGTGGAAATTGGTTTTACCTGCGATGAAACTGGGAATAACGCGACTCTGCTCGAATACCCACGGGTCGTTAGCTTGCACGCGTAAGCGGCTCCGTTTTCACTGTGAAAATAGGGGACGACGGGCGTCGCGACGCTCTGGGCATGTATCAGAACACCAACGATCTATTTTCTTCTTTAGCTGTCCAATCGAGTCATTAAAATACCAAAGAATACCACTGAAGTGCGGTTTCACTCGTGCAACTGATCAACCGGAAGAATATTTTTCGGTTGTTTCATTTTATTATGGTAGCCCCCGAGGATTATCATTTTCGTGGGTGGATCGAGGCGTCAGACGATCATTGAACGATCGAACGCAAAGAAAACTGCGATCGGACGTCGAACTCGAGTTTAACCGAGAGCGGAGGAGGGACAAGAGAATCCTCCCGATGTCCTGGTTAGGCGAAAGGATAACGAATCGCGTTTACGATCGCGACCATCTTCCGGTCTTTGTTTCGTCGACGGGCCATTCGACGAAGCGACAGGAGAAAAAATCGTCACGCTGTACCGTTGCGGTAATTGAATAATTTTTTTCTCCCGTGTCCGAGAATCACGGCCCACCCGCGATCCATCATGTACGCCAATAACATTTTCGACGATCGCAGTCGGGATCTTCCATACCGCTGACTACGTGTACCATTTCTTCATGCAGCACGCATCATTCATTTTTGCTTATTTGTAAAGTATAAAAGTATTTGAACACAAAATTTCGGATATGAATAAGTAGATGCAAAACAGTTAAAACATTGTAACGTTTGAATACTGGGAATAGTTTAATGGGATTTCGACCAGTACCATTTCCGTGATGTTCTGATAAGTATTACGGTTCGTAGGACCAAAAATGGACACCGAGCGAGAACGTTGCATCGCTGTAAAAGATCACGGTTCCGAAACCGTTGGAATTTCCAAGGATGCGACTCGGTTGCGTCATAGCAACGGAATCCGACGTTGTTCGTCAGGGTATTATTTCTAGTCGCGGAGAGTTCCAAAATCCGCGGCATCCATCGGAATCTAATCCGATCGTTATTCCTGAGGGCTGATTCAGCGGTCCAGTGACGCTCGTCGTCGACGATACGACGTATCGGGCATCATCGATGACGACGCCGAATCATTTTGGCAAACGGAGCCGACCGACGCGACGGTCAGCGCCAAGTATGACGAGCTTGACTGTGTTTACAACTTCTCTCTCTCTCTCCTCTCTCGCTCTCATACTCCATCGGGGAGCATTGACGTTTCTATTGTAGTTAATACCAGAAACTGATTCATCGAATACCACGGGAAATCGAGGAAGAACGTCGACCATTTTCCACTGAACGATCCGTCGAGCTTTTGGCCTTGCGCCCCGTTTGGTGATTCAATATCTCGAATATAAACATCGCTTTCCCGAAATCTGTGAACGTCTTAGCAAGTTCTCTAGACACTATCATCTTTCCCAGAATTACCAGGATCTATGTCGGAGCACCAAGTATGACAAACTATTTATATTCTATTGTAGTAAATACCAGAAACTGATTCATCTCTGAATGCCACGTGAACCGAGGAAAAACGTCGACTATTTCCCACTGAACGATTCGACGAGCTCCTGGACTTGCGCTCCGATTCTAATATGAACATCGCTTTCGAAAGGAATCCTTGGTTCCACTGTTGATTCACGAGACGACGAACCGAATATTAACTCTTTATTGCAATCCCTAACTGTTTGTTTTCCTTTTCCGATTAGATAAGTGTAGGTGGTTCCGGACGATATTAACGTTGATCGTCAATTGTAGCATCTGATAATTAATGCATCTTGATAATATTTTACAAAGAGTTTACGATTTTCTTTTCGATTGATCCCTTCATCTCAATCTCAATAAATCTCTTATAAAATATCTTGACTAGAAATTATCTCATCACTAGGCCGCGGATTTTATGCGCTTATGACAAAAATGAGTAGATGTAATTTAAAACAGTAAAAATATTAGAAGAATTTAGAAATACTGTTTGTTGCAATTCAGGTAGAACATTCGTATTTTGCATGAAGATCCGCTGTTTAGTCATCACTGTCTGCATCGAGAGACCGCAGAATAACGCAATAATTCGAAAGACATGGAATGAATGGCGGTAATAATGATCACATAATAAAGAAATGTCGACTATAAACTGTCTCCAGCTGACACACCGTAGACTACTTACGACTCGAGAGCGTAATCTCAGTTGGATACTGAGCAAGGTGCTCATTAAGTATCGATCAGATCGGTTTCTGGATCAGCGCGAATTTACGGAACGTCGTTAGAATTCTCGGACGTGGGTAGACGGGTCCAACGGGGATCGTGATAACTTATCAGGATCGCGATTAATCGTCGTGGTCGTTGCCGATGACGCTGGTGCACGAGATAAACAACCGATTGAACGGATACTGGTTCGCGTGGCACTTCGAACGGATTCGCGAGTGCAGAAATGATCGCAGAAACAATCCCTAAACATCCTCCCTTATGGTTCATTCAAAATAGCATGCAGGTCCCGGCATCACTTCGAACTAACAAATAGAAAAGAACGAAATCATGCGCTATAAAATGCATCAACATCGCCGGTCGAGGTAATACTTAATAGTAAGAATGAATCGTTTTCACTGCGCACTCGTTGCTGAAACTATAATTGAACGAGACAAAGAAAGAAGAGTATAATGAGACGTTTAATGAGAATAATGAGGAGATACTCGTACACGCAAATATAGAATAATCATGCCGTAAGTAACAGCGTCGTTAATCTCACACAAAGAAAATTATAACCGATAATATGTTAATGATCGAATATGACGCAACAAAGATTTCCTGCAATACAACTTGATGCATTTTGCAAACAGTTCCGCCAAGCAGAATAAACCCCGAAAAAATGCGAACCTTCTCTTTGTACGAAAAAAATGGATCGATCGAGTCAGACTGCGAGAAGCCGATTCGCAATCGGACCGGGAAGTGCCCGTGCTAAAAATATATTTAATCCGCGAGTTTAATGGTCCGTGATTCGCGGATCTTTCGCGCGGAAGAGAATATCGTCTGGAATCGAATCCGCCGGCTCTCGTGACTCACTGCTAGGTTTTTCGCGGCGCGGCGTCGAGGAGCACGTAGGTGTCGCGAATGGAAATCGCACAGACGGCTTATGTAACCATTCGCCTAAGATCCCACGGTCCCGGGAAATTTGGCAAGGATCGGCCCGAACGATTGCCGCCAAAAATCGCGAGCGAACTCGGCCTGTGAATCGGCGACTCGAGAAAAGTCTGTTCGAAGCTCTTTGTCTGGCTTTTATTCAATTTGCAGCAATTTTGACCAGAAATCTTAGTTTCTCTCCTGCTGAAAAAGTGAACAATGGTTTGCGACAGTAAAGGCTTCGAGCTTTAAAATGAATCGAAATTTATTATTGTACTATTCTTTTTAACGAAACTATTATAGTCCAAATATAAACTGTTTCTTCTTCAAATGCTTTTTCAATTCACTGTAAGTATCTCTGGAACGCGGTCTCCAACCCTGGGTCAAGATAGACCCGGCCGCCGGTGGATAACCCTCCAAAGAAACAGTACAAGACACGCAACTCTCCCGTCGGCGTTCTCAGACGAAATACAAGCGTCCCTCCGTCATATTTGCTCGCAGGGGCAATCTCGCACAATCCGTCCGAACAATCGCACGGGACAATCTCTATGGAAATTTGGAAATGGCGAGACGCCATCACGGTTTACGATTCCGTGCGAAGAACACAGCGTTGCAGCTAGAGGATGCTGCCTTTGCCCAGCAGCGTAATTGAAAGACTCTTTTCCCAGGATTAACGCGTCTCGCAAGGGACGTTGTACTCTGTGCAAAAGGATCAAAGGACTAAAAAGTTCTGGAACATCGGTGAGAGAAGAATCAGATTCGAAGGTGAAGAGAAACTAATTACTTAGAACCAGAAGACTACAAGAGCGTTCTGCTAGCGAAAGGAACGAGGCGAGACACGCGGTTAGTGTGCTAGACAGTTGTCATTTGGTCAAGAGTCGCCTCGCGATTTGCTCGACGTGGGAAATCAACCGTGGGAGGCGTCATGGCAGTGTCTGGTTGGATCATTTTCATCGAATGATCCAGGTGGACCTTGCAAAAGTCTGTCGCTGAAGATTTCGTTTAATTATGGACAGAAACTAATAGTTTGATCGAAAAGGTGGATTCAAGCATTGAGTATCTGAACATTTGTTCGTCTAATTTGTTGGGTTCAATAAGAAATGGACTGTGGATTTAGAAGATTTATTTTTTGAGATTTTCGTAGGGTACCAGGAGGTCGAGGGAGGTGTCAGCGAATACTAACGAGGTTTTTTTTAACGAGTACCACGATCCAGGTGGAAAGAGGGTCGATTCCACAGTTTCCAGACAGCAGAAAGAGGAAAGACGGAGGGCGTATAAACACTTAGCATCACGGGGAACGCCAATGAGCCGAACGCCCGAGAGAAGAAGGTGACTCGTTCCCTTTTACCCGCCCACCGTAGGTTCGTGCATGATGTACGATTTCCTGTCTTACGGCTCGTACAATAATAACGAAATGTCAGGAGTGTACATACGATTTACTCCGCGTTACCATACAAAGCCACGACACTTTAAACAATGATCTATGAAAGCTCTCCCTGCCCCCTCCTCACTCTCTCTCTCTCTCTCTCTCTCTCTCTCTCTCTCTCTCTCTCTCTCTCTCTCTCTCTCTTTCTCAGCAACCCCGTTCTACCTCCGGCGAACCAGCAGGGAGAAAAATTCCTCTAGCCTATCGGCTACCTGCGAACTCGCCGAGATACTCGACGACGGAATTCCAACGGCCATTCACGGTGCCCCGTGAGATCACGGTTTAACGATCCGGCGACGATCAGATTTTTTGATCGGCGCGGCGTCGATCAACGTCCCACCGCACCGGGAGCTTTTACCGATTTTATGATCGTCCGAATAGAAAATTTGCGATTTTTCTGGCTTGGGACTAACCCCTTGCGCAATAGATATAAATTTTCTCCTTTTTTAGGAAATTACGAACTACATAGTAAGTTCTAATCACTGAAACCGTAAAATAAATCGTAGGGCAAGGGGTTAACTGGGAAACCGGAGAAATTCAATAACGATCATTTGATTTTACCAATTTTTATTAAAAGGAAAATATCAATTTGGTTAATGGTGATTTTTAGATCGTTTTTTCTTGTGTAAAGCAGGACAAGATTCCTCTAAACCATTCACTATCTGCAAACTTGTAGAGAACTGACTCGAAGATCTACACTATCATGGAAACCCCATGAAATCTTGATTTAATGCTGAAGAGACTAAAGGGTGGTCTTTGAGACCACCGGATAGAAAATAACAAGAAAATGTATAATTTCTACCACTCAGTATATTTCATAAAAACTAATCATTGTCGTTAGTGTCTTCAAAATTGTCATTTGAGACAGTAACTTCGAATCGGTCCGTGTTCGTGGTGTTTACGACAGAATCCGAGTGAGCCGGGGCCAGGTCGGGGACACACACACATACAAGACTAATTCCGTATAAAGATTCCCCCAGCCCCGTTCTCGTCGTATTCTTGATGTAGGGGCGAATAATTCCATTTATATAGGATGGATAGGTTAGGCGTGGTCCGACAACAACGATCCTCCGCTCTTCTAATGGTTTCCACTCGGAGGGGGATCCCGGTCCGTCTTCCAATCTTTCTTCCCGTACGAATTCGGGCCAACGGCGTCGAGCGTTCGTGTTTACAGGGGGGTCCGCAGTCGAGAATACATAATTTACACCTGAACGTCAGGAACCGTCCCCCGAAAACTGTCGGAATCCCTAATATCTTCCACTTCGAGCTCTCCGTACCCCGAGAGGCTTTATCCGATCGACTATTTCGAGAAACAGTAGGTGTTATTCCTCTGTCTCGTAATTCGTGCAAAGTTTACCGTTAACCTATCCTCCAACTAGTCGTATTACAGTAATGCTTCGATATATGTGAAAACTTCGGGACCAAAGGTTATCTACATCGTGCACAAGAACACTATTCATTCGTTGATTCTTTTAGCGTTGAACTAACAGTAAACAACAGCTCATCGATGAAATAGTACTACAAGTTAATGTACAACTTTGTGTTTTGTTTTGATTATTTTTTAATGAAACTTTTACCGACATATTCGTGACACTTCTCTGATTAAAATGATACTTACCTATCTGACGAATTTTTTAATTAAATATTTTAACACATATTGAAGTTGTCACTGTGCACGAGTGACTTCGTGAGAAGCATTTCAAATATTTTCAGTTGAGTGATCAAGGGTGTGGGGAAGTTGTGGTTGTTTCTTCCCGGTTCATCGCATTGTCTCACACAGTTTATGGCTCGACAACGCGTCGGCTCGTTTCGCCGGCTTTTTACGCCACTGACGATCGAGCCTCTTTCATTAATCGTCACGGTCGGGATCCTTAATGACATTACGGCGCGTCGGAAGATCGAAGACCGCGTTGCCTGACCTCTTTTCTCTTATCTTTCGCATCGACCCCCGGCGCGTGCACGCGTACTCGCGCCGCACCAGACCACGAGACGCGAGGGAACCATAGTCTGCGACCCTAACTGCCTACTGGTCTCTCCTAATTTTTCTCCGGAACGTACCCGTCTCAAAATTTATTCCCTCAAAACATTTCAAGTTTTTTTTCTTTTCTCATTCTTTACAGCGATACCATTATTCTATGTAAGGAACAATACAATTTCTTTTATAGGTTTATTTAAAACTAGGAAAATTCATTGCAATGTACTATTTGCTACAATAAATTAACCTCTAGCTAAGACAAGAGAATTTAGCCGATTCCAAATTTTGTTTCGTATCTCAAAGAGAGAAGAAAATTCGTTGACAATTTGTTAGTCAGGGTGAAGACATGGACAAAGCAGCCCCGTTCTACACGGTTCGGCGCGACCGGTTGTTAACGATCGATCATCGAAGGTATCGACCGTTGGATCGCGTTCTGGCCGATCGTTTTTCCAGAACAACAACGACGAAGCCTACGGTCTGCGACCACTATCGAATTAGAACACGTACATTCACACCTGGCTGACAATGGCGCCTCGTGGCGGAAGGGTTAATCACGCGATTAATCACCGGTTAACGTTATCGTTAATGCTATCGCTGTGGGTTTGCCAGTCTGTCAACGGTGATCTAGGAGCCCACTTCAATAGCAATCGAAATAAGTTCTTTCGAAACCCACAATGTATTCCCACAGTGCATATTATCTTTCACAGTGTACAGTATTTAATATAGAAATTTTATAAATATTTGTACAGTAATATGTTAATAATAAGATAGCTCGCAATGTGTATTTTGTTCAGCCAAAAGTTTCAAACCACTCAGAGGATCGATGGATACAGTCGCGTGCTTGTTGAGTCAACAAATTCGAGCAACTGCAAGCCGCTGCATTAATTTACAGAACACATGACCCGCGAGTTCCATTAGCTGTTTGCAGAAATATTTGCCTTGGATCAAGAGGAGTTTAAGTTTCTCGATAGTAATTATTGGAAAGGATAAATAGTCTGACTTTCTGAACGGCTGTTATGTATTATCAATTATATGATAGTATGATTACTAAATTGCAGATCTTTACGCAGAATGAAAATTGAGTGCATTGATTCTAAGAAACAGGAGCCAAATAGTAATTTCTTTCTTCCTTCATTGATTTCTATAAGCTGAGACTAATACATTGACGTCCTTAATTCCTTTGAATCTGCCTACTGCTTTAAATTTCATCTATTCATTTTTGTCATAATTGCATACAATCCGCAGACTAATAAGTACATATCTAGCTGTCATCTATTATCGCCAATCCATAATCTATAACGTGTTAGCTAATGCGTAGTATCAATTACCTATTATTGATAATCAATTTTCAATAATCTATTATATATCTGTCGCCAGCCGCCTGTGGTTCGCCAGCGTCCGCCTCGATCCGACGGCAAGATCGCGTCGATCGTTCGCCGGATGTTCAATGTTCTCGCGTCGGTCGTCGTTCTTTTCGCGATCGATCGCGTCCTTCCGATCGAGTGCACCGTATAAGTATAAAACCGGCGAGAATCGCGCGGGAAGCGGAGCGTTTCGTGTTGATAAGCAAAGCGAACGGAAGAGCATGCATGCGATTATTGGGGTCCGGGCAGCGGGGACAGCAGGAAAGTCGTTGATAGTGACAATGAACCGAGTTCTCGGCAGACGTAGCGATCACGTGAAAATTACGATCGATCCGCCCCGAATCAAGTATTCTCCCACTGATTGCGAACCTGTGAATGATTTTCACGAGATCGCTCTGTCTATCCTCTGCGATCAAACCGTGGATGTTGTAACTTTCACGTCTTCGTTGCTGTTTTAATCGATCCGCGGTTATGTCTGAATCGGAACAGGTTTATGATGACAATGATCAAGAAGTACGTAATGCGTCGAATTACCTTTTTGGTCATTTTATCAATATTTGTCTGTGTTTAATAATATCGTAGATATTGGACGCCTAACATGATCCCAATTCGTCATCAAATGTAAATGAATTTATAATTGTCCATAAAAATAGAAATTTGCAGGATCGTTTTGTTCAAAGGACAATAGCGTCCTGCGATTGTCAAAAGGTTAAACAACCTCATAAAGAAGACCATTTTCAATCATTCTTTGCAAAAGTCGTAGAAATTGGTTTCTAAATGTTAGAAGTTGCAGGAACATCCACCGTTTGATTACGAGGCACTGCGTACGCCAGAAACATAATTTTACAGGTTTGGTGGGAACCATCAATTTGCAATTACAACAAACAGATTGCTGATCCTCATAGAAAATCATTATAAAAATGGACCATGCAAAATTAATTAATTGCTCAATGAACATCAGCTTTCCACCAACTAACAGTCTTGTCCTCGTGGACCTCACTGTCGATTCCCAGAGTGTCAAATCCCTCGACACCCTCAATCATCTGAACTCCCCATCGAATTTCGAGCAGAGCACGACTGGATACAACGTTACAGGAAGATCGACGACAAAGATCAACAGGTAGTAGTCGACAGCCTCCGTTCGTCGTAGAGCAAAGTCGAACCGTATCGTTTCCGCGAGCTATCTGGCCCGGCGAGATTCGAGGTTTCGCGGTTGACACGGCCGGTGATACGGCGCGGCGTCGGTGCGCGGCGGTTCGCCCGGTGACAAGAAACTTAATAGCCGGTCTTGAAATACAGGTTTCGACGTGCCGACGCTCGTAAAGATCGATTATCGGCGAGTGTTTAGATCGGCGCCAATACCGGTAGCCGCGGCGCGAGCCCGCGTAGCCGATCGACGGTGAAAAATCGCGTTGGGACAGCGGCATACATCCTCTGTGGCCAAAGACACCTCGCGATAAGTGTGCGCGACTATCAGTTCCGAGAGAAACGTCGACAAATCATTGGGGGATCGGTTGTTCACTGGCGATCTGATCTGGTGGTAACAATCGGCTTGGACAGCCCGGAGTTAGATCGAAGGTAGCTTGAGGGTAGTTGGAGAGACGTCTGGGCTAGTGATGACTGATCACTGTGAAGATTTTAATAGAAATACGACACTATCCTTCGTTGCTCTTTAGGGACTTAGCAGATCTCTGGAAGACTTTCTTTATGTGGTAGAAATACAAAAAGATGTTGCTCAGATGAATGGTAGCAATCGGGTCTTGGACAACTCTGGGAACCGTCCGGCGCAAAAAAGCGCAGTTAGACCAACGATGTATTGGAAAGAGTGTTACCTGAAGGTGGCGGCGGAGGGTGATGGTGATGATGGTGATGATGATGATGATATCCCAGGGTGGGTGGCGGCGGCGGGTACACCGCGCCCCAGAGGCAGGACGCGGCCGCCACCTGTTGCGGGTGCTGATGGTGGTGATGATGCTGCTGCTGTTGTTGCTGCTGTTGTTGCTGTTGCTGTTGCTGCTGTTGCTGTAGCAGTTGTTGCACCTGGGCGATGTCTACGAACTCCTGTAGCTCGCCGTCGGGCTCCGGGCCGGCTTCTCTGAGCCGGCCCTCCGACGAGCCTGTCGGCAGTACCGCGAACGGGTTGCCGGTGTTGTGCTGCAGGTGATCGAAACCCGCGAGCGGGTTCGCGGGCTCGTAATTGCTGCGGCCGGTCGTGTGTTCGCGGCGCATCGCCAGTGCCAGCATCTTTTCAACCTGTCGCGGCGCCGGCCCTCGTCGCGGTGCCACGGGTCCACGTGCTCCTCCTTCTGATGGCGCGTTGCTCTTGAAGGCCGGCGTCCAACACCGGCGGTCGGGCCTGGCCTCTTCGGCTCGTCGGATACGACAACGCCGAGCACGAGGACCAACGCAGAGAGTACAGAGTCAACGGGCTATCGCACATGTCACGACGTCGCCGAGGACGCGAGTCCCTCACCGTCGCGCGTCCTCTTTCGCGATATCTCCTCTCGTCGCCGGACCAGAAGAGGAACCAATCAACGAGAACGTTCCCAATCGGAGAACGGAGAACGTTACTGATAGAAGACACTCGCGGCACACGTTTCCACTTCAGAGGAGGCCGTTTAAATGTTTCCGCTGATGTTCGAGAGTTCGACAAAGGACACCGGTCGTAGAAAGTCGCGGCACCAACGGATCGAGCAGAAGAAAGTCCCGGTGAAATCTGTCGCCGAAATATGTATCCTCGCGATGATGTACTTACACGCGTGAGTTGTACACGACGATTCAAGATCGAATATCGAAGTATCGCGACACTGTGAGAAGGCACGTTGGAAGAACGACGACGACGTCGCGTGGCTCGTGATCAGAGCCGACGGTGCCGGTCAGCGGGGTTCGAAATCGCGCGGTTCGGTCGGAGGCGTACGAAGAAGTTGGTTTCGAGTTGGCGCGCGATAAAGCCGACGTGCCGGCGCGCGTGCTGCCCGGTATCGTATCACTGGAAGATCCTGCTCTTTCTCGCTCTTCGTCCTCCTCCTCCTCCTCCTCCTCCTCCTCCTCCTCCTTCTTCTTCTCCGCAACCGCCAACTCCTACTCCTCTTCCTCTCCTCCACCGCCGCACCGGCCGCTTAGAGCGAGTCGGTTTTCTCCCTCCGTGTCCAACGGTCGGGCCCCGTCCTCTCGCCGTCTCGCTCCCTCCTCGGGCGTTTTCCGGTCTGGATCGAGGCGAAACGGCCTCCGCTCCGGTTCCTCTCCCCCTTTTCCACGCGGAGGATCTTCCGGCCGTTGTTGCCGCCGCACCAAGCCGTTCTGCACCGCTCCGGGCCCCTGGGAGCGTTCTTCTGGGCCACGAGACAACTCTGGGGACACCAGTCTACCCCGGGGTCGGTCTTCAGGGCCACGAGACAATTTCGAGACACTCTCCGGGGCTACACGATGACTCTGAGGCCGTTAGCTGACTCCGAAGCGTTCTTCGAGACCACGATACAACTTCGGGGCGTTTTACAGGGCCACGAAACAACTCTAAAGTTCTCTCCAGCGCCAAAAAACGACGCTGTGGCGCTCTTCAAGACCACGCTCTAATTCGGAGGACACGAGCCTGCTCCAGACCGCTCCGACACCGGCGCAAGCGTTCCCGCGCTTTGGAAGCGACTCCTGGTGCCGCGGGTGGTAGCAGAGACGACTACGGTGGCGATGGAGTCTCGCGAGGTCCCGTCACGTGTCGTCGACATCGCCCGCTCAAGGTACGATCTCTGCTGGTCCTCCTGGCCCCTCGATAATCCTCTCGCAGAGGTGAGCCCTGCAGAATCCCCGCCGAGCCCGTTGTCTCACCGTGTGCCCCCCGTGCCCCGGGGTTCATCCGTCTCTCCCGCGTGTCTCTCGCGATTTCCATTCATTCCTTTCCCCCGCCTTTGCCACGCAGCCCCTCCTATGCCACGACACCACGCCGCTTGCGGTCCTCTTCGGACTCCTTCTCCGGCACTCGCGATCCTCCGCTCGCGCGTCTCCTCGCGTGTGCTGCTCTCCTCTCTTTCTCTCTTTCGCCTCCCCCCTCTCACTGTCTCACTCTCTCTCGTTCGAGAGCACAGTTTCTTCCTTCTTCGACCAGATGCCTCCCCGCGCGTTCCTTCAACGATGATTCCCTTCCTCCACGCGCCGGGTACCCCGCCAGGCCCCTCTTCCTCAGGTGCTCGTTGTCCTACTCGCTCCAACATGCTCGAAACACCAACGCGTTCATCGACGGTAACACTGCCAACGTTCGCCGGGTGACGTCATCGGCGTGGGCGCAACCCCACGCCAGAGAGAGCGCGTCTCTCTTTCGTTTCATGGATCCCCTCTCTTTCGAGACTCGATTCTCCTTCTTCTTCTTCTTCTTCTTCTTCGTCTGCTTCGTCTGCCGCTTCGACTACGTCTGCTCTCTCTTCGTGTCTCGGCGCAGATTCACGGCTTGGCTCCGGTAACTTCGAGTTTGCCCCTTTTCTGCTAGCCCCGCGTTCTTCTTGAGGACACTTCGGTCACTTGGTGCCCTTCGAGGAGGATCTCCTCGATGCACCGGAAGTCCTGGGAATTTTGTGACCGTTCTCTTTCTTTGTCGCTGGGTTGTATGGCCGCGACCTTGAATTTCGAGCGCCCACCGGGACCGGGAACGCCGGAAGGTTGAGGTCGATACTCTCATGGGTTGGATGACTTTTACCGTAAACACGCTGCCCCCGCGTCTGGAGCGTCTTGCTACTGGCTTTCGTTGATCTTGATCCACCTTTGCACCTTTGGAGGATCTTCGTTTTGGGCGGACTCGTTGAAGACGTCGCTTAAAACGCTCGGTTGATCATGAAGTTGGCAATATTGTGTTGGGATCTACCTATAAAGAGAGGATCAGAGATCGTAGATCAATCAGTTACCTCTAGAATCCAATTAATAGCTTTGTCTTCGTCTTATCCGTTTTACAGAATTGAAGAGAAGCTAGTTTGGTCGATTCTGAAGGTTACCATGCCACATATCTGATTTTGGAAGGGGCACCAAACTTGGTAGCCCAATTAGGTGTCTCTGTGATTCAGTTCTTTGTATACCTTACCGTTATCTTGGATCTATAGCTAGTTTTTTGGAGAAAAAGGCTTGAGGTGATTCAACAGTCGCAACAGTTGATCGTTCTATTTCTGGTGATCACAGTTTGTGAGTCTGAAGCGATTCAAGTGGGGTGAACAGCTTTTATGGTGACCGCTGTATCCCTTTTTTGTCTATCCTGGTTTTGACAAAGACTAAATCAAACTTGATCCTTAAAACACCAAGAGATAAGTTCGTCGGAGAATATCTTTTTTGAGACCAGTGATTTGCATAGAACACCGACGGACTAATTATAGCCTCCTTTATGGTGGAGCAAAGTGTAGGACGAGGATAGCGATCGAAGGGCTACTGTCTCGGTCACGAGTGACCCAATATTTACGAGCAGGGATAAAGATCGAGTTCCCGGGGATATAATATCAGGGGCACGAGAGTGATTCGTTAAGTGGAGGGTTTCGACGCGTGCCAGAAGCGCGTCACGCGTGTTACGGTTCGAAGAGAGGCGAGCCGATAGTCCCGGCGAAGGGAGGAGAAACCGCAAAAAGCGGGCCGCTTCGACAAGAACAAGCGCGGCACTCGCACGAAACGCGACAGTCGCTGCAGTTGGTAGTCAAGTTCTTATACGCGACCTCAATAAACCACTCGGGAGGGCTTCCGACTTCCCGTTCTACCATTCAGACCCTGAAGAAAGGGAGCTCGGAACTCGAAGAACAAGAATGGGCTCCAAAGAACTGTAAATTCCGATTCTGATGAAGACGAGACGTGGATCCTGTTGAAAGACGTTCCTACCCTGAAGATAGGATACATCTAAATTCAGACACCGGTAGCCGGATCCAGGTTTCTGGACAATCCAAGAGAACGAAGCCAGCAGGAGCATCGTTTTCATCTCGATGAGCCCCATAAACCTGACAACAGATTCCTTAATTGTCTCCACTAAATTCGCGACACCCGATATCTTCTAGACGGTTACGAGGCAATTTCCCCTGGAGAAGATGCGCAGATCGTCGACGCGGCACAACGTCATTCGCTTTTCCTTTTCACCTATGTACAATGTCTCCTGTGCCCGGATCTCAATCCATCCGCTCGGCTAGGTCCGCGGCGCGACAATTTTATCATTACACGCCGTAGAATCGCGTACGATGCTCGAAAGATAAGCGCGAGCCGGCGCGGCGCGGCGCGGAGACGTCTTCCAGCGGGCATAGAGGTATCGCGGAACAGGTCAGTCCAGTTTCGCGCAATTACGTCAAAACGAGCATGTCGACGCGGATACCCTCTAGCTAGAAAGGGTTGCGAACTCACCCTGGACGTCCTGGACATCCTGGATGCTCCGAGGACGTTGGACGTCGCGGCGAACCTCGTCGCACAAGCTGATGAAATCGAGAACACTTCCATCTAACTTCAGTCTCGTACTGGACAATTTTTATTGTGCGTAAAAATTTGCTGTTGTCATAAAATCCGCAATTCATCAAACATTTTAACAATAAAGGTAAGCATTAAAACAAATGGTGGTAGCGGACTTTTTAAAATGAAATTCGTTTATGTTAGAAGTTAGAATCTCTGTTGACTCGTCATTGTTCTTTCAGTTACCGACTTTATTCGCACGAATAAAGATAGTGCGTGGCCGACCGTGACTGAAAGAAAACGGAGTGAATACAGAGCCCATAGAAGGGGCCCAGGGGCCTGATGGGAGCAAACTGGGGGGCAAACGTGCAGGAATCGCGGGAACCGACGCCGGGCGCCGCGCCGCCGCCGTCGCGATCGGGGAAACCGACACCGGGTCGCCGCGACGGGCATTCTCACCTGATCGACCGTTTAAAGAATCATAAATTTAACGATAATGATTTCCACGAGTGGCGAGCAACGAGCGATACCCGACACTATAATTTCTCGGTCTTCGATTACTCGCAGAGAGGAGAACCTTTCCCCTTTCCGGGCCGGTACGTGTTCCCCATTAACCGGTGTACCCCGGGGCGTTTGCACAATTTTCAGCGGAACAAAAGACTGACGGCGGTGTTCACGGTGCGAACCATAGACGTGCCGTGCCGTTCCGCGAAAGCCTGCCTAAAACTCTTCGTTTCATACGATCTTCGCAGATAGTGGTCTTGAAATTTCTACGGATTGGATTCAAATGTCATGACGAAATGCAAAAATTAACATGAAAGTTCTGATAACTTTCGGATAAACTATGGTTTTGCGGTAATTTTTGACGACGTTAGTTTGGAAACGATCTTCAAATTAGATTTGAAATCGTCCCAACGAAATTTTGCTTTTCACTAGGTTATCCCCTTGCCTTTAATAATGTCTCGGGGGCATCGTGGGTTTCGTACATCCAACTTAATTATTTTGTACCACCAATTGTAAACCAACGTATGTGCTCGTAAGTCTCGAGAATCGTAGACATTCGTTTCGTAGCCGGTCGATTTTCGGCGCGGCCTGTCTTCGAAAAAACGGGTTTAACCGGGGGGACGGGACGGGGCTCGAAAATGGTTTTTTCTGTTGGTCGGGCCTCGGACCGGTCCGGATCGGTTCTCCTTAAATCGGCAGGAGAGGAAGCCGGTCAGAAACAGGACGATGACGATGACGGCGACGGCGCGATGGTGGCCGGCGTGGCGCAGGCACACGCCATATCTGGCGAGACTATCCTACGTGGGCTCGATCTTCGGCTCGGCTCGGCTTCGCCTCTCCCTCCTCCTAACCGAGCAAACACACCTTTTTAGCGGCATTACATTAATATCGTAATGGCACGGGATCAAGCGAGCGAGTCCGCCTGCCCGAAGGCGTTCGCTTGCTCGCTCGCTTTGCTCGTTTCTAGCGAGCCCCATGGACAACAGACGGAGGCCAGCATCCTTTTCGTCTTCCTCTTCATCCTCCTCTTCATTCTCTTCTTCTCCCTCTTCTTCGTCTTCCTCTTCGAGCCGTGGATGCGCTCGAGCCTCCCCGCGGATACGCTAACTGTCTCGCGTCCGAGTGGATCATTTGTCTTCCTCAGGGAAGAACAACTGCGCATATCGCCGGACTCCAGGGATTCTCCGTCGAGGAGAATCTACGTTGGCACGAGCCAACCTCCACTAGGTATACTCTGCTCCTTCTGGTAGAGGCGTCAGTCGCTCGCATGGTCCCCGACGGATCAGGGAGCTGAAGATCGTTTGAAACTCTGCGCTGTTGAAACGGGTTTAACGTCTGTATACTACTCTGGTCTGGGTTGAGGTCTAGGTTTGGTCCTTGCAGAGTAGTGAATGTAGAGGATGCTCTGAAGGAATTCAATGTCTGTATACTACTGGGTCCAGATTTGTTCAAACGTTGGGAAGGACCTAGATCCTAGGACTCGACCAAGTCTATGATCTGTACGAATTTATCGTAAAGTAATGTAACAGGGTCTTTATAGACTCCAGGTCCTAGGAGGATCGATTGTATAATAGTTTAATTCCAAGCCTCCGGATGATGTCATAGAGACTTTATATACACTTTCTGGCTTAGGAAAATCAATTTTAGTTCGATTATAAGTTTTACAAGACGTCATAGAGATTCTATGAACCCTAGTACCTAGTTCCTGGATAGTGGGACAGAGAGTTCACAAGCTCTAGGTGCTATGAGGATCTATAGTAGTCTATGTTTAGATTCTTACGTGACTGATATTCAATGAACTATAGACTCCAGAAAACTTATCTAGTTCTTAAACAAGTCTTTCCCCAAACAAGTCTGCCAGACTCTCCTTTAACCATGCTACCACTTCCCCCCACTATAACAATTCCACGTGGGCAACATTAGGAGTCTTCCAGCAAGAGGCCCAACCACCTCGCAGTCTGAGCTTCCGATAAACAGACTATAGGCAGGTTTAGTGTACCAGTGGGGTTAATAAATAGTTCCATAGCCGAAGCGAATTTCGGTGCGTGGAATTTGACTGCCAGTCATCCGACAATAGCCATACCCTCTCTCTGTTTCTCTCTCTGTTTCTCTCTCTGCATGGCCCCGTGGCTTTCATTCACGTTTCGAGAATTTATGTCTCGCGGAGTCACCGTCTGTTCTCGCGAGCGCGAGAAGAATCATGGTCCGGAGTCGGCCCTGACGGGAGTATATCCGTTCTCTCGGAGAGACATAATTCGAAATTGTCGGTTGGGTTAAAGGGCAGGGCCCGGCTACTTGAGCGAGTTGACTCTGCCGGTCTCGGGGATCACGTGCCACGGCTTCTTTACTTCTTCTGTCGTTACCTCTCCTCTCTTCGTCCTCTCTTCCTTCGGAGCGGCTTCTTCCACCTCCATTGGGTCCAGCCTCCCGCAGGCCTCGCGGCGCTTGTTATCGTTCGGCCGGTCGTTATCACCGTCATTAGGGATCTCTTCATCGCGGGGACCGGCAGCCCCAGACTCTCTGCCACCTTTTTACTTTTGCTCACGAACTTACAACCTACGGCCTCGATTTCCCGATACTATCGCCTCTGGCCATCTACGAACGACTAACTTACGGACAAGTTGCCATTTTGGTTTCTACGACTTAATTATTTTGCTAATACGTGGACGCCTAAGCATCTATTTCCAATTTGTTACTAAAATTTCGTGAACGATCTTGTTGATAAATAGCAGAGCGATTGTCCGTCAGTAGGACAATTCCTAGAGACCTTGCAGCTCATGCGATTTTATGTGTTTTGTTCACTCCAAGTGACAGTTGGGATTAAGTGGCACGACATTGGCAAATTTCCTCTAACTGTCCGAACTATACTCGGTGGACCATCTTGCTGGAGCGTCCGTGGAGAGGAAGAAAAAAGAAAAGAATCAAAAGCAGAAGGAAGCCCTCGGAAGACTGGTCTAACGGAGCGTCGAAGAATGACAGAGTGAGACGAAAGAGAAGAAGAGCAAAGAGAAAGAGAAACAGGACAAGGCACACGAGAGTTCTTCAGAACGCGGTCCTGCAGCCGAGCCGAAGTGACCTCATCGGATGTGGCTCTGATTCGCTCAATTCGTCCACGACGTTCCAAAGCGAGCGAGGGCACGAGCACAAGCTGAGCGAGCAAGCGAGCGAGCGAGCTTACTCGCTCTCGAGAGCAGGCCAGGCGCATCGTCGCGCCAAGACACGGACGTGTCGCGCGGAAAAGGAGCCTCTGCCCCGCGATTGCTATCGTCTTTGCCTCATTATTCCATTATGATGGCGTGTGGCGTGTGCCGTACCCCATTCGCCCTGATTGCCAGAGCGCCTGTCTCCCCACTACCACTCGCTTCCTGACTCTCCTCTCCTCTCCCCGACACATCCACGATTGTCCTCTCTACCTCCCTCAGCACGATTGTGTTCCCTTTTCTTTCTTCTTTCCTCTTTGCTCACTTATTTTCCTCTTTCTTGACCATTGATTCATTCGCCGCACAAAAATTACTACAAGCTGTACAATATATGTATACTTTCGAACCGAGTAATTCATTTAAAACAGAAAGTCCCTGAATGTCCTCGGAAAAATTCCCAAAAAGTCGTGATTTTCTCCAGTTTGTAATCCAGCCGCCCATAAAATATTTGACACAGTATTTCCCCCTGTGTATCCCTCACCCCCACAACACAACATCCTTCCTTAGACCTCATCCTCTTCGGCAAGAACGTGTCGTCCTCCTGCGCGCGTGCAGCGTCCTCTTTCTCTCTCTATCCTCGCGTGACGATGATGTGCGTGGATATTACGCTGCCCGGAGAACCTGGATCCACGAAAGAGCACAAGCTGAAGACGGAGAAAGAAAGAACGAAGAAGAGACGAAGAAAGAAGAAGAAAGAAATATCGAGGGAGGAAAGAGGATGAAGAAGGGGGGCAAGGGGGAAACCGAGTTGAAAAGGGGGCGGGGGCGGTGGCAGAGGGAAAGGGAGTCGTCGAGAGGACGAGAGGGGACGAAGGTGGATGGACGACGGGACAAGGCAGGGCAGAGACTCTCAAACGGTCCGGAACAGGTTCCTGCCGGGACCGTTGCCCACCTCTCGCCCCGGAGAGGAGGACCCCGGGTGGGTGGAGAACGAGTTACAGGCCACGGAAGACACCTGGTTTTTCGGTGAAGCGCGACTCTACGACGCGGCAACGTCGGACACACAACAACAGTATTCTCTCTCTCGAGGCGAGGATCGCCTACTATGCAGACACCGGAGGAGATCGCCTCAGGAATGCCGGGCTGATTGGTTATTGGGACCATGTTGCGGAAATGGACCCTGTCCTGGGGTCCAAGACGATTCTGGTGGTTCTAATACCGTTTAAATCGCTTCTGGTGTTCCTGGAGGACTGTGTCGAGTTTCTTGTCTATCAATAATACTCTTCATTCGTGCAATCTCTAGACGGCGGACCTTTAGGTAAAATAAAAATGGTCTTCGTCGAGTGAGAGGTTTGGGAGCACACTATACGGAAAGCTTTGAACGCCGAAGAAAGAGACCGAACAAATCCCTGAACGTTTGCGAAAACGTTCACCCAGTTGGTCTCGTCTGGTTCGCTTTCCGACGGGAATCGTTCGACGGGGTTATTCAATGATGCTCTCTTGGTAGCTGGTGATACGCCACGCGTGAATCGATGATGGGATACTTAACGCGGACGATCAAGATACTCGAATCGACGGCGCCTCGGTTTTCCCCTCTCGAATGCCTCCCTGATTAAGTGGAACGAAACCAAGCGAAACATTACACCGGGAGCTTGCTCGTTAATGCGCCAATTACACGGGGAATAGACACCGATCCCCCCTCTAGTCGACACTCTCCCCTTGTTTCCTCTCTTTCGGCCTTCTTTGTTATACTAATTGTCACGAAAGTAAAAGTGGCCGATTCTTAATGGACATTTTCAATGTTTTCATGACTCTCTGCGGTTGGAAAAATCAAAATGTAGGATTTTCAATAGTTGTGATGGACCAGAAGGAGTTGTAGGTTCACGATTGAAATCGCAACAGCTATTGAAGGAGCTATTAAAAAGTCCTTAGCCATGGATTATCATAGATTTTCAAAAATTAGGAGATGATCGCCGGTAGATAGTACGTTAAAAGAAGAATATCGCTCGAGTCCGCAGTTCGAGTCTGTAGAATTCGCGGAGAGATCTTTACGAGGCTTATTAGCGGTTGAGAAACGTGTTCGAAGGCTAAGCCTGATCTCCAGCGATGACCGATAGAGCAATCCCAGGATTCGCGTGCGCGCACCCCGGACTTTTTCGGTGGTAAACCCGGAACGCATAACGTTATTACAATCGGCTATCGGCGTGTACGAGCGCTCGTAACGTACTCTATTCCGCATTATCCGCGGCCATTGTTCTGGCGCGGGCAATCGGGCATCGTGGGATCAGCGAATCATCCGTTCGCCGATGATTTCTATCCACGGAAGTACACGATCTCGCGGTTGTACCGGGATTTTTGCCACGCGGCACCCTCGACCGATTACGTAGTCGATCGGGAACCATTGGGAACCGAAAGATCCATCTACCGGTCGGCTAGTTTTATTTTACCCTAACGCGAAAACCATAGAAAGCCGAAAGCTTCGTTGCATCCATCGATATACTCGACTGCAAACGATTGTTTTCACTCGTGCATTCATAATAAACAGAAGAAAATTCTTTGAATACTCCTACATACATTTAACGAACACTTCAGTATTTCTTAAACTATTTCTTTGCAAACATGTTTAACATGTTAAACGTTTACAGTAACTGTTACAGTACTTGAAAAATGGAGCAAAATCTAGACTTGTTAATGTATAAAATTCCGCAGCCTATTTGCAGCATAAACAATCCACTAATAAGCTCAGTATAGGTCGAGGCGTGTTTCACCGACAATTTCATCGTGAAATTCATTCGCGGCCCAATCTATTATTTCGTAGTTGCGCCCCGGATTCGCTTAATGACCGGACGTATCGCAATCGATAATAATTAACGACAAAACGGCCGAGAGTGTGGCGAATCGCGCACGTGGGGGTATAATTTTCGTGGTGGGATGACAATAAGGGTAACCGGCGCTTTCGCACCGGGTCATTTAGTCGATGATAGACTAATACCACCCACGACGGTATCATTTACGCAACCTCTTCCCTGAAAACGAAACGGTTCCGAATACCTGAACGGTGTCGGCGGTGCATTTAACTTTGCGGAAACTGTTGCACCTAATTATGCATCTACCAATCTGAAATAAAAACATCGTCTGAAAAAAATTACATGCTTTCGATCTCCTCCATAGCGATTAAATCAACCGAGAAATAATCGTTCGGTGCTGCAATCAGTGCATATAGGAATGAGGAAGCTTATTCGACCGTTATACTTGTCCATTGGCCTTTGTGAAAATGACAAAATTTTTTGATGATTAAAAGCGAAGTACCTTCTGAATATTTCTTTTTAATAGACTCACAAAGACTGTTTGAAATAGACGTGGACTATAATGACTGCTCGAACAACATTGTGACACATGGAACAAGCAATTCCACGGGCTCGGAACGTGTCAATCGCATACCAGATACGACACCCGAGGGGAAAAAGAAGAGAGAACGTTTTTCCTCTCGCAGTATGATCTAGAGAGGGACAGGGTATGGTGCTCCACCTCGTCGTTTATGGTTACGCAGCTGCATCCTATTTACCTGCGCCTATGCCCGACCACATCTGGCCACGAATTATAAGGCACGTCCACCGACGATTGATTTAAAACGATCTACACGATTAATTCAGGCTCCGTGGCAAGAAATTATGGCGTTGGCTCTCGCGGGGATTTTGCGGCCGATAGGAGACCGCTTTACGACGCTGGCCCTGCAACGTTGTTATTCAACGGACACCGCCTTTCCTGTAATTGGCAGCCATCGACCATCCTAGTGATCCTCGCGTGACGTTTGTTTCTCGAATTAAATACGTCGGTAAATGTAACTTAATCATAACAGATGTATTGGTCGCATGGACTTCTTTTCAACACTAAACCTATCGAGCACTAAAACTGACTAAAATGTTTCACCTTATAAAAATGACGAGGCTCTATTTATGTGCTGGGATAAAGAAATTCGTCGAACCAATTTCCATGTAAGCAACTTCATAATTTCAATAATTGTAAGATGAAAAATATAAAACCGGCAATTTGACCGGCAACGGTAGGTTTAGTATAAGTGTCAAAAGTGAGGACAATTTTTCCAGTAAATTTAGGGTTTAAAAATTCATAGAGTTTATAGATCGTCGAAAAACGGATATACTCTTACACGAGTCTCTGTGCGAAATCATTGGGCCGTGACACGACCCTAAAACAGGGATCGGATGATTTCTCGGTCATGCGGTCACACCAGCAAAAACGGTGGAAAAACATCTGGTTGATCACCGATAAAAGTCATCGATGACCAACTCCTCGATCGCTCGGAAGAAACAGTTAATGGTGCGCGAGGCGGATCGATTCGTCTCGGCCACATCGATTCAGCGTTTCCTCTTAAATCACGCGCGGCAGGATGAACGACGCGAGTAAGCGAGCCGGTTCGAACGTGCGTGCGTGCCTGCGTGCGTGCAGGTAGATCCTCGGAGATTAGACGAGATTAGAAACTGGGAGTGTCGAACGGTAGTAGCGTGGATGCCGCGACGTTTACGACGATGCCTTTCGAAATCATTTCGAGCCCGAATGAAATTCCGTACTGGATTCCTGGATCGTTGTAGTGTCGTCCGATTTCGAGATCTTTAACACGGAGTGCGTTGGCTCTAATTGTCTCCGTTCTTGGAGAACTCGATTTTCGATTGTTGCCGGTGGCATGGGACATCTTATCCGGTCTCTACTTGTGATTAGGTAGACTGTAGATCTTTATGCAAAATAGAAATTGTCCAAGTCAATTGTACGGAATCGAAGTTAACTGGAATGCATTTTCTCTGTTTATTATCTTAAAAAGTCAAAAAGTAAGGTGACAAGATCTTTGGATTGTCCGTTTATGTTTGTATTTAGCCATATTTGTTACTTAGTTACCGTTTGTTAGTCTTAGTACTAGTTTGTTACTTATGTTATGTACTTAGGAACGTAGAAATCAAACTGGAGTAGGATTTAACAGGTTTGAGACTAGTCTAGAGTGTGGGAAGTTTCTGTCATAATATTTAGGAGCGTCTCCAGTAAAAAAGTGTCGTTCTAGCCGGCATAAAATCGCAAATACATATTGGCGTATCGTGTCGCGAAAAAATAATGCTCGCCAGCGACCGCGCAGGCGATAAAATATTTTCGATCCGGGTTTTTGCGCGCGCAACAATCAGGCGAGACGGTAGCCGTTCATTAATCGAGATGTGGACCGCTAGATCGTGAATTAATATGGCCGACGACGCGTAATTAGCGGCGAACGATCGTCCCTGTCGCGACGTAACGCCGTAAATTACGTTTTAACGTACTGGACGGCCCCCGGAACGTTTCGGTTTATTTATCAGGAAGCGATTAAAGACACCGCACGGCCCGGGCTTATAAATATTCGCACTGTTACGAAAGCCGTCCCAGTAAAAACGGCCGGCTGAAAGGAAAATCGAATGTGTTGCGCGCGTTATGGCAAACGCCCGATTCCTGTCCACCGTAGAAAAGCTCTCTCTCTCTCTCTCTCTTTCTCTCTCGAGGTTTGTCTCGAACGGTTGAGAGATCACGTGGATACTTCACTTCTCTCTGAACGGAATCATAATTACGATGTATTTATTAAACGAGCAATCGTTTCGCCGTTCGCAAGATTCATGGAACGTTAAAACGTCGTTAGAAGCGTGTGCTAAGTGCTACGCCTTCTTCAGACGTCGAGCACTTTGTATCTTTGGGCTGGGATTTCATAAATCATCGAGGAAAATGACTGGATCCTAGCTAGCGAGCGGAGAACATTTTCTCTGCGCACAGTTGTAGACCCCTCGGCAATGTGACGAACTTTAAATAACCTACAAATTGCTGGATTGTACTCTAATTTAATTCTAAGTTTCTAGATCGCATATCCGCAGTTCGTACATAATCTAGATCCTGGTAGACACGATTATAGTCTAATTTTAGCTCTCTGGCTAACACAACAGTGACTCTACATTTTCTACATATTGGAAATACTAGAACTTATTCTAGGCTAATTTGTTTGTAATAGCTGACCAGTTCACCATAATAACTCGAAACTAATGTCTAGATTGCAGTTCCTCCGAAATAAACGTAGATCCCCAGATTCTATAATTTATATGCAGAAGTCAATGTAAGAGTGAATTTTTTTTTTACTTTTCCGAAGGTTCCGTCGCACAACCATGTTACTGTTGAAGTGTTCGCGGAATCGTCCGCGGGAATGAAATCGTCAGGCGTGCGCGGGCAATTTGTCCGCGGCCGATCGAGCGATACTCGCCGGGCACGTTACTATACTCGCGGTGCGTAAACGCGGTAATTAGGCTGTTCTCAAGCCCCGGCTCCACGGCTGTAAACGGCATAGGCAATTTATCCGCGTACCTTTCTCCTTGTTCTACCCGGGGGACTGCATGCATCGCGAGTATAGGTACCTACGCGCTATCTCTCGGTGTTCCTACGCTATTAGTTCTCTACACGGTCGCCTCGCCGTGGCTACTTTACAACCTGGATCAAGGCAGACAATCGGCCTCTGCCGTCGATCCGATTTTTCCCATCGTGCTCCGCTCGCACACGGCTCGATCAGGAAGCGTTATTTTGTCGTACTACGCTCGTACCAAACGGCCCGGCGACGCTCGCAGCCGGATACCCTGTTCGTAATAATTACTAACCGCGTATGCAAATTCACCGCTTTATTGGTTTTCTTTTTCACCGCGGCCAATGAGCAATCGAGTATATGTATGTAGGCATTCGCTCGATGTAGTTACCTCTCGGAGTAGGTATCGCGAACCTGACTATTCCGAAGTGGTTACGATTCTTCTGCGACGCAAATCTTATTTGCCGATGCGAATCCGCTGGAATCTTCAGATCTTTATGTACTCGCACGATTTCGCGGAATTTATTATGTTGCGCGAGGCACTGGAGAACTATTTGATGGTGTTCTGAATTTGTTTTTACTCGGAGCAAGTTGTTCGAATGTCCCGAATATACTTTATCTGTATGTTTCTCGAATGTTGCTTGTCGGATTAAGGATAATTGTCTCTAATAGACATGCTTCTCTGGATTGCTTGTGTCGTTATATGGAACACTAGCCACGTTTTTGGAGTAGAGCTTGTTCCAAATTTATTCATTTCTATGTTTCATAAAATGGCGATACAGTTAACACGGAAACGTGGCGAATTGTGTACAGACTTTTTATTCACTGAATAGTAAAAATTGCAGATCTTCAATTCTAACAAATGACAACTAGGACGTAATTCTTTCGTTTCGATGATTTCTCTGTAGGGTAATGGGAAGATTAAATGGTACCTTGTGTACTGGATGATTTCGTACCTCGACAGACATACTTTTCAGTCACTTTCGATCGTCCCAGCACATCGGATGATTTGCAATTCGCGATGTACCGTTCGTGGCCACTTACCGCGTCGCGAACGAACGAGCGACGCGTTGCTTCTGTGGACGATGATATCATTCGAGTGTCGAAATGGTAAGAGGACTCTCGCATTACGTCCCAGACCCGTCGTAGAATATTTCCTCCGGGTTTCTGTTCCGTTACAACTTGTAACTTACAAGCCACCATCCAACGTGTCTAAAAAATCTTCGACTTCCTTCTCCCGGATACAAAATTCTTACAAACCATAAAAATAGAATCCGCCATCAGGTGATTCCAATTATGGCTCCTCACGAGGTAGAACCATCTTGTTTAAGCATCAAATTAAAATCAACCTCTATAATCGTCGCACCTGCACTGCCACTTTTGGAATTGCCTAAAACATTTTTATTAAGCTATTGGAACCTATAAGTATTTTCATATGAAGTCGCAATTATATAATTTGTACTATGTTCTAATTAAATTATCATAATTTTGTGTAGCTTCGCAAAAAGTTACGTCATATCCTACATTGAAGGAATAGAATAAAGAATAAAAAGTAATGGTCATTCGTCCTAGGGGTGAATCGACACGTCTGGATCCATGTTTCGATATACCTGAAAAGGACGTTAAAGCATGCAAAAAACGCATGTGAATCGGCTCCAAACTGGCCGATTATTTTACGCTGTAGTTTTAAGCTGTTAAAGTTTTTGCAAAATTTGATTGTGTGGAGTTATACGTATAGACAAGACCCTACTACTACTTATGAGACAGAACATAATCGTGTGCGTGCCTCGAGCAAACGAAATTTAAAGGGACATTCGTCGCCAGGACCGTACAACGTCATTGTCTTAATTTTAAGTTGCAAAATATGAAAGAATACCTTATATCTATTGTTATAAGAATATTAATCCTGTATTATAAAATGTTACCGCACCTCACCGTTGCTCGAGCGGATTAGGCGATATACCTGTAACGGACGTTATAACAAGTAAAAAACGTGCGACAACACGTGCGACGGACTCATCGAATCGACGAGCGGACTACCCTTATAAATCACGCCATTGACGACCGAAGACAGTACGAAATGGAATTTCTTTGATAGTATCTGGCTCCTCAATCTAAAGTCCTCCCGACACACCCGCCTCCAATTAACAAACTCAACATTTCCCCATCTAAATCCCCCCTTAACGATTCATGAAAAACCGAGGTGACAACCGCAGTACTATTTCTCGTTCGCTGTCACGATTTCGGAAAGTGTGTTGTGTAGCGCTTCACAGTTATTAACCCTTTCGGTCACGAATTATTTATTCCTGGAAAAAAATTTCTCTTTTGCTTTGCTAAGCAGTTCTTTGAAAATATGAATGTTGCATTCACTTAGTATGTCCTTATAGTGGTGGTTCGGAACCCACCTTAAACTGTAGGTCCCGTCGCGTTGAAGAAGCGACGTAAAACAATCAAACAAAAAGGTATACATACTTCTGTTTTAGATTGGACATACCTATATGTATTCACTTGGATAACTCTTTACTTGTTGTATTGAGAGAAAATACGTACGCATTAAAGGTAGAAAGCCTTTGAGTACCTCCACTTAAATAGTATGTCCTTATACGAGGACGCCATGACCGAAAGGGTTGAAACGTATTCGCGTAAATGGCAGTGAGCTGTGGATCCGACGGAGGAACAGGAGAATTTGCAAAATTTGTGAGTAACTATACTTTACATTAGGATTATGTATAATGTGTTGATGTACGTGTTTATGTAAAAACAAACTCCAACAACAATTTGCTTCGGTATAAATATTTTTGCGGCAAGTTTCTTTTACGAATGTCCACCGATCCATTACTTTTTATACACCCTGTACAAAGTAATAATTGATGAAAAATCGCATGTGAAGATCGTTCGTACGATCATTTTGGGGGGACGATTTGAGGTGTACGGGTGACTCGAGGGAAATTTGAGAAGAATAGAAATTTTGCGAGGAAACAAAGGGCGTCGTTCGGCGTCGATTATCGAAAAATCTTCGGTGCGAGATCGAGGCGGGAAAAAGGTGTGCCCACGCCCGGGTGTGATCGTCCGAGGATCGTCGGCGATCTCGCGAAACCGCCCGGTCTCTCCTCGAGTGCTCTCCGATGGGAGGAGCTCCTCCGTCGCGGATTTTAATGGCGGATTTTTGCGGCTCGCCAATCGCACTCGACACGAGACACACCGTCCGCCGTTCCCGCTCCGTGATTCAACGATTCGACGATTTCACCGCGAGAGAGGAGAGATATACATCGTGGCGAGTTACGTGATTTGATTTGAGGAGAGCTCCTCGAAGCAAGCGCGCGTGGGACACGCGCTCTGCCTTGTCGCGTGCCTCGCCACGCTCGATGCGGTTCTCAACCTGGTCCTACCTCTATCAACCATATTCGCACGCCATAATCATGATGGCATTACTCTGTAATGGTACCTGAACTGTAGACGCTTGTGCAAACTTGGATTTTTGTAGACGAGTTTGAATGAGACCGGAATTAAGAGTAATACTAGACCTACTGACAATGAGAGCTAAAAGTGACCAATTTACATTGGTTTATCAAAGTGATAAGTAGATTGTGGATCTTTATGTAAAATTGTCCAAGTCAGTTGTAAGAAACAGTAGTCGCGTACAAGCTCCTTTCTTTCTTTAATAATCGTGATTAAATTAGAGGAAGCTTAGGAACGAATGAAACATTAATAATCAAATAAACACGTTGGATAGAATCACGTAAAAGTAAGTATCTCGAAGAAAGAAATGCTTTCTTCACTTCCACGGAATATTGCTACGAAAAGAAAATGTTTTTCCAAAGGGTTAAAACGAGAATCAGCAGAGAATCGTGCGAATAGCAAGATCGACGTCTCCGTGACTGGTCTCCCCATCCCGGTTAACAGGTTAACGATCCCCATTGTAATATCGACGCGATTAATTACGTCCAATTCCCGGCCCTAATTTCCTCCTATCGGGAGGATCAATTTCTGCTGGGGCGCCCCGTGACCGCTACTGAGGCCGGCGCCTCTAGCTCTCGGCAGAACGTGGCGGAGGGGGGCCTTAATTCGCCGTACATTTCCCCTTATTTGGGCTTCCGTGCTCGATGTGTTGCCGGGAGGGGGCCGACGAGCTCTTCGAGGGGGAATCGAGAGGATCGGGGGGCCGCCGGTGCCGGAGCCCGCACCAGAGAGAGAAAGAGAGAGTACTATACATAGAGAGAGCGCTATACAGCCCCGGACGCTTGCTGAGTGACGAATGTGTGTACCCGTCTTATTCACCTCCTACCGTATTCGGCGACAAGCCTCTCGCAGATCGCTTGGGGATTAAGCCTGTAATTCTAATCGCCTCGCCGATTTCGTCGATCACCCTCCTTGTCTCTCGTCTATTGCGGAAATGGTCGCTCTGCTGCTGCTATACCACTTGCTATCCTAACACAGTTTCCGGTTCGGAGTTGTAGCTGAACGATGCTTCGGTTTCGTTACATTCTTACAAACAATGACAACAATAAAAAAAAACACCAAGTAATATGTACATTGAAAATATCAGAGCACATTCCATAAATCGTTTCATACCACCCAGTAAGCTATTCCCCAGTTTCGACAAAACGCGCCGCAGCACTTTTCCCCATAAAGTCGAACCAGGGCCCTAAACTCCTAAACCATACAAGATGAAAACCGCGCGAGGGCTGTCGTACAGATTCCAAAAACCTCTAATCTGGCTCCGATGGGCTTTGTTAGGGTTCTGCTCGTAAAACGCTTTCCCTGGTGTGTAACAACCTGTCCCCAAGGGTTGAGGGTTCTCTCTCTCTCTCTCTCTCTCTCTCTCTCTCTCTTTCTCTCTTCCTCAAGGACTGATGGAGGTGTCGGTAAATCAGTGTACCCGGCGCGCAGGGTGGGCCGCTGACCAAAAAATCATGGTCCCACCTAATTTTCCGGGACTTGAACGAGCATCGCCTCGGGCGTTGTGTTGGTGCGGGCGACAGACAGAAAACGAGGTGTATCCGGCTCGATAAAAACCCGAGTGGAACGTTCCCTCCGTGCCCTAATACGATTTCGTTCTGGCCATTATATCCTCCTCGTCCCCCCTCAACTCCTTATCGCGTCAGTCGAACGACAAGCTCTCCTTTTCCCCGGTACAACAGGACGAAACGACGACGACGACGACGACGACGGGCTATCTGCGTCCTCGTCGCCGAGCTGATCACTATACCCTTTTCTTCTTCTTCTTCTCCGTTCTCCTCGCCCGATCGGAATCGTAATCCTCCTCGTGTTTCGAGCATACGGGAAAGCGATCTCGCTGGAGAGGGAGACGATCGACCCGTGATTTACGCTCCGGATCTTGTTTCAACGAAACCACGAGCCACGGCTCGTGTGGGAAAGTGAGATGTATACCATCCGTGCACCACGGTTCCTGATTTTAATAAGGACCCGCTACCGGGTTCCCCGGGATTCGACTATGGCTGTATCCCTAGGACGTGGGTCTCCCAATTATTGTATTAACACCGGGACAATATCCCACGAGAAAGTTCGTTTCTACGTATGAAACAACGCGGTTTAGAAGAAGCTAATCCCCGCTAAATCAAAATGTTCCTACAACCCTTGTATAGCCAATCAACATGTATAGATTATTTAAAACTTTTTGTACTTAACATATTTGCACAAAATATTAGCGAGCAAAGAATAGACGTCCAGAGAAATTTTGTAATAATTTTAGAGGAACATCCGTTTGACTACGCAAGGGTTAAATCCTTCCGTGGGGGCGTGGTTTCGCAGCTCTAGACTTCATATTTGAGCCCCACAGGGCAGTCTCTGTGGCCACCTGGTGCAACCATGACCAAAGATTGAGAACTACAAATTAACCGTTCCTCGGGCCTGTTATCCCGCTTTCTTGCAACGAGGGCTTTTCGCACAGTAGCTACAGCCCTGTCGCTCGCTCGCGGGCAGCGCAAGGAGCATCGCGGCCGGTAGTAGCTCGCCGCTCTGAATTGAGCAATTTTCTCCGGGCGATATCCGTCACAATATGCTTGATACTTGAATAGGATCCAGGGCCCGGGCCGCTCACAAATCAATCTTAACGCGAGAATGTTGCGCGGCTTTGTTGTCGATCGCGAAACCCTCATGGAACACCGCCGGTGTTCATTGTGCCCAGGGACATAGACACCGGTGTGCGTCTATGCACGCTGACCAGTTCGTTTCGCGATCATTTGAGCAGCTCTTACTCGCATGTGTCTCTGTTCATTTGACGTTCCCGCATGCTGTATGCACAGAAGGCGTGTTGCGGGACGGGAGAAAGAGAGAGAGAGAGAGAGAGAGAGAGAGAGAGAGAGAGAACCGCATACTCTTCAAGCCTGAACAATAAACGATCTCTCGCCTTTCTAAGGTCGCACGGTGCACTGTTAACCGAGCCACGGGATCTGCATAAAACATAATAGGGGTGTAACGCGCGCTCGCGCTCACGCTCGCGTTAGATCGAGTTATTATTGGCCCCGAAGTCAGCCCGGCGCGTTTCAACCGAGACGGACAGATCGTGAACACCAGAACGACGTTTCTAAAGCTCTCCTATAGCGATCATTAGGCCGGAGAACCGAGACCGTCGCCGCAACTACCGAACCAGGCTTCCACCAGCCCATTTTTCCTCTGTCGATGTACCTTTCTCTGTCCCTCCGATACACGGCCGCTAACAGACCGGACACTGTGACAGAGAATAATCGATCCCGTTCGATACGAGGCGCACGAAAATCCTTCGCCCCGAGAGATACTTATTGCACCGATAATTGTACGCTAATGGGACTATCAATATCGACGCGACCCCTCCGACCCCCGTTTCGTCAGAATTACGAAATTCAATAATTAAAGCCGCTTGCATTTCGTAATCCGTGTAGTGGAACGGACAGATTTATTTCAGTAACACAATGGCGATCTGAACGCGTTTCCCATATGACGATGCTGGCCGCGATACTTGCTAAACGTTCAGGAAATAATTTCAAAAGCACCATGTAAAATTGAAGGTCGCATGCACGTGGTGAAGCTAGATGCAAAAACACAAGAAGCAATTTTTAAAAAACACACATTGAAGTTACAGAAAAAAAGCAGGAACCAACCCACACACAAGGGTTAAAAAGTAAAGCCTCATTTAAAAGAACAACTCCGAAAAAGTTTTCGGACAATTTTTACGGACAGCTCGTGAAAAACAATCGCAAGAAGCCTGAGCGTTCACTCCCAAAGACGTTCTCTGCTACGATCGTCAAGCTCGCTCGCATGGAATATCAATTAGGCTCTCGGGAATGTTTCACTTCTTCCAGATCGCTCCACATCATGCATTGAAAGAAATGGTCTTACGAGGCACTGCTCTGTGTCTATGGAAGTCGAGGGCCACGAAACCACGTCCCTGAATGGCGTTTTAAACAAAAGGGTTAATTTCCTGCTCTTACGATAATAATAATTTATAATGTCGGTCGCTGGGCTTTTCCCCGTCTTGTTCCCAGCCTATCGGTCCGAAAGAAACGCGAAGCCGCAACCACGTCGTCACCAAGGTCGGTTTAATCGGTCGGGATCGAGCCGAGTTATCGGTCGGGTTCATCTCTCGGCTTGGAGCAGGTCGGCTCTGTTAATCGGCCGGATTACTGCCGATTAATGAGGTAAGAGCTCTGATCTCGCGGTCGTGTTGTCGATCTCTTGAAAAGAACGAGAAAAACCGGGCGAGAAATCGCGCGATCCTGGCGGAAAAAATCGAGAAAATCGAGGATCTCGCTCGTCCGGCCGGATGGGGGACGACAGAGCCGATAAAGGAAGTCCGAGGGCCATTAGCCGGGGTCTTGATTAAACGGCACATGTAATGGTGTAATACGCACCGCATTAACTCGTGGCGGTATTCCGCAAGAGGTGGTTCAGTCGGATTCCGTTCTGCGGTCGGTCAACGTGGTCTCTCTCGGACCGCCTCAATGAACCGGCAGTGAATTAAAACGTTCGCTCCCGGCCCCGTGTACTTGCGTCTCTCCTCTTGTATACGTATACACGCGTATGCGCCCGTCTGCCTCCGTGTATTTGCATGTGGTGTAGGTGTGCGCGTGACGTTACGATTGGCCATGGAATTCGTCACCTCGGACGATGATCGTCGTCGGTCCGTGACGACATTCAGGGACGCTTGCGCTGGCGTCTTCAAGCTCATTTCCTTGGACCGCTCTGACGAAACGAACGTTGGCTCCGAAATTCGAAGACTGTTTATAGTGGACTACAATTTTCTTTTTGTCACAGGTGATGTTTTTCCGAGGGATCTCCACGCTGATAACATTCGAATTTTACACGTAGACGTCTGTTTTTTTTTAATAAAGGCACCGAACTATTGAAATGTCATCAGTTTGAAGGGTTTCCCGATCGAAAGTCTCGATGGAAGACTGTCAAGCTTGCTCCGTTCGTTTAAAACGTTCCGAAGGGGCGTGACTTCGTGGCTCTTGGCTTCCACAGTCCCAATTAAATTAGAAATAATTTGAAATCGTACAATAATTACTTGCCAATTGATCCCAATTCGAAAGTTGCAGACAGTCACGTTTCTCTCGAGATAGTCAACAAAGGTCCCCGTGTGAAACCGAACGGAACATCTTGGTCGCGGCGAGGCGATCGTTATTTTCATATATTTAGCTCGAATTAACTGTAAACGGCGGGTCGAGTATCAGCCCGTCCCCGGTTTATTGCTCGATGTAATCGCTGTGCCAGGCCTTCGCGTTTCGCTATGACAGCGACGCGCGTTTGTTTCTTCCTATCTTCGTCGCGAGGCCTCTCTCCTCCGGTTCCCCGTCGCTCTTCGTCCTCGACGTCGTCGTGGTCGTCGTAGTCGTCGTCGTCCGCCGCAAATTTCCTCGCTCGCCGGCATGAACTTACATTACATCACGCGACACATTGTGTTTCATTACGCGGCATTTCCTCCGCGCGAATTCCTCGCTCGCGCCACTTTACCCTTTCGTTCTGCAAGACCAAGCGGGAACTATCGGCCCTCGAGAACCCTCGGAAGCGTAATCGGACCACATTAACGAAATCCAAAAAAATTGGTTCGCAATTCAACGAGCCGCTCATTTTTTGTCGAATCTACAAAATCAATAGGCTATGAAAAAATATATACCCCATGTAATTTTCATTAATTATTCTCGAAAAAAGTTTCACGTGTACGTCGAATACTAATAAACACGTATGTAAAATTCTAGTGCAAGGTTCAATAGTTCTGCGGAGAAAAATTCTTAAAAATACGCGCATAAACGGCCTTGAAAACCAGAATGCCACCGTAAGTTCAGGTTACCGTAGCCGCGAGGAAATTTTTCACTTTTGGTATCGGTACATCAGCTGAAGAACTAATCTTTTAGCACGTTAAAAAAGCCCAAGTCATTAGAACACGTAACAACGTCAGAAAACTCGAAGAACGACGATCATTACGCCAGCGTTCTATCCCGAGGATACTCTCCATCAATGGTCCAGGTGTCAACGGATTACGTTGCGATGGCATTCGCTCGAAATCCCGCGCGAGCATGAGTCTGTTTCACGGTGAAATCATGGTTGCGGCTCTCTCCCGGCTAGCCGTTGAGGCTGGCTGTGGCCGCGCGAGGATGTCCGGCGCATAACGTCGAGAAAATTAATGGTCGTCGTTATTCGACCCGTTCTCTCGGGGCCCCGGCAAGGATGCCGTGGATCAATGGCGGGACAACGAAGTTGTAACGTATAGGGCTTGGCTGAACGAAGTGTGCCGAATTTTATTTCCCCGGGATGATGTATTGCGCGTGGCCGTGGCTCGTCGTTGACAAGATGTTACGAGGTGCTGTTCCGCGTCGATCCGCTCGCGCATCGCGGGAAAAAGCGGCTTCCCGCGAGCGGTTACAAGATCGCGGACCTGAAATCGATCGATCATCCCCACGAGTAACCGTGACGTCTTGAACGGAAGATGAGTGGAGAAGTCGCACGTGGAATCGTAAGTCCGGTTGATCTAATTGCCGGCTAGGTCCCGTTTACCATCGAGAAACAGCAATTATTTATAACCGATGGGAAAACGACCGGATCGCATCGTTACCGGCGACAAATTCTACTCCTGCAAACGTCAATCGAATCTAAAGACGTCGTTCCATGATCATTTCTTTCGATTGAATAGTTTAATAGTGATCTGATCGAAGACGTCGTATGTACTCTCATTTTTTAATTCACGAGTTAATCGCAATTGGAAATGCGATTCGAAGCAGCATGGATTGCAAGATAGACATTTATTTCCTTTTTTAATTATTCTAACTAGTTGGAAGTAGTACATTTTTAAATGCTTCAAATTTGTTCAGTAACGTGGATTTTCTTTGAGCACGACGATCGACTATATGATCGAAAGTTTATCTCCATTTCAAATAGGATTGGTCACATCTGGGCCTCTAGATTGACATCCATGAAACCTCCTCCTCAGCGTTCAACGAAAGTATAAGCCCACGTCTGTCAGTTCTAATCGTCTAACACTGATTCGTATTGTAGCATTCAGTTTTAAGTTCATTTGGAACGGGATGGGCCGAAATACAGTGAATCGATTAACACACCTGGATCAGATCGATAAAGAATATCCTCCGGATTAGTAGCGAGTGATATAAATTAATAGTCTCCCTTGTCTAATTTATACATATTTTCACTCGTATATATTACACAGGAATTTTGTTTGACGCGATAATTGACTACAAGCATCAGCTCCACTCGAAACTAATCGAATTAATTTATTGGTCCGCTAGATTGATGCCTATGAAATATCCTCGGGGTCTATTCAAAGTATAAGCCAAGGCTTTTATAGTCCTAATTTTCTAGCATTATTGACTCCGTACGAGTTCGACGTGAATTTCCTTCGACTCAGCCGATCGGTAAGTATCACGTGTCAGTTTGAAATAGAATCTATCGAATTGCTGTTAATTTATTAGCACTTGGATTGCTAGATCGGTATCCATAAAATGTCCTCGGGCTTAATCGAAAGTGGTATAGACCTACGTTTCTCATAATTTCAATAATGAACTACATACAGAAATTCCGTGTTCGCTTCCTGATTGAATATAACATCAAGATCTGGTTCCCAATTGGTTGATTGCTTGATCAATATCCATAAAGCGTCCACGAACACTGAATAAGGCAGTATCTGTCACAGACCTTGTCCCTCCAACCTTTTTGGATCGTAAAGATTCGAAATAAATTCTCCTTCACCCGGTAATTGACAGCGGACACTAATCTTTAACATCAACGCTTTCGGAACTAGATCGATATCCATAAAACGGACGAAGAGGTCAAGGCACGTTGTGCCAGATAATATCAGAATCCGTGTTTCTCAAACTTTCCTCGACCCTAAAGATACTAAACAAACGCTGTTGCACTTTACAATTAATTTTTAGCACGTTTTATTGAAGAAACATTGTTCGGAAAGTGATTCGGAATCATCCAATTGAAGGTAGTTGAAACGTTGAAATAAATACAACATAAAGTTGGTCGATACTATATTATTTTTGCATTTGCTTACAACTTCATTTGAGAACATCGACAATTAGAGTGCGTCGAGTGGGCGTGGCTTCATAGCGAGCCCTAAGGGGGCGTGGTCTGATGGCCCCCGACATCTACGAAGTCGACACTGCATTTGCAACAAACTGCCCCAAATATCCTGCGTTTCAACAACGCCTATAGTGAACGAACTCCTGGTTACCCAAAAAGAAAGGGAAAAAAGTCATCTGAAGCCGCAATTATAGGGATCACAGTCGTACGGGAAAGCTTCATTACAGAGGGGGTCCCGACTCGCGCGGTATCGCCGGATAAAGTGATCTCACGTCGGCAGACATCGATCCGGCTTAGTTAATAGGCGTACACGGTATCTAATTTCCTATTGGCGCGGCGGCGGCGGGACCCGGCGTGTAAGCGCGTGCTGCTGCCAGGGCTCACGGTGCGGTGTGTGTGTCCCCACGTGTGCAACGGGTCGCTTAACGGTCCGAAACACGTAATCCCGACACGAATTTTCGACTTTCTTAGCGGGCGTCCGACGCGCGGCGCGGCGTTTCCTCCGCTTCTCTTTACGACCGGTGGAGGATTCATACTCTGCTCTCAGCCGCGGCGTTTCAACCGTGAAACAGACGGAGATGGCCGAGCAAAAAGATCCTCGTCGTGAGACGGAGACGGGAACAGGGTCAAGACACGCGTCGTCGTCGTTGAGCGGATCCAGAGATGAAAGAGGGAGAGAGACACAAAGAGTCGAAGAAAGAGGAAGAGAGAGAGAGACGACGACTCTTAAGCAGCGTACTCGCATCTAATGGTCGGCCGTGTACGTATGTCTCGTCATGTACGCGCGTACAAAGGACACGGGTCGACGTCGGGCGAGCGAGCAGGACGACGTTACGGGGGTACGCGACCCAAGAGAGAGAGACGGAGAGCCAGCGAGGCTACTAAATGTTGGTCCGAAGCGCGTGGGACGCTGGTTGCAGTTAGGCTCGTGCCTACCCCCTCTACTCCCAACAGTTCAGGCCCCTCCCCCGCCGCGCTGCCCGCAGTCACAGTCCCCCTCCCCACCCCACCACCCGCAAGTTCTGACTTTGAATACCGGTCGGGGCTGTCGTGCGGCTGTGTTGCGGTCGTCGAGTTAACCGCGGTACTCACACGCGTGTCCCCCCCCCCCTCTCGCTCTCTCTCTCTCTCTCTCTGCCTCTCCTCCATTTCTCTCTCGCTCTCTTTTTCTCACAGGGGACGGGTAGCACACACGCACAGAGCCCCGAAGAGGGACACGCAGGCAGCACGCGCGTACCCAACACACCAGCTCAAAGATACGACACGCGGAGGGAAAGAGAGAATGAGAGAGGGCTCCTTTTTCCCCGTATGCGTGAGCGCGTATGGTATGCCGTATGTAGATAGATTCGGATGGTGCGTGGACCAGTCCCGGCGTGCGCGAGCTCCACGGCCGGACAATGCCGGAGAGAAGTCCGTGCCACACCTCTTTTCTTCCTTCTTTTCCATCGCGGACCCTCGCCGCGCCCTTGCAGTAGATCTCTCCCTCGCCGGGATCCTCTACCTCTCCTTCCTAAGACCTCTTCTTCTTCCTCTTCTTCCTCCTCTCGGAGCTCTCCGACGACCGAGACGGTACAAGATAGGGTGGAAATATGAGACACCGACGGTCTGACCTATGGGGCCTGATACAATTTTGCTGCCTTTGATTTCCGAGGCTCTACTCTTCTGGATCATGTACAGTACCGAGTTTGATGAGCAGACTGCGGATCTTTATGCGAAATAAAAATTATCCAAGTCAATTGGAAGCAGCAGAAGTTAAATGAAAATTTATATGCTCATTTAGTCATTTTAAACATTCGAAGGTAATGTGAAAAGATTCTTAAATTCTTCTGATAACCTTTCCATTTTTGTTATGAATACATAAAATTCGCAGTCCAATAATGTGCTATCAATAGATAATCGTATCTTCTCCCTTTTCTATCCTCTCGTATCTTCTTCTTCGTGTTCTTCTCCCGAGTCTTCTTGGTCTTCTTCTTCCTCTTCGTACTCCTCCGCAGCATTTTCGACGAGGTATCGGCATGATGGCTTCCCGCTCGTATTTCGCCGCGTCTTTATGCGCCTCCGACGCATTTACTCGTCGACCCCACCTCCAACCCTGACGCGGGATTCGCGGGGTTTCGCAGGCCGCGTGATAAGCCGCGGGATCGCGGGCCGATCGAAGCGCATAAATATGGAGGAGGAGGATAAGTCGATCGAAATTGGAGAACGGTGACTGTCTCCGAGGAGAGTCTCGGCTCTCTCGGAGCGATAAGTAAGGATTCGGTGATTGGAATCGCACGGTCCGACTACTGATCCTGGCACGCTCGTTGTGGGAGGCTGTTGTGCAGAAGATTGAATGATTTTTTCGAATGATCGAGGATCCTGGGCAATTGATGCCGGGATCGTGTACGGGTAACTACGATTTTTATACGATACCAGCCTGGGAGTAGTTACAAGATTGCAGCAGTGGATGCTGTATCTTCATTTATAAACTTGATTGAATATAATAGTTCACGCAACAAATTTCAAATAGAAAAGTTTCAAACCGAAGGGTTGAAATACTAAACTTCGGTAACCACGTGGGACAGTAACGTCCAAACACACACTTTAATTCCGCACTTGAAGTTCGAAGCTGTGACTGGTTTGTTATGCAGTAAACCTCGCTAGGGTGCTTTTACGGAGATCTTGCGTGAGTTTTATTGTAATATGCGCGCGAATAAAGAAATGCATTTAGTAATATCCCCTATAAATCCTTTTACGGCTACGATAATCGTAAAACAAGAAATCGTATACATATGGGTGATTCAACTGCTGTTTCCGAAGCTAAAACAATATAAGAACGATCGAAACTGTAGAAATCGAGGTGTATCTTTGAGTTATAATTGTGGCAACTTATGATTCAATCAAATTCAAGATTGAAACCGATTGTATTTATTTATTATTGCTTTAAACCGAGTAGGTGTTACATTGTTTCTAAATTCTTACGGAACATTGGTTGAGAAAATTATAAACTATTTTCGGGCCTTCTATAGTTGTAACTGATAATTACATAATAAGAGATTATTGTCATAATTTAATAATACTGTTATATTATTTCCAACCTATCAATCATATTAAGAAAGAAGATAGATTTCTATTTTACTTTGGGTTATTGGAATTCAGTTAGAAAATTTTTATTTTGCATAAAGATCCGCTGTCTAGTCATAATAAATCTATTGTTAGATTTGAAAAAAAACAGCAGTTTCCCATCAGGTCGCACAGTAGGCCAGACACGCATGATCAACAATGTCACAGTCGCGTCAGTAATCAATAACGACGGGGGAAAAAAGAGAGTGGAAACAAGGAAGAGGACGAGGAAGAGGACGGTGCCCGTGGTAAACGAGCGGGGCACGGAGAAATAAAAGCAGTGCCATAGGATCCCACGGCCGGGACGAAGGAGGAGCCGTGATTAACACCGTGGCCGATCCTGGAACGGCCGGACGAAGATCGATGAGGATCGGAAAGGTGGTCGAGCAGTGTATCACGGTAGCCGGCTCGTTATTCGAATTCCTGGGATTCCCGGCGCGTCGTCGGTCGTCTGGCCGCGGCACGCAAAGTCGCTCGGTTAGGGCCCCGACCCCCTTCTGCGCAGCCCCCTCCACGAGGACTTACCGAACCGGCCGGATGGCACGATCTCTCGGGGTCCAGGACCGCGTAATTAATTGATATAATAATCGTGACGGCCAGTCTTAATTTCATCGGGACGCGTACGTCCGTTCTCCACCAACCTCGCTCGATGGCTTTCAAACTTTTTTGGGCCTAACTCTCATTTTGTGTATGTTTATAAGTCACGGTTATATTTTGTAACGCAAATATTACGTTTAATCGAATGAATGGATTTATTCAACAATTTTCAATGCACGCATCTTTCTAATTTGAATAATTTTAAAATAAGAAGTATGAAGCGCGCCACGACCAGCGGTGGTAAGTTCATTTTGTTAATCGTACCTTGATTTTCAATCGCACAATCAAAGCACACTTATTCAAGCTACACCACTCGAACAAAATCGCTTTCGCCTTGTCCGTCCCACAGACACAGTGCACCATGCTCGGAAGCATAAATCGCAAGGGTAACGAGACCTCGTATACACTTTGCGCAAATTTATAGCAAAGCTGCTGGCGCAGAAGCAATTAAATATCTCGAACATCTTTCGAGTACACGCGAGATCTCGGTAAAGAGCGATCGGATCGTTTCTTCGTCGGGATCGTTCGGGGATCGAAAATTCCGGTAGCTCGTCGTGTTGTCGATCGTCTGTGGATCGTCTTTGGATCGCTCGCGCGCGCGTGACGGGTCCGCGCGGAATTGCGTGCGACGATCGCGTCTCTTGGGATCGAGAGGAGCTGTGGCCGTGTCCCTAACAGTATGCTAATCGGGTCAATTAAGATAAGGAATTATACGGTCTCCCGGCAAACGCGAATCAAACGCGGATACGGGCCGCGTTACCAATAAGCTAGACGCTTCTTAATGATCCCCGCGGAAACATTATCATTCCTCGCGGCGAACGGGGACCGGGGAGGAGAAAAAGCCGCAGAAAAGTGGCGGAACACGGCGGAGGATCGAGACAGAAAAGAAAACGAGCGTGAATGGTGTGTAAGTGTCTGTGTAAGTGTACTTGTATGCGTTTCAGCACGGTTTTGTGACTCTGTGTGCGAGTGTCGCAAGTTCCTTCTCCCGCCGATAGTAATCTACGAGGCGGATTATGGTAGTCCAACGATGGCAACCTTGAGGAGACTTATTGGTGGGACCGGGGCCGGCGGACGTCGATGATTCGTCGCCGTCGGATACGTCGGCTTCGTCGAGTCACCGATGAGAGAGGACGAAGAGACAGACGAAAGAAGGCGAAAGCACGAAGATATGCTAAATTTGATTTTTGTAAAACCTGAAAAAATGAAAAAATTAATTGCAAGCGTATACAACGCGGTATAGAACAAAGCGGAGTGGAGCAGAACGGAGCAAGGCGATTTCAAAATATGAGTAAGACGGGTTCCTTTTGATTCGTTCATGGGCACGCGGTGTCCGGTCCTCTTTCTCTGAAGGAGGCAGAGACCCGTCTCTCGGCTCTTAGTCGAGTCGCAAGCGGTCCCGGAGAGACTTTCACCGCGGCGCTCGGTTGTTCATTCATAAATTGATTATTAAAGGCTCGTCGGGCCCGTTCCACAGCGGAACATACGTAGAGGCGCGTTACACGGTGGCACGAGCTGCACGCGCGAGCAAACGAGTGAAACGAGCGAGTAAGAGAATGATCCTTTTTCCCGCTCGCTCGCAGCGCCGACGCGACGTGAAATGATCGAAGCGACCGTGCGCCTATCTTAGGCAATAGTTGCTGGAAATGACGGACAAATTCGATTCGTATTCGAGTCGCAAATAGCAGCATTTAAGTAGTTCATTTGTCATTCTCGGATAACGAATAAATCGATAGAAACACCGTTCGTATATTAAATAATTATTTCGAACATAACTTTATTCGAGGGTTAGTTGTATATTTCTCTTGAGAAATCATTTTCAGTAGATGTTCTGGGATAACTTGTTTCCGTGAAGGTTTTATTGTGCACGTCTGAGATGCCTGTTGCATGAGAAGGGATTATAAAGAAGTTCCTAAGGCAACGCAGTTATTCAAGTATAATTTTATTCGAATGACGGCCAGCATTGCAGACGAATCGTGTGTTCCTACGTCGGTTTATTAAACGACTTCTTCGCTATTAATTTGTCACCGGTAAAGCGTGCTTATCCGCGCTTTTTCATCGGATTTGCAACAAGATCGCGTTCCGCTCGCGTGTAGACCACTTTTTCCGCGTAATCCGCTCTCGTCGCAGCCGCCGTTCTTATTAACGCTAAAGCCGTCCCGATGGTAAATCGTGACACGCCGTCGTGGCATTTATCCGCGATTTAAACCGTCTTTCACGTAGTTTCGGTTTTAATTAGGGAAAAATGCTGTTCCCCGAGGTCTTCCCAAGGTTTCGCTTGCATTATGCACTATTTAATGGCCGGTAATTAGACTGTAGACTTTATGAATTTATGGTGTACGCGGCTCTCGACGATTACACGTATCGGCTTAATAGTTATGTTCATTTTGGAGGGTTTTCTATTTTGATTAGACCTTAATGAATCCCTTGAGATTCCTTGAGAGACTGTGTGCGGGAGCGAAGCCGCGAGAGAAAGTGATTTTGGGAATTTGTTTCTCAAAAACTGTAATACTTAGCTCGGAAAATGTTTTTGGATGTGGAAGAGCTTATTTTGGAGAGTACTTCGTAATTTTTTTGTTTAAAAGTATTTAACAATTCACCCCGAAAATCATTCTTTTCGACCTCCTACTCTCGGACCTAACGTTTGGATCCCAGGTTCCACGATCTCCAAATTACAGAACAAAAATTTTACGTTTCCGTGAAAATTTGCAATCCAGTGATAATTGAGTACAAACATTACTATATAATAGTACATAGTTTGTACTACATTGCGTAAGGACGAGGTGCGATTAGAGTTTGTCTCTGCCAGTCGAGACTAGAGGCGAGACTCAAACTATAGATGAAGTATGCGAGGAATGTGGACAGAGTAAACAACTGTTGCATGCTATATGATAGGTTGCAATATGCGTTAACAAGACAGCATCCTTTGCGAAAGTTAGCACTGGTGATTGTACAGAGTTTGGAGGCTGGGCAAACTGTAGAAAATTAGTATCTGGGGAAACGGTGAACTGACAACTAGATTCACAAAGTTTCTGATTGCACTGAAATTAAGTTGTTCTGATAAAAATTTCGAGTCTGATCGAAGCTAGTTGTGTTACACGGTGCCTCCAATTGCGCCGATAGTGAGATAAGCCTGAAACCTACAGCATAAAATGTCCAACAAAAATGCCCGAGTCCCCTAATTGGTCAAGTGCCAGGCAACTTATGGTACACAAAAACTTTGCTCCACAATCCCGGCATTGAAGGGGTTAACGAAAGAACCTGGGACTAGGCTAATTTATTCCTGAATCCCAAACCGACCTCACCGGATCTATGGAACAGTCTCTAGGAATTCTCGTGCGGATTTATTAACGTATTAAGTTTTATGGTTGCCACGATTCCGTGAAAAGCCCTTCTTAAAACTCTGCCACAGTGTCTTAATTAAACGTGGTACCGGCCATTAGACCGGTTCATTGAGAGACGGAGACGAGTATCTCCGGATGATCAGTCCCAATTTGTGGGTTACAGTCTGTTTTTCGAGAAAATATGCCTGCAGTGGAGCGACGATCGCTGTAGCTCTCTTGTAATCAGTGCTTCTGTGCAACGAAGTGCTATTAGAAACTAGCATATTCGCAGCTGAGCTTCAACTGACACGGAAACAACGTGTCACTCTCCGTCGTTCAAGCCCGTTTTATTTGTTTCAATTTGTCTTTTTCTAGTTTGTACTTTGAGAGTATTTATAAAGTACTATGCATCGCATCATACTGATTTCATGATACGTTCCGTTGTAGTTAATGTGCAATATTTGTTAGGAGGATGTCTAATCAAGGTTTATAAACAACGCGTGTTCTTCTTAATCTAATTTACAGCCTGTATATGGCGGTCTGCATAAGTATTCGGATTATCCAGTCATTCGTTTAACCAGCCCGAGCTCGGTCACCCGAGGACCGGTTAATCGAGAGTCTACAGTGTTGCACTCTATATTTTACTCTTCTTTGGCGAAGCTAATAACAGTATCGAGTTATACTTTGTGTTTTTTATATTGAACGCAGCCTCGCTTTCTACTTCCATGTCCCTCGCAAAACACTGTCAAGCAGACAACTTGTGATTAGTTATTCAATATGGGTGAATAGGACAATGCTCGAGTCGGTTTCTCTCGGCATCGGTTCTTCTTTGGCCTCTCTAACTCCCTCCTAAACCACGAAGAGTCAAAATTACGAAGCCAGGATCAAACACCTAAACATAATTATCATCCGATCTACAACCAACAAATTAAATATAGGTCGCAAGACAAATCTCCCGCTAATTACCATCAACTTCCACTCTGTCGAGCTTCCTCTAACTTGCACAAAAAGCTCCTCAAAACCTAACCCACCACACCAAAAAGAAGATCCACCATCAATCGCACCCTACAGTCCAACAACTCATCCAAATCCGACTTCCTCTCAGATTTATAACGATCCGCACAAATACTCTGGGTCTTCTCTCCTCTCTCGACTGCTCTCCTCTCGCACGCATCCCCACAGAAGATCCACGAGCACGCGAGGGAACGGAACGAGCCGTTGAGGCAGCAGAAAAAGAAGGAGCGCCATTCAGTAAAAAGAGAGACGAAAACCGATACAAGACGGAGTAAAAAAAGAAAAACCACGAGAGAGAGAGAGAGAGAGAGAGAGAGAGAGAGAGAGAGAGAGAGAGAGAGAGAGAGAGAGAGAGAGACTCGAGCGGGGGAGGAGGGACAAGACCAACACGACAAGCCTCAAAAGAGCGAAAAGAAAGAAAAAGCAAGGAAGAGAGAGAAAGAGAGAGAAGAATCGCGACAGGACACCGGTGGAAGGAAGCGAGCTCTCTCGTGCGAGAGGAAAGGCGGGGAAAAAAGGACGCACACGCGCTCCCGCGGATACACACGTGTCCTGGATCACGGATGCAAATATGGCATAGTATCCTGCGTGGCTCGCGCCTGGATATATACCCACCTAGACTGTTAATACGGGTAGGTAAGTGAAGCGAGGTGGGTTGGAGAGCCGCACCCTGTTCCTCGAGCATCCACCGCCTCTATCCTTGTATGCGCGCATAATCTAAATATATATAAATCCACACGCACGAACCTGCATCAATGTTTCGGTGGATCACACACTGGCTCAGCGAGCGCATAAAAGCGTCCCAGCATGGAGCACACAGCCACCGTAGGGACAGTGCAACGGGTTGCGGCACATTTACCTGCACACTCACTTACACAACTGTCCTGGTGGTTGTTATGTGTGCGTGTACGAGCACACCGACACAGGTAACAGCACCACGAGGCCCGAGACGCGAGGTGAACGCCCCCCACAATATCTCAAATCTGCGCTCGAGTGTGCCGCTTGTCTCGTAAGTGTGCCCCGCACGCATACACCGAAACCCAGGTGCGTCCACACGCGAGCAACGCCAGCAGCAAGGTAGAATCTGTCCTCTGTGAATGTGCCCGCGTGTCTCGGCTTGTCTTGTCTTGTCTTGGAGGCGGGCAACGCGCGCACGTCCGTCCACGAGACTGTGTTACCTGAAGCCTCTCGCTGCTGCTGCAGTTCGGCCCGACCTGTGTATGTGTGCGTAAGAAACTGCATGCATGCGTGCGTGCGCGCGTGTTGCATACTCTCCGGCTCGACGGTGTCTTATAGGTGGTAGAACGGGCCTGTCCAGTTTTCCCATGGGAACAATACCCCACGGGATATATAATAACAATGGTCACGGGCGTGGGAGACGCCTCGATCTTTATTTACACGCACGGTTTTCCTTTTCTTTTAGTTAAGACTCCTTTTTTCAGTATTTTTCCCCTCGCAGTATTTTCTGCCGAGGCGACGCTCGACAACAGCGACTCGCGGTTATTGTAGTTAGTTTACTTTGGGATTGAGCTTATTTTAAATAAGAAATAAGAAAAATTGTAAAACACGATCTTCAACGACCTCAGACGATCTTATTAACTTGCGTCATTCACGTGATGCTTGCAACTGACATAAAATGTACAAAATATGTTTCTTGAATTTCCGATAGAGGCACAAACGAAACAGTTGTAAAAGATTAACAACATGCATGCACATAAACAACTTTGGATCGTTCGAATGTACACAATCGACACAAAGCTACGAAACAAATTCCTACATTTTGTTAAAGCTCGTACAGATCTAAATGAGTTGTTCGAAAGAGTCGTCAAAACCGAGCTTCAACGAGCGACTTCACGAGCCAACTCGATCCATCCGGTCCAATTTCGAGCAAGTTATTCCATTTTAAAGGGTGTCCGAATATTATTAAGAGTCGCTGTAGCCCGTGTCCTCTTATTTCCCTCTCTCTTTATCATCCTCTCGCACGCACTTCCCCATCCGAACTCGGTCGGAGAGTTTCTCAACCCTCGCGATTCGCGCCGAAATTACGACTCCTCGGGGCCCGTCGCTTCCCCGGATTCCTTCGTTTGGTTTCCCCCTCTGTGCCGCGTTCCTTTTTTTCCGACGATTCAGTCGTAAACGGTGATATTCCGATGGCCGGAACGGAGCGTGGACCGGGGGCCCGGCCCCAGGCCCCGGTCCCGGGCACGGACCAACGTACACTTATTTACGATTCCCTCGATTCGATGGATAAACCAGTCGATGTAAATTGCCCGGAGAAATTTAATCGGCTGCCAATGTAAATCCATCGGGGTACGATCCGGGCTCCGCTAAAGGTTTTATCCGGGCATCGACGCGAAACCATGCGGAACGCTCGCGAATTTCGAGAATTTGACGATTTCCTCGTCGGGCCCTTGCCTTTCTGTTGCTGGAAATTTGCCTTATTATCCAGGGCGTCTCAAAATACCTTCAACATCCGGACATGGGAGGTTCCTGAGATCATTTGAAGAAAAATTTTCCTTTGCGAAAACGGCGTCCGCGTCTTTGTTAAGGAGTTATTAACGAAAAACACACAGCGTGTTGGCACAGTCTAGGTCACGCTCTGATTGGTCCGTGTTTTTCGTTAATAACTCCTTAACAAAGCCGCGGACGCCATTTTTGCAAAGGGAAATGTTGTTTAAAATGATCTCAGGAACCTCCCATTTCCGTATGTTCAAGGAATTTTGAGACACCCTGTATAAAGTCTTAACAAGACGAATATGCTTTGTACAGTTCGAGACAATGTGAAGCAGAAAGCAGTCACAAAGCCGAGACAGCGGCGTATGTATTTTCCTTGGTCAAGAGTGAACAGTTAGCTTAACGACTCGCCATATAAAGCCGGTGACAAAGAAAAAGATCGGCTCACCTAATCCTGCATGTTCGCAGCACGATAACGCGAGCGTAAACGCTGCGTATTAGCCGCGGCCGTGACGTAACACTGATTGCAGCCCCGGAGACGAGTATCGTTTAAAGCAATTAAACCCGCACCACTTTGCACAAATGATTTTCTTAGAACTCGGTCGCCAGCTCCAGGCTTCTTCTACGTGATCAATTTTTCTTTCTCTGCTCTTTTTTCTCTTGTTCCTCTCGTTATTCTTATTTATTCGCGGGTCGCCGCTTCGGATCTCCGAACGATTTCGAAAACGTGTTCCTTCGAGGGAAGGATAAGGAAGGGAACAAAGGGTGTCTCGCGGGGAAAGGAGTTTCGATGGTACCGTCTTGAGAGAGGCTATATCTGGAAAGGGTATAGGGCATACGTTCCGGAGACACGTCGACTATAAAGTTGGGACATCGTACGAGCCAGTATGATCGCGATTATGAGCCAGTCTTGCGGTTACCTGATATAACCGCCGCCGCGTCGTGTATTCATAGAACAGTCTCCGATCTATCGTGAATGGGCCGCCGCGCCGCGCCGGTCTGGAAAGTTTCGATCAAATCGAACGTAACCGGCCGATCAAGGTCACGGTCAGACGTACCCGCGATTTTTCGACCGATCGATATGTTCATTGACATCCGAAGAGAAAAAGACGGAGTGAGACGCGAATAGTTCATTCACAAGGTTCTAGGACCGAGGAAGGATGAGTAGACAAAATGCAGACCGAACTCGATGGAATTATTGTGGGAAGTGGTGAAAAGTTCGGGCTGATTATTAGTCGGTAGAATTAAGATCGCGTCATTAGCACGTTCGGGAAAAATTCGTAAAGAAAATTTGATCGCCTAACTAACACGTTACTAAAAAAAGTGCGTCACGAAAAATCACCTTAACCATCCTCTATAAAATTAACATGAACGGTAGGCCATGCTCCGTACTAGGTAGTCGAATCAATCAAATTAATATTTCACTTGCAGTACGTCCGTAAAAAATTGAATCGCCGATGCGTGTAAACACAGAAACGTCGATTAGCCTGGGACAACATGCAAAGATCAGCGGCGCGGCGCACGGACCCGGATCTTAGGTGGCCGTCCTACTCGGGCATTATCGTCATTAAGCGTCATCGGGCGGCACGGTTATTAAATTATATCATATCATTATTCAATATTACGGTGATCAAGTCGACCGCCGAGACCGATTTCGCACGGTCTCCATCGCCGCCCCCTAAAAACCACGTCGATTCTTTTTCTCTAGACACACTCTCTCTCCGAAGGGGGAGAATAAAATCTAGAGAAAAAGGTAGAAAAGAAAAACGAATCAACGCGAGCAGGAGGAAGAGGAAGAGAAGAAAAAGGACCGGAGGAAAAAAAGGAGAAGGGAGAGGGAAGAGAGGAGAAGAGGAGAGGGTGTCGTGAGGGGCCCGGAGAGGAAGGTAGCTTTAACGCCGAATTCTCCTCTCTCGAAGGACGAACGCGAACGAATCCACGTTCCTCGAGTACTTTCGTGGTGGGTGGTGCCTTGTACCATGACCAGAGTTGTTCCTCGAGTGGACGCGATGTACCGTTGGAATCGGCCGCTGAAGAATTTCCCGCTCGGCAGCTGTGAAAAATAAATATGGCGTCTCCCGCGGGAGACACCTCTGGCCAGGTGTGCTCTTATCGGCGACAAAATCGCCGATTTCCCTAATAGTTTCCGTTGCGGACCCAAGGAAACGCCGATCAAAATAAAACCCGTCCCCTCGATGATCCCCGGCTTAATTCGCCGGTTATCTGTCGGCGGATCGTCCCCGAGAGCAGCCGCGGGCTAGCAACCGATAAGACGGTCTGCCGCTGATCGCTCAATCCGACCAAAGATCCCTGCATACCTTGGAACATGTCCTGATACCCGCGTATCAGCTTCTACAGGGTGGTTCACTAGGTGTAGCAATGTCTATTCTGAAAAATTCGGGATCGAAACGTCACTTATAACTTATGTATAGTTACAGTGTTCGATTACATCTTGACTGCTTTTTACAACGTGCACAGCAAACGTTTCAACGTACACGAAACGCTTGACAGCTCGAATAATGTGGAAAACATCTCGAATAAAGATTTCCTGTCGCGATCAAGCGAATCAGTGGGTTTGATCCAGCGAGCACTCGCGAGGGGTGGATCCAGGATCGTGTCACAGCCAACACACCTTGACCTGCCTCTAGCCCACGAGTCCAAATAGAACCGATCAGCGACCACGCGTGGACGGATCAGTCGTCATTGCTATTTTTAAGCGCTACCTTTCTATTCCACCGCGACCAACCGGCAAGCGTACCCTTCGTAGGACTCTCGCGGCCTTCGGTTTGGGCCGTGGGCTTTACGAGGCTTGCTCTGTACTCTACATTTCAATTTTCCTTCATTTTCCATCCGCGATCCTAGAGGTCCCAGTTGTCGGTGCATTTTTTAGGTGGTACATATCTAGTGCAGCACTACCGGAGAACGATTTTAAGAATCAATTGACGAAAACAAGGATTATGTACGATCTTGCTTACTGAACTAGATGGTTATCGAAGAATATTAATATTTTCATCTTCCGTATTCTATTGTAGAAGCAATACCTGAACGAGTTAATAAATAGTATAACGATTAACTCTCGGACAACGGACGATTTTTATAGCTGGATAATTGAAGATGCTCAGGAACGTTCACTGCTCCAATTAATAATTTTAAAAAATTAGTCTTTCCGATATCCCCAATGCAACAGCTATTCATTAACCGACTTCGAAAAAGAAGGAGGTTGCTCAACTCTATCTCTTATGTGCCTTTTTTTTCTATGTATGTTCACCGATTACGCCGAGATGCGTGGACCAATCGGAATGAAACCTTTTGCATCTTGTAGAGTATGTCCCCGAGGTGGTCCCATGAAAACAAATTTTGCACTTTCTCATTCTTTGCGGTTTTTATCGCAAATAACCAATAAGACCGAGAAACCATCCTACGATGTTCTACCAATTCTGCTCGTTCCACTAAAATGTGTGAAATTAAAAAATTTTATTAAAAAATTAAACCGACTTCGAAAAAACGCACTAAAAAAATGCACTAAAAAGTATGAAATAATTTCCATTTCATTTATGCGAATACACACGAACTTAAATACAATACAATCTTTTCGGAGGCGGCGCAAAACTGAAAATCTTCAACACTGGAAATTACGAAAGTCCTTAAATTCTTCTACATGCTTTCACATATTAATGTATCTTCTCTTCCCACCTACTGATTTCCAAGTTCACCACAATCCAATGAAATCATAATCAGCAACATCTGTCATTTGGAAAATTTTCAATTTTACGCCGCCTCCGATAAGATTGTATTGTATTTAAGTTCGTGTGTATCCACATAAATTAAATGGAAATTATTTCATACTTTTTAGTGCATTTTTTTAGTGTCTTTTTCGAAGTCGGTTTAATTTTTTTTTATAAAATTCTTTTATTTTGTAAATAGTTTAATGATGAGTGTAAAACAGCGCAACAAGTACCTAAACCTCGCAAACAGAACCTGTTTCGTCATTCCTACCGTACTCTACGCAGCCGTTGCCTATCCAAAAAGCTTCAGAGATCGTGCAAGTCTCGATTTCGGTAAAAAATCCTCTCCAATTACCGGGCAAAAATCGAGGATCGATTCCTCGAATGAAAGTAAGTGGAAACGATCGATGGCTCGCCGGAAACGCCGGATCGCGGTTGTCAATTAGTCGTTTTCGAGGAGGCGAAAAAAGATCCGTCTTGCCGTCGCGTCGCGTCGCGTCGCGTCGGTTCCCCCGGTTGTTTTGAGGATTTCTCTCGGTTTCGCTTAGCGTGACGCCGCAACATACATCTTTTGCTCGTTCCTTTTTTTTCTCTCTCTTCTCTCGCTTTCTATTTTCCTCTCTTTCTCCCGGTATATTCTATCCCCCTCCCCTCGTTCTCTCCTCTCCGTTCGTGTACCTCGGTGTGTGCGTCCCTCCCTCTCTCCCGCCCCTCCTCACCTCCCCCGCTTCTCTTGGTCGTTGGATGCTGTTCCTCTCTGAAAGTCCCTTCGGAGAGGTAGGGCACGCGAATGTGGGAGGGAGAGTTTCCGGTCGCCCACGCGCCTCCGCAACAACCACTTCGCCGAGAAGTATCAGGGACAAAACATGGGCCGGCGGATGTCTCTTCTCTTCTGCGCAAATGAAGAAGTCGCCTCGCGTTCGGCAAATATAACGAAAGCTCCCTCGCCGCCGCGCCGCTGCGTCGCTGCCGTTTCCACGATCCCGCTTCCGCGATTCCAACCACCGACTCCTGCTCCCTTGGTATGCTCGCGATCCGCGGATACCTGTTGATGGAAATAAGCGTTTTTCGATGGGGAATTCGCGCGCACCAGAGAGAAAGAGAAGCTCCATAGCGTCTTGGTGAAGCAGCTGCGAAATTGTTTCGTTGGGTTCAGAGTAACAGTTCCACGGTATTTAACCTCCTCCTCTTTGTGTACTGCTATTCTAATGTAAACCACTAATTAGTGACTATAAATAAAAGCATGGAGTGCCCACGAAGATTACGTCAATATAGTTTAGCGCTCCACGCTTTTATTTTCACAGTCACTAATGTCACGATTTTATTTAAATTCATATTAAATTTTTCTATCTATATATTCCGACACTAATTTTATAACAGAAGAAATTTTGAACAAATTGCTTAAAAGGTTGAGGAAAATATTATTAATCATTTCATTCTTTTATGGAGAACCAGGAAAAAAATTGTTTTCTCCTTCTTAGTGCATTTTAATATAAGCGTGGTTTTCAAAAAGTTTTTTTTATATACCATACTTAATTTTGTATACAATACTTAAGAAAGTACTAGAAAATTTTTAGAAATTTTTCAGTCGTCAACTTTTTATATCCGTTTTTGTCAGCCTGGAGTGAATTTGCACCCTATACACAGAGAGAAAGTTAATTCCGAAGTTACAGCTTCGTTTTCTTCGTTTTTATTTTCAGTTCTGCAAATTGTCGACGCTACAGGCCGAATTGAACTGAATCCAGAACTTCAAAATGAAATACTATAGAACTTGTCAACAATACGGAAAGGTGGTTCTGAAGAGGCCAAGAATAGGTAAGAGTGCAATGGAATAGGATATGCCCGCGCGGCCAAATGTGATCCGACGGACGAGTCAGGCAATACCCGGGTGCAATATGAAAAGTGGGACCCCGGGTGTTGCCGTGTCGGGATGAGAAAAAAATAAGGTCTGGTGAAACCCTTGGGCGGTGGGGTTTTAGTGGGTATGGCGTTGGCAAAATTGGCCATATAATCCCTCCAAACACCATCTGAGGGGGGAGCTGAGCCCCACACTACCCTCTCTAACTATCATCGTAGGGGAGGGTGTGCGCAAGAGCATTTCCCCACCGCCCTTAAACAAAAAAAAAGGTAAGAGTGCGCAATTATCCGTGTAATGGATGATTATCCGTGCGGAGGGATTATTATGCAGCTAGACCACGATATCAGTGATGCAACGGAAGAACGCGGTGCCGTCGATCGATTTGTTTACAAACGAAGCGAGGTCTGCGGGATTTTAATTACCGGACGTGGCACGTCACCGTCCACTCCATTTTCTCAACCAGCCGAAAGCTGAAATGAGCTTAATTGACAGGTGAATTTATCACCGACAGGATCGATGATCGAGGGAGAGCCAGAGCCGAAGAGCTCTCGCGGGGCCCCTAGACGCGACGCGCACACTTTCACCCGAAATTTATTCCGATCTTAACTAATGACGGCCACGAACTCGTCCACGGGGCACCGTGGTAATCGATTTCGTATATCGACAATCAACGAAAATGAGTATGAAACGTATCATTAATCGTGCGTGGCACGTCGCGTCGCTGTGAACATTGAGAGGCGCAGACAAACCCGTTCGATCAACAATGATTCGGGGCACAGATCGTACCGGACGTCTTTTTTCCAACTCGTTTAACGCTCGAACGTAATAATTAGTAGGTTAACGTCGTATCGGGCGCCGTGCAGAGGAACGAAATGCTAATTATCGGCCGGGGAGCCGAGCGTTTACGACTCTCTTCGGAGAGAGAATGCTGTCAGATGCCTTACACCCTCGCAGCTGGTGACCCGAATCATCGGAACAATACTTTATCAAACTTGATTCGAACATTCTTCATTTCGTAGTTTACTTCTCCAAGTTATTCCTAACCCTTTGCAGTCGGATCTATTTTCACTCGAAAATTAAACATTTCTTCCGACTAATAATCTAGGTGCACGGTAGTGCACCTTCAAAGTTCTCGCACTACCTCGTTATACAGATACTGAAAATTCCGTGGATTTTAAGCAGAAATTGATCAAAAATTTTCAGCATGTGTATAACTAATATAGAGATCTACAAAACATATATCTTAAATTTTCATTGAGGGCCCAAATAAAAAAGTTTTAAAAAATCTCTTTTTTATTTTTTCTTGTAACCTTGTAAATGATAATCTTTGGAAAATCTTTTTTGCATATCATTTCGTAAGCTTCTAATCAATTATAAAAAATCAGGTCGTTTGGTACAGTTATAAAAAAGTTATTAGTTGTTTACACCCACTGTATATAATTTTTTTTATTTTATGGGTATAAAATTGATAGAACGCATCATTCATTTATTTTCAACATTTAAGTATTCAAGCAAATATAGACAGGCAATGAATACAAAGTTTCTTTCGCATCTAGGAAATTATTAACGGCATAGAAGTTCTAATTGTTTGCAGACGTAAAAAAAATGTGTTAATCATAAAGGTGTTAATCATAAAATACTATAACTCTTGTATGATCAACCATAAGTTATACGTATTAGCTCCTCTCCATAAATTATTGTTTAAAAAGTGTGAATTAAAGTAGCAGTCCAAAGAATGAAAATCTGATGGCTCTTAGTGCAATTTTGATTTATGTTGGGTCTACAAAGGCTGTCCCCACTAAAAATAGGATTTCCAATCACGAATGAAACCTCACGAGAGAGCTGATTTTGATCGTTGCAACTCTCAATCACAATCTCTTTTGTACCTACAAACCTATAAATTGCGTATCAGCTAGAAAGTAGCTGATTTTCTACTCTCGTTAAAACCCGAACTATGTATATCACTGACTGCGTTATCGGTCTAAAACAGGTGAGTCTCCGACTCGTTAGTATGCATACTCTAAGAGTTTCACTTCAACTTCGGCTACCGTTGTAACGTAACACTTGCTGGGGCAGTGTTCGGTGTTCGATCAATCGAAACGGAATGAATCGGGTTCACGGTTCTAGGTGACGAGAAAAGCCAGAATGTTGAACCTTTGCGTACACGTACGTGCATCGATTAGCTATTTAAACACGTTAATAAAACGCGTAACGTCGTCGGAGAAGGTCCGACGTGCTCCAAGCCTAGCATTTTTGTCAGTGGTCGGAAAAAGTTGAACTGAACTTTCTTTAAATTTCTAACAGCTTTGAATTTGAACTTGCGGTGATAAAAGAATTATAGAATATATAGATACACTTTCTGGTTATGTTAAATTTTCAGAATATGTACAGTTAAAATGTGGAAAACGTTAAAACAGTGGAAGTATTAAAAAGATTTAAGGCCACCAGTGTATTAGTTTCACCTTAATAAGATAATTAAAAGAAGAATGAAATTTTTATGTGGCTTCTGTGTCTTGCAATCAATTCAAACATTTTTTATTTTGCATAAAGATCCGCGGTCCAGTAGACCATTAGCAGGCAGTACTGATCAATATCACACACACTTTAAATCTGAATGCCTTTTTTATAAATGGACCAAACGACTTCAGTTTCTCTGTAAGTCTTGAAGAATTAGTTTAGTAAATGACGTCTAAAAAATATGTTGAAAAAATGCATTTGGTCGATATTGTGTAAACAATACATGGTAAAAATTGATTTTCACAACATTTTTAACTGGTCCAATAACGACAATTTAAAAGATGTGTTAGGTTAGTAAGTTGTAAAGAATCAATTTTTACTATTATTTTTCACAATTCCGACCAAATGGATTTTTTCAACGTATTTTTTAGACGTCATTTACTGAACTAATTCTTCTAGCCTTACAGAGAAATTGAAGTCGTTTGGTCCATTAATAAAAATGTTATTCTGATTTAAAGTGCGTGTGATTAGACTGTACAATTGACACAGATGTACAAAATGTATTTTTTAAATTTTTACTATAGGCCTCCATAACGAAGTTGTAAACAACAACTTCTAGTATTTTCTCTGTAATTCCGACCAATTGCAGTTCTCCCAAAAATGTTGTTCACGGTTTGTAGTAAACCAATTGCTCTAACTTCTCAAAAAATATCCACAAGTCGTATTATCTGATATTAAAAAAGTTATCGTCTTTTTAAAAGTGTCCGAATATTACTGTGGTGCACTGTATGATACATAGTAGTGGTCGCAGGACCTCCATGGCGCAGGGGTCAAAGGACGATCGTCCCTTTCCTCCTAGAAATCAACAAATTGTTCTGCGTCCTGGCTCGAGGCATAGTTCCCCCACTTGATCGGGGTGTTGCGCCAGGTTTACCACTCGGCTCGCGCTATCTGGACACCTGAATCGAGAGGATTTTCACAACGCCGCGCTGCCTGACGCGAGAGAGCTCCGGCTAGGTTGTCGCGTGGGCGACCGGAAACCGTACCTTCCTACCGTCTTTGGTCGTCACTCGACGACTCGGCTATGGGAAGGGGTGCACGGAGTGCGGGGAGGGGCACACACGCGAGAGAGTGGAGAGGAAAGGAGAGGAGAGGAGAGGAGAGAAAAGGCAGACCGGCCGAGAACTGGCGCAGGCTCTCCTTCAACGTTCTCCAGCCAGTACCCGTGGCCGAGGGCGGATCTGTCCTCATCGTCGCTGTTACCAGTCCGATGTTGCACCGGGGACCAACTGGAACTCCCAGGTGGACGGACGTGATCGGGTCGACCTGGCGAAATCCTCTAGGAAAGCTACCCTGTCTCAGACAGACACCGGTTGCCAGAAGAAATGGTGAGGATGGTCATAGATGAGAGTTCTGGTTGAAATGGTCACTGTAAAAGGATCTAGGCTTTTATGTTGTTTTATAATACAGTGGGGACCAATTAGGAACTCTGGTTGGATGCCGAAAATTCTCTAAAAAAGCTTGCTGTTTCCAGGAAACCACGAACTTCGTATGAAAGACAGGGAGTCCAACGATGATGGAAGATCCATCCAATAGAGCTTGCAATAGAGAACCCCGTAAAAAGTTCTGGTCAATGGTCCTGGATTCCCATAAAATGATTGAAGCCGGACATCTCATAGATTTGGCCAGCATTGAAAATTTTCTAAAACAGCTAATTCCCGGAAAATGGTGATTAACAGAGCCGTCGAAGACGATTGCGCCACCGAGAGTCTAACGGTGATGGACCAATGGAGGCTCGTCGCTGATGAGTCCACGGTCTAGGGTCACTGTAAAAGGACCGAGGTTTCACGGCTGTCCGACGATTGGCTGTCGCGTGAAAGTTGGCTTCGACCGGAGCCGATGGTGTGGGTAAACGAGCAATTTGCAGCTGCGCCGAGTATCCGCTGCGATTTGGATACCTGCGAGCGATACTATGCCAGATAAGTTGCTCGGACTCGGTCCGTGGACATTGAGATTTCATGAAGCATGAATGGAGGCGGTGGTTTCATTAATGTGGTCGCTGATCTATCGTTTCGGTTAAAATGTAGGGAAAGAGTATGATTTTTTGGATCCACCAATGAGCTGGCTTCTTTTAGCACATAATTAGACTGTGGATTCTTGTGCTAAATAAAAATTGTGCGCGTTAGTATCAAGATACAGAGGCTTCGCAGATTTTTGTTTATTTTCTTGACAATTCGAATGGATTATTGGAAATGATACAATAGTGTTTCTAAATTTTTTAAATGTTTTTAATGTCTTGGATTTGTGGGTTACAATTGCATAAAATTTGCAGCCTATACATTCTCAATGGCTGCATTATATCAGAAAATAATTTGCACATCTTGTTTAAAAACTAATCTCGACACGAATGAAGTCGTAACCAACGTTTCATTCTTATGAGCGCCATTTTAAAAATCGATGGTTATCTGAATGATTTTCTGACACTCGTACGGCTGTTTAATGCCAGAAGGTAATTTCAGTAATATTCAATCGATTGATTGAATCGTTATGTTTTTAATACCGAGGAAGCCATCTATTAAACGAAAATGGCGAGTCCACTTGAGGGTAACACGTTCCAGTCCGGCGCGCCATATATGGGTCACGGCGATTTTAAATAAAAAGTTAATAAGTCTCGCGTAATTGAGGACAACAAGTACTACAAGTAGAATTAACGCGATCACAGTGTCACGTACCATTTATGGGTCATGATAATTTTCAGTAAAAAGTTAATAAATTACGTGTAATAGCAGAGAACAGGTATTGCGGGTAGCGTTAATCGGAATGCCTTCTTAAAACTGTGATTTTCGAAAGAGGATACCTGTGATACCCTCATAATGATAACAACTATTCACTGTACACCGATGTTGTAAGCCTGAAGTAATAATTCAGGCATCTTACGAAAAACAGATTAAAATATAATATAATATAACACACTTTCCTTAAGTGAATGCATAAAATCCGAAGTCTAATATTCAATTAACCTCAAAAACCATTAAAATTTACATCCCCTAGTGGACCTCTTCCAAGATGAATGTTATTCAGCCCTTCCACATAGCCACTCTAAGCCATTCTAAACATATCCATACAACAAATATAAACCTCGGTACAAAAACAAATGAATGCAAATTTTGAAAATTGCTATTTACACGCAAAAAAGGCAAGAGGGTAGCGGAACGTCGCCGCAAAAGGGTGACTTCTGGTTGGTATTTCCCGAAGGGTGGCTCCAAGGTCGAGAGCCATCGAAACAGTTAAAAAGACAGAGAGAAAAAGACGACGGAAGGTGGAGCAAGATGAAGAGAGAGAAACAGAGCGAGAGAGAGAGAGAGAGAGAAAAAAAAGAAGCGAGAGTTGAAAAAAATGCTATCTAGGCTCTTCGGATGATAGAAAGGTGATGACCTCGATCCTACGCCTGCCGCGTATAAAACGGCGTTCCCGTCTTGCACCTCGTTCCGCCTGTTTCTGCTCGCCTGTTCTGACTGGCCTGCCCACGCCTGCCCTTCTGTCAATTATATTTACTATTTCATTCATACCGGCCGCCGCTTGGTCCACGAGCCGTGCCCATTCACGAGAACGGCCGCGCATGCCAGATCGCTCGCGCCCGATGGCGATCCGATAGGGTAGCGCCTCCATATATGATTCGGATGCGAGTATGCCAGTATGGGAGTGCGCACCACCGGAAAAAAAATGTAATTTCCCGTAATCTAGGATTATGCCTGGTTGCGTAACACCGACGCCAGATGTATTGCTCGATCTCTGCCCATCTAACGGGTGTCCTACCCTGCAATCGATGATCCTTCGCCAACCTCGCCGTTTCCATCGAAATTCATCCTCTCACGACGCATTTTCAGGATCTTAAGATTGTATGACCAATTCCTGAAGTTCAAAACCTGTAGATTCATTATATATACATATTTTGGAGAATTTTGTCTTGTCGCTTACGCCCAAGGCGTCTTAATTATGGCCACCGGCAACCAACCCTCACCCGCCTACCTAGATTAACGGAGAGGGTCGACGAACTGATTTCTTGCTGAAGGACGGACAAGCCCGCGCATTCGGCGGCCAAGCTAGTTCAGTTTGTAATTCGAAAATAAGATTGTTCGTTGATTTCTACTTCGACTGTTGCCCGAGTTTCCACCCCGATGGATACCATAAGAGCCGAAGGAACCTCAGTGATTCTTACTGGTGTGTCACGCGTATCTCCGACGTATACATTAGAGAAGACCTGTATATTATTTAAGACCAGGGACCATAACTGTTATAACCAAAAAGAAAAAAGTCCTAGAATAACAAGTATTTCATCGACTAAAATCGTATTGGTTACAAATAAGGATTATAAGTAGCCGAAAATTGTTTCTCTTGTTGGTAAATGTTATAGTTGAAAGAAATTCATTTCGATCACTTATAACTAGACTGCGGATCTTTATGCAAAATAAAAATTTTCTTCGTCAATTATAATACAAGACTCAAGGATCATACAAAAGTGTCTTGATATCTTTAACAATTTTAATAAATTGAAGATAACGTGTGGACCTTCTTAAATCGATTTAATGTTTTGACTGTTTTAAATTACATCCACCCATTTTTGTGATAAATGCATAAAATCCGCAGTCTACTTATTTCACGGGACTGCTCCATCCCAAAAAGAGTAGACAATAATTATTATGAACAAGTGAAAAGAAATTCGATCATCGATAACTGCTATGAACGATCGAAATGAACTTCTCTCATCGATAACTGCTTTGAGCAATCGAAACAGTTTTTCTTCATCGATAACAGTTATCGAGGACGATCCAATTTTTTGGACAGTGATAACAGTTATTTGTAACCAAAAAGTATAAAAATCGATATTTTTTCATCATTTTGTTCTTCGAATTTTTTTCTTTATACTTTGTGTACATTATCTTAAATTTCAGTAATAATCAACTTTTTTAAAATGATTTTTATCGTAGAAAATTTTAGAATAACTGTTATTTTTGGTCCCTGTTCAAGACTTCGATGCCACATCTGGTTCTACGAGTATTCTAGATGTTTTAAAATACTGTCATCCACGGAGCGTTATCTCATAATGACATTCTGAGACTACCAACGACCACACAGAATTTTTATTTTGTCTACAAACGTGAAAATAGATGACAGGCTATTTATTATGTTAAAGAATAATTATTAATTTAACCTAGTCAATAAATGGATCTAGGTACATGTTGCTGTTAATTAAGGCTCGAGTGCAGATTAAAAAGATTATTTAGAACAGTGGCAGGATCACCCTGTACTGTGTTGCATAACACAGCGCCGCAGGATCCTGAACCAGGATTAGGATTCAGAAAAGCGCTCGCGCCATTAATCAGTTTCGCCGTTCGGCGCGCGCGCGCGGAATTCGAAGTTGCCAGCATTTGCAGAAGGATTTCATGACTCGTTGCTTAACAGGCTTCGTTTTAGTTATACCTGTGTACCTCGAAAAATGTTTCTTTGCTTTCTCACCGATCCCTTTGCCGGCCTTTGGACCGTGAGAATCTTTTTTCGGCTTCCAAAGTGGGTATCCTCACTAATCGGGCGCTAACTCGGCTGATGCGCTGGGGAAACAAACGCCGGGATCTCACTAATTCGTGAAAGACAACGGGAGAAGTTACCTGGGCATCATCGTACTTCAAGAATTTATTACAATAATAAATATGTATAAAGTAGCTTCTGTTTCTTGTGGGAGATGCGCCTTCTCATTCCTCGATAATGCAAAGATGGGGTTTTTTAGTAGCCAAAAGAGCTAAATAAAAGATCAATCTTGGCCGCCATCGCCTTCAAAAGTCCTATTTTTACGTTTACGCGGCGTAATTTGCATTATTCGGCAGCATGTAGCTGTCGCAGCTTTATGAAGATAGCTACATGCGCAGCTGAATGCTACCAAATAGTGCAAATTACAATCAGCTTTTCACGATCCAGCGGAGATTAATTGCTGTCGGCGGACATATGGCAGCGCCCACGCGAATTTAAGAGCGATACGGGTCAGCTCTGGTCTCTTTTCCATCGTTTTGCATAGAGTTTCTTTTTTTCTCTTCTTTTTTCTCGATGGACTTTTGAAATCGAGAATCGGAGCGATACGGGTCGCAGAAAAAGGATTGGACACGTTTCTGCTGCAAAGAAGAATCGTTTCCTTCCCGTCGAAAGAGATGAGGTCAACGTTATTTTCTAATAGATGAAACGCTCGACGAAAGCGCACACGCACACTCGTGCGCCTGATAACCCGAATAATTAAGTTTCCACGTTGATTCTCGTATTCCTATAAAGGCATCGCCTCACGCCCACGCTCAATTCCTTTTCGACTCTCGTGAGAGACCACGGACCCGTGATTGCAAAGCCGTTTCAGAATCTAATGATGTTTTACTCGTAACGCGCCTGCGGATCTCGTTAACGATCGCCCGGGCTGTTATCTGTATTATCAGTGACACGGTGTGACTGTTCTCACGAGATTCGAGTATGATGAAATAACTCCTGGTTAGCCATCAGGAAAGCGCGATCGATTTTTCGAAATTTACATTGCTTTTTTATAGGTTCGTAATCGTAGAGAGTAATGGCTTTGAAGAAACAGAGTATTCTTGTTTTTTTGTTAAATAGGCTTAGGAGTCGAATAGAAAGAGTAATATTTTCTTGTTTGCAGCTTCGTGTTTGAGAAAATTAGTTTAAAAATCAGTCGAGTTCGCATACCGTAGTAAATAGTTGCGCGAAGTAGAATCGGAAGTCGTGATCAGACTCAACTTGAACTCCAGTTTTCTCAAAAACGAAGCGTCAGACACGAACATGTAGAATCATCAGCCTGTCGCTTGTACCATAATTTCGAATACATCCTGCATACTTTGACAAATTAATCGAAAAATGTTATCGCGGTAGTTTTCTCAGTTCAGGCAGCGCCGTTTCATGCAGAGGCAAAACGCTTAAACTGTTAGCCAAAAGTTACCGACTGTTGCTTTCAAGTTGATAACTAGATGTCGCTCATGGCAGATGGCAGCATCGATATCTGACCTACCGCGTGGCTATTAGCTTCAGCGTTTCTCCGTTGTATTGCAATAGCGCTGTACCGACCTCTCAACAGTTTATTAATAAATAAAAACGTGGTAAAAAAAAGAACAGACATTGCATCTTATTTATGAGCAGAGATTCTCTGTCATGAGCTTTTTTGTTTAGACCTCGGGAAGGTCTAAGACAGGGGTGGTCAGCTTTCAGATACTATCTCGTCGGTGGTTCGGGTTCAGATGCGCCCTACAATTCAAACCCTGCTCAAACACTTGTTTCCAAATTTCTTACGTTCATTGTTGGGGTTGGAAAATAGGTATAGGGGTATAATCTATGTACTTCGTTTAGGGGAGAAAAATAGATAAGATTAGGTGTTGAAAATATGAAGATGGATTCAGTTATGCCGCCTACTTCAAAAGAGCTAAGAGCTCCCGCACTATTTCGGTGTCACGCCCCATGTTAACAATATTCTATATTGTATAAGATTCAATTTTGTTCTATATTGTATATAGAACGTGATAGTGAAAGAGGTGCTACAAAAATTCAGTAGTACAACTCAACGATAAGCCAGACGGTCGAAAGATTTTCGAAAACTCAGTTGTACCAGTCAACGACAAGTCGGAAAGTCGAAAATTGTTCGAAAACCTCAAAAATGAAAGTTTGTATTAGGAGAATATGATAGCGAAGGAGGTGGCACGAAAATTCAGTAGTATTACTCTACGACATGTTGGATATTCGGGAAAAATTGGTAGTTCAATAAATATATACGCAGATATTATATATTCATTGTAAAATACATATATTATTCAAGTTGGTTCGTTCGATTTTTGTATTAACGCGAATAAGATTACCTCGAGCTACTATCGTGCTGTGACTTTGTCTTAATTTTCGGAATTAGTAAATTTTTCGACATTATTCCGAACTTTCTTTTATACCCACATAGTTTTATTTTATACTGCGATCTTTTGCCTTTAATTTGACTGCTCGGCATCAAATAATTCTGCAATACATTCTACAATTGTCTGAAAGAATCTTATACTCGAGTTAATTTTGCCCGTACCGGCTAGAAATTTAAACTAAAAATTTAAATATGACTCCTGCATACTATATATATAGTCTCCTGATTATAACGAACCAATGCTCCAATCAGTGTCGCTAGCAATGTTTACATTCGCCGTGAGGTGAACTGTTGACACGGCAGGTGAAACAGTTTGGAAAAAAACCTGGAAAGAATGTGTTTACCGGTTCTTTTCAGTTAATGTCCGTCCACGATGGATTCCAGCACGTGTTCTTTCGGCAGTCAAAGTGCATCCCAATCCAGTGTACAAAGAAAGTTTTACCAGTGGGTGCTCAGATGGATAAACGGGATGCAACAAACGAACACCGAATCAAACGACGATTCGAAGCAGAACAGCCAGTCGAGGCTCGATGTGCCGATCCTAGCTAGTTTTCTTCAAGCGATTGGATTTAAACTTCTCTCGTTATGTAGCGACAATGACGATCAAAAAACAGACGAGACGAGTAGCTCAACGTCTCAGCCTGGCGTCCTGAAAGTTACCATCGAGTGCGGCACCTCCAAAATGAAGGCGGTTTTAAACTTAGGAGGCGTTACGTGCCGATGTCCTAATTCCGATCATGTCAAAGACGCGTCTTTTTGGAGCATCAGTGGCACTGCTCCCCTCGGAAGCACAGTACGTAACAATTCAATAAGTATTCCAACATTGAGATCTTCAAAATGATCAAGAACAAGAAATCAGAAATATTTTCGAATTTATTCACACATTTTTATTCATGCAAATATTTTCATAAATCACTGTGAGGAGTTAATTGTTATCTAAGATTGATAAGATCAACTTCGGTCTTCTTATTGAATCGAAAATGAACAATTAATAATTTAAAATGGCCGCTACAAGGCTGGAATTTAGATTCAAGTTTCGTCGTGTGAATTTAATTACCATAAGGAGGACACGTTACTTTTAAAGTGACGGCGTACTCTATTCGTATACGTTTAATTATATCAATTTTTTATGTCGAATCGGTTGCAGGACAATATCGCGCGCAACGTGGAGGAAACCGGCAGCAACCTGCTGCCCTCTTTGCCAAAAGATGTTGCTCGAGTTTTGCGAGACGTGTCGCAGAGATTATTCGAAATGATCACTCGCGCACCAGACATGAATCGTAACACAGACACAGGTTTGAACATCTCCCGTTCAAGCACAGCGTCGAACGATAGCAAGCTTACACAGGGGAATTTGCGAAAGGAGATCGGCGTCTGGCGCAGTTATACTCAACCAGAAATCTCTTTACGCAATTCGGTGAGTATCGTGTCCACGGCCGAGTAGAAGTTGAAAAACAGGAAGGGAAACATTGCAACGTGTTGCAGAAATTTTCCATACACGAAGAAGGAAACGCGTCTCCGTCTCAGCCAAAGAAGCCAGTTTTGCAACGGCAGAGGACATGGGACATTGACATTGATACCAGAAGCGTGGAAGGAGAGCCACGACCATCGCCACCGAAAATTACGAGCTCTCCCACTGTGCCAGTTGAATTATCGCAATCTTTGGGGCAGCTTTCCATCGCGGATGAAGACAATTCGAAAAATTTGACAGAGTATATAAGGGGAGCCAAAATCAATTTAGAAAAGGCTCTGAAAATGTTGACAGAGAAGTCGGTTGCTTCGGTTGGCGTTTCTATTAATCAGGGTAATCGTTTCTTTTATAGTAAACGTTCCTTTCTGAGATACATACGCTTAAATGTAATACAACAGTATTTATAAACTTTTCGAATGTTTTTACCGTTTTACATTTGCTCTACTAACATACAGGAGCTAATCAATACATGAGTCAAATGTAATACAGAAGAACTTGTTAATTCTTTGAATGTTTCTACTGTTATGTAGTTGATCTATTCATTTTTGTCATAAATTATTAATGCTGTTGTTAACTATTCCTCGCTCTGAATTTCCTCTATAACTGAAAGATAATTGTCAATGTTCTTCCAACAGACGACTGTGCATCCGTGAAATCAGCACCAGCGAAAACTTCGTCTGCCGCATTCGTCTCTCCTATGAGGCAAACGCGATCAAACACGATCAGTGGCGTAAAACCGACGTCAAGTTCGAACCATTTTACAAATGAAAGGCAAGCATGGGTGAAACCAGCACTTAGGAATTCATTGCAGGCTCCAAAAATACCGAGGAATTCATTGCAGACGTCAAGAACACCGCGTGCTAGCAATCCAATTGCTCCTTCGTTAACTAAAAGAAGCATGCAAAGTGAGCAAGAGAATGTGAAGCCGCCATTGCGACGCCGCAGCTTTTATATTCCTTCGTCGAGTTCGAGTCTCTCTTTGTCATCAAAACCTATCGATATCGGACAGAAATTGCCAAACGACGGAAAGTATAATGTGACCAAACCCACTGTTACGCCTGCATCGAATTTATCAAATAAGTATGCCACTACTTGTTATTTTTATCGATTTTTCTCTTTTCCGCTTTCGTGAAGCTAATTTAATCATGTTGCTTTTTTTTCTATTCCAGGTCGCGTACAATGACGAAAACGCCTGGACGCGTGTCAATGATCAAGCCACCCGCGATAGTCTCAAAGGCGATTCCTGTTATGATGAAACCGGTACAGTCGTCGAAGCTGAGCCCGGGAATTGCTAAGAATTCGAGACATAGTCCTTCGATAGAATGAGCCACTATTTTATTCGTATTATCATATAAGCGAGGATTTTAATTCTACATCTAAATAATTTTAAATGAAGAGCCACCGAAACATTTGCGTGTCAGACTATTTAAATATTTAACTTAATGTATCACTAACATAAATGAATATGATGTATATTATTAGAATGTTTTATCGATTCGAAAACAAGTGTTATTCTTCACCCCCAATTTGAGAAGTCAGACATCCAAACACTCCTCCAGGAAGACATTCTAAAATTGACTCAAAATCGAGTCAATTACACTATCTCTACAATTATCTGTATAATTAATAGTCTACGATTAACGTCTACAACTATCTCTACAGGTATCTACAATTTCAATACGAAATATGCATCTTTTTGAATATTTGGAGATTTTCCATTTTTTTTAAACATGTTTGCATAATCCGACAATCTGAAAAACTCTCAGTCATGTGTACTATTAGGTAGAATATTCATGAATTTTCGTAATTATTTGTTGAACATGGTTTGACTAAAAATTAATTTGGTTTGGGGGGCCCTTTGGACCATCTTATCCGACTATACCTTAAAAATCAACGAAAAAATTATTTAGAAAAATATATCGCTTCGATAAATTTTTGATAAAAATAACAATGCGCTATCTCCAGTTAACCAGTTCGAAGAAAAATTAAAAAATTTGGTACTTAATGGGTTAAGTTACATTCCCTACCTTAATGCAACGAACAAGAATCTACTGTACTGTAATCGGTCGCTGCAATCTCCACTATGTAATTTGAAATCGTGTTTTATCGGTAACGTTGGATGTTGACACTGAATGATAATGGGGTCTCTTTGGGGCTCTAACGCCCCAAAACCGAAGGACACCAAAATACATTGGGTATCAGGTCTATTCCTATATCTCGTCTGTGCTTATACCTTGTCTGTGATCTGGGTATAGGTTCTGTTCCATGCTAAAAGTGGGAATGCTCTATCTCTGTCTATACTAATAAAAGTGACAGCCAGTGACGGCAGAGAAGACCCCGGGCGTGAACCAGTGAACACTCTCGTACACAGACTTAATCTTAATTGTGTCTCGTATCTTCTCTGGCGCCGACGATTAATGATTTTCAAGCTCGGTCGGTACATCCGCCGTAAGTTTTCCCCGACGTACGATTGCAGAAAATAACCCACATGTTGCCTCTCTGTTTTCGTTCTGTCATTCGATCAGCTGATCAGCCATGGAGACTTCAATCTTGAACGCGGTAAGAGGTCGTCCCGTATTGTCGAGCCTTTTATCGGCCCGCGGGAACAGCAATTTCTGTCTCCACCCTGCGCGTTAATAATTTATCCGTATCGTGATTGTTCGTCATCGTTCACTGTGCTCGTTTGTACAAGGCGTTTCGACAGATTTTGCCTGTGTATGTGACTGTGCAAGCTACATCGTCTCAATATTGACTCTTCAAACGTCGTCTGCTACTTTTCTGTTCTTTGCTTTATTGCAAAAGCTGCTGTACACAGGCCCGTGACATTGTTCCTTCTCCATTGATGCAGATATTAGCGTAACGTTTTCTCTGCCACAGGCTCACGAAAGGCAAAGGAGAGCAGAAGCGTTGTTGCAAGAGGGACGATTCAAGGAGGCAGCAGAGTGTCATGAAATAGTAGCCAGTCTTCTAGGGGAGGCACACTCTCGACTCGAGTCTAACTACGTTCACTTCAAGACCTCCAGCTTATCTAGTCAAACTCCTCCGACTGTGATCAACTCGTTCCATTCTCTGGTTACTTTAGAATCTCTGAAACTGCAACGGGACTACCACAAAAGACAGGCTGCTGTAGTTAGGTAACTATCGCTTGGTTCTTTAATCGACCAAAGTTCTATATACCCTACTAACTATGATTTACCACCCTGTATAGAATGAAACAAGCTCAGTATGACGAGTACAAAGCTGCACTGGAAAACCAGCAGAGGGAGATCCTCAACAAACAGGTGACCAATGAGCTAGAGACGGAAACCAATGACAAATTTGATGGATCTCTTCGTCAAGCCATATACAGAACCATTGAAGAACAAGACAGCCTGTTGACACTGATATCATTGCCAGATGACAATGGCCAGGCTTTTAAGTACCCAAAAGACACTAGCACGGTGATAGAGGAGTTGAAAACTGTGAATTACCAATTGCGCAGTCTGGTTGGCAACTTGCTAAGCCAGTTGGAGGCCAAGGAGAAGCAGATACGTCAACTGACAGAGCAACTGCACGCTGTTTCTGTCAATCCGAACGACGACGCCAGATTAGATAATGCTCATTCGATGCGTCTCACGCCTTTGCCACCTCTTACTCCCCTTGAAATGCCCCTTTTCGACTTCTCGTCGACGTAAAACGTTGCGCAATCGTTTTCTCCGTTTCTTTCTGCCCTGTCTGCCCATTATCGAATCTTCCATGACACCCGAGACCAGAGTACCGCAAAGAAAATCAAACCAGCCCTCGCAATAGTACAAAAACGAACGTCGTTCTCCTCTCGATGCGCTCGGTCTCTAGGCACAGGATATTAAAGTTCAAGTGTACAACAATCAGAGTATTCTTGCGTCTTACAATGTCAGGATTTATCTCGTATCTATCATTAACGTAGTACTTACGTTCACTCGTTGTTTGATGCTATTCGAAGGGATCAAAATACATATCATCTGTAGGTACCGTGTAGCGACCCCATTTCGCAAGGTTCTACGTCTATGCGTCAAGACGAACGGTTTTTGCGGATCGATATATAATATTGTACTGCCACTCGAGCGTTTTTAGGCAGACTACGAATATAGGATAAGTGACAAATGTTTATCGTCGCGTCGGCTGGCAAAGCGTCGATGTATGTGTGTGTGTATAACCGTTGTTAACCGTCAGTTACGTGTTGTGTAATTTACTCGTTGCTTGATCTGTTTTAATGTTACCATAAAATACACGTGAGACCTTTGGAATACTTTATTGTATACTATGCAATGTTGCTCAATAAAACATCTGCTCGAAACGCAGTACTTTTCTACACCTTTTGTACTAGCCAACTCACATTTTCTGTTCCAATTTCTAATGATTATGAAACAAGAATGATTGTCTTCGACTCTACTATACCAAAAAATGTGACATACCGTTCAACAAGTTGACGCCTTCAGCTCCATGGCTCGAACCTAAAATGTCTTTCGAAAATACATAAAACGGGGCGTTAAAAACTTAAAAAAAAAATGTTCGGAAATGAACTAAATCTTTCGTGTGACTGCTCATCGGATGGACACTCTGTAAAATGATCTCTGCAAGCTCGTCACGATCGAGAAACAGAAAATTCGTGGCTGGGAGGCACCCGATCAACGATGGATCAAATGGGCGAAGTAATAACAATTTTCATAGGACAAGCTGGAGCCCAACTGGGGATGGCCTGTTGGGAACTATTCTGTTTAGAACATGGTATTTTACCTAACGGCTGTTTTTGTCCTGGCTACAATCCTGAGGACACTGCCGTTTGCACGTTCTTTTCGAAGCTGAGCGTAAGTTAAAAGTCGGAATACTTTTGTAAAATAAGTTTTACAAACAGTGAATTCTGCAGCAAAGAAAATGGACTCCACGCACGATAATCGTCGATCTAGAGCCTACGGTGATCAACGAGATCAGAACAGGTCCATATTACAACCTGTTCAACGCACGCTCGCTGATTTCCGGGAAAGAGGATGCTGCGAACAATTTTGCAATCGGCTATGGTCAAATTGGGTGTGAGATGATCGATTTGGTAGTAAATGGCGTTTGCAAGACCTGGGAACAATGCTCAAATCCGACTGGATTCATTGTGTTTAGGTATTGCCGATTTTTAAGTATTTGGACATTGATGGGATCTAATTAACAGTCTCCTTAAGTAGTCAATAGACTATGAATTTTATGAATTTATAACAAAAATGGGAAAAATTTTTCAATTTCTAAGATCGCTGTCTGGTGGAACTGGAGGAGGATTTGGCACTAAGTTACTAGAACGCCTAACAAGCGATTTTCCAAAGCACATTACGGTAGATTTTGCAATTTGCCCAGCCCCAAATCTATCCTCTGTCATTGTCGAGCCTTACAACGCTGTTTTAGCTACCCATGGCAGCGTTGAGCATGTGGATTGTTGTTTTCTTGCTGATAACGAAGCTCTTTACAGCATCTCTGAAAGGTTCAACTCGTCCCTCTGTAATAAAACATAATAAAATGGCTATATGTATACGTCCAGTATATCAGCATTATCCTATTATACAGGGTGGCCCGTTTATATAAGGCCACCTAAATATCTCTTCAGGTTATTGTGATGCAATAAATATTTGTATCTGGCAAGAATATTTTTTTCCGAAGGTCATTTTTTCGGAGTTATCGAGGTCATCGATGTTTTTTGATAATAACTACATTTTTTTAAATTGCATCGTGTAACTAATCGAAAAATACATTCAGATATTTGTAAAATGACCTTAAAATGACCTTGATCATCGAAAATTAAAGTTTTACCTTCAGATCAAGGTCAATGTCATGTTATTATACATACCTGAATGTATTTTTCGATCAGTTACACGATGCAATTGTTAAAAAATGTAGTTATGTATCAAAAAACATCGATGACCTTGATAACTCCGAAAAAAATGACCTTCGGAAAAAAATATTCTTGCCAGATACAAATATTTATTGCATCACAATAACCTGAGGAGATACTTAGGTGGCCTTATTTAAACGGACCACCCTGTAGATACATACTATCATTATTTTTATGAAAAATAAAAATTGTATCAAATCGAAATCAATTGCAAGACACAGAAACCAAATGGAAACAAATTCCAATCACTCAATATTGTTATAAATTAAAGTCTGCAGTCTATTCATAAAACTGTTTTATCGCCCACATTCAGGAACTTGGAACTCGAAGACGCAGAGTACTCAAACCTGAACAGGATCCTCGCTCAAGTAATTTCCAGCATCACAGCTTCAATTCGGTTCCAAGGATCCGTGAACTTGAACCTGAAAGAGCTACAAACGAACCTAATACCTTTTCCCAGGGCTCATTATTGTCTATCCACGTGTGCTCCACTGATAAGCCCTAGAATGGCTTTTCATTCAGAGTTGAGCACGCAGCAGATCACGTATGATTGTTTCGAGCCCTCGAACCAGGTGCTAATTGAAGCTTCTTGAATGTGACCTGAAATTGTTCTTTGTGCGTTTAACTGAATGACTATCAAATTGCAGATGATAAAATGCGATCCTCGCAGCGGTGCTTATACAAGTTGTTGTTTGTTATACCGTGGCGAAGTAAGTCCCAGTGATGTCAATAATGCAATCGCGTCGCTGAAAGGGAAAAAGTCCATTCAGTTCGTCAACTGGAGTCCGGCAGGGTTCAAGGTGCTCAGATATTGTTAACAAACACACTTACGCAATTGTTAGAAAAATTACGCGGCGCCTGGGTCATTGGTTCAGTCGTTTTCTAGTAATTGATCTTTCATCATCATAAATCGATATGTCATTCATAACGTTTTCTGAAATTGTTTGATCTGATATTCTTTTCTGGTACTTTGATCTAAATTCGATTAAATTTGGAGCAGAAAATTGAATGTAGTTCGTGGAAGCATTTCAATCAAAGCGACACTTCAAAGTACCTTTAGACCGTGTAGGTAAAGTGCTAAATTTGAAGTATAGGTTCAAAGGGACTTGTGAGAAGGTAACTGTAGGCGAAGTCTATTTTCTATATCAAATTCTGCAGTGGTATTTTGATTCAAGTTAACTTAAATTGAGAACAGGAAATTATAAATGTTATTTGTGGCTGGATTTCATTGGATGTGATGCTTCAAAGCACCTTTGGTGTGTATATGGAGGGCTGAATTTGAAATAGGTTCAAAGAGTGGATTCGAGGGAAGCGTTTAGATTTGAAACATCAATGAAGGATTCAATTAAAATCTACAGGGAGATAAATATAAGCGACATAATAATAAAATTAAATAATCCACAGGTAGGAATCAATGATCAGCCCACCATATCAGTTCCCGGTGGAGATATAGCTAACTCGAAGAGAACAGTCACTATGCTGAGCAACAACACTGCCATCAAACAGACGTGGAGCATGCTCTTACAAAAATTCGATGTGATGTACGGGAAAAAGGCTTTCGTGCATCACTACTTGGGAGAAGGGTTGTTAGAGGAAAGCTTTTTCCAGGATGCTCGGGAAAACGTGGCTACCTTGATCGATAATTATACGGACCTCGAAAAATGAGCGACGTAAATTGAGGAATTTGATGATCACCATTATTTTTCCTTTATTGGTAAACATTCGAGCCTAATTGTTTTTTAAGCTTGAATTATTATCTGACAAGATGAGACGTTCTGTCAATATCGCTAAACTTAGAACCGATCGTAAGTAAGGGATTAACGAGATAAATAATTGAGAGATAGGAGAGTAAACTTCGTTCTTGAAGAAGAAAAATATCCAAGTTTACTGCTCGCTGCTTCCAAGTATTTGCGAAAGTAAATTAACTTTTAATAATTAACAGAATATTCTAGCCTATAGAATTTTTCTCTTTGTAGATGCACAAAGAATGGGGCTTTGTGAATATGTTCCCAGAAGGGTATCCCTGAATTCTAAAAAACGACCAAGTTATGGCGATTTGAAGTTCGAATCGTATGTGTGTACAAGTAATAATCGAAGGTTGTATTCGATCTCTTCAAACAATTTCAATTTTGAATTGAATTAATTGAATTTTGTCTCGATCAAACAAGATTGCCACTGGACGGAGATTGAAAACCTCCAAGATTGGATTGACAATGGATCAAGATAATTGCATGGGCGGAAGCGTGACAGTCAGCAGGTGGAAAAATTCGGCATGTTAGCCTCGCGCTCTCTCTGTGAAGCGAAAGATCGCGTCGATTGTATAAGAATCTGCGTGCGATAAGAAGGCTGTCGATGGCAGACATAGTGGCACCAGTGTCGCGATGCTGGCTCGCATGATCCACGCTTCGTTCCCACCGTTTGGCAGCGAGCACGAGCCGCGTTGACGATAACGAACTCTCTGCCACGCGTTCTCCTCGAGCTGGGAACAATAACAATGTCCTGGGCTCACGTAACATCGTGCATCTGATAAGGACCCTCGGCGACTGGTTAATTCCCGGTGATAACGGTGCGTCACCTGCTTTGTTCTGGAAATAATTGGAACCGTATCTCCGGGCATTGAGATACCCGCTCAATGGTTTTAACCGAGAAGTCCTCTGACAATTCAATGAGAAATTATATTACAATAGTAGATCTCGATCAAAACTGTCCCAGAAGGCAGCAATAAAAATTTTAAACCGCAATGCAGAAATGAGAGGTACAGACTCTCAATCTGTAGCGCACGATTGTCTTCTCCAAAGCACTGTAATTCAAAACAATTTCAACGTCGCTAAATGTCTTTGTATTTAATAAATGCCAAGCGTTCAAGTGTACTACGAGCATTTGTTATTGTCTTATCAATTATATGGAAGCGTGTGTTAAAATTCAGATGCTCTTCCACATAATCGCGCCACATTGTGGAGTTCAACAATCGATGTTCAATCAACATTGATTACTCCTATCAGCTCCCAGCGTTTCAGACAGTTGATCAAACTCGATACTCGATCAAATGGAGAGGCGGCAACGGTGTCTCGAACTTTGTCTAGATCCGAAAACACGGGCCACGCGAAGCTTAAATGCTCTACAGACTTGTGTATCTATAGTGATAAGATATCTTCAATCAAACAGTATACTCTGCCCCCCAGCAAAGATACCACTTTTTAGGACTGTCTACGTTTACGTAATTACTTTCATAGCTGCGAAGATTTGAGATCCAGAGAGGCTTCAGGAGATCTAGGCAGCTAGAATGTCCTTCATTTTCAGTTTGAAAATTGAGAAATAGTTTTTTAATGGTTGAGTGGTCGAGACTACGGCGAATTTATCGCCTGCGAGTGGTTATCGAGAATACTCCAGACCGTTATCAATTCGCGATCGTTCTATCGCGATCACGACGTCTGCTCGCTTCACCCGCGACGCCACGAGACATTCACGTGAATCATGCAACTTCCATGTCGCTCGCCCTCTCCACCCTGGTTACGCGTTTTGCGTATTAATCCCGGATAACGCAGTACAGTCGACTTTTGCGTCGAACGGCGACAGGAATTACATAGACAGACAGCACGGCCCCGATGAACTCGCGATCAGCAAGCTCTGACAAATTTTCCATTGGCTGTTCTGCTGGTGGAACTTTCTTCGGAACACGAGGAACGTGCGGAGTTCTGATAAGTGCGGGAAGAACGCCTAAGTCCTCTTCCGCGATTCATTCCGCGTCTTACCTCTGCGGAGAACCTTGCACAGACGCAGCAATTTTGAGTTATTAATTTCTGATACTGTCAATTTTACTTTCGATGTATATATATTTCCAATTATTTTGTAATACCGCAGGGAAGATCGATATACAGACAATTTTTCGGAGGTCACGAGAAGACTCGTATAGTATCATTAAAGTTCTAATTAACAATTTAAAAAACTGAAAGACTGAAGAAATTCCTTTTCCAGACTCCCAAGGGTTGATCCCTGGATCAAGTGACTTTCCTGTTAGCAAAAAGATAAAAGTCGGGAAATTTTTCATGAGGGGCTTCGCTGTCTGCTACGTTGATCTTTCGAGATTAATTGCAGGAAACTTTTTCCTGATAAGAGGAGGAAGATTGGAAAGTACAAAAGATGGTTATTTGATGGTGGGGTTAATTAAGATTGGTCGGATGAGACTTCGACTTTAATGAACTATTCAAAACAACAAATTGATCTTATGTATACTGGACTATAAAATATACATAAAGAAAGCAATTCAGGCGCATCAGAAATAGAATCATCAATTTAACTTGCTTGAATTAGTTTTCCGTTCAACGCCAATTAATTGCCCGCATCTGCAGCAAAGTGCAATGCAGCATAAAAAGAAGCAAAAGTACTAAAGATTACGGATACGTACATCTCAGTCAACGGCCATTAAAATTTCATTCTCCCGGGAGGAAGAGATCCGCGTCCTCCCGCTTCTATAAGCTCTTATCAATGCTATCAAGCGTGCGAGGCTGACGTAATCGGCATAAAACAAAAGAATTGAATAAATGGTAAGAAGGTTAGACATTTAGCAATAAAGAGCGAAGATATTTGAATTTTTCCAGATCGGGCGTACGCGAGAATTTCTTCTATCTGCCCTTCGAACCTCGGCAACCTTGCTCGAATTAAAATTATTTTTAATTTCCAGCGGAAATAATCTCGTAGTGGTATTTTCCGAGTAGCCAGCGACACAAGCAAGAAAAGAAAGAAACTGAGCAGGTACCTTGGGTTGGATTAAATCCACGATACGTACGATTAGCCGATAAAGCTGCACTCGAAGATGGACATTGTTCGATAAGGCTCGTTACGAGTTTTACGCGAGGATAAGAGGAGAGAACTATAAATATCGTCGCGAAAATAATCGGGAGGCGATCGATCGGCACGTTGGAGAGCCACGAATTTTCCAGCTCACCTGGATCAGGGGACCGAGACCCGGATCAGGTGATCGAGACGTACGAGACCAATGCGATTCGCGCGAGTCAAGTGCACCGCGCGTGGCTATTTGATAAGAAACTATCGGAGAAGAGTAGTATGATAAAACTGTGAATTTGCAGAAGGACTTTGCTGAGAGCTTGCACGACGTCCTAGATTCCCAGAACTCCTTCTTAACAACTCTAAGCTTCCCTATCGCGAGGAAAATTCTCTTGGGTTACATCAGTCGTATAATTTTAGATGCAACCGTGTTTGACACGGAATCCGCGAATTGCTAATGTTGAAATGGTGCACGAACGATGCTTGTGTTTCTCACATGCTGATGAAACGCTAATAATGTTCGGCGGAATAGGGAGAAAATTAATAGTTCGCGCATGTTCGCGAATATTATGAGACGCAAGAAAAATATTGCACCAAGGAACATCCGTGTCAGAGTTGTGAAGAATTACAATGAAATTCCTCCAGGAATTATAATTACAAAGTAATTGATTTACATTGTAATTCAATTATATTATAATTTATAATTCAGATCTTCATTCAATTAAATTATAATGTAATTCGTAATTGCAATGGAGTACAATTATAAAATACATTGTAATTCAGTTATATTGTAATTTATAATTCAGATCTTCATTTAATTAAATTACAATGTAATTCGTAATTGCAATGGAGTACAATTATAAAATACATTGTAGTTAAATTATATTAGTTACGAATTACGATGTAATTAAATTAAAATTAGAAATCGAAGAATGATAAAGTAATAGGTAAGAAGAGGTTGAAACATCCATGTGTAGGTTTCAAACAGAAGGAATTGATTATTTATAAATTTATAATATCTGAACAGAAATCACTTCTGCGTTACACATTTTTTAAATTTCAACCATAAACATGAAATAGCGTTACGTATTATGAACGAGGACGAGGAATAGAAACTACGCCGCACAGACAGCAAATAAGTATATGAAAGAAAAACATAAAAATATATCACACTTCTTCAAAGTTCTGGACTAAAATTTGGAGAGCTGTATTTTAATTATATTGTATTTCAATTACACATCTGATTAAAATACTTAGTAACTGAATTAATTGAAAGGTTTTAATTATGTAATTCAGTTACGACGTAGTTGTAATTGAAATACAATGTAACTCAACTGCGTAATTGAATTGCAATGTAATTGATTTAACACAACTCTGATCCGTGTGACGTCTATACGACGCATCCCGTTTCTGACAAAACAAAGTAGGTACGCGCGAAATGTTATCACTGGACCGCGGATCTATACGCAAATTAAAATTTTTCAACGCTATTTTTCTGTGATTAGAGTTAATTAACAAGTCGGACATGTTAAATAAACAGCATTTCAGATTATTATCCTCCAGTCGTTTCTTCTTTCAATCGAAGATGCTGTTCCCTGTTCTCTTAAAATTAGTGCGTACTGTATATCTTCCACAACGACTTAAACGTTCATTTACCAAGAGAAACCATAAATTCGTAAAAATCCACAAGATACTTATCATTCGTCACATCGTCAAGAGACCATTTTTCTCAACGCAAAAACATTAATTGCACAGCGATTCGCAATTAATGCTCCGCAAACGAGCGACGTCGCAAATGGTGCACGCAGCCGATGGAAAAATTGTTGAATGATTTCCGCGTATCTGGAGCAGCGACGAATATTTGCAAGCATTCGGCAAGCCAAGTGATTCGCGGTGCCGCGGTATGCCGTGAGAGAAATGCGTGCACAAGATTAACCGTGTTTGCTCGAATCGATGTGTCATAGATCACCTGACGCGAGGCGAAACGGAGAAATTGAATTGCAAATGAACGTTAGGTTATTTCGCAATTTAATGGAAACAACGGTATCGGCATAAACAACCGATAATGGCCGTTACAATACCGAGAACAGAAAAAATATCGCGGTGTTTTCGCGTGTGGTCTCGAGCGGATTGTATGTATCAAGGTCTCGGTTAAAATTTCCGCTTGCTAATTGTGCTATATATTTCTACGAAACATTGTTGTTCCTTGGTAAAACATCATCCTGTTCCAATAACAAGAATTGGTCAATAGATAATACTAGCTTGATCGAAATTAAAAATTAATGGGAACACTAAACATACTGTTTGTAAGCAAAAACATCTCATTCTAATTTTTATATAATAGCTTTAAAAAATTACAATCAGCGTGAAGAACCACAGTCATTCAAACAAACTAGAAGTTCTATTTCTCAGGAAACGCAGTCTAAATAAATAAACCACATTCACAGAAGAGTTGCTTGTTCTCTCTACCAGGAACCACCACATTTACATAATTGCGAAAACAGTAGAAATAATGAATCGACTGCAGATTTTATGCATTGTGGCAAAAATAAAAAACGAAACTGCGAATACAAGAATTTAAAAATGTCACATTATTCTTGATCTATCAAAATTATTGAAAGGAAAAATACATTATCATCTATTTTCCTAATAGTGGGAGTGAACAATTTCTTGATCGAAATTAAAAATTAATGGGAACACTAAACATACTGTTTGTAAGCAAGAACATCTCATTCTAACTTTTATATAGTAGTTTAGAAAAATTGCAATCAGCGTGAAGAACCACAGTCATTCAAACAAACTAGAAGTTCTATTTCTCAGGAAACGCAGTCAGAATAAATAAACCACATTCACAGAAGAGTTACTTGTCCTCTCTACCAGGAACCACCACATTTACATAATTGCGGAAACAGTAAAAATAATGAATTGACTGCGGATTTTATGCATTCTGGCAAAAATAAAAATGAAGAGTTTAAAAATGTCACATTATTCTCGACTCATCAAAATTATTGAAAGGAAAAATACATGATCATCTATTTTCCTAATAGTGGGAGTGAACAATTTCTTTGCGCAGCGACGGTCGAGTGTGCATGAGACGGCAAAGTGATCGAATCGCAAACAAGGTCGATGCTCGGGATGTTTGGACTAGTCAAAGTTTCCGCTTAGCGTTGCTTAACAATCGTGGACTCTAATCCGTATTTTGGCTCGCGGAATTGCGCCACACTTGGCTGGCATGATCGGTCACTACGCGATAACGATGCATCGATAGGTGGGCGACGAGTAGGCCCCCGGCGCGGCGTTTATCGAAATCTCTGTTCTTTAAAAATCCCACGTAACCCCCACTACAGATCGAGAAGTGTACGCGAACGAGGATTCGGCGATCACGATGAATGACGCGTGAACGATCTCTTATCACCGACCCCGTGACGTCGTACTAATCGTATAAATTATCCAACCGAGGAGGTCTGTTCGTCAGTTCACAGTTTCTCGTCGCTAGATCACGAGCGTGGCTGAAGAACCACATCTGCTGCAACAACACAACGTTCTAACTCTGCAAACCAGCCATAGAACTGCTAAGGTTCTACTTGAACAGTCTAGTCAATTTCTACAGTATAACGCAAAGGTGAGCATTGAATTTCCAAGACTCCATCCTCTTCCGAACGAGAATCCTTCCTCTATATTCTTGTAGAGTTACTAATTTTTCTTGTATTTTTCCTTAAGGATTTTCCTCGGAATGCTTAATTGTTGCCTCTTCCAGTTTCGTAACTCTTTCGTTGCATTAGTAAAATCAGTCATCATTATACTGTCTTTACTCGTGACAGCTGATCATTGCTGCAAGTCGAGTACCACTTGCACTGTTTTCCCGTAGCATTGCACATTCGTCCGCTAGAATTGTCAAACAAATTTGCCGAATAAGTATCGATGTACACGACATAAGTGTACACAGATTTAAAACACCAAAGTCCAATTAATCGGAGCAACTCTTCTCCACTCATACTTTTTAAGTATAAACGATCAACGTCCTATTAACAATACCTAATCAGTTTCTGAATCATCTGTCCAGATGCTGATTGGTGGAGCAGTGAGCTACGTAGCAGGCAAGCAGGCAGTCCGCACAGTATACTGGCGAACGGCGAACAATGGCCGCTTGCTGAAGACAGCGAAGACCTGCATGTTCCAGGGTCCACCAAAACCGGCGCCATCCTCCACGTTCCAAGGTCAATCGCACATTGACCCGATACCGAACTCAGTCTTCAGCAAACGGGACTGAACAACAGCACTCGGCATGACACTCGACCAAAGAAAAACTGGGGCGCAAACGGGGAGGGAAGGGGGGTTGCAAGAGACTGCATCCTCAAGGATGACGACTTCTAGACTTGTACATAGTTGTAGAATGAATTAGACTTGTACATAGCCATTTATTAATTTAAGCTACATATATATTAACCAGTTGTACGCCGATGGCGAGACTGTCGAATAAATACAATATTTATTTTCTTTAAAGGCCTTGTTCGGACACTTTTTTTTAAGAAATCGAACCACTCTTTTGCATTGACGTTTAGCATACATATTATTCATTACTTGCACCATACAATCGAACTTTTTTAAGTCGAAATACTCATAATCGTAGGAGTTCTAGTTCTTCAAAAAGGGGCACATAAAAAAATGCCCTATTTACTGACATCATCCTAGTGTACTATTTGAATTAGTACCAATTACTATTTTAATTAGTATGAAAATAGTTAGAGGAGGAACCAAAGGAATGAAGTATTTCATTATTTAGTAAAATGGTGGCATTTCAAAATTTGCAAGGTTCTAGACCAGAAGTAACCATAGCAGTTGAAGAAGCGACGTAAAATAAAATAGTAAAAAACCAGAAGAGCCTGTTGAACAGCTTCTGTTGACTTCTCGGTGCAACCTGCCGCGATTTCTTCCGAGTGCGTGCAGGTTCTTTCGTCTTGACGATTAGGCGAACCGTGGCGTTCATACTTGAACTTTGAAATAAGGTCAAGTCGATTTGCGTCAGCGGTGACGACTAGAGAATAGGAGCTTGTGCTCCGGATCTTTTTCAGAGATGATGATAATTAATTAATCGTGCATTTAGCAGCGTTCTCTTTATGCACGGTTTTATCCGGTACAGTGCCCATTGTCAACAATGATTGTGACGCAAATCCTGCCACGCGAGCACCCGTTCGCTATCGTCCCTCTGCCATAAGCAGTCCCATAAACTTCTGACACGCGGAAGCTGCAACGATAAGCGCTGCACCTGCGGTGAAATCTCGCGGCGATCATTGCACCGATCACGCTGCTTTCCAAAACACACAGGAAGTCTTATCAAGAAAGAACTCGCAATCATGCATACGCATGGTGCCTTGCATGATGTTACATACTCGATTCATTGATAGCAAATTGCGTCATGAACTTATCCGCAGGAAGAATCCACTCTGATGAATTTTTGGAGTGATGTGTGTTGTGAGTTGATAGCATGGATTGCTCCCCCTTTCCCTCCTTTGAGATCGCGTGTGTGAGAAATTGTAGTTAGGTAAAATAATAATTGTTTGATGCGTTGGTGTAAGTTGTCAACTAACAAACTACTTCGGTACAAACCAGTTACACGAACCATCATGAATCATTTCTAAATAGTAAATAAAAGATATTGCTTGACAGTACCACCCCAAAACGACGTCCATTTATTCAAGTGGCTACTCCAATGTTTACGCAGGCCTGATCTAATTCGTCATTCTCATTCTCGATTAGATCATCGGATCCAAAGCTCGAGTTTGATCTCACGTGTCCGAAGCTGTGTTCCGTCAACGCAGCTGGCGATAACAAATTTTTCGCAAGCAAAGCTCCTGGATTCGCGAGATAAAAGAGCGAGGCGCGAGTGACGATGCGGGTCAAGGTCTACGACATTCAACGCACTGTCGTTCGCCAGCACGGTAAAGGTTTCCCTAAACACGCGTCTGGAGGCCATTCTACCCCCGGAACATTTTCTGCGCGAGAGACAGTTCTTTTCATAGCTTCATAACAGCAACCGTGGACGTGATCCCCGTTTACGCTCGTATCTCGACAGTTTCCTTGCTAATGACTCGGCCCCGATAAGCGAACATCTGCTGAGAGGAAGAAAGGTTACATTAACCTCCTCAAGGACGCAATTTTTGCCAGTTCCAGATAGCTGCGTTTCTGATTGGCGGGCTCTGTGCAGATCCGTTGTGAATTTATCGATAGCTATTGGCAGAGAAATGCGTATATTCGATTAGACTGCATGCATTACAAGCATTGAGACTTTGAGACTCCAAGGTCCAAGAGAGACTACAATCTCAAAACTCCAAAATTTTCTAGACCACGAGATCTCAAGATTCCAAGGTCACAAAGTCTCAAAATTTGAAAACTTCACGGTCTCAAAACCCGAAGACCTCAAGATCCCAAGCCTCTAATCTCAGGACCCCAAGATCCCGAAGATGAATGATTAAACATATTAAGGGGAATAACGTCTAGACATCAGATCGTTGAGCTTTAACCCCGGGGAAACCAAATCTTGAGGCTAAGTAACTTATCTGCTCATGTGACTTCTTATTTCGAATGATTTTTTTCGAAGAACGTAATCTTACAGATTACAACTAAACATGATTCTTTAATTCTCGACGATGACTCATTTTTACAAATTTTCTAATCGAGAAACATGATGTATTATCGAAGAAGAAGTACAAGAAGATGACGAAGAGTAAACGCGAACGTATGCCGGTGACATTTGCTTACGGTCATCAGAAGCCGGATGTCCGGCCCATGATAAACTGTGCAAGCATCGCAGAACACGGAACGGAGTCGGAGGAAATGGAAACTAGTGCCTCGGGGTGGGAGGCAAGATGTCTAGTGATGGGGCTGAACATGTTCAAGCAGAACATGTCCCATAGATCACGAAGTCCCAAGACCCTAAGCCTTCAAAAAATTCAACACGCCAAGGCACCAAGACTCTAAGACTCCAAAACTCCGAGACCACGAGGTTCCAAAATCCCAAGGCAAAATCCAAAATTTTCGAGACTCTTAGATCCTAAGGCTCCGAAAGTACAAGAAATTCTTGCAATTCATGAATCAAGAATTCAAGAATTCCAGAAATTCAAGATTACTACAATACTCCACAAAATCTCACAGGGCTAACTAGCCCAATTTCCAAATGGCGCCTTCAATGCAATTAAAACTCAATAATTTCCACCAGTTGCCACCTCAGCCTACATCATGCAACTTCTCGCTCAACTTCCTATCATTAAATCTTCCAGGGGCAATCTCCAACCTCCAATCCTGCACAACCCCTACATTCCAAACGCCTTCTGCGAAACGCAACAATTTCCTGCGTCCTCGGAGAGCCATCGAATCTATAGATTCCATCACGACGAAGATCGCCGGCACTCGTAGCTCGTACTCGGGAGGATCGAACGGAAGGCCATCACAGCTTTGAGTAGCCAGGCTTCAGGCGGGGTGTCGAGCGGGGGTGTAAAAGTTGCGCGGGCGCAGTGGCAGGACTATCGATCTCGGTGGCGAAAGGTGCCACACGGTTGGCCATCGATTCGACGCTGGTCTAAAAGGATTGTGGCTGGCGATTGTCGAAAAGACGGTAGACCCGTCGTCAACGGAGAGATCGTCTAAGCTTGGACACCTGGGCTAGCTAGGAGATCTAAGCTAGCTAGGTATCGAGGATCTATTGAAGATCATCGCCAGGTGACGACAAGGTGAAGGGTGAAAAGGGTGCTCGTGTCTCCTGACAGTGGCCGGCAGTGATCTCGTTGGTGGAAGAGGTCGTTGAAGAGGCTCTGGTGGCTGAGACCAGTCCTCGGCCGGAGTCATGCAGAACTATGGTCACGAAGAGTATGATTATGGGAGCGAGGATGCGTCCCAGCAGGGGACCACGGGCAGATCGTTACCCCAGGTCCCGGGTGCCAGGCCCATGGTGGACCCCCTTGCCAGCGGAGAGGTCGACCCGAACCTCTATCCGGAACCTAAAGAGGCCACCCACAAGATCCGAGGGAAGAGCGACGTGATCGAATACCTGTTCGGGGCCGTTGACCAGGAGCTGCTCACTGTCAAGACGTTCTACTTCTTCTTCTACTCTGCCTTTGGATCCCTGTTCCCGCTTATGGGAGTTTACTTCAAGCAGATGGGCATGAACGCTGGACAGTGCGGGCTGCTGATTGGACTTAGGCCATTCATCGAGTTCCTCAGCGCGCCCTTCTGGGGATCCCTTGCTGACAGGTGAGTGTGGACACCTGGTGAACTTGGGGTTAATTGCTTGTTGTAGGGTTTCCTTTCGTAGCTATGGTGATTGAATTCTTTGCTGATGTTACGTTCCTAGAGGAGAAACTTCATAGCTATTCCTTTTAAAGCTAGACTTGCTAAAGAAAAATGTTTGTATGTATCGTATGGGTATACTTTTCCTAATGTTTAAATGTATTACCTAGTGTGATGTTTTAACCCCTTGCAATACGGTTTATCTTACACAGTAATTGATACCTTTACAGGTTTCACAGTTTTATAGAAAAAAATGCACATTACTAAAAAGGTCATATTAACCATATGGTAACAAAGAATTCCACAAAATCAAAGTAATTTAATCATTGTAAAGCAATTGTAGAGTTCAAGTTTAATTCTTACGGTTGCAAATCCAGTAAATTACTCTTGACAAATCCGATGACCAACCGATTATTTCGATACCCACGCGGCCAGAGTAAATGTAGGTTTACGCCTATCGATTAACCCAGTCAAGGGTAGAAAATGTCCTCGTCTCCGGAGAACAGAGGATCTTGCGATCCGTGACTTTCCGTGAAGTGGGCCAATCGATTTCCAGTGATCCATTTCCCTCCGCAGGTGGCAAAAAGGCAAATTAATACTTCTGGCCTCTCTCTCCTGCTGGATCATCTTCACCCTGCCCCTGGGCTTCATCCAACCTCCGGCCACGTCCTGCATGGTGATGAGGAACAACACGGTGTACCTAGAAGCGTCGAATCCCGAGCGTCGAATTGTCAAAAGATCCCTCAACCAGAAGGAATTGTACCAAACCGACGAAGACTGTTTAGAAGTTGCTGACAACGTGGTGTTCGAGAGGCTGAGGAAGGAAGATGACACACCGGCGTTGTTGATCAGGCAAAGAGCGAGACTCAGGAGCAAACAAGTACCAACAGTCGGGCAAACTGTTCCAGACCAGAATAACAACGAGCACGACAACAATAGAGTCAGAAGAGAGGTTCTCACTACTGAGGACAGCCCTGTGGAGGACTTGAAGTACAAACAGCTGGTTTTCGAAGACACGGAGACCAACCCTGAAGCCAAAACCATAGATTTCGAAACTCTGCAACGAAGAAACCGTCCAGCTGATGTGCTCGAGTATAAACGGTTCCTCAATGTAAGTATTGTAACATTTTTCACTTATGTGCAAGTATGAAGAGCGTAAACTTCTCATCGTTGCGGTGACCCTCAAATTTCTCATACTGAAGAGTGTCTTCTCGTCTAGAATCAACCTTTGGAAGATGGAAGACCGCCGAAGAAAGCGTACACGCACACCAAGGTTAGGGCGAAACCGCCCCCAACGAAGGTCATGGTGAAACGAGGTGTAGATGAAGAAAATGAAGTATCACGTGAGAAGAAACTCAACGACAAAGAGAAAAATGTGAAGTACATTCGCAAGTTGGCGGTTTTAGAGGATGAGGATGGATTGAACGGTGATCAAGATGAGGAGGATGTTGAGGCACCCGTGGCGATGCCCAGGCGCAAGGACAAGACTCTGTCCAGGGCTAAACGTTACATCAGGATCCATTCCCGACAAAGCCCTCACGCTGTCTCCTACGCTGCCAATTATGATGCCGCCGAAAACAAGGGATGGGTCAAGCCGCTGTTCAGTTCCATCGTCTACAGACTGCCGGTGAATTTTATTTTTCTTCTGGTCTAATGCAAACATACAACAGATGCAATATTGTATAATATTACTATACTGTTAGGTTGTTGCAAATAGCATCTAACAATAATTGCTGATTGAACAATGTTTCCACAGGACATCCAGAAAACATTCTTCCTCCTGCTGCTGCTAGTCATAGTCGGCGAATTCTTCGCAGCACCAGCAATCACGTTAGCAGACTCAGCAGTGATCACTTTACTAGGAGAAGACGCTGACAGGTAGCGTTCTCTGCAAGGTCTGAGCTGGACTCCAAATCCTCGAGCTTCTTCCTTTCCAGGTATGGTCACCAGCGAATGTTCGGCAGCTTAGGCTGGGGACTTGCTATGTTCTTCGTGGGTATCGCATTGGACCACAGCACCGCATTCCCAGACCATCCTTGCGGCCCAGACCTGAGGGAAAAGAACTATACTATCTGCTTCGCGATCTTCAGCGTGCTGATGGGAGCCGCTCTGATTACTGCCACGCAGATCAACTTCAAGTACGACATCATAGTCTCGGAGCCGGTGAGTGACGCTGTTGACGAAATTTTTTTCACCTCTTCAATGTAGACGATGGGCGCTAAAAAAAAATATGTGTCAAATATTTTTCTAAGAACTTCTTTCTACGTCTATCGCTTCGGTATGTTCCCTAGTGAGAGTGTAAAATCGATTGAGATCAGAATCGCAAAGCTACAAATCCTCTTTGTGTCCAGGAAGTGGCGAAACCGCCGGCTGAGCCCACCAGGGAGGAGCAGCTGCAGAGCCAACTGTCTCAGCAGCTGAATCTGCCAAGTCTTCAAGATTCCTCAGCTGCGGTGAACCCCAAGCCTCAGCCTCCGGAAGGGAAGGTAGCAAATTGATTTTTGTCTTCGTTGTTTCAACTAGAGGTTCCTTGGACCTTTGCCAATGAGTGTCCAAACTTGCAGACGAAAATGTTTGCTCAAACGATGAGGGAGATACCGGAATGGATGACTGTGCTGAAGCAGTTCAAGGACCTCAAGTGTGCGTCCTTCCTATTTGTTGCCTGGTTCATGGGCTTCGGGATTGGACTTATCTTCACCTTCCTCTTCTGGCATCTACAGGACTATGGAGGCTCGCCTACTCTCTTTGGAGTTGCATCAGTGATCAATCATATTTCTGAGATATTCGCGTACTTCTTCAGCTTCAAGCTGATCAGGCAGATCGGTCATGTCAAGGTAATTCAGAACATTTGTTGATCATTCAATTTGCTGGTCTGCGATAACATCTTTTGACGAATGCATAAAATCTGCAGTGCTGTGACCACTTTTGAAATTGAAAAGGTAAAAATATCCCCATTTTAATTATTGCAGGTGTTGTGTATGGGTCTAGGCGGAAACGTGCTTCGTTTCCTGTACATTTCCTGGTTGATGTCGCCCTGGTGGGTGTTGCCGTTCGAGTTCATCCAAGGTATCACTCATGCTGCAGTGTGGGCTGCATGTTGTAGTTATATAGCCCACAACACACCACCTCAATTGCGCACTAGCGCACAAGGTGTGTTGCAAGGTGTTCACCATGGTCTGGGCAGGGGTTGCGGCGCTATGATTGGCGGCATATTCGTCGACGCTTATGGTGAGTGTGTATAATAACTGACAAATAATGCACAGTGAGTAAATAATTTTCTGGTTCAAATGTTGGGGTGTATTGGCGTGTAAGGGTGCCTCGAGTAGGCGTAGCTTGGTTGCTTGGGACCAGGGCAGTGCCCCAGGGGGCAATCCTCGTTCATAGCCTGACTACCGACTCTATAACTGTGGAAACAATGCTTTATTGATCCTCGTCAAGATGACAAGTGCTTCGATATTGATTCGTCTTGCAATATTCATGAGGGATTGCTCTATTATTGGTCGAGGTTCTCAAACGCGGGACCCAGTTACCTAAATATCCGTCTACCAAGAGAAAAATTACGGAGACAATTCTAAAGGGCCATATATTTTTATCTAATAGATTCTATTTGTTTTTTCAGGTACGACTGCAACATTCAGAGCGTACGGATTGTGCTGTCTCGTGGTTCTCGGCGGGTTCATATTCATCAACTTCTACAGAAAGGACACTGGCTTCGTGTCCGACTTGCCACAGACAGAGGATCCTCACCAGGTGGCTGAGGCCACGCACTTGGCGCCTCATGGTGTCCCAAGCAACGCCATACCTAGGGCACTTAGCTCAACTCGTCTGCATGAACTGGCTAATCAGGACACAGGCTATGGCGCCACTTATCAGACGTCGGGCAGTAATCTCGGTGTACCTGGCGCGAAGGGAGGTAAGATCCTTGCGATGGTTAACGTGATCTCTAATCAACATGGTCGCAGATCTTGTATCTTGCACAGAGGTTGTTATTCAACCCCTAAGCTGCTTGATAATCTGCTAACTCGTCTTTTATGGATCAGTACCTTTCAATAGTATGTCTGAATCTAATATTATACATATGGTAGTTGTAGATTATTATACAAGAAACTCAAATTGTTTGAAACACTTAGAAGATATAAGAGATGGATAGAAATGGTTTTTCTACCTCCAGAAGTTTAATGAGAATTTAATAGGACAATAGAACAGCAGCATTGTTAACATTTTAGCTACTCGGAGCCTACTAATAGGCTCTTTGATGATCGTCGCATAACAGACCTTGCATGTCGCATAACACTATCACAGCATCACACAACCAATCTAATCACGATCTTCCAACCTCGGAAACTTCATTTTCCTAAAATGTCTAGCTGTATTTTAATTACAGGTCCCGTGAACCCGACGAATCCATTTCTGAACGGCGGCGGCGGCGGTGGAGGTGGATATAATTACGGTATGACTGGCATAGGCGAGGACGAGTATATCCGTAGGAACTTCCAGGTTTAGTAAAACCGTTCTATTTAGAACGTCCCCGCGAGGAAAGTGTCCATAGCAAACGAAAACTTCTACGCACGGCTATACTCTCTGAACGAAAAACGATCTTTTTTCTATATTATTTGTTAGGTTTATATCCGTAAACCTTCCTCAAAATCATCCTTGATCATTCTACTCCTTAATCCTTCTGTTCAACAGCTCGACAATGAAGTGATTAGTATATATTCTCTGAACGGAACGATCTTTTTTCTATATTAATTGTATTGTGAATATCGATCGTTATTAATAACACTGTGTTGATGATCTCGGCGCGACGGTTCGATCGGAGATAATTTTACTTTCGGTTACTTATCTTTGCAATTGACAAACATGTGTGCGACCAGTCCTTCAGTAACCTCTTAGCTTCGAAGCCAAAACTCCTTGACAAAGACGCAAAAAAACGTGTGTTCGGTCTGTTGAGTTTTTTCTATATTGTTTGATAGGCGTCTTTGCGACTCTCACACCAGACAATCTTCACTCCCACAACACTCTTCATCATTCTAATCATTGATCCCTCTGTCCAACAGCTCTACAGTGAACTAATCAAGCGAGCGGACCTGGACCTGATCAAGCCGCCGCCGATAGAGACCTACCTACACGCTCTACAACCATGCACCAACCCCTTCCATCTGCACGACTACGAATGGTAACAGTCCTGGACGATCGATCCTGCCTGAGGCGATCAGGATGATCATGGGACGCTGGTCGACAACCGGCTCGTTCTTCGGAGAACCAAGAACCAACAACAGGTTCGATAACACAACCGGCAACACCTTTCAGAGCCAACAGATTCGCCGGTGTAGACTCCACGGTGTCCCATCAACTCGCGTTTTTCTGTAAATACGGCATATTTACCGCGTGCTGCGCCTTTGTGAAGCCGATCGCGAGCCTAATCTTTCCTCTTGAACTCCACAGGGTCTTGTTCAGTTAATCTTTAATTGAAAATCTAGATTTCGCTTTCTTCGTATCGAAATTCTGACCCTGCATGCTAGCGTCCTTGACCGAGCCAAAGAGATCGGCGAAAAAGACTGACCGACGATACGAAAGTGCCTGGTATTCGAGACGCCAAACGCTCAGATTGTTAACTTGATTAGTTAGTCTTTTAGTTTGTTGAAAACGGTTTCATAACGGTGACGCAACCGGCGGAAACGGTCAGCGTGATCGTGGCGAGCTCGATCTATGGGGCACCGAGGGTGGAATCGGGACCGAAGTCCGCGGACAAGAAGTTCCTGGATCGAGGACCGAAACCAAGAGAGGAGACACGCCATCTGAGGTTTTTCACGTTGAGAGAGCGATGGAGTGTCCTGTCGCGAGTGATTCTCTTCTGGAAATTAGGGAAGTGAAGGATCGAAGTATCTGGCGTAGCTCCTGTGATGTTGATCTTTGATGGAGGGAACCTGTTAACAGTGGAAGGTTATATGTATTGATAGTAAGTCTTGTGAGGAAACTTTTGAAATTTTTCTGGGATTTTAGAACAGATTTCTGAAGGTTTTAGTGATCGTTTGCTATTTGGACTGAAATCATCCCCCAAGTGTTCGATAGGACAATTCTATTGAGGGAGCTGATTGGGGTGGATATTTAAAGAATTCGTGGACCTAAACAAGCTATTTTTGAGGACCACTCGATTTTTGGACTGGAAACGTCCCTTTAATATCCATTTTTTAGATTCAGTGATAGAAAAAATGTTTTGGGGAAATGTTAGATTTACAGGTACAAAAGAAATCGTTCTCGAATTTTTGAGGTGACATAAAAGTTGACACACTAATTTTATTAAACAGATTGCTTTAATTTTGTGAGACCTTTATGGGTAGTATCTTTAATGGTGTAACAGCACACATCAAGATGAATGCACTTCCTGAAAAAAAACAACAAATCAACAGAAAAAAAATATTTTCCCTGGCATTCATTAAAAATATGTACACTTCCAAACATATCAATAATATTGTCTATATCAAAATTGTCGAATTTTGTGAACTATAAAATATATCTATACACAGTCCAAACCATATCAAACCAGTCTACATTTCAAAGTTTCCTTACCAGACGCAACAGTACATGCGAAAATCCACCCCGAAAGAGGATCAAACGCGACACGGGTCGTCTGACCAGGTAAAAATACGATTGTACAGCAGAATAACCATATCTTTCGTGACATAAAACTATACTTAATATACCTGACACGTGTAGTACGGCACAACACAGGATCTGCGGGGTCGCTTCAACGAAACTATTTATCCTATGGACTTGCACTCCACGGAATCGTTCGGTCCCAAGCAATCTCCAGAGCCTGAACAATTCAAAAAGGCTTTGTGAACTGGTCCATACCTTGAAGGGAACAGAGTGCAGGGTTCGAACAAGGCCGTGTCCTTGAGTGCAAGCTCCTCGATGTATTATTGTGTATCTACGCGTACTCTGCTTCTCGTTTCATCGTGATTCTCCGGGCGTACCTGTACTCAGCATCCTCCGGGATCAAAGGAACTGAAACCGTCGACGGAAAGAGCACGAGAATCGGCAGCACTCATTGTAAATAACTCTCTAACTCTATCTTTCTCTACCTCCCTCTGTCTCGTTCTCTCTGTCGTGTGGATATTAACGAAACCCGTGTTTCTCGTTGAATCCTTGTTTTCTGTTCCTAGGCTGAACGTTGCTCGTTCCGTGTTGCAATCTGTAAAACGTATCACTTGTAATCAGGTAGAGACTCTATCGAATGTAGCTCGTATCGTACTGTTTTACCACGTAAGCAGACACGTTCTCGCGTGATAGGTGTATGATACTGTTGAATTATAGAAGACGATTACTCAGAGACGGCGACACCGGTGTTGAAGGGACCGGAAGTCCAGGGAGGACTCGAGTTTCCTTTTTTCTCTAGATGTGTATAGGGTGAAGCAGAATCAGTGACACTACTGGATGACGGGGACGTAGTTGTTTTGCAAAAACACGTGGAAAGGGAATTCAAACAATGTTTCTTGTGGTGTATTTTCTCCGAGATCGCTGCTATCGAAAGTAGACGATACTAAAATCAGAACACCGTATAAATAAGTCATTTTATCACTGCGACCTCTCATTCACTTACGCCACTAATTTTGTCTCACCCTGTATATAATCTGGTATCGTTGAAAAGCTACGTTAACTACACCATATATTACAACCAGATTGACCAAGTCACTACAAACTGCGAGGCCATGCTACTTTCTAGCCGGGTCAAAGATGACCCAAGGCGTCGCCGTGGAAATGATTATGATAAGGATTCGATTCTCCTCGCTCGCCCGCGTCCCTCAACCGGTAAAACGAAGGGAAATCATGTTTCCCGTGGCACAAGCTAGAGATTACGTTGTACCTACATACCATATCGAAGTTAAAGCTAACCGTAAGGCATATCGTCGTATACATCAGAGCGGATCAGCTCGTTATTGTTACCGAACAGTACCGATCGCGTAATGCCTGCCGAAGTGAACACACTTCGGGTCAGAGCTACTTTTTTCGAGGACACCTTCCACCGAAACTGAGTAGATAAATATAATAAACGTAACCGTAGTTAGCGTTCTTGTCGCGACTCATATCTGGAGTCGTTTGCTTTCAAAGTGGCAACAAGCCAACAAGATAAAGAACAGAATACCTGCGTTATAGAAATCGTTAGACTCGCAGACACTTTTAAAGCGAACGACTCGCCTTCATTCGTCTCCGACGGACACACCGTCTACGAGAAATCATGGATCAATCCTCATTGCCTTACGAAAGCATGTGCACGCGCCACGAGGCTGGAAATAGGTGTCGAATCAATCATGTAGATCGCCGTTAGGGCATGAACGTTTCGGAATTGGTCCGTTGTTACACTTTTGTTACTCGTATTGTTAGCTACTGCTGTTAGCCGCCGCTGTTTCGAGAGCTTCTAGCTCAGGCATGGTCACGGATTGCCCTGTGGGCCACTGGTTCGGCTCTGGGGATCATCTATTTTGCCTCAAGTTACCCGACAAATAGCAAAGAACCATGGATAATGACAACTACATCGAAGATCGAACTTGTACCAATAGTATCTCGAATAAATCTGAATCTGCCAAATTCCAGCTTTCTTCTTGTAAACCTGACAGCTCTCTGGAGCAAAAATACTGTACCCATGCCTGAACTAGACGACCAACCTGCGATCGACGTTTCCGTTCTCGCCTAGCAAGGGTTTGCAAAGGTTTGCCTCTAGATTATTTGTGAAGGGAGCCGGTGAAAGGCGTGTTCGAAATAATAAAAGGAATGAGATCTGAAGAGATTTGTTTTTCACGTTCTCCGACGCAAGCTCGCGGGGGATTAATGACAAACTCCTCGAACATCGGGACACGATGATTACTAGATTGCGGATTTTATGCATTCATGACACAAATGAGTATATATAGCTGTAGTTTGAAACAGGAAGAAGATTAAAATGATTGAAGAGTATCGGTATATTATTTTCGATCTACTGAAATTATTAAAAAATAAAAGCCACTCCTATGTAACCCTTGTTTGTTGCAGTTAATACAGAAAACTTTTATTTTGCATAAAGATCCGCAGTCTAACAATTAACGTCACTGGACAACGCTTCGACGACGTTCACACGAAGTCTTCCGTAACACGTAGACACGAACTAGCGAACTATTTTTTCGGATTCTGGTTTGGCGAGGTAAAAAGGCAGTGGAACAATTGCGCGGAGACAACGCGTCAGAATCGACGGAGGAATAACGTTGATGGACCGATAACTACGTTGTAACGATTGTAACGTTGTGACTGACTTACAACCACGCTGTTACGATTCGCGGGCTAGTATCGGGCATCCTTGCTATACTGTCTCTAGTTCGATCGCGATCCATCACTCCGCGCAGCATACTTTCCGAGCATACTTTTCACCCAGGACCTACAAAAAACACACACACATACATACACACGTAAACGTGTTTTTTTAAGGACACACACAAAACGCGAAAACGGCAGAAGACACCACCGGCAAACTCGATACATATCATATAGGAGTTAAGTGGATGCAGAAGGGAGAAGAATGGATCGATGTTGCGTTCAGAAGGGAGAACGTTTCGCATGTGGTCTAAGACTAACGGAGAAAATCGTCTGTTCCGAGTTGTTACACGCAGTTACTCAAAATTTCCATAAAGGAATTCATTGTTTCTTGAGACGTTAGAATGTTTAATAACGTTCAAGCAATAGAAAAACCTATGGACCTTCTTTGGATGAAGGCAGATCCGAGTGGTTTTTAAGGTCTTTATGGAAATTTCGGAAAGCGTAATTGTCGATGGTAGAAAAGTTCAACGAATTCGAGGTCTGACGAGGGACTCACGTGCGAAGCGCGATAACGACGGCTGTACTATAGGTATAGCGCTATTAATAGATGATTATCAGAAGAAGAGTAATATACAGTACCGATGTAATTAATATACAGTTTGAAAAAAAACAAGTTTTGATTTTTCTGTCCCTTATCCATTGGACTACGGTTTAATATGTTCTCATACAAGATTGAATCTGTTACATGCAGTTATATTGCATTCGGATGCGGTGGCTCATGCAGTACTTTAGTAACTTAATTATTTTAGTATCCTGCTACAATTACGCTTAGCCTCGCAATAAACGATTTTAACAATGAATTATTATTAAATAAGAGATTTTAATGGATCCAGCACTCGGCATGCAGAAATGGCACTGTTAAACTTTCCAAGACTGAGATGAAACGTCCTCGGCAAATTTTTACCAAAATTATTCAAACATGTTCTTCCACATAAAACTGTTTACAGAATACTTAAGATCTGTCGAGACAATGCCGACTAAAGCCTAGAAACATCAAATTATTTAAAAATAAATTTAGTAAATAAAACTTTTTATCATTTTTGAGAAACCTTTGAAACTCTGGTGTTAGGTAGATTTTCTAAAATGACGCAAAATTTTTTATTGAACACAGTTTACCTACTGGTGGTTACTTTATAGTATTCAAACGATCGATCATTAAATGCTAACAATATTCTAACAGCCATAACAACTTTATTCCAACCAGTTAACTGTTTCGACGTCTTTGGGAAATCCGTGTCTAAATTGCGTCGCACAAATTAAGGGATGACGAGTATACTCGTTAAACACAAGGTATGTGTAAGATGGAATTAAGTTGTAATGAAATGACTTTTATTTTTTTATTTTATTACTCGCATTCATTTATCTACTTAAATTAACACAAAATTTTGCACTTTTTTCATGAAGAGTATACTCGTCAAAAACAGCTAACTGGTTAACTAAAAAATTATTTCAAAAAATGTAATTCAAGAATTTTTTTCTGGAATTAATATTTAACAAAAATACTATCGACCTTCTTTTAAATATAGCATACTATACATAGAAAACCAGGGTTCATATCAAACAAGCAAGTACAAAAACATGTAAAAAAATTAATATTACAGATTGAAATAAGTCTAGCTATGAGAGAGTGTCCTACTCGAAATTAAAAGAAACTTTAACATAAAAAATTGTGCCGTAACACGATGTTTCATTAATAAAATAAAGAAATAACAATTGTATCATGCTTAGACACGATCTGTCTTGCAAAGTTCAACTATACGGTCTCGCAAAAGCGTGGAAATGATCGGTGGAAACAGAGGTGACGATCTCTCGCGAGATAAACGGTGAACAACACGCTTGGTAAATAAAGGTTTATTATTCGTCATTCTTTCCTCTATCGTATTTACTTAATTTCTGCTCGGACAGAAGTTACAACTAGAGGCACTAGTCAAGCTTAAACTCTAGCTGACTACGAAGTTCGTATTATGCTCGATGTTCACTATGACTATGGGCTCTCCCCGGCGCGACGAGACCCCCGGGGCGGCAAAAATCGAAAAAACGGTGTAAAGTCGAAGTAGACTATAACTAGCGTGTTTCTTGTTTAATTACCTTAACCTCGTTTAAACTAAGTAATATTTGCTCACTCCAGGTTTTTGATCACTGAGACCATTAAGTGGTTCCGCTATAATCGGTTATGCCCGAATTACCTCGGCGGTGTTTATCCTCTTTGTGTAATTATGCGTGTGTCTCTGTGTCTCTGTAGATCTCTCCCTCTCTCTTTTTCTCACTGTACTGTGATATTTAGTCGTAACAATTATGTAATATAGAAACTGTGTATGTGCATGGGTCTCTGTATATATGTGTGTGTGTGTAGATGTGTCTTTTGTATCGAACCTGTGTACTTTTGGGACACGGCGTGGACACGGAGAGACTGATTACGGAAGAGAAAAAACCGCGGCCTCCGGCGCGTCCCCTTATCCTCTACTCGAATAAAAACGCTATTCCCTAAGAATGTAAAATACTGACTCCCCATCCGCCGTCATCGATTCAGCGACCGTACTCGTGAAAAAACGTTTAATATGCGTCCTCCGGGCCCGGATCACTTGGCAAAATCTGCTACCTTGTTTTCTGATCTTTCTCCGCTCGTTTCTCTGGGTGTTTCATCGTCGTTTTTCAGAGACCACGTACAATGTACGACATTGTTATCGCGAAGACACAAGAAACATGCGGCGAGAGAACGATGGTCGTTAGATGACTCTGACGTCGTTCTGTTATTTCAGGCTAGGTTAATGAGGAACTAAGGAAAGTTGAATGGTTAATATATGGCACGCAACGTTAATACTAACATTCATTGGGTACAGAGAAAACAAGCGAACACAAGCATCTCATTCTTTTTAGTCTTGCGGAAACCCATTGACGTTGTTGCGTTATTTGGTTTACATTTCTCATTCCTCCTTGTTGGCACGTAACTCCTGCCCACTCTTTTCTAATACTCTCTCTCTCTCTCTCCCCCTCTCTTTCCTTTTTGTCTTTTCTTCTCGCTTGAGCTTCTAAAGTATTATGCTTGATCGAGTTAAACTAGTAAAAGTAAAGCTTCAGGTAACTAAAGAGATCAGGTAGACGAAACGAAGAACGCCCAAGAGATTTGTACTAAACTTAATATCGAGGAGTCGCGCTAACCGACTGACAACACTTCTGGAAAGAAGTGGTTCTCTAATAATACGTGTGTGGATATAATACTTGTTCTTCACCGAGCTTTTTCGACGGCGCGAATGTTCTTTCTTTCTTTCTCTCCCTCTCTTTCATTCTCTCTCTTTCTTTCTCGCTTTCCTTCGCGCGCAGCCGTCGAGTTTCTCACGCAAAACTGGACCGACACCGGGCAGTGTGTCACTACGGCAGAATCGCACGAATTTGTATATAAGAACTGGCACAGTGAGGCAATGATCTTAGGATTCTCTAAACTAGTAACCGTAACGTACTTATTAATTTACTTATTGACTCGTATAATACATTCACGCACGCGCTCCGTTCGATCCTAAACCATTCACCCTATATATATTTCTCATTTGTTCCCTATATGAAAACTCAGCGGTGACAACATCGAACTGTCGAGGGCCGATTCGTTGTCGACGAGGGCGAAACGAAATTGCGTACGAAACAATACCCTGCACACCGCTCCTCTCGCCCTCACCCCAAAAATATCATACCTAAACTGTAACGTATTTCTTTGGCGAGCGTTCCTCAAACGACTAGTTTCAGTTTCACTGGAGAACCGATTGCTATCGAAGAGGTTGCAATCATAAGGCACCTCCACTTCACAACAATTTTTGCTTTTATAGATGCTCTGTCTGCTTATACATGTTATACTGATGTTAGTACGTAGATTAACCGATAGAACCGAGGTCATCTCTTGGCTCAGATTTTAAATAAATAATGCTCCAATATATGCCATTTAACTATTAAAGCTGCTTACTTTCTGTACCAAAGTAGAAAAAGATAGTAATCATTCGGGAATATATGTATGTCATCATTGATCATTATTATTACCCCTAGCTACTAACCCTAACATAAAATTGAACGAATACAATAGGAGAACAGTTAAAGAAAATATTTGAGAAATATTACGAGCTCTTGTCTTGTCCCTAAATAAAAAACCATGTTCATTACTATGTAATACAAACATTTAAACATTTTCACACCACAAATGTGATCTATGATAAATATACATATGTATGATAGATAGTACGTATAATGGATAATATTAACTAGAAATATAAATATGGTAATGACACAAATAAATATAATGCTATAAGAAATATTTAACTATCTGTTTAACGTATCGAAAGTGTTGAATAGCATTAAATATCAATGTTTATTATAACTCTTTTTCACAGCGGAAGGTCAGGCGCGTTTCGATATGAAACAAATTGTGTAACAAAAAGTGGAGCCGCCTCGTCATTGCTACAAAACCCTTCAATGATTAATAGCGAGACAAGAATATACGACGCCGACAAGGAATCGATTCCTGTTCCGTTTCGTCGACATCCGCAACGAAGTACGTAATTTACTTGCACGTCGACAATTTCTCTACACTCGGTCACAGCCTTCGGGGATGTAACGTGATGCATGTTATTATCACTGTTTATATATCTATAACGCCTAAGAAAAAAATACTGCAGGCACGAGTAAAATCTCGGGATTTGCCCCCCGCCCCTCATCTCAAATGCTTTCCTTTTTTCCGTATTTCTTTCCTCCATTTTAGTCTCTCTCCCTCGTTTGCGTTCGAGCGACTACAAATGAATAGAAGTGTGTCGTGAGAACCACGGACGAGGGTGTGTACTCTCTTCGTCGTTCTCGTGTTGAGACACTTTTGGAAAAAAGAGAAGACTGACGGTACGGATATGTGCACAATCGTTTGCTTCGTGAAAACTGATACCTCGGATACGTTCTGACAACGTAAAATTCTTTTGTTCACTACGTGAAACCCTCTCTCTCACTATCTTTCTTTCTGAGTCCCATTCTGTCTGGTCTGCGTGTTCTACTACCAGTCTATAAAGTCTGTCGAAATTGACGTTACGCTAAAACGATGTAAGATTAAAATTCGAAGTATCGAAACGTGCCGCGTATGATAAACCCTATTATTTAAACTGAGCAACTATCGAATAGTAAAACCTCCGACGGCTCGAAGACCAAAAATGATTACATGATTCGTATCCCTCGCTCTCTCACACATCCTACCCTCTCTCCCTATCTTTCTTTCTATTTCTCTATCTCTCCCCCTCTTTCTCTCTCATGTACTCTTTCCTCCCCCTTTGCCTTTGATCGTCCCTTTTCTCCGATACATGCACACTCTGAAGACACATATTGTATGTATAGAATCTACATACAATATGTATGTATAAAATATATATATCACCCAACGCAAAGTGAAAGGTGAGACACGCGTGAGATCCTACGATTTATGCTTTACTGATGCCGCATTCTGCCATATTATAACACGCTGAACGAGCGATCTAGTTTGCAGTAGGAACCACATAATCTGTCACCCGATAATCCGTATCATTGGTAGCCGGTTTGTCGTTACTCTTATTTAGTCAGATATCGACCTCGAACATGTCTTGTTCGATCGGCTTTTTAACCCAACTTCCAAGATGTGCCTTTACGAAAGCCTCCTTCAACTGATGCTTGGCAAGCTGTCGCATAAGAAAAACGGTAAGAGAACAATGACGAACCACAGACTCGTGACCGCGCTCGGTCACATATATATCATCTAGACTGCGAATCTTCATGCAACAAATCTTTCCTGCTCTCTAAGACTATGTAAAAAAAGATAAATTCGCAGTCTAGTCATCACAAAGTGGTACTTACCGAGTAATTCTGCACTGAGGACTTCGCGTCGAGGTAGTGACGGCACTGATTCTGATCAGCGTCATCGATAGTGTCGAGTTTACCTAGCAGATTGTAAAACCGTCTGAACAATCCTTGCTTCGATATTCTGGATGGCTTGCCGAGCTCGTCTTTTCCCGTGGTGCAGTTTATCACCTCCGCGTCCGCCTGACCTAAGGGACGCATGAAATATTTACAGTGAGATTCTTAATTGGACCCACCTGCCGACCTCACGTACCGATAGTCCAATTTACACTGTAGTTAGGCGCTTTCCCTGGCTGCCTAACTTCCGAGGACGTAATGAGGCTCATTAGAGGCTTGTTAAGCCTGTACGGCGGCGGCAGACCCTGAATCGTGTTTTCGATACGTCCGCAGACCGCTCTGTACATGTGGCTTGGGTTCAATAGACTGCCTAAAACGATGCTGTGGAAGTAAATTGGCTCGATGAAGTGGCTTAGAAGTGCACCTTGCACACCAAGTACGTTCCATCGAGCTATTTTGTCCGAGCACGACATCGTCAGCAGTCTTTGGCCCTGGTGGTTCAAGCAAACGGTTTGTATTAGTGCTGTAAAACCGTCAATGTTTCCGCTTCCTATTACACCAAGTATCCCTGACTGCTCAGATATTCTTCTCAATAGATTGTGGATTTTATGCATTCATATCAAAGATCGGTGGGTGTAATTTCAAATAATAAAAAGACTTGGTTTCTATATCTTGCAATAAATACATACGATTTTTATTTTGCATAAAGATCCGCGGTCTACTTATCGAGAACCACCAAACGATCTGCTTTTGCTTATCGATTCAATCCTATCTAATCGAACTGTAGGTGTTAGATGCGTTGGTGTTGGTGACGATCGATCGTCGGCGACCAGCTGGGACGATCTGGCGATCGTCTGCTCGTCTCGCTGGTTGTTATTACGAGCCGACGATCGATTTGTTATTAACAACCGTTAAAGAATAAACATCATTTAAATAAGCCTCCTATAAATCGATTTATAAGCAAAATACAACCGCCGCTAATCCCTGATTAAATATACATCCGAACAATCAGAAATATTAGATGCAACTGGAAGATCGAACTTCATTTACAGCCCTAGTGCGTACACTTCGTGTACAGCTCGCATGTGCAGTCCTCGATTGAGTGCTTACCATAAGAACACCATCCCACGTCTGTATACCCTCGCTGCTTTTCACGGGTATCGTCCCCTCCCCGGACTCAATCTTGGTCCGCAATTGTCCTCTAGCTCTCCGATTAGGATGTTTGTCTACAGACTCGTTCTCCTCATGTGGAGAAAAGATTCTAGCGTCGCCGCACGGGGCGGTGTTGATGTATAAATGAAACTGGATGCCCTGTTTCAGTTTGAAACCCTTCTTTGCGGGTTCTAGGATGGACTCTATGATTCTCTCCTCTGTGTGAAGCTCCAGCTGCTTGTACAAGTACTCGCACAGACACCTCCGTGCTACAACCTCCGCGTGGCAGTCATTTAGAGCACCTCCGCTGACGCTCAAGTGCTCTCCGGATACGCATTTGGTACCTTTTCGTTTGAAAGAAGCGGGACAATGGTTTATGTAGCTAGGTCCTTCGTAAAGGTGCAAATACACTAGCAAGTAATTTGCAACATTTCTTGTTAACATTACCCTGTTTACTCCCCTTGCACCTGTGCCGTCCCGAGTCCCTTCAGACACGGATAATACATACTTCTGCAAGTTACTTTTGCAAGAAATGTCACAAGTAACTTGCCAGTGTATTCGCACTCTTACTTGCTAGTATATCGGCACCTTTAGACTGTGTTGTAGAAGAAGAATCTTACCAGTCGTCACGCAAATGAGCTCGGCGTCCGAGCCCTTGGTCTGTACGATGCCGGCCAAGACCTTGCGGCGAGCATGCTGCGGTTTGGACTGTATGAGTTCGCTGAACTTCTGATTTACCATTTTCCCGATTTTGTCGGCCAGCATCTGCGGTAGCTGCATCTGGTCTTGCCAGTGACCGCTGCTTGAGAAGTTCGGCAGAACGCGAACGGGAAGCGGTATGCAGAACGAGGAACTGTGGACATTCCTCAACTTGGCCAACGCTGCCTTGCTCGCCGCAGCTTTCGCCAGTTTTTTACTCGGCCCGGTGCCCTCGAAGATCTCACCGTCGATGGTCACCGATATCGTGAACTTCGCATAACTCTCCCCGTTGTCGGACACGCATTTGTAGACGACGCCTGGGTAGAGTTCGTTGATGAGCGCCACGGGTCCTTTCTCTAGAAACTTGTTTGGACTCTTCGGTTCCTGTGTCAATGTTTTAAAAGCATTTACTAAGTGATTGTCACGCTCCGTGACGTCGCTCGTGAAGTCAGGCTCCAGAGGCATGGAGGGCTGGCAGGTGTTGATCGCTTGGTGTACCTCCGGCGTATTCCTAAACTGAACAATGTTCCTCAGAGCCAGTTCTGCTGCAGCGTGCTTGGCCATCTTCTTGGTGCGTCCTTTCCCTTCGTAGGTCTGCCCATCTATCTGCACCGCGATTGTGAAAATGGGGGCATGCGTGGGGCCGGTCTGATCCACTACCTTGTATATGGCTCCGGTCTTTAACTCGTTTAAAGCACATACTGCGTTCTTGGGCTGTGGATTCTTGTGCCGTTTCTTTGGACTAATGGTACCTGGAAAAATAGGAAATATAAAAAATCAAGTTACACGATTTGAATTACATTTCCTTTAGCAACAAAAATCTAGGACTTGGAATACTTCTAAGGTGATCCGTGTTCAGTTCTTTTCTATCGGAAAGTACATGGTTCGTGTATACACATGCAGGGTAACTAAGGGTCGGTGTACAGGGTTGTAATGTATAGTGCAACCAGTCACTGACCTTCAGGTTCAGAGTCAGCGGGCCTCTTCAGTATGGGCCTTGAGATATTTGGTTGCTCCATCTGTGAATAGGGCATCGCGCTACGGTTAATAACGCTCGAGGGGGACTGGTATCCGTTCCATAAATAACAGCAATTAATGAAAAAGTGCTCACCCCCGTCATGTGTGACTCCTGCGACCGATCCGCCGGGAACGGTATCGCGTTCGTATCGATGATGGACGGGTTGTACTCTAAACAACAAGAGAGACACGAGGTTCGGAATGGGGGCCGCATAGAGGCAACTCGACGATGAATTAAAGAATACGCTGTGCGGATCTCATACTTGTCTCTGTGGTTCCCTTGTCATTGTTCAGCATCGCCAGGCCGTTCGACATTTCTCCTTTTTAGCTGGAGAACGGTGGAAAACCGCGGCCGAGGAATGTCCGTCCCGAAACACTGCACCGTTACATTGATTTTAATTATACTCGTGGGGCGATGCACGCAGCGCCACTGCCGTTTCCTCAGACTCCGACTCCGAGCGACATAACCTAATTCCGGGCGACGACGGCGGCTTCAGCGAACATCGTCGTCGACGAAACGGGAGAGGCGAGGAGAGACGAGAGAACACCGGGGGAACGACGAGAGAGCTGCCACAGCCGATTTCCGATCGGCCGAGAAATGAAAATACACACGATTCGATCGAACACGGAGTTTATTCGTTGATCAATCCAGCGTGCTGAACGCGGCGGAACCACTATCTGCGCAGAGAACCGCGCACGCGACAAGGAAAACTGTGGCGCGGCTACAGTCGATTTGAAAGCCTCTAGTCCAGCGGAAAGCGCTCTTCTCCGAGAATCGGGCTAACGATGCGCAAAAAGTTTCAGGTGCAACGGAGACGGAGACATACCGACGCCTTCATACATATATACCTCGTCTTGTTTTTATGCCTACAATCCTCCTCGGGGAACGCCAGAAATAGTTTCCCGCGGTTATCAACGGCTGCCGCGATACGTACCCCCACCCTTTCCCTCGGCCCTTTTCGCATTCTCCAGGGACGTTCTTGTCTCTTGGGCCTTGCCCGTTGAAAATAAACATTTCTGGCTTAAATTTCGGTAATTAGTGTGGTCAAATGAACATGGATCACCCCAAATAGAAGCTTCCCACATAGTCACGCAGTCAATATTATGAATATATACATATTTTAAACGAACATCAACTTTATATTTAAGGATATGCACCATCATTTTTGTAATATTAGAAAACTTTGGCAACTAATCACAGAATATTTACAAAATTGATAAGCAGAACACATTCTTCAGACTAATTATCAGACTGTGGATGTGTTATACATTTATAACATCTTTAATCTTCTAAAGTCTAAAGTTATAGTAAAATGGCATGGTAAACAGTGAGAAAAAATTCTATAAAACGTCTATATTCTTTAGAATATAAATAAGACAACTAACAAATCAATCAATAAATCCACATCTGTCTAAGGACCAAACCACTTTCACAAAATGTTTATAGGCAATGTTTGATTAACTTCCAGCAGTTTCCACCGTTACATGAACGGAAAAAATGTCTAAAATAGTCAGAAAGTATAAAAATGTCAAAGATACTTACTTTTTCTTGACGACTTCTTCTTAGAACGTTTCCTAGATTTCTGCGGCGCAATATCAGTCGATAAACAATTCACCGTAGCATCACTATGAAATTCCTTTCCAGGTGTACTGTAGTTGAACCTGGGGACGACGATTTGAACACCCTTGGTGACCAGAATTGCAGACAGAAGCCGACAAGCATTGCAGAGAAATCCGTTTTCAGGTGGCAACTGCACTTGTTTTGTTACACCATCTTTACCATACAATGTCACACACTTTCGACGCCCGTGAATGATACCTTGCGAAAAATTGCAACAATTGGATTGTTGCTTCTGCGACTTCGTTTTCATGATGAACAACGAGGAACACGTGATCGCACTCAATGGAGGAGTGTGGAGGACTGAGCCGTAGCCGTAGTTCTCTTTCTCTTCTCTGGTATCTGCGTGTGGTCTCTGTCTCACATTCCGTGAAGTGTTGTATCGCAGAGTCCAATATCTTCTTACAGTCAGCAATGAGTCACTGGTTTGCATTTATTATCTTCTTTATTCTACAGTCTACGTGCTCTTTTCAATAACACTCTATCTGATCCTGATGAACGTTACACGCTGATTTTTATGAATCTTTTCACATGTGTTCATTGACAGAGCCGGGCAACTTTTTCCCCGCTGTCGCTGCGTTGCCCCACCAGAGTTTGTGGGTTCTCCCACTCTTCACTTCTAACTGGTCTGTTGTATCGTTGCATCTCCAGAACCGAAGAGCTGGCGCTCTGGCGGCCTGCGGGCCGCACATTGTTTCTTTCATAAGTCCGAATGGTGGGAAACGCTGGTAGGCCTGAGAAGAGTGGAAAGAAGCGGCGTGCGGCCCGCGGGCCACCAGTTGCCCGGCTCTGATCTAAGAATTCAACCGTATTTCCTTTGTGTCTACTTATTACTTTGGGTCGCTAAAAATATTATTTTCTTTATAAAAGTTTTCACAGAAATACACGATAAAAATGTCCAAAGTATACCTGTATGCGTAATGTACAAGACCTGGCACATTCTACTTCTACATTACATTGCCAAGTTCCTACACGTATTTATACCAAAATGAAATTCGCAAAAACAGCGAACAAGCTGGCCATGTCAAAATCCTCATATTTTTGTTGTCTCCTTTGTTTGTCTTGATGCATGATTTGAGGCGTTATCATGCTGAAAAATGGAATTATCAGTCTCAATTTCTTCTGTAAATGGTATTAAGACCATCTCCAACAGCTCGAATTCATTATGATTAATTCGATAGATTAGTGTTTTTTTATTGGCTCTGAACGCAGCCCAAATCATTAATGTGCCACCACCGAAGTTACGACTCATTGCAACATTACTTCCTTTTCTTAAATCGTGCCAGTAGTATTTGTAACCATCTGGTCCAACCAAGTTAAACTTTTTCTCATCGGAGAAAATTATATTTCCCCATTCTTGTATCCTGGGCATATGTCTTTGTGCAAATTCGAGACGAGTTTTGTGTAATTCTTTGTGTGCTGGTTTCTGCAGCATTTTTGTCCATTTAAATCGCCCTGAACTTTTTAAAATTTGCTGCACACGCCTTGTTGTTGGAGAACAATTCTAAAATTTTATCACTCGTTTTATAGCATATAATCCTCCTGACGCTTGCCGTGCATCATGGAATTATCTTTAGTTTTGTGGTCCGATATTAGTTAATTTGTTACAAATGATTGAAAATGCAGTATCTATACTTCATATTACGTGATCTATATAAAACAGCTATGATCAAACGATGATTTTTCTTATGTACAAATACCGTTTGTGAAAGAGGATTAATTTTTCTGTTTTTCGTAATGTTTTATTATTTATGTTATTCGTATGATTTTTAACAAATATTGAAATACAATTGACATCACTTCAATCTACAATTATTTCGTAATACGCGCCTGTTTGAATTTTGTAAATATCATTCCTACTTTGTTTTTTATGAGCTTTTCCCCAAACCTTAGCAAATTCGTGCAATTGGCCCGGCATTCTTCGCATACGTACGATACCATCGGTCGACACTAAAAGGGTTAAACTCGATTTAATCCGCCAAAAAATTGCCGTTTTCTTTCTCCGTGGGTGAAAAAGCGTCCCACTTTCATCAGCGCCAGTGAACCGGAAGCTTCCTCGGCATAACACGCCACGCTTTCGCAATTTAGTGCATCTCGATTATCGGCGATAGCCCCTGACAGGATTATGATTAATGTCCGGTCTCGATAAGACCGCGTGGTCGGGAAATGCTGATTTTCTTAATCCGATGAGGGAGGAGGACAGCCTGCAACTTATCCGATCATCGGATAGCGCGATAAGCGATAGTACACACCGATGTCCGATTATTTCGAAATGGCTGCCTAAAACGCGAGGACTTCCGGTTTGCTTGAGGCCTGCCTCGTTATCGAATCGCCTTTGCATTTCGTGATTGATTGCGAAAAAACGACCAGCAGCCTCTTTTTTCTCGATAATCTCGACTTTTATGCGATCTGCACGGAACAACAAACCGGTTATCGAATTGATAAAGTCTCTGCTGGTTCGTTTCGAGTTTCCTCCAGTTCGCAGTTCCTTGTGGAAAAGGTTCATACGATCTTCAGGATTCTAGACGCGTGGTGCAACATGTTTGGATATCGTTTGTTACCGCTGTTCCTAATTGTCGTCCTAATTCCGCTGGTGAGGTTTTAGTTTTCGTCCTGTTGGGGTAGTTCGAAGTTTCACAATGGGGCTGCTTGTGTTCCAGGACTCCATCCGGGCCGACATCAGGAAAGACTGTCGAAAGGAGTCGAAGGTTTCCTGGGGTAATCTATCAGGCATTCGAAAGTTCGGTAGACGAGAGATTGCGAAAGCGCCGAATCTGATTTGGAAGTTCCAGGGAGAGTCTGGAAAGATTTCACTTTTCTCTGGGCTCGTAGAATTCTTCGAGAGAACAGTCTAGTTCAATCTATGGTCGTAAATTAACCATAGAAATGCCGAGGGAAGTTGCCAGAGCTCCATCTAACACGGGCTAACTAATTATCTTTTGTCGTAACGCGAGAAATGTTTCTTTTTGGGAATCTTATCTTTTACTTCAGGACCTTTTATTCGGAACTTTTTTATTTAAATGAACATAGGGTTGTCCATTTTATGTCTCATTTATGTATAGTAGCGTGGCATTCAAATAACCTCAGACCATGCAACTTCTCTGGACTTTACGATTTTTAAATTGTTATGAAACTCAATTCGAATGAAATTCCAGGTTTCAGAAACATTTCTCGTATCATCAGAGATGGAAAAGGCGATTAGGTGGCCTGTTTTATTGTTTTTCTGGTTTAGAATGTTTAAAACAATTGTTGACTATCATTTAACATTGAAGAAACATCGTTTTTGCTTTTTTAAGAGGGTCTGGCGTTTACTAATCGAGATTTGTGTTCTTTGAAAATGCAATCTTTATTCGACTGTAGGCTGTGGTTTCAACGTGACTGACTCGGTGACTCTCCCGAGAACTCTCCCGTCTAACCCATGCCGGAATCAAAGAGCTTATTGTCTCCGCAGCGATTTCACGGGGCCTTACTCTATACATATAAACAGGGATACGGGTATCGCGGCGACTACTTATTTATCCGATCCGCTTACACTTTGAACAAAATATTATTTCCCCCAGAAAGCGTCAAAAATCAATATCAATAAGATAAGTTGTTTAACTCTCAGCTACCAAGGCAAAGGATACAGAAATCTTGAACGTTTCGTTTGAAAATGTTTGTTGAAATGTTGCGCTTTGTTCCAGTCGCGTTGAGGAAACTAAAAGCCGGCGATTTCGAGCAGGAGGACCACAAACTGAAGTGCTACCTGAAGTGTTTCATGGTGAAGAACGGGATCATGAACAGCACCGCGGACATAGACGTGCAACGAGCGCTCAGACATATCCCGCGAAGCCTGCAGGCCTCCTCGAAACAATTGTTTAACAAATGCAAATCCTCTGGTGAGTGTATATAGCCGGAGTATCGTCCGAGCGAATGCGGATATACATACATACATTTTAACCGAGCCGTTTGTTTCCAGATAGAACCGAACCTTGCGACAAGGCCTTTCAGATTGCCAAATGTTATGTGAAATCTCATCCGGAGGTGAGTGCTGTCTTTCATTCCCGGAAACCGCTAGCTTCCCTTTTATCTACTCTCGCGTTACAGATTCTGCAGAGCGTCCCGTTCCTCTAGGGCTGGCAGTTCAGTACCAGAAGTGTCTTCCGTGTCCAGTTTTTTCGATTCTTGGGAAAACAGGATCACCAGCTGCTCTCGGTTAATCGTAATACAGAAATATTAATATTATTCTCTGTCATAAAAAACATTTCGTTTGTAGGAATCAAAGTATATTTGGTATAATTGTCGGAAATAGTGAGGAACTGTGTGAAATAAAATTTTACAATATATCAATACAAACACGAAAAGATCCTTCATTCTTTTTCCACTGATCAGTTCGAATGATAGAGGTTCGGATTAAACGCGCAAATAGAGTCCTTAATAGTTCTATCAACAATAGTGCAAAAAGTAATGGAACTGCTACGCAATTTCTTGAGAAATTTTTAGGTTTTTGAGTTTCGTAGTCTGCCGATGCAAATATCGAATTGCCCAATGTTTCTGCGGGAGAGATGTTTCATGGGCGACTTGCGGGGCTGTGTTCGGGCAACTTATGGTCTGGTGGGCGAGGATTAGGTTCGTTGTGGGTGTTTCGCAGACGGGACGGCTGTCGCGCGTGTCTCCGGCCGACTTCTGAATACGGTGGGGTCGTGTCTGTATTCACCGGCACGGAACTGGGTCACAGTTTCTGCCCATCGGGGTATTAAAACAATCTCTGCGCCGGAAAACAGGGTAGAGCGAGGAGGAACGGTGGCGGCGGGGAGGGGGAGAGGGTGCTGTTGGGACGGGGTTGTGCGCAAATAACACGAAGGCGAGAGAGCAGAACGCGTAGGAGAAAGTGCAAGGGTTGAGAAAGTGCAACTCTCCTCTCTCGCGTGCTGTTGCGAGAGAGGGGCACGACAATGAGGCAGAGAAGGCGGTGCTGATGAGCGGCGCATAAGTGGCAAAAGTACGGAAAAAAGCGTGGAGGCTAAATAAGGGAAGGGTGGCGAACGGCGGACGATAATGATGCGACACTCGCCGCGGCCCCTTGTCACTCTCCCGCGCGTTTCAACTTTTCTTGCCTTCCACCCAGAACACCTGCACTATTTCTGCGCAATCTGAATTTTTTCCACCTGCTCTACGCTGCGAGAAATTAGCCTTGGTAAAGCACCCGGATGCTAAACTCTTCGTGGACACGCACTGTGTAAGATACTGTGATGTACACACTCACCTCTATTAGATATTTGCACTATTATAATTTCGTGAGAAAATAAATTGTACAATAATCTGTCTGAGCATGTTTTAAAGCGTAAAGCTTCTACTATCAGAACCCGTCTCTAATTTTTTTTACGATTTTTGTACAGGGTGTATAAAAAGTAATGGTCATCCGTCGTAGGGGTGAAACTACACCTCTAGATCGGTAGACATTTGTAAAAGTAACTTGTAAAGTTGTTGAAAATTATTGTGAAAGATTGTTTTCACGTCAACACGTTATACATAAGAATATTAATCCTACATTATAAAATACTAATGTAAAGTATAGGGACTTACAAATTTTGCAGATTCTTCCACTCCTCCGTCGAATCCACAGCACACTGCACAAATACGTCTTAATAATCGTAAAGCACGAAACACCATACTTCTACACAATCACTAAACACTACACAACACACTTTCCGAAATCGTGACAGCGAACGAGAAGTTACTCCGATCACGATCAAGGTAAAACTGCGTTTGTCACCTCGATTTTTTTGTGAATGGTTAACGATGGATTTAGGTGGGGAAATGTAACGTTTGTTAATTGGACGCGGGTGTGTCAGAAGGTCTTCAGGTTGAGCAGTGGGAAATTGTCAAAGAAATTCCTTTTCTTGTTGTCTTCGGTCGTCAATGGTATGATTTATGAGTGTATGTCTGCGCGTCGCTTCGGTTGGTCCGTCGCACGTGTTGTCCATCTGTCGGGGTTGAAACTGTCAGGGCGCGGTGGTTGTAAAATAAACGGCCAGTTTGGAGCCGATCCGCGGATACCTTCTCAGGTACGTCGTCAGTAATCTTTGTACCCGCAGCAATAATATGAAGAAGCGTTTCACGACGATACAGATGATTCTCGAAAAATCAATATTTCCTTGATCAGGTTTGATCAAGTTTTTTTTACAAATGTTTACCGATCCAGAGGTGTAGATTCACCCGTAGGACAGAGGACCATTATTTTTTATACACCCTGTACAATATATTATCTCCGTCGACAATTTTATACATTCAAACCTTCCTACGAAGGTGGGAAAGTTTCTTTCTTGCGAGACTCCACTTGCCCAGTTCTTGGAGAAAGTAGAGGAACAAGTCGCGAGTTCAGAGACGTGGGTGGTTAAATTACGACGGGGACGGAAAGAATATTGTCTGGGCGATAAGGGAGAGGCATCACATCGTATATTATGAGGTAGACAGGTAGACTATCGTGATCGCTCGTATCTGCTTTACAAAACGTCGTTACTAAAGCGGCAGGTACCTACGAAGGGGACAGTTACGCCGGACCCGGTGATCTAGGGGGTGGATCTGCCCGCTAATCCCCGGCTCCAGGGTTAATCCGACGTCGCCGAATTTTCCGGCTCGGTGGACCAGCGGGGAAAGGAACGTTCTCGATTGACTGCCTCGTTGTCCTTTTATCTCGACGTCCCGGAGAAACTCGGACAAAAATATTGTTCGTCACTGGAACGAACTCTGCGACTCGTTTAACTCTTTCCTTCGATCTTAAATGGGTTACAAATTGTTGCGAGTTTAAAGAATCAAACTTTTTAGTATTGATTTTAGTATTCATTGCGGACATTTCTAGCTAAATTCTATCAAGATATTTAAACAATTGCGGAAGTTGTAGAGCTGAATGTAACTGGATCTACGGGAGAGGGTGAAGTGAAAAGTGAATTGGAGAAAATTTCTGTGTTAACGCACCATTTTTATCTTAAAAATAACTCACCAGTGTGTCTACATTCACCTGGAAAAAGAATCGGTCCACACATCAGACTGCATCAAAGCAATCCAACTGAAAAGGAACCATCGATTTCACCAATCATCGATTCACCCAACAGTCCTGCACCCCTCAGATTGGCGTTTGTCTGTATTTATTCGTATGATCCGGTTTTTTCCCGAGGTCCACCCACGCCGCAGTTCTGGCAGAGGCACTCGCCTACCATCCGTGAAATAATTTTCGAGGCTCTCCGCGAGTTTGAAGCGCTTCGGTAACCCTGCTCCACTCTGGGACCGTTCAAACATTGACGAAGACTCAGCCGGGGCAGCCTGCCGATTAAGCCCGATCAATATTTACAGAGCCGGGAAATAATCCTCGATTCTGCCGGAATCGGCGGTCCAATATTTGAAAGACTATGTATCGGAGGCCGACGCGAGGTTCCCGAGGCGACAGGCCATTGTCGGCTGGCTCTGGAGAAAGCTACCTCCGTCGAGCCATTCGGAAACGCTCCAGTTTTCGAGAACGCGACGCCCTGGCACAGTATTCGCGGCCGAGGGTGAAAGATTGACTCACACTATGTAGCTCAAGCTTCGCGGAGAACTGGAGAAATGTTGGAACGCCGAATAATAGCCTCCTAAATACGTGGTTTGCGTTGAAAAAAAGGGAGTTCTAATTATGAAACAAAGAAATTTTTAATTATTGTACCTGTGGTATAAATCTCATAGTGCAAGGAGTTCAGCATGCATAAATGTATACACCCCTAATGAGATTTCCGAAATAAAAACAAAATATCAATCGTGTATAAGAGGGAGGGCGTAGTAGGGGTAGAGAGAGAGAGAGAGAGAGGAGTTTGAGATCTCACCAGTGATACAAAGAAAAGAAACAGAGGTAAAGTAAGTCTGCAACAGTGCCGGTAATCGATGAAAGGCGGTCTGCGACGTGTCCTACTGACGGTCAAGAAAATCTCTCTGCCGTTTACATAACAGAGTAAAGTGGAAACGAGTTAGCGAGCTAATAAAAACGTGGTAAAAAGAGGGAGAATACAAAAATGGAAAAGAAGGTAGCGAAAGGAATTTGACGCGTGGAGAAGCAACTAGGCGGTCGCAAATCGGGTCTCGCAAATTCTGGATAGGAAAAAAAGGGGATTTATCGCGTTGGCTGGAGCAGGACACAGCATTCGGTCCCGCGGAATGCAACTTGGGGATGGTGGCGTTACCTGGCGCCTTTCCAACAATGTGTTCGCACTTTTTGCCCCCGCGATAAATTCGCGTGTCGATTTGGCCGCGGCCCGGTCGATCGCGAGGCAACTATGCGTCTGCGTGCATCTTACACGCGTGAGTGCACGTGTGATCCTGTCGATCACCAAAATCACACCCTTCTGATGCACAAACGCAGAAAGGTGATCAGCGAAACAGAAACAAAAACAGATTCCCAATTTTTCTGCTGGATTCAATGTTTCTAAATGATTTTCATTTTGCATTCTGTACAAGAAAATGCTTCGAGCACTTTTATATTGAAGTTTTTAGAGACCAGGATATTTATACTTGAAAAGAAAAAAAGTGAATTTGTCAAATCAATTTGTTTCTATTTCCTTTGCTGCTTTGATTCTGCCAATGATTAGAAATACATGCCTGTCTAGAGGCTCTAATGAATGCACCCCGTTGACGTCAGCTGAGAAATGAACTGGACCATCCCCGGAGCCAACCGAAACGTTTCCTGCAGATAGAATAGAGTCTTGTACTCGTGAACCCTCTTCGAATCTCGAACACTCTCGATAGCGTGGTTCTCAGCAGGGTGCCAAGTATCTAGGCCAGGTCCTTGAGCCATTGCTAGAGAAAGCGATCGGTTCGTGCTCGTGATAAATTAAAACAACCCTTGCGGGAGCAAGGGTGACCACCCTTGACCACATCCTTATAATAATTTGAAAGCTAAACAAACGCTCCCTTCATTTACATAGTCAAACTTTTTACCACATTTTTATTAACTCGCTTTCTTGTCTGTCTGTTTGTTTGTTTGTTTGTCTGTTCGGTACAAATTTTGCAATTGATTTTAAACTAACTTCCCGATGAGCTAGAGACTTGAAACTTTAAACATAGCTCAGAACTGGATGACAGTGCAATATTTTATCGGTTCTTCGATCGAACGTTCTAGATCTATTTAGTTCGTGTGAATTTTCGTACGTTGAAGTAAACGGGTTACCCTCGGTTCGTCGACAACCCATTTCACCGACACTGTTTTCATCGTCGATTTGATCGACAGTAAATTTCGTCGACACTATGTTTTCATCTACACGGTCAAATCGTCGACAAATGTCTTCATCGACACGGTTTGACCGACATTATAATTTCATCGATACGGTCAAATCGTCGATGAAAACAGTGTCGGTGAAATGGGTAATTGACGAACCGAGGGTAACCACCCGAGGTAAACGGTCTGAACGCCCGCTGTTCGTTCTCGCAACCGCAAACGTTTGTTTTCGATATGCCAAACTGAAACAAACCTGAAATTTACTACATGTCTCTGTTATCTATATAAATCAAAAATGTTTAAAATTTATTGAGAAATTTCACACACACGACTAAAACGCATAAAAAAATGTTTAATATACTACGTTTTTAAAACGGGCTAAAAACCCTATGCAGACTGTTTGTGATTGTGAATTTTTAATATCTATGAAAATACATGCAAGATTTAAAACGAAAAACGTGGGGCGCATGCAACAGATAATGGATGCATGAATAGTTTTTTTCTAACTTTGTAAACCAATGGCCATAAAAGGTGTTAGGTAGCGGCCAAGTTTGAATAATTTAGCCCTCCATGTAACTCTTTAAAAATTAAATAGCGTTCTTTTAAACTAATTTTTACAAACGCTTTTTTCAGTATTGCAAGAGGTATTTCTAAGCTAACGAACTTGGCCGTATTTTATTTGATCTCAACTTTTTACAGCCATAGGAACTTGCCTCCTGTTTACAGAATGTTTTTGTTGGGATTTCATCAATTATCAAGTAAAATTTCAAACTTTGATAATAATTCCTTTGAGTGTTTGTTATGGTAGATCTATGTACCAAATTTCAAGCTTGTAGGTCAATGGGAAGTATCGAAAAGGTTTTGATGTTCTGTCAGTCAATCGGTGGCAAATTTAGCGATTTTTGAGGTCCTATATCCCGGAAGCTACTAATGTTGGAAGATTAATGTTTTGTCAATATTGAAATATGATAGCATTTAACAAGTGTACGAAATTACATCTCTCCATCTGCCTCCAGTGCCGAGTTATAAGCCTCTAAAAACCGGTTAAGTTGGTTCGTGTAAGAGGAGGTAGTGCTAGAACTTGGATGGTGCACTACCGTGCACCTAGATTATAAACCTACGTGTTGTCGAGCATCTCATTTCGATCGAATTTTTATCAAACTTCCTTGGTCAATTTTAGCACGAAGGAGATCCGTGATTAAATAGCAAATTCTGTGCAATTTAACGACAAATGGTTTGCCACTTGTGCCAATCTGTTGACATTTCGCACATTGTCTAAGGTAGCCCGTCGTTCCCATAATCGCGCACTTTAGACCGGTCGTTCGTCGAAGTCGGTGGGTTGGTCGAAGGAGGTCCCGAAGGATGATTTTACGTTCACGAGGTTCTGCAGGTGTCTCCAGCACAGAAGCCGCGTCGAAGACCATCCGGGAAAATGAGGGGTGAAACGAAAATCCTCGGCATTGTGAGGGAAGTTTCTCAATCTCGCTGGACGCGACTCTGCCCCTTTATCACGCCGGTAATTAACTGGCTAACAATTTTTCTTGGCCGCGTCGCTTCATTTAAACTTTATTAATGAAGAGACCACGCCTCATTACGCCTCCGTGCCGCCCTTAACGATCAACGACCATCTAATCCCGACGAGATTACTGTGTTTACTGGGATTCCCTCTACGAAAATCCGCTAGTATCGCTCTGACCCCCTTTTCCACCTTCTGGCTATCGTTTTATCTACATGCTATACATCCTGGATAATACATATCCCGGCCTTCCGCGAGCGCTTAAACTAAACATACGGTGATACCGTGTTTACAACCGTCGTTATCAAAGTTCACTATTTTCGCAAGTCTAAAGTCTGCTAAAGTTGCGGCGATACACTGTTTACAGGCGGTCATGTTTTACGTTTCGAACGGCAATGGCAACTTCTATCGTAAACCAAGTCACCCCCAGTAATCTAAGAATTTCTCGTTTGGTATTGTTGTGTTAAAGAAGATTTCCAAGCTTTGTATTGTTGTACAGTAACAATAATAATTATCATAGAATCGTTCTCTTCTCCGTTACAAATAAATCATGGTGAAAAACACGAAGGAACAGTAGAGAAACATTTTTCGAACTGCATCGTGCAGCCTCCATGTACATCGTTTCCTCAACGTCTCGCAGCCAATATTTACGGAATTATCCGAACCGTTCCAGATGTGTGAACGATCCTGTACATAGCTCTCGGTTTCATCGGGTCTTACGGTCCGCACGTGCATCCGCGCCCCATATAATTCCGGTATGAACATTTTCGAACAGCTGCCACGACCGTCGTTCGAGTTAACCGGGTCACGAGGTTGATCCTGTATTTTCTTCGGAGTCGCCCGACTTTCGGCCAAAACCGAGGCGACGCGATTCCAACCTAGCACGGCGTGGCGCGGCGGGTCAGCAAGTTCGCGAAAATCCAAGGGATGCGAAACACTACGGCACATTATTCCTCCTTATCGGTGTACTTCTCCTTAACCTCGATACATTCTTCGGGGCCCTGAATTATTTATTTACTTACTCGTAAGCCGTGTTTTCTCCGTTCAGCTTGATCGGGGACTTTTAGCTTCGGCCGCTGGCGTACAGTTTGCACGTCGTTGTATTACCGTTGTCTCTGGATCTGAATCTTTGCGACGAATCCTTGTGATGTACTTAAGTAGAGCGAGCCGTAAACTGGACATTTAATTTTTATCGATGTCTGACGTTAACAGTTGTTCTTTGCTGCATTTGGCAACCCTTATATTGTCTCACTTTCGCACATCTACGACCGTCTCGATTTTTCTGCCTGACCGAGGGGGTGAAACGCGATCCACCCCCGTACACACGATTCGCACGGAGAACCTTCGGTGTCGCAGGAATTAGTGGCGCGCAAACGTTCTCCCTCGACATTTATTTATTTTCTCGTTTGGACAGCGCGCTCGGAAGGGTAGCCGCCGGGGGAAAAATACAGAATATTACATTAACGGGTGAAACGAACTGAAAAACGTTTCCAGCTCTGGTGGACAGCCTGATGAATCGGGTCCGAATGAAACGTGCCCGGGTAGGATTGTGACGATGAATCACGATCGAGGACATCTCCCCTATACTTTCCCTTCTTCTGTTCCGAGAGATCGCGGCAAGATGCGTGGGTGTCGATGGATGGATCCGCGAGTGTCCTCTATTTTTTCTTTTTATATTCGTTTAGGAAGATCGTCAGGAGGTTGGGGGTTTCGGTTCAATTTCCAGAGTGCATTAACAGAGGGAAAACCGGTGCAATAACCGGGTCTGGCGCAGTATAAATCTTCGTCCCACCTTCCATGCCGTTTTCACGCTGCTGCTGCACTTCCGCTGCTATTCAGTGAAATCAGAACCCCTCTCCGATTCCCTCTGTCCCCCAGCTGGTTCTGAATCCACCGAATTAATGTTCGTTTATCGGAATTCAAGCGGAGACACGGCTCTTCCGGTCGCGGTCGCGACGCTCGCAGAGCTATTTCGAACCTTTTCGATTTTGGACTCGATTGTTTCTCAGTAAGTATAGTTGTGGAAACTTTTTATACATGTTCTTCGTTTCACTGTTTCTCGCTGGTAAAATGTTTTTTAGAATAGTTTCTAGTTCAAAGGGTCTAGTTCAAAGAGAAGAACATGAGTGGAGCCAGCATAATAAACCAGACGGGAGAAATGCGAAAAGCGGGGCCCCGTCTGGCCCTCCAGCGAACCAGAAGTCAGTGGCGGATCTAACGGTAAGCGGACTAAGCGGCCGCGTAGGGCCCCGGGATTCTATAGGGCCCCGAATTTTAAATAAATTTATGAATTTTTAAATAGATTTATTTAATGTGTAACGGTATGAAAGTTTTCATTACTTTTCTTTTTTGTTAATAAGTTTATGAGAGTTTTCTTGCAAATTTTATTTCTAACTTTAATTTGAGGGCCCCGGAATTTTTACCGCTTAGGGCCTCCACTTGACTTGAGCCGCCACTGCCAGAAGTAGAGGGAGGAAAGGGCATAAGTCTTGGACGTGTGGTTTTTTTAGTCGGTACTGAGAAAACCGAAAGCCCGTTTCCCCAGAGTACTACACTCCTTCGAGGAGGGGGGGGGGGGGGGGGTGTACGCAAACGTATTTTCTCTGCACCTCCTTAAACTAAAAAAAAAGGCATGATCTTGTTTATGTTCTGGGGCTAAGGGAGCTTTCTCGCCAGCCTAAGTGAACATCAACAGCTTTACCATACCGTCGCGTCGCTGGATTCCATACGGTCTCGCGGGGTTCGTTAGCGGCCCTTAAAAAATCCACGTTTTTACGGGCGTACGAAAAGAGGCTACGAATACAACCGACAACAAAATATAAACAGTTCATCGGCAGCCAATTTCCCGGGCGTCAATATTTACCCGAAATATCGGGCCGTTGCAGCTACATGGATCGACCTGTACATCGAATCGAAAGTGTTGCCTATCGTAGCTTCGCATCATCGTTTTCGCGACGCTATTCGTGACACGGTCCACACCGATATTTACCGTATAGACGGGGTTAATTGATAATCCCTGCGATACACATCTTGTGCACTGTTGCAATAACAGCATCCTCTTGCTCGTCGGGATTTCAATCGGCCGACAATAATAATATTGACGGCAGTGGGGTACACGTTCTTATCGCGCTGACAAATGTGGAGCGAGTCAGAATAAACACTTTTTACAAGTCGGGGATGATCCTCTTTTTTTAACCGACTTCGGAAAAGGAGGAGGTTACTCAATTCGATCTGTATGTGCCTTTTTTTCTATGTATGTTCATCGATTACTCCGAGATGGATAGACGGATGGACCAATCAGGACGAAACCTTCTGCATTTTGTAGGGTGTCTCCCGATTGGTCCCTTGAAAACTTTTGCATTTTTTCATTCTTTGCGGTTTTTATTGCAAATAACCAATAAGACCGAAAAACCATCCTACGGTATTCTACAAATTCTGCTCGTTCCACTAAAAAGTGTGAAATAAAAAAATTAAACCGACTTTGAAAAAACGCAGCTAATAATTATAATTTACATTGGACGTATAAAAATTTGAATTTACTAAAGAGTCCAATATACAAGACAATTGTGCATTTCAAATGATGGGCTATTGAAGAACACAGAATTTGTATTTGTTTGATTTGCAGGTTTTCACACAAAAGAGAATATAGAGATGAAAGGAAAATGTAGCGAAAATGATCATCCTTCGGAAGTTCGAATAGAACCGCGCGAACATTCGACTCTCGTTTGCCGTGAAATCGACCAGAAGAAAGAACTGCCGGCTGCAGGAAACAAATGATCTGAGATCATTGGCCCCGTGTGTTTGCTCGTGTCGTCGGATCTGATCGATCGTGTTTCGGCAAGCCCTCGAAATTCCTGTATCCTCGACGTATCCTAAATTTTCTGAATTCTCTCCGAACCACCGACTCCAGAACCGGAAGTAATCATGTGCGACCATTGCTCGTAAGTCTCGATCAATAAATGTTTTCCTATCCGGTTCGAGAAACTTTTCATAAACTTTCTTGTTCTTCGTTAAAGAAAAGTGACCGGCCAGAAGGGGTATTCGGGCCAAGTGACGTGCAAATGCGAACAGTGAGTTTATTTTTGGTATCTCCATTTTCAAATGTAAAACCGGAAACGTAGATGATCCGAAGACCTTTCGGAAGCCACGTAGATAGGGCTTGAAATAATTCCGAAAATAGTTGTTTAAAACTGTCTTACAAAGCTTTTGATTGAAATGGTTATCAAGAACCTTTATTTTCGGAGACTGTTAGAATGAATTAAAATTTTCAGCTGTCAGTTTCGGCTATGGTTCCTATTTTATCCACAGAATCGATCGGCGGTATAAATTATAATTACTAAGTTTTCACCGGACAGCGTCAATCTAGATAAATTTATGCTATTGATTAACTGATATTCTGTGGTAATCATTTTACAACAAATCAAACACATCAAACCAGCGTTAATGTTTAAACGAGTCGAGCAGCATTTAACGCGTTAAAATGTATAATTAAGTTCATCATGTTGTATTTTATAACATGAAGTATTAATTGATACAGTGAAAAGAAAAGAATTTGAACTTCTAATGAATGTGAATGTGAGAAGCATATGGAGCTATTTTACTTCACCACTTCGTTAAAAATCAATAACACGAACAAAATGGCTTCTTCTCCGGAACAATGATTTCATAATAAACCATTTTGCTCTTACAGCGGCGAAAAGAAGAACGGCGATAAGGAAAAGGACTTCGGCGGATGCTGCTCCAAGAAGTATGATCTCTCTTGATTCCCAAGTATCCCGTTGAAATAACAGCTTCTTTACGCTTATCGTCCGATAAAATAACCATTCCATTGTTTCGCGTCATTAAAATCCTATTTGGCGAAAGGTTCGAACCGTGTCGAGTTTATCCGACACCTGTATGGCCGCCGGAAGTGCATTGCGATTATGGGTTAACTCCTTGCACTATCGATAATTGCATCTGCAGAATCTACTGCGTGCATTTCGTGTAAAGACTGTCTGGAGAAAGATGTAGTTAAAACGGTGGGATTAGGATTTGGTTTGCATGAATATTATGCTTGAAATTTATAACAATCGAGAATTTTTTGGCAAATGAAGGAAGTACAAAATGCTTGGTCGACGTAACGTTAATTTCTTTTTATATATACTCACGTGTGTTAACACATTGTTTACGGGCGGTTCTTTCATGAATCCACTCTGTAAAGCGGGCAATTTTTTCAGATTCGTGCTTACAGTCGCGAAACGATTAATAATATAATTATGACTTACCTACTACATGTCTCGCAACGGCTGGCGCATAATTTTTACTGTACAACGCGTTTTAACCGTCTCCCGCAAATAACGTGTTAATCGACTAGGTGGGTGGGACATACTACTCGATAAATATAAATATTTTTGTTGGAGAGAGAAATTCCTCTGCAAGCCAATTTTATGTGAAACAAAATGTAGATGTCGTAAAGATCGGTTGAAAGATGTAGCTAGGAAAACAGTAAAATAGCAATAAAGAAGCTCGGTAGTTCCGAGTAGATGGTGAAATAATTACGATCGGCCAGGGGATAGCGTCCCTTTTTCCACGGAGCTCCGAAGACAAACCATAAACGACCATGTATACGCCAACCAAGCATTGACACAGAGGCGGCTCGTTTCCTGCCCTAACGCGCGCAATTACCCCAGCAACAGTGAACTTAGGGGGTGGATCGGTGGTGCAAGGGGGTTAATCGAGTAACTCGACTGACTGTGCAGAGAGACAAAGACAGTGGGCGGATGTTGCGGTTCGAAGTGCTGTTCCGGGACGCAGGACGAAGGAGGTTGTTGCTCGGGAGGAGGTGCACCGAAGGAAACGAAAAATTGTTGCTCTCAGGGGAAGTAACTCCTCGAAATCATCCAGCTGCCGGCCTCGAAAGGGTAAAATGATCGTATAGAACGTACAGGGAAACTGCGAGCCACGGTGGCCATACGAGGTCGCGATCATTCCGAGCGAACGCTCCCCGGGAGAACTTACAAACAAGAACGCGATAACGTCGCGGGTCCGAAAATTCGGAATAAAAGTGGAAAGAAATATTTCCGACAATGCAACGCGAGCACAAAGGGACGCCGCCCCTTTGGATTGTCATGCCGTACAACGGGAACAATGATTCCTCCAGGAAGGAACCGTCCCTTTTGAACGGAAGACCTGAGTTTTGTCCCTTGCAAGGGTTCGAGGAGACAGGACGACGTCCTGTGGTCGATTATGCTTAAAAGTTGAACAGGTTTTGCTTGAAGTCGTATGCACAATTTGGATTTATTACGGGGAAGCATGATTTTCATTCCGGAGAAATTGTTTTACAGCAATTGAGTGGGAACCGAGTTTTTGCGAGTTTGATAAAATCGTTCTAAATATATAATTTCGAAAATTGTTCCTTTTTCTATATTAGAAAAGCTTTAAAAATTCTTCATTCTCCCATCTAGAGTTGTGCCTATCTCAAAATTAGTTTTGACGGTACAAGTGGTCGTATTTCAGGGGATGAAACCACCCCTAGAAAATTTTGTACTCGTTCCGAATAGCGTTTTTTTCCTGTTTTCGTGCAATTCTTAAGAAAAATCGACCACAGCGCGTCGTGAAGCGAAATTCCGCTATGACCACCGATGGGACATTTTAGCATGCAGATCGAATGGTCGTTTTGCAGGGCGAGAGAGACGGCCGGCGGCTGCTGCATGTCCGGCTGTTGCAAGGATAAAGAGAAACCGAAGGAATCGGAGCAGGCCCCGTCGAAATGCTGCGCCGATAGGAAATAAAACGTCTACGAGGGAACCCCGGAAACCCGTTCCCTCCCGATAAAAATTCAATATCTTGTCCGATCGATGTAATCCCCTTGCCCCAATAAAAAGAACCCTATCCCCCATCATCCTCAGAATCTCTGTTTCCTATTCTTTTTTCCATCGCGAATTGTATTTTCCATTCGGCCCCTTAAAAGAAACAGTTGATGTTCTTCGATCGTGCAGAAACTAGGCTGCCGGGTGCTGATTCGAATTTACTGCGTGAATGCATTCGCACAGCACTATACGGGATAAATAATATAAATGACCGTGGAGAAATTCGTGTAGATGTTCATTTTTTGACATATGTTCTAGTACATTCTATTCACAATTGAAAATACTGAATTGTAGTCAAATTATGGTAAAAAGTATACATTGTATTTCACCCAAAATATTTTGATCACGTTCTTATCCCTTTTCTTTTATCCATGTGATTACTTTTTGTTACATAATGTAGAAAATATTAGAAGCTAAAAAATACATTTAGTTTGAAGAATGAACATTCAATTTAATCTTTTCCGTAGTTATACATTCATTTAGATCCGTACACTACGTTCCTTCTTGGGTTTAGAATGTATAAAAATGTGAATCTTGATGGTGTGTAATGGTTCATTCATTGTTTTAATCAGAGAACAATTTATTTTCTTCAGGTAGAGTTGCGTTTCTCATATCTGTATGCATAAAATCATCGTGTATGCACTGAAGTAAGAAACATGAACTATCCGTTGTTAATGTCAACAACAGTCCACCATTAACTTCATAGATCAACTAACAAATCATTTGGACAACGTCAAAATTGCCGAGTACCATGTGTGACCACTGCAGGTAAGCTATAACTGTTGAAAAATGTATCGAACAGTACTTTAGTAAGTTGAAGAGTCCTTTATTAAAAAATTGTTAAATCACTGCAGATAGTAAAAGTATATACAACTCGGTTCCTATCGATTTACCTAAATTCTAAAAAAATAAAAAATATATTGGAGAAACCGACAAATCAAGCAGTATATAAAACAGCGAGCACAATAAATAAACTTCGAGGAACAACTTCGGGTTCATCAAAACCCTGTGCTGCCAAATACTCTCAGATTTTATGCTTCATTTGCACGGCTTACAATATTTTCTAAAAACCATCTTCGCAGCGAGAAATCTTCAAACTCATAAAACGCAAACTTGTTCCTTTCAGCACATACAAACCCTTGCTGGAACAGCAACCAGCAGTGCCCTACTACCCACCGACAGGACCACCAACAGTTCCGTTTCCAGCTGCCACGCCGTGAGTCTTTCTTTATCGCTTCGTTCGACATTGCAGGGGCTTGTTTCGGAATTCCGCGGAGCTGAGAGACTGGATAGCTCTCAGAGCGCGACTAAAACCATTCTCAGTGCGGGACTGAACCGCTTGGGTAACGAAAGCTTGCTCTGTTTACGACAGAGTCGGACCCGCCATTCACACCGGCTGCTGCAGTTGGGCGCGAGACTGTTGCGGCGGCGGTTGTTGCGCCGGGACGCGCTGCTGCGCGCCCCCCGAACCGGTGCCGGACCTGTCCCAGCTACAATCGCCGCTCGGTTACGGATGCGGGCCACCGCTGCCCAGTTACAATCAACCCGGGAGCGATTTCCCCTCGGCAATGAACGCTGGTAAGTGCCACGGATTTCCTAGCAACAAATTCACCTTGGTCCGATACGCTCGCGGACTTAACCGGAACCGGTCCTCGATAAACCCCACCCTAATTGGCCGTCAACCCTCGATACCATCCTGACCGTCTTAAATTCACGACGACATGCGCGGCCACCTCTTGATCTTGTTAGAGGGCTTTAGAAAGGATCTCTGGAGCACCAGGGATTGCTTAAGGGAAATTTACTACCCACCTCTATTGTCTGTTTTTATTGAATTTTGTATGCAGGGTAACATTAATCATGGTTCTGATTTTTTGTTGAAATTTCATTTTAAGGTTGCATTTTTATTGATGTATTAAGCAGTGAGGGAAAATTAAATTAATTTTCATAGGTGTACGAAAATCGTTTATTGTTTCCAGAGATTTGCAGACATGTTCAACAAAAGCCGTAAATTATTCAATTAAAAATTGTCTAAAACTTTTCTTCGACGTATCCACAAGCGGCCTTGTCTGTCGAAAATTCAGCCCCGCAATCTAATTTGAATTTTGTTAAGCGGCCATTATTTGCTTGTGGAATTTTCGGCTCTCTATTAAATTCCAGTGCCTCGTCGCGTACGATGGGATTAGACAATCGTGCGCCTTTCTCTGTGCTATGCCAGCCAGCAAAAAAGCTTTATAAAAGCGTTCAAAGTTTTATAGTAATTGTTAACGCGTCGACTATCACGCGTTAGTTATATGCGAGCGAATAAGGGTATAAATCAGGAATTTTGGGTAGTATTTATTTTTGCACTTCAATTCGTTTGCTAGTTTGGACTCTTTTGTGCATCTCACCTTAACCTTGCCTTCGGAAACTCGAACCTTAATCAAGAGAAAAATTAGTTTTTCAATTCCCTTCGCGGGCTGGTAGAACGAAGTTTCCCGGGGTAAGGGCTTGAAGATGGGATTGAATGGCCTTGGGAAACGAATTAATTCGCGTGAAAAGGACCGACGACGCATCGGTGTTAATCTAAACGAGGTTTTAAAGCAACCCGTTCAAGCACGTTATCCGTCGGTCTAACGAGATTACGCGAGTTATCGCGGTGTTAATTACGCGGGAAGTCGTTTGCGCGTTAAGGGTCCGGAATTGATTTACAATAAGCTGCGATATAATCCCCGCGAAACTGTCAAATCCAAAGGATCTGCAAAACGCTACAGACTATTTTTGGACTCGTTGTTCAACTTCTCTATTTTGCAGGATTCTCGCGCGAGAATGACATGAGGGTACCATGCGTCACTACAAAGAAGGAAGAACCAAACTTGCCTAAGTGTTTCGGTGGCGATTGCCAAGGTTCCGAGGACTGTGGGAGCGATGTAGTCTCGACCGTCTAATCGGCCGCGTAGGCGAGACCTAAAGGAGGTGTCCAGGGATGCGACGCAACGGGACCAGGCGACCGAAAGTGCACGGTCGCGTTTTCGTCGCGTCAACAGCTCCGAAATGGCCGAGTGACTCCCCTAAACTCTCGCCGGGGTGTGCAACGCCGATCGATCATCCGCTCCCCGGGAATCACGGAAGAGCTTCGCTCGATAATTCCTCCTTCCACGAATCCTCCTTCCACTTTCCTTCCTTCCTTCCTTCCTTTTCTCGCGTAATTTGCCGAACGATTAAAGCACCGTCGCCGCGGATCAACCGGCGAACATTCTTCGCCGATTGAAAAATGTTCGATCGCACACTGAAACCGCCGACACGTCCTCCGGGAGCGTCGCATACTTCCCGAGGCTCGCATCGTTTCGCGAGCGGAATCGCAAATTAATTTTCCTTCGAGCCAATCAGGCTGCATCCAGCTGTATTTCATATTTCTGCCCTGGTTGATTTTAATAAATTGAAAGTATGAAGAGTTGTGTTCGAACAATTTTTATATTACATGAAGATCCACACTCTAATAATCCACCAAATAAGTTTCTCAAAATTCACCGAGCTTTTCCCAGCACTTGGACACTTCATAGGACCCATGATACGAAAACTAAACCTTGTGTTGCACTCTGTGACAGTGCACTCATAAATCAGAAGCTTTAGCTAGCAGCCCATTCATGAACCGGTATTTTTACACGGTGTCTCTGTTCCCATAAGTTTCATGAACGTCCAGCGCTCCGTGGCTAAATCGTTTACTATCAAACTTATAGGGTAGGAAGCGGAGACGCATCTCCCGCGTCTCATTCGCTGTCAATATTCTTCGCTTTTATCGTCCGCGAGGGAATCGTCACCCGGCGAAATTGCCTCGAGCTAACGCCCACCCTCCGTACAAGCACTTTGCGGGGACCTTGTCTACACGCAATGCGCGGCCGTGGTTCGTTCCAAGCCCGTGTCTAACCAGCCGGGAAACGAAGACGAACGATTGCGGTTTAATTCCGAGCGTTTACCTGCCCCTTCAAGAGGACATAGCTTCGTGAAGATGAAGCGTAAGCGATCGGGAACGATGAATAATCGCTCGGCCGACGAGATGGTGTATTGTTCGTTTCACTGATTGGTTAATCGTGGATAGAACCCGGTCTACCAAAATCCTATTAGAAAAGAGCGATTCAATCACTGAAATTGCAAATTCCAATGAGATTTAATTTCTCTGTGATGCATCCGAGTGAACAGTATTTTTGTTTGCAATTAAAAATGAATTTTTACTGTGGCATTTTCGTCTACATATTGTTACAAACATTGCGAGAAATCTAAATGTATTCAGTCTTGTAATTTTTTATAAGTAATGTGCTCGATACTGTCAGTGTTAAACGTACCACAGTAAAAATGAATTTGGCTACCGGGGGAAATAATTGTGTCCGTACAGAGGCAGTGTCGGTGAAGTATTAATCAGGCCGGTCAGTATCGTCGCCGGCGCGATTAAGGGTTCCGTTGTCAGCGTCGAAGGGCGTTCCGATGAGGCGTTAACGAGGATCCGGATTCGATATCCCCGGATGCGTGCAATAAATTCCGTCAGGAAACTTCTAACGAGGCAAATAGCCGCGTAAGGGATCAAGCCGACGTAAAACTGTCGTAACGGGTATCGTAAAGCTGTGGGCGGATGATAATTGCGCCTCCAAGAAACGTTGCGACCGTGGGCGAAAAGGAAACGGCCGAACTTTCCCGTCTCGACTCCCTACATCTTTCTTTCTTCTTCTTCTTTTTATTGGCCGACGGAAAAACTGCGAGCACAACGGAGACGAGAAGGGTTCACGATAAACAACCGTCTCTCACCGGCCGGGTTAACGATGCTGGAATTAATTACCGAGTTTCGTTAACGTACCCAGTTACCCACGTCGTGGGACCGAACGACCTGATGATCATCAAATGTCGCCAACTTTGCCTCTGCTTTATAGACTTTAATGAATTTTTGAGGAGACCGACATTGTGATGTAATTTTTATACCCTATTAATTTAAATGACGTCGGGGGACTGAGTACCCTGATTCTAACGTGATTGATATTAAAGAAGTTGTTCAGAAGTTTTCCCAATGTACAGTGACTCCCACTAATATTCGGAGACTCTTAAAAACACCATAACTTTTTAAATATTGGACTATGCGATTTGAACTTTTTTGGGACGCTAGAGCAATTAGTTTACTACAGGATGTGAAAAGAAATTTTTTAAAAAATTGCATTGTGTCGGAATTGTAGAGAAAATACTAAAAGTTGCATTTTACAACTATTTTATGCGGGCGTATATTGAAATTTTAAAAAATACGTTTTGTAGGTCTGTGTCAATTATATGCACTGTGAAAGTTTCATAGAAATCGGTTGATGCGGGCAAGAACGACAGGCATTGAAAGATGTAAGAATCCTTAGAATTACCGCAGTTGGAGGCCGCAAATCGTGGAAAACTGCAATTTTTACCATCTTTAAACGTTTTTCAGAATATGTTTAATTGATACAGATCTACAAAACGTATTTTTTAAATTTTCAATATATGCCCACATAAAAAAGTTGTAAAATGCAACTTTTAGTATTTTTTCTACAATTCCGACAACTTGCAGTTTTTTCCAAAAATTTTTATCTCGTTGTGTAGCAAACCAATTGTTATAACTTCTCCAAAAATTTCAAGTCGTATATTCCAATATTAAAAAAGTTATAGAGTTTCCAAGAGTGTCCGAATATTAGTGGGAGTCACTGTATATAGGGTGTACATTTGAAAACTTTCCAGCCGAATATCTCGAGAAGTATCAAAGATATTAAAAAAGTGTAAAACCAAGGATTTCGAGGGGGAAAGATGGGGGCAGTATCAGTTTTTTATTTGGGTGGCGTTTTCAAGGTCATTTGGTTAACTTTGTTTTTTCAAATTGAAACCTACGGATAAAAAAATATCCTTCGAAAATTGCTGGTCTTTTTACGTACAATAAGATCCCACAATAAAAAAATATAGGTTTCCATTTGAAAAAACAAAGTTGACCTTCAAATGACCTTAAAAACGCCAACCAAATAAAAAACTGATATTGTCCCCCTCTTTCCCCCTCGAAATCCTTGGACACGTGTTTTACACTTTGTTAGTATCTTTCATACTTTTCGAGATATTCGGCTGGAAAGTTTTCAAATGAACACCCTGTATTGTATGCGTATAAACTATGTAATTTAAGCTACATCGCCCAAAGTAGTAGAACTCGCAAAATTTCTCAAAGTCATGAAGATTACTGAATATCAAAAGATCCTCTGGAGACGGGTTTTTGATCGTCTGACGATTGTAAGCACCGACCACAAGAACCCAGAAGCAGATATTGGAAAACAAAGTATATGGTACTATAATGTAATTGGTTCTTCGCCGAGTAACATTAATTTTCTGTTAGCCAGGTCGTTTTGTCCCATTCTGTGACGCCAGTTTACGCGATCCATTCATCAACGCGGCGAGAGTGTCTGGGCGGGTCGAAACTGGGCCGAACTGCTGTGGCGATCGTATACTTTGCGAAGACATACCCTAATTTGCCTGGGCTGCGATGTCGAGAAGCCTCGGACACAACCCTCTGTGTTACTGAAATGCGAATCTTGCGTTCCGTTATCCTTGTTTCGTGCCACCCCCGCAATATCCGGAGTTACTTTCCATCAAATTATACAGAAATAGGTCATCTTTGGGAATTTGTTGCTCGGATATGAAATGACGTAGAACTAGAAATATTTTATGCAATTTCTTAAATCTTTTTAGGCAAGATAAAAATAATATTGTGTGTCGATTGCAAGGAACAGGAGCTGCAAAGACACTTATTTCTTCTGTTAATGATTCGAGAACGAGTTACAAACAATAAATTAGAATAATATTCCCACTATTTCGCGTTTCACATGCAGTCTAGTTATAAGGGTCCACTATTTTAAAGGATACTGTTGCGTGAGGCGTCCTGCAGATAGCGATAGTGATTGATCAAAACGACGAATACGCAACAGTGTGTGCTCCACTGTATTCGGTTATTGGTTCTCGTTGTAAGCTCGTCTTTTCCAGGACTCGGAGAAGAGTTTTCCAGGGATAAGAGTGGATCCAATATTCGAAGACTCTGGATTTCGACGGGCGGATTCGAAAGTGGTTCGAAGCACCGATCAACCACCCCCAAAATCCTCGAAAAACGATGGGAAATATCTCGTCCCGGATTTCGATGGTCCCAAAAAGGCGAGTCGACGTACCCCAACGATCCGCGGTAATCTATTCGAAACTGTTAGAATAGCTCTGGTCCATAAAGGCGAGTATTTGCAACCAGCGATTAGAGAGAGAGAGAGAGACGCTGGGCTCGAGGCAATAAAGCGGAAGCGTTCACCTTTAATGAATCGGAAAGGAATTCCCGGCCAAGCAGACAACGAGTTCAACCCTATGGGGTGAAAACGACATTAGACAGAAGAATGAACGACTACTGGCTCCTCCTCCGTCGGGGAATTCTGCTTTGTCCCTGTTCGCCGGCCAGTTCTATTTAATCCCTTCTAGAAAACACGAAACCGGGCCGGAACCGGACTTTACCCGTAACCTAGAACCCGAATTCGGTTGTAGGTCGCGCTTGGAACAGTGGTACTTCGGTGTAAAATACGCGACTGCCATTGTGTCGATGGTCAGCTGAGCTATATTCTCGTTTCGTGTCGCCGAGTTTCGAAATTGGTGCTGTATTACGCGATTAGGAGTTTGTGTCTGGTATTTTTTGGAATTTGCTTTTATTTTTGGGATCGTCGTATATCCCGATTTTCACTCGCAATTTACATACACAATTTTGTAGTAGAGCATTATTGCTTGGTAGGACATTTTTATGGTTGAGTTATCAATCACCAAGTATCTTGAGCCCTACTTGTATCGTTGTGGTAATTCTGTCAATGGCTTTTGACAGGGTTGGTAAAACATGAGAGACAATCTTATGAACACTGAGAACAATCCTCTTTTGAAGTATTCTGCTAGGCCGGATCTAAATGTTAGATAGAAAGCTGAAAGTCGAAATTACATTTCTTGGTGCACCGAAGGTAAAACCACTATGGGATTACAGTGAGTAAGAATACTAGCGAATACCACCCTTATAACTCCTTCTCCATTAGTCTCGGAACGTCTTTGAAAGATTTCTCTTGGAAAACAAAGAAGAAGAGCTAAGGGGCAGAGAAAATCCCACGAAACACTGACAGAAGCCCCTGCTTATTTGCCCAGTGTTTTGTGGCACTGGAACAGACTTGAAAGTCAAGACAAGAAGTCTGCTATTCTATAAACATACAATTTCTTGATGTTCGATCAAGAATCATCGGAGCAAACCCAACAAAAAGTAACGCCAAAATCACTGATCCTGAAGATCCTTAGGCATCGAAGGTAGAATCACCGCGAGCTTGGGAACATCTCCGAAAGATCTTTCGAAGCGACGGGTAAAAAGATACAGTTCTAGCAGCGTAGAAGAGGCATCCAGCCCGCGGCAAAGAGGCGGCTCGGCGCGTCAGAAAAAGAGCAAACAATCGCGGAAGGTGTGCAAGCTTTGGCGGCTCGGGCAAACAGCGTATCGCTTGCACAGAATTGGCAGCCGTAGGTGCGTGTGGACGTCGGCAGGGCGTCTCGACGCGAGGCGACGCGAGGCGAGGGTGCCGTTGAATGGGGAGCGCACGCGCCACGGGTAACAGAGGTTTGGGGCCACGCGGCGGCACCAGTCGCTCCTCTCAAACCGCGAAACACGTCCCGGCGTCCTCGAGGACCAGAATCGCGAGACTCGCAGATCTTTCTCTCTCTTTTTTTCTCTCCTTTTCTCTCACGCTCCCTTTTTCTCTATCCCGGCGTCGAAACAACCCGAATCGCCGTGGATCGCGTGTGCAAACCGGAAATCGGTAAATCAGCCCCAACAACCTCTAAGCCTTCACCAACAGTTCCCCGTCAATCCAATTTGCAAGAAACTGCAATAGGATCTTTCTCCAGCCAACAAAGTGACATTCCCGACGAGATCCGGCGAGATTATGCGAACGACCTTGAAGCTGCAACCGGAAGCGTGCACCGGACTCGCGTGTTCTTGGTGTCTTGTATTTGAATAGATTTTCTTTGGCATCGTCCTCTTAACACTCTGACATCGGGACACGTATAAATATATTTTTTTTCAATGTCTCTACGTAACATCATGTTACTTAATTTTGCGCCAGCGTTTTCATTCGGCCAGTATAAATACCCGGCGTTAAAGTGTTAACATTCACCTTAGTAAATCTTGAAGCATCTGCGTCTTTGAAGTGACTGCCGGTGGAATTAAGGAAGTTGACCTTCGAGAAGGAACTCGGCGAAGGTGGTGTTCCCTCCAGTGTCGCTATGTCGAGGGATCTCCGGGATTATCTAGAAGGATTAACTGTTGGTACCCCGAGATCTGCTGGTTCGTTGTGGAAAGTTTGTCCTTGAATCACAGGGCCGAGATGTCAGGGGGCAGTTAGTGTGTCGTCGATAATCGCGGCTAAATCGATGGACCCGCGATTAGGATAGTTAGAGCGGAGAACGCGCGCGTCCTTCGAAGAGGAAGACGACGCGGGATTAAACGCGGGTGAAGGGGGCTGGGGTACTGCGGGTAGGCGGGTAGATTTGGTGATTGAGGATTGGTGGTTGGTGACGCGAGTGATGGATACGGGACTGGTAATTAGTTGAGCGGTGGAAGGGGAATAAGATTTTTGGGGTCTTGGGTGTTGATGGTTTATCTCTAAATTCGGTAGCTGTCTCGTTTACTTTAACTTCCAAGGCGCAATCTCAAAGACATCATTTCCACAGTTTTAGCTGTTAATCTCTACTAATCTTCTCTAATACCATACTAACCTCGTTTGAAAGCACCTCTACGATGTCGCCAAACATCACAGGGCCGGCTACGTGATTTCTCTAGAGGACGCACTCTAAACCTGTTAGCTGGCTGAGCATCCTTCTAATTCAAAGGTGCAAACTCCAACACTCCAACCCACAGTTTCAGCTGTTGATCTCTAATAATCTCCCCTGCTACCACGCTAAACCCAAAGCTTCTGCATGATGTCTCTAAACACAACTAGGTCTTTCCACTAACAACTTAGAGGCTGTGTTGCTTGGAGTTCGACTTCGCGGCGCAGAACGTTCCACCGCTTTAATCCGGGATCTCGCGAGGTCTGGCGCCGTCGATCCTAGGGCTCTCGATCAATTAAAAGTTTTTCGCGGAATCCCGCTCACCTCCGCTCGTTACGGTTCCCGCAGCCGAGACGCGGCGAGCCGAGGATTTGTCCCCGGGGGAAACCGATAAATGGATTGAACGCTCTTCCGGCGGAGCTCCTTTCGAAAGGTAAACGCCGGCTCGACTCGAACGCCAGTCCCTTTTGCTACCGTCCAATTAGCTCCTCGATCCAGGCCCCGCGAACGTGATCGATCGATCCCGATCGCCCTCTGGAGACCAGAAACTACTTGGCTCTGGCTCCTTTTCGACTCAAGACCCGCTCCTTTCCCCTTCTGAACGGTAAACACAACCCTGCACCGGGTTCTGAAACACATTTACCCTGAGAAATTACTCGGTGGCCGATTCGCCAAACAATTTCTACATCTGTTTCTCCTAGAATTTAATGCACACTTCCTTAAAATCATTACCATGGAACAATTAGCCGAATCTCGTCGGGCGACGCTTGCATCTCTCCACCAACCTCCCAAAAACCTCTCTTACTGTCTCAACACCTATCGATCTTTTTAATTGAAACCACATTTCCCATCGCGTCCCACGAGAAGACAGTGTTCCATAACATTGAACGCTCTTCGTTCTAAGGGGACAGGCGCCAAGGGGCCCACCGAAGGAACGGGCCCCATGGGGTAGCGGATCGGGAACTGTGGGGTATCATCAAGAACAGTGTCACTATTGCCATCAACCTGGACATCGATCCTGTACACGTTTCATCCAAGGACCTCGAGTTTCCGTCAAAAGAGGCCAAGGGACCGTTTTGGATGAGTGGTGTCGCGTGGTTCCGATCGTATTCGTACCGCTTTGAATCGGTTCGCACCGGATTACCGATCCTGGAGGATCTCGCGTGTTGATCGAAGATCGCCTCTGCAGTGCTCGCGACCGTCGTCTATCTCTGTGCTTTAAGTAAACACGATTCCGAATTGCAACGCGAACCCGCGGCGGCGCAGCGATTAGTCCGCCGCTGGATTATTTTCCGGTTTAATTGTGCGTCCTTAATTGAACCCTGCGGAACGATAAATCCTGAGGACCAGCTGAACGCAGGATCCACGGACCTCTCAGGTAACGTTTAAACGAGATCCTCCTGCTTTATTGTCCTTTTTCCTCCTGGTTTTTTCATTGTGCCTTTAAGCGTCCCATCCGAGATTCACTTTAGCTGCGCGATGAGGTACAGAGGGTGTCTTTTATGGAAAATGATGCAGACCGTTTGATCTAGAATCTTTCGTTGATGGTCGTCTTGAAATTTTCAGGCGCTAAATGGGTTTCCTGAGTTCTAGGTACTATCGGAAATGTTACAGCTTGTTTGATCTTGAATCTAGATTTAACTGGTTATTATAATACTCTGTTAATTTCTCACTACTTTCTCTACTATCCTCTCACTGTGAACGATGTCCACAGGTTTCGGAGTGTTACCACATTCGCGGCACGTTCGGTTGGTTCGTGATCGCGTATCGTTTCGCCTCGCGTGATTATGACCGGTTAGGGGATCATGCGAATGGTAGAAGGGTGGGCCTCGCACCGTCGCGTGTCGTTCACCCCGTCGACTGTCACGGGGCGAGAGATCGTTCGTTTCGATAAGTCGCATTCCTTTCTATTAGCGAGGGACTTTTTCTTCCTCGTAGAACAGCGACCGGGAATATATCAGGAAATTGGGCTGCGAGAGTTGATTAATTCTGCGGGTTTATTGGGGAATTCGGGAGCGAAAGTTTGGTCATTTTGTTCGCTCGTGTTTGACCGTGAATTAGAACGTAAATCTAGCTTTATTGGTTGTTTGCAGTTTGTCGCGAATTTGAACCCAGATCTGCTGGTAACGATCGTTTCGTTTATTATCGCGAATTGGTGCTTAAATCCGCCCGAATCGTTGGTTTGCATTCAAACGATTAGGATGCGGAAGATATTAGTATTATTTGATTATGTATTATTGTGGAGTGTGTTTGCGACAGCTAATGCAATTTGTTTGAGTTTATATATTTAACTATAAACAGGTATGTGCGTAGATGAAAATCTCATAACTGAAAGCATATAAATCCAGTAACATTGCTCGTCCGTGTTCGACTATGAATAAGAACATAAATCCCTCGGTACAAGTTTGTATTTCGCCCCCTCCCCCACCCCACCCCGTAAGAAAAGTAAATTTATGTTATAATCTGCTGCAATTACGGGTTCTTGTTTTATTGCGCAAGAGCTCCCTGGTCGAATGTTTCTGTCTCACAGATGATAGATGCATACATAGAACTTACACGTAACTACGAGGAGCTCATGCATCGTTAATTAACGTTTATCTGAAAATTATCCCTTCAAGTAATAGCGACTGTAGTTGGAGTCCGCGAGTCACCGGATACTCTCGACCGTCTCTAAGAGAACGGAAATTCTGATGAAGAGAGAGGTAGAATTTATCTGAAACGATCTTGTTACCTTGTTTCGTGGCTGTGGATGTAGAGTCACTTGGGATATCCGTATACAAACGCACAATGTTTAGTCGTCGTTTATAACTCACCGTGCTCGCTGTCGCAGAAGAAGAAATATTACACAGGGATTATTTTCTGACGTTTACTCTAGTATTTTTCTTCGGTTTGTATTATTAGTAATAACTTATTACTGTCATCGTCGACTTTACTACTCGGTAATTGGTGTCAGGCGTTCTAATTATACCGTACTGCAGAATTCTGTAATTATGCCAATTTTAACAGTGTGCAACATGAAACTTCAGGAACGTAGTCCTACTCTTCTTTAAACCCATCGATTTATATATGAACTGTTATAACTAGACTGCGGATCTTCATGCAAAATAAAAATTGTTTACATCAATTACAAAGACCAGGAGCCCAATAGAAGTGATATCCTTTTTTCTATAATTTTAATAAGCTAGGCATAATCAATTTATTGTTCTGAAATGAGCTGTTATTTTTGAAAGTGATATAAGTCCATTTTTTCATACATCGAGACATTTAAGGGTTTGCGTTTGAATTAATTTAAAAATATTGGCAAACGTTAATCAATTCGTGTGATGTTTGTAACACTATAAACCTGTTAAATTTTATTATGCAATTATAATGATTAAAATTGTTAAAGAAAATAAACGATTTTTTAGCTCAAAATGGATTTATAGCACTTTCAATAATAGCATATTATAAGAAATAAAAACAAGAGGAAATTTAAGGCCATATTTTTATAGACATTGGCTTTATGAAATGAATTTTTAATGTAAAAAATAATAATTAAAATAAAGACATGTAAATACACGAATAATCTAGGGTATTAAGAATTAATTTCAGTTATATTAAAAAAGAAGTAATAAGATAACTAAAAATAAAAAAAAACGATTATATTTAAATAAAACACAACCAAACAGTAGGACTTGCGAAAGAATACTAAAGAAAATCAGTGAAATTACTTCTCACCACATCATCATGGCAATATGTAATACCGTTATCTTGTTTACGATGTTGTTTTTAAGGCACTAACTAATATCTGTTAAAGAGCAGTGCACACTGCAGTCGTAATCATCAATAATAATTGCAATTAGAAAGTTGTTTTAACCATGATTATTAAAAATGGACATATTCCATTTTCAAAAAAAATATTTTTGCGATAACATTTTATAGCTAAAATTCTTTTAATTACTTTATCAAGGAATCGTGCTCCATTGAATGTATGATTATAAATATAAAAAGATATAAAATCTATGTTACTAAAATTACCATTAACTCATTTTTTACCAAAAGTGGACTTATACCACTTTTAAAAAAAACGGTTCAAAGGCTTTTAATTAATCAACCGTGTCAAATTGCACCTACTCATTTTTGTCATAAATGCATAAAATCCGCAGTCTAGTTATAACTTTATGTTATTATTTCTCATCATAATGTCAATGCTAACCTTAAGCCGTTTTACAAATTACGTTAAAGTAAATTATTGCAAAACAAGCAAACAAGATTCCCGGCAAATAATTGATTCTTCGCGAGCATGGATCTGCGAGTCCTCGGAGCGACGAAATAATTTCCCGAGGAAAATATGCGAGTTAATCGGATTCTTCGGGTTGCACCGGTTGGTTTTGTGAACGAAAACGAAAAGGAAAACGAAAGGCAATCGGGGATAGAAAGGGGAGTCGTCGATCTGAAAGGGGGTGGTTTTTGCGGCTCATACCGCGGAGTGCTCCATGGGGAATGGTTCGATAACGAAGCATCGGGGAGAAACGTTTTCGTCGTTCGGCGCGAGAGGATCAGGCTAATATCGCCGGGAGAGAAGGGACAATCGGGTTAAGAGTGTCTTAAGTGTCGACGATCGATGAGACCCACCGCAAAAATTCTCAGGAACGAATTTGGGCGAATCTACCACGTAACCAGCGGCGAGCAATCCTAAACGAGCACTGGCCTCCACGGATTATATTATTTGTGCCAGGATATGTCGGACCAACCTAACTTTCTCCACGAAGATAACAAAGTATTATTTGCTCGCAGATGGGACCGTGCTTCGCACTTCCTGACGAGACTTTTGGCCCAGTGGAAAGTCCAGTTGGACTCGCCAACACCATCTCCGCACTTTCAGTTGCAATTTTCGTGTTCCATTGAAGGCAGTGATCTAATCGCGGGAATGCTTGCGAGAGTTATTTAGGAGATATTTTTGCCGACTGGGTTGTTGATTTTAAAACGAAGAAATGTTTCATATTTGTTGCAGGGACTCTGTTGTAGTCGGGAAACATATATGTATGTTGAAATTTTATCCCGCTATTATCAAAGAAAATAAATATTGAAATTTCAGCCTGCTATCAGAGAAAATCAATATTAAAATTTCAATATGTTAGTATGGAAGAAAATAAATATTGGAATTTTTTAGACATTAAAATATTATATTCTGTTGTAATTTTCATTCTCATGTATACAGGGTGTCCCACAAACACATTTCACGATTTTTCATGTACTTGCTTAGGTAATCTGACAAAAAAATATTTTCAACAATAGTTGATCAGTCTTCGGTTGGCTATACATTGCAATAAAAAAAGTTCGAAAATTTTCTTTTTAATTATTGCCAAGGCCTCCTTCATTTTTTAAAATGGTATTTCAAGGTCATCGTGAAGGTCATGGTATACTAGGTCGATGAATTCGTCTTGATACGGGCTATACATAATACTGTTAAGTCAAAAATACAAAGATCCATTAAAAAAATTGTAGGTGTCCTTGACGATACTAAAAAAAAATAAAAATTTCGAACTTGTTTTTATTGCAATGTATAGCTAATCGAAGACTGATCAACTATTGTTGAAAATATTTTTTTGTCAGATTATCGAAAGTACTTGAAAAATCATGAAAAGTGTTATGTGGGACGCCCTGTATATCTGTTATAGTCCAAAGTAGATAAGTATTGGATTTTTTTAACTTTTTTATTAAGCCATGGTTTGGAAAATCAAGAATTCCGTAAGTCTGTAAAATACACAGATTATTATTGACAAAAAAAATAATGAAGGTTTTGTTCGCTGGTTTTGCACGCGGCTTAAGATTCAAATATTGTAAGGACCGATGTATGAATTAATGTAATTACACAGATGTATTAAGATTTCTCACTGTGAGTTTCTCTACAGGATGACAATCAATAATTTCTGATGTTACTACTTTGATTATATGGTACACAAGGATTAAGGTAGATTTGCACCAGTAAGTTATTAATGGGACTCGGCAGGCGAAAATTAGTGGTTTCCATCAGGTTTCTAGCCACGGAGGAGTCTCCCTGGGTTAGTTAAATTTTCAGGGCATCTATAATGAGATTAGATCATTAGGTTACAGACGTTAGAGCATGCTAGCCTATTTCCGGTGGTTCTTCTGTCCTTTGATTATCATTTTCACTCATTATTATTCAATTTAATCTTCTTAAAAAGGTTTTGAAAGTCTCTTGGGAGTATTTGGTGACCTACTAAAGACCTTTGGACCCTTTGGACCCTTTGGAGCACGTTAGAGGTCTGTGAAGGATGTTAAAAGTCCCTTGGAGATTCTTAAATGACTTTTACGACTTCTGGGAATCTCTGGGGGATTGTGCGGCCCTTGAGGAGCTCCCGAGGGCTTACTGGAGGCTTGAGGAACATCTGGAGGATCCTGAAGAACACTGTATATTCTTGAAAACCTTTCAAAGGTTTTGGAGACCTTTGAAGGATCTTAGAAATCCCCTGGATGCTTCTAACAGATTTTTATGATTTTTAAAGATCTCCAGAGAATTATGCGGATCTCAGAAAGCTCCTGATGGATTCTGGAGGCTCTAAACAATCTCTGGAGGATCAGAGAGATTTTTGGATATTTTGAAATACCTTAAAATTTTTGGAGACCTTTAAGGGAACTTCTCAAGGTTTCTCGAAAATCATCAGGTCCTCCAGAAGATTATCAGGACCTCCAGAAACTCGTGAAACTACCTTAAAGCAATTTAAAGGACTTTAAATTCCCTCGAATACTTCTGTGGAATGTCAGGGATCTCCTCGGATTTTGCAGCCCTTTGAAACACTTCAGAGGTCTTAAAGGAACGCTCAAGAGCCCTTGAAGAACCTTAAATCCCACAGTATCAGTCGTTCTGCTACCAGACAGACAAATTCTCAATTACATTGTGTATTTTCCAACGAAAGTAAATTAGCATCCCTTAGCTTTAGTAGTATGCAGTTCAGGGAAATTTTTCTTGACACCGAGCGCTGGCGAGATTAGGCCAGTTTCTATACTCCGCCCTGCCACGGATTCGACAATTACAGGCCACGTTCGACAACCGATAAAGCGCCGCGCGTAAAAGCCCCACTCGCGCGTTTACAACGGCGCGGCGGCGATATTCTGGCAACAGGGGATTGAAATTTCGCCCGTGGGAAATTTATGGTACTTGGACGGGGAGTTTCTTGGACTATTAATAATTTCCTGCCGGATTTCGAGGCGTTCTACGAAGAATATTATAGCGAGCCCGCGTTGACGGGCTTTATGCTCGGCGGAGACTGCTTCAAGTATAAATAACTACTCGAACCTGGCCGTGCTCGTCGAAACTATCGATTATTACTACGCCAGCGCGAGTCTCTTGGAAAAAGTTCACTTTCTTCGAGTATTAATAGCGGCCCGGGCTCAATCATCGATGCCAGTGCTTAAGGGCGGATTTTCATTTACATACTCCGAAAAATCGATCCCTTTTTCAGTTTGATCAATACCATCATCCACAGGGACTTTATTCCTACATAAATGCAACTGGAAAAATTTGAGTAACGCGATCCAAGCATGTTAAAAACGTATGCAAAGTTTCAAGTAAATCCGATTTGTCACTTCTTACTAAAAAATTCAGAATGATCACCTTTCAGGACCGAGATGAAAATTCTCACTTTAGCAGTCTTTCCGTATCAATGTATCTAAGAATTCCGGGAGATCGACAGTTTCCAGGACGAAGAGAACGAACCACTCTCTTCGGCAGTCTCTCGGTGTCAATGTCGCTCCCGCTCGATTGCCGCTAATTAGCGATAATCGGCGTTAACAAACGACGCCTGGTTGCAGACCGGATCGTGCGCCGTCTCGACGAGAGATTTATCTTTCCGTCGACTTTCCTATTCGTTCCACCGGGGAATATATTCCGTTCTTGGAACCAATTTTCGTCCCGTCCCGGGCCACCAGGTTCCAACACTGCGCAGAGAATATTCCGAACCATCAATTCATCTTGGATACGTACAAATGATTTGTAGAGGCTACCGTAGACTACCCGTCGTGCTCGGAGGTACACTGGCAATTAACGAAATCGCGCGATTCATTTCGCTATGGGATCATAAGAGTGCATCCTATGATTTATAACCACGGCAATGCCAATCGCTTCCAACAGATCCGTCTGGTTATTCACGATTTTAAGAAACTCGTTGCAGAGAAAAATTCATCCTTTGCATTCACCGCGGACAACCTGATCGATTGATGCCCGATTCGCGTTGGGAAGATGGAATGCTGTTCTTGGCGAAGAAAGACGGGTGGCAAGCTCGTAAACTTGTCTACGGTCAACAGTCCACAATTTACAGTTCGTTGGGGAACCGTTTTTCTCCAGCATCTTGCTCGATTAATGAATTTATTATTGCTTTGAAGGCCGCTTCAACGAATCCGGTGAATGAAAAATAAAATGATGTTCCATTGAATTATGTGTTTTACTATTTTGTAGGGATCTGATGTTTAAAGATCTTTATAGGGAAAACTTGCATGCAAAGATTGCTCACAAAAATTCGCAGTCTGTTCCGACGGACTATGATTGAGTGATATTGGTAGGGCCGCGCTAAGAAAACAAAATAAATTTCCAATTAAAATGAGTCGATGCACAATCGAAGAATTAATTGGCCATTTATCAGGTCGGTGCACACGCGACCCGATTATGCATCGTAGTCACGAACATCATCTCGAACGAGCCTCGAGTTTCCACCGGAGGAAACCGCAGCCACTTGTTCGCCATTTTTGTTTTGCTGCGCGGAACTTCCTCGGATAAAATATGTCCACAATAAACAGGGCCAGATATCCGGCGGCGTTTTCGAACCGCGGAGCGCGCGCGTACATTCCGCGTACCCTTTTTTATCGGTGATCGTATTTCATTGTTCCGCGAGTATTTCACTTGTATTTCCAAACATCGATTCCACTCGAAATTCCCTTGAAATGAAACGGGACGAGATTCTTGAGCAAACATATCTTCTATAAGCAATTCCGCAAAGCACGCTATACGTTTGTAAAGGATGTCTATTTGGTTACAAGTCTTCGAAGATGGATCTCCATTTAGTACTGGACATAAAGTCATCGCATCAGTACATAATTGAATAATCATGAAAGAAATTGACATGTACACCAATAACGATACGATCACATTCGTTCAATGTTTTTACAGCTTTGTATATCAACTAAACAATTGTCATAAAAGCATACAATTCGCAGTCTGTAAAGCATTGCGGAACAGACGCGGTGTTAAGATGGAAATGGAATTGGAATCGAAACGGAAATAAATGGAATGATATGAATGCATAAAGTCTGCAGTTTGTTCGTAAAGTATTGTGGAGCAGACGTAGTGGTCTGCAGACGCGGTGCTAAGATGGAAATGGAATTGGAATCGAAACGGAAGTCGGTAGAGAAGAAGCGGGTCCGACACGGCTGGCCATTGACACTGGATGACTTCCGGTCGCGCGAAACGACCAATCAGTCCGCAATTTTCCAATTGGCACCAGGCAGGCGGGGGGCCCATCATCGTTTCGCTCACGGTCCCCTTAACCGCCTCTAATCGACGGTTCTTGGACCGTGTTCTGGATTCGTCGCCGGCGGAGTCACAACTTTGACAACTGTGTGTCGTAAGCGGATCAACGCCGAGCACGGCCGCAATCCGCGTAATCGAGAGACTGCCGCAAATTGTTGCGACCGGTTGGCTAACAACGTTGCTAAGCTGTCCGGGACGTGTCCGTGATTGCCACCTCTAGCAAAATTGTTGACTGTTTATCCCCACAGTCGCGATTCCTGACTTTCTCCATTCGACTGTCATCCGCACCTTTTTTTTTTAATGAAACGCTTTTCAACGAATTTCCTTTCATATTTTTCAAAACTCAAGTACAGAACGATAAATCACGAACTTTATTCCTTTATATATCGTTTCAACGGTTATAACGGGGTTTTATGCATTCATGATAAACAGCGAGGAAGTGAAACACAACATTTTTAAAAACGGACTAAAAAGTATAAAATAATTTTTCCTAGCCCTATACAGGTTGTGAATTTTTAATAGCTGTGAAAATACTTGTAAGATTTAAAACGAAAAACGTGGGGCGCAAGATAATATGAAGGTAATCACTGAAGCATATTCAAATGTATTTTTCAGCCACTACAAGATGGAATAAAAAAAAAGTTTTCCCGATAAAAAATAACGATGACCTTGAAAAAATCTATGAAAAAATAACTGTGCGAAAAAAATTGTTCTTCTACGATATATTCCTCCTTAGATACCACTTAAATTATGCCATTAAAAATGAAGGAGATATTTACGTGGCCTCCTTTAGCTGAGACACCCTGTATAATTACTCAGGCAAAAGTTCCACGCGCAAGAAGAGCCGAACGTATTTACAGAATAGGAATAGGGAGAAACGTGGGAACACTGATCAAAGTAGAACAGAGTTTCCGAGCGATAGTGATCGAATAATCGGGACGCTCTTCCGATCATTTCTCCGGGCACGCCCACCGCTTCCAACCGATCGGAGAATACGCGATTAATCTGGTTCACGGCGCTAATCCCCGATAAAACAAGGTGTCCGACGATTCTCCCGCCGGAGAATCCCGCGAGAAACGATTATGACAGCAAAGCAGACCCGGTAGACTTATCGTTTAGGTCCGAGCCCTCGAACAATGACGTCGCTCGTCGGCCATTCGTTTGTCGTTTCTAAGCCGAGCTTAGCAGTGTTCCAGGGACCGGGATCATCCCCAAAGAGGATAGTTCCTCAGGAACCGGGAACGTGGCCGGCCAGACAGAGCCCTGTTTTTCTGTGGTCCGCGTTGATCTCTCGATTTACGTTTCCGTTGGGAAACGGATTCAATTAGGCGAACCTTTCCTCCCTCGAATTCATCGATGCGACGCGGCGGCCTCTTATCTGTCCCATCTCTCACAGACGTACACATACTGTTACTACGTTCGAATCGTATATGTTAGTCGAATTCCTTTAGAATTCTGTGACGTTGACAGTGCACTCATGCATTCTAACAATTTTTCAAATCATTCCGGACATTGTGGGGAATTGTTGTCAGCATAGAATCAGAATTATTAGAGAACTCGCGAATGAAGCAACTGGAACAATCTTCCAAGTCATTCGGTAATTGGATATTTTTCTCCCTGCTCTAATTCTCCCAAGATGCACTTTGCTCCGTCTCATCGGGGCTGCATAATGCATAAGGGAAATAATATCATTCTTCGGGAGGCGGATTCCACGGGGGAGGAAACGACTGCCGGGATGAAATCTCAAGGCGCATCCTCGGTGCAACGTTCACGGGAACGTGAAGAATGCGAGTTGCACTTGCAGCATCCGGTGTATAGCCGCGTGCACACGGTGCGCACACTTCACTCCGAGCGGAGTCCTAGATGGCCAACGGCGCTCGTGTTTCGCTGGTGAAAGCTCCGCGACCCGCGAACCGACCGGATTCGCCATGCTTTTAGAGCGACGTATTATTCGTCATAAACATTTCACGGTGAATAAATTGAAATCGATACGTATCCAACGCTAACGCGAGAATTACACCGGCCTAGCTCCGGCGGAGCGTGCAGCTGCCGTTCCGTGCGGATTCGAGCTTAAATGCCAGCAACCGTTTTTCCCTTTCGAGCCTCGCCAATTCCTGCTGCGCCCGGAACCTCATTTTCATCGCACTGTTCGTGACAATATTATAAGACACCGTGTGGAACCATACAAAATATTCTTGTGTACCGTGTGCGCTTCTTCTCAACATTCCATTTTTTCAGACAATCCATTCCATTCAGACAATTTTTACCTCCGTGCATTTGTAGCATCAGAAAAATCTTCGCTGTACGAAAGAACTGTCAGTAGGAATTAAAAATATCTCTTGTTTTATTTTTAAGAAGTTTTCTCAGGCTCTTGACGTTTTCAAAACAGCGTACGAAACTGGGAATTTACTTGGAGGTCCGCAGCATACTTATCAGCAACTGGAGTCTGTATATGCACCGCGTTCACATTTTCAGGCGAATGGGCCATTATTCTTCTAAGGTCCATGACTAATTCTATAACCGGACAATCGAAATATTTCAAAAATCCACACAACCGGCGACCCAAGAATTCCAGAAAATATTCCAAATAGAGTATCGAACGCAACGAAACAAAAACAGTATGGATTTTTTGTTAAATAAAGACAAGTCCATCCGCAATAAGTAGAATGATCCATCCTATAATCAGACAATCGAAATATTTCAAAGATCCAGACAACCGGAGACCCAAAAATTCCAGAAATGTTCCGAATAAAGTATTGAACGCAGCGAAACAAAAACAGAATTGAAATTTTGTTAAATAAATAAAAGTCCATCCGCAATAAGTAGTATGAGCCATCCTATGATCAGACAATTTTTACCTCCGTGCATTTGTAGCATCAGAAAAATCTTCGCTGTACGAAAGAACTGTCAGTAGGAATTAAAAATATCGATTGTTTTATTTTTAAGAAGTTTTCTCAGGCTCCTGACGTTTTCAAAACAGCGCACAAAACTGGGAATTTACTTGGAGGTCCGCAGCATACTTATCAGCAACTGGTGTATGTATGTGCGCCGCGTTCACATTTTCAGGCGAATGGGCTATTATCTTCTAAAGTATCGCAGTAACGAAAGAATGTTTAAACAGGAGACTACATTTTCGCTGATATGAAAATTTCGTTTTTAATACTGTGGAACTATGCAGCGGTGGGTAACGGCGTTTTCAGTCGACGGAGATATTAATGTATGGAAAAGTTACCGAGGCAATGCGACGCCGCGTGACCACAGGCAAAACGTTGACCAGCGACCGCGAAATAAACAGAATTTAATTACGCGACTGTCCCAAGGAGTACGGTGTTTTATTCTGTAATTTGATATTCCTCTGAAGAGAATTGATTCGAGGAAATCTGTTCGAAACGTGAGGTGCATAGCGATTCCCGGCTTCTCTAACAGTATTTGTTACCTCAATTCGGTAAATATTACATTAAGGCAATTTCCTTCCTTGATTTTAATCCTTGATTTTAATATCGTGTCACAGTGGTCGTAAATACTCTTTCGAGAATTTACATTTAATTTTGTTATGCGAGTTGCCAGGTACATTCGTCGAAACTTCGATTGACTTTCATGGAGGTAGGTATACAAGCGCATCAATCTATTTAATGAATTTTCACGAATACAGCTCCGTGTCTTTAATAACTGTGAAAGAGAAAATCGGAAACAGATCAGTGTGACCTGTAGTTCCAAAGTTAACAAGCACGAGGATCGTTCAATTTTCATATATCGAAATGGCATTTCTGTGAAATCGATGCATAAACTTCAAAGCGGAAGTCCACTTAAATCTCCCCGTCTATACATTTATATAAAATATTGAAGAATCCATATACGGGAATGCATTCAGCTCGTATAATTCAATTTGGAGATAGCTCTTTGAAAAATATTGTATACGTACTTTCTCGGTAACCATGCTCTATATTGAAGGGCTAATAATATTCCACAGAATTGAGGAAGTTGAAAATCTATTTTTCAGTGGAATTACTAAAGATGAATTCGTCTAAGAAAATTGAAACAGTACTTCAGCATAGTACAGCTTATTTTCTCCATTTTTATTTGATTATCACTGAATCTATGGAGCACTAGGAACAACAATTTTACATTACCCTGTAAAAATTGCGGGCCTTTATTTGTTCAGATTTACAGCGGTTTTTATAATGATATATTTTTTTATTTATTTATACATCCTTATGAATAGACATAGTTAAGTACATTGTGGGAAAATCAGTTCGCAATTCTAACCACCACAACTACAGAGTGTGAAAAATATTTGTGGATCTCAGAAATACAATAACTTGGGGTAACGTTCTTATCATTATTGAGGCATTCACTTTAATTGTTAGGGATAATGAAGCGACGTCTTTGGAAGGAGAAAGGGGTGCAGACCATGATATATCGTATTGTAGAAATTCTGGGACTGCCAGATGAATAACCTCTTAAAAAGTCGATAGAACACGATTTGCAATACACCGTCTCCTCCACGATAGCTTGACAAGAAATTGGAGGCAAGAAAAGCGCAAAGCGAACGTCTCCATCAATTTCCCCTCGAAACGAAAGTCCACACGTGCGGACTCCCCGGCGAATTCCGAGTGTGTCCCAGCCTGTGCATCTGGCTTTTCCCCGATTCCGCATGGTGTACGGTGTGCAAAAAACGAGGGGCTCGGGTCCGTTTCGCATCGGCGAACGGCTCTCGCGCCAGGTGACAAATAGCGTCGAAGTACACGGGCATGCAAATCGCCTCGAATTTGTCTTTCCGTCCGGCTCATCTGTCTCTCGCTCGCGGGAGCTTTTATTTTTTCTCTGCTCCAGAACTGTATAAGCGAAGCATCGATAGGATCTCCTTGCGACCGAGCGCGGACAGAATGGGAATTAGGTTGGCGGACCTTTTTCCTCCCTCTTCCGGACCGTTCTACTCGAATGGCTGTTCGGCTACGTGCGCCAGATACGTCCCCATTATCGCCGGCTAGGAGGATAGACCGATACGCGACACGGTCCGGATCCTCTCGACGTCTCCGGTACGCTTCGAAACTCATCCGGAATTTACCTGCTCTCGTTTACTCGTGAGAGGGAGAGAAAGATACCGGAGCTTCGAAGAGATCAGCTTCGAGCTGAGTCAAGAGACGGGACACTGAATGCTCTCCGCCTTTTCACGTGGGCACACGCGGGTCACGTTCTTTCGAACCGTCATCACATGGATAGGTGTATCGGCTTCATTCACCAGATGTTCGGATTTTGAACAGACTTCTATAGTTTGTTGATATGGCAACGCCGTCTGTCTTGAGTGACACTTAAACGTGTTGGATTTTTTGTCGAATGAGTAACTTACAATCAAATACGTACACGTCCATCCGGAATAAGTGGAATGACTAATTCTATGACCAGACAATCGAAATATTTCAAAAATCCAGACAACCTGTGACCCAAAAATTCCAAAAAATATTCCAAATAAAGTATTGAACGCAGCGAAACAAAAACAGAATGGATTTTTTGTTAAATAAATACATGTCCATCCGCAATAAGTAGTATGAGCCATCCTATGATCAGCCAATCGAAATATTTAAAAAATCCAGACGACCTATGACCTAAAAATTCCAGAAAATATTCCGAAGAAAGTATTGAACGCAGCGAAACAAAAACAGAATTGAATTTTTGTTAAATAAATACAAGTCCATCCGCAATAAGTAGTATGAGTCATCCTATGATCAGCCAATCGGCATATTCGAAAAGTCCACACAACCGGTAACCCAAAAATTCCAGAAAATATTCTAAATAGAATATCGAACGAAACGAAACAAGACCACTAACGCCAAACGAACGGGAACACGGTGGAAAACCGTTTTCCTTAAAAACTTCGAAACGAAATCGTTGCACGAGCATCAATTCGAACAACTCCTCGGGAAACGTTATGCTTCGCGACCGTTTTCTCGCAGCGCAGAGAAATTCCGTGGAAACACCCACGACCCCTTAGAAGCGATTTCCGCGAGTTTTCCGAAGGCCAGGATCCCCGACGAGGATTACAGACGTAAGATTACGCACGCACACCAGCCACCGCTCGTAACCGTGAAGCGTGTACGTAATTACTCGCACATATTAGACACGGGGCTTTTTATAAACGACCTTTTTTCCCTCGGCCGAGCCAGGCAGGTCGCGGGGCAAAGGGAAAACGTAGTCGCGGCCATCACGGGATAGAGCGAGAGGAGAGGCGAGAAGGAGTGAGAGAGATAGAGAGAAAAATGAAGGAAAATATTCAGCGAGTAACGAAGTGGGTCTCGGGGCTCGTGTCACGCGAGTCGCGTGCCTTTACGCCGCGCCGGCCCGTATGAAACATTGGTTTATTAGGAGATTTCTGAGAGAGCTCTCTCCGTGAGTTTTCTCGTTCCTAATAACGCGGGGAACCTAACGAACGGCGATGCTCGCCTTAATTTCCGAGAAACTCCCCTTAATTTCAGCCTGGACGCGAATAAAACCGTTTTTCCCCCGACCACCGGAGTTTTTTTCTCTCCAAGGAAATTTCTTAGTCTTTCGAAACGCATTCGCGGAAAAGTTGTTCCGCTGGTTTTCCAAGAGCAGCACGATTCTCGCAACGGATCTCGTATGCGGCCGCACCGGCTAATTTATTCACCCTAATCTGCACCGTGGCGGCCGCGGCCGCTTCACGCGACCCAACTAAAAATGGTTCAGGTTTCATGTAATCGTTCAGCGATTTATGCGGTTCTGCGGTATCTTGTTGCTGCCCGAAAGTTCGCCGGCAACTTCGCCGGCCGACGAGTTCCGCGACAATGTAAATTGCGGGGGGAAATAAATTGCGCTGGCCGGGAGCCTAACTTTTCACGCTACTTGCCGATGCCCGGTTAACCGCTTACTCCTGGCCCCGAGAAATTTTTTTTTGCCGGGAAATTGAATTCTCGACGTATCTTTACAGTGGCTGAAAGCAATTTTTTTCAAATAAATGTCACCCGTAAAGTTGAATCCGTGTCTAATCAATTTTCGGAGCAAATGAATCTCATTTGAAGCGCCTTGTCTGAAATTTTTATTTGAAATTGTTTCTCGAAAATGAACGACCGAATGTGAGTCATATAATTCACCCTTTGAGGATTATTTCCATCCCACGAATATGAGCGACGACCGCCGAGGGAACGTGTATGTGAAATATTTTTTGAAGATCTGTAAATTAATGGCGAGTTTCATTAAAATCTCTTCTGCGTGTAATTTACTGGAAGCCTTGAATTAAATTCTTTCGCGATCTACTAGCTTGTAGTTTCAATTCCAAGCACGTTCCAACCATCTTCTTTCTTTTGAACGTCGAAAGACAGCAGAATACATCGACGAACATTAATCTCATACATAATAGAGAATCGGGGATTAGTCTTCGCAAGAGTGAACGAGAATTATAATAGGCACAGTTATTATCAGTTATTATTATGGGCACAGCATAGAATCAATTTCTATGTATGCACAGCTTCATAATTTCCATAATTATGAAATGAAAAATATAAAACCGGTCATTTGATCGGCAGTGGTAGGTGTAGTGTTAAAGACATATACGTCATTCTATTGGTAATTTGTATAATTTAAAGAAAGACCAGCAGGTCCCCGTTTAGAACGCAGACGGAGTGAAGCAATTTTACGAGTTTCTGTGCTGTGTCCATCAATCGCACAGTGGTAGAGCACGTTCTGGTGTGGTTGGCAAAATCCTGGAGGCTGTTGAGGGATTCGCGGATCGTTTTGTTGCGACGGGAGTTCCCATTCCCATCCTGTGGTGCGAACCGTGGGGATTCAATCTGCGCGGAATTCGCCGAGCGCTGAAAAATTGAAGATTTCGGTATTTCGTTGACAACACCACCCGCGAGTTTCCCCTCTCGTATCAGTTCTATCTGTCTAGAAGAAAAAAGAAACTATTTTCCTCGGTGACGTGAGAGGAGATAATAAACGGGTAGGGAAGACGACGGCCGCAGTTTTCTCCGAGAAGCATCGAACGATTCGTCGATCGATTAACTGCGCCCGTGCAGCGAAAAGCTCTCAAGATATTCTTTTACGAGGGAACTTGGGAATCCCGTGCCGATAAAAATGCAGTGAACCGACGGAGAAGACCGCGTTCTGCCTGCGTGACCGTGACTCGATTCACCCCGTGAAATGGATTCCATAAGCATCCAGAAGTCACCGTCGAGATTGATAATCTACTTATCGAAGCCGGCGCTTTTTGCCGCTGTTATCCCCGCAGAGATGACCGCCGCCGGGATTACCGCGAGCCCCGATAATCTGACGGGGAAGAAACGAGGTGACACGTGTCCCAATTGGTTCCGACTCGCGGCGACCAGCGTCATCGATCTGTTAGGTCGTTCCTGAATGGTCAGACAATTTTTGTCCGGTTCCAAACAGTGTTTTCTGTTCTCCAATTGTGTTTTGCAAGGTCGTTTCTTGTTCGAGCAAAGTCTCCTTCGAAGGGCAATAGCAATCTGTCTGTTTTCGTGTATAATGGTCTTTAAGACTTAAATGGATCATCAGTGGATTATATTCTTGACGGGGTAAAGGACAGTTTTTGAGAATGGAGGCACATAGTTCCGAAGCCACAGTGTCTGACAAATGCGGGCCTTTATCACTGCCAGCCGGCCGCATCGTCGTTTGATCGGAGTAACAAGTGATCGGGAGGTTTGCGGTCACCAATGAAAAATTAAATCACGGTCGTCTGCCCTCCGTATATCGGTTGCAGATGGCTGCACCCCCCGTCGAGTGCCATGCAATATTTGTACGTCAGCGCCAATAGTAATTACGCGGCGCATTAACAATGCGCCCGGTGAATTTACGCGCTCGATATAGTATTAATGGGGACGTTTAATTTTCGGGACGGTACGAATGGCTCGAACTGTGCTCCGAATGCTTCTACGCCCGTGTAATTTACGAATGCGGTTGCTTGTTCGGAGATCACGCCATTATTGAAAAAGATTCCAATTGCTATAGGAACAAATTCAATTTATTGATATTCTATTTGCAAGGATTGAATGAGTTTCCAATTTCCAAACTAGGAATTTCCAAAAGTAGGGTGTTTTTGTTTGTTAATTTATTCGACAGCGATACCTATTGGATTTTTAATTCGCCGTAACAAAATTAGTCTTGTTTCTATGATTTGAGTACAGGGCCCGCTCCAGCGGTTACGACGCCCCGGGCAAAAAAACAAATTGCCGCCCCTTTTTAAGCACTAAGCAGCGCGCTGAACTAAATGACCTTTTTTTTTTTAGCAAAATTGTCTGGCAAGGGTAGTCTGAAATTTTCTATTAATTGGGTATTTAACACGTCAATATTTTTCTCACACTTACAACCAAAGCCAAAATGGCGCCCCTACATTTTGGCGCCCCGGGCAAATGCCCGGGTTGCCCCCCCCCCCTAGAGCGGGCCCTGTTTGAGTATCGCGGAAGCTCGGGTTGATGACTTGCTTCTATACTTGAATTGGTCAAGAGGAACTTTTGACGAAGATTGAAAACCTTTACCACGTTATTTTTTATTTAACGAGTTCCACGTTCGGTCGGCATGCATTCTTCATTCACGTCGACTTTCGAAAAGCAATCGACGAGCTCGGAGATACGTGTAAAACCGCGCGGGCGAAGAAGCTGTTAAGACAATCGGCAGCGAGGATCGATTTCCCGTGGCCATCGGTGACGACCAAGTTCACCGGCGGCCTTCCTCGATGGCATCGATCACCGATGCACGTCGTGCAGGCCCCGTCATCGCTGTTAATAACTAATAAACGACGGTCGATCATAAATAACCGACGACAAGCGCGCTTCTGTCCAGACCGCAAACAAAAGCGTGCACATCGCTGGCTCTCGGCTACGCCGCGACAAAGAATAAAGTTCAACATTTGTGTCTGGCTGTTAACCCGCTGTCAACCCTCCAGGGAGATTCTCGTCAGCCGCGGCGAACACCTGCGCGGCCGCCATTTTATTAACCTTAAGGCGGGTTTAAATAGAGACGTGGAAGTTTACATCGTGGGACGCGGTGCGTCAAAACAATGTACATAATAGGTTCTGATAATGTGAGAATTCCAAGAATTTTGCAGTATCTAATCAAAAAGGGGATGAATTTTCAACAGGAGGAAGGTACGAGAGGTAACGAGTGAAACAGGAGCAATATGGTTAGATGTGTGGAATATCTACAGCGTTTGAGCAAACAAGTGAATTAGTGACGCTATGTGATCAGACAAGTAGAACAGATACGGTGTATAGTCAGACAAATTGAATAGGGGTGGTCTACGGTTAGACAAATCGATTTGGATTGTTCCAATTAGTCGAGCAAGTGAAATAGTAGTGCTGCATAGTCACATGACAGGGATGGCGCCAACCTATGATAGGAAAAATCGACATGTACGACGTGTGGTCAAGCAATTAAGCAGGATACATTGTAACGCAAGTAAAATATGGCTCTTCTAGCATCACACAAATGGATTAATGATCGTCCACGTTACCAAACAAGTAGTATGGGGACGACACATGTTCGGACAAGTGAAACAGGTGCACGTACGGTCTGACAAGCGAAACAACGAACCAGCACAGTAAGACCAACAAGTCAGCGTTTACGATTAGTCTCTTTTAATTAACGGAAGATTAATGCTCTCGAAGTTCCGTCAGCAATTCCGAGGCCAGAAGTTGCTCGATAGTTCCGAGTTTTTAAACCGTACTTCGCCTCAATTAGCTCGAACTGTTTGCCCCGGTCAGCGAAAGATCAGCATCGAAGATCAGCCTCGGTAGATTGGCTACTCGACTTTAGTTTTTACTATCGAGGCTCGCGGAAGTGGGTTGCGATTGAACCGAGGACAATCGGACATCATACAATTACAATTTGAACTCTGGTAATCAGCTCCATCTTCCAGATGTCGAGCTGTTGTACCGCGTACAACACCGTAGTTTCAGTTCACAGTAATAAACGCGCAAATCAAGCTGTGCCTGCACTATTTCAACGGAGAGAAAGACGGAGAACATTATAAAAATATTTAGAAATGAAGGTGACCTTCAATTTTCCAAATGGAATGCTATATATTTTTTTCTATTATACGAAAGCCTTACAATCAGAGCTGGGGAAAATAGTATTTTAAATAGTACACAGTAAATAATCCTATTTATTTTAAAGTATGTGTACAACTTTGAAAATAAAATATTTTATTTGATGCAGTAATTTTTGAAAATAAAATAGTTTATTTGATGCAGTAATTTTTGAAAATAAAATAATTTATTTGAGGCAGTCATTTTCTTGAAAATAGTATTTTATTTGAAGAATATTGAAAATAAAATATTTGTATTTTGCCTTTATTTTCAATTTCAATTTTAAATATTATTGCTGAAAATAATGGTTCGAAGCCAATACATTTTTTTATGTGTGTAAATCATTTATTAACGATAAGATAGACTGTATGTTTATGCGGTGTCTCGGAGTATTATAACAACGCAAAAAGTAAAATATTTTATTTCGTGTTTCTGATTGTTAAAATAGAAATATTTTATTTTGGAGATCAAATTGTTGAAATAGAAATATTTTATTTTGAGGTTCAGATTGTTAAAATAAAAATATTTTATTTTCTAAATTGTATGTCTTAATTTAAAATACTATCTTGTTTAAGAAAAATAAAATCTTAAAATCTTAAAATATTAAATAGTATTTGAATTATTTGTTTCGCCAAATAATGCCCACCTCTGCACACAATTCATGGGCACACGACGTCAGAAACCTTTTTCCTTTCGATGATGGAATTGTGAGGTCTTCGTGGGAAGGAGCATAGTTACGATGTCCGCATATGCCGCAGGAATTCGGGCGCCGCCGGTAAATGGGAATTGTTGGTCCGTTCGCGTACGACTGTTGTGCTCATTCGGTTCGAGCTCGCGTGGACAATTACGTTTTAATTAAAATTATCTCGTGCCCTTGGCGGGTGGCGCGCGTTACACGTTCACTTGGCTCGTGAAAATTGCTGACGGCGACGGGCGCAGGTATTATTATCACTGGACGAAACGATAACGAAGACGTATAACTGTGGGGAGGTTCGCTGAGTCGGACGGCTCGCGTTTTTCCTCCGCTTTTCCGACTGCGAAAAACGCGCGAAGAGTCACTCCTGCTTTCGATTACGAGACTCCGCGTCCGATGAATGCGAGAGTATTTCAACTTTCGAAGAGCCACTCGAACGTCCGGAAGTTCCGCGCCGGATTGGAAAAGATGCCCGAGCTGCTTCTTCCTGCGACTCGTCCGCGTTTCCTCTGTCGCGAAACGCTCTGGGATTAAGAGCCGCAGGACGCGGAACGTCCTGGCAATCCGGTTAAAACACCGGAAATAAAAACAGGCTACACGGATTTCCTTCTGCTTCTTGCGCGGCCGTCGATCAACGACTAATGGCGAATCGATGCTACCTTTTCAAAACTTTTCCCACCCACGCCTCCTCGTCCCCTGATGGAACGCGATTATAATTGCCGAGCAACGCTTCCTAGCGCGGCGCGACGAAGCGATTTTTCTTCGTTTCCCGCGACCAGGGCTCACGGACAACGGCGATAAGCAACAGGTGTAGGTTTTAGAGAGTCGTTAACGACGCGCTTTAATTGTCCGCAGTCGAGGGGTCGTGTTGTTGATCGATCCTTCCTTCAAAAAACAGTGTCTTGGAACTTGAAGCGGATTGTTTGGTACTTCGAGGCTCCGCGTGATGCTGAACAATTAATTAGGTCGGATGCTTTTTACAGTTTTTCTTCCCGAGTTGTGGAACACGTAGAGGAGAAGAGAATGTTGTGGACTTCAGTCCTTACAATCACTCGAGAAGAAATCACCTAACCCAGACGCAACCTAGATCCTTACATCATAAAATTCCTAACGATCCTTTATAAGTTTCTTTAAAAAATCCATAACGTCCACAGTGTGGTGTTTGATTGGTTTCCGATGGATCCAAAGAGTTCTTCCTGTCCTTCGAATCCCTGAGGAATCGCGAGAACCCCGGTGTGTCCTCGAAGAGTCCTTAAAGCTTCACGAGGTTCGAATGCCTCTCATCAGCGAGCACACAGCCGTGGCCGTAACTCTAATATCACAAAGCACGTGTACAAGAGGCTCGCGCACGTGTGCCCCTAATGTGCCTTCTTTCCTTTCGGTTCTACTATCGAAAATCACTTTGTCTGCTATTTCACATGGCGCACCAGTCGTCCGCATTCAAATATAAAGTCATTGGAATCGTCGTTGGCCCGGTCGATATACCTTACGCTAGACTGCGAACTCAGAATGTAATCAGTGGATGCATTTCTCTAACACAACGTCTATATACATATGTACACAGACGGAGAGAGGCAGGATCCATTAAACATACGTAAATATGACAATCTAATAATGTGTATTGGACATTTCACAGAGAATTTCCCGGAAATTTTCAGTTATTAGCGAAATGGCGGAAAGAGGACTTTCCGAAGTACAATGGCGCGACGCGTTGTTCGAAGTTCGGAGGACAGGTTGCAACTCGATTTTCGCCGAGACACCAGAAGCTTCGCGAGCTCTCTGGCGCTCTTCCAGCTTCCATTCTACGTGTACGGAGAACCGCCGAGCGAAACGACGTGTTAGTATTCATAGATGCCGCAGTAATTGTTACAAATTATTCGTAACATTCTTCGTGTAGAAGGCGCCGGCACGCCGCGTTGCGCCCGCAACTTCGGTGCCGGCTGCCGCCCTATGCCAAAGCTATTCGGTTCACGCTTCAACGGTTATCGTTTCCCTTCCTAATTTACCCAAGTGTTCGAGCTTTGACTCCGGCCCCGAGATCGATTAAACGACAGCGCCGGTGGTTACACTTTCGTCTGTTTGCCTTACCCGTGGCGGAGCCAATGATTGTCTTATTTAAGACGGTTTATTCTACTGTCCCATTTCGAGACGTCTTTGACAGTTTTTTTTTTGAGAAATCAGAAGAGACTGTCTTGTATTGATTGTTGCAGACATATTTCGCATCCCTTGGAGCGTACACTGTATTTTTTTCAAGCAAAAATACTTACAATTCTGTGAGCTGCACTGTCTTGACTTTTATGGTACACTGATTGTGAGAGAAAGAGATTAGTAGTGATTGTAAAATTAGTCAGACAAGCAGAGTAAGATTGCTACATCTTGTACAGGGTGGCGCAAAATGATGTGTCTGGTTTGAATTGTTTATAACTTTTTTAATTTTAGAGTGAAATAAATAAATATTGGAAAAAATATAGTGTACAGAAGAGGAATTTTATTGAACTAGACGTGAAAGATTACTACAAACCAGATACATCATTTTGCGCCACCGTGCATAAGTAGCCAGACAAGTGGAATAGTTTATGATCAGACAAGTACAGTAAATGGCAACTATGACTTGTAAAGTAGAATATGTACGTTTTATGGTCAGGCCCGTAAAATAAGTACGACGCATATTCCTACGAATAAACTATGGCTGCAATATGATCACTAAACTCCGGATCTTTATGCAAAATACAAAATGTTCGCATCGATTGCAGAACACAGGAGCCGAATAAAAATTGTATTCTGATTTTAATTATCCTATTAAGCTGAAACTACTACATCGATGACATTAAATATTTTTAACATGTCAACTGCTTTAAATTGTACGTGCCCATTTTTGTCATAAATGTATAAAATCCGCAGTCTAATGATCACACAAGAATACTAACGCTAGAATCGATCCACACCCGGTATCCACCTCTTCGCAAGAGGAACAGTGGTGGTCTGCGTAATAAAATGAAAATAAAAAATTTCAATCGGTTTTGGCAATTCAATAATCCCCACCCCGACCGTATTTCATGGTTTCCACCGGGAACTTTGCATGGAAACGTTTCAATTCGGCTGATCCTTTATCCCAAAGCGTTCTACTCGGCGAGCCAATACGTGTACGAGTTTAGCACCCGCGATACCCATCTTTTGATACCCGGAAATCGTGTTACAGAGGGTAGAGCGAGATCCCCGTGGCGCAGAGAGCAAACGACGGAGCCGGTAATTGGATATTTTGCGGGACTTTGTATTCCGTGCTTAAGCGAGACTAAACTTTTAACTTTAACGAAGACCTACCGTCGAACTTTAACAGAGACGTAAACTACGGCTGCTTGGCTCCAAGGGAGTTTAAGACCCTGCTGCACCGAGATTTTAGTGTGCAGCTTCGTCCGGGCCGCGGGTTCACTGTAGCCCGCCATGGAACTATCGTTGCAGCGAACCACTCTGAACGCATCCCACCAGGGTTTCATTGCAACGGGATTTTTTACAGAAATTTCTCCACGCTGTGTTTTATTTATTATTCATCGTGGAATGGCGGTAGCGTTTCAGCAAAACGGCTTAACAAAAATTCATGTTACTGACCGCTTGTGGATCTTTATGCAAAATAAAAATTCTCCACCTTCATTGTGTAATGAACTGGAACAAAATAGAAATTGATTTCCTTTTTTAATAGGCTCAATATCTTGAGAACAGTATAACAACAGTTCTAAATTCTTTTAATGGATTTAGTGTTTCTCTTATCCATTTTTGTGCAGAAATCTTTCTCAGCAAAGATTTAACATTCTCCACCAAAGAATTAGACTTCTACATAATAGAATTATACCTTAATTACTCCATAAAAGTCTGAATTTGCACACCCTCGGATTAACAATCATTCTTCTCTATTACATATAGACCAAGGTACTTAAACTTCTGCTTCACAGCAAGGATTGAAATTTTATTCCCTTCAACCGATTAATCGTCAAGGAAAAAGACGGTCAAGATATTTTTCTCACGGAAACTTAAATTACTCGGAGAAATCTCGCCGAGCGAATTTCCTTAATTACAGAAAATTCATTATTAGGATCCATCTTGCTGACCGGAACACTAGTTTTAATTAAACATGAGAGAGAGAGAGAGACTCTCCCGCGATCGTTTTAAAACACTCGGTTGACAAAGACCGGCGCGGCGGATTGAATTGACAATGCTGGCACCATAATTAATATGAAAACGGTAAAGCCTTTCTGAACAAGCACAGTGTGGTAGATTGTGGCTACTGATTCGATTCCGATCACCTCCGCAATTATTGTGTTGACGAAAATTGTCCTTTCACGTGTGTGCAAAAATAATCACCAAATTTCGCTTTGTGTTCCGGAAATAATATTGTACCTCTAGTAAATCTTCATTATGTATTACTTATGTACTGCATTCAGCTCTGTTTGTCACATGTCATTTTCAAGCTCGTTTGTTGCTTAATGTATCAGGTTTAAAATAATGCTTGATACGCAGTAGAATTTATTAGAGTTTGGTAAAGTTAATAGATTAAATAGCGAAGAAAATTGAGGGAACACCAACATTTAGTGATTTTTGTATTAAATGTCAAACCAATGTACCAAAAGCGTAAATCTAGCAAAGAGCTCGAACAAAGAATCGACAGAGCAGGAGCAGAATTAGAGAAAATGGTAGGCTCGCAAATGGAATACAAATTTCCCGGTTCCATAAAACTGATAAAGACCTGGCATCCGATCAATAGCGCCATAGAATTCGAGCACGAAAACGAGACTGTGGGGACTCGAGGGAATCGATGGAGCCCGTCGATAGAGCATCATCAAAGTCGTTGGAGTAGTTTCCACACGCTCTATTCGGGAACAAGCTTTGCCGGAGCTGAATCCTGATGATGGTGCCCGTGGCAATTCGATGGATCTTGACGGTGGCGTTTCGAGTCCGATAGAACATGTTTCCAAAGCGCTGCGCTCGCGAACGAGCCGCGGGACGAATTATCTGGGCCCAGTCGCGCGGAATGCGCTCTCTCTGTTCGACGAAGAAACTGCATTCTGACATAACAACAGAATTAACCGTTTGCAGTCGGAGCTATGAAATTGATATAATGTCTCATGCAATACTTAAATGTGTACTAATTTATTAGATATCAACATATTTAATAATGTAAATAATATTGTGAATAATGGTGCAGCAATTTTTAGTGTTGACCCGGTGTGTTAAGGGTTAACTATCCTGTTGCGCGAAGCTGTCGTTCTTTGAATTGTTTAGACATAAAGCCTAAGATATTTATCCAATGGAGGCTGGAATATTATTATTGCACCCGGAATTTGATGCAAGGTCTGATTAAAGTGCATCAGCTTCGACTCGTCCTCGGTTCTAAACTCCACCATAACAGCTGATCATTTGAACTTTCCCACCCACAGACCCGTTGTCGCATGGTGCTCGTAGGTTCACGGCGCTGTCTTTCGTTCGAGCTTGTAACGCGATCAAATAATGAACAGTGTTTACCAACCACAGGATCAGGCGTATGGACTTTAATTGAACGGAACAGCAGCTGAAATTGCCATTTGAGACGGCTGGAAGGACGAGCGTGGGCGACCACGAGCTCTCAGCCTCCCCTGAGAATCGAATTGCAACCTATGCGAGTCTCCTTCGACCCACGCTCTCAAGGACACTACTACCTGTCCCCGTTGTATCCCTTTTCCATGGGAACAGGTTTTCGGCGGAGCTTTCTCGACCGAGGCGAAAAATATCGAATGGTTCAATTGCACAAGGACGTGATAACAATCTGCGGAATGAGCCAGTAAACAAGACTTGCAATCACATACCACCCTCCACAGTGCCTCCGCTCTCAAGGGCACCTCTTGGACCCCTTCATTCTCTCTCACTTCTTACGAGACATGTTTTCATCGAAACAATTTTTTGGCGGAGCTTTCGGCGGAGCTTTTCGGCGGATTTTCGAACTGATTCGACTTTTACAAGTTTTGCGGACGCGGCGTTTCCCGAGGACATTCGGCTAAACGTAGCAGAATGGCAAACCCGAAAACGGGAAAACAAAGGGAAGAAGAGAAGGGGCACGGTGAATGCGGCAGTTTGACCGCTGGAAAATCGGCCGAACTGTCGAAGCTTTCCGGACCGTGACGCCAATCACTCCGCGTCGCCGATAAATTCGTTCCGATGCGACCCGTAATTACATTTGTCTTGTAACAATGACATCGTTCGCTCTTTACCGCCCCTCGAACTACCCCTATCGCGTTGCCCTTTCTTTTTCACTGTGGGAATGATCCCATTTCTGCACGGAGAGCAGTCGCCGAGATAAAACAGATAAATTAGTCGTCATTAGACTGGGGATTTCTCGGTTTGTATTTATGGCTGTTGAAAATGTTCGGGAAATAGCAAAGGTTTTGCGAGGTTCGGCTTTCAGTCGCCCTTCGTTCGCAGAAATTATTGCGGGAGGGCATGAGCTTCTCTAATGCCGAGCTATAATGTTAGATAAACAATTTTTGCTTGGAGATGAATTTCATTTACGGATAGTACAAAAACATTGGCAAAAGTGCACATTTTGACTGGCCTCCTTCAATTGAGCCTATAAAAATAAGTATTCGCGGAACAGTGCGCAGCCGGCTCTTCGCAATTCGACCATTTTCACTGGTAGCGCAAACCGAAGCACATTTTTTAACCCCACTAATTGAAGGAAGTGGAAAAAACGTGAGGAGCATCGTCGTCGGGACGGGAAACAGTAGCGCGGCTGGGGAAAAGGCAGTAAGCGACTCGCGAAATTACGTTAGTTCGTGCTCTCAAAAAGAGTGAGAAAACAGGAAAAGTGAAATCATAAAACAAGAAGCGTCGTTCGGGCACGCGCGTTCTCGTAATTACATCGCGGCGGGGGTCCGGGCTAATTGGCTTGCGGCGTAGATTTAAATAGTTTTTTATGACGATCGTTGAAAAACTGCGGAATCGCGTTGCGGGGATGGAGTGGTTAAAACGCGGTTAAAACATTTAGTCGAAGGAGAAGAGGAGCTCGTTCAGGGGTTGAAACGAATATTGTTTATCGCATTAGTATGCACTAGTATGCAGGTGATTAACGGCGAGAGCACGCTCGATCTCGAGATTTACGGGGCTGTTCTACGTCAACTTTTCAACGATGTTTACTGCGGCTCACCGATATTGTAATCCGACAACACGCTCACCGCTCCGTTAATCACGGAAAAATCGGTGTAATAGCAATAACCATGTTGCGCAATCTATGGGCCAATATTATCGCCATTACACCGTTCAAGCCGGAAAAATGGCACAGTATTTTCTTCTTAATTCTTCGGCGAATCTCTCGACTGTCTGTATTTATGTAGTATTAGTTCCACGCGTTTAATTGTGGGATTATACCGAGCAGTATTTGATGAACAAAAAAATAGGAATTATTATTATTATTATTTATTATAGACGGACCGAAGTCCCCTTACATAAATGTTTACAACAGAAAAAGATAAGGGACTACTCGTATAATAACAAAGAAGGGACATGCACAGAAACTAATGGTACAAACGATATGGTATTATCCTATAATCCTGCGTAATTGTTTTTTAAAAGTGTGCAAAGACTCAGTAAAAAAATCAATACGATTATAGAGAGTGCTAGAGTCTGCAATAATGCGATTTAGTGGATTAATTAATCCATAAGTAGATCTGGCTTTAAGTGTTTGTAATCCTGCTCTAGTTCTCAATACACGTTTAGGTACACAGAAATTGATTTGCGCAAGTAGAGAGGGACAATCAATATGATTATTAATTAAATTAAAAATAAAGCTCTGGTCGGATACTCTTCTTCGAGCAGACAATGTTTCAAGGTTCATTGTGGTTAATATTGTGGAGTAATCATGATCAAAGAATGACATTGGAATTTTTAGCTTATATGAACAAAACCGGAGAAATTTATGCTGCACTCTCTCGAGCACGATTTCGTAATTAAAGCTTCTGGGAGACCATATAATTGAAGCATATTCTAACAGGGGTGATATATAGCAATCTAAGTGTATGGATTGAATGAAAATCAGTGGAAAAACAAACTATGAAACCGAGTGTTCTTAAGGCGGTGGAATTATTGTATACGATAAAGTTTTTCATTTCCATTACATTTCCATTTCTCGTATAGATTTTAAACATCCATACACAGTCAAACATAATTAAAAATTAATTAAAAAACCTCGACAAACGAACAAAACTAACTTCGCCAATAAAATTCTATACATTAAAACCGCAAAAATGCTGAACTACACCAGACTTAACGAACAATCAACGAAACAAGCGAGCATTCAAGAAAGGAATCTAACTCCCTACATTCACCCCGTAACTCTCTCACTCCTTGCCGCAGAACGAGTCTTCCAACTAGATAATTACGACAAAAATGATTAAAATAATTCTCTGACGCTGCAGCAGACAGCTGCCAGCATCCTCGTCGCTTCGTAAGTCCAGCAAGAAAGTACGAGACAGCCGAGAAACACCGTAAATCAGAGAAGCTCCCGGTGACAAGAGCAGACTTCCAAGGAAAGATTCGCGGGACGAAAACAACCGTGTAGATCCGTCGGTCCAGATAAGATCGAGAAATCGAAAGAGCTCGGAACGAGAACAGTTACTGCTATTGAGGGTTTGTTTCTGTCCGCGGAGGAGGGTTGTCTAGTCGCACGTGACCGAAGAAAAGTCGATAGCAAGACACAGTCGATGTAATTGAATTTCCGGCGTGGAGAGAGTTTAACCTTTATTTCACGCACGCACTTGAAATCGTTTCGCGATAGTTACGCTGGGAAATAGTCGGACTCTTTCTCTTCCGGCCTTTCTCGCTGTTTCGCTCGATTTCACACCCGACACCTGCAATTCAGTCGGCTATCCCCACAGAGAAGGAGAGAAAAGGAGAGAAAGAGAGGAGCTTTATATCTCGGTAACGTCGGGATCCAGCAGACGTCGATTGTTCCCTTTCGCACCGATGGATCCAACCCCTCTACTGCCCCCCCCTCTCTCCCTCCTTTTTCCCTCGCTCAATCTTCGGATATCGAGTGCCACCGGTTACTCACCGAAATTAAATTCCGATTTTCGGTTCCCATCCAAAGGATCCCTCTCTGTGAACCTGTTTCTTCCTCGCCGGGAGAGTTCAACTGTGATCAAATAAAAAAGGTCTGGGTGAAAAAATTGTTAGAGGATAAAGGATTACACGGTGCTGTCCTTTGTTAGGGGAGGTGAAAGTAATGAGAGACCGGGGAGGGTTGGGTTGGGTTGGGTTCGAATGAATGAGATTGTGTTGGGAAGTTGATTGAGATAATCGGATGGAAGTTAATGCGTTTCGGTGTTTTATCCGAACAGGTGATGATGAGGATTTTAATCAAATAAAAAGGGTCTGTATGAATTAAAGAATTGTTAGGGATCATTGGATACGGGATTACACATTTCTGTACTTCATTTGAACAGGTGAGAATGATGAAGCTTCTCTGAATAGTTCGATTGCAGTTCTTATGCCAAGAAAAAATTGTCTTCATTAATTACAGTTGTAGGGGTTCTATAAAACTGTGTCTCTTCGCTTAGTAGTTTGAATCAGTTCCAAACAATGTGAGAATATCCATTAATTGTTCTGACATTCCCATTGTTTGTTCCATTGTTCATTTTGAAGTCTAATCTCAATTCCAATGTGATACTATAATACTAATGGATCTTGTTATAAAACACTCCAGGAAACTTTTGTTTTAATCTAATATTAGCTGTCAGAGGAAGTTGGTACAGTGTTCATGACTGGAGAATGGCTCTTGAATATTTAATCCCACCCTTCTCTTAAAATAAATTTCACGCTTGTCCTAATTTTGCAAAAATACCTGGAGATTTATTGTCAAAACCGTCAGAGGACACGGAGGATAGAATAATATATTATTCAATGGAACGGAAAATTTTAATAGATTATGCAACACTTTCAAATCCGACGTCCAACGTGTTATCAAACATTCATCTCACCTTATCAACTCACTGGAGAGAAATTGGAAAACTGATAAAACTACTGTGACCTTCATGGTCGTGATATCACCTCAACACCAAAACGAACCCTTGCTGAACCAAAAATAACCGCTTGCTTCATACACCATAAGTTATAATTGATACGCTGCCTTGCCCCACCTTCCTCGAATGTTTTGCCAGAAATCACAGAGACATTTCGTAGCCACAAAGCAAATCCCGGTGTCGATGCGATTTTTTTCGCCGTTAATTTGCTTGGCTTTTGCAGGCGCGGAGCAAATCGGTCAAATAAAATCAAATCGCAAATCCTCGCGTAAACATCACGAGGCCCCGTGACTTTGCAATTGTTTGCCGAACTCCCGTTACTCTCGGGACCGCTGCTTGCTGTTGACAAAAATATTTTTCTATTTTTTTTTATTTTCGGTTTTTCATCCAACTGCACAGGTTTTCGTGGTTATCCGGAACGAATTTCGACGACACAGAGCCCCGCGGAGGGCGTCCCTTCTGAGAGTTACGACATAACAATCGCGTAAATTCTCGTGAAAGGCACGATTTCCCACAGGATTGCGTGTCGGACGACGAAAGCTCGATTAGCGGTTTAACGAGCACGTTAATTCAAGAGAAACTGGTCTGTTGGCTATTTGCCTTGCGGCGGTACCGCGCTCGCCGTTCGTTTCCGGCGATTGTTTGCAAAATACGATCGCCATATTTCGGGGATGTAGGTTTTCAGACCGATTTCGAGCTTACGAGAAACCGCAGATAGTTTCCCTTCCCTTCCTGTCATTTTTATTACGGATTTTTTCATTATTGCTGCAGGGGAAATTGAATACGGTTGCCATGTATCTGATTTGATAAAAAGATATTTTACTCATTTTTAGAACTCTTGAAATTTTTGTTTCGTTTAAGAAACACATCAGGAGAGGCAACGTCACAGTCGCAGGAATTTATAGAGGAGGTACCTTGTTAGAGTCACGACCGAGGATTTCACCTGAGCCTGATCGTTCGAGTTATCGGTGTGACGTTGAACGGACGAGAGAAAAACGACAGTTGGGAATCGGAAGCGACGTCGGCTTTTATTTCTAATGGAGAGAGAAGAACTGTTTCCCGCCGGAGACGTGTTCTGCTCCCGGTACAAGGGCAATCGATCACGATTATCCTCTAAATCTATAAGAACGATAAAAGATCACATTTGTCTGCGACCGTGGCACCCTCGCCGTCCTGTAATTTCTATCGTTGTTCAAGATTCCATTTACCACTCTCTCATTTCCGTTCTCTTTTCTCCTCAAACCCGCGAGTCAGACGTTATTCTAATTAGCCCTTATTCTAATGCTGGTTAACGAAAAAGCTGACAGTTCAAGCTGACTCGCGTCGCCGGAACTGACGAGGCTCGAGAACTCGCTAAACTGTGCACCATTAACTCGCTAACTACCAACACTCATCCCCGAAAATTACCATACTGTTCTGCGAATTCTATTTTCTGCTAGTCCTATTGCTGGAGAACTACTGTTTCTAAAAGTAGTGGACGCATAAACTTTCGGATCGGCTGAAATAGACACTCGTGACAGCACACTGGGACTTTGAACAATATTGGGAACGTTAAAGCAAAACGAGTACCAACATTACTCCATTAATTTCATTTTTCCATCCATTTCATTCATTTAAAATTCTTTCCAATGCTCATTACGATATTGAAAGATATGAACTAGACAAGTGTCACACTTGTGTTACACGACAGCTTATAGATTAATAGATTGATGGGAAGACGATACCATCATGTTCCACGCACACTATTCAACTAGCGTGTCGATGCTAATCCGATATGTCTGACTTCCGACAAGGCTATCGGTTTCGGCAAGACAACCCGAAACATTGCTCAGATGCATTTATGAGACGTCGTTCAAGATCCGCAGCATCCATCGAACATCTTGTGCCCTTGAGGCAATTAAGCTAACTTGTCTACCATCCGGATTTTCCAGGTCCTTAAACTGTTTACCGTGGAAGAGTCAACTTGTTATCCAACAGCTCGTATTTACTTGCCCCAAGAATTTCCTGTTCCCTGATTTTATTTGTCGGAAACATTTCCAACTTTATTTTACACTGAATGCTACGTTCAATTTTTCTAACCTAGCACTCTAAGGCTGACAAATGTTAAACAAATTTTAAAGATTATAGAAGCCCTCAATTAACAAATTGACAAATCTCTAGATCCACCTATTCAAATCCACATGCCAATTTCAGAGAGATAGAGAGCCAGGAGCCACTTTTCAAATAAGCCACGCCCTCCTCAGTCTCAGAGCCGTCCACTGAAGCAATTAGCGGCCGCAGCGAGACTCCCCACTCCCAACTGAACCATCTCCACGCCCCTATCCTCGCCCCTTTAGCTCTCGACGTGGCTCGCGAGCCCAGAGGGCAGCTCCTGCTCACGGGGACAGAGAGATCCGATATTTTTATCAGGATTTCTTCGATGGGGGCATCGAGAACAAGTTATAAGCGGCTTAACAAAAGATGGCATTTAAATCAGAGATCGACGGGGGCTTAATCTCAACGAGATCGTCGCCGCTTCGATCGCAGTCTTCGAACGGAGCAAGTTTCCCGGCACTGTAATCGCAGTTTAATTAGTTAGCTGTGTAACGATCGGAATTTCGCAGCCGCCTCGGCCGTGCTCGCTGTGCTTCAATTAATTTCAAACTACCCAAGAATCCGTATCGGGCAGGTCGAACGAGGTGGAGGGGTCGGTGTTTATAGTGTCTATCGTTGGTTCGAGCTTTTCCAAGTAAAGAAGGCTCCCAATCGCTATTTTTTACACTATAATAAAATATTCGAACGTAACAACAACACCAGTTGTTCATTATTTTCGGCTGGCTAATAGAAATAAACGATGGAAATAATGATTGTTATCCTATTCTCGAAAGCCAGAAACAGAAGCTGAAAGTTTTGATTGCGCTGCTCTGCGGGGAAGATCAACCGCTCTCGGTTGATCTAATGCCATAATCGAGTAGGTGTGCTCGAACTTCGGACGAGTGGTCCCGAAGGAGTCTGACCGCGGATCGCGCGTCGCAGATATGACAAGCTGAATCGAGGTATGGCAACGAGATTGCTGGCTTCTCTCTCAGAGAGAGAGAGAGAGAGAGAGAGGGAGAGAGTTGTATGGCAGTGTTGCTTCTGCCTTTGAAAAGCCGGCTGAAGTTTGCCAACGTGTTTCATTTCAAAGACGGAGCACTGTTTCTCGCGGACCTGTGCAGATTGCGGATAGCTTCCTCGCAAACCGGAACTTCAGACCCGTGTTCCGAATTTCTCTCGCGTGCAAAGTATCTGCCAGAGATTAATATCAACTGTCGAAATTCATCCCTGTTTCCCGGTTCTCTTCACTGTTGACAGAATCATTCGGTTCCCGCACTTCTATCCTCGGCCCTCGGATGGGATAGGTAACTTGGACCTGTTAACTGATGCGGATTCCTTTATTGGTTTGCAGCTTTTGATAGCAGAGGACGGCTGAAATTTACAATTGCTTCCCCCACCTCGAGCATTTGGTACTTATTACACATCACTATTCATTTCGACGCGACTCACACTGGTCCACGCGCTCGATCTAGCTGTTCATTAATATTTTAGCACTATTTGAAAGCATAAAGGTATAGTAATTTAGATCGTTGGATTCGGTTTGATATCGGCTACAATATTATGAAGTCAAAAATACATATTGACTTTTAAAAATTCAAGTTAACTTTAATTATTTCTGCATTAATTAAAAATTTCTAGAATTTCTCTGTGATTTGTAGACTGCTGAATGTTGATTAAGTTTTGTTTAAAACATTTCTTTCTCAGATTATCGGAAGTGTCTGACAAATCAGGTTCAGGTTTTAAATAAACACAATAATAATAATCAATCATTTTTGAAGTAATGGATTTTATAAACATAATTGAAAATATTTTATTTAAAACTGTGCGAGAAACATGATATTAATTATAAAAAACAAAAATATAATTTTTATAAACAACAATAACAATTGACATTACATCATATTGACAAATCATTATTGTCATCACTTTCTTTTTCAATGTTGATTTTTAAATGCTTGTTTAATCACAATTTTTAATAAATCTCATTAATTTCATCGTTTTTGAGATCAAGTTGCTTTTTTACCAAATGAACAGCTAGATCAAGCGCGTGGACCAGTGTGCGACTGCGACGAATACGTGATTTTCGTTTTTCAGAATATTTTTTCATGTCTAATCGAGCAAAGTGAAAAAATTCATGCAGCACATGCTGCGCCCGAAATCTCTGGCACTCGGATTTCCGAAAATTCAGAAACTAATTGCGAGTTAGCAGAACAGCAGGAAAACGGCAAGATCAAAGGCTACCCAGCTGGCAGGTGGCTTCAAAGCCGGTGGTCCAGCTACCAAAACCGGGTATAGTTTCCGGGCACGTCGTCGCCGTGGATATTGAAAGTCAAGAATAAACGAGGCACGCGGGTGGTTTTGCAGAGCGAGGTTTTCGTCCCGGTGCGAGGTTTATCGGCCCTGACACGTGTTACGATATCACGAGGGCGACGGCTACGATATTACGGTTGTGCGAACGAGACAAAACGCTGGATCCCCAGGCTCGATCGCCAGCCGATCGAAACCCCTTTGATCAAGTAGCGGTAAACATTCTCCCAGGTCACGGATGAAAGCCCGGCCCCTGTTTTCCATCCTACGGTCTGGCCACGAAATCACAGTCCTCTCTCTCCCTCTCTCAATCTATCCTGCGCCCTCTGGTTGGTTCGTATCTCCTCTCTCTTTTTCGCCTCGCCTCTTTATCACACCTTTCGGCTAAATATAGACGGTCGACGGATGGATTGTACGCTGGCGAAAAATTGCTAAATCGTTTGCATCGACTCGTGTATCTCTGTCGCTCTCTTTTGAGCGAAGAAGAGAGAGAGAGAGAGAGAGAGAGACTCGGTCGGTGAAAGCTCCGCGCCGCTGCGAAATGATTGACAATTACCTGGAACAGGGAAGTTATTCCGGCACCGTAGCCGGAGAGACGCTTCGCTCGTTTCCACCGAGGAAATACACCGCGAAACGCTCGTTCAGGTGTGCGCCGCACAACCGTGGACTGCGAAACTGTTTTTCGCATTGCTCACGCGCGGTAATTAAATACTGCGGTGCCCTTGCGCGCGGATGCGTTTATACTGATCTGTGCTCCGCCGGGATGGTTTATAGGGAAAGACTTTTTTAGGTGCTCGGCAAAACGATACTGGAGTTGCCAGTTTAGCGAGAGAGGGGATGTTTTTAAATTGTTTCAGCGCTTTGTGCATTCTCAATTCTCAGTATATTTGCAATTTTTATGAGATGTTGATAGCATTCAATTCTTTTAAATGCATAAAATATGCTGTCTAGTGACGACACAAAAATATCTTAGTTGAGAAAATACAGCAGCTTCCAGCAGCTTCCTCTAACATTCAATAGCAAATAAATTTATCCAGTGTCAAAATTCATCCGAAACTAATTTAACCATCAGCATCGACAGTACCGTCGATAAGGTGGTGGATACTTCGCGAATAATTGATTACGGCAGATAATAGCAATACATCGAAATAATTAAGAGTCTGATAATCGATAGAGAGCTCTCCAGAAACTCCTGCTAATTCCAAAAATACCTCGCGTTTCCTAGGTAAACTATAACAGAAGGCTGAAAATTCCGTTGGAAAGTCTCGTTCGCGCAAGCTGTTCCTGGTTCGATGAAAGGCACCGAGGAAGTTGATAAATCAACGCGTATCGACGCGTTTTACGAGGCCAGTTTCCCCCATTAAAGTTTCGCGCCATAACACGATGCGATCGCAATAAAATGTTGCAGTTCATCCGGGGACATACGGTCACCCATAATTTTCCCGGAGATCGTTTCTGCTCGGTCGAGCCTCCTGTATGCTCAGAGGAGCCATTTCGCGCGCTGGATATCGACCTTACTATATCGAGACATTACTGTAAATAAATTGTTTCGATCTCGTGTGTGACTTTTGGGTAGAGTAGCTAGCAGCCAACCCGTTAAATCGTCCACTCCTCTTTGTCTTGTTATTCGTGTCTTTTTAACAATTACTGTCTCTCTTTCCAGGTGCCAACAGCATCCACCAAGTCAGCAAACTTTAATCAGCCAGCCAACAAGACCTAAAACCACCTGGCACAGCCAAAGCCCGAGTCTCCCACTTGGAGGCTGAACTAGGTGGAAGAGTGGTTTCAAGGTAGCTCCCTGAAGATCGGACCAATGTCTTGAGAGGGTGTTCGCGCGTGGGTGGCAGCAGGTCTCTCTCAGAGGAAGATGAGAGGGCAGGGGGGAACGGGGCGGAGAAGACGCAGCTCATTTAGGGGGGCGGCCTGATGCGAGCGGGGGTCATCAGGTTGTGAAGGGGGGTCGGTCAGCGTGTTGTGGGGGGCTGGCCGAAAGATGAACGAGACCGCGGTCTACCTGCTCGGATCGGAAGAAGAGGCAAACGTGCCGAGCAAGCAGCTGAACAGGACGTTCTATACGGCGAGCTACCCGCCTCTGAACGCCACTTACGAGGAGCTGTGGCACCTGGCGACTGACAGAGCAGGATTAGCGATCATCCTGTTTCTGTTCTCGGTGGCAACCGTGTTCGGCAACATGCTGGTGATCCTGGCGGTGGTGAGGGAGCGATACCTGCACACGGCGACCAACTACTTCATCACGTCACTGGCGTTCGCTGACTGTCTGGTCGGGTTGGTGGTGATGCCTTTCAGCGCGATCTACGAAGTACTGGAGAACCGTTGGTTGTTCACGCACAACTGGTGCGACGTGTGGAGATCGTTAGATGTCCTGTTCTCGACGGCATCGATCCTGAACCTGTGCGTGATCAGCCTGGACCGGTACTGGGCAGTGACCGACCCGTTCACCTACCCGCGCAAGATGACCCGTCGACGAGCCGCGATCCTGATCGCTATCGTCTGGGTCTGCTCCAGCGCTATCTCGTTCCCCGCCATCGCCTGGTGGAGAGCTGTCCGCACCGAAGAGGTACCGGAAGACAAGTGTCCCTTCACGGAACACCTGGGCTACCTTGTTTTCTCGTCTACGATCAGCTTCTACGTTCCATTGTTCGTCATGGTGTTCACGTACTACAAGATCTACCGGGCCGCAGTGATCCAGACCAGGAGCTTAAAGTTGGGCACCAAACAGGTGATCATGGCCTCTGGGGAGCTAGAACTAACTCTGAGGATGCATCGCGGTGGCGGGACCAATACCGACGCCAGGCACCTGTTCCGCACAGCCTCCAGCACACCTGAGGATCTGCAAGATCTCGAGGAACCGCTCACGGCAATTCATAATAATTGCTTAACCAGAGTGCCCTCGACTAGGATCAATAAACAGCATCTGGGCAAGAACTTCTCGCTGTCCAGGAAGCTGGCGAAATTCGCCAAAGAGAAGAAAGCGGCCAAGACACTGGGGATCGTGATGGGGGTGTTCATTGTCTGCTGGCTGCCGTTCTTCGTGGTGAACCTGTGGTCCGGATTCTGTTCCCAGTGTATCTGGCAGGAGGAGATCGTGTTCGCCGCGGTCACGTGGTTGGGATGGATCAACAGCGGCATGAACCCAGTGATATACGCCTGCTGGAGCAGGGATTTCAGAAGGTGAGTCCGACTCTGGTCGTAGATCATTTCTTGAAGCGGCGGTTACTGCTCCGGGAAATTGCATTCCCCGGTGACAGCGGGAGGCCTGGCTTCCTTCGGGATACAGGAAAGCAGTCGCTTGGGGTGGTCTCATGACCTTTCTCGTTGGTTTTAATGAGGGGGCTAGATGGATTGTTAGGTGACGGACGGGTAAGCGGATTCTTGGCGAGATATGTTGACGTTGATGGCCTCGTGTGTCGTGATTATGCGAGATTACGCGATGTTTGGGGATGTTGTGATTAAATCTACCATTGCTGGTCAAGTCACCGATTTTGTATATCTTGTTCTATAATCATTATAGATTGAGAACGGATCCTAAAAAATTGTGTAGATGTTCCTTGAGATTTTCTCTAAAGAATGGGCAGAGTCCCTTATACTTCGTACTACAGTATTTTACCACGTTTTTATTATTGATAAATGTGCCAAATGTCTGGCCGACAATTGTCCCAGAACTATCCCCACTCCTGCGGGGTATACCCCTTGAGGGGCCACGAAACTCCAGCAGCCCCGGTCGCCGAGAGGTATGACATCATACAGCTCGGGTATATCGGTGATACCATACTAATCCAATGACAAAACTTCTTTATTTTTCATTATTTATTGATGGGACTTTCACCAACATATTCGTGGAATTTTTCTAATGAAAATGGTACCAAATATGATATAATTCCGACAATATTGACTTGTTTAATGAACGATGAATGTTTCGAACGCAAGGAGGAACAGCGTATTGGAAGTTCTTTGAACTGTGCTGGCGCGCCGCGATTCTCCGCGTCTCTTTCTTTACCATACGTTGTCCTTCTTTGCGTCGAAAACTTTCATCTTCACTACACGAATATATTGGTCAAAGTCCCATCAATAAATAATGAAAAATAAAGAAGTTTTGTTATTGGATTAGTTATGTTTACACTTCTCGGCGACCGAGGCCTCTCGAGGAGCTCCGCTGTGCTTTTCTACATTCGACAAATGTCAAAGAATAGTATCCCTGGCGGATAATTGTCCCTGGGCAGACCCGTGTTGGGGACAATTATCGATAAAATACTGTAATGAGTCTTGTAATGGAGAGTTGACAAGGATAAAAGCTTGACTAAGCAGGATTATCGGACCAATGAAGGTTAATTTCTTAATATCGTAACCCTAGGAAAGATGCGACAGGACACGGGTCCGCTAAGCCCCTCTTTCATCCATGACCTGGGGTACCCCATATAATATTTCAGCCCCGGACACACAGCAAGGGTGTGCGGCAATAACTAATTAGTAAAGCGACAGCCCACAATGTGAAAGTTGCGATGAAAATCGTTTCCGCAATGAAACGAATATATGTATATGTATGATATGTATGAAATGAAACGAAATTCGAAAGAGAATTTCTAAATACGTTCTACTTAAATAACAATAATGGTAACCATAACTCGCGGATATTATAAAGCAATTTATGAATCGCGGATGTTACATAAAATAATTTATGAATTGCGGCTATTATAAAATGATTTATGAGTTGTGGCTATTATAAAACAATTTATGAGTTGCGGCTCTTATAGAATAATTTATGGAAGCATAAGTTGTGATAATGAGGAATAATGGGACCGCGGATTTTGTGCGTGTATGACAAGAGTGAGTAGCCGAACTTTGAAATAATGAAAAGATTGAAAGAATTTAACAACATTGATACATTATTTTTAATTTGTTAAATACTGTCATGGAAAGAAAGAAATGTTCAGGCGGTTTCTGCTGTTTGCAGTAGATAAAAAATATTTTTATTTTGTAGAGAGAGTTGCACAGTTTTAATCATAATTAGACTGTGAGTTTTATGCAGTTGTGACAAAGATGCATAGGTCAAGTTCAAAACAGTAGAAGGATGAGAGAAGTTAATTTAATTGAAGGTGAATTTACTTTAATTATTGTGAACTCGTTAGAATGTTTGAAGAGAGAAAGAGATTTTTCATGACAATTTCTCAATTTTTATTTTGCATAAAGATGTACAATTCAGTTATAAAAAAATTGAAACAGCGAAGATAATTGTTTTGAATGCTCGCGAGAAAAATGTATGGAAATTTCAGACCTCTGGAAATTTGTTTAGCTGATCGATACTAACGTGTTTTTCGGTTCGATCCGCAAAAAAGCGACTCACGGAGCACCACATAAGTGGTTCCCCGAGAAAGTTACTTAATCTCGCCGGTAAACCTAATTGGCACCACACGATGACACACCGGCGGCATCGTCGATAGTAATTGTCGGAATGGAGTAAGCGCCGTGGCCCCGAGGGTTCCATTAAAACCGCTGTCAGGTGTAACAGAGTGATCTTAGAGCCGGCAGGGCCTGCGACAAGGTTCAATTTCCCGAAACAGGCGCAGGACGCAGAGTCCCGTGACAACGATTAATCCGTTTCGGAAATGATCTAAAATCGGAATCGTTCGAATTCGTCCGGTACACATAATAGCGTCCGGAGATAGCGAAATCGTTTCCTGATTTTTCAAACTGCAACCACCGACAGTCATATTCTATTGTATACCTTACACTATAATGACACCATCTGCTGTACATTGCATATTCGATTGTAATATTCTATGCTGGAATAAATGTCTTGGCTTGGAGGGTTATCGTAGCTTAAGTCGCTATAAAACAGCTTTAAGGGTTGAAAGTAGAAAAGTAGTATGAAAATTGGACGGTGAGTTATTTTTATCACGCCATTCTGTGTGAAAAACTACAGGATTTCAGTAGTTAGGTGATTACATTTTTATCTCCGGCAGTTTCCGAGATAGTTTCGTGACTGTCGATTCATACAGGGCGGTTTCACTCCTGAACCGAAACTGGGGTGGTAATTTTCGACGTAGCCTAGTTTCCTTCCTCTAATAGCAACGTTTTGACAGCTTCGTTGACCTAAAACGTCCAAGCTAACATACTAATTGTCAGTGTTACAGGGGCAAGTGGGGCAACTACAATTATGTTCGTGATGAATAGTCACTGATTATTGTTTTCTAAACAAGCTTCCGTAAAGTTCCAGGGACTATAGCTCGCTAATACAGGCTGAAACTTCAGTCACGGCCAATAAAAAAGATATATGATCTTCATTTCCGGCAATTTCTTGCTAATTAGTCGAAGCAGTTACCTGGCTGGGTTCCAGGTCACAAATTAATGCTTAAACTACAATCTCGGCCAATAAAAATAATATATGGTCTCTATTTTCTATTTTCTCTAGTTAATTAGTCAGTGCAATTAACTGAAAAGACTGCAGTATGATTAATCGAAGTTTATTGATGTTTTAAATTTAAATAATTCGAATTGCTGGCCCGCGATTTCGATTTTCCGGGGCCCTATCAGGACCATCCGGTTGCGCCGAATAATTGGGAACAAAGTTACGAGGGAAAGCGGAAGGTATGCAAATAGCGGGATTTAATTACGCGGGCGGGATTCGCGGGAGGTGGAAAGCGAGCGAGCGAGCGAGAGAGAGAGAAAGAGAGCAAGGTGGAACGCGAGAACTCCGTCGTGGAATGAATCGCGCGCGCGCGAATCAGGAAAGAATCCCTGTTGCTCTAACGAGCCTGGTCGTCCCTTTAATTAAATCCTGGTCACGGGCGCGCACGAGAGGAGAAGTGGTTGCTTTTCATATTCCTTTTTCATTCTTGTTGCGTGTATCGGCCCCCGGATCGATCGGCAACGGCTCGCGCCGCCATCAATCTGGGGCTCCCCGTGGCCTCCAGTAGGCAACGGGACACCCTAGAACTGATTTTTCAAAAAGTCGTTCCACAGCCGAAAGCGAGCAACCGAGCGTTTCGACGAGGAACGTTGTAATACGTTCCCGTGAAAAATGACGAGTACGTTCGGCGATAAATAACCACCATATACAGGCCGCCGTCTTTGTTGGACAGAGTTTTTCTTTTAAATTGATGGCAAGTGGTAGGGGACAGAATCATGGAGGAAAATGGTTTACTGACGGAGAAGATGTTTTACTCATTCTTTATTGGAGTAATTGCTAGCAACAAAAAAGCAGACCAATACCAAATATCAAGCAGATAAGCAAAAAGAGACCAATAACAAATTTTTCCAATTAAAATTTCATTAACAAACGAACTATCCAGTTTCCCAACTCTCTCTCTCTCTCTCTCTCTCTCTCTCTCTCTCTCTCTCTCTCTCTCTCTCTCTCTCTCTCTCTGGAGCCTCCGTAACTTGAAAAGGATCAATCTCTATAATTGCCATTACGAAGCCAAAATATCTCCAGAAATATTGCCAACAGTTCAGAATCGATCGAGTATCTTTCGGGCAAAGTGTGCACGCTGTTGGTCCCAAGGTGCACTCCGCGGTCGACCTTTCATCTCGCAGCTATCTCGGTTGACTGTTACACTTGCAAACGAGTGTCAACAGCTGCATCGGGTTCCACGGAGGTCCTGTCTGACGTTGGAGCGTCGATGGCAGACTGGTTCCTCGCGAAAGTCGCTCGAGATTGAGACAAATACCCCGTACATGGTCCATCGAGTTAATGCTTCTGCTCTCTGGCCCCTTTTCTCTCTTCTCTCTCCACGATTTCACTTACGTTTCGTAACGCAAGGTTACGATTGCAAGACAAGTCTACTCGAACTGTCATTCAGTGTCGTGCAAATAATGACAAGTTGTACAATATAAACTCCGGCTAATTTTTTTTTCGAGCCTGGCATGTTTATATGATCGCCGCGCCCATTAATTTCGTTCCAGTGACATCCGAGGGAATCCTGTCGATTGTCCGCGGCTCCCGAACGGGTCCAGATGTTCCGTTGTCCAGGAGATAATTGTCGCGCGACTAAACCGTCCCGTCGAAATCGAGTTTTTGCAGAGGGAGAACACCCGAGTCCATTCGGTTGCCCACACCCGCAAATATCTATCCGGTGTAGCTAGTAAATTGAGTTTACGTCGAACTATGGCAGTCCGGAGGTACCTAACAAGAGGCAGGGGCGTAGCAGACGATAAAAAACAAAGAATATACCAGATAAGATGCGCGGACAAAGTTTACACGCCGGCGAGACGAAGTTTGCGCATCGGCTTGAACGTTACGAGCGAATCGCTGTTTGCGGGTGATTTGTGGGGGAATTATCAGTCTGGACGATGCTGTGCAACCACCTGCTCGTTCAGATGATGTTTCAGATTTTTTGCAATTTTTTGTTTTGTTCCGAAGAAGTTTTGCAAACCAAAAAATTTCCCAGTTACTTTACCGTACGCTAGCCCACTATAGTGATTCATATTCCAGTCGAGTAATTACGAAACTGTGAATTTTATGCATTCTCAGAGCGCAACCATGCATGCAACACGATAAAACAAAGGGCGTAATGAACGTTTAATTTGTTGCAGTTACAAAAAAACAGCCAGCAACGCTCCGAATTTGCATAAAGATTTGCAGCCAAATAATTAGCATTGCATGACAATGTCCTCGTTAAAGCAAACACCATTAGCAAATATAAATCGATAATTTCATTGTTACCATTTTGTACTATTCATGAGAAATTTATTGTAAGAGTTTCTACAATATACATATTTCCCCTAAAATATTTAACGCCAGCTTCTCTACAATATCTTTCCTCTTGAATATTTTTACAAACATTTCATTTTGTAGCGAAGGTGCATTCATATTTCATTTGATATTTAATAACTCCCATTCGTTTCTCATATGTACACAGTCTCCTATTTTATTCTTGTTTTATTTGAATGCGTATTGTCTCGTGTTTGACAATACTTAATATTCCAGCATACTGCGCTATTTCTTCAAAGAAAAATTCATTTCCAATTTTTATAAATGGGTCCACGAATATTCGCATGAAGATCCGCATACGAATAATTACGATATAAATCTGGAAAATAATAAATATTGTCTAAATGATCATATTTGCACAGGAAGCGACATTAACAGCAGCCTAGTCGTCGCTCTCGAAATTAATGGGAAACGAGAACGTGTTTCATTTTATGAAAGGTAAATAAATATATCAAGATTTGGTACGTTTGGCTGGATAGTGAATAATTTCCGTGATTAAACGCTATCGAGCGGTCGCACGCGCGAACTTCTCTCCCCTATTTCCCATTGGCTACACCTCACTAGGAGATAAGAGAGAGAGACGGGGGAGGGGGAGAGATGAAACGGACCTGTGCGAATCAGTCGCTCCTCCTTCTTAATGAGACGACCGACTTAAAAGCCTTCCAGGCCTTTGTACGTGATCAAGTCGCAAGCCTGTGACTATTTGCACTGAACTTCCCTCCGTACGTTCCGAGTCATTCATCGGGGAATTACTCGCGCGATTACGTTGACACTATACTCATTTATCTTGCGCCTCCGGATACGATGCACACGGCGTCATCGATTGGTGCAACTGATGCACCACTGAAAAATTTAGAATCGTTTACTTGGCAAGAAAACCTTCACAAGGATAAGAAACGCGTGCATCCTGCCAAGATTGGATTTGCAGTTTTCACTTAAAAAATACACTGCTGTATAAGAAGGATGAATAGCGTCTATACACGATATAAGCAACATTTGCACTGTTAATTTAATAATGCACTATTTGATCTAGAAGAAATCGTAGCCCCGAGCGGTGCTACGTTCAAGCAAACGGCCCGCGAACCGTGCAATTAGGAATCCTGCTGACTGGAATCGGTGTCTGCTCGTCGCGGGACCCGAGATAAAGCAGTTTCGGAAATACAACGCCGCCAACGGGGAGAAACAGTGTTCCCATCGACGCTCGCGCGTTCCTTGTCCTCGTAAAACACGCTCGTAATGTCGCCGAACTTCTCGTAAAGAGATCCCGTGGAGCGGGACGCTGATCCAGAAGGAGGAATGATCAGGCTGCTCCTTAATCCGCGTTTTCGGGTCGCTTTAAAACTGGGAATTAACGATCGACCGGTGACGCGGGTAATATCCACGGCAAATATTTCCCGGAAGTCAATTTTCCGGGTTCGTGCCACGAACAGCTTTCCTATACAATTTTTATTAACCTCAAACATACCTAACTGCCTTGTAAAAATGACTGCAGCGAATTTATACTAATTGCCTACGATTTTTATTACGATAGACGTTCAAACAAGAAAATTTATTTCATCAGTCTCCACTTGAACACATCGTTCGTTCAGAAGAGAAGTGACATACCTCAGTCGCTTGAATCTATTTAGTTTAGTATAGTGGCAGATCTTTAAACAGGAAAAGGATACAGTAGGAAACAGCGAAGACCCAAGTTGGAACCAATACGGTTTCCGACGGAACTATCGGCCGAATGCTACTTATCTGAGATTAGGCGACGAACGCGGCGAGCATCTCTTAAATTACGAGCCCCGTTACGTGCATCGGACTTCCGTGCATGCGCTCGATAGCGGAACACTGCCTGATACCGTATCGATATGCACTACGTCCCACTCGGTAGCCCTTTGTTGGAGAGACTTTCCTTGATACTGTTGGCATCCGGACTAATAGCGAGGCATTCCTGTGGTTGGATCGACGCGTTCCAGATACCACAATCACCAGAATTATCAGAATCATTTTCTTAGTGCTAGAATCACCAGAATCATCATTTTCAGCATAGAATGCAATTGGTTTTCCAATTTCTTGGTCGTTCATATACTTGAGGTATAAAGACATAAAAAGGCTGTTATTGGTCATTACAGATTATTTTAACCCTTTGGTTACCCTGGACGAGATATCTCGCGCCCCGATACTTTCCAATAAACACCTTTGGCGAGATATCTCGCGCCCCGATACTTCCCGATAAACGCTTTTGACGAGATATCTCGCCATCTAGCACCAGTGGTTTGACATTCTAGACGAAATATTTTCTGTTTTATTCGGTCATTTCACCCGAGATAAAGATTTCATTCATTTCTTCCCTTTACAAATCAGAATATAGTTACGTATAGAATATATTTGTCTATAGTGTCAAAACATTGGTGCTAGGTGGCGAGATATCTCGTGAAAAGCGTTCATCGGGAAGTATCGGGGCGCGAGATATCTCGTCCAGGGTAACCAAAGGGGGAAACATCGATATCAGCGGCAAACAAATTATCGCCGCACACGCATAACGTGTATAGCATTACTAAACATTATTAAACGTCGTAGAAAATTTTGATCACAGACATAAGCGTTGAATGAAAATATTCCAACGAAATTTCTTTAATTATCCTACAGAAAAGAAATCGCAAACAAGGTGTAGCACACCGGCCGACCCTCGTGCAAATTTCCCTGAAACACACCTCGAAGCACGCCGCACCACCTCCACAAACAGCCATAATAAATTCAACTCGGGTCACGCGAAGAATGCCGCATGGAGTCAAGGTCCTGCGGTCAGGATGCGCCTCAGGACTAATTTTCCGTCGTCCAGTTCGATCCTGGCTCTCCGAAGTTTCCAACGGTATCGAATCGATGTGTAACACCACGACGACGGTTCTCGGGATGATAAACGACCCGGAGGAAACCGTCGAAACGACGCCGACGAGTCTCGACCGAGCTGACCACCTAAAAAAAAAACGCGGCAGCATTTCCATCTGCTTTGCATTTCCGCGTGCCGGACCGTGTAAATCAGCGTGCACGCGAAAATAAAGTTGGACGAGAGAGCTACGAGGCTCCAGTGACGACGACGCCTCGGGGAACAAAAGGACGCGGTAACGAACGGTAAATTACTTTTCGGGACGCGGTTTAAGAATGACCGGCAGCGCGGTCTGGTCTCTCTCTCCTTCGTGGAATTATTTTTCTCGCCGCGTCCCGGACGTTTTAATGAAATACAGAGCCGCGGGGCCCTCGGGAACGCGACCATAACCGTATCTCGTCTCGAGCGAGATTCTGTAAACGGCTCGTAGGGACGCCCTCGTTTCAAAAGGCGCCGAATAAAACCGCGAAAAGGACGGGCGAAAACAGGGATGCGAAAACTCTAGCTCCCCCCACCTGATCACGGACCATAGGGCGCCGCAGCGGTTCCCGTTCGTTGCCCTTCCTTCCCGACGATTCCTCGAACAAGACACCATCCCTTACGTTAGACGGTTCAGTAAGTTTCGCTGGGTTCTCCTGTAAGATCCCCTGTCCCCGACGACCCAGTATTTTATCGTTATTTGAACGCGTTCCTGCACGATCGAGCGGCCAACGGTGCTCGCGATCACCTTCCCTCGAGCTGAGCTGTATCCGACTTCTTTTCTTTAGATTTTCCTTGGTTTCGACGTTCGCAAACATTCCGCACAGTCTGTTAGATAGAGGTATTGTGTAGTGGGTATTCATGAAAAATAATTTAAAATAAAATTGAATTAAGGGCATTGAGAGTTATCCATTGGAAAGTCATGGAAATTGGGACGAAGAAATATAGCTATATTTAAAGCACCCTTATTTTCGCCCTGCTGAGATCGTTAAGGGAGAAGATGGAGCTTCTTTTCGTTGAGCAGAGAGAATTTAATAAATATTGTACAAATGTCATTCGTATTCTTGAAGACGAAACGAGACTCTGCGACAGAATTAATTTTTTCTCCACAGCGGATTTAATATTTCTTCATAGGGAAATTAGACTGACGCCTTCCATCTTTAATGAGACAATGTATTGCACTTGTTCGTCAATTTTACCAGAAGCAAACGATGAATTGAAATAATTAGAGTTGTTAATGGTTCAATGTTGCTTGTATGGAGCTCGTCATGATTTAATTTAACTTTAACTTAAACCCGCTGCAGGTCTAAACACGCTCGAGGATTAAGAAAGTTACCGTCTAAATAATAAATAGGAATCGCGTCTATAAAATCAAAATAAAATGCTCTTTAGCTCTAATCAACGTTGATCTGGCGGAAACTTTTACAGGCCATAAAACTCCGCGTTGCTCCGGCAAATTATAAATGATAAAGTAATTCCTGCGAGCGCGGTTGCGAAAGAAATCGTACGGCAAGGGGTTGATGCGAATGCCTTAACGTTACTGCTCCGGTTTATCGCGGATACAGCAAGGGCAATAAGGGCATAAAACTCTGGTCTATCCGTGGACGTACTCGGAGCGATGGCCGGCTGCTTACGATCCTAAGTAGCTACTTAAGATTTCGTGGGCCTCATAAATAGCAGGGGGCTTTCACGTCGTAAAACTCACCCCTTACATATTAACTGTGTACCGAGTGCTCGCGACGTACCGTTGTGTGGCAGCGTTTCTGTCACCATTACGGTGTCGGCTGCGGCGAATATTTTACGAATGTGTTTGTACAAAGCCATCGTGAAAGGGCTCGAGAGATAGAAATGTCGAGTCGGGGATTTTTCGCGAGGACAATGAGCCGGGATCAGTTTTGAGGCTTCTTCTCTTGATAATGTATCGATTCGGCCGCAATGGAAATATTGTAGAAGGTTAGGTTGGTTATTGAAGTCCAGGAAAAATTTTTGCAATCATGTCAGTGTCTCTTTGCGTCATTTTATTTCATCACAGCATTATTCGAAGATTCCAGTGTGAAGAATATTGAAAACTAAATGCTACAGGGAACATTTAATTCGGTTTCATGAAACTTCCGAGAATTTCAAATACTAAAGAATGGCTTAATTTTCGTTTCCCGAAAATAACAGTCTGACTGTAATAGGTGACTCAAAGGGCCGTCCTCTCGGTACAATTTTCGGTCCATGAACTCTCTCGCTAGAAAATTGTCCTCGCGAGCTAGCACGGGACCAGGTGCAGCAAAAACCGTGGTGAAAAATTCCGAACCTTAATTGCGAAACTTTAATTCGTACTCCGCGGACACTTTACCATAGCCGCTCATTTTGTGCCCGTGCAGAATTACATATTTGATTCGCATTCTCAAACAAACATTTCAGCACGAGAACGTTGTCACAACTTTCTTGTCTTCTGGGGAAAAACATTTTTAATATCAAGTAGTTAAATATGTCGTCGGCAGACAATTTTTGTATTGACAATTTTTCTCTTTATTATCATTATTCCGGAGTTTTCAAATTTTCCCAAAAATCTCTATTCATGTCAACAACAATTTAAATCCTTAAACAAAAACCGTCTGCAGCGAGATACGTGGTCCAACATTTGGCACATTGTCAAAGCTTCACCTCGGCAAAATCGCATCTTTCGCAACAACGAGGATGACCTTCGTCCGCAGAGTTCCACGAGGGCTCTCCAGCTCTGTAGGGTCGGATTGCATTAATCCGTGCACTAATTAGGCAAAGCGGGTTTAATCGTCGGATGCATTGGGTCCGGCTCAATTAGCTAATACACAGGCCCGATTTGGTCTCGCTTTATTCGCTGCCGCATTGCGATAACCAGTTTCCCCCCTATATCCATCCCCCTATCAGAGCTGTCGTCGGGATCAAAGGACACGACATAATGGAGGATGTCATTGATTCCGTGGAGCGGGTCCATGACGTGCAAGGAACTTCTTAAACTTTTAATAACCCCTTCGCTGGGACAAAAGCTTGGCCGGAAAAATATTCCACGGGAAAATCTGTGTCTCCCCCGGGGGTGGAACAGAGCCGGGGGTAATCAACCCCCTCTTTGGACCTCGACAAAGAGAGAAAGAGAATAAAGCTTGCAGCCGCCGCCGGGTTCTTTTCTGAGATCGAGTCCTCGGCTACGCAAAAGTTCAAGCCACCCTTCGGAATGTTTCTTAATAGCTTTGACAGCGAGTTCGACGGAATATAAGGTCCCCTGTTCATCCCTCTTTGTCTCGGGCAACCAGCTATACTTCGCGGACCGAAGATGTCGTTGGTAGGCGAGCATGATACACCAGTACCTGCCGGGAAAGTTTGCATCAGCGGCGTCCGGACACCGTCGATGGAGAAATTATTGGACTGATACTGGACAGATTTGCTCGAAAGAGTCTTACGAAGTATCGAGTTGGATAAATTATGGCGAAGAGACTGTCTGGTGGCTGATTTTCTGGGAAAATTAATGGTTCATCGGTCATATGGCTAGATCTATTCGTTTTGTTTCATGAACTTATTTCGTATTTGGTATATTGCGAAGAAATTTATTTCATGCCAAACTAACAATCTCGACATTCAATAACATCTGCCAAATACTCCCAGACTGAGTGCAACCGAACGCATTTCAACACAGAGTCGATACAGCGTTGATACATCAAAGCAGAGTCTGCAAATGAAAACGGAATCCTTTCTCACGGAAACGATCTCCGATAAATCGTCTAGCGTTCACCGAGCGATCGCTATCCTGGAGAGATTCTCAGCGAACTGCCTCGGCAAAGCATCGCCCGAGGCACGTCAAAAGCAAGTCAGACACGAGACGTTCAACCTCGGATGCACCAGAACTGCAACGACCCACGGTAGTTTTATTAGAACGGTGGTAATTTTATTCCCGACGCGGTTCATCCGAATGTCGTGTGCCGAGCTAGCATAATCGCGGTATTTGTAACGTGGCTCTTCGTTGATCCTCCCTGAGCCTTATTAGCTTCTTAGCTAGTCTCTCCAGCTGCCTCGTTAGCTCCTCCCCCGCCCAAGATCCAATTAACGAGCCCTCTCGTAACGACTCGTTTCCATCGAGCGATCGCGTCTCGAATAATTAATACGCGGCCTCCTTTTCGGGCCGATACCGTGGATTTGCGCGTGCAAATCGCTGGAGTTTGCGAATATGCTCCCGCAAACTGTTTCGCACTGCACTTCCGGTTGCAATTCGCGGTACGAATATGAATATCTCTGCTCATTAACACTAAATTTACGGAACGTGTCAAAATGGCGCGTTTTACTTGACCGTCTCCACGAGGATGGACAAATTCTTTTTGGGCCTGAGTCCAACATGGATTTAAAGATTCAAGTTTTCTCTTTGAAATGAGTAGGGTAAGGTTGCTCAAGTCGTACCGCTTAAAAAAACCGTATAAAACTTAGGATTTATCAAATAAATAGAAATTAAATGTGTTATTCAAAACTTGCGTTAATATTGTTGTTATTTATTATAACGAAATTAGAAAATCTATATGCTTTCACGTAAAATAAACTGAATCTCTAAAAACTTACTTTCCTAAGTCGTATCACCTATAGCCCAAGTCGTACCTAAGAATTCAATTAAGCAACAATAATAATTAAAACGTATTTTTCATTAATCTGTTTACACGACACACAGGTATTTAGTTAGTACAAACATCACACACAAATTTTTTTGTTCTATTGTCAACTCCAGCGCATACATCGTGCTCCCATGATTTGCATTTCAAGCATTGAATCACGTTTTCCTCCCGATCTTCTCCACTTTAATTTTTAATGCCAATTCCTTTTTATTAATTACTGCGTTTCTTTTATTTGCCGCATTTTTTCTGTTTTCTTTATTCTGCGTTGACGTTATTTCCAATACGACTTAAATATATACAAGCTAAATTTAAAAAGTAAACATAACCTAACCGAATAAAATTACTACGATTTCGTTTCGACCGAATGATTATGTAAATTCTACTGAATTTATATTTTTATAAGGAACATAATTTTATCAATAATTTACTTGCAAGATTAACTACCAAACATACGCAGAAAATTATAAGAAAATTGAAATAAACTTACTTGATGACAGGATTTATAATGAGGCTGGTTTATGGCAGACAATAATACGTAAAGCAACTTGGTTGACTCAGATGTATATTTGGTTGCCGTTGTATGTGCTGTTGTCGCCGTAGTTCGTTCAAAATTCAAGTGGTCGACTTGAGCAACCTTATCCTACTTGAAAATTGCTATATGATTGGTTTTAGTCATTTTATCGAACTTTGAAGTGCGCTCTAAGGATAGATTCTGTTCGAAACCACGATGTCCCATGACCTCGGGAACATTCTTTACATATACACGAACGTCCATTGTTCGCGGATCGTTACCCGTGTATGCACTATGCACACTAACCAATCGTACACGATTTATCAGTCGACCATCGGGGAGGCTGATAGACAAAGCCTGGAAGAGGAACGCAACGGGACACGCTATCGATTCCCTACGTTTAACGTATCAAAGGTTTCGTTCTCCCTCTGTTAGACAGTATTCCTTGTCTTGTAGTGATTGGCTACGCGTCGTACCCTTCACTCGAATCCTGCACGCTCCTCCGAGAAGGAATCTCAGTTTCTAATGAAGAATGACGCGAGAGACCGCGAAATGGGCGTATTCGACACGCACGTCTTTGAACATTTATAAATTCTGATTCTATATTCACAACAAAGAAATTTGGTTATCTTTGAATACATATTTATAGCAACTTAAATTCTGATGCAATTTCGACGAAAAAATTTCCGAATCTCATCAAACCCTGTTCAAAACAGCACACGAAGGTCCCATCCCAAAAGGTGCACCAATTCCCGAGAAAAAATGCCGAAAGTTTCAACACCATCGTAGTTGCAGAGAACCACCCTTAACGGAGGATTCTCCTGCAGAAAGCCACCCTCAGTGTCTCCAACCAGCAGATACGAAGATAAGCCGCCCGAAGGGAGGCTGTCCTATCTTCGTGTGGGTGCAGGGACGTATAAACGGTGTTTTTCTCCGTGTAGAAAGGGGAAGAAGATCAAAAAGAAGAACGGAGAAAGACAATCCAAGGTTGCGAGTAGCTAGGACCGAAGCTCTTTAGCAAATTACTTTTATTCGTTCCCGCGAAATGAGCTCTGGAGGAGCGTTCGAAGAGGTCGGGCCGAGTCGGGCTGTGTCGGGCCGGGCTTACCCGGTAGCTTTCCTTTCTCGTTTCCCGCGGGAACGTTCCCGGAATCTGGAGAAAAATTTGCCAAGGCTTAACTGAGCGCTTCTCGTCGTTGGGATTTTTCTTTGTCATCGTGTTCTGTCGTCGTGTTCTCCGCTGTTTTAAAAAAAGAGACTATAGGGAATTATGGGTTCAGTGTTAAGGTTTGTTATGCTCGCTATTTGAATGGCTCGTGATGGTTTAAAATCAAGATTTGGTACTTCAGAATTAATAGAAGTAATTTTCTTCAAGTCTGAAAAGATTCGATTTGCAGTGAAATTTCGTGGGATGCCGGAATGGGGCGCCGTAGATGCAATTGTTCCCGGTATGAGGACCCCGCGACCCAGTGCTCCAGTTGAAGTCGTCTCGTTTCAATTAGGAAGCGTAATCTCGAGGATCGAAGGATCGCGGAAATCTCGGCCGACTCGTACGAGATCTGGGACAAACCATCGGCGACACGCGTCTGATGGATCGCATACCTCCCGTTACGGGACCCCCACTGGCCCTACTGCACCCTCATGCATTATGCAGCCGCGGAACGCAGATTTCAATGAGCCGGGAACCAGCGTGGCGGCACGAAACACGTCCCACTGACTCGACGACGTGCATTTTTCATTCGACCACCCTCTCCGGCCGTACACGGTTGATGCAATTATCTGTCCGGATTTAAAAATTAATTTCCGCGGCGATACGCTCGGCGTGGCGAACGCGATTCGAGCCGGCTGGGTCAGAGAGCAATTGTTAAAATAAATCATGATTTCTCGTTTTGTTTCGGTAAATACAGGGTTTCGATTATAACGATTGTGAATATTCGAAGTAATTACGTATGATAATTGAAAGAATGTATCTGCTGATTATCTCATTTGCTCATTTGCATTGAATCACTTTTACGAATTCAGCCGAATCGGGGCGTACCCGCAATAAAGACGCGAGATTATCTCAAACCCTTTTTGCATACGTTGGCTCAACGAACATTTTTATTAGAACACTTCACTGTCGATTCAATGATATTAGGATTAATTTGTATTTTTTATTTGTTGACTAATGATCAATTACGAAACAGAACATTTCGTAATTAATTAATATGTTCTTGTGAACATTGTAAAAACGCGTTTACAAATCGACAGACTCATTTGTTAATTTGTTCCGAATCACCTTTGCGATTTCAATTAATGTAGATGAACATAACCGAAATTGGAAATTTCCATCTGTAATTCTTTTTGAAATTCAAAGAGTGCATTTGCAAATTGATTTCTATACGAATTTGCTTGGAAGCAGCTCTATAGTTTCATATCGAACCGAAGTATCCGAAACAGATGATTTTAATAATCTTACTGGATAATCTTGAATCTCAGAAAATTAATTGTGCAAATTCGTGACGTCTTCTCTCTCTCCAAAAAAATTTCATAAATGCAGATATTTATAAATTGACTGATTTGCGATTTCGCGCCTCGAATCACCCGATTTCGTTAATTGCGGCGGAAAATATTTGCAATGGTTGATTTTGATTAATCCGATGGTCCTTGTGTCGGCCCAGCCGGTTTATCGATTAATTAATACAGTAGATTGGGGATTTTATGCGTTTATACAATATATAGATATACATATATACATAAAACGGGGACGGACGAAGCCCCGCGAGATAAAAGGATTGAATCGGGTTCCAGCGGAACGATTGGTTTGTTTTTAAAGTAACGATTCCGCTTTTCTTTTTCCTCGGATATAAACTTTGCAGATGCTGTTGTTTACGGAACACTTTTCAGCGGTTCCGATCCGATGAAGTTTAATTACTTCGTTAACCCCGTTCGCAGTTGAATAAAATGACTGTCTGTCCGGGGCGACGATATTTGAAAGTCAATACGTAATTTCGAAAGCACACAGGACTTTTATTTCGCCCTCCGAAGAGCAACGGGGACCCGGGAATATATATAAATAAATAAATAATAATAACATAAATAAATAAATAAATATATAAATATGGAATGAAGTTATCACAGCTACCGGTGGATCGGAATCACTGCGCCTGCTGCACCAAGATTAAAAATTTCAAAGCGACAGGAGAAATTAAAAAGTTGTCTTTCTTTAGGGTGAACGCACGCGTTACATTGAAATAGTTTACGTTGCCCCAAAATATCATACGGCAGCAGAAAAAGATTATTTATTACATATATCAAGGTCTTTCCCAACAACAGCTAACCTTTAAGGGTTGGTTTCACCCTGAAAAACCACAAAGTAGCAGAAAAAATCGAGAATGCTTCACCCCTTCAGGGTGAAAACCCGCATTAACCTTTAAGAGGTGTTCTCACCCTGTAGAACTAAATCGTGGCAGAAATAAATTAGAAGCTTGCACTCCTTCGGGGTGAAAACACGCGTTAACTTTGAAATGGGGGTTCTCGCCCTAAAGAATCATAGGATGGCAGAGAAAAATCTGCTGTTATCAAGACTTTGTAGCAAGTTGACCCTCCGTGAAGGTGTCGTTATTGTTTTATAGAACCAAAACGAATAGAAAAACATATAAAAATCTATGCAAATTATTTTATAACCGAGGAAAATAAAAAATTAGTGATCCACAAATTATTTGACACTTGCATCGAGGTAAAACAACTCACATTGTTCTATAAGGGTTGCTCAACTTTGAAAACCCGAAAATAAAACTACGTAGTACTGCCATCGAAGTTGCTCACCGTGTACGAAGCGGTAAGGGTAGTTCTCACCGCGAAGACCGAAAAAGTAGCAGGGAAAAAAAATTACCCGACAGTTCCATCAAGGTTCTAAAACACGTACCATCCTGACAAGGATAGTTTTCACCCCGGAGGAGCAGAAGGTTGCAAAAGAATTACCGTGCACTGCCGAGGTCCCTCGGCAACCCCGCGGAGTTTCAAAACAGATCGGAATTTTCAAAGTTTCCTCGTAAGCAACGTCCTATCACCGATCACCGTCTCAGCAACGGAGGTGTAGAACGTAAAGGCACTAGAAGTTCCCGAAGAGTTTCACCTTCGACACCATCAACGAGGACGACTCGATTCCCAAGCCGATTGCGAGGTCTGAAGTTCAGAGTCACCAGGATGCCGGGATCGACGCTTACAAAGGGAACCGGAGGTAATAAGGGGGTTCAGGAATGGAGGTAGAGGACGCTGGACCATCCGCTGAACTTCTGAGAAGCGATGCTATTCGAATATCCGTCTCACGTTCCTCGCGAGAATCAACCCGGATGATCGCTGCCCGGCCTCCGGCTTTAATCAACCCCCCGTGAAACGAGACCTTCCGAGAGCGTTTTCGCTTTTCAGGGGAAATCGCTGGACTGACTTAAGCAAACTAGCTAGCAAAGAGAGATAGAGAGAAGTAGAGGGAGGGTGTGTGTGCGAAAGTGTGTGAAAGAAAGTGTAAGTGCGGAGGTGAGAGAGATAGAGTCAGTGATGAAGAGAGGGTGAGAAAAATTAGTCTTTCGTGCTTTGACATATAGGCTGACATAAAAAAGTTTGAAGTTTATATGTAAATTAATAATAATATAGAAAGTTTCCAAATATCATATTGCTATTTTAAAATGCAGATAGTAAGAGAGAAAGATAAAAAAAGCTGTAAGATGAAGTCGGAGAAAAAAGAATAAAAGTGAGATAGAGAGAGTTAGGAAAGGAACAAAACTGAAACAAACAGTGAAAGAGAAAGGGGAAGAAAAACTTTAAGGAGTGAGGGTAAAAAACAAGAGATAGAGACGGCGAGAGAAGGAGTAAGTAAAAGACGGAGGGGAGAGAGAGAGAGAGAAAGAGGAGAGTGGGAAAGGGTGTATAGTGTATACAAGCGCAGCGAGTGTAAAGTTTTCTCCGGGAAGTTGGAATAGCCTGCGGAAGATAGGGGATAGATGGCGGAAAGGGAAAGAGAAAAGGAGCACTGGCTGGTAGAGGATCGTTCCCTGAGAAACGCGTCCTGAAAGCACCGGCCCAATTGCCGCGCGGTATGCTCTCTCACATTTTCACGCCGGGACGGGAATATCCGGCGCGTGCTTCCGTGAACTTTTAATCGAACGATCGACACACGACATAGAAAGGCTATGCCATTCGCCTGGACCATGGCGAAACGATCCCGAGCCAGATGCTCTAAAAACCGTTAATCGTTATTTATTGTCCGCTGGGGGAACGGTAATCCTCCATATCCCATCGCACTTAATTACTATTATCGCCGACAATGATGCTTCATTGTGTGCCGTTACTCGATTACAAATGTAAGTATTACGTTGTAACATACAGAAATTGTGCTGACAGTATAAAAGCATTGGAATTTTATGGATTCAGCGATGATTAGATTTCACCACAATTTTCCATTTTTAAATAAGAGAGTACCTAGTTCGCAAATTCAACATTAATATTCCTATTCTAACAAGTTGATGCGCAGGAAACAGCACGGAGTCGAAGGTTAACGAACTCTTGACGCTTATTTAAAGATCCTAGAGCCGTCAGGAAATTAAAAAAACGTTCAGAACCCTAATTACAAATAAAATGCGCAACAGAGCAGTAAGTAACTCGCTACGATCGATTATTCAGATTACGGTTTGCGCTACAGGTTTGCAAGTTCGCGTAACGACGTCGCCAATTCGCGACAGATGCCGATAGATTTTTTGCCAAACAGCGAAAGAGCTAAAGCTCGAATCGCGTGTCTCCGTACAAAGGAGACAGGGAGAGAGAGAGAGAGAGAGAGAGAGAGAGAGAGAGAGAGAGAGAGAACGCGATCGTCGGGTTTAGACGTATACGCGGGGCAGTCGCACGCGCGACTATCACGCTTCACGGCTGTTTGCCGCGGTTAAATGCAAAATCGATATAGTCTCGGGCTTTCTCCGTGCACGAGGATCGCCTTCGAGGTCGAAAACTGAACAGCAGCCGCGACGGAGCAGACCGGAGCATACTAAAGCAGACCAAAGCAGAGCAGAGCGGAGCGGAGCTGAACGGAGCAGAGCGAAGCAGAGCAGAGCAGAGCAGAACAGCCTCGGTCTGGCCAATGGTTATTAATAACGAATCGATCGGGCTCGAAAGTAGTTAGGGGAGTCGTCGGATGAAAAGCCGAGCCACGTTAAAAAGGGACGAGAATTCGTTCAAGGCTCCTTGCCGAATGGAAGGACTCGTGTAATGGTCTCCCGAGCCGGATCGGCTCGGCTCTCTACCCCGATCCATTTACCGTTTAAATGAATCCCGAATCATTATGATTCCCGCTCATGGTCCACTACACCCTTAGGATCGGCCGTAGGCTGGACGAGCATGACCAAATGCTTCGTTATCCAACGGTTTGCACGCTCGCAGACGATTATCGCGGACAGGTCGCAGAATCAATAGAGAAATCGCGCGAATGGCGCAACAATTCAGGGATCGGCTCGCACTCGCTCGTACACGGTCGTCAATAATTCGAGCAAACAGCTACTTCGAATCCATTAGCATCCGCACACCGTCCTGCACACGTGTACACACGTACATGGAATTACAAGCGGGATTTAGTGTGACCATCGCACACCACGTTAATCCGAAGCCACTCGCACCGAGTGGATCGCGTAACGAATACCGAAGGGATCCAGTCCCGTGGCCAGACTGCTCGACCCTGCACCCGTTGCCATGCACTTGATAACTGCAACCCCGTTTCGGATCGTTGCACTGGTGTTTTTGCGGCCGAGATCGGTCCTTTATAGCTGCGGCGCCAATCCATCGGGTGCACAATGGGCTGGAAACCCGTTTTTCGTGGTAAAAATTCAATTTTTGGAGGTTCAAATTTTGGGAACATTTTTGTATATTATTGGCAACCCTTCGAAGCTTTAAAATCCAAAATATGTGGAACCAATTATTCCAAGAATTCGTTATACATAGAGCATGAAATAACAGGTTCGAATGAATGTTTTATGTATATAATACATTATTTATATTAAAATATATATATTAAAATCGTGTTGACATCAAGAATTTTAGAGGATCTAGGACAGGCAGTTCCAACCTATACCCCTCCGACAACTGCAAGGTCCCCCACCATTGAACCTCGTTACAATGTATGCGTGTGTATCGTGTCGTGCGTCGCGTCGTACGTCGCGCGGCTCTTTCCACTACTACACATGACGATGAAGTCTAAGAGTGGGAGAAGAATCTGAGCGAGGAAGGTGCCTCGAAAAGCCCGGGGGCTTCTCGTTGGAACTGCCTGATCTAGGATATAAGTGAATTTTCATCCGAACGTTTGAAGTTAACGAGTCAATTCATGAAGTACCTCAGGGAGTTCTGAACTTCATCGCTACATTGTACTAGGACACACTGTGTTAATTGAAAGTAACGTACAAGTTCCGCGCCGACGACTATTGACTTACATAATTATTACCACATTTAACTAAGCTGCCTCGTTTCACTAATCGACGATTTCAAACTAAACGAAAACTTTTATAAAAGAATTATGGAAAGATTCCCTGTCCGAGGAAATTACTGCTTTATTCACTTTATGTATTATTTATCACTAGCGCCAATGTCAGACGAACAATCACACTGCGTTTTATTTGATTATTGCGAAGTCAGCGTTTGTTGTAACTCCGATTGACCGGACTTTTATCGTGGTGCGTGCTCGCGAGTGAATGAGGCATCGCAGCAGGAAGAGATTAATTTCGCAGAAATACGCGAAGCCACCGAAAATCCTGGTGCCGGTTGCCACCGAGATCTGAAATCTGGAATTTTTCATCCGCTGGCGCTTGCTTTGCCGCCCTTACCAAAGGCGGGATGAAAATGCAGCCTTCACAATGAATAATTCACTTCTGGCGTAGCGCACGCTCGTCCGAGGGCCGGGCGAACCTTGACTCTGCGAAAATCTATCTTTGGAAAATTAAAACGTCGCCCGGCTGCGCACGGAAATCACTGTCGAGGGATGAAATGTTAAAGCACACGTCCAATGGAATGTTTCCCTTTGCCGTAAATAAATCAAGCATGTAAATACGAATACTTGTAAATAAGCCCGAATCGATATGTTCTGGCCACTTGCTCCAACGACGATTCTACTATCCGAGAATCTAGTTCTTTCAATTGAACTTTTAACAGACTCGAGATTCAATTATTCTTCTATTGTTCTCTATTTAGCTCGGTCTCCATACTTTGTCTGTTAATGAACTTTTGAATGATAGATATTTTTTTAAGTGACGCCTTTACCAACGAGTGCTGGAAAATTTGATTCTGCACAGATCTACGCAATTAAATTGCTGTATTTATATTTAATTGGAAAGAGAGAGAGCCGGGGAAAGAGCAAACCGCAAAACGGAAAATAGAAGAAGGGAACAAACCACATTCTCTTCAACTTCTGAAATTCGCTGCGCGATTTATGTTTTGAGTTTAAGCACGCCGCACTCGTTCCCGCGGAATTTGTTCTGCGGGTTTCTGCATTATTTCGCAATTCATAGCGGCGCAACTAACTCGAAACAAGTTCGAGACAACGGATTCCTCATTATCATTCCGGGCTGAAGGAAACCGGCAATTACGAGCGGCCCGGGGGATCGTTCCCCGTCTAATTTGCACTTCGATGCGCCAAAGGGAATTTTATCCGGTGGCTGGCTAAATAAATAAGACCGGGTGCAACAGGAAACAGCGAGTGCAGTCGCCGTGTCGACGACTGCACGGGAAGTTCGCATCGCCAGGAGCGATCGGGCGAGCCTGGCGAATTGTTTTATCGGTGACGGGGACAGCATCTGTTACACAAGGAACCGCGAACCCAGAACTCTTGCTAACTCGGTTGCAACCCGGTCCAACGAGCGTTGCATTTCTACGGCGAATTACGTGCCCGAAGTTAACGAATCGCTGTGGCAGTCCTCGAATGACAGAGCGGCCGGAAACGTGAAACGAAGATCCACTTACAGTTTCGCAACCGCCGATTTCCCACCGCCACCCTTTCCGAACAGGTGAACCCGATATTCGCACAATGGTCGTACTGGTGCACTGTCGGTCTCACAACTCATCGCACACACTTTAAGTCAGAGGAAGTGTTTTATAAATGGACCAAACGACCACGATCTTCTTTGGCCAAGTTATTCAATCTTCATTATTATACAGGCTGGACCACGAAGCGTGATCAGTTTACATTATTCTGCTGTTAGTGGATCGATCGAAATAACATGGTTCAAGGAGAGCTTTGAGGTAATTATACCAAATTTTTCCTCAACCCTTTTTTTCTAGAGCGATCAAGGTCACCATCTGTTTATTATAGGTCAACCTACAGTTTTCCTACACCAAACTTTTAGGAGATACTAACAAGGAGAGGCAAGGTCGATGAATCTCAGATTTGATTGAAAATTTTCGGAAAATTGCACAAAATGCAAAAAATTTTGTTCGTATTGGCGTGGATTTCTGATGAGGAGCCTTGTAATGATCATTGGTAGTTTGGTCTACGATACTTTGTTGGGGTTTTGCAAAAGAGTAATGGAGTCGGAGTCCACAAAATTCAATACACCAGCCTCATCAAAGCCCTCGATTAATCATCAGCAAATCGCCGACCACCATGAAACCGTCGCTGCAAAACGCTTCCCACTAAACCGAAGATTTATCTACGCCGTTAGTTGTGTCCCGGGGATCATGCGATCGGGATCATAATTGAATCCGGTTGGCTGCGCCTGCGACGAGTTGAAACGAGTGTAGGCACAGTGTAAAATATTGCGCGAGTGAGTTTAATTTACAAGAGGCCGGGAGCTCGCGGGAAACATCGCATTCCACGGGAAATTGCAGCGCTGGGTGGCTCGTTGCATCGGTGCAATGCGCTGTGGACGATCTTTCTCAAGAATGGGACAAAAATGGGGAAATAGCAATCGTCTAAATTGGACATTTTGGAAATGTTTCGCATTTTTTGATCTATAAGTAGGAGTTTTATGAAAAATACAAATTTTGCATAAAATCCGCAGTCTATCTATAAGTGTCCCTTACTTGTAATTATTCAGCTTTGCTATTATGTACTAAAGACGTGAAAGACATAAATATTGAAACGATGCTCGCTGGCATAGTAATGAATAATGACTATTTCATTTTTATGTTTAATCCAACAATCAGCACATAAATCCAGAGGTTTTAGTGCGGTATGATCAAACTCCATAATGCTTGTCGGTTCGCTAATGACAAATCGATGAACTGAATGATGTGGGTGGATTGAATTTTATTAGATGCGGTGCTTTGGTAAAACACTACTTTGTTTCTTGGTGGCGACATTAAGTAGAATGTTCTTTAATTGAAGCTACACTTGCACGCTGCATCTATCATTCTCTTTTTTATCCTCTTCATTTAACTCGTTTAATCAATCTCCATTTTTCTCTTGTGCCAGCTTCCAATTTTTGCTTCTCTCTTTTCTCTGTTTTGCACGCTTGGGCAAGGATACAATTCCTTATGTTTCCTTCCTGCGCCTTCACTTCATGATGTTTGAATCATTTCTCTGACGAATCAAAGGTCCATTTTAAACGAGGCGTCTCGCGGGTCGGATAATTCACGTGTGTCGGGTACGACTGGACCGGGGGCGGATCGACGCGGGTAGCAGCCACTGCGTCGGAGCTCGATGACGTCAGTGCGTGACGTCAGGAACCGCAACACGTGGCGAGAGAACACGAGACACGGCGTACAACGCCGATTGCGGAGGAGTCGGTTTCCAGAAGACACCAACGCGACGGGGGTTGCTCGGGATTTATAGCCCCGCCACGTGGAAGGGGTTGTCAGCGAACCATCCCCCTGAGAGAACGCCAGCACCCAACCCTCCCCCCTTCTGCCTTGCGTTTCGAGCTGCAGACGTACCGGCGCCCGACGTCCAGACGTCGAATCGAGACCTTGGCGACCACTGACCGTGTCTTTGCGTCCCAATTCCTGGCTAATCGCGAATTCCGATGTCCTTCTGGGTTGAACGACTCCAGAGAAGATATACTACTGACACGAGTCACTCATCGTTACTAGACGGCGGATTTTATGCATCGAATGTAGTGTCTTCCATCCTGAGGCTACATATCTTATTGTTGTGGGCTTCTGAAAAATTCAAAATGCAGTAACAAGTCTTACTTCTTCTAAATTAAGAAATGGGAATTAGGCTAGAACAATTTCGTTGACCCACGGGGAATCGGTCTCGAGGATGCTGTCTAGGCTGAAGAGGATCTTTGAGAAGGTACGACGAGTAATGTTTGTTCCTGGCGACAACTACATAATCTACTACAGTCGTCAAACGAATCCGTGACAGAAGGAAATTTCGATCCGCGACAATTCCACAGGGTCGGCGACGGTTCAAAAGCGTTGCATTAAACTGAATTACGATTCGCGGCGTGTCGCAAGCGACCCGGGAAAAATCCCGTGAAAAGGGCGGCCAGCGAAGACAGCTTGGAAAACGCTGAAAGCGGAGAGAGCCCCGGATCGGGTCCTGTTAACGACCTCTTTGTTATCGCGCGAGAAGTCGAATTTGCATTCGCCCCAGACGCCTACCCGACACCTTGCTATCTCCAGGAGATTTTTCTGGGTCAGAGGATCCTCCGGACACCGTCGTGTCGCCCACGCCTCCGTGATAAAGGGACACGGTCTGCAACCTAAATCCATTGTCCAGTTCGCCAGGATAAGATGGAAACCCGGTGGCAATGTCAGCTATGCCGAGCAGCATCCCGGTGCTTTGTGCAACACGTGTCACCTAATGCGGTTATCTTCATCACTCGCGATCCTTCGTCGCCGCGTTGCACGTCTTCTACCGGGAACTCCGAGAGTGGACTGGCCAGCTTAGCGAAAGGACACAAGGGCGCATTATGACGGGAATATGATTTGATCCTTCGCTACCGCTCTGCAGCTTAGACTGCTGGATCCCAGATGATGGCGCGTAATCCGGCGCACCTGGTTGCATCCGAGGAGACTGGAATTGTAATCTCTTGTTAAGACTAGACTTTGTCCACTTCGAGAGGTGGGGCCTTGGGAAATTGTTGGCTATAAGCATACACAAAAGTGAAATAGATATTTATTTTCTTTCTTAATGTCTTCAATTACATCTAGTAATTTTTGTCGTAAATGCATAAAACCCACTGTCTAGCTAGAATGCGAATATGTTGCTCTGAAAAAGATTAATGGAGAAAGTAATATTTTCAATGCGATTTTTTCAATGTACTAGCATGTTATAAAATACAATGCATATTTAATTTGGCGATTTAAAAGAGTCACAAGCCAATTATAAAACCATAAGCTACAAGTACATAATTACGTCAGCAATCAAACACTGTCACGGCTATGGGACAACCGAGGATCGATTGATCGCATTGAACGCATACCTTGCGACTTGAGCAAAGCCACGGATTATCCGTTCACACGCACACGCCTTGTTAGGCTAAGCCTAATTTCTGATCAGATTCCTAATGCTGTCTCGATATTAACGCTTTGGGTGTATTAATTAGCTTCCTGACGACAATACTGTAACTATTAGCTTTAATATTCGGATTAATTGCTGTCGAGCGTGTCCATGAATCGCGTTAGGGACGACTTGTTGAATCGTGAGAGAATTTGCTACGAAATCTTTAATTTTTTATCGCTTATTTTGCACTCTGTGATCTTTGAAAAAGCTACTATCTAGGGGTGTGAAAGTAGAGAATGCACCCTTTAGAATGGGCACAGGCGTTTTTATATTTGTTTGACGTGAAGTTATAGAAGTTTGAGGATCGGTCATTTTTGGATTCTATAATTCAGTGTTCCTTGATTTTTACGGAGTATTATTCTCCAGCGGGGACAGACGCTCCAGAGCGAACACTATGGGGGAACATTAACGGATGACGCGCTATAAAGGTGATCGATCGATGCGACACGACCGTGGGCATGGTCGCAAAGCCGAGTATAATTTTAAACGGCCGCGTGTTTTGCCGACGCGACGCCCACCGGATCCGTTTGGAAAGAGAAAAAGATCGGAAATTCGATTCGGAGGTGTAATGGTGACGTCAACGGGTGTGTGCCGGCAATCCCATCACACCTGACGTCATAGTGCACCACCATGCTGGATCCCCACCGTAACACCCACACCCCATTATCTAGCCGGGGAAATTCTACAATTACGTCAATCTACCGGAAAGGAAATAGAGAGTTGCAATATTTTCAATAAAAAGACGCGTTGCAAATGTGCAGGTGCAGTTTCAAATTTCTTATGGAAATTGGTCTGGGAAGTTTGTTATGGGGACTTAACTTCGTTACGGGTACTTTGACCGCTTTTTGGTTCGATAGTGATAAATATAATCGTGGCTGGATATACTAAAAAGAAACAGTTAGGAAATTTGTCAAAAGTGGAACAAATCACCTTTAATGTGCACCTATTTCTTTTACATTCGTGTCAAGGGATGAAATTTTGTGAGGATCGATGTAGAATTTTCAATGGGTGATTCCATCCCCTAAATTCGTATCATAATACCATCTAGAAATGCATTGCAAATAGGAGGAATACATGGAAGCATGTTGAATTTGTGAAGGTGAATTTCAACCTCTCAGTGCTACCATGCTACAAAAAATAATGAAAAAAATGGGTTTGTGTTACATGGTTATGACTTGCCCTATTTACACACAAAGTTTTCTAATTTTTTAAATTTCGGTGGTTCCGTGGCTGTCCTTGTTAGTTCCTAATGAACACGTTTGCTACTTTTGCACCGGAAAGATAAAAAACACCAAAGACTTTTCACAGTTGCATTTCATCGTGATTATCCAAAAAGCAAAATATCGACACTGAACAAAATTATTTAAATTCCATAGAAGTATTTCAATACCGATGGCACAGTTTTGCGAGAAATATCGTAGATCAATTTCTGAAAGCTCATTGTAAAGGGGAAACCTCCCTTAAAATGATCGCGCTGGAATTAACATCGAAAAAAATTATTTAAACTCTGCGGAGCCGCTCGAACAGGATGACAAACGCAAGAGGCTGTTGCACCGAGCTGCATCCGTGCTGGAACTTATTTATCCTCGCGGTTCTTGGTCGTTTCACGAATCGGAGATGACGATGGAACAACAAGGGTCGCCCTGTTAACGAAACCGGAAGCGACCGTGATTTCCGGCTGTCGTTGTCGTCAGTCAGGACAATGTTAAGGGGGGAAAGGGGGTGAGCTGAAAACGAACAAGCGGAAGATTCTCCTCTGATTGGGGCGATGCTCGTAAATGAGCTATCGGAGTTTACGTTCTAATGACAGCGAAACGTGCGCCGAATGCATTTCTGCCGGCAATCGGGCCAGCGTGCGCGACATACCAAACCGGAAATCGATGACCGTGCAACAACGGCGACACAATGAATTTCGCCCGCGCCAATTCCCACCCTGCAACACCTCTCCCTCCCCCCACTCCTCCTGCAACCGATTGCCGCGTTAAAAAGTTTACCGCGGCCCGATATGCACCCGGAAATGCACTCGCTCGGCCTCCCGTGCTCGTTCAAACGAACGGCATTAAACCATCATTCGGTTAATTCCCCTCCGACCCGCGCGAAATTAACAAAAATTTCATTAACGCCCGACGGGGCAGGCCGCCACGCCGCGTGCGCTCGCTTTTCTAATTGTTCGATTCGGCCGCGCGCGATCCAATTAATATTTGTCCATCGAATAACCGCCGATATTATACGATCGACGATCCCGATTTGTGGATCAAATAGAGAGAATACTTTGTGCTCGATTCGCGGACTTACAAATCCGCGAAATTTATTTATTAGGTTCAGTTACACATTATTTCCGGCTTCAGTGTGTCTGGTTTGTTTATCGTTGACAGAATTATTATTATTAATGATATTATTTGTAATGATAAATTTTGACGGAGCTTCTGACAATCTGGGTCTTGATTGACCCAGGTATTACGTTGTTGCGGCGAATATTGTGGATGATGTGGGACGCGTCTCACATTTTAAAAGATGAGATGTACTACGTTAAGATAACGAGGAATTTATCAGCGGTCCGGGCCGTGTCCTGTCTGTAGATCATGAGCTACGGAGTACAGGATCTTCCAGGAAGTTCCTTGCCTCCATGCACTCACGGAATCCTGATTAATAGTTACGCCCTGGGCTATCTCTCCACCCCTGTCTCCCTCTTTCTCTCCAGCCACGAGATCTGCGTGTCTCTTCTATCTACGTTTCTCTTCGTTCATTGCGTCGTTGCCTCTCTACGACCCGGCTTAAGTATCCCGTCGACCTTAACCTCGACTAATCAGCCAAGGACGCGGCTGCGGGGGGTGGGAGGATCGTGTACCAAATTCGTTGCCGAAAACAGGGTCGTCGGGTAACTCGCCTCGATAACGCCCACCGATGCGCCCTCGTTAATTAACTTTTCGTTGCACCATTTACTCCTTTCTTCCCTTTCCCCATTCCCCAAAATAATGTCGTTTTCATTAGACCGCGGTTCTTTATGCAAAATAGAAATTTTGTTCGATCAACAGAAATAGAGAATACAATTTCAGTCAACTCCCGTCTGTTGTACCTGCAATAGAAAATATTCTATCTTGCACAAAAAATATCCTCAGTATATGTATACATATTATTGTGTATTCGACAGGCCGCAAGTAAGGGGAGTAAAAAGTCCCATAAACATCTCCATCGATCGTCCCCGATCAGGATCGACAAGCCAGACCGCCCCGGGCGTTCTAAAAAAGCTTCCATTTTCTTGGGCTGGCGGATATTATTCCATCGAGTATATGTTATCAACGCGAACGTGGTTTCCCGGGCGACGACGCGACGTTGTGTGTGGGTATACACACCTTTCACTAGAGACCGCGAATAAAGCGAAGAAGATAGTATCTGGCACGTTGACGATGTTGACTCCTCGATAACGAGATATTTCCCTCGCGAAACTCCCGACTCCCGGCGAAATGTATTCCGGGAACTTTTACGCCCGCAAAGGAGACGAGACATTTTTCCATAATTACGCGATCAACGGGACAGCGGTGAGGGAGAGAGAGAGAGAGGGAGGGAGAGGGGGGAGGATGGGGATTGGACGAATTTGCTATTTTCCCCGTAGAAATTTGAAATTCAGAGTACCGCTCGCGAGGAAGTCCGCGACGCGATGCGTTCGACGTTGAAAGCCGTCGGCGATGTAACTCGAAGAATATTTCGCATAATTAACATGAGAATGATGGAGCCGCACGGTGGACAATCTCTGCCCCGGATCTCTGCGGCTAATGCTACCCACCATTCACTGATAATTGTTTTATGTTTCGCTCTTTAAAAAACGTATCCGGACATTTAAAGTGTAGATTTTGCTTTACGATATTTTCCATATTTCCATATGGTTTAATAGGTAAATTATACTTCATTATGTGTTACTGATATAAATTTTTATATCTTTTTTCTTTCCTGTTCCGTAAGCTCGCGAAATTTCATTTTCAGATCGGAAGGGCTCTTTTCATTTCAGCGAGTTCTATGGAAGAAATGGGAGCGGTGGGGCTCTCGCGTTATTTTCAGGTGCTCGAGCAAACTCGCAAATATTGCGAACGCGAACAAAGGGTAGCTGGGTCCTATCTATCTTTGGCGTGCGGATCGGGCTCGAACGGATTCCGCGATTCGAGATTCGAGAACAGCTACTCGAGCCGACGAACGTCATAAACGAGCCATCATCGAATACGTACGGAACGAGGGGTAGTAGTCGACGTATTCGAGAGGCCATCCTCATCGTCGACATGCAAAGCCAAGCCTTAATAGAATTCTCCCCCCTCCACCTGGAACTTTCCTAATTAACTCTTCGAGGCTCGACTCTCCCACCACTCTCTCTCTCACTCTCTCTCTCTCTCTCTTCCTTCGTTGCTGCATCCTCCCCTCCCCCGGTTCTTGAAGATTGCGCTGTTTAAAAGATCCTTTCGAATCCCAATAGACCTATTATACGAGTCGCTAAGAACCCACAGTCGGAGGCATCGTCTAGTACGAGACTGGCGCAGCCTTCGGGGCAGATATTATTTGAAAAACACTCGACCCACCGTATTATTCATCCTACGCTCCTTCAACCCACCTCCCCCTCTCTTTTTCTTTTAGATCGATCTATCCGTATCGGAGATATCGTCCGGGATGAGCTGCATTATTCAGCAATGGTTCTTAATTGTTTGCTCGCGGAGCTCGGAACGAATGCAAATGTTGTTTATAAAGGCATATACACGCTTTCACTAACAAATACAACTGACGAAGTCCCGTCGAATCTAAAGGATTAAAATTGAAAAACATGCACGATGTGGGAACCGACGGGCATTGCTTTTGTGGATTGCTCGGCTCGTAACGGATCCACGCATCGTTGGGCAAGGGTTAATCGTTAACTTCTTCAAAGCGCAGTACGTCGCCCAGAATATCTCTCGTTTACGGTACGCAAGAATCGACGCGAAAATTGATGCGCCGTATCACCGGCGTGTTACAATGGAAAATGAAAAGGGACACACGGGGATGGGCGGAGGTTTTCGGGACAGGGGTTGGCGGGTTTCGCTCGAAGGGAGCGAATATAAAGTTATCAACGGGTGCGATCCAAATCCGCAGCCCCGGCTTAACAAGATTCTCGCGGTTCGAAATGAATTTTCACGGACGTACAGCCACGCGGAGAGCCCGTCGCGTCGCCAAGAATTCGCCCTCTGCGATCACGTTTCCCGCGTGTTTTTGCCAACCCCGCTCGCGGATATTCGTGTCCCGAATATCGCGAGGTTCGTTATTCTCCGTGTCGGAATTATTACATTCAATTGTCCCGCAATGATTCAGACGTCGAGCTGCGACGCAACGACGCTACATTGTTAAACACGACCGGTGACAATTGTGCGGAGAGTTGCACGGAACGAGACTGTCGACGTAGCAACTCTTGTACCAGCAAAAAATGTACGATTGTTCAAGAATTATTCGGAATTATTATTGTTGGGGAGTTTTCAAGAGAATTGTGAAATAGTTTCATTCACAGCAGGTTTTTGGTCTTTTCACAGTTGATGTGGGTCGGATTGCGGTGGAGAGCTTGCAGTTTCGTACCAGTAAGAAATGTAGAATTGTTGGAGAATTATTCGGAATTATTATTGTTGGGGAGTTCTCAAGAGAATTTTGAAATATTTTCATCCACAGCAAGATTATGGATTATTCAAAATTGATGTGGTCCGTATTGCGGTGGAGAGCTTGCAGTTCTATCAAAATTTGAAGGTTTGCTTGTGAGAATTAATTTAAGGATTACACGCGACACGATTACAGCAAACCCATACGCCTGTGCTGAAATAATACAGCCTCGTTAGTGTATTCAAGGAATCGCAGAAACTGTCCGAGTCGAAGTTATGCAATGCGGACACGGCACACGTTTTTAGCGAGATGCAGCTGTACGCGATACTTGGGTAGAATAATTATGTAAATGGCACCCTCGTGTGCGCCACTCGATACGTATTTTTGCTGTTGTAATGTTAAAAGGGAGCAAAGGTTACAGGAAATCGATTGAACATCGCCTTCATTAATAAAACCGAGTGGCATTGTGCTACAGGACAATCGACGTTGAATGCAGATTCTAGCGAACAAAAACTGTGATTACATGCAATATTTCCTTTAATACGATACTTTTTCTGCAGATGTGCAAAACAGATCTGAAATTTCAATGAACACTATACACCAAGAATTGAGACTGAAATAGCTTTATTTTCCATATCGCGAACTAGTTTACTAGCGGAGAAGTTGTTTCGAACTATAACAGAGCCGTCATCTATTGTATTTCGGACGACGTGTGCACACATACCACGCACGAAATCTACATTCTACTTGTTATGTGTGAACAGCATCGAGGAACACGTCGTATACCGCATCGTTAAAGAATATTCACAGGTGCGAGAGAACGAAGTCAGCCAATTTCGTTCTCCGGCACCGGGTGTTTCTCCGCGTTCACGTTAGATCGTAAAGTTCGGAAAGGAACCGTTCGCGTGTTGGGCGTGTGAAGAGGAGAATACTATCCGCCAAATTAATATTGGATAGCTAGTTCAATGTTGGATTGATTGGAAGGAATCGCGTTTCGTCCTGGATCTGTTGGAGGACTCGTCAGTAAGGCTACCCAACAGATCTTGCCTTAGACGCGCGCGGATCACTTGTCGATCCGTATTATGTGTTACTCGTCTTGGCTGCAGGCACAAGAAGTTAAAGTCTCTTCGCTTGTATTTGGATGATACAAGAAGAAAGGCAATTGATGGATCACTGAACTGAATCTACTGGCTCGAATGCTAAGACTGACTTGACGATAGACTGTCTCGAAAGTTCGTAACGAAGTGAAGCAGCGGACTCGTTCCGAATGATCATTTGCCTGTGGAATAGGATGCCCTTTGGGGGTAATGAGGGCGGTTCTGGAGTCAGGAGGAAGTCGCAAAAGATCCGCGTGGAGTCATTTGACTGTCCTTATTGGTGACTTGAGTTTGTCCGAGGGTGCACGTGGTCAGAACGTCTTAGGATTGGCTTAGAGGAACTCCGTAAGCCAATCGAGAGAGTCGTGATTGTTTGAGAGCTTGAAGTCGATTTTGAAGGAAAACTAATCGGCGCGCGAAGTGGGGCGATACCTGACCCCGAGGTTGGGGACTGTTGTTTTTCCTGGAACCGAGCTCGGCCGCGAGGGTGTGCCGGCGGACCCTTACTGCCGGTCGAGATTAAGTCATAAAAAAAGGTCGGTCTGCAATAAGTTTAACCGTGAAAGGAAAATCGCGTATTTCCTGTTTGGGCCACATTTGGCGACCTTCTGCAGAGGGCAAGAAAACATTCGAGAAGGCCCCTTTGTTCTGACTGCGAAGAAGGGTATCCTTGTTCGGAAACCTTCTACAGCAAATAGTAATAAATTGTCGTAAATGAGGGTACGTTGGTATTTTAAGCAAACGGTTTTTCCTTTCCGTGACGAAATTTAGTTGTAACCGAAAACGGATGTCATAAATCTGCAAGACCGAAATCTGAAGCTGCTCTTTCTCGAATATCTTTCCTATGTTCAAAATACCGAATCACGTTCCTATTGTTCTGCACGTCGGAACATGCTCCCCCCGGTGATCGAGTCGATCGATCAATAAATGTGTAACCATGACTCACGTTACGTTGGTGTGTTGATCTTTCCTGATGGAATATCTTCCATGTTTGGAAGTGGTGCGAGTTTCGTAACATTTCGTTTGTAGATGCCATGAACGGTTTGTACGGAGACTGCTCGAACGATTCCGTCCGTTCCTGGGTGAGTTTGGGCAATGCGACCTAATTGCCAACATAATGGTGGGAGATTGTCCTCTTTAAGAAGGACGAGCGCTCCTTGCTCAATGTTATGAGTGCCCTGTGTCCATTTGTGGCGGAGATTCAACTGATGAATGTATTCCTTGTGCCAACGGGTCCAAAAGTCTTGCTTGACCTTTTGGATATGTTGCCACGTGGATAGCCGATTTGTTGGTGTGGTGCTGAAATCAACCTCAACAGGACAAGTCAACGGGTGGCCGATCAGGAAGTGACCTGGCGTAAGAGCGGAAAGATCATTTGGATCTGGTGAAAGCGATGTCAACGGTCGAGAATTTAAGATGGCTTCAATTTCTATAGCAAAGGTTGCGAATTGTTCGTAGGTGAATAATTCTTCGCCGACAACCCGTTTTATGTGATGTTTAAAAGATTTTACTGCTGCTTCCCATAATCCCCCGAAGTGGGGTGAAAGGGCGGGCATGAAATGCCAGGACATTTCCTTGGCGGTAAGGAATTGTCTCAACCTTTCGTCCGTTGATACTGTTTGATAAATTTCTCTCAATTCATTATTCGCGCCGACAAAATTCGTTCCATTGTCCGAATAGATATTTTTACAAATTCCACGTCGCGCGATGAACCTTTTAAGAGCCGCGATAAATGCTTCGGTCGTTAAATCACCCACTACTTCTAGGTGAATAGCCTTGGTTGCGAAGCAAACGAAAACTGCCACGTAAACCTTGACGCGGGTTTTATTTCGGAACCGTTTTTCCTTGATGTAAAACGGACCGCAATAATCTACCCCGCTGTTGATGAAAGGTCGCCCTTCGGTAACGCGGTCCGCAGGTAGATTGCCCATTAAGTATTCAGCCGTCGGCGGTTTGACTCGGAAACACCTGATGCATTTCCTAACTATTTGTCGACTGGTGTTTTTCCCGTCGATTGGCCAGTACGTTTGTCGTACGTTATGCAGCGTGGCCACGATTCCGGTATGGTGGTTCTGAACGTGCGAGTCTCGAATGATAAGCTTTGTGACATGGTGTCCTCGTGGTAGAAGTATCGGGTGTTTCCGGGCAAATGGCAATGTGGAATTCCGCAATCTACCTCCGACGCGTAAAATCCCTCTTTCATCTATGAATGGACACAACGGCTGCAATTGGCTCTTATTTGATAGCGTTCCGGTTTTCAAATCTTGAATGTCGCGCGCGAATGTAACCGCTTGAAGCAGGTGAATTATCCGATGGTTGGCTTCGCTCAACTCTTGAACAGTCAAAGGTCCGGTGACTCTAGGTTTTGATCGAAAACGTAAACAATAGGCGACGATCCGCTTGAGTCTTTGTATACATGAGTATCGTGTAAGGAGTTCATCGGATTGGATTACTCTACTTGTCAAACAAATTGTCGATTTCCGCTCTGGCAGCTCGTCGCACATCGAAAACTTTCCTGACGGCCATGAGGTTGAGCTCAAACTTAACCAACTTGGTCCGCGGCGCCACAGTTGGTTTTTAATGAATTCGGTTGCAGTGGTTCCGCGCGAAATAAGATCTGCTGGATTGTCTGCTGACCGAACGTGTCGCCAAGACTGAATGTCTGTTTTGCGTTGAATGTCGGCCACGCGGTTTGCGACAAAGGTTTTCAAAGTAGATGGTTGTTTGTGTAACCAGTTTAGAACGATGGTTGAGTCAGTCCAGTAGAATATTTCGTCGATATTGTGGATCAGTGCCCTTTGTACAGATCGTGACAATGTGGTCAGCAAGGCGGCACTGCACAATTCTAATCGCGCGAGCGTGACTTGACTCAATGGCGCTACTCGAGATTTCGCGCAGAGTAAACTGGACCGAATGATTCCGGATTGGCTGCTGGTCCGTACGTATAAGCAGGCGCCGTAAGCCTTCTCGCTCGCGTCGCAAAATCCGTGCAGCTCCGTTCGTTTGGCGTTTTTAAGTCGAACGAAGCGGTTGAATTCCACGCTATCTAATTGTCGCAAGTCGCTTTCGAAATTGTCCCAGGCGGTGAGGATGTTGATTGGAAGCGATTCATCCCATGAAAGTTTCAGCGTCCAGAGTTGTTGCATTAGAATTTTGGCGACGATTGTAATGGGCCCGAGCAATCCCAATGGGTCGTAGATTCGAGCGATGATTGACAAAATCGTTCGTTTGGTACGCGTCTCGGTCGTCGTTGAGTGTGTGGAGTACCGGATTGTGTCTTGTCGTGCGTTCCAGGAGACTCCAAGAGTTTTGATCGTCGTCGAATCTCCCAATATTTTGGGGTGTATCGATTCGTCGCTCAGACCGGCGAGCAGTTCTGGGGCGTTTGAGGCCCACTGTCGAATGTTGAGACCTCCGCGCTGGAGCAATAAAGTAATTTGTCGTCGTAAAGCTCTCGCCTCTCTGATCGAATCGGTACCTGTCAGCAAATCGTCGACGTACAAATCTCTTTTAATCCGCATTGCTGCCTCGGGAAAGTCTCGTTCTTCGTCAATGGCTAATTGATGCAAGCATCTAATGGCTAGATATGGAGCGGGCGCGAGACCGAAAGTAACCGTGTTCAGCTCGAAGGTGGCGATTACCCCGTCGGAATTTCGCCACAAGATTCGTTGATACGCTCGATCTTCAGGTTGAACAAGAAATTGTCGATACATTTTTTCGATGTCTCCGGTGAGAACATACGCGTGCATTCGGAATCGTAATAAAAGAGAAAAAAGATCGTCTTGGATGGTGGGACCGATCCGGAGTGTATCGTTCAATGATAAATTCGTGGTGGTCTTAGCCGACCCGTCGAAAACTACCCGGGTTTTGGTGGTCGTGCTGGATGGTTTGATGACGGCGTGATGCGGTAAATAATAACCTGGCGCGTCAGTTGAATCTGCCGGCTGCATGTGTCCGAGTTCAAGATACTCGTTTAATACCTTCGCATATTGTTCCTTTAAGATCGGATCACGGGTGAACTTGCGTTCCAGCGCGGCGAATCGGTTTAACGCGCGTGAATGTGACTCGCCGAGTTGAGTCTTCTTTTCGTTGAATGGTAAGGCTACCGTGTACCGTCCGGCCTTGTCGCGTTGTATGGTTGCCTCGAAGTGATCTTCGCAAGCTTGATCGTCGTCCGACCTAAACTGTTTGTAGGCTGTTTCTTCTAGTTCCCAAAATTTTTGCAAATCGAATTGGACGTTTGTGACGAACGCGTTGTGAGAGAAGTTTACAGGACTGAGCAAGTCGCCTCCTAAGATCCACCCGAATTGTGTTTTTTGCAAGATCAAGTCGACATCGAGCTGTCTGGAGAGATTGATTTGACCGATACTTAGGCAAGATAATGCCGGACCGGTGCCGAGTAACATGTCGACCTTTGCAGGACGATGGAATTCTGGGTCGGCGAGTCTAAGATTGGCTGGAATGTGCAGGGTCTTTCGATCTACTTGACACTCGGGCAATAAACCGGCGATTTGTGATATAGTATGAAATTTCAATGTGCGTTGAAAATTTGTTAGTCTCGATTTCACAGTTGCGGTTACCGAACCTCGCGTGGTAGTATTGACCTGATTTAACGCTTCTATGACGGCGGCGCGTTTGGTCGTTGGCAATTGTAGCCGGTTGGCTAATTCTTCTGTGATGAGGTTCGCGTTAGAACAGGTGTCGATCAGGGTGCGACACAAGATGGGTTTTCGGTTGCGATCGAAAACGAATAATTTCGCCGTTGTAAGTAGACCGCTCGTCGATGTGTCCGAAAGAAAGGTATGGTTGTATGAAAAGTACTTGTCTGTAACATTTTGCTCTAGTCATGCGTTTGGTTTGCGTTCGATTGAGTCCGTGTCCCGGTGAAGTTTAGTGTTATGCCGTTGACTGCAAATACGGCATCGACCTCTAGTGCAATTTTCGGATTTATGATTCGACCCCAAACAATTGGAACATAATTTTGCCGTTTTGATAATGGTCCATCTTTCTTCGATAGATGAGTTCGAGAATTTGGGGCACAGGTAGGCTGGATGTGAACGGTCCCTACAGATTTTGCAGGTTGACGTCTTGGTGTTTGTGACGAATGTACGTTTCTTCGCAACCGGTGAGGGAGGGTTTCGGTTCATCGATGTCGCGTCTCTCCATGTACGCTTCGGGTGTCGCGATCGTAATGTCGGTTTAGCGAGTCGCGTATCCGATTCTGCGTGACCACGTTGGTTTGCGCGTGATGTGGTCGTCTCGAATTGACTTTGATGCGACGCGTTGTCAATATATTGGAAGATGTCTTCGGCGCTTGGCATGTCCGTGCCTGTTAATGTTGATTCCCAGGTCTCGCGCGTTTGTTTGTCCATGCACTCGATTGCGACGCTGGCGATGAAATCGTTCGCGATATCCTCCATGGATCGACCGAGAGCCTTTAATGATCGGACGTGCAATTGCAGATAATTGCTTAGATTTTTCAGTGCGTTTGCTGATCGCTCCGGCATTACGGGTGAATTTAGTAATAGTGTCGCGTGTCGTCGGATCAGAGCGCGTTTGTTATCATACGACTTTACTAGTCGCTCCCACGCGGCTTTGTAATTATCTTCGCTCACCGTAAATGAGCGGATTACATCTTTCGCTTGCCCGGTGACTGTTGATCGCAAGTAATTGAATCTTTGAATGTCGGTAATCCCGGGATGATTGTGGATCATGCTGACGAACGAATCTTTGAATGTTATCCAGTCTTCGAGACGACCGTCGAAGACTGGGAGACTGACCTTGGGGAGTTGCAATCCCGGGGTGTTCGTAGATATGGACAACGCGGGCGAGATTGTCGTGTTCCTCATAGCTTGCGCTTGATTTGATTGGAAACCTTCGATCAATTGGTCGGCGTTCGCGACTGCCTCGTAATATCGCGCGGATGTGGCCTGACGTTCGGCTTCGTTTTCGTCGAAGTCTTCGAGATTGCTCAACTCGATCTGCGCGGCGTCGTAGCTCTCGAATTGCGTGTTTAATCGTTCTAGTCGACGTTTCACCTTTGCCCGTTCGATCGCGGAGTCTTGGTAGTTCGTTATAGACTGTGTGAAAACCGCTAAGTCAGCTTTGAACGCGCGTTGTTTTTGTTTGATGGCTCGAATCCGTTGGCTCGATTTGCTCGCGTTAGCCATGTTTCGCACGTGGACGGACGCGATTAGTAACTGACGGATTGCGATTGGTAAGGTTCAACGACTTGCCGGTGTTGAGCTAAAGTAGCTATCTGCTGTTCTCGTCGTTGTTCGGTGATGTCGATTGTTTCGGCTGGCGTCGTTGTCTGCTCGGCGGCGAAGATTGCGGCTAAGGCTGGCTGCTTCCTTCCGATCCGGTGATGTTATTCACTGAATGGTCTCTGCTCGTCTTTCACTGTCACTGGTTCACAATCCGGCTCGAAGGACCAAATGTTTCTCCGCGTTCACGTTAGATCGTAAAGTTCGGAAAGGAACCGTTCGCGTGTTGGGCGTGTGAAGAGGAGAATACTATCCGCCAAATTAATATTGGATAGCTAGTTCAATGTTGGATTGATTGGAAGGAATCGCGTTTCGTCCTGGATCTGTTGGAGGACTCGTCAGTAAGGCTACCCAACAGATCTTGCCTTAGACGCGCGCGGATCACTTGTCGATCCGTATTATGTGTTACTCGTCTTGGCTGCAGGCACAAGAAGTTAAAGTCTCTTCGCTTGTATTTGGATGATACAAGAAGAAAGGCAATTGATGGATCACTGAACTGAATCTACTGGCTCGAATGCTAAGACTGACTTGACGATAGACTGTCTCGAAAGTTCGTAACGAAGTGAAGCAGCGGACTCGTTCCGAATGATCATTTGCCTGTGGAATAGGATGCCCTTTGGGGGTAATGAGGGCGGTTCTGGAGTCAGGAGGAAGTCGCAAAAGATCCGCGTGGAGTCATTTGACTGTCCTTATTGGTGACTTGAGTTTGTCCGAGGGTGCACGTGGTCAGAACGTCTTAGGATTGGCTTAGAGGAACTCCGTAAGCCAATCGAGAGAGTCGTGATTGTTTGAGAGCTTGAAGTCGATTTTGAAGGAAAACTAATCGGCGCGCGAAGTGGGGCGATACCTGACCCCGAGGTTGGGGACTGTTGTTTTTCCTGGAACCGAGCTCGGCCGCGAGGGTGTGCCGGCGGACCCTTACTGCCGGTCGAGATTAAGTCATAAAAAAAGGTCGGTCTGCAATAAGTTTAACCGTGAAAGGAAAATCGCGTATTTCCTGTTTGGGCCACATTTGGCGACCTTCTGCAGAGGGCAAGAAAACATTCGAGAAGGCCCCTTTGTTCTGACTGCGAAGAAGGGTATCCTTGTTCGGAAACCTTCTACAGCAAATAGTAATAAATTGTCGTAAATGAGGGTACGTTGGTATTTTAAGCAAACGGTTTTTCCTTTCCGTGACGAAATTTAGTTGTAACCGAAAACGGATGTCATAAATCTGCAAGACCGAAATCTGAAGCTGCTCTTTCTCGAATATCTTTCCTATGTTCAAAATACCGAATCACGTTCCTATTGTTCTGCACGTCGGAACACCGGGCAACCGAGTTTCTCTATCTTCTTGTCCTGCAAGACAGGTAATAAGTTCAGGAAACCACGATAACGCGATAGACGGTCCCGTAGCCGCGAACGAAGTTTTCGTTGTTTCCCTTCGTGAAACTGAAAAACTGTTTCCTTCCTGCCGCACCGGTTATAATATATATTTTCTCCGATCAGGGTGAAACACAGAACCTGTAATCCATTCCATGTTTTTTTTATTCAATTCAAGCGAGAATCGAAAAACTAGAATTATAACCGGAAACAGAACACCGTTGTTAAAATCGATTCGGAAAAATGGGGAAACCACGGTAACGATGTTGCGGTGGACTAACTGGGTTCATTTGTAATTAGGGTCGGACCTCTGCGAAGACGCCTGTCAGACTTTACTAAACATTTACCGTAGATATTCAACCTTTGCTTCAAATATTGCCGTGGGACGTAACTCGCTTTTAAATTATTTAAAAATATCGGAGGCTGCAAAACGATATCACGAAGGAAGAAAGATGTGGATAAACGTGAAATGAACGAGCTTCATTAATTATTCAACAAACATGATATTCATAAATACATTCAAGAGATTTAACAAAGTACACAGTGCTTGACTTGCGAGGCACATCGTTCCTCATTGTTTAAATTTATTGACAGCTGCGAAATGCCATTGTCCAATGAACAAATATATTCATGAATACATTAAAGACACTTAAATAAAGTACAAGGTACTCGACTTTCGAGGGACACAACACGTTCTGTAATTATTTATATACAACAAAACATTATAACAATATCGGAGGTTGCAGAATGATATTACAGAGTAACAGAAATGTACAGAAACTTAAAACGAACAAACTCTGCTGACTAATTAACAAACACATTCACAAACAAATTCAGACTAATCACATAAAGTGCGCGAGTGCTTCCGAAACGAACGATGCTGGCAAAAGTCACGCCAACGCGATCCCGGCTGTTAAAGTCTAATCGAACAGGGTAGCACACACGTGCCACAGACTCTAGAACTATACCAGGTTCCGAGAAAATGACGTCGCCCCGAAAATTGCCGAAGGAAAACAGTTTCCATCGTGCGCGCTCGGTAATTCGGCAACGTTCGGGGCGCTGATTCAGTGTTAATGGGCTCTCGTCAATTAAGGACGGCGACTGTGCTTTAAATTTGATAACCGGGCTCCCGGTTTTCCGTGATTGGAGACTTCGGCGAGTTCGCTACGATTTTCTCGGGGGGTGAGGGTAAAACGAGGGAAAATCGAGAGCCCCGAAGGAACGATTACCCGGTGTACACAATAATCCTTCGGCCCCCGGGGCGGGGGTGAGTTTCGCGGGGACGACGTAATATCTCGTCGACTGTGTGTGTCTACGGTTCTTATAAGCGGATTTCGCTCGGATAAGTCCTACGGCGAATCCGTCGTCGTCGGAGAAATAGGCAACGGTGGCCTCGAAGCGATACGCAAATACACCGAATTCGCACGCGGTAAATAAAGCGGCGAGGGACGGAGAACCGCGACACGGATGATCGTTTACCTTTTAAAGCGACCTTTTATCCTCTTTAATCGCCGCTGACGCGGAAACTGCGTGCTCTCTACGGCCGCTCCAATGATTTTTTATTGTCGCCGGTGGCATAATCGGATTTTTTAAAGCCTCCTCATTGGACACCGTTGTCCCTACCTGAAAATTAGTTGCTTATTACCTGGGAGGTCTATTAACCTTCTTCATCCCCCGTATCAACTGGTGGCTGGAATAATTAGAACAATTTTGTTCATTGCTGTGATCCTTTTTATTTTCTCCCTTCTTATTATCTTTCTCTTTCCGTTTCTTCCTGCCAGTATTAAATTAATTTTCTTCGTGTTGTTTTTATAGATTTTTTAAAAACTACAGAAAGCGTACTACTTATTGTTGTAGGAAGAGAATAGAAAATTTTGTTTTGGTAGCATGTGTGTTTACTGACGTATACAGTTTTGTGTTATTCAGAATGAAGATTGACTGGTCCCATTTTTAGTTCGGAAAAGATTGAAAATGAACATTGGCAGATGCCCTTGTGTGAACGATTATGATGTACGAGTTTTGTACATGTTGTAGATGCGAGTTTCCAGATAATCAACAATTGCAAATACGGTACGGAACGTTTTTGACGGATGATTTCCAAATGGAGAAGTTCAAGCGAATAGAATATTAGGACAGTGCAAAAGTTCGTGCCCGATTCCTCCTCGTTGTATTTTAATCCGGTATCGGACACGAACTTTTGCACCCACCTAAGGGTCTCTAGAGAAATTTCTGTTTCACCACAAGAGGCTCTTAAAATGGCACAACCCGATTTCGACGGGTTTCACCACAGGACCGCAAATGAAGTAGATATATTCACTTGTCCCCGCGGTCTAAAATTTATATTTTAACGGCCGTAAAAACACGGTGATTCGCCGGTTTAACAATCGAACAATCCCGAAGACAATTCCTGAAGGGGTGGATTTAACCGGCCGTAAAACACGGCGAAATAGAAACACCGATAAAATCTGACATAAATTTTATAGTGCTCGAATAATGCGGTTGATATATAGGGGATGATAAAATTCATAGTTGGGGAATTATTGCAAGATATGAAGAATTTCGAAAACGTACGAGAGTGGCCGAAGCGTACGTTGATTTCTACGAGGGTTTTTCCGCGCGCGAGAGACCGCGAGATCTGCGAGTGTAATTCGTTAGATCGTTATCAGAGGCAGACTCCTTTATAACGGGACGGTCGTCCATACGGATTCAACTATCTGAGAAGCAGCCGGGGAAATGACGTTCCTTTTACGAGACGTAATAAATCGACCTTGTCCAGGATCACCGGCTCCCTTCGATCCCGGAGTCGGGGAGTAGAACGAGTCCGGTTTTGGCCGTGAATAAGCCGGCGCGGATCGTTCACCGGGTTCGATATACGAGGGTCGAGATTAAGCATCACGAACAATTTTTCCGGAGCTGGGATTTCCACCGCATTTCCCGCGACAGTCTTCTCGAATGGTGGACCGAGTACAGAAAAACATCCTCCAGTCTCCATCGGGTGAAGTAACCCTCGATTGATCTGGTTTATCCCTGGATGCAATCGTTCTAATTAACCGGAAGTTATATAGGTCGCTTTAACCCCCAATTTAATCGGTTGAATTAACCCTCAATTAGGACGGATGACCATTACTTGTTATACACCCTGTACAATTGGCAAATATTGCAATCTAATTTAGAGTCATGAAATTGGTGAAAGAAAATTTCTTTTGGAGAGAGTCCAGGATTTTCTTACCTTTTCTCGTGGAGGCATCAGTCTTCACGGAGCAGAAAGAATGAAGGAGGGAATATCCTTGAACGCATTAATCTCGCGCGTTTAATTAACATTGGCTCCAGGATATGAAACCATCCTAAGCCATTTCATTATTTTTTGGAGTTGAAAGCGCCAACGGTGGCTGAAAAAGAAGAAAGTGTAATATTCTCAAAACGAGTTAATCTCGATACTTGAATTTTCATCAGCTGGTGGATAATTAGGGATGTGTTCGAACAACAGAAATAGAGCATAGTGGAAACGTTCGTTAAAGTAGTTTTTAAGGCATTTTCTGTGGGGAAAAATGACTATTTACAGTTCCCAGAAGACCAATACTGTGTCTACGAAAGAAGAAAACATTCTCGAACCGAATTAATCTCGCTCGTTTAATTAACGTCAGCGTCGGGACACCGATTAGAGCCAATTAATATAATGGAAACTTTCCGGAAGAGAGTTTCTTAGGTTTTTTCCACGGACACATTATTCTTCATGAAGCACAAAGGATGAATAGTGTTCGTGAGAAGAGGAAATATTCTCAAATTGTGTTAATCTCGATCGCTTAATTAAAATCAGTACGGGGACAGCGATTAAAGGCGTGATTGATACAGTCAATATTTCTCGATGGACACTTTTTATTTTATTCGGCGAGATAATTACTCTTTGGAGGGCTCAAAGAACCAATAGCGTCCCTAAAAGAAAAATAAAGATTCTGCAGTTTGAAAATCTTTAAATTCTTTCCGCACTTTATTTATACAATAACAAAATTCGTTTGTGTTCCAATGTATTAGATACACAATTATTATGGATACTTAATTATTAGATACTCGAGACGTGTGGACAAGGTGGCAAACGACAAACGGCGAGCACCGTGCAAATAACCGTGGATAGCATCCACGTCCACGTCCTTGACACGGATCGGCCACTCGAACGGTTTCGACAAAAAGGTTACAGCACACCTAACTCTCGCGCCCGTCCGCTCAGCCGCAATCCAATATCCGTCTATAATTCATAAAGCGAAAGCCGATAATCTATGGTAAAACGGTACCTCGTCAGTCGAACGTTATTCTTCTACGAGCGGCGACAATTTATCCGACGTGCAACTCCAACAAATACCGGGTTGTTCCACACACACACACACAGGGGGCCGGTTGCAATTCGCGATCCCCCAAGGGCTGGCGGATTTAATAATTTTCAGCGCGAATATTCTATATTCACATGTTCCACGCGTACAAAATTCATGTGTCCCCCTATTCAATACCGACTTACAAATTCGCACGGCTAAAGTTATTTCTTTCGACAAATGACGCTCGTTGAATCGAAAATTTTCCGCGCAAATTTACGACCGAAGAATGCTCGGACCTTGCGATTGTTATAAATAATTATAAAATTCAGTTTTTGTAGTAGCGAATAATAGTCTCTGGGCATCGTCGATTAAACGATCACTCTCTCGACCTTAGAAAAATCACTCGAGCATCTTGCAAGGGTACAAAATGATCTCCAGAATCAGTATAATAAGCCCAGTCCCGAAGCCAATAACTATGAGCAGAAACGCTGGCACAAACTGCTGCAGATGTAAATTCGACTTATACTCAACATTCTGCTCCATAGCAGACATTCTAGCTCGAGTATCGTTCTCCAAAGCAAGGCTCACCATAAAATCAAACATCCCATAATCAATAACGTGTTGTATCCTGGAATTGATCATGCTCAAATGCGGAAATCCCTTCCAAGTAGCTAACGATAGAGGATAACTGCAGATCACGCTAGTAGTCATAGTATAAGCATAAGTAGTTTCAACGGCTTTAATCCTTGAAGAATTTAACGCCACTACCAATGCATATGTAGTATTTCTGCCTGACAGAAGGTCGCTAAGAAGTTCAATGTAAGCCTCATAATCGAATATCTCGAGCTTGTCTTTCATGTTACTTATAAACTCATTAAAGTCGTCATAAGATTCTACGATACTGTAAAAAGCTGCGGTGCCACCAAGTTTGATAGTAGAAGCCAGCAATTCCTGCGTGGTTTCAATCTTCATGGTAGACAAATTAATCAGCTGATCAGCTAGCGAGTCTATGTATAGTTGAGCCAAGAAGAGTCCGAAGATGCTCCAAGATATGAAGTGCACCCTTCTAGAGAGTCTAGTAGGCTGTTTGTACACAGCAATTCCAATGATCATCGCGAAGATGTCGAGGCCAGCGACATCGGGCAGCATGAACACCTTGAAGATAACCCCAAGCACCAAAGACCCTCCTATAGCTGCCCAGACAAAATTGTTGAAAGGTTTGATCAGTCCTTTCAATGAAACCTCAGGGATCTTCGGGACCAGCCAGACCACCTCCACCATGTCGTAGGTAGTTGAGTATTCGATATCTTCGTCCTGGCTCTGCAGGATCCTGCCGACCACAATGTCAGCCTTCGTGTCGTCGTAGAGCATCATCCTGACCTGTTCAGCAAAACTGGTATTATCGCTCCATTCGACTTGTTGCCTCACGAGGTTCAGATCCCTGCTTATCTCCTCTATCAGGAGACCTTCAAATCCTTTCAGATGCTCTGATCCATTGACAGTGAAGACAAAAGGAGGCTGGACCAAATAGGCTACCTTCAGGTAGCAATCGTTCAGCTTTAATGGCCCAATCGTCTTTAAATCCTTCCAATCTCCATCCTTGCATTTTCCTAAGATTTCAGGAGCAGCCGGGGTGCAGACATTATCAGATTCAAAGGAAAGGCTACCTGCTATCATCATAGAGTCCCCTACTTTTCCTAAAATAGCTATAATTGATAGTTTCTTGTTCCACATCGCTTCAGAAAGAGCCGCAGCGTCGCATAAGAAAGAATCTTCGTCATCGAAGCTGTCCAGCAAGATCACCACGTAGAGGCATCCTCTGTCGCATGGATCTAATATGTAGAAGTGACTTTGAAGACTTTCAGCTCTAGGCATCAAGAGAATAGCGCTAGAAGTCAGCTCGCCGCTGTTCGAGTAGAATTCAAAGTCCACCAATGGTGAGTGCGTGAAGAATGCATAGTGTCCTTTCAACCAGATCATAAACGGCTTCACGATGTCAAACACGTCTTCGTCGTCATCCATAATGATTAATGTACATCTGGAAGGGTCCTTTATGCTCTCATTCAGGTAGCTTTGAATACAAGGCATAAATGAAACGACATTATCCCGTTTATCTCGGTAGACCGCGATCTCGTTCGAGATCAGTCTGCGATCGCCGTTAGATCTCTCTTGTTGGTAGACTTCCAGGACCTCTAGCGACATGGTGAAGTCCTGGGGAACCATTATTGAGGACGTAGGGAATACTAAAGCTATTACTATGATCACTGGTGTGAAGGAATACATGTCTGACCAAGGTAGAGCCAAGATTCTTCTTGAAAGGTAGCTACTAGTTTTCGCTGCTACGTGAACTATTGATAACGCACAAAGAGTTTAAGTTAGCACTGCGATCACTGTACTGAAGTCACACACATCTGCCCAAGACATTACCACGACTGTTCTTAAAAGTTAGCTGCTACCTCTCGCTGCTAGCTTCCAATTGGTCGACCAGCAAGATAATCAAGGACTCCGTGTCCTCTGCTAGATACCTATCGTTCTAACGAGCGTGCAGTTTGCTAGCGCTCTCGATACTATGATAACAAATTCATGTTTACTTTAAGGAACCATTCAATTACCAGTTGATCCCCAGTCGATTGGCTATTTGCAAAATTGAAGAGGCTCTAATCTCGGTCCGTTGGAGTAGGATTTTTGCTTGTTTTCGGGGGTTTGCTATTACTTGCAGAGCGGGGATTTTTTTCAGAGATAGGCTATCGCATGTTTAGCCAGCCCTATGCAAATACTTGCGTCGAACCGATATACGGGACACGGTTTCAGTCATGCGATCGTGACGTGGAACCGTGACCAAGTTTCGAGCCCGGTCTCACAATGGACTCTCGCGAAGGTCGCGTTATCGGCACCGGTTTTTAGCGGCTGATCGGATTCGAACTGGCGTCCCGACGCCCCCGGAACCGTTCCGCTGGCGTCGGCACGCGTGAACGCCGGATTTCGGACAGAGTTTCCGAGCGAAATCCGGATTTCTGCACCCTTTGTCGGTCCGCATACTCTCCCGTTCTATCATCGTTCGCGGGATCGATAATTCGACGGCCACTCTTTGGAATTTTCGCGCCACTACGCGGTTCTTTTGTCCGGGAATTATCTATAGTCCATCCATCGAGACAAGTCAGTATGTCGCCAGCTTGCGTCCTTTGCTAACTATCTGAGCTAACTACCTCAAGTCGCTACTGCGTGCATTTTTATACCTTTGTTGACTCAATGAAGTCGAATGAAGTATAGTTTCCCTGTAACAAGTTTGGTTGTGGATTTGCAAAATGGACCCAGGTTTTTCTTCTACGACAGTTTTACTGAGGAGTGATGGTCTATTTTGCAAGTTCCTGTGTTGCGATGAATTGGTTCAAGAGAAATATGATACGTTAAGAAACTTCGCGAAGAGAGACGATCGCATGAGAATGAGCAATAAGAGCTTTATCTAACTGCCTCTGACGGCAGACGCTCGAAATTGTTTAAACTGGAGCGTTCTTTGATGCGTTGCAAGCGATAGTGAAAGTATTTAGTGAAAATATCGAAACTAGAGATACTGGGATGAGATACTATGATCAATATGATCGTCTTTGTGAGGTCTGTGCAATGAAAATATTCTTGCCGATGTATCATATACATATAGGGGATGTCGTGGAAAATATTTTAGAAGAAATCATTTGCTGATTGCGAGTCAGTCCACAAAATGTCAAATGAAAATTGCAATCAAAGCTGATGAACACGCGGAGAAATCTCTTCAGAGTCTGAAGACAACTTACAGGCTCGTCCGTGCAAAACAATGGTAATAATCTGTTTTACTATTAGTGAAGATATTTTCATCGTCTAGGAAATAAATAAATTAGAAAACAGACGCCCAGTTCGATCGAATACTTTCTGCTAAGAATAGTATCCTCTGCCTTTCTAAGACCCTCATTTACTTGACCCTTGCTGTACAAGTGTCCCTGGAGTCTACGTCAACCTTCAATTACCGGAGTAGAGTCTCGAAGACTCCACTGAATGTTTTAAACCGATTAGAGCGCCTTTATATTTGCCTCCAAGCTAAATTTCAATTTACATGAATCGTACATCAATTTACAACATTCTCATAAAACTTTTTAAAAACATGAAATTGCATAAAGATTCTCAGACTGACCATCACAGTGACACATTCACCGTGTCACCCACTACCAAACCGTAACTCGGACGTCTCTGCTCTCTTTTTCAGAGCGTTCGTGCGGATCCTGTGCGGTTGCTGCCCGAGACGTATGAGACGGCGGTATCAGCCGGCATTCAGATGCAAACCAAGCCAAGTGAGTATGAAATATTCATACACCCTACACGAGCACGCCTCAACGCGCGTGAGACTCCTCGAAAACGCGCGAAAAACGTGCGAGAAACTAGTTTCGCCGACCTATTCCGGTTCCGCGAGCGTCTTTTCTTCAAAAACTGCATAAATCGTTTCGGAGTCGCTCTAGCCCCGCAGCATTCATATAATCGACTTGGTGGAAGCTCTTCACGCAGTTTCGACAGCGAAAGAATCACACCGAAAGAAGAAATACCGTGATCGTGGGCACCGGAAGTCGCCTAGGCTTGTTTCTGCGTTGTTCAGGCGTTTAACGACGCAACAGGCTGTGGGGCGATCTCCGGGATCGATCTGGGACTCGTAAAAGCTGATTACAAGAGCCTGAGGACGGGCAAGGAGGTTTCTCAGTCGAGCAGAAGGCGGTCAAGGGTGCGCAGCGAAACTCATGGCAGTCGCAAGCCCCGAAATTTGCTTTTGAAAACCGGCCAACCGGGAGATATTTATTATTCCGATTGCTGGAACTTCTCCGCCCACGCGACGGGCATCCTGATCATCCCCCCGATACCGTCGCCCTGTTAACCTCTGGACCACGGAAGACTTATCTTTGCTCCACATCGGATCCTTTAATTTCTTCCCGGCGAGGATGAAGATCCGCGGAAAGATTCGCTAGATGATCGCATGATACAGAAGAAGACACTGCTGACTCGGCTTCTGTATTCGAGGGTGCCGGACCAACCTCGCAGGAGTATGATTATTTCCGGGACACGACCCGCCAGAAACTTTTCCTATTTATTAAAAGCGAGGAAAGTTCCCAGAGACCCCGCAAAGATGGAAAAAATAGTCACGATCGACTCGTGGCGCGCACCGACGCGCGGCGTATCGAATTTGCATGAATTAGGAACCACGTTCCGTCTGCATGCAACGCGTTCCGCGTACAGTCTGCGGGAAAATTTGCAACGTTCGAGGAACTCCATGTTCTTGGAATTTTTAAGTAGCAAGTTTCTCTGCTTTTTGGGTCTCGAGGAAGTTTCTCGGGCAGAATTGCAAAGAAGAAGGAAGATGCAATTATGTATATTCCTTCATCGTACGATCTTTTCTCGCGATTTTTGGTTTCCGACTGTTAGAGAAAAATATTTGTTATGCAGTGAGTAAGAAGGGGAATATGTTTCTATTTGAATCCTGTCAGTTGCAATCGAGATAGAAAATGTTTATTTTCCATAAACATCCCCGTCCTAATAATAACATACAAGGTAATGGGAATAGCGACGCTGGTGCAATGTGCCTTTACTAAATATCAATTCGTTCCCCGAACAAAAATCGCGAAAACCTCAAGTGACGAAAAGAAACGTGCGTTTTGCCGCAGACTGTACTCTTCGGTATCCCAGTACAACTCGCGTGACACACGAAGACACACCCGAAGATTCGTATAAAGTAGCTTTCTGAATCGGTAAGTCGAGGTTATTCTGAAATCGATGTCGGTCCATACGTCTCGAAGAAGACAAACGAACCCGAGATCCTGCGTTACATAAAAAGAATCCATCGTGGACCGAGTCATTTCGACGGATCCCCTAAACACAGGCCCGGTCAACGTCCGGAAGATGAGTTCGTCTCATGCGTCACTGTCCATCGAATCCGGCAGGGACATCGCGTAATCTGGGAAAGAGAGAATCGGAGCTAAACGAACGAACGAACGGAGAAAGAACGTAAAAAGATGGTGGTCGGTTGTATCCAGTGTTGTTACTATCTTTTTCAGAGATTCACGTCCGGAAGATACTACTCCGCGTACACGCTCCACCACGTGCGCAGCAGCCGAGAGAGTTCGTGCGAGCAAACCTACATTTAACGATGGGATAACGTTTGGATCACTGCTCGTTTGGACACCGATTGCCGCATAACAACCATACACGATCCATCCGCGTTCCTAACCGTCCGTCGTTGTCAAAGCGTCGTCGTCTGCCTTCGGGGAGTCCTCTCTGCCACAAACCCCCCTTCCACACCCCTAATTACACCCCCCTCTCATCAGTAACCGGCCGAAGATACTTAATACTGATTATCGGCGAAGGACTCTGTCACCGTCCCATTTAACATAGCCTCGGTATGTTGACCAGCGAATGGATATGTCGATTTTCATGATACTACACAGACACTATACTGTACAATACTGTTCATACACACACGAGCACCTGCACGAGAGCAACAACACCCTACGTGTCGGGATTAGTGCACACACGTTTTTTGGTATGCCTAGGAGACACGCACCTACCACTGACTCTCTCTCTCTCTCTCTCTCTCTCAGAAACTCTAGCACCTAGCGACCACCGATGTGTTTTCTCTGTCTGGCGAGGGTGTTGGGTTGCCCGGAAGTTTGTGTCGATTTTATAGTGATAGTGTTCGGAAATGTCGAGTTTTTAGTCTAGAGCGCGCTGGATTGACTCTGGAGCAATGTAAAGTGCATAGGCGTGGTGTAAGTGGGCGTATTATGAGCAGACGTGACTCGAGGAGGCGTGGCCTCGTAGCTCCACAGAATATCCTACGTGTTTCTTGCTCTAAAGAGATGAAAATCGCACATAATTGTTCCGCGATAACGAAGATAATTCTTTTAAGTGGTAGTGAAACGCGAATGGCACAAACTCTCCCAGTAACCCAATAGACTCCTTTAAAACCGTATCTCGGACGTTCGATAAATAGAAACCCCGAGAAAACGGCTTTCACGCTTTACGCAGCTTTCCGTAATGTTCATAAAGATGGCGCGGAGATGGGAAATTTAAACGGTTCAACCGGAAACGGTTTAAAAGCCACACTCGCGAGAGAACAGGCTCTCTCGTACAATTCTCCGCGTGGAAACGGTCGGTTCTGGTTTCGGATTATTCGCGGCCCAGCCCGAAAAGGAAATCGTTCCGCATGGAGAAGCGAGGAAACAAAAACGCGAACACCATTTATCGGGAGCCAGCAACGCGGGGAAATCGCGTTTCGTCCGGCGCGGCACGCGAATTCGCTCGGAGACGACTTCGTCATTCAATTATTGTTTTATTTTAAGTTCATTTTTTATGTTCCGAACGAATCGATATCAATCGACACAGAAATTACAGTCGAAACTCTCGCGCGGAAAACAAGAAGCTCCATTAACGGGATCCCCAATTGGAAACCGCCGCTGTTTTATTTATTACATTTCCGGCGTCGAACTAATTAAATGTCGAGATTGAACTTCTGGCGAATGTTTAACGTTCGTTTCTACCTGCAATCATTTTTACGAGCGCGCGCAGATCGGCGCTGTTTTATTTTATGCACCCCCAGAGATGCTCGGTCCGGTCGAAAATAAAAATACTGTGCAACGTGATCGACCTCGATTCCAAGTAGAAATGTCGAGCCGTAGCCGGACACGTCAGTCAAACATATTATTATGAAACTGCTGACTTCTCGGTTCGACGTTCTTGGAATAAAATCTTGCAATAAAAATACTGTTGGAATTCTAATTAAAGAAACAGCTGCGACACGGTGCTGCTCCGCTTTTGGGTAATTTGAATAAATCAACAAAGAGCAAGCAAAAACCGAGTCACGAACGTGCTGTGAATTGTAATCAACAAATATCCGTATTAATCAAATTTTATATTGAATACGAAACCTATACTGTTCTCTCTGTTTTGATAAACATACAGTTTCAATGTAGGAGCTATTTCTTGAAATCAAACTTATTGTTAGGGGAAAACTAGTAAATATCTATTAAACATATTTAAAACGATAAGTACAAGGAACTAAGAGTTAAAAGCCTGCACTTTTCGCATTTTGATCTAGATTGTTACTACGACACTGCAGAGTCAATGAGCGTCACCTAACTGGGCGCGACTTGAGGAGGCGTGGCCAGGTGGCCCTTTGTCTCTACAGTCTCGCTTCAATCTAAAGAGATGAAAATCTATTCCAAAGCCAACGAATCACAAATGGTAGTTCGTTTAAAACGAAATAAAATTGTCTATCACTGTTATCGATATATAGCTGTTGAAGAATGCATAAGTATCGAAAAGTTAAAAGGCAACAGTTTTTCGCATTTTGATCAACAGGAAGGCTTGAATTAAAGTCCAGAATCAGTATCGAGAGAAAATTCGCTGCTCATATCGAAATAAAGAACCGGATATCGACGTGGGTGTCGCCAGGCTTTGTAAAACGAGGGACAAAAATAAAAATAAAAAAAACTCACCGGGGAGTAGCATCTGGCCTTGTAAACAATGATGAAGCGACGGGTCTTCGAATCGATGGCATGTACACGCTGTGTGTCGTAAATATTCCGGGGCGGCTGGGAAATGCCACCGAAAAATGGCACCTTCGCGTTCCAAACTCGTTCCCGTTTAATTATATCAGCCGCGGGTCTGCGTGTCGCGTTCACTCCAGCCGCAATTCTAAATCGATCAACTAATTCGCTGAAATTCCGCGATCGTTCATTTATCACCGGCGAATAATTAAATTAATTACAGGGGCGCGATGGCATCGATTGGGACCCGTGCGCGTCACGCTGCGAACAGTTCCGCTCTTGGCTTTCACCGTTTGCGAAATCGGTTTCCTTCGAATCGAATTCAAGCGTGGCCCCTTGGCGGCCATTTTTCCTATCTCCGTCGACGTCCGGTTGAAGGGACGGAATTGCTCTTTTGGGTACAGGGTGGCCACAAAGTTATGGTCATGGAAATACTAGAAGAGATTCTCCGCAGAAAATATTTTACGAAGATAGTTGTCAATCTTCTCTTCCCTCTTATATTGTTTGTGACCATGAAAACTATTACGAATACCTTGTTTTCCATCAATGTGTTCTATCCATCAGAAGATAGAATGTTCTGCAGGAATCATAAGTCGGAAAAGGCCCGTTTCCTCGGAATAAACGGCTCAAGCTCTGCAGAATTTTGAAGAGTCGTAATTAGTGTGGTTAGTGACCGAGTGAAGACAATGCAGAAGCTTTGAGTATCAGTAACTGGATCACGAAGTCAAGAGACAGCAACATCAATTAACTTTGACACATGGAGACTATTGATTTCATTATCACAGTGCCCTTTGAAACTTCTTTATCGGTCAGATACGGCTAGGGCTAGGTTAGCGACTTACTAAAGGCGCCATTAGTGAGAGTGGATCGTAAAATCTAATATTAACGGCGCATTAACAAAAAACGATTAGGTCAGTGACCTAACAAAAACGTCGACACGAGGTCACTGACCAAATATAATAATTAAACAAGGAGTTTAATGTGCATCTAGTGATCCATGGGATGATTAGCAACTTTCTGGCACCGTGTACATGGGGGAAACCGTGCCGAAGTCCGAGTGCATTCGTTTCGGGTCCCGTCGTAGCCCCGATGAAATCATAATCCCCTTTACGATTCATTTCCGGTTTTATTTCGCAATGCTGACGTGCCGCCCTTACGTGCCCCGTAAATCCAGTTCTTATTTTATATCATAGGGATCGAACACGCTCGTTCTCCCTGCGCCGAGAATTTTCGTATCACTGTAAAACGAGAGAAACTGCCCACCAAAAAACCAGGAACCGCTCTCCTGCAGCTTCTCTCTCATCGAAACAGGATTTCTATTCCGGAAAACCTCTCGGCGCTGCTTCTTTGACAATCGAGCACATCGAATAGACTCTAAGTTTCCGGACTGCTCAGAATGCTAATCGGATGGAGATGAGATTTAAATCTGAGCTATTTCGATGTGCGGGGCCAAATATCGTCGGCCACTCATCGAAATGGGATTCCTACCCGAAAAATTAGCTCCGCGACCGACCTTCATGCACTTAGCTCGGTTTCGGTTAGATGGCAGACGGGTTCGGGAGTGGGACTAGTCGAGCAGATAAATCTGACTTCGGACTAATGGATCTTCAAGCGGGTCTTGCTCAATTCTTCAAGAGTAGAATGTTTTCTAACTGTCACTATCTGGATTTTACATTTTAAAACCGGTAAATTACGAGTACAATTTGTCAATTCCTGTATCGCTGGAGTTTTATTTCTATCATGCCACTTTCCATTTCTTATTTCATTGATGCGATGTTCCTCGATATTTTTGAGTATCAATCTCATGTAGGTAATTTATAATATTGTCTCAGACGATGTCGCTGATCACTGACCGTTGATTCAGATTAAATACCTCAAAAACTGATCACTGGTTACTGACCAGAGTTAAACTCTAAAAAGTCACTGACCTCGGATCACTGATCTCCGATCAACGGTCACTGATCATACATACCTAAGCAACTCTATCAAACGGGTAATTAAATATCCCAGTTTTGTGTCCTTTTGAACCTCTCTGCTAGCAACTCTGCTGATCAAACGAAAGGGAAAACTTGTCTGAGAACAAGAGAAGGGTTTTCCAGACAGCCATCCTCAGCTCTAGAGTTCTCATCCCCCTCGAGAACAAGACGAGGTCGCCGTATCCCATCGGCCCAGAGAATTTCGGATCGTTGGCCATCGGATAAACGCGATCTCCGGCAAACTTTACAAGTTGTTAAGCCAGCGTGATACAGCTACCCCATTTCTCACGGCGTCGCGGGCTGGACACGCTGCCGCGCCGGTTCCAAGGGCCTGCAGAGGAACGAGCTGCAAATGTCGCCATGAAAGTCCCGAAAAACAAGGGGACATGAGTTACGATCACGTCCGTCGCCGGAAGAGATATAAATGTCGGAAACGGGCGGAGGTGGTCGTGTTCTCTCCCTTGTGCTGTCCACGGGCCACCCCTTCACGCAAGGGGGTGCTAACCCCTATTTTCGACGTAACAATTTAGAGAGAAAAAACCGAATATAAATCGGTCGACGATCCGGAGAGTCCTCATCAATCGCCGTAACGGGTAGAACTATGTGGACGTCTTGTTGAACGTCGATTTTATGGCGGCTCGTTTTCACGCGACCTCGATGTACAGGGACGTATAGAGCCAGGGGTGCGAAGGGAAATCGAACGATTTCTCATGCAAAGTCGAAAATATGGCCGAGTTTTTGCCCGGGGAAATTGAATATATGGGGCGGACACGTGAACAGCGCCTTTCCACTTGACCCTTACGTGTTCGCTTTGAACCATTGATGGAACCTATTTGTTGAAACTTGATGCAAGTATTATTATCTTCAAGATAAACCTTCAGAGTCCATTTTTTAGAAAACAGTTGCACTCTACAGTTTTGACTCGAGTTTTAAGATCCTGCTAATTAATTTCAAACTTTGTTGAAACTTGATGTAAGTATTATTATCTTCAAGATAAACCTTCAGAGTAGATTTTTTAGAAAACAGTTGCATTCTACAGTTTTGACTCGAGTTTTAAGATCCTACTAATTAATTTCAAACTTTATTTAAGCCTCTAATCGTAAAAGACACTGTAAAAACGCTGTATCCGTTCTCTTGAATGAATTTCGGCGACTGTTTCTCTCTTGTGTCTTTTGCTTTTCTTTACACTCTGAACTTCGTTCAACGGCGAAGACACGAGAGGAAAATACGAAAAAGCGATACACACGAGCCGAAAAACAACGAGGTGGCGGCCAACGCGTTCCAATGGCTAATATGTTTCAATAGCCGGGACGGGTTTATCGCGTCCCACGCGGCTACTCTTCGACTCGGCGATATTTTTAACAGATTTAGCGGTTATAAATTCGGCCGGGTGCCGATCCCATCGATTGCGCGTATATCATCGGGGATAATTGAACGGCGGATGGTAACGGCGCCGAATTATCTCCCGTGGAATGGACGGGTACACAGAAAGAATGTTTTCCCACCGTCGACAGGGGGGAACGAAAGATTTCCTACTATCGACCAGGCAATCAACTTACGGATGACATCGGTGTGCCTCGGTTAGAGGATATGTCCTGATCATATTCGATCTCTTGATACAGAGCTCTTCTATCTTCTTTCACATCTTCGACCAACATATTCTCCTTTGATTTTTCCTCCTCCTTTGATTTTAAAGTCCCAATTTTATGGCGCGATTTCTGGAAAGGAACATCGAATTAACGTTTACTTCTTGTACTATTCTTGAACTATTTTTTGGATATTTTTTAGTGTGCGACTTGTTAGCGATTTATTGTATACTTATATTTTAATGTATTTACTACCTTCTCAATGTGCAACGAGAGCATAATGATAAAAATAAAATGGAATCAAGACGAATACGCGTTGTGTTTACGGAATGAGTCAGACTGTCGCGTAGTCGACAGCAGAGCAAACATTGATACGGGTCCTCAATTATAGAAGCATACATTTCATTCCGTCAATTGTTTCAATAATACTACTGACGCAACTGTCGCATCTCCACGTTTAAGGAGACAATATTCCATTGCAGTGATACATTCAGCATTATTCCTCATTTATCTTCAACTAGAATGCTCCAAAGACAGATAGCGAAGCTATTGAAGCACAGAAACTACGAAAAGTGAGTCAGTTTTGGGCAAGGAAGATGAAACGGCAAGAAATCATAATAAATTGTAAATTCTGACGAGCGACCCACACACAAGAGAATCTCCAAAAACATTTCAGTGCATTTTGAACTCTAACAAATCTGGGTTAAAACTAACGAAAAAAAAGATTGAAATTTGAGGATGCTATAAATATTTTTAGCGTCCACCGTCGGCAAAATATGATTTAGTTGCCATGTCCGTCGAAGACGGTCCTCCGGATTCAACCGAAGGAAAGGTCGAAAAAAGGAATAGGAGAAAGAGAGCTAGAGGGGAAGATTGGTTTCCTGGCCAGCCGGCGCGACGCAAGGGAGAAAAGGATGCGCTCATCCAGGGTGGCGAATGAAAAATGAAATCGAGCGAGAAGCGTCGGGCGTGCCAGTTAATGCTTCTCGTGCATTAGGACGAATTATCTTGCATCGGTCGGGTCGCGGCACGGCGGCGGACGATATTGATGCATTTCTGCCCGCATTCGCCTACTTTTCCCGTAATCCGTCGCGTCCTTGTTTTATCGCGCGATCCCCTATCTCCACATCGTTTTTGTTTTATTCTCGCGTTACACAGAACCTGCCCATTTCCATCGGGCCGCTACCGTATCGCGCGTTGCTGCAAGGACCGGATCGGATGCAAAACACCAAAAACACTTCAACCCTCGGCCCCATTTTTCCTTAAAGCAGTATCCTGCTACGGACAGTCCATTTCAAGACTTTCTTTTCTCGAGAAAACGGTTGCCATGCTGCTTCGTTCGCTTTCTCGTCTTCTGAATATGTAAAGGGTGTGAGCATATTTTTGGGTACTCCATCAATTGACCGAATCTCGGAAAACGACTTCACAGACATATTCTCCAGGCTACAAAGACCAATAAAAAAATTACTCTAGTTCGGAGCTCCTAACTAAACTCGGAAGCTCGCAGCAGACAGGAGCCTGGAAAAGCGACTTCCAAGCGAGGGCCCGGAAACTTGAACTTTCGCCTTTTTGAGCGTGACGGTATCGATCCACCGGCTCCGATTGCATCCGCCATCTTCCCCGGGACTGTCTTTTCACTTCTCCTGGATGCCATCCAATTGTCGTTCCCGACAGCCGTTGTTATTCTCAAACGAAAGCCCCGCGTGTCACCGGACCGACCGATTTCAATCTAACTTGCGACCAGAAGGACAAAGAGAGAGAGAGAGAGAGTCCCAAAAACTGATGTTCACTGGACCGGTCGAAGACAGAGATCTTGATGGGATCGATCGATCCTTCTCCCGCTTCGAGGACGGCAGGCCTTCGTGTTTTTAAAGGTCGCAACGGATCAACGGAGAGAGGTTTCCGCTTCACGGTTGCGAGAGAAACCGGCGCACACCTTTGCCGCCGAATGCCGAGCAGTGTTGAATCGGGAACGGATGGAGGAGAGGAAAGAAACGATTTTCGATGGCTCCTCTGCCCGTGAACCAAATAAACCGATACGGCCGAACCGGCCAGCCATGGAAAAATTGCAAACGTGGACAACAGTTGTCGCTTGTCGACTCTGTCCGCGCCGCGATTTCGCGGATCGACCGGCAATCTGAATGCCTAACACTGTGCTATACCATTGTTCCATTCTAGAGTATTAGCTTGGATAAAGAGAGGTTTACAACCACTGTTTCGCTGCCTATGTGGCCCGAGGTTGGGCACAGAGAAATGGGAAATGAACACTGAGGTCGGGAATGGTTTTTTGCAAAAGCAAATAAACTATGAAATATTGATCAGAACGAAAATAATCTTAATTATAGGTGAACAAGCCGAAAACCCGATACCAGTGAAACGACCACAAATCTTCTCCTAACCAGAACGAGAAGTGCGAGGTCTCATGCAACAGACCAGACCGTCGTATAAACCCAGCATTTTCCCTCGTCATGCAAGAATCGAGCCTGCACAGACGTGTCATTAAAATATTTGACAAATGAACCGGTGTGCAACGTCGCTGTAATACACGTCGCCAGGGCTGTAATTCCGTAGAACAGGTGTGTCGGTGTTGTTTTAAGGCCAAGGGTAACAAAAGGGTTCTGGCACAATCACGGCACACCGATGCGGATGGAAGTAAAGTCGGCCGATTAGATTGTCCGGTTGGTGTTGGAAGCTGACCCAGATACTCGGTCACTTAGTTTCGTTAATCCGCGGTAGAATGAGGCGCTATAAAATCGTAAGGGGAACAGAAGAACGCGAAGAAATTCGAAATCCGATTCGGTCTCGCCCCTCTGTTGGGAATTCGGCAGTTGATAGGATAAACGAGGAAACTTTTGCCTCCTTGTTCAGACATACCGCTGGTCTTCTCTCGGGATCAAACTGATGAAACAGCACTGCGGGGACGGTTTTTGTATCGCCGCGAGATTCGTTCTGGTTCTCGAAGCTGCCAGAAATTTTGGAGAATATGCTTGTGGAATGCTGGCCATTGAGTAAGTGGGACGACCGACCAAACAGAGAGCATTCTAATGTATGGATTCATTATTGCGTACGAATGGCACTGTGTTGGGTACTAATTTGATTAACCCCCTCCATTTGGATCGTGCCGCACGATATTTAATTAATTCTTGGGTAGTATCGATATTGGAGCTTGTATGTTGCGTGTTGAATCTAGTTTCGCTGGAAGGTTTCATAGTTTGTTAGTGTTTATTGTGCTTTTAATACTGGAACTACTGGTCTCGTTAAAATGGCACGTTACGAAAAAAATTTTATCTACACATTTTTGTGACGTATATATAAAATCGACAATCTCGCCACTACACTCTTAAAATCACAAGTGCAGAAAATATTTAGAAAAACGAATACTAGTGCCATCTACCAGAAACAACTGTAAGTTTCAAGCAAACCTTTTCAAGTTACGAATACCGAAGACCTCTTCAGCCCTGTAGCTCCCATAATGTTGGAGAAAACACAGTACGCTATGATACCAGCCTTTTGTCCCGTCGATTTCGAGTTAGTTCACCTACGCGAAGGATACGGGTCCTTTAGCTCCCACCGGAAGTTAATGGTAGAGGACGAACGGAAACAGAGCAATAGAGGGAAATGGGAAGACTATAAAAATTCCAAGGCGGACGTAGCCGAGTAATTGCATTCATCTTTCACGAAGTACACACGGGATTGCATTCGGATAGCAAATTCCTCCGGCTGGGTCCTTGCCCCGAATATAAAAGAGTGCACCCGTCGATTTATTTCGCGCGATTCGAATGCCGGACGTGCCATCGTCACCTGGCCCCGCTGAAATTAGCTAATTAACGAGTTAGGACACCGTTCAGCTCCATCGTCGGAATTTTCGGAAAAGTAAGAACAGACAGGAATTTAATTAAAGTTGGATATCAACGGCCACGATAGTTTCGAGGCTTGGCTACAATTTATTGTGAGTCGGTTCGACTACGATTAAACTGCGAAATGTCCCTTTTTAATTAGCTCGTGATGGACAACGAGTGGTAACAAAAACATATAATTTATGTAACTATACATAGTTGTAAAATACTACAGAAACATTGTAAAGTATCATAAGTCTTTGTAAAAATCTGTACAAATGTTTTCCTCCGCTGTACATACCGGTACAAGCTTTTGACCAACAATACTCCCAATTATCGTGAATATTTGTTAAGAATGCTGCGTTTCTGATTGCAGTACGTTTCCGGAGGGAACACCGGCGGCCAGGCGAGCAGCGTGAGCTATAGTAGCGTGAGCCAGAGCAGCGATGGCGGCGCCGGAAGTGGATTGCCAAGTGGCGGGATGTGACGATACACGGGGGCCCGGCCCGGGCCTCGTCGAGACCGAGCGATTCGTTTCCGGGATACGTGATTATAGGCCACCTGCCAGAGGGCTTCGCCGAGGGTCTTTCTTGACCCTTTGGGCCGGAAGACGAGAGCTTCACGGCGTCCTGGAAGACGCGCGATGAAGACGACCCACCGGACCCCCTCCTCGAACAAAAGTGGCCCGAAGTTATGGGAAAATCGACACGGGCACCCCAGTTTACCGCCGCCAGGTGAACACGACGGAATGTGGACCACGGAGAAACCACACAGAAGCCTCCCCCATTGTATATAGCGTTTTGTACCACCGACGAAGGAGCCAGCGAGCAGAGCCGAGATGCTCGCAAACCGTTTTTACGTTCCGGTACCTTCGATTTTCCGTAGCCTTAGCAAACCTACCGAATCGTTGATCGAACGTGTCCCGCGTGTCTTCAGGAACACTGTGGTTTCCTTCTCATAGTCGCGATCTGGTTCGATGATTTATAATTTGACATTAATTCAAATGGTACTGTGGTTATTAGTTTGCTAGTTTGTGGGAAAATTATTTTCTGAATTACGTGTTGTTTCGTAAAGTGTTTCAACTATGTGCCTTTGAAATTCTGATTTCTATAATTTCATACAGAACTGTGCATTTTTGTTTAAATTCAGGCACGATTTATCAAAATAATTGTAACGTAGGGCGAACTGTAGCCGAGTAACTGGAATAAGGGCGAGCTATAGTCAGACAAGTGGAACAGAAGCAAACTATGGTCAGACAAGTGGAATAGAGGCAGTCTGTGACCAGATAAAGTAGAGTAGGCACAGTATGTGATCAGACAAGTCGAATAGGAGAAGTCTATGTTCGAACAAGTGCGTAAACAGTATATGCAGTCGGACAAAGAGAATATATACAGCAAGCTCTGCATTGTCGAGCCAGAACGCGCTGCTGTAAGGAGGGAACGGCAGTGTATACCGAAACTCGATGCATCGCGAATAGTTAGTGTCTGGGCTGGCACAGTTGCGAGCGAATTTATTCAGCCTTCGATGCTTCCCTCGAACTCGAAGCAAAAGAGTCAAGACTGGCAGCACTAAAGGTATCCTCATCGACTCGTCCGGCGAATGTCCAGGAACGAATCCATTCGCCGAGCCGTTCCTCGCTTATTCACGACTAGATTAATTGTAACGTGAAACAAGTAGCAAGGCCAATGTAACTTAATCGACGGACGACGCGAACGAAGTTACACTTACGGGGCTTGCATACTTTACTATCTATCGTATACACCTTGTTGATTATTCCAAAAGTGCAGAAATTGCTACATTTACGAGATAAAAAATTGCAAAGACATTCATTAACTCAATTTGGTTTCTTGAAGATAAACCCGTAGGGAATTTTTGCACATATCCATAAAAATTTCCCTAAAAGAAATTAAAATCGGAGAGAAAATGAGAGTGCTCACGCCCGAGGTCTTTTATACCCACTTTCAGTATGGAACAGAACCTATACACATATTCAGCAGTGGGTATTGGTTCTGTTCCATGATAAACCTGGGTATGCTCCGTCTCTGTCTAGACTGACAAAAGTGGTGGCAGAAACACCTCGGGCGTGAGTACTCTTATTTCCTCTCTGTTAGAATTTAATTTTTCTGAGTGTGGAATCGTAGGGTATTATATGTCAGGGCTGTACGAGGGATGGTAACGTGCACGGGCCCCGTTGTCCATTAAAGTGCATAGTTTCAAACGGATCGATTTTAATTGTAATCATAATCGAAATGAGATAGAAAGAACTCGAAGCGTGATCGTCGCTATTAGTGTTTTGAGATCGACCTCTCGAATTGTGTTCCAACGACTGTCTCGCGAAAAGAAATAAAATCGGTTCCCACGACTGTCGACGAATCGTCACAAGTTTGAGCGTCACTGTTATTTCGATTATCATAAACGGACAATCTCTACTCGAAGAATGTATACTCGTCTACTTCTATAGCGGATATTTTTGCAGCGACGGTATTTTTGTTTTACGAGAAATCACTCTTATCTAGACACCTATTTCAGTGTACATAAACAAACCATCGCCGTGTAATTGTAAATAATACGAGAGTACGAAGCTGAACGAAAGACGCGAGTGGGTATACGCGAGCGTTGTATTTAATGTAACTGTTGTGAAACGCAAAACGTTTCTTCGATCATCAACAAATTCAGTATTATTCAGCGAGAGCGACATCCTATTGTGTTATAAATTTCGACAGTTAATTAATTTAAAAAAGTCAATCCTGGACCCTATTTGATTCGAAGACTATTGGACTTCTGGTTGAGAACCACTGTTCGCGAACGATTTATAAATTTACCAATGACTTTGTACTAACACCTCATTCTCCTTTATTTATAATTTGAGAGGAAGGGTACAGTTCTTATAATAAACAAAAATCAGGACTTTCAAACAATTTCAACCTCTTAACGAACGCTGTCTTAGTTAGAACAAACTTACTTTTGATTCAAGAAGAACACAACTTATGGACTTACCTGAGACTCGAAAATGAAGTGTGCACTATTTATTTATACGAGAACAACAGTTAAATAAACTTTGGCAAACGTAGGAGTACAGGAACGCTTGCGATGTGAGAGCACCGTTTGAAATGGCGAATAGTAAATTGGTGGACGTCTTAACAATGCTAGTCATAATAGTTACCGTAAGCTCGTTAGAACTTGAGAGTCTAATAAAATGAATGGAGATTAATGGAATCGACATATTGACAAAGAACAAGCCAGAATAAGATGTAGACAGTCTGAGAACGAAACGCCTGTATCGCTCGAAATGGAAGGAATGTAATAAAACACGAAGTAAATAAATTCACACTTTCGAACAGTGTTTCCACAGCATTTCCGGTTTAGAGGGCGCTTTGTACAAACACGGGACGTTCTGTCTAATTTGACCGCCTAAAATTTAATGATTCACAATTCTTTGTTTCATCTGTGTCGACGTATATGGAGTAATGACGATGGTAAGACAATTTTATTGTAAAACACTGTTCATAGATTGTACTTTAGCGTAAATACACACTACTCGTAATCCAGAAAATCGATGCTACGTTAAATAGGACATTTTAAGGGAAATCGTCGTACTGCAGCGTGTCTGACTTGTATATGATATATTGATATTAATTGATATGATAATAACAAAAATATATCGATTAATATTAACGTATTATAAGGAAATCAAAGAAACTTTCCTGGCCTGTACATACCGTATAAATAATGTCACAGAACAGGCGCCGTGGTAATTTTAATTTGTAAGGAGTAGATAGCACGCGAACATAACAGTACCATAATTCATGTACAAGAGCCACATTCTCGAGACCACTTAAGTACCTTCAAAGAAAAAAAAAATGTATCTATCAATATGCTGTCCTTTATAATAAAAGATAAATGGAAACCCTGTTTTTTATCTACTACACGCTGCTTACATCGAATTACGTAAGTACAGTAGTCGTTAAAATGGGTAAAAATAAAATTACGTTAGTGCGTGAAACGACATAAATTATTCAATATAACTAACAAGTTTATTGATTTACATATTCTTGGTACAACGTAACATCGTTATGAATCTTTCCTTCATACCTATAGAAACTGCACTGCTCGAGCAAACAGTTTTCGTATCTGTTATTGTATTTTATCACAGTAATATATCTAACATATATTACACAGTTTGTACTTTGTGTGATGCACAAAGGGTTTATACAAAATGCACATTTTTTTGTTCGAAGTTCGTCAGGAAGCTTAGAAGATGGATATGATTAAATTATTCCATTTATACATGGGAAACCGTTTTTAGCTCAGGGTTGATGCATGGTTCTAACTATTCACGAAAATAAACGAAATTGTGCTCCTGACATGCATGATACTGTGGTTAAAACGTATGACTAATCAATGCTCCTCTTTTTCTTAAATAAATATTTTAATCAATTATCTTTATATGTATATATGTTGATACATATATATATATGCACGGACCACAGTTACAATTATATATTATCATACATTTTGTATAACGTAGTGCACTATCATTGAAACAATTTAAAACAATTTCCATTTCTTCTTTGGTGCGCATGGATTACCGTTATATATATACAATACACAATCGACGAGAAATGCAAGAACGTAAAAATCATCGGCGAGAATTTTACCACCTAATGTACCGTTTGTACTCCTCGGTTATACTGAATCTTTTAATAGTTTCGTACCCTAAGATGATCGAGAAACTAAAACAGGCAGATTGCACGAGTCGCGCGGATAGTCCCTTCGTGAACATTTGGAATCTCTCTTCGACCCAAAGCACTTTGAACGCGCTAAACATACTGTCTAATCTCTGCACCTGCAGTCTTGCTCTGACGATATCCAGAGGGTTCGTGATAATCGTGGTAGTGAACCCTCCCAATGTCCCAGCCACTGCTTGAATGAACAAATGGGAGACCCATTCTGGGAATAATCGGAACAGTTCATCTGCAATCGAACGAGTTTACGCGTGAGATCTGTTATCCGGTTTCACGATGTTTTTATATGACCATTACCTTGATAAGATATATAAAGTCCCCACCAAAGCGCACTGTTTGGAACGTAAGCACACAACGACGCAAGGTATCCCCGATAAAATCCTCTATACCCGTCGCTCTGATAAATCAACCTAACTATATCAGTTGAGATCTGAGCATGAGTCTTTCCAGGTTCCAACGTTAGTCCCAATGGATTCATTCCCACCTGTAAATAATTTAAACAAGTAAAGAAATGGTAGACATCTATCCCTCTCTTTCTCCACTTACTTTGTCCACATGGTAGTTGCCTCTTTTCGGATTGTTGATCCCAAGAACCATCAAGTGCTGGCTCAGAATATCGAAAGGAACTACTATTGTTTGCCCTACCAAGCTAGCAGCACCACCAGCAATAATCGCTTTCAATCTTGAATCTGTGTTACCTATAAGCTGATCTTGTCCAAGTAAATGACGCACACCTTCATAAGTCGATACATAAAAGACACCGGATACAATTTGTATAGAACTGATCCAGAAACCCCTATAAAAGCCTGCCGTGCCTTCAGCTTTGTAGATCTTCTTGCAAGCATCTATCATTCCTTTGGACAATCAATAATAATGAGAAACAGCTATTAAACAGTTCGTAGTTGAGTAGAATGTTCTGAGAGACTTACCAGTGTACACATGATTGTGCCTTTGAATTTGTAAACGTGTTTTGATTACTGTTAAAGGATATAAACAGCAGCGCACTGAGAACGAGGAGAGCATGCTCAATGGAAAGAACTTTGTCTTGTCCATCATATCCCACTCGATCGTGCGGATGAACGGTGGTGCCTCTACCGCAGTCATTTCCTGGATTTATATCGATACCGGTTCCAATAATGTTGCAGTATTCAAACGCTAAGGTTTCCGGGAGTATATGTTCAACCTGATGCTGCATATCTCATCAATATTTTTAGTGGAATTATCGCCCAAATCTTTCACGAAACTGACAATAGAAAATACAGAAACATGTACATGTATTTGTGGACACGGCTCGAAACTTGTCCGCGAAAACAGTGTGCACGAACGTGCGCCATGAAATTACTGCGTAAACGTGTGCAGATTGCAGATTAATAATATACCGAGAGTTACAATAATAGATCGAGTGCATTTTTGACACGAACACGAGACGACGTATAGGTATACGTATTTACACGTACACGTGCTATATGTCATCAAGTAAAACGAGTAGAACAAGAATGGAATCGAACTAGCAGCCACGAAGTTCATACGTTAACACGTTGTTATTAATTCAACATACATTATATATACGCTAAAAAAACGTGGCGCACCGTGGTCCCATTTCACGATCTACATAACAAATCCGCAAAGGTCACTATCAGCCTAGGTGTCAATAAGATGCACTCGGCCGTCAACGTCCGATAATTAATCGAAAAAACGTCGAACACTTACGGTGATGCAATACACCGTCACAATGAACAATTTTCTCCAGCTCGTGCAAAGTGTCCATGGATGATGGTCCCACGTTGTTGTCGAGCCAGATCAATGTTTCACGAATGGTATCATGAACGTGTCGTCGGATGAATCGGTCTCATATTGCGCGTGGAATAATCGGCCTTCGTTTCATTCAATAACCGCGTGGAATCGTGCTGATATTATTTCGAGGAACCCATGCCAGCGAGATAGCAGAAGAAAGTGTGATCTGGATTCTACGATATCCACACTCGACACATATATCCACATATATCATTGGCATTGGACAGAAATTGCGCATGGTGGCGGGACTAGTGGGCGAATAGACGAACTACGATTATGATCAGTCCGAGAGATGTCGCCTGGTACTTGATCAGCCGTTCTATTTTGCCTGAACGTGCAAAAATAGATTACTTCATTTACTTCCTCATATTTCGTTATTTTCATTAGGGGTGAATAGAATACTGCATCGAATAATAAATACATTCGGAAAATTACTCTGCCGAATACAATGCTATATTTTAGGATAATATTATCAACATTTATACTACGTAAATAACTTTAAAGAGAGCGACGCCTAGTTGGACATTTTTTAATTTAGTTTAAAAATGAGGGTCTGGTACAAAATCTAATTACACCACGCGATAGAGCGAACCTTCTTTCAACTTACCTGGTAAATTATCAAGCATTCCTCCTGTTGGTAACTTATCTGCTACACTATAGGAACCCATCTCTTACTACATACACAGTCCCGAAGATCCATATAACGGTATCGTTGCTTCCATCCCAGTAATTAAAAAATTAATCTGTCTACACTCATTTCTGTTCTACTACTCATCCGGTCAGAACACGTTTGATGATGTAGTTAAAATGACTACCCTTGACTCCGCAAAGTAAAACCTATCCTTGATAGTGTCAAGCATCTTTTCTGCCAGTTTCAAGCACGGAATTTTTTGCTGTTTATAAAATCAATAAAAAATTTGTAGGTAGTGATTTTCGAAAATGAAGTCCTACTATTTCTGGACAATTTGCGATACCAACTACACGTGCAGTTTAGCAGTTCACCGTGGTGGCAGCGTGAGGAACAGGATTCGCAAAGATTATCAGAAAAGCTGGTCGAGGAGTGGAGGTTTCGTAGGTGTTCAGGCAAGCAGAGAGCCTCGTAGGATGAGAGAAGGTCACCAATGATTTCGAGGCTCCGCCTACCAAGCAGGGGTTGGAAGCAACCCCCTAGTTGAGGGTAGTCCGCGCAGACCCGCTTTCTATAGCACGTTGTGGGCGTAGACGTACCGTAGACACAACCCCCTGATGCATACACCCTGTCTTTTCACCGTTCACCGAGATCAAATCACTCGTCTCAGTCCTATCTTTGATCTTGTCGGTACAGCAACGTGACCCCGAAAACACGAGCAACGGCTCGTCGACTTCCGTCGGATTGCCGGTAACCATAATCGCGATCGGGTCTTGGTGACAACTATTCGAAAAGGAAAAGTAAAGCATCGGGAAGCTGTGGGCGACGAGGATGAATCAGGATCAAGAGGTGCCCGCCGCAGCTACGGACTTGGCCAGACTGGTAAGAATTTGATCAATTGTTAGTGTTCCTCAGATCAAGTGTTACGTCGAGTCATAAGTCATTTTCGTATTAGTGTAGCAATTTTATGTGTTGATAAAGAATTTTTATCTTAATCGGTTATGTAGATTAGTTATTACTTGTGCCAATCGACTTGTTGCCATTACTTGTTAATCTTGTTATCAGGTAGCTTGAGTATAATGTATCATTAGGATGATCGATATGTTACAGTTTGTTTACTTACGTCTCAAATGAATAATTTTGGAACTTTACTTTCCGAAAATTTATTGGTAGAAATATTTCTTTTATGACGTAATAATCACAAAAGAAGTTATTAGATTATGTTACTAGGAGCGACTTGTTGATACGCTGTTAGAAAATTGAGTAAAAACAGTGAAATAATCGCCATTAGATAATGTGTTAATTTGAATTTTACATTCGGAAAGTATACTATTTTATTAAGGAGAGCGCGAAGTGTAGTTTAAAATACTGAACGCGTGAAAAATACAGTTCCTTAAATCTTTAATAGTAAAGATTATTGAAAGATTGAAGATTAGTGAAGATTATTGAAAACCGAATTTTAAAAAATGTTAGCGAATCTATAAAAAACCTGGATGCACTTACCTCCCGTAATTATTGTCAAATACACCAAATGCAATTCACCAGTAGCAGTTTCGTCGTTAAAACCCAATCGTCAGCGTTCACTGATCTCGCTTACCGTTTCATTAAATCCGGAATCGCTATTAATCTGAAAAACAACTGCCGATTTACCGTAATCCTAACTAGTTAACATTCGATCGGCACTAAGAGGGTTCAAGAATTTTTCAAAAATCAGAAATAAGTAATTTTTACCCAACCAATGGACCTAGCGTTAAAATAATTTTGGGAAGTTAGTTACCCAGTGTTAAAAATTGGTTATATCGAAACCGTGTCCGATATCCCGTTTCCGGTCCCCCGATCAAGCCACTCTAGAACACAATGGAGTCATAACCGTGGACAGTAGCTTTCGAAGTCGTCGCTCGCATAATCGCGATGATACTCGAGTGTCGAATTGCCGTGGCACGCGCCACCACGCTCCGATGGATCGTCCCACGGGTGCCACCCCTTTTGTGCCCTCTAAACACGTAATTGTCGCCACCATTCAACCCTCTTGGTCCCCATAGTGGAACAGGGAACACCACCGTGACTACGATACACGGGATCAGTGGGTGGTCTATGGGGCACCCCAACCCAAGGACGAACTTGGACAAAGTTGGACCAAGGGAGATGAAGGGGGACAGGGGACCTTGTCTCGCGGAAACACTTGATTTATGTTTGTTGATTCTAAAAATCACCCGATTCCCACACACCCGCCCCATACCCAGACCCGGTGGTTAATTGACTGACCCCCACGCTCACGGGAAACATATGCTGCCACTCGAGGTTCCCATGATTACCCCTCGATTGAGGACGCGTGTTAAACCGTGAAAATTTACCTGGATCGACCCCCTGGAACCAGAGCTCGTCATGAAACTCTAGCAGCAAATGATTCCTTTTCATTTGTTTCGTCAAGTTCTACCGAAAGTTTTCTAACAACTGTGTTAAACAACAGTTTAATAATTTTCTTCTAAATAATAATCTCCCGAAAATATTACAAAAGTACATATTGATTACTCCTCGCTATCTAATCGTAGTCTAAACGTAGTCCAGTATTTAAACAAGATTCGGTAGAACCCGATTTCAATCGTCTTGCGGCCCGCACAACATCAGAGACTATAACCTCAGCGATCAGGAGTTAATCGAGTGCGCACCCGAAGCAACGAGTCGTAAGGTAAACGCGCAAACATGGTCGCGTGCCGGTCCGCTTATCCCGGTCCCTTTCTCTCTCTGCGTCTCGGCCTCTCCCCTGACCTTTCCTATCGTTCCCGTGCAAAAGACGCGCTCTCCTAAGTGTACCGTGTGTTGTGTATGAGCAAACGAACGAGTAACGTCCGTGCATACCTAGTGAAAACGAGATACCCATGAACCCGAGCGGCGCGGCATGGGGAACGCCCCATCGTTCCCGATGATGCTGCGAAGGGGTCGTCACCCCAATTCCCTTCGAACGCCACCCTCGTAATTGCGCACTTCGGTTCGGTTTATAATAAAGTCATCGAGCAGACAACACGTTCCAAACAGATTCCCCTATCTGCCGGCAGATCTCGACTTTTCGTTGCGATACACTCGAGCTTCGATGCTCCAGAACAGATTACCGAGACCATAAACGCATGTCCGTTCTGCATCGCCATTCGATTCCGCATTTCGGAGGTTTGTCATAGGTCTCGAGGTGTCCGAAATTTTGTAACTTTTCTGGAAAGAGATGACGGACCCATTCATTAACGATCCAATCTCGTCGCCGTCCAATTTTATCAATTAGGAGAAGGCGTTGCCACTTGGAGAAAGCCTCTCTCGCCCTTTCCATTTTTTTCTTCTTTCCGTCGCAGCCCCGCAAGAGGGTGCGAACACAATGACGGTTTCGTCAGGTCGGAACGCGAACAATAAGAGGTAACAGGACAACGCTCATGATCACAGCGGGCTGCCGAACCGGGCTCTATCTGCTAATTGCTCGCTACCGTCGAAAAACGCTGCCAAAAAGAAGCTCTGTCCCTGCGGGAAGATACTGGCTCGTTCGTTCGGGTGAAAACGCGTCGTTTGACGATGGACGAGCCTTATCTTGCGTGAATCTGTTAGACCGGCTACTAACATTATTAATACATGCCTCACTTTCTGTAAACAAAATTGCTCTTTGGTTTGCTCGGTACAAAAAGAAGGCAAGAGGCGACGAAAAGTTGCTCAATGTTGCTTCAGTGTGGACATAACATAATAAGATTAAAATAATTCAAGAGGGTTGATATATTTCTTTCTTTACGGTTACTTTAATCATGAGAATCGGCAAACCTTTTTTTTGTTGATTCATTTAACACTTTCATCTCAGCGAATGTCGTCTCATATCGGGTTGGTGGGATTAAAGATTGAACGTAATATCGGGGAATGTAATTAAAATTTATATCAGGGGGCACAGCTTGTGGATTACGAGTGGCGAGCCATCACGGGGACTAATTATAAATGACTATTAATTGCAATCAGAGGAGAGAGACCGCGGGGCGAGGCAATGAACGTAAGACGGAGCTGCGAAAAAGGAAGTCGATTACGTGTCTTTATAAACGATAATATCCTGTCGAATTAAACGCGAGTGAAAAACTATGCAGACAGCCTGGGCCATAAAGCGATTTAAAAAGGAGCTCAATCTACGCAACTTTCTATCCTTATAAGACAAGAGTAACATTTATGAAATTTCATGCTGAAATTTATATAGTAATTATACTCAAAGGTTCGTTTACTGGACAGGTCATTATAATTTGTTTTATATGAAATTCCTTATACATAGATTCTTCAAGGGGAATCGTGCGGTATAGTTTCGCGGTATTGGTGTCGGTATTTTTGCTTTTTTTCAGCGAATTTCAAAGTGTAAGCGATCGGCGCAAACCGCACAGCGAAACTTCATAAACGAGAAGCAGACGGCGACACAGCGTTATTGGAATTTCCAAAACCGGTAACCGGCTTTACCACTAGATTGCTCCGCAAGGAGGAAACCATCCAATCGTTCACCGGATGTCCTCCTTGCCTCCTCGCGCTGGTTCCTCGCTCCTCTTCTTTCTCATTGTGCCGCTTTCACTCGCGAATCCCTTGCTACTCCTTTCTGCCACAGAGTCGCCATGTTCGTTTTCGTCCTCCTTTGCGGCTCTACATCAATTTCGTCCCGATTGTCTTCCTCTTTTTATTTTCCGGACTGCAGAGGCCTAAAAGCCGCGTCGACCGAATCATTCTCCCTCGATCGACTCGGAAACTGTTCACCTTGCCACGAACGTCGTGGAACTCTATTTCTTACGTATTTTTTACATAACAATCATAGAATGTTTGATTTCTGACACGTCGATATTGAAACTTTGATTAATCTTAAATAAAATCAATTTCGAAGAAGAGTTTCCGAAGTACATTTAAGAATAGTCGAACGGATACGAAGGGCATGTAATACATAAACTTTACGCAATCTTACGAATCTTAATTGCCGAAATAGATATTAAGTACAGAAGTTTCCGTGGGTATCCAGTGGAGGTAGATGTTCATTACAGATTTAATAATTGCCGCGAATAAACGCGATTAATAATTCCGAACGCGGCAGACCGCGCCGAAACCGCCGCGTTTTACTATTGCAACAGTTTCAAAACGCTAACAATTTGGTCATCGATGTGAACGCTTGCGTGACAACTTGTGCATCTAAAAAAATATAACAGTTCTCGAAAATTAAAAGACCTTATTAGTTACAGTGGAAATATTAATTAGTTACACTGAATGTGGAATAGTTTGGTAAAATTATGAAAGCAAGCTTGACCTCGAGTCAGGGTTAGAGGTGAAACAATGATCAAAAATTCTAAAAAATATAATTATGTTCTTCCAGTCTGGTGAAGAGTTCAGCAGACTCGGTGAGCCGCTTCAAACAGTCGCAGCAGGATACTGCCCCACAGATTATTCGGTGGCTCAGACAAGCAGTGAGGAAAAGCTCCATTCTGGTAAGTAGAACATCTCTATATAGGGTGGGCCGGAAATCGTAGTACCACCGTGCAGGGGGTGATTCGACATGCAACAATAAGTCGATAAAAGGAATAACATTTTTTCGTTTTCCGCCAGGTTCGCGTGCTTTAGTATTGTATAATGCAGAAAGTAGAATTGGTTGATCATGGTCAGATGCGTCAGACGATTCCTATGCAAATGACACGTGTATTCGCAGCATTTTCAAACACAATTTTCTCGAGAACGAGAAAATGTCAAACGAAAAAATGTTAATCCTTTTTTTCTACTTATTTTTGAATGCAGAATCACCCCCTGCTCGGTTATACTACGATTTCCGGCCCACCCTGAATATATAACACTCGAACTACATACTATAATTATTATCTACTATACAAACCATCTAGTAAATTCAATCATGAATCTCCTTTTAGAGACACTTAGATCTCTTATTCTCAAACCTAAGTCTAGGCAATCACGTTAAAACACTAGGAAAAATATCTCCCTAGCTCAAGCGGGTCAAAATGACCCGATACTCGTCGCAGGAGGGTAAGAGGGCGGCAGGTACAGTTAGATCAACTTGAAATTACTCGAGTTCTGCCGCGAGATCGAGTAGAGTTGCGAAGGGCGGTCCGTTCAAGCAACCATCCCCCAGCTCGGCACGATTTTGAAGTTCTTTGATACGACGTTACCCCGGAATGTCGGCTCTTCGGCGTAGCACGGCCTGGCGTCTTCTATAAACACGCACACACGCCGTCGTCGCCTTGCACACGAAGAAAATCTAGGGAGTGAGAGAGAGAGAGATAGAGAGGAAGACGCACACCCGCTTCGAGCACGTGCAGGATGTACGCGAACTACGTACAACGGGGGCGAAGAGGGAACCACCCCCTGAAGAGAGGCTGTCACCAGCAGGCAACCAGTCGAGTCAATATCTTTATATAGTCGCATCAAGGACGATATTATTTTCTGGTCCTCGGTGCAATTACGTTTCGAGACGATCTGAGAGCCTCGAAAATCCTCGACCTCATTTCCCTTTGACGAAGAAGCCTGGGTTCTATCTGCAGATGTTGAAACAATTGACAAGATGTTTATTTTGATCCCGCTCCTGCGATTTTAAAGTTGCTGTTCATCTATGAAATTAGTTATGGGTCGTTGTCCATCTAGAAAATATCTCATCAAGGAAATATATCTCTAAGACTCTTTCAAATGTTGCAAATTAATTCCACCACTAAAGCATTATCAAAAAATAGACCAAATTAAATCTCTTAGCAGTTCCGCCGAATTCAATCAAACATCTCAATCATTAAAATACGATGTTCAAATCAATTCAACAAATTGGTGGTGCAGAAGTCAGAACCGGAAAGGGTTAATTCGATGAGAAGTGTCTCGCAGTGGTCTCGGTTTCGTCGACTTCAGTCAGCCTTGACCCAGAAATCCTTTGGCACGGCGAGAAGCCTCCAGGCCGAATTCAATAAGCAACGTATTATCGCCGCAAAGAGCCCCATGGGGTAGTCGATGCCGGCTGTGTACCCCCACAGGAGACTAAACCCCGTGCACCCCGAACCCCCATAGCCCCGTCGTCTGAGCACGGTGATTGACACTTTATATCTAACATTGGCATGCCCGTGGTGTGAACCACCAGCCAGGATGGACCGCCTCCACCTAACTCAATCACAGCCTATAATGCTGCAATTTCTCTATCGTAATCGCGTTACGCCCTACCACCAACGCCGTGCTCCCCAAGCCATGTTCCATCGACGACGACGACGACGACGACGACGTTCTCCGTCAAGAAATATCGAAACGCCGCCAGAATCGCCACAAACGAAAACCACCCTCCCGACACCCTCTTGCACGATGCTCTTCGACCAGATTTTCCTCGTTCCCGCAAGGAAATCAGTCGCAGAAACGGTTTTGACGAATTCTCACCTATTTGTGCTGAAACGAACGTGTTGAAGCTTCTTTGGACTTCAGCTTCATCTACAGTTTGCTCTGCTATACTATTTTAGAAGTTAGAACTCATCCCCTAAAGAGGTGAACTGAGGACTCGACCACTAATTTTAAGAAATGAAGATGGACAGAATCAGATCATCATCAGATCACTGAACGTTTTTGAAGAATTAATTTTCGAAATGTAGTTAAACATTGACACGAATATTTCTATGAAGTATTGGGTTGGAAAGAAAGTTCTTACGGATTTCGTTATTTTGATTTTATGATAAAAGCCGCAAGAACTTTCTTTCCAACCCAATATAAGCTGCGTGTTAAGTAGCACGATTTGGGCAACAAATCCCAAGTTAGTGCACGATCGGCTCGTTAGAGTGGCGACTCGGTTTCGTATAGTATATTTCATTATCTACGAGGCTAAGTAAATTCGATTCGTCAGACGGGACTGTGACTGCGAACAAAACGAGGTTACTGACAAGTGGCTACCCGTGGCGAATCCTAGAGGCCCATTAAACGGACCCCATGCTGCATATACACAGATATTTCTATCGTGGTCTCTTCGCTCGCTTGGAAGGGGTTGTTTTTGTCACTGAATCATCCCCCTACTTTTCGCCTTTGTTACATCTTACGATCGAATCTTATCACACCCTAGATATCGCCTTTCATCGCGTTATAATGACGCAGAAATAATTTTACGTGCTATGGGGCACTGTCGCGTTCTGATTTGGCATTGTTTCGCCCTAACATTAATTATTACCGAACTACATAGAATGAGTGATTATTTGAGAAAATTATTCGAAACGTGAGCATTAATGGTCAATGCACCGTTCTTCCGCCCAAAAAAATTAATTATCACAAATAAAGTAACTATATAATTCTTTGAGAGTATCCATTGCAAATACAGACGCTGTTGTTTCCTGTACAATGTATTGTCTCGGAAAATACATGATTACGAACGTACACGGTATCGCAAAATTAAATAAAACATTGTAACGTACAAATACTCGCTCTGCATTAATTCTATGCAGTATCTACTTTCTGGTGTTATTTCGGGTGATAATGACTCACTGAGCGGAAGTTTACGGCGGAGCAATCGTGCAACAATGTAAATACGCGGGATTAATTTCGCGGCGAGATTATTATTCCCCAGTAACCATTAATCATTATGCGATGAATCGAAATTCGTCATTTAATTCCTTAGCTAGCTAAGAAAACTGGAAGAAAAATATTAGACTGCAGATTTTATGCATTTATGGCAAAAATGTACAATTTCAATCAGTGGGGAGATTAACAATATAATTTAAAAATAAATTGATTTAAGAACATGAAAGTATTAATTTCAGTCTATTATAAAATGATCGAAGAAAGAAATATTTGTTTGGTTCTTATTTTTTGCAATTATCGCAAACAATTCCTATTTTGCACGAAGCTCCGCAGTCCAATTATTATAAATAACATCCACATCATTTTAGATCTTGTCACTGAGTTGTCAGCATGAGTGTTATTCTTATCGACACGATTGCGTCTGTTTACGGGAATCAGCTCTTGGGAAATCGATAAAACGGTAATGTGTAGCTAGGCCCTGTTACGTAATCCAATTGAGAAACTATTTTCACATATATGTTAATTATTTGCCGAATTTGCGTGTTTATGCGCCGAGTAGGTGAATATTTCACGTAAATGGATATTTCAAACAACGAAAATTTCATTTCAGAGAACGAAATATACTCCGCGCAGGAATACAGGCAAGAATCCTGGCTACAAGATGGTGAGTAGCGTTTTGTTATAAATAAATGTATTCTCGTCGAAATTAAATATGAAATCGCAGTCTCGGTGGAAGACCAGTTTTAATGCTATTTCGAGAACGCTCATACCATCTGCCTGGATAGCTCAGTCGGTAGAGCATTAGACTTTTAATCTAAGGGTCCAGGGTTCGAGTCCCTGTTCGGGCGTTTATTTTTATAGTTTTTTAGTTTACTATACTTTCTTTTTTTATTACCATTGTACACAGTGAACAGATGAATTGGATGGTAGTGAATACAGAAAATTTACACGAACATTTTCTACAATGGTTTTATAAAAGTCTAGTGAAAAATTCAATATGCCTGAGCGACTAATAAATTTCTCGAAATAAAATATATAAAAAATACTATTAATTTTTTTTTTATATTGTTTATTTATATAGGTTGCATTAACATCGAGGTCATTAGTTACAACATTAGTCATTAAATACATATGTTGCTGTGCATTATGTAAAACGAACAAGCATAATCCATTTTTCGAGGTGCAAAATGACTACCGGGTTCGTAAATCTTCCTCGAAGACGATTAGCCACCGTGGCCGGCCACTATCGGGAACATTAATTTTAATTACTTCGAACTGTAATGTAATGCACGGTGGATGCAATGTAATACCAAGGATAACGGACGGGGTTGATGCCAAGGGTTGAAGAAAAATCTATACTCACCCCGAGGGGGAACGTGGTCGATCATTAGCCAAGATCTCTCGCTTAGTTCATTAACAATGAGACTTATTGAGCGTTTCTTTCCTCGACGAAATCAAAGAAGCAGTTAACTATTGTAGAACGGTGAACCAAAAATAACATTGCACTTCGTCTGTATTACATTACAGGTACCAGCTGCGAAACTGAGGACAGCGAGCAATACGTGCCGGAGTTCCACCGTATGTCAAACATAGTTTGTTATAGTTTATTACTTTATTAGACATCTCTTTTCTTTCTGAATAATTTCATAATTACTTTCCACGAATTGCCCGGAAATTTTCTGAATCGGTCCCGTTCGATTCTATCTCGAAACTCCTCGAAATTGCCGTAATTGCCGCGTTCCGATAACATTACCTAGAAACGTATGTATCGCGAAGGAAGTTAACCTTCATAGACGCGGAAGTTGCACGGAAATGTCTCGAGCATGCAATTTATATCCAATTCCGAAAGAACTTGCATCGCTCGAACGGGAAGACACGAATTTCTAGGGGAGGAGCATTCGGAATGCTTGATTTCATAAAGAAGAATCTGAACCTTGGCTGGACAAGTGGAATTGAGGATGTTGGGATGGGAAAGTTGGTAGTCTTCCTCGAAGTAAGATCTTTTTCTGTAAAATTATTCCTGGAAAAAATATTTCCTAGCCATTTAAATTGATCCAAACACTACAACATTTATCAAAAAATCCAATAAAATTAAATCGAATAAACTTCATCGTTCCATATAAACGTTTTCGCAATGCACTGCATCGAACACAGATTTAGGAGACAATGTTTGTTCAATTCGACTATAGGTTTTCCCGACGACACTTTTGGTCAGGCTAGATGTTAATGCTCGCGATTTTAACGATCTATAAAGGGTGTCCCTCGCATACGATTAGGTTTTATCGACTTCGGTCGAGCGACGATCATTTCTTCAATGGCAATGATCTACGAGGGATGAGATGACGATTCGGGCGCGTGTCGTACCGGAAGTGGAAGGCGCATCGTTGCAACGGCACGTGGGGGTGGGTCCTCGTCTAATGGGGCCGTCGACGATTTTGCGCGGCCGAGGGTGCGCCCCCGATAAATCAAACAGACTCCCGGCCCGTGGGAAGCATAAGTCGGAGGCCTCCGGCAATCATTGTATTTGCAAACATCGGAAGTTTACTTGCTGCCGGAGCACCGTCGACTACTCGATTTCGACGAAAGAATCCCGACGGATTTGTGTAATCGCTCGGATCTGATTTTCCGGCGGATTCGTTCCTGCGATCCGCGATAATGCTGGCCGCGTCATTAAACATTCTATTCGCGGTCGAGATCGATTTAGGCGCACAAACATAGCTCGATTTGGAAAATAATCCGACCGATGGGTAACTGGATTGTTGAGGTGACCGTTCGTCTTATGATCACTGTATTATATGTGTAGGATCAGGGACGTTGAAGAATAACGCAGCGGTAAACACGAAAAAATAATGTAACGTCTAATTAGAAACACGAGTACAATTAACTAAACTCTTATGTCTTAATCTCCGTCTGAGATTTACGTCTCGGATCACAAACGTCTTTTTCTGTTCACGCGCCGCACTCGAATAATTCAACATCGCATTTCATAAAATATGAAAACCGGAATCAATAATATATGTTACGGTAAATGTAATAAATTGGTGATTATGTACAATAACCGGTTATTACATGTAATAACCGGTTACAATTGTACATAATCACCGGATTAATCACATTTATCGTAACATATATATTTAAAAATAGAGAAAAAAACATAAAATAGTCGTACACACAACGCGATTGACTGCACCTCGCAGGTCAAAACACAACGCACAACTCTTACTTGTATGTAACCCTAACCGCAACTCGCAGGCCGAAGCCGAAGTTCACTCACGTGCACTTTTCTTCCGACTGCAAAAGAAAACGCGTCAAGCTCGCACTCTCCGCACACACACTCACACGCACACATATACAGTTCCTTAAAACTAAACAGTCCAATGCTGTAACCTAAACAGTCGAAGAGTGTCGGTCTTGGTCGGTCCTCGACGACGCGCGGCGCGGCGCCGAGATCGCTCAATGGGGTGTCGTTTTCGTCTCGACGCGACGTTTCGACACGGTCCCCTATGCCCGACATCCGACACCACAATACATATTAACATATTGGGTTCGAACGAAAGTTCGCAGCGTTTTTAAATTATAACTCGTAGATAAAATTAGGATATTTATACATACATAGATTTGTTCAATAACATATTTTCCATTCTTTTCTATTACTTTTTGCCATTTTTTAGGTAACTTATCATGTAATTCAATAAATCTATAAATAAATATCTTAATTTTGTCTTAGAATTTTGATGTAAAAACGCTACGAACTTTCGTTCCAACCTAATAATTTTTGTACGCTGATTGTACATAATAATATTTTTGTGAATCGTTGTATTAAAATTGAAGCGTTTCGACCACCGTGGATCGCGGCAATTAAAACTCGCTGAAAAAATTTTCCCGGGCCTCGGATTCAATTTGTATCATCATCCGAAGATAAAACCGGGATTCACGCGATAACGAGTCGCGATATCGATCTCTCCGAGGCGAAATGAAGTATTGTATAATACCAGAACGAGCAGAAATGCTCCCATCCATTTTTCCCGTTACAGCGCAGCAACTGTAACAACAACAGGCAAACAGTTTCCCCGAATGAAAGTTTATTGGCAAATCTGGACCCGCGGATAAACGTATTTACCTGATGCACGATTCGTTCCGATTGTTTGCACGCGTATTACGTACACAATCGGGGGCGGAGATATCAGTCTCCCTCGCAGCCGCGGAACAGCGAATAAAATCAACGGGTGATGAGCAAATTTGACCTCGTAATATAGCACATTACAAACGTATAACATTTGATGATTCGTAATTACACGTTGAGAGTTTTCGTTTCTCCTTTGTTGACTCGCGAGATCGAAAGAGAAAAAGAGACTGAAAGATAGAGTCGGAGAGAGATATATCAGAGAGATTCTAGAGGAGAGTATTAATCGAGCGTCTAGCTTATTTTCAGAGTGCAATATATTCTTTTTTCTGGCTCGTAAGACGAGAATAACGGAGCACCGATATTTTCTTTATTGGATTAACACACGTAGACGCGAACGCACGAGACCGGAACTGTGTAAGTGAGAGCATATAGACATTATATGTCGTTGCCTCTGGCCGTTTGCTCATCTATTCCAGGCGTATCGAAATATTTGCGGGATCTGCCAAACCGTAGCGAAAGATTTTGCGAAATCTCTTCTACGAACGTAAAATTTCGTGAACCTTGACTATTCCTTCAATTTTCAAACGAGACGCTTCAATTGGTAGCATTTTCGAGAGACCTTTCCACGTCTTACGTCACGCGAATGTGTCTTACTTATTGTTAGAGAAGTTCAAATACTTTTTAGATTGTGCCCGAGTCTTCACAAACACTACCATCTCTGTGTGTGATATAAAATCGAGATAACAAGGGAAGAACTTATCTCATTAAGATTAGAAGATCTCCATGCTAAAAATACAGTACAAACAGTATCGATTTTTATTCAGCCGTAAACGCAGTCTCTAGATAATCGACTCGGAGATTCTATGTAGAAAAATTGTGAACGTGGGAAGGGGAAAAAATTCGCAACGACTTAATATAAAGTGCCTGGCCGTGTAACGCGATATCGATAATCGACGGGAATCTTCTGTTGATTCTTTCTTGCCGCTTTAAAAACATCAGCCCCGGGCGTTTCGCTGTGTTTTTTAATAAAGAGCCTCGATATTGATAGCGAATCGCTGGGAGATTTCATTAACGGCTCGCCCAAGCGTTTTTCTATATAATAATAACGATAATAACGTTTCCTTATTGCGTGCGTCGGTATAATATAAAATATTTCGTTACGTCAAGAAACAACCGGTCGGAGATAATGAAATACGTATAATGCCGTGCGCAAATTGCAGCATGGTCGTTAGGACGAAGCGAACGTGACTCTAATTTCTATCGCGATAATGCTCTTCATATTTTAGCACTTGCTCGATAATTCTTGGGTAAACAACAGGCTACTGAAATTCAATATGGCGCCGGCGATCTGACATACAGTAACGCAACACGCGATATTATTGAAAATGATAAAAAAAATGGGAAACTTCTTCTTGAGGAAAACATTGTTGGACATATAGTCGCGGACTAAAGTTTAAGACCGCTCTAAAAAAGACGACAACTATTTTAATATTGTACTATGTATACGATTTGAACGGTTTTGGGCAGCTAGAGCAATTAGTTAACTACAGGATGTGAAAAGAAATTTTTTCAAAAATTGCAATTGAACGGAATTGTTGAAAAAATGCAAAAGTTGAATTTTTAACTTTATTATGTGGGCCTATATTGAAAATTTTAAAAAATACGTTTTGTAGATCTGTGTCAAATTAAACATATTCTAAAAATTTCGTCAAAATGGTAAAAATGGCAGATTTTCAAGATTTTCGGCCTCTAATTGCAACAGGATTCTTACACCTTTCAATGCCTGTTGTTTTTTTCCGCATCAACCGATTTCGATGAAACTTTCACAGTGCATATACTCGACACAGATCTACAAAACGTATTTATTAAATTTTCAATATAGTCCCATATATAAAAGTTAAAAATTCAACTTTTAGCATTTTTTTCAACAATTCCGTTCAATTGCAATTTTTGAAAAAGTTTCTTTTCACACCCTGTAGGAAACTAAAACAGTTCAAATCGTATACATAGTACAATATTAAAATAGTCATCGTCTTTTTTAGAGCGGTCTTAAACTTTTGTCTGCTACTGTACATATAACTAATATATACATAATCAATTGCAAAATTTGTACCGAACAGACAAACAGATAGACAAGAAAGCGAGTTAATAAAAACGTGGTAAAAAGAAAACAGGTTGTGTGTCCATTGCATTAGTTATAGCTTTAAAAAAGAAGGAGAAAAAGGAGCGCAGGTGAATGAAGGAATGGTTTAAAAAAAGAAATGAGTACAAAGCAGGTAAGCTCTGATACCCTCGATACATTCTAAAATGAATTTTCTTTCTTCCTCTTTTTTCTTTGTAGCCTTACTTGAAAATTCAATGTTCACTTTGTGAAGATAGAACTGAGCAAATATTGCGCAATATTACCCACAGACGAAGCAATATTTACGAGATTGTACAAAAAATCAAAGTCTTTTTGATTCACTCAATATATTGCGCAATCTTTCAATTTGATTCAAAGGGCCTATTCACCGTCAAGAATTTTGCGCAACAATGCATATTGCTCATGATTGATCGTGAATGATAGTCATTGACTAATTGTGCAACCTGTTGTGTAAAATCAGAATTTCCCGATATTTTGTGCACAACAAACGGGTTACGTTTGTATTGTGTTGTACTGTGAATGGCACTGTTGCACAAATATTGTCAGACGAGTCTCATCACTACGGAGTGAAAAACTGAACGATTGCTCAAATTATGTGTCGACGTGAATACAATTTGGATTTGCGTAACATCATGCTGCACAATAATTGTTGCGCAACATGCTTGATCGTGAATAGGTCCCTTTAATGACAATCAATATTATTGTACAATATCAATTATTGTACAATATCAATTATTGTGCAATATATTGACGATAATATTGATCGTCTAGGGGCCGCTTTAGGAAGGCACAGGCTAGAGCAGGTATAATATAGTAAGGGCATGTAGTATCTGACAGCGTGACAGCTTACTTCAAAGAAGATCGACATGTTCTAATTTCTAATGCATTCCAAATGTTCGATTAAACAGAAAAATTCGTTTCACCTTCAAGCACTTTTTTAAGTTTTCCAATCAGTTTTATCTAAAAGAAGCTTGATAGTAGCTGAATAAATGAACGATACTTGATAGTATCTGAATAAATATAATGTACTCTATATTCTTCTTTCAGACGCCAATGTGAAGCAAGAATCCGCAAACTGTAGGAGGATCAGCGACGCAAATTACGCACAATATCAGGCAACCGTCAGCCACCCGCACGGACAGAGCAGCACCTTCCTGGATCTGGATCCAGAAAATCGCTCCAGTTGTTTCGGGTTAGTGTCATTCATACATTCAATCATTTTTAGATTGAATATAAATACAGTGACTCGCATCAATATCCGGACGTTCTAAAAAAGCGATAACTTTTTTAATATTGGACTATACAATTCAAACTTTTTTGGGAAGCTAGAGCAATTAGTTTACTACAGGATGTGAAAAGAAATTTTATCGAAAATTGCAATTGGTCGGAATTGTAGAGAAAATACTGAAAGTTGCATTTTACAATTTTTTCATGTGGGCCTATATAGAAAATTTAAGAAATACGTTTTGTAAATCTGTGTCAATTGAACATATCCTGAAAATATTGAAGCTCGTTTGAGTTTTGTCCAAAAATATATAAATTGGAATGAAAAACAATGGAAGGCCGTGATTTTCTCAGACGAGTCTAAAATAAATCGAATTTTATCGGATGAATGTTCTTGGTGTTGGAAAAGGAAACATGAATCCCTTCTGCCGCGTCATGTGAAACAGACAATTAAATTTGGCGGTAGTTCAGTCATGATATAGGGTTGCCTTACGGCATATGGGGTACGTCCATTGCATCGAATTGCAAGTACGGTGAACCAGTTCACTTACAAAAACATTTTAGAACAGCATTTATTAGATGTTGTTGACAATATGCCGGTAAAAGAATGTGATGTTGTCTTCCAACACGATAACGTCCCAGGGCATTCTGCAAAAAGCGTCAAAAATTGGCTAGAGCCTCAACAATTTCAAACGATCCCGTGGCCTGCTCAAAGCCCAGACTTAAATCCTATCAGGAATGTCTGGGCGGCATATTTAAAAATGAAATAACTACAATGATCCACCAACGACAAGAAATGGTTTGTGGCACAGAGTGTAGCAATTAGCAACAGTGGTATTCTATTCCTCCAGAATACTAACGCAGAATCCTAAACGCATTCAAGTCACTGCCAAGGCCAAAGGCTTCTGGACAAAGTATTAAATGCATAAAAATATGAAATGTTTATTTGAAAATGGATTGTGGTGCAAAACCGATCACAAGAAAACAATTTATATTTATCTAAACAATAATCGCATCATCATTGTTTAATTTTTCGTGGAAAGCTAAAATATTGTTCTTAATATTGTGTATTTTGTTTTTTTTTATTCTCTATGACAAACATTAAATAAAAATACATTCTTGTAAAAATATCGTTTGTGTGTTTGCTTTTGCTTCTCACTGTAATTGACACAGGCTTACAAAACGTATTATTTTAATTTTCAATATAAGCCCACATAAAACCGCTGTAGAATGCAACTTCTAGCATTTTCTCTGCAATTCCGACTAATTTCAATTTTTGGAAAAATTTCTATTCACATCCTGAAGTAAACTAATTGCTGCGGCTTCTCAAAAAAGTTCAGATCGTATAGTCCAATATTAAAAAGAAGTATATAGAAAACTCTTGATTTTTGGTTGTGCAGTGGCAATAAATTGAGTTCGCGGACGAACGAGGCTACGAAAAGCGTCGCTGTGAAAGAGGAGCCTGCAGATAGGGGCTATGGGGAGCCTATTGTTGCAACTATACCCACGACGACAGCTCAGGACACTCGAAACAGTGAGTTAATAGATAATTCCTTTAATAAATAATAGAACTATCCAGCAGTAAAAATAAGATTCCCCAAAAATTTTATAAATATTAGGAATTCTTCAAACGTAGGATGATCAGACTTCTTAGTTTCTAGATACCTTCTTAGTTTCTAAAATCGTAAACTAAGGAATTAGGAATGAAATTTCGACTTTTATGGTGGTTCTAGCTGCTAGAATCTAACATAATCCTAATGAATTACGCTGACACGCGAGGAGTCACTCTCCTGACAACATCCTTCGAGTCCTCGATGCTCGACAAATCGAGCTTTCTGATTCAGTGATCCCTCGTCTTATACGTGCACCGTGACAAATCTTTGGACAATGGGTCCACGTGGCAGGGTGCTACCCTATGGTGTCCCATAAATAACTGGAGCACAGTGCTTGGTGCGCTTCCGTCCATTAATCGAACCCCGGCTCGACTCTTCTTCCGGTTTCGGTTCTTAGAACCGATATCTGCCGCTGTTCCAGCTTCCAATGTTTTTCTTTGATTATAATTGGACTATTATTAGCTAAGAGATCAAGGAGTGGAATCTGTACACGATAACGGTGACATTGTGGTTCCGAAGTTTTCTGATACCACGAGACGATACAGTATTGTTCGTTGGAAGTATTGTTAACTTGATGCGACAATAAATATCGGGTTTCAACAAGAACTCCCAACTTAATCCTGGACAATATGCTCGTCCCTGTTGCACCGGACTCACTCACGCGTGACTAAGTACGCTTAAGTGAATAATTGAAGAATGCTTTCAACTCGAAAGCTACCAACAGAGACAGAGAGAAGGAGAGAGGGAGGAACACAGAGAGTGGATTGCAGAATCCAGCGAAAGCTGCTAAACGAAGAAAAGAGCATGGAATTCGGTCCCCAGAGAGCTGAGCAAGCTTTCTTCGAGCAGTGTTGATGCTGCCAGATGCAAACGTTCCTTGCAAGAAGATGGACTTATCTATGTGACACCTGGGACAGTCTATTAAGAGTGATAGAATATTTTTCAGCTTCAAAAATTCTAATAGAATAGACAAAACAAAACACCTGCAATCTTTCATTGCTGAAACTATAAATACAAGTAAAGCAAGATTTACAGCATTGAAAAAAACACTACAATTAAATTCGTCCTTACGTTTTATAAAGATTGTTTCCTTCCTACGTTAGTTCATTTGACGGAAAGGTCGCTGACACTGTCTTTCCGCCGTTCCCCATCGCCGCGCCGATAGGAAATTGATAGAGCCGCAGCATATGTGTCGGTAGGTATCAATATCAGCGATAGGTACGATCCTATTATTAATCTAAACTGCTTGTAAATAATTGAAACGGCTTAATGGTAGGGAGGAATTACGCGAAGAGAAGTAGAAGCATAATTCCCAGGTGACTTGGAAGTAAATGGGTATAGAGAGAGAGAGAGAGAGAGAGAGAGGCGGGCCATGTCGGGACAGCGAACTCGGTGGTAGTTCCTAAAGGATTCGTTTTCGTGCCCGTGAATAAAGGAAGACTAATCATCGCGATGATTACGAGGCATGAGCTTGCAAACATTCTTCTTCGTCGATTACACCTTTCGCGCGGTCTCTATGCGTCAATGTCTATTAGGTGATTGCCATGATCTAGGAGAAATCCACTCTTTCAGCTTCGGCCCCCTTCCCATAACCATAACTTAATTAACTTAACAGCTTAGCCATGCCTGTTGGTATGACACTGTTATTTTTTCAGGTCTAAGAAAGAATTCATTAGTAAAAACACGAAATTATGTGGAACTGCGTGTGCTCGAACATGATTTAATATTATTAATAAAGTCTTATTGTATTATTCGCGCAAAATTATTTGTAAGGGAAAATGATCCGATTAAAGAAATTTCGTCGTTGAAACTGGAAGACAGTGAAAAGGTGATACGAAACGAAGTTGATAGGTAATGAAACAACAAGCGGGGCATGTTGCCTTTGCGAAAACCATGGAAAAACGTGTCAAATCATGACAGAGGAGGGTCGAGGGTCGAAACATCCGATCTGCGAAGCGAAATCCAGACGAGATGAAGCGTGTCCCGTCGACCCTTCCACGTATCAGGTGGAATAGTAATAACCGGTTAATGGCTACAGATTGGTGGCCGCCCTACTAATTAATACGTGCACGAGGATCACGGGGATTACAGGTGGTCAGGTCCCGTCGGCTTCGAACCAGCAGAATTCCGCGACAATTACGGCCGCACGAAGAAATTCCACAACATCTGTTGAATAAACAACCCACTGTCTCCCTGAGCAATTACACTGTACACACTAGACTCACTATCAATCAACTGACAGAGGCGGTCTAGGAGAGGAGTTTAGAGAGAGAAAGAGGCAACGAAAGGGAGAGAGAAAGAGAGACAGATTTCGGTGCGTCAGGTGGATGGAAAATGGAGCTTGCATTATTAACCGGCCTCTACTCCGGAATTCGGGGATCAGGCAGACAGAGACGGATAAAGGCTTGGCTGTGTCAGAGAAAACGGGAAAGTGAGTGAGAGAACAAGAGAAAGATGGTTAGGGGGTTGCTAGCAGAGGAGAAACATCGGGATCGTGGAACAGAGAAGGACAAAAGAACGGAGCTTGTCTGAGAGTGGACGAGTGGAGGCCGTCCTCTTTTCCCAGCAACCCTTCTGTGCACCGCCCCTGACCAGTCCCGGCTTCAACCCTTTTCCTGCTCGGTACATCGCCACCGGTTTCATCAGCTCGCGATTAATTTTAATCTAAAACTACCCGCAAAGCCTCTGGTCCCGCTTGCACGTTGAGGTCGACCCCCTTTCACCCCCTCTTCGGAGAGAGTGCCAGATTGGCCCGCAGCTTCCCGACCAATCCCCCCCCCCTCTCTCTCGCTATCTTTCTCTCTGTTTCACTCTCTATCTATCTATCTCTCACCCCCTCGACACCGAGCCAGGATCCACTGTCTATCTCGTCTACACGAGGATCGGGGATCCGACCGACGTTTGCCCGGCGAGGAAGGTAAAGCTAACTCGCCGACACGATTAAACCTTGGTAACCCTTCCTGTTGATTTTCTCCAGTGACTGAGACCTTCCGTAATTACCGCCGAAAGAAAGAGCAACACCGGGCCCCTGCTAATTGAGAGACGACGCCGCAGTGGTCGATCACGAGGAATAACAAAAATTTTTTTAAATTGTTTCAGAACTTGAACATTGTTACATAATGTGATTTTTTAATATCCAGCATAGACAACTCATAATTTTCGATTCAATCTCATTCGTAACCACAAAATCTCACAACCGAAAATGTTTGAAGTTTTAACGATCGTGTTTTTCTACTACCGGCTGGTTTCTTCCGAATTCTTTAAGAAAAAGTGACGATCATACATTATACTTTCCCGAAATCTCTAGCAAGAGATTTGTGCAACAATAGTAGTAAAACTGATACCAAACGTGTTAACATATGTAATTCTCCAGAAGCATCGATGATATCCGAGTGTTAATGGTGGCATCTAAAATTGAAATTTTCCCGTTGAAACTCCGAAAGAAGATATCGGTGTTTTAATTGCCGAGGCAAAGGGGTGCACGGGGTGGTTGGCGTGCCGGCGAGCGAGAGAAACGGAGAAAGAAGAAAAGAAAGAGAGCGACGTTCCGGCTCGATATCGGCAGGGGGCTCTCAATTTTTCAATATTCCCCGTACACGACTTGGAACGTAACCGGATTACGGTTCGAGAATAGCTTTTTCGGCTCGAGGGACCGCGGGATCGGTGGGATGCCGGCGGTGTTGGTGTTCCCCGGGAGGAGAGCACCCGATTAATATACATATCGCGCGAGCTCCGCGCGGTATTTCAGGCGGTGCCGCCATCCGCGAGAGCCGAGCCGAGCCGGCAACCCCGTGGGCTTTGAATATCAACCAATTTCCTGCCGATATTTGTGTGACGAGCACTTCACCGGCAACCGCGCGTGAGTGCAATCGCTAATACGTCGCCCCCTTCCCCTGGTTTCTCGTCTTTTTTCCATAGGCATCCGGTCGCGATCGTTCCTTTTCAACTATGGCGATCCATACTTCCACGATCTTTAATCTGGCTTCACTATAATTCTCCGATTAACTCCTTCAATGGACACAAACCTTTTACACACATCTACAAACCGATACTCGATCAGGAAAGATTGTTCGCATTCAACTGATAGAAGTTCAAAGCACACCACAGTTAAAACATTAAAAACGACGGTAAATATTAATTGCAAGCGTTTGAATCTTGCAGACAACAATCTGGTGTACCAACAGCAGCAATATGGCGGAACGAGGACCAGCAGAGGTTCACCATCGCCTAACAGACCAGCCAGCACATCCTCGGCAGCATCTCAATGGCAGTCAACAGTCCCAGCATCATCGACCGACGCTTTTTTCCCTCGTCAGGAGAACTGGAACTCCGAGGTTTATGGGAAAAGAAGCGTGACTCCCACGTGGACAGAGTTGGGAGCTCAATTGGACAGTAGGAATTCGTCGTGGGAGAGACAAGGCAGTTGCTACCAGAAGAAAGGCTCGCCGACTTCATGGAACGCGGATTATGCCGGGAAAAGGCCATCATCGGTCACTGGAGTTTCGCCGTGGACTGAGATGACTGTTGGCTATCAACAGCAGCGACGAGGATCTCTTCAGCTTTGGCAGTTCCTTGTGACGTTGCTGGATGACCCTGCGAATGCTCCTTGCATTGCTTGGACTGGTCGGGGCATGGAGTTCAAGCTGATTGAACCGGAGGAGGTAAAGAAACTCGTAGAATGCGGATTTGCATGCAAAATAAAAATTGTCTGCATTAATTTAATTAACAATTTCAAAGATTTGTTTCGCGCCTAAATTAATATGTATGGTTGATGATTCTATTTAGGTAGCTCGTAGATGGGGTGTCCAGAAGAACCGACCTGCGATGAACTACGATAAACTGAGCCGGTCGCTGAGGTACTATTACGAGAAAGGCATAATGCAGAAGGTAGCAGGAGAGAGATACGTCTACAAGTTTGTCTGCGACCCGGAAGCGCTTTTCAACATGGCGTACGGCACGGGAGGGTCTTCGAGTCTTCCGAGCGAAGTACAGAACAGTGTACGAAGCCAGTCCATATCCAGCAAAATTTCAACCAACAACGATGTCTCCGATTTGGGCAAACATTCATCCAGTGGCTATGGCGACGCTGTTCTTGCCATGTACTCCAACACTGCTGCAGGTTCGATTTTTTAAAACCAATTGTTAATACCAAATATCAATATTTAATATGAATTTTGAAAAGCAAACTTTATTAGGAACTGCGAGATTTAAGAGGTCAAGGGTGTCCACTTAATTTTCTCCCCGACTGTAGATAAATGAAAAAGAATTGCGTGAAATCTGGAACTCACCACGTTGCATTCTCAATTCAACAGTGTACGGATCGTCCAGCCTGCACCATCTGCACCAGTATCTAGGTGGCAATGACGGGTTCAAGACTCCTCCGAACAGGTACCATCCTCATTACTCGCACGAGTATAACAGCAGTCATCATCATCCGCCATCAAGCTACGCAGAGACCTTCCTGAACTACGGTCGCCTATCTTCTCACGACACACCTGCAGAATCGAGGTGCCAAGAATTACCGAGGATCCCGTACAGCCAAGAATCCGAGGGTATCGGCAGAGAGAGAGAAGCGTCATCGATTTTATACGACGGAGTGCAGAGAACACAATTGCCGACAGCACCAGCGATCTCTCAGCCAACTTTATTGGACGCTACCACCACCAGCTCGAAGATAGAGCAAACTTCGTACGCTTGTCTTGGTGTTGGCAGCTGCGTCTGCTGAATCGCCGTCCAATTTACTGATAATGAGTCAGACTTTGATCGCAGTTGGGGTAGAATCGATTTGGAATCGTTTAATATCGAATGATGTAGCTTACATCTTGAAGAAGATCGACTGTGACCCAACTGTGGTTACAGACTCGTGCATGGTACAATTAACTGTGAAACCGAGAGAAAATGTTCAACTTGAATTTATTTAGTTCGATGTTGTTGGGACTTGAAAGTGGTATTGGAGTCTCTGAACATTGAGAACGTTTGCAATCATCCAGTAGTTAGCCTCATTAAGTCCCCAAACGAATAAGTTCAAGTTCGAACTTTCCTTACAGTCTGATACGTGTCATCAAGATTACCGAGTACCATACACGGGTTATTATAAAACGCGCGATGCAAGCTAGCAGGACACCCTTGAGCCGCCGCGTTCGTAATTTAGGGGAAAGTTAGCGATTAGAGAGTCGAACCCTCCAAGTAGCCTAACCTTGACTCCTTAGCTCGTTCATGCGAACATAGAAACAGAGGCGGCTCGCGTACAATCGCGTTTGTATTGCGCGTTTCGTGAATCATGTAAATACGAGACGTGTCTCGATCAGCCAGGTATCTCGGCTGATCACCCAATAGTCCGGAGGATCGAATCGTCTGCGTCCGAGTAGTTCTGGATCTGTAATTTCTGTAAATATGAAATAAATCTCTATCGGAAGAACAATATTCCGGAATCTTTTCGCCTGTCGTCATCGCCGAATTTATCTAATTGCGTCAACGAAGCAAGCGAGCGAGTAGCTTTCGTAGTTAGCCCGAGTAGGCCCGACAGAGACCAGCGTATTAGCATAAGCGATTGCGCGCTTGACCTAGACACGGCCGCGTCGTTTTCTGCACATCTTTCTTGCAGCAGCATATAATCATAGGCAGTGACGCAAGCCGCAAGACCACTGGACTGAGAGCTCTGCCGCGTATTTCGAGCAGTGACACACGCTCGATATGTTTATATCGGTGCCTCCTTCTCGCACCAAAGCCTGACATATTTCGTCCTTCTTACACGTGGCTGGGTTTCGATGGATGTCGCCGACTCCTGGATCTACCATTCTCAGCTGAGCGATCGGAAGACACTGTTCTATGAGCCGTGCAACTTGTTGTCGAATACACTCATTGAACCGCGGTGAACAGTGCTGTTGATTTCACCGTTTAGTGCGCCGAGCAACCAGTGGATTTATTAAGTTAGCATTCTTCCAGTGAGTATATTTCAAGATTTCGATATGGTTTTGTTTGAGCTTTCTGAGTGCAGAGCTTTTGTAGACTCGATCGATCTCTCAACGTATAGCTTCTGTAATAAAGAAACTACGTCAACGACAAAAGTGTTGGCTGGCGTCACGGTCTCGTTCGCTCCTTCCGTTTCATTGGTTTTGTTGATAATGGATCACTCTGATCGCGCGACACGCGTGTGCTAAATGCGCCCCAAGAATAGAATAGTAATGTATAATCGAAAGTCTGAAAATCTAGAAGCTCTAAGAATCTGAAAGCTCTAAATACCTGGAAGCCTAAAAAATCTAGAAGGTTTAAAAATCTAGAAGCCCTAGATATCCATAAGTTCATCCTGATCTGGTTTGCTTTCAGTCATGGCGAAAACGAAGTCCTCGGAGTCTGAAGATACCGGGATGGGTTTCAAGGACAAGAAGAAGGCGCTGGACACCTTGAAGGTGCTAGAAGGTAGGGACATCAGCTACCAGTACCACGTGATCACGAGTTTCGCCAGTCGCGCGAAAAGGACGTTGCAGATCACGAGAGACGGAGAGAAACTGGCAAACCTGAAAGAAGCTCTGCAGGTTTTCGAGGATTGGTTGAACGACTACAAGGTCAACAACCGTGGCAAAGAGAACCTTCCTTACTTACCGATCGAGACAGTGAAAGGCTACAGGCTCCTCGCTGAGAAGTACGATGTCCTGGACGAGGACTTCTACAAGTATGGAATCTTTACAAATGTGTCTTCTCGGCAATGATGATTGCCAGAGTTGATTAACCGTTTCGTGATCTTCCAGGGCGTATAAGAAGGAGAAAGGAGATTACAAAAGCATGCGAGCAGTGAAGGTGAATGGCGGGACCACGTGGGACATCGAGAGGAACCGGAAGCTGAAGGAGGTCATCGAGAAGATCAAGGAGGAACACATACAGTGGTATGAAACGGACGTTGGCGACTTCCGCGGGCTGCCTACCAAGGAACACGTTCAGTGCATCATGCTGGGCTACAGTCCAGATCCGACTAAAGTGAAGAAGCTGGTCTCCCAAGTGGAGGAGAAATTCGAGTCTGGAAACGGCGAGGATATGGACGTTGACGAAAAGGAGAAGAGCTTGAAGAGAAGCCACGAGAGTTCTACTAGCAGCGACGAGGAGGACGAAGAGCCGGAGAGGAAGGTAGCTAAAATTAGCGAAGGGAGCAAGGGTGAGAAAGAGGAAGGTGGGCTCAGCTTCAAGGATAAGGAGAGAGCCTTGAAGAGTATTCAATCTCTGGATGGCAGAGATGTAACTTACCAGTTCCACGCGATCTCTGGCCTTATGATGAGGGCGGATCGCGTGATATCCATTACGAAGGACGAGCAGAAGATCAAGAACATGAAGGAGGCTGTTGTGGTGTTCGAGGACTGGATCAGGGAGTACAAACTGAACGGCAGGGCCAATGAGAATTTCAACTACTTGGCTCTGGATCTGGTGCGAGCTTTCAAACCTTTGGCGGAGAGTTATAAGATCGAGGACAACGGGTTTCTCAAGTGAGTGGGAGCTTTGCTGGGTATCACGTACCTGTGCATGATTGCGATGAATAGACCACAGTCTAATGATAAATGTTGATTGATTTGCAGAGCGTACGAGGACGCAGGTGGAGATTACAAGAAGCTCAGGAACGCGAAAGTGTCGGAGTCCTCGACTGTTACTTGGGACATAGAGAGAAACAAGAATCTTCAGAGTCTGTTGAAGGATATCAAGGAGAACAGCAGCAAATGGTTCCAGGCTGATGGTGAATTAGAGGGCTTGCCAACCGAAGAGCACACCAAATGTATCATGTGGGCGTTCAGCCACGATACAGGGACACTGAAGAAGCTTTTACCTACACTGGACGAGAAGTTCAAGTCATAAATGAAAAGATATACTGCGACGCATTTATTTATATTCAAGCCAGTAACGCGAGAACGTTACTGTTTTATGTACAATGTGCAAAGTGGTTTTTTTTACGCTTCTGTGTGAACGAGCGTCCGCGACGCTGATGGCATGAATAAAAATATGTTATTTTTCCATATTCAGATAGCTTTATACAATCTCACGGAGTTTTTCCAGTTTTTTGGGTCACTTCCGGTTGCAGAGTTTGTCGCTGAGGTCGCGTCATCCTGCCATCGGTAATGGAAGCTTGTTGATCGATTGGTTATCTTCGTTGTGAAGAGAATACGAAGATGGCGTGACGTGTTGATGTTTGTGGTTAAATTGAATCTCCGTTTTATCTGTATTAATTTCAAAAAATTCAGGAGAATATAACAGAATTTCAGATCGTGCGACACGAAACAGCATGAGGTGACTGGTTTACTCCAACATCTGGTCTGTGATATTAGTTTTCATTTTTTTCACAACATGAGTTCCGACCGATACGGTAGGAAGTGACACAGAGAATTACATTGGATGATTGGTCTACTCGTGGTCTACTCCTACTCCTACACCTCGTCAGCGGCCTCGCTTCCAATTTTAAGGTTATGTTCGTCGACCCGTGGCGCCATTTTCAAAACTTCCCCGAGTCCCCGGAAGATGTCTCGAGGATTCAAAGCGTTCCCGTCCTGAATCGATAGTTTTTATTGCCGCTGTGCGGCTCGCGAGGGTGGGTGAGCCTCGGGTCCGGTTTTGAGGTTAGGGTTAGTGACTCGGTGACACTGGAAACGGCGGTTACGGGTGTCCGTAGTGCGAGTCGCGATCGCATCGGGAGCGACGATACCGTCTCGTCTTTTCTTCGGTGATCAAAAGTTGAAAAAGAACGGGCCCGATGGAACATTTCGAGTTGCGATTAAACGATTAGGTGCGCGTTCGAGCCGGAGAAATAGGCGTTCGCGTGAGAATGGCACGCACGGATTTGTTTATGCTCTATGCGCCAGCCGAGTCCTCGGGAACAAGGGAACCTAAAAATAGCCGTCACTTCCATCGTGGTTCGTAGACCTCCGCAACGAGATATCGCGGATATCGCGAGATATCCTCGGGTCCAGGGTAATGCTATTCTCGAGATCGATTAACGGGGGATCGCGGACGCAACACGTGACATAACGATCCATACTCGCCGTGTTCCTTTTGCGGGCCGAACGACTCTTTGTTTGAGAGATAGAGAGAGAGAGACCCGTTTTTGTTTTTTTTCGAGAGTCGGGTAGAGATGCGGGTGGCTGGATAAAAGGAAAACGGCTCTCGTTCAGGACGCCGCTAGTAGGATCGAACCGAGGGGAAAGATGGACACGAAACAGGCGGGTAGTGCGCGGATAGTTTGTCTTACGATGGGCCAAGAGGTGAAGTGAAGATGTCACAGATCGCGGATGCAGAGAGTGAGGCGGGCTCCATCTGCGACGAGGAACGCGTCAGGAAGCTGTTCCAAGCATGCGACGGCGACGGAGACGGTTTTATTGACAGGTGAGTGGCCACGGATTATACATATTACGATTTTACAGGAAACGTACCCAATGCTAACAACAAACTGAGAGGATTGCAAGATTGAATTTAGATCTCCCATTATTTTAAAAATATTCTGTACCTGAATGAAGAACTTTATACAATAGTTTCTAATGGATATACCTTTTTAATTTCAATAATTGTACAATGAGAAATGTAAGACTGGTCACTTGACCGTTGGTAATACGTTCAGAGTTAAAACAGGGCGGGTTTGCGTTGTTTCATGCACCCTGTTCCAGATCATGTGTACATTCAAAATCAAATATTTTGTTGCGAAGATATATATATATTTGGAGTACAAAATTACACTCTTTTATTTTTCCTATTTAAAGGACTATTTCGTTTGAAATACTTTTGCTTGAAAAACCACTTCACCAATTCCAATGACATTTTCGCAAATGAATTATAAAACATTCTCGCTTCGAACGCAGCCCAATGCGGTTTCCGCCGTTTTGCTCGAAGCTCGCCTGAATTAAACGTCGAAACACAGCACCTAGTAGGGTAAACGCAAAATTGTTGCTCGTCACACTTTGCTCGGCAATTACGTTACATTCGTAACGGAGTTTCTGACACAGTTCGAAAGCAACGAAAAACCCTCGGTTTCGTTCACGGCACGAAGCTAGCTCGGTACGTGCACGCGAGAAATTCCGATTTCACCGCGAAACAATGCTCGGCTTTAAAGTTGCCCGTTGCATACGTTTTAATTATAACCCCCATTAATTAGCCGGTCTGAAAGCATCCGCGATGCGGCGAGTTAACCCGGCGCGCGCGTTCCGCTTCCTTTCTTCCTTTTTCCTTCTTATTTTTCCCCCGCCCTTCCATCCACGACGAATGAATAAAACCCGCGAGATAATGCAAGGGGTGTGTACGTGTATGAAAACGCGGGGATCCTCGTGCGACGACGCAAACCACGGTGGTTTTTCCATTAAACGCGTAACTGTTTCCCCGATATTCAACCGTTCCTACCCCGTCCCTCCATTCTTCGACGCACACGATTCCAACCGCTGCGACCTACACTATTCAGATCCCGTTCTCGCGAAAATTAGCCGTCGATTCGTGGTTGCCAGTCGTGCTCCCTTTGTTACCCAGTCGAAACCAGCTAGAGCTTTCGCGTCAAAGCGCTTGGATCCGCGATAAAAGCACACCAACACCGAGTTAGGCACCTGCCAGAACGCCTGGCCCCCTTTTACAGCGAATCCCTATGTCCCGTGGATTGCTGTCGACGAAATTCTAAGACACCGTGAAAATTACTGGGAAAAGAATGAACCGTTATGGTTCATAGAAAGCGTCGAACTTTTCGTTTACTTTGCCGAGCTCCTAAAAGGACAGCGCGCTTCTAGCAGCGAAGATATTCCCCTACGTGTAAACGCGGTTCGTTCCTTTAGGGGGGGAAGTATTTATTTTGAATATACAAAGAGGGATGTCACGGATACTGGCGGATGCACGAAAGCCGCCCGACAAGTCCCGTGTTTATCCTCCATTGTGGCTACGCGTTGGTCCTTAGTCACCTGTGTTTACTTACATTCGAACCGATCAACGTGGCCGGACTATTGTAATCGGTTGGCAAACTTGGTGGAGTGAACACCGTTTCTATAGTAGTTAGTTACGGGCAATTAACTTTGGGAAACGGACAGGGAAATGCACGATTTTGTAGAATTTCTTGACGTTTTAGCAGGTTTCTGGTACCGAAAATGTTAGGTTGTTTTAATGCTGTAGTTTCAATTGATCAACGATGTACATTTAATAAAATATATAATCTCGTACGTGAACTAGGATAAAAATGAACGTGTCACAGTAACGAGTCCTGTTGGGCAGGTAGATGTGTTTCAGAGTTGATTAACAACCCCGTTTCACGTAACACCGGAAGCATTATTGCCAGCGGTAATTACGGGAATTTGGAATTAGTCTGTGGGCCCGGTTCCCGTGCGGGGTTTCGATTTCAGGGCTGAACGGAACGATTAGTTTGTCATCTTGGCCGAAGTGGTGCGTGACGAGCGAGAGCGCGCGCGCGTGTATGTGCAAACCCTCTCTCGAAAGCATCCACGTTGCAGAGCAACGCGCAGCACTATTGACATTTCGAGCTGTGGAACTGCTCTCTTGTTCGCGCGACATTCGCTTTCCCGTTTCTTTCTTCTCTCTTCCATCTTCTCTTTTTTTTTCGTTTTGTTCATTTAGTTTCCCAGGTAGAGTCGGGGGTTTTGAAAAGCTTTTTCGTGTCTCGTCGATAGGACGCGCGACGGGAGCCTCGAGTGTATATATGTATATCCGGCGAGTTTGAATTCACGCGGCGATCGATAAAATTACCCGATTACCATCTGGCCATTTCGATCGGGGCCGCGGCCTCTCTCGTTAAGACGATAAATCGAAGATTTATCGAGCCTCGATCGGGCCCTCGATTGTATCTCGCTCCCCGGCGAATGATCCCCGTAACAAGTTCCATCGATTGTTTTAAAGCGCGCTCGCGAGCACGCATCCACGTGCGTGATAATTAACGGTCGCCCCTCTCGTTACATCGATTCCCGTCCCATCGATAATTATCGCCGGTGGGGTGGATTCGTTAAGCAGCCATCAATTTATCCGTTTTATCGCCTTAAAAATTACACTTTGCGCCGCGGAGACTGGCCCGACTCGAGCCCGGCCCACACGATGCTCCGTCGAATAGAATATCGTTGCGCGGGAATTATCAGTCCACTCTAAATTAACATTTCCTCTCGATAGAATTAGCAACCCCGTTGGTACAGCCTATTATACGACGATACACAAGCCGTTTTGTAACCGATCGACCGAAGAGATTATTAAATAAATGCGAACAGATATTAAGAGTGTACTTTCTCTGTAAATAAATTGGTTTTATTTTATGAAATTTTTAAGGCCATTGTGCTGGGACTCGAAGTGTTGATAAAACATTTGAACAGTAAAGGTAGACCATAGACATATAGAGATAGACTGCGCCGTCTTATGGGCGAGTTGAAGCCCACAATGGCGGCGCGCGGTACAAAAAGTGAGAGAGAGAGAGCATTAGCCGGGATCCATAGCGCTTTCTTTCTAATCGACGTGTTTTTTTTTGTTTTTATTATTTTGCGCCGCCATTGTGGGCTTCAGCGCTTCGTACAGGCCACGCAGTCTATCTCTATATGTCTATGAGGTAGACGGGGAATCAGTGGTAGCGACCATGTTAAGAATGAAACGCAAACTCGGTCCCATGTAAATTCGGACTGATGCAGTTGTAGTATACAAAGTCGGGTTAATATTTTGGCTCGTGTACATTCTCTTGGACCATCGGGGTTGCTTATTGCCAGGAGCAAGGCAAGAGTATTCATTTAATTTCGCGTGGCTTGCCGGGTTGAACGTGACGCGGGCCAATTAAAATCTTGGCCGCGGAGGATGATATTCGAGAGACAGGACGGTTCTCAGGCAATTTCCGTTGTATGCACAGACAGACAGAGCTCCGGTGTTCTCGTCGATAGGAAAGGCTCTCTGTAATTCGAGGGGCTCGATCCAAGTCGGATGAGAATGAAAAAGGGAACAGGAGGCAGGCAGGAAAGAAAAAGAAGAAGAAGAAAATGAAAGAGAAGATGGACCAAGTTCGATTCTCCTTGTCTCGCGTCGTGGTAACTCCGGACCTCGCCACGGTGAGAGATCGTTCTACAGCCTCGAAGAGCTTCCCACCCTTCTTGTACTACCTCTAAATGCTCCCCCGAAACGTTTCTCCCCCTTGTCTTACCTCGCGATTACCACCGCACCCCCTTTTCTACTTTGATATATCGTAGAAATAGGCAATAGGAATACGAATACCCGTCTCCCCTCTCTCTCTCCCCCTCTCTTTTCCTCCCTTCCTCGACTTCTTTCGGTGAATCAGTTTCACGGATCGATAACTCGCGAGATTATTCTGCACGTCGCGTCGGGGAACATTCCACGGGGCTCTGCGAATGAGAATGAGGTTGCCCCGAGGAGCCCCGATATTCTAACGGGGCCACAGGTTGCTCTGTGGGGCACTGACCCGCGAAGATTCGAATTGGGAGCAAAGAGAAAGGCTATGTATCCCTAAAAATAATTTTATTTGACTCCTCTTTCCAGTGCAAGCGTGCCCTTATGTAGCCCCATTACTTCAACTATGAGTCTGATTCTCCAATGGTCGGCTACGTAATCGGCATTAATTCGGATCCATATTCGGGATTGGCGCAGCAGGTAACCCCGTCTGCTTTCATTCGCAAGGCCATCTTGCGCAATCACGTTGACAACTGTTTGGACATGGACAGCGGCTGTTCCCGACAACGTGATCCCGTGCCTCGCGCCACTAAAGAAGAAAGAAAATGGTTACGAGCACCCCCACCCGTCTGCCATCTTTAAACGCGACGGGGCCGTGTAGGAGGGAGGCAAACGACTGCCATTAGTCGAAATTCAGAGGAGCAAAATTTCCTTTCCTTTTCGCGGTTCATTATTGTCCGCCCTTCCGCAGCCTCGTTAACCTTAGGCTCAAAATGACGAGATTCGCGTGGCCCCGAGCCCAGCAACGGCCTCGGCACCCTTTTCGAAACTCGTGCACTATGTACTCGTGTGCATCCAGCCGGGTGCAGCGAACGAAACCGAACACGCTCAAGTGCATACTCATGCGACTTCCTCCCTTGTGCGTCTTGTTTCCACCTCACGACATCTTCGACTTCCTTTCCGGCCCTTTTCCAACCCTTTCCACTCTTGTCTTCGTGATCGTGGTCCTCGGTTTCCTGGGATCCTCGCCCTTTATTACCTTCGATGCATACATTGTATTTTCGTGAAAATAATAAATCGAAAAATTAAATTCCAGAAGACCACACAGGTACACATTTTATAAATTGTATTATCCAGCATCATTGAAGAAGTAGTACGTTCCCAATCTTTTTGAAAAAGCTATAACCATACAGACGCTTATGAAGAATAGCATAGCATAATTCGTTTGGGTAATAGACTCCAGGCAGTTTAAATATTGATCGAAGCATTAATTAAAAAATCGACACGACTTTATAGGACAATCTAATATTTACATCGGCGTAATTGTTGTAGCTTAAGTCCACGGGGGTCTCTGTGCCCGGCCAATGAATCCGGCCGTAAGCCTCCCCTTGCAACCCTTATTTCGTGCGTTTTTTATTTTCCCTCTTACTCCTCCTTTCATCCTCGTCTCTCTTGCCTCCCATTTACTCTTCTGCTTTCTCGTTTTTCCCTCCCCTGGTGTTTCCCACCCTCTCCTCGTCTTGCGCCCTTGTTCCCTTGGTTGCGAAGGCAAAGTTTCGCATAAATGCTACCCTGTTCGCGATGCCGCCGCACGTAGTCGAAGCCAAGATCAAACGATCCTAAGGCTGTTCGTCGAAGGACGACTGCGGGGGTGGGTTCCTCCTTGGGACAGGGGTAAATCTCGTTACCGAAAATCGAGACGGGCCGGAGCTAGCTTGCGATTAACCCCTTCTACTGGAACTAGACGTTATTGTTCCGATACGAGACAATATTGCTCGGCCCCCCTATTTTTTATTACAGACAGCACTAACTAGACGTGAAGCCTAATTTTCCAGTTCCAGTTTCGCTGATAAACCTATCTACAATTTGATTTTGTTGGACATTTTTGGTGTATAGTTGGTTAGTTAACACGTCAAGCGACGAAGGCCGTTAAAATTATGGTAAATCGGGAATTTTTGCTCGCGTGACTAGTCGGTCGATCGCAGTGCTGTTTGCCACGGATTTTAAATCGAATAATGACAGAGTCACGCCCCGGAAACGTTTGTCTCATAATTGGATGAGCGCCGGCTTCCCTTTTTTCTCTTGTTGGCGCCACGGCCCTCTACCGCATCGATCCGCTCCAACTGTTGAATTCCCTTTCATCCCGGCTACCTTTAATCCGAATTAATACGCGGCAACCCTGTGACGCAACGTTTTTATCTTGTTCTTTAATATTTAACAGCTGAGTAGACGTTAACATAGTAGAGGCGTCTTCATAGATCAAATTTTATCTGTCCGGGCTTATGAAATAGATCCTTATTTCAATGAATAAGACTTATTCCTAAAGAAGACCCTTTGCAGACGGAGCTATTTTATCTTGAAAATTAAACATTTATTCCGACCTAGAATAATTCCATTGCATATGATTTTTTCATTTTATGGATATGGAATTGGTATAATACAGTACAATACTTAAATGTGTAGTAAGGTAATTTCGGGAGAGACGCACCACATTTTGTTTTCTGCTTATAAAATTTTATTAAAAAGAATTGAAAGTGTACACAGGCATAGTTGAATTCTTTATTTAAATCTCTGTCACTAAATGTAATGTTACATGAGTAAAACTTTTATATTAATGTATTAATATACTGTTTAAGAAAGGTCTAAAAAGTGCATCTCTCCCTAGGGCCTGGGGTGAGATGCACCCCTAATTGGGGATAGACGCACTCCTTCATTTATAGTCTCTTCTCCCTACTTCCATTCTCTTTTTTCTCTACCACACATGTTACGTAAAGTAGTATACATTGTACATGTTTCATGGAGCGTACACGAATACGGAAAATTTAATTCAGTACTAGCAAGAACATACATGAACAGGGAAATGTTGTTCAAAATCTCGAAATCTATAACAAATTTAAATTTCATCAAAATCGGAGAGGAGTGTATGATGTTAACAAATAGTGTGTCGAAGAACAAGTCTCAGTTTGAATTTATCGCTTTGTAATTAACTGAAAAAGGGATGTTCCTGACGAAAACGACTGCCTAGTATACTTACATAAATTACTGGTGCGTCTATCTTTAAATTGAGGGAGAGACGCACCTATACAAAAACAAGAACCAGTACAAAAAATTTTGTCATAACACGATGAAAAATCGTAAAGGAGAAACCATTGCCACTATTTAAGTCGATACAGATAGTTAAAACCACACAATAAGAACGTAATAGCATTTGTATGTACTTACCACTTACAAAAATATTTCGTCAGGAGTTCGGAGCACTAAGAAGTTTTTATGCTTCTGTTACACGTAAATGATGTGATACACGTGTTCTTCGAAACGAGGTTATTAGCATCGAAAAACAGTTAAAGATCGTCCAGTATTGTCACAATAAAAACTGGTGCATCTCTCCCGAAATTACCCTAATTGATTACCTAACGCAGACCAACATATTTAATAATGTAAAGAGTCACCCCTCGACTGCTAAGGGTTAAAAATCGAACATATATAACCATAAATGCACAACCTAATATTTAACGGCGTGTGCAGCACCGATCGATCTGACGATTTTCCAGCGGGCGAAATGCGATCCCGCCTCCGCGCGGAATTTCCGCGCGCTATGGATTTCCCGTGGCAACGAAACGCGAAGGGCTGTTCCACGGGAACGAGTGTAATTTCATTGTAAAGGAGCGGAGGAGGGATCTGCGAACGCAGCCGATTCCGCGGAGTAATCGTGCCAGCAAAACGAAAGGAAGGGTCGGCCGTCGCTCGGTGTGTGACTCACTTGCCATAAAACGCGATCACCCTTCGCGAGCAACCCCAGGGTGTCGTAGACGCTTCGGGTATCCTAGATAGCCAGCGTCTGCCAACCAGAATCCGCGGAATATTCCTCGCGATACGGATTCGAGAGACTTTCTTCGAGCGGTTAACCAGTTCCCCGCGGTTCGCGAGATTTTGCTCCCGGAAAAACCACGCGGAAACGGTTCGAGCAGGAGAATACGCAAAATAAGGGTGTTCGAAAGGGTTGCACAGGGCTCGGGGAACTGCTCCAGTTGAGAATGAGACTCTCTGCTCGACTCCTGGAAGAGTTCGCAGCAAGTGCCGCGCCATTCGCCGGTAAATATCCAGCTTTCGTCGATCGCCGACTGTGAAACTGGAGTTGCTTCGGGGAACTCGGATTCTCTGAACCAAGAAATGCGCGGGGAAACATTCTGGAATTTTGATGGCTTCGTAAATTTGGCGGTGCTCCAGTGCGCTTCCTTCCGGGCGTTCTTTACCACGTCAGTCTAATTCTTTTCAATTATTGTTTTTCGATTTGAAATTTTATAGAAATACTTTGTGGACGTACATAGCACACGCGACAGTCGAATTGGCTGACAACGAAAATCAGTCTGGTGTCTTAAAATGGAATTCCTCCGGAATGCTTCGCTCGAGGTGTTTGCGTGTACAGGTTCAGGATAGGTCAGGAACGTCTGCGCAGGTGAGGCGGTGGAATCCGCGAGCGTATTGCGCGCGCGGTTAATCGAGTGTCAAGGGTCGAGGGGATCTTTAAATTATAGTAACGGAAGGACTATGATTTTTAGCGGCGTTGGGACCTTCTTCGCGAGCCTAGACGGCGAGGGCGAGAAAGCGGAAAAGGTGTTCCATGCGCGGAAAGAGAAATATCTACCATTGATCTCCGGGGCTGTAAATCATCCGCGGCGATACCATCTGATGCTTAATTATCCGTTCGAGACGGACGTCGGGACGCTCCGCTTCGATAAAAATCGATGTCGAGACCGGCTAAGCTGACGGAACTACTAAGACGATGGCACGTCTCGCGAGAAACATCAATCTATAATTGTTTCTGCAGCGGACTTGTATATCTAGATCCTTCCTGAGTTGTGTCTACAATAAATCGTGTGTATGAATAGTTTTCGATCGAACTATTTCTTGCTGGAAAGTGTTCAGACAATAAAGAATTCGGACGTCAGAGGCCCGGATAATCGCAGATGTTTTGTACGAACAATATCGACATGACATTTTCACGGTTGTCATGGTTTATTGTCAAGATTCACCGAGGCTAATCACCGGGAATTAAAATCGAAGAGGTCACGACAGAAAGTTGGGAATTCCTCTCTTCATTAGTCAGCCAATAATTATCGAGTTCATCGCCTGGCATCGTCCCTCCGGCCGTTAATTATTCGCTCCATTCTCCGAGCTCAATTTTTTCCCGGACACGTGCTCTCGATCCTCGTAATTTCGTCAGACAAGCTCTCGCGCGTTGTCCGGGGTTCAATCCGTGTCCAATAAATTTGGAAATCGCACGGCAGCCTCCGGTTATCGTTATTCACGCCTCTGTCGCACAGTCCTGTTGGTAAATTTTCGCATTTCTTCCGCGATAGATGCGACGCCGGCTGTCAGCATTCCCCTAAATTGCGAATTCGTAGTTCGGACGGTTCGTATTTTTCCAACGATTTTATGGCGCGCCCGGCAATTAGAATGATTTCGCGCTACGCCCGCGCCATCGATGTGATTGTTTGACGTCGCGCGAAGCTGTTTCTGACGCGGATGCGTTGCCATTTTGTACAAACGAGTGTCAATACAATTGACACTTTGTTCTCATATTTAAGTTAGAGCTCCCTGCAGCCCGCTATCGAATCCGGGAACGTGGAATCGGCAGCTCGGTGTGTGTTTCCATCAAGGGTTCTAACGCTGATTGAGACCGGGTCGGAAGAACGGTGCCAAAGGGAGCAGACTCCACTGGTCTCTCTTTCAGCGCGCGATAAAGTATCCATCGAACGCATTCAGCCCGTTAAGCATTGATCTATCTCTTCGTTGTTCCATCGCGGAGTTATCGAAAACGCGTGGAGAGCCGACAATTAACCTCGGGGTTCGGGGCTCCGCGTCTGAGGGCGGCTGTGCGCAGCGAATGGAGGCTTTGGCTCTCTCCGATTTTCCCCGTTGATTACTCGGAAATCGAAACCCCTCGAAACTTGGCCCCCAACAAAGGCGCCAGACGCCGTGGAAGAGGAGATAACGGCGACCGGTTGGCAGACGACAAAGCGCAGACGGGCCCCGGGTGTTTCGAGGGAGCGAAACCTGCCGGTAAAACACGGTTTCTCCCAGTGAAAACACGGCATTAGGTAATGTTTCCTTTCTGCCCCCGCCGTTTTTTCCCCTTTCACGCCGCTCGCCGAAGGTTCGCCACTTCTCTCTCGTTCTCTCTCTCACTCACTCGCCGCCTTCGCTTTTTGTTTTTAATGGCGGACCTATTCCGACGTATCCAACGGGAACAGCCCCCAACCCCGGTCTTCTGAAAAGGGAGGATTGCCTGGAGGAGATGCTGGAGTCTTTTCATGGGAGCCCTGAAGGGCGCCAACCAAATAGAGCGGAACATGCGCTTAACGCTGAACAACCCTGTCGCTTTTCACCGGCTGACCCTTTGCCTTCGCGTTTTCGATCTTCCTTTATCATCTTCTGTGGAAGCCCCAGAACTCTGGCGAGATGTTCTCGGTTTCCGGAAGGTCAAGAAGCCCTGGCGAATTTGTGGAAAAAGAGAGCTGTCTGGGATTGGTGAAGCTTGTTGATTATTTACATAGTTGTTCGTATTTAGTAGAGTTTAGTACAATGGATTAATAGGCTCCCATTAGGTGAAGTGTTATCGGGGCCAAGTATCGAGGTCAGCTCTGCCAACACTTCGTTTCCTGTGAAATAAGAGCGAGGATGACGGCTGGAAAGACAGTGAGAGAGGGAGGGAGCAACGATAAAAAAAGAGAGCGAGGTGCCAGGCTGGGGGATGTTTTGCCTTTCTGTGGGCGTTTCCACGGGTGAAATGATTTTCACAATGAGCCGCACTCGCGCGCCGAACAACGAGAGAACCCTTTTCGATGGGTGAAAGTGGACGTCTCGGCGTGATGTTCCGCCGTTACACTGTTCTCCAGAGAACGGTCGACTAGCGTTACAACGAGCTTGTAGTTTGTAGCTCGCTGTTTAGCAATTTGCGAGCGTGTACATGCGAGGCGCTTTTGTATCGGAAAGCTCTCCTCTGCCGAGCCGGCGAGCTGGTTACAAAAGCAACGCACAATGCAGCTACCGACCCAATAAGTGTCGCCCCATTGTTGCGACGCGCGAATCCAACGGCGAAAACCCTGCTCGTCCTCCAGCGAGAAAGCTCGAAGCCGGATCTCGTTAACGCCTGCTACCGTTGATCCAAATTATCCGCGCGATGGGCACGAACTTCATCTGAGATTCTCGAAATGGGACATTCGAAACATTTCTAAGATGATTTAGTGTAGGGTAAAGTGCCCAAATATGGTATAGTCCCCTATTATGGCACTACGTTATACAATTGTAAAGGAGAAGTCGCACTCTGGTGAGAAAATCCTGAAGCAATAGTTTGCCTTGTTTAGTCAACAGTGTGCAGGGCATTCGCACCATTCTATAGTTTTTAGTATCGATCCTCCGTCAGTTGTGTCTTCACGTGTTGAATATTTTTGTTAGATTTTCGATTGTATCTTTTTCGAGGAAGGTAAGTGATTTTGAAATGTTTGAACATATCTGTAGTTCCAGCTTATTTATGTTAATGTTTGTCAACTGTTGGTTTGGGCTGAAATTCATTTTCTCTTTGTCAGTAGCTAGTATTATCAGTCCACGTGGAGTTCCCAATATGGCACTACCAAAGATTCTCTAATATGGGTATAGCTATTGACACTTCTGGTGTGGGTGCCGATTATGGCACTAGGCGTCATATTAGGGACTCAAGGTGTACCATATTAACAACCTCTTTCGCTGGAACCTGCAAATGACACATCACAAAAAAATATTTTTCCCAAGCTGTATTAATTTTTGAACAAACTTGACCCCAGAATCTTATAGGCAGGAAATGCATCTACAACTGGTAATTTTTTGGTCGAAAAAGAGCATTCTAAAATAATCAAAAAATGACATCAACAGAAAGTGGTTCATATTTGGGCACTTTACCCTAATACTCTTATTGATGCATTTCGTGTGCTTCGTGAATTCTCCAAGTCCAAGCGAAGTCATGCGAGCGCGATAGCGGCCATCAGCGTGCAGGTACACCTGTCGATCTGTATCGGCACTGCGAACAGTGCATTTAAATGAACCGGTACCTGGTCCGTAACCTGACAAGAAAGAAAAGTCTCTGATTTCGCCGCGGTGGCATAATGGTCAGCCGATTCGCCGGCGACCACGATGCTCGAGGAAGAGAGGGAGAGAGGGGAACAGGTCCCGTGGACAGGTAGTGCGACGACCTGCGGACGTATTTAAAATAAAGCCGCGCGTCAGCCGTAAAACCGCACGCGGCCCGCCGAATGACACGCATCGCGGTGGATTAAGTCGCGTCCGTTTCACGCTCGCTTCTTCCTTCCCCTTTTTCCTTTCTTTTCTGTCTCGTTTCCCTTCGGTTCTCTTGTCTTCGCCTCGGTTTTTTTCCCCTTCTCCCCTCCCCCTCGAAGAGCGCAACAGCGGCTGCATCCGATCCGCTTGCAGTGGCACTCGTCCTATCGCTTCGGCCGGACCTGAAAACCGCACGGGTTTTGTACGTCATCGGTCCCTCGCGCCCGGGAATTTACGATCCTGTCGAGAACCACGCCGCCTCCGCGCCGCGCCGGGAGAATGATGGAGCCGTTGAAAAGGTGGGAGGCCAGGACTCTGGAGAGACTGTCCCTGCGAAAGCTCAAGCGGAAGCTATCGCGATGGTACGTACCCGAGTTCTTCGTTCTACTACGCACCTGTTCCGTGCTGTTGATTTTGTTTTAATGGCTGGTCTCACGCCCTAAAAGCTAATGGCCAGTGTGTTTACCTAGGGGACGAGGTTCGGCAGTTTGATTGTGATTGGCGATGTTGATTTGCCCGATGCGGAATTTAATACTGGTAAAACGAGGTAAAGATGCCCCCTTTTTTCTGTTTTTAGTCTGTCAAAATAGAAATGAGGTGGCTTTCTAATTGCCTCGCGATTGGTAGCGCCACAAGATGGTGGTGGTGAGAGACGTCACATTACAATGATCGTCGTAATCAAACAGAATTATAATTTGAGCATAAACTATTATTTTCGATTTGTTACTGTACCAAATCTGTCGTCTTCTAAGCGAAACCGCCCCCCTCCTCTGTCATACGATTACAACATTAATCATAATTCCCGAAGCAGTACCGATGGCGTTTCGGCGCATAATTATGCCTGATATATCCACAGTGCTGTACATAGTCGAGTCGAACACCCATAATCCGGCACAATGGGTCTGAAGGGGTTAATTCCCTTTGACGAGCCTCGATTCCGTCGGCGACAGACGGTCTGCATATCAATAATCACTCAAGTCCCGTGCGCCGGTCCCTGATTAATTGATTTGTTACACGGGACGGAGTGATGCATCGCTGTCTAAGTGTCGCGGCCAATTATTGGCCAGGGTGTTCCAGATGCGCTGCAGAAGTAATTCGATTCTATCCCGTCGGACGCTCGCTCTCGCTGGGCATCAGACGTTAACGATTCGAAGCGAGTCAATGAACCATCGCGTCGGTCGGCCACTATCTCCCCCTTGTCCCGTTTCGAAGATAAAACCTCGAGACCCGGCGATGCAAGGTCTGAGGTCATCCGGACGCGAAACAAGAACACTCAGACACCGTGTCAGTCGATTATTATAGCGTCATCGAGGATCGACCGCGTAGGCTCGATTAACACCGATCGATAATGCGACAGCACACGCGAGATACCTCGCCGGATCCATATTCATAAATCGCTCTCCAATATCCAACGCGTTTGACGAGAACTGGCAAATGTGCTCAAATTGCACTCGATAAAAATGGTTCTGAGAAAAAGTTGTTGAATTTATCACGATTGTAGTTAGGTTGATTGATAAAATAGAAGTTTTTGAACATGTATAGTGAAAGAAATAGAGTTGCAACGGGACCACGATCTTTCACGAATTTTTAAATCCAAAGTTTCACATCAAGTACATTTCTAATCCTCTTTTCGTTCGCTAAGGCCAGTACCACAGAAAATCAATGAAAAAGACCAATGCGACATTAAACTGAAGATCATAAAAAGTTATCGAATGGATTCCAGCCGAGCAATTCAAACAAAGTCGTACTGAACCAGCAGGAGCGTTTATCGACGCAATGATCGTGCTGTTCGCATCGATCTGTTCGGAAGCTAAACAGAATTTTGACTGTTGCAGTAAGTAATCGGGAGAAATTTTTGAAACAAAATCGTATCGGTGTAATCGAAGCGATCGCAGCCCATCGAACGCGAAACGAAGCTCGGTCGGGCGGAATCGTCGCGATCGTAAAGCGGTTTTTACGAGCGGGTTAAGCCGTTAATCCGAACGTAACAGGTACTATGTAGCTGTTAACCCGAATCCGCTTTCGTGAAGCCGTCTTAAACCCCGAGCCACCCCGCAGCCCTGTTTTCGCGAGGATGCTCGTTCGCCCGTAAGATCTCGAGTGCGACTCGCTACGCATTTAACGCGCTTCGCTCCCGCTTCTTTTCCGGCGCGGCGGTCGGTTTCTCTCTGATGCGAACATCTCCCGCAGATCTGTTCAGTGGCTTGAAGAGGCCGCGATTCATCCGCGATGACACTCGAATGACCCTACACTGCCGGCTCTCAGTTCTTACGGAGCCAGGCTAACCGGAGCGCCGTTTACGCGGCCGAGCTTTCAATCACGATGACCCTTTTCTTCGATGTTTTGTATACACTGTTCGCAGTAAACCCTTCCGGTACATCGCTGCTGTCAGAAGGCTGCCACTGTTGTCTTTCATTGAGTTGCGATGCTGTCGACGCTGCTCAATCAAACGTTGTTCGGCTGGACAATGTAGGGGAGAATGATTGAGGCTTATCTAATTTATAAAACATTATATGTGTACATGTACAGAACAGTTACTCGTACATAGATCAGTCTACAAAATTGTTAATATTTTTCTGGAAAGGAATTCATAATTATTCTTGCAGCCATTATACGAGAATCTCTCCTTAAATATTTTGAGAACCACTTGATTCTTTCATGCATATTGAAATTTATTAAAACATATTTCGATATAAAATATATTCGATATAAGGGATGAACGAACCCTTCAATTTTGGAATGCATGAAAAATCCCAGTTTCAAAGTTCAGGTTAGTTAAAGTACCATCTCCATGCGCATTGAAATCCGCGTTTCCGCTCGTTCGCGCGCGTTTTCCGGTGAAAAGAGGGTTCGAGGGCTCGGGTATTCCGCGTTCCTCGGCCGGAATGGTAGTAATTACGATGGAAAATCGTGCGGCAAGAGTGTCGGTGGAAACTGAACCGAGTCGTGTTAAAATATTAAACGCTTACACACGTTACACGGGCTGGCGGAATGCCTTCGGCGTCGCGTTTCACACCTGCCCGAGCGAATATAAAGACACGGGGAATTAGATGATCCCGCGTTATCCGATCAGCGTCGTCGCCATGCTGTTCCTTCGTCCTTGGTCCGAAGAACATTCCACGAAAACGGAAAGTTCCATCTGGAGAAGAGAAAACTTTCCTCTTCGGAAAGTTTTGTCGCTCCCTCTTCCGGTTACGTCGCCGCCAATCCGAGTTCTGTCGCGTTTTGTCCACCCTGGTGCGTCCGGAGGTCTGAAAATCGTTAAACCGGAAGCAGGCGTGTTCTTTCACTCTGTACGAATCTCAAATAATGTTTTTCCTAGAGATCTTTAATGCTGCACTATTTATATTTATTTTCACTCTTATGTGGTAAATGGTTCCAAAACTAAAATAATCGGAAAAATGGTTCTAGATTTTGTTTCAAATCAAATGGTTCCAAAAATGGTTCTAGATTTCGTTTCAAGTCAAATGCTTCTACAATCTCTATCCAAATAAAATAGTCCCAGAAATGGTTCGGAAGTTTCGGTCAGATAGAATCGCACCACTTAACCTGTTAAAAGCATGTTTAGTAAACGAGAATTATTGTAGATCTCTACATTTTGCAGACTTTACAGTTCATTCATTTTTTGATTAAGTGGAGAGACTTAAAGTTGCCAAGGGAATTTTCGTAACATTTTTTTCCGGATGTCCGTGATATTTTTCAGGAAAAGAGCATACTGTGCAGAATCCCTTTTACCAGCTTTTACCCGAATATCCATCTGCGCGCCGCCAGTGAATCTTTCATTCCATATCGATCGGGCCTGCATGTCCGTCTTCCGCGTGATTCTCGCCTGAACCCGCCGCTGACGTTTTAATCCGCCGATACTCCCGTCCCACTGTCAACGAAAATTAAGAGGGACATCGGAACGCTGGAACGATGGGGGAAACGTTTTACGGCCACCGACGATTTTAATTAACCCGCCTCAGTCACCGATAAACGTGTCTCTCATTCCTCACGCAAAGTGTCTTCGATCTTGCTATATTTACACGGGCAGCGCGCACTCTCGCACACGTGTTCAGATAAAACGCTTATTCCCCTCACTTATGCCCCTCTTGACGGCTAAAAACTCGACTTGTTATCTAAACATTTTATCCTGCACTCTTTTTATCATTACTCGAAGCATTTTCTGTCTTTTAATAAACTTGTACCAGAGTGACCGAGATACTTGCTTTTTACTTTATAAAAATGGTTCTGAGCAGAAATAGATGAAATTTTCACGATTGTAATTAGCTTGGTTGCTAAAAGAAGTCTTTGAACATGTACAGTGAAAGAAATAGATTTGCAGTAGGACTACGATCTTTCACGAATTCTTATACAGGGTGAGCCACCTCGAACAGGCTACCTGAATAACTCGGGTGCTATTGGTGTTAGGAAAAAATGCATCATACGGAAATTGCTTGGTTTCGAGGGGGCATTAATCTGATGTTAGCAGCTTTTTTGTAGGTGGACGCGTAAAGGACGTATGAAGGTCAACTTTATTTTTTTAAATGGAATGAGGCATTTTTTAATACATCAATCGATGCAGTTGGGCATTCGTTATAAAAAAGTACTAACCTATGTATGTCGTAAAGTTAGTAGTTCAAGAGATATTTCAGCACCATTACTGTCGTACTAAGACGTTACACTAGTAAATAAATGCTAATGTAATGTAATGATGTTTTAGAATTATTTAAATTGAAATACCTCCTGAACTGCTAACTTTTTGACATACTTAGGTTAGTACTTTTTTGTAACGAATCTGCATCTATTGATGTATTATATTAAAAAATACCTCATTCCATTTAAAAAAATGAAGTTGACCTTCATATGTCCTTTACGCGTCCACCTACAAAAAAGATACTAATCAGATTAATGCCCCCTCGAAACGAAGCAATTTCCATCTGATGCATTTTTTCCTAACACCAATAGCAGCCGAGTTATTCAGGTGGCCTGTTTGAGGTGCCTCACCCTGTATATATGAAATCCGACGATACGCATCAAATATCACAGAAAATCAATGCAAAAGACCAATGCAACATTAAACTGGAGATCATCAAAAGTTATCGAATGAATTCCAGCCGAGCAATTCGAGCAAAGTTGTACTGAACCAGCAAGAGTGTTTATCGACCTTTATCGGTGATCATGCTGTTTGCATCGATTAACTCTCAAAGAAGTGAACATACTTGAAGATTCGTAGTCCATGACCATTCGGGTCCGCATTCCAGTAGTATACTAACTCCGTGGCCTCGGTATCTCGCTAAAAAGATGGCGGAGAGGCTCGAGGACTATCGGAGGAGCCATGGTGGAGCTTGACAATTACGCGCGCGCGATCTCGTAATTTCCTGGACGATGAGAGAGGTTAACATTCTTCTCGTTTTTCTATTTCAGCCAGGATCTGATGACGGTATGCCGAGAACTGAACCTGGAGAACTCGGTGGAGGAGTTGATGAGGGAATTAGGGGCAGACGAGCACGGTCGCATTTCCTATCAAGAGTTCCTCAGGCGCCGTTTGGCTCTGCGACCGGAAATCGAGGCCCTCAGGTCCGGCAGGCATCGAACTAGCTCGCATCACACACACACGCCCGAATATCTGCCTACCAGCAGCGATAACAGCCTCGGTAAGTCAATCTGATTGGCCAATTTCACTGTCGAAACGGACTGCGACCTGCGAAAATTAGAGTGGCTGTGCTAACTCGATGACCTCTTTCGTTGACCCATTAGGTTGCTCTAAAATTGATGTTCTTTGTTAGAAGTGGACAAACATCTTCCTCTTTGCTCAATATTGTTGCTGGTTATTCTTTATTTTAATTCTCAAATTAAATTTTTTTGAGGCAACGAGAAACACAAAGAGTTTTTGCAGCAGCTTTAGTCGAGGAAAGGTGTAGAAGGCATAGATTCGTGAGTCTAAGGGTTAACGAAAGTGTAACTGAATTTATCGATCAAACATCCCCTAACCATGTCCATTATCACCGATAACTTTCGGCGTTTACGGTATATAAGTACGTTATTCTCCATGTGCTTAGGTACCGTATCGGGCCGGCATGAAAGTTGGGAGTTCGACAGCGGAGCACGGGACCTTTCCCCGGAACCTCACACCCTTCAGAAGCTAGTGGAAGCCGCGGCGGGCGGCACCGGAAATATGCTAGACTTGGCGAACAAGGTGAGCCATGAACTGTCAAAACTTGATAAACTTTTCTATTCTTGTACGATCGGTCGCAGACTATCCCGATACGCAACCCCGGCTAGACCAGGGCGAGATCAAATTCCATAAAAGTGTCATGCTAAAGCAAATTCTACAACACGACTGCTTTACAGTCCTGCATAATTCATGGAAGGTAGGTTCAAAATAAATGATTTCAACCAGAGACTGCTAACTAGTGAGACTTTGGGCTCTTTAGTTCTGGCCATTTCTGCTTAACCCATTCTACAATACTTATCATATCCAATTTACCAAATAATCTATGGATACTCCAACTTTAATATTAAATGAAATACATACACGAGCTGTCCAGTAAGCCATAGCCCCAGCACCTTCAAAGTCAAGAGCAACAAAGCCACGCCCCCAGGGCGCCCTAGAAGACTATGAGCCAAGACAAACTCTTCCATTCCTCTCAAGCTCATAAACTCGAGAATTCCTTTCTTCTCTGGCGAGAGTCGCCCCAAGAAATTGCCCCAGAGGGCAGTCCACATCTTTTATCATCCACCCATGGTCAAAAGCGCATTCACTTGTCCAAGAACGACCACCGAAATACCCGAACCCGAGAGAACATCTTGACAAAATAAATCATACCAAGTAGTAGCCGGCGGGTCTCCGTTGTTCCCCGTTCCTTCAGGATAAGTCTTGAATATCGCGACTCGTTAAAACCGTCCCAGTTTCGTGGGATCGATAACGTCGACGCCATCGCGGTGCCGTTTGTCCGAGCAGCATTTCGCAGCGTGTGGAAGCGTGAAAAGATTCGCAGTCGCGTTGTTTTATCTCGTCCGCGATTATCACCGGTTCTTCTCGGGGGCTTTGAATCGGATTCGTACGCGAGCAGCAGAAACATTCTACAGGAGTGTATTCGAGCGGACAGGAAAGGATTCCCGGAACAAGCCCGAGTCCGAGTGAAAAGCGAAATAAAAGTCGACCGAATTCCAAGCCGAGGAATTATCGCGGGAACGAGAGGAGAACGAACGGAGGAGGGGGGACGGGGACGAGGAGAATGGCACAGGGCATTTACTGCCTATAAATAACCGTTATTACGCAGTGCATTACCGCACCGAAAAACCGGGGAGGAGCAAACGTTCGGCTAACTGCGCCGGGATCGGCGCGAGCTTGCGAGCAGAGTGCTCGCAGAGTGCGGTAGTTTGTACTTTTTGCGAAGTTGATGGTCGCGTTTTGTTCTTATCGGGGTTTCCCGTTTGGTTCGGGTCGTAGCTGCGTTCGATTTTGGACACTGTGCTTGGTAGTAGATCTTAAACCTCCGTCTGCAATCTGGGTCGTTTATGCGAGTTTATCAGACCACACAAAGTACTTTAACACTGGATACTCAAGTAGCATTCGAGTAGTTTCGGACGTTCGCTATTAGAATACCACGACGAAGCACTTTCAACGTTAAGCACAAGTATATGAAGGGAAAAGGGGCGGATTTCTATTAGATACCAATCAGATCCTAATTCATTCGCCCATCCTAACTAGCCGCCGTCGAACAGAATTCACTTACAGAGAGGAGCATAAGAGAATTCAGCGATAGGGCTTCTAGAGAGACACGAGCAATCAGACCCTCATTTCTCTACTTAACCAACTTGTCATCTCAACTACACTACTCGCCAGCGACTGACACAGAGGCAAGAGATGCGAGTAGGCGTCTCTAGCCGCGTAGCCACCCGATGCGTCGTCATTCGTAGTATAAAATTGCACTAACGACCAGCAGAGGCTAACACGCACTCGCTCGCGATTCCCTAACGACCAGGCTGGCTTTTCGAAGCTTACCTCAACTGGACACTCGTGTCACAGAACTCTCCGGGATCCTGCTGCTTTTCCTGGACACTCTCGGGCTTAGCTCTCGAGCGCAGTCAGCCCCGGATTACTTTGTCCCGAGTGGTGCGTGTCGTAAACTCGTTTCTACCGTCTCTCCTTCGCGAACATTGTGGCAAGCTTCGCTCCCCGCTTCTCTCTGCTCGCGCTTTAAATACTGGTTGCGCGGATCTCCCGTCGTCTGCCTGTCACGGGGAGCGAACGCGATATGCACCTCGGTATACATAACGCTCTCTGTACGAAACGAAAGAAAAAGAAAAGTGTTTCAGTGTTGCGCGGATCCGCCTCCGCGGTACGAACGATTCTGGAATGTTGGAGAAGGGCGGAGACGTACGCCAAAAAATGAGTGGCGGGTCTCTCGCAGTCATTCTGCAGTCGAAATTTTCATTTTTCGTCTTCCTCGAGTATTCCTCCTTCCTTCAATCTTTTCCGCAAGCTGTTGAAATCCGCAGCTCTGAAATTATTTTATATTTTGACCGTAAACGCATAAAATCCGTAGTCTAAATATGTAAAACGCAAAACAGTGAACATATTAGGAACCTTTTGCAGTCACAATTTTCGCAAGGAACTGATCACTAGCGGCTTCACCCACGAAACCAGAAATTCCACCGGCAGTTGCGGATTACCTTTGCTTCCCCGGTGTGCGTTATCTTCTCGCGTCGCGAATTTGCATGATTAGGCTCGCAAGACACGGCTTCGCGAGCCCGATAGCCACCCGCCTGGTTTCCTCGGGAACGGGACCGGCAACGCGCGATTTTCCGTCGAGTTTTCGCGAGTGCTAGCAGCGCAGCGTGCGCCAAGCCTGACGGGAACGATCCACGCGGACGTTAACCTGCCGACCAGCGGCCAGAATTTCCATGGAAATGGGACTCGGCAGCGTTGCGTTGGTTGCCGACACGCAGCCGGCAAACGAACCTAACGCTCTCTCGTTAATCCTCCTAGCGCATGTTGATATCGCGCGAAAACAAACGCAAACGAAGTCGCGCCGGAAATTAATTCTCTTATCGGGCCCCGCGGATCTGTTGAAAGACGGCCAGCTGCGTTAACAGACGCTTGTTTCGCATTTTGAACGATGGTTATTATAATGCGCTGCGGAATGAATCAATGTTATCGATAACCTACCATAAAAACGTTTTTGTAGGTTACAGTATGTAAAATGAAGAAATTTAAGCGAGGGTCGTTAAGAAATATTCATCATGTTGGATACAGTAGCCAATGATGTGAGACAGGCTGATTATTGAGTGACACGTTCTAGAATGTATACTCGTTCAATGTTTCATAAAATGGTGGACTCTATTTTCGTAGAAGCTGCGTGGTTCTGCTTGAAAGAAGATCTATAGAGATTTCTAAAAAAACGAGTTGATGTCCCTAAAAGTCGGACACGAGTTTCCGCAATCATCCCCTAAATCAACTCGACTTGTGACACGGATTCGAACTCGGTACGCCGAACCTCCGACGAAAACAGCTCGCACCGACCTTGATTTCGGATATGCAGTTTCCTTAGCGCACAGAAGAGAGCTCCGCAGTTGAAACTTCCGGCGAATTACGAAATGCACTTTGCCGTCGCGACGCTAACAAACGACTTTCGAGGAGCCCGACGCGGCGCGGCGCGGCGCGCGCTTCCATCGAGCTTTAACTCCCGACCAAATCTCCGAGCACTTACGTCAGCTCGCGTGATCCGCAAGCGAGTTTGCGAGAACGACGTGGAAACCTTGTCCTCCCCCTCAATCCCCCGGATCGGTCCTCTCTCCGGACCATCCTTCGAGGACATCCTGCGAGGCATACTGCGAGGCATCCTGCGGCGCGTGACAAGAACGTTCGCGTGCCTTCCGGCTCACCTGCCGCGATTTTCTTCGCCGCATCGGGAACCCTTTCGGCTGACCTACTTCCGGTTCCGTATTTCACTAGGTCCCCTCTTCCAGATTCTCCTCGGGGAAACCTTTCGGGGCCGCTACGTGACCTGGAGCTGCGATCGGGCGATTGATAAATTGCTAACCTCCATTTTTAGGTGTCGAAATTGGATTCAAACCCTCTGATTCGACATTCAATTTTCCCATCTGATGTTTCGCTAAGACATTTAACATTTGACGAGTAGACAACAAAGTTTATACGTTTATGGAAAAAATTAGTAGATGAAACACAAAATTATTAAGAGAGGGATTCAATTTTGATGTACAGGGTGTACAAAATGTAATGGTCATCCATCCTTGTGGTGAATCTACACCTCTGGATTGGTGGACAATTACCATATACGAGAAACTTTTTATACACCCTGTACGTCTCCTTTCTTGTAACTGATGTAGATAATTCGATCTGGATTAAAACAAGAAATAAAATCTACTGCAGTGAATGCAAAGTGCGTCGCGAAGTAGAACAGGACAACAAGAGCCAGACGAGGCGCAGAATATACAATGGGGAACAATACCATGAATTCGGAGGTGCAGCGAGTAAACGGGCGAGAACCGGAAAGTTAAAGTTTCGATGGCCCCGAAAAGGTGGAGGCTTGCATTCGGTGTTCGTTGATTAAACAGCAGTATCAAAAGTTACCGAGCGTAGCGAGCGAGAGAAAATTGTTTCCGGCTAAGGAGTGGATTACTTTTATTCGGCCGGGTTTAATCTCTCTGACGCTCGCGTCGGGGGGTAAACTGGAGCGGAAGCAGTCGGGAGTTGGTGTTCTCCTTGGAAAACTGAATCTAAGTTCCCTCAATTGGCCCCGGAGTTTAACGAAGCATCGGAAGCGGAGCGGGCTCGCAGCGCCGGTCAATTTGAAATTCAACAAGCGCCGAGGCTCTCTATTCGGTCGGCTCACTAAATTTATACCGAGTGTTACATTCTGGTAACGATTGGGGAGGACGCACCCGTGGATAGAGCTATGGGAAAAGCGGTGGAGAGATCTGGGAGTTGTGCGGCCCGCCCATAAACTCGCGAAACAATCGTTTCGATCGGATAAGCGGATCGCGTGGTCTTCTGGGCTAGGTTTCATACAATAAATTGATATTCAATGACACAGAAAATTTCAACGTGTGTTAAGTCTGGCGTTGCCGATAATGTTTCTTTTGGTCGTCCGGACAAGTTTCTTGTACGGATTCTAAACAGCCGAATCTCGATTCGAGACAACCATGGCAACTGAATAAAGCCGAGGACAGTTTCCTGGGAGGAGTTATCGATCGATGACCCCAATAGGGCTTTCATAAAAGTTATCAGCTCGCCCGGGGTACGATACCGCTCACGATATAAGATTACACGCTCGATGCGCCATTGTTCCTCGCGAAATCCTTGCTCCGCGACTTGTGTATCGCGGCGGTCATCCGAGATAACGGGGCGCGCAGAGCGAACCATAATCGTGCGCTGCTTAATTCAATCTGTCGTATCTCTAATAAGCCGTGTTCGGTTTATCTCGAGTCACGCAGCGGGCCGCGTAACTGCGCTGCGCTACACGTGAAAAATGACAGTGATTCAGAGACCAAAGATTCGCGAAAGTACACTATTGTACAGAAGTATTGAAAGCATACTCGATTTTACGCATTTACATCTTCATTATTTGTTACTTCTTCGTTTCATACTTGCGTTATTCGAATTTTAATGGAGTGCTCTGAGAAAGAAATCTGTCTGTTTGTGGGATTCTCGTCTAAATTGTCTCAAAAACAGGCCCATAAGCAGAATGACCACAATAATTCCAAAGACATCTTCTGCTATCATAACAGCAATGTATCACTTGAATCACACCATATGGACCACTCTGGCCCTTATTTTATCGCAGTATGTATCCACCGTTCCATTTCCCACGACACCGCGCGTACATATGTATTTATTATTACGATTATGACTACAAGAAATTCGAGGGCGATGCTTTGTGACCAATCTAGAGGTCGGCGGTCTTGTAGGGCGTAATTGCCAATAAAAATCAGTCTCATTTGGCGGCGCGGACGTCCAATATCGCGCACAAGGTCTCGTCCTGTTGTCAGGGTGGTTGGTGGAGCTGCAGGGGTGGATCGTGGACGATGTTTTTCTAGGGCACAGCACGATCGTTACTTTCTATCGCGACGGTCGGCCGCCTGCCCGCCTTTCTTCCCCCGGATATTTACTTCCGGCGGCACTGTCTTCCAGGCCCGAGAATTTCATCCCCGTCGGCGTCTACGAGCTCGGGGTGGATTCTTCGGGCGGCGAGCGCGACGCAATAAAGCCTAGAGGCATCCTTACACACGGCTCCATACACGCGAACGAACGCATACAGGCTCGCATCAACACACCTTGCGCTCTCTCTTGCATCGCACAGTCTTTGAAACGTCTCGCAATTAACGGCTGTCTTATTTCTTTATTAACGCGAGCGGCGACCTCTTTATTGCTCGCGGAACAACTCAGCTTTGTACTGGTCGCACGATTTCGGACTACATTCGTTCTATGTTTATCTCTCGACCAGCAAACCATTCTTATAAATAGACCGCGGATCTTCATTGCAAAATAAAATAGACTTATTTCAATTTCTCCACTTTTTTAATTTACGCCTACTCAGTTTTGTCACAAATGCATAAAAACCACAGTCTACTTACACCTATACAGTGTGCATTTTTTGAAGTTGATGTAATCAAATTCTATTTTGCATGAAGATCCGCTGTCTGGCTACCACCATTATCTGCTACCATACGTTTTCGTTTCGAAGACGTCTAGATATTTGGACGACGACTAAAACCACCCTCGAACGACACTCGTGGAATTCGAATGCTCCATTCTCTAGCTAGAGTATAGAGGTTTTTGCACCGCAAGAAAACCTACTGCCGAGTCTCTCTCTCTCTCTCTCCGCTACCTCCGCAACGGAAGACGGCATCGTGTTAATTGAGAAATTAGCGAAGTTAATTAAGAAGCCACACCCGGCCTGCTGTCCCCCTAATTGCGCCGCCACAATCGCAGCTCGCCGACGTCCCCCGGTTTTCCGCGATTCCAGCGAGTCTACGCCTCCAGTTTCCTGATTCTGCGAGTCTTTTCCTTTTATTCGGATCATTAGACTTGCAAATATGACGGCGATATGTGCGGGGATGGTGGAGATGTGGAGTGACAGTGTCTGGAGCAACGATGTTCACTTCGAGGCCATTGGCCCATATGAAAATAGCTCCAAGGGCCACGAGGCCACAAGTAATTGTTTCTGTAGAAAGCTTTCCTTGCTCTAAAAACGCTCTGCATTGTCCCACGAACAACGTTTTCTGATTGTAAATTGCTTTCTGGAGGCAGGGCAATGCCTTACAGGGCACCCCGTGCCCACGCCACGTTCGAAGCGCACAGTTAGAGCATCAAAACGATTAAACCCGGTCGCCCCGCCTAAACGCACGACGAACAAATCGATTAACGAGCCGATCGCTCGCCATTTCCACCGAGCCGTTCAGTTTCTCGAACAAGTTTCCGCGTCGCGTCGCTAATAACTTTCGTCTTCGGATAGTCAACGACCAGTTAACCAGCCGAATAGGTGCGTGTCCCGTTACGCTGGCTGCGCCCCAGTAGGAGGACAAATATTACAAGTCGACGGGCAGGTGTGGCCGCTAAAGGACAGCGCTCTGCTGCCGCGTCCTTTAGATCCCGCAATTTTTCTCCGGAACCTGTTCCCAGCTTGGAAAACACGTGGAAAGTGGAAATAAGAGCTCGTAAATAAACAGAACATTCCGTTTTGCGCGAAGCATGCACAAACATGAACATATCCTTCGGAAGACTGCGGAGAAGTCAACTGCCTCCATTTGCTCTTATTTTTAATTATTGCGTTGAGACATTCAGTGGAGGACTTCGACGATGTAGATAAATTAAGTAATTGAAGATGTGCACTTGATATGTCTATCGATGAAAAATTACATTTTTGTTGAATATCTGAATATAGACACTTGAAATTTGATTAATATCCATTGAATGCAGTGGGATCAGCGGCGAATTCCGCTCGGTTCTGAGCAATTATGTCAGGTGCGCTCGTGTTCCAGGTCGTTCGGCAGTAAACGGCGATCGGTCCGCGGCAGTTAATGGAATCGTTGGTACGCAATCGCGTCGCCCGTCCCTGTAATCGAACAGAGTCATTAGTCGGCAGTCAGGCCGGTGATTTTCACACTTCCTGGCAATAAATAACGGCCGGCCAATGACGGCGCGCGAGGTACGCGCGCAATAAACGCTCGCGACTTTGTATCGATAAGGAGGAGGTCTGCTAAAGGTCCTTCGCCGTTCATAAATCGTCCGTGGCTGCGAATCGTAAAGTCGTATAAAGCGTATAAATCAGCGGCCGCTCGCATAATAAACCGTAGCGCGCGGACGCTCTTCTCGCACTCTCGACCGGGTGCAACGAGTACAACGGAGCGGGTAGAAACGGTTGGATGTACCGCGGATGTACAACCGTAAATACACCCGGCACGTTTGGACACCGGGAGCACGACGATAAACCGACCGGTGTTATGGTACTCGCAATTAAAACTTGCCGGGCCCATACCGGAATACGTCCTCCGCGTTAGGGCACCGGGATTGACTTCGCCACCCGGAATCATGATACCAGGGAACAGAGAGACACTTACGTGGGACGTAATATCCCGCGCCGCAATCGCGCGGATAGAGTGCAACTGCCGATGAAACCTTAGCTGACGACTTCAACGGATGCCACGGGAATATTTTGCCCGGGAGACACGCAGTTTTAAGATGATGCGTGTGGGCGAACGATATTTCCGGGCGGGGTCTGTTGCTGATTGGAAACGCATTCGCTACAGCTTTCGTTTCAGCCGTCCCATAGTGAGGTATTTGAGTGCTCTTTATTTTACCGGACACAAAATTTGTGCCTTTCTCTTATAAATTATGACGTATTTGGTATGTAATCCAGTAGATTTGTACCCGGGGCGGCTGTAGATCGAAGTTTCGGTCCTGTAGGATCAATGGTTCAGGAGCTATGCTTCCTTAAAGTTGAGCAATCTGCAGTGTTTTTGACAAGTAAGGGCGCCGCCATATTGGTTTGTAGTGACGGTCGCGCGCTGCTTACTGAGTTGGCTGTGATTAGGTCGGGGAGGGGGGGGGGGCAAGGACTGGCGGTTCTGCTCGGAAAACGGCTCGCGGTCGTCTCTACAAACCAATATGGCGGCGCTCTTATCTGTCAGAAATACTGCAGATTGCTCAACTTTAAGCAAGCGTCAATTCTAAACCATTGATCCTACACGATCAAAACTTTCATTGCTGTACTATATAATATTGATTACATACTAAATAAATCATAATTTATAGGAGGTAAAGTGTACCCAGGTATTTGACCCGAAAAGTCGGAAAAAAGTCGATTCCAAAATTTTGCCAGTTAATGGTCTGGAGAATAAGGTGTCGAAATATTTGAATTTTGCTATGTGGTTTCGAATTCTTCTGCAAATCGAAATGGATCTATCATAAAGTGAGCTCCCCTACCTTCAACTTGAGATCTCGAAAGTTGGAAAATTCCTACGGGAACACATTCTAAAATCAACTCGAATCCTCTCCTAATCGAGTCATTTTAGTCTACGTCAACGGTGGGATTTTATATGAAATTACCATATAGACTAGTGCAGTACAACTTGTCCAGTATTCAATAAAAGAGTTTGCTCTGTAACACATTTGGCAAACAGGTTCGATTCTTCGCAATATTTGTCACCAACACATGCTAACCGATGTTCAATCGTATTTCGCCGCAGGGATACAGGGGTTAATATAGCGTGCGGTTGTCTGCTCTGCGGATCTTTCCGGAACCGTGGACACAACTTTCTGCGAAACTTTCGTCATTTGTCTCGGGGTGGTCGTACAAAGTTGGTCTTTCTCCGCTGAGGAAAATTGAAGTTGACCTGCAGAACTCCACTCACACCTTTAGAGTTGCGTAGTAATGGTGCAACTATTCAACAGGCGTTGGCCACTAACACTTACAGTTTCCAAATATTTAAGTCTCCGAGAGAATCTCTTGGAAAAATGGTCTATATAATACTGTCTAATTATTTTTCGGATTGCAAATTACCCCTTTCTGAAATTACTGAGAGTCAGCGGGCGGTTCGAAGAACTCGATATTAACAAAACTTCAAAGGGTATCGTGGGGTTGAAACTTCCTCAACCATACCAACACAATATCTCAATGTCCAAGAAAAACAAAAACAATCTCAGAACTCAATTCTCACGACTAAAACCACTTATAAGACGACGAAGATGCTCTGAGAAAGTTAGTTTGTGCACAGGAGTGAATCGAGGGACTCTAAACGAGTTAGCAAAACTGCGAAAGGGTTTCAAGGAGTTGCAATTTCCTCAACCACCCCAACTCAACATCTCAATGTTCAAAAAATACAGGACAAACCCAAAAGACACAGTCCCACGATCAAACCTTTCCAGAAGACGATGAAGACAGTCTAAGGGCTAGAATTAGTAAAACTTTCTAAATTTATCCACCTAAAATTTAAACTTTCAATTGAAAAAGAGCTGCATAACATACTCAGAACAATGTTCCCATGATCAGAATCATACAGAAGCCAATGAAGACGTCCAAGGGCCAGCGTTAGGGCACAAGGGTGACTCGAGGGAGATGCACCAGCCCGATATCCGGTTTTTTCGCACGCGGGGTGGTTCCGTGTTGCACACGCCACCACGGGCAACCGTATTACTTTTATCATCTGCGATAGCCGCGACTGGTCGCGTATCGGCGACCGACGTTACACGGTTGTGCAAGTGAGAAAAAGAGAGAGAGGAGTGGAGAGACGAAGAGAGAGAGAGAGAGAGAGAGAGAGAGAGAGAGAGAGAGAGAGTGAGAGGGTGGGATCGGAGCTAGGTTTCGGTGCAACGAGCCGCGAGATCGGCGTCGCTCGGCGACCCTCGGTCGGCCTCGGGCTCTGCTACGCGAAATGCGGCAGGGGTGTGGGAGAATCGGTGGTTCAGTCCGTCAGCGAGCGTTTCGCCCATCGTAGCGGCCGGTCGTCGCTCCGATCGACCGATCTCGTGCGCCGAAACGTCGATCGAGATTAATCGCGCGTGTCCCTCGGACCCCTGTGACACTGTGGACACTGGTGAACACTGGTGAAGTGTTTCTTCATTAATCCGTCCGGTTGTTCCGTCGATTTCATCCAAAAGAGATCGGCAGAGCGCGTTGCGATCGTTATTGGAAATCGTTAAAAATCGGTAAAATTGAGGATCGAGATTGTGGTTTAGAGATGATGTTGAGAGATTGCTGTCATCGCTGGTCTATGATAGTTTATTTATAGTATTGTTAACAGTCGCTATTCGGGATAATTTTTGGCGGTCGAGAAGATCGATCGAGGAGTTAGGTTGCTCGTGGTATTTACGATTGATTAGGTCGTGCACCACGCGAGAAGTCGTAAAATATCCCGAACCCTAGTTACATGTTAAGCAACGCCGCCGTATAATGAGAATGTTGGTCGAATCATTGGGACGCATACTGTGCGGGAAGTTGAACATACTTGCGTGTAATTAATTCGGCACGATTGCGATAAAGTAAGAATTAGTCGTTTTGGATTGTTCAGATTCTTAGCGCTAAACTTGGCCTGATCTTGGTCGAACAAATTGATAACCTCGTTTCGCAGGCCATTAAACCATCTTTAGGTTCTTGGCAAGCGCGAGCCATTAAAACCATCTGAGAAGCAATTAGAACAAATTAATTATACCGCTTCGAAAGTTCTGCAAAATTCATAGACCATTCTAACTTTGACCCTGCTGAATTATATCCGTAATTAGCTTAGACGAATTGTTGTTTCGTGCAACTTCGCACACAAAAATATAGAATGATCTGCATTACTAATGTTCTCTATCTTTCATGAGTAAGAAAGACTATGAAATCAAAAAATGATTTATATATCTCGACCACTAAAAAATAGTTTGTACCACTTGTCCTAGATCCTAGTAGAAGATGACAGTACACCCCTGCTCCAAAAGTCTCACAGAACAAAAATCGTGTTTTGATCAAATTCACAGAAACGAAAAGTCTCTGTAAGGGCTCAAAGGGCTGACGAAATTCGTAGAATCGTGCTAATCGATCCCAGCGCAATCGGATCACCGAGAACAAGGTATCATGGGCGCTACCCTTATTGTTAGTCATATGTCAGAGTGCGCACAGTCATAGCTGCGTGTCTATCCAACCCTTTCCCACCCTATTCGTACCATAGATCGTTTATCACGTGTCCATCGCGATGCAGTTCAGCCGCGATCGATGTCGCGTGTCTCGCGGTACTATTTTTCGCGCTGGATCGCGAGGAGGATCTCGATGGCGGCTGGAATTGGCGCAGGTCCCCGTTTATGTAGGGCGCGGGGAAGACGACCGACCTCGTGAGGACAATCGATGCAAAAGCAATTACGTTCCCCAGGCCACACGTAAATCGCGTTGCGCCCGCGTTATCATCTCTCTCTTTCTCTCTCTCTCTCTCACTCTCCCGTCCTCGTGAAAGAGGATTCGCCACCACCCGCGAGGTCCTCGCCTTTTTGCAAACGGCACCAAGGATACCGCGAGACCTCAGACGCAACCATAATGGGGCCAGGATCTCCGCTGATTGAGCCGTATCGATAACCCCGGGTCGCGATCCTCCTTTTTCTCTCCGGTAAGCTCGTTTCGCCCTCCGACGAACAGACACGCAATTTATCGGTATCATTGATTCTTCGAGGTAGACTTCTGGGTGGTTATGCGAACCTACGAGGAGATCTGAATATTTCTAGAGATAGGTCTTGACCGCCGACCAGCTCTCCTTGCCGTGGAATACAATAAGAAAGAAGAGATGAAAAGATGGATGCAACTTGAGGGAATGCCCTTGGAAAATGAGGGATATTCGACAATTCTTTTTTTACATAGAAAATTATGTTCCTTTACAAAATCAATAGGGTAAAGGTACCAGTTACAACGCCCCACCCGGCTACCGGACACAAAACAAACTTTATAGAAACTAATAAAAATAACATGAAGTGCCTACTATTACTTTATTTTTAAAAATAAAATTGATGTTTCCGCTTCGTATATAAATCAAAAGTATTACAATAATTGTTGTTTGAGATATAGAACACATATCGTCACTAAATATCCGATAACTGGTGCCTTTACCTATGTGCATTTTATAATGTGATGTTTAAGTAGTAGCTGAACATCTTAAACTAGAACGACGTGGCAGCCATTTTTCCAAAGCCATTTCCAGCTGCACAAGTTGAAAAATGAAGTTAATTTATACAATAAATAGTGAGCATCTAAGATTGTGAAATTTAGTCTCTGTAATTAAATGTTAGTGTAACAATCTTCGGTAATCATCAATTCCGATAATCGAGGTCTTACTGCACACTTAATCGAGACATTATAGTTCGTATCGTCGACACAAGTAATTTCGCGGGGCCTTAATCTGAGCAGTTAAAAGATAATTTCGATCGATCAGAGTTTTATGCGGGATCATTTGGTTCTTTTTACCGAGGCACGTGGACAGGCTCGATTTAATTAGGCGAAGCCGTTAACGGCGCACCGGACTAATGAAACCGGGTCGTTATTCACTGATCGCCGCGCCGGTGCGATCACCTTACCCGGTGACAATTTACATTAGCTAATGGGCCGATTTACAGGTCCCAGAACGGTGACGTATCAACTTCACGGGACCCACGACCCCGGTTGCGTAAATTTTACGGGGTGTCAGGCCATGGCGTCCCGTATGTTGGGAAGCTGCCTTAAGACGGTCAAATCGTGCCGTTAACGAGATCCAATCGCGAGAAATACTGGTTCGAATTGAGGAAACTGTGACTAGGCTCTTTATCTCGGTCTGTCGCCTTTCCACATCGATCGATTTCCGCAATAATGACGCTTCAATGCTGCGACGATTGCTCCCTTGCCACTGTCACGCTTTCCTTTGTCGCAGCTGGGTGGGTCGTAAAATCTGGAGACCGTTTTAGAGCGACACGTGGCGCTATAGGAAGTCTCCTTTCTGTTCACTGAAAAACATAAAAATGTTTGAAACTGCATAAATGTTCTAACATTTTTTTTAAGTCCACTTCATAATGTATTCAACAATTGTGGATTTATTAGTCGACTCAAGTTTATTAAATTTCCAATCTAAAGACAGGTATCTCTGAAATTGGGATCAAGTAGAAAATGACATGTTTCAATAAGAATTTAATGCAAGTACAGAAAATCGTATGGAGATATGTAAACAATTTTTCGAAACAATACAATCGTTTCCCAATCAAATTTTCAATAAATGAATTCTGTAGGTACTCCCCAATTACAGTATTGGATTGCAATCAGTATACAATGAAAGGTCTAATAAACTTTGTTTGCAATAGAATTCGTATTGAATCGATTCTGCATCCCTCAATTACAGTATCGAATAACGAACAGAATTAATTCTAAAATTATAGTAGTTTGTGTATGGATCGTGATGCAATTTTCTGTAATTTTATTAAACTTCTAAAAAACTGTGTAAACTCTTTTATGATTTTAGTACTGTTTTGAATACGCCTTCATACCATTTCGAAATCATTTTATAAATGAGCACGAGAAAGTTTTTGAGTTTGATTATCTCGGGAACAAAGTGTCGAGCGAAGAAATCTTCTGCCGCATTTTTGACCGAGGCGTCACGAGGTTCACGATTGTTGCAGCACCTCGTGTTTAATATTAATAAGCACCGTTCCTTTTAAGTTCCAGGATAATACATATTCGTCTCTCCTGGTGCTGAACTTTGTTCCATTACCTGCTAAAACTTTCATGCTGTCGCAGCACGAAACTCCTCTCTGACTTGTGATATTACTTACGTTCAGTTACTGTTAACAGGATTTACAACGTCTCTATTAAGAATTCATGCATGCGACGACTACAGCACCTGATACTTTCTCATCTCTCCATTACCAACATAAATTTCCCACAACGTTCAAAACCATAAAGAAACAAGGCACAGAGGCCAACACACCATTCTCGTTTAAAAATCACTGTCCTGTAGAGCAGGCTAGCGCATCGGCACGCTTAGGCGCGCGCGCTATACTTCTCCCCATCCTTTCCACCTGTCTCTCCCGCGCAGGTTGTCGCTCCAAGTTTCCTGGCTCTCCTCCAAAAAGCTGCTCGACCATGGCAGCCGTGCTTCCCGGGAACAATACGATTCATTTAATTTCCATTAAACCGATGTCTCGCGCTCGCCGAGGTCCGCGACGCGGCTCCACCCCCGCGTCGTTCTGTCTGGCGAAAGGAACGCCGATACTACTAGCAGGCCACCGGGCCAAAAGCCTGAAAAACAGTGTCTTTAATCGCTTCGTTGGCTACCTTGCCCGAATTCGTTTATCCCCGATTCATGTCCAAATTCCGTTTTCAAACCGGTTCCGGGCTGATCGTGACGGGAATCCCGAAAAACGTCCAAAAACGCCGTACCTTCGATTCTACCGGCGCTATTGTGCTCCGTGAAGTTTCTTCAATTCAGTCTCTTCGATTGGTCGCATCAACGACCTGTAAATGTGGTCATTAGCGACCACAAGAATTATAACATGTAAATTACTTTATATCCTTATACTTAGAACTAGTTATAAGCACATTGTGGAAAGATCGATTAGGAGCTATTATATATAATGATTACAAGGTGTGGTATATATATTGATGGATTCTAGAAATATTATGACTTTGTTAATATTCTTATTAACATTGAGGCATTCACTTAATTTGCTAGGGATAGCCAAGCGACGCTTTGGAAGGAGGAGAGGAGACAGTGCAATATGAGGTGTGTTCAATTGGGAGTAGAGAATTACATTGAGTACACATGGGGGGGGGGGGATCTTTCAATATTCTGTATAAGTGAGTTAGGTTAGTGTGGCCTATACGAAGTCTTGTGAGAACTACCTGATCTCTTCTGTTAGTAATCTGGGGACAGTCATTATTAAGGAGGTCTTGTCTTACCAAGGATAGATTAGAGGGAGGGGAACTAGTCCATCTTGCATTCCATTCAACTCTAATTTCTCTTTTAATTTGTTTAATCATATCTATACGAAAAAGAGCATTCTGTAGGCATTTCTTTTCGGCATCAGCTGTTTCGTTGCCCGATATCCCTAAGTGAGAGGGGATCCAAGAAAAGATGATTTCTTTATTGTTGATTTGAGCTTCGATTAAGGCATTGAAGATGTGAATGATAATGGGATCTTCCTTTTCCGGGTTGGATAGACTCTCTAGTATACTGGCGGAATCGGTGAATATTATAAAGTTGGAGTCTTGAGAAAAGATAATGGATTGAACAGCTCGTAATATGGCATAGGCTTCACAGAAGAAAACAAAGTAGAAGTCAAGGAGTTTGAATAATTTACGACAATTAGGGAATCCATCAATACCAATCGATAGTCAGTCGCAAATATCGCACAATGTTTACCGCGTGTTGCCGAGAGACACATCGCGGTTGCGAGCTGACCGAGCGTTGCACGCGTTTATATCTAATCCCCTGCATCGCCGAGCCTCCGTGTCCAACGGAAATCAGATAAACAGCTTTGCTTTTAGCACGTTGACCACTGCTGAAGTGACTGAACTTGTTGGTTCAACCGGGTCGTTCCCTTTCGCGGCGAGTAACTCCTAATCGCTTGCTCTTGGACTTCTTTTTCACAAAAATTTTTATCCCAGGACACCTATTCAGACAACTGATCCTTCCAAGCCCTTCAATTGAAAGTTCATCAACCTTTGCCCTAGATTAGCCAGCCAGAAAGCCAAGCCTTCCAAAATCGAATATCCACGAGTACAAATTAGGTCACCTATCGTAAGGACCATTTCATCCTCCGCCAACCCAGAAAATTTTCCTATAATCCACGGTGTTAGAACATCCGGCAATTAGCTGGAAGCCGTGAGGAGGCTGTCAAAGCTTAAATTCCGATCGTTCGGTAAGATGGATCGGTAATCCTCGAACGTTATCCGGAATTCTCCGGTCAGAGGAGTAGCCGGTTAGCTGCAGTCTACGTTCCTTGCACCGGTTGTTTACTTTCCACTCGGCCTGGTATGGTTCTCGACAGTATAGTCCTGAATTATCCTTCCGCGGAACGGTCTCTCGAGCGTGGCGTTCGCGTTCGGGGTGTTCACGGTATCATTAGCGCGCGTGTACACGGTTAGGCTCGCGTGCACAGACCGCCGCCAGACGTTATCCTACTTGCCGGATTCTTTGTTTGCCGCCTTACATATTCATTCACGGTATTAGCGTAATCACCGTCGACGACGACGGCGGCTACGGCTCTCATCGTTCATCGTGTTTTCCCCCTTTTCAATTTCCACCGCGGGCGCGCGGTTTTCGTGTTGCGTTCCGTTCAGGCTCTCTTTCTCTCGCCTCGCGTTTCTTTGTCTCTTTCCAGCCGAGGAAAAATCACCGCATTCCCGAGCAACGATTTCAGGGATCGGTAACAAGTTTAACGAACTGCCGTTCCTCTCGCGAGACCCGTCCCTTCCGCGTTCCTGCCGTTCCGACGACTCTTCAACGCTCCCGAGAAAAACGCCGCCCGTTTCCCTGGAATTAAGCGATCCGCCGCGAAACGACATCGCGTCCCGACAAATGAGCTCCGCCTGAGACTCTACGCTTCGGCAAACGTTAACACGTTAACAACCGCTGATGAGCGGCAACGCGAGTTTTACATGGCCGCGCGCGATTTTTTAAGGGCCATGCTCAACATTACAGCTCTGCATTTCCTCGATGAAAGTGGATCGAACAATACCGGTTCATGGAACAGTCGCCTCTCTAATCGTCACTGTCCGTTGTACTGTACCTGTAGACATAATGTTACAATCTTGTCGGTTCACCGCATCGTAACTTGATCTCAAGGCGCCGGAGTAGCCTCGCTGCGTTAAGCCTCATCCTTGCGGTGCGTTTTTTGGTGAACGTTGATCGGTTGGTGTTAAATGACGCACCGTGGGAACTGGTGATTTCTGTTCTAGCTGATTCTTGCAACCGATGCCGGTAAATGTTGGTTCAATGGGGGTAGAATCTACACTCCGGGACGACAAGATAGCACACTTTGAAATTAATGTAATTTCTGTTTATTAAACATTACAAATTCAATTCTCTTATACACATATTTTCAATGTGCCTTTTTTAACATGTATGAATGAAATGAAACGAAGCTTCATTAACTTATTTATTTTTATTTAAAGAAGTACAATTATTAACGAAATATAGATGGACAAAATTATACACTTAACGAAAAACTTGAAATATAACGGAATTAATCGATAGAAATCAATGCTCAATATTTTGTAGGACCTCCTATACATCTAATGACTTCAATCGTTCGGTTTGGTAAAGATTTATACAATTTTGTAATACTGTTTTGGCTAACATTCTCCCATTCGTCCAAAATGCACTGTTTTTGATCGTTAATATTTTGGAATTGTATGCCATTTTGGTACACGGCTCTATCAAGATGTCCTCAACAATTTTGAATAATGTTGAGGTCGGAGATCTTGTTGGCCGCTCCAAAACACGAATAATTTTTGAAGAAAATCTTTTAAAAATTTGAAAAAAAATCTTGTTGTAAAATGCATTTATTAGAAGCAATTTTTACAGGACATGTGTTTAGATGTTCATTTACCAATTCAATATACCGTACACTATTCATCCATCCTTCTGTTTTACCCCAATATCCAATATCGGCTCAAATTATCACACAGCCGTCTCCCATTTGGCGACGGCTTAAAAATTGCTGTTCTTCACTCAAATCATGATGGTAATAACCTTGGCCGTCTGGACCATCCAAATAAAATCTTTTTTGTTTCTTCTGCAATTTTCTTCGCGCTAGATGCTTGAATTTTTGTAAAACACGACATACATTCTTTACGTCAGTGTTTACACCAACACTTTCTGCGACTTGTCTTGCAGTCTTCCTCGAATTTGATGCTGCTCTCAATATTGCACGTTTTTCGCGGGCAGTTAAACTTTGTGGGCGGTCAGAACTCTTCTATTCCCTGTAATTTTCAGAATTTTTTAACAAGTCCATAATTACTTTTCGGCTTCTATTTACAAATTTTGAAATTTGTGTAATTCAATATTGATCTTCCTTTAACTTCAATATCGTATGTATGTCACGATCACTTAGTTTCTTTCCACGACACATTCTTAATACTTTAGTATGTTCTTTTACAAAAAATAAGCACGAAAGAAGCTAGTACCCACTTTATCAATTGCGATTTGCAATAAATGTTTGCTGTTCAGTAACTTCTACACAACTGAGAAGCGTAAATCTGCTACTTGTGCTATCATTTTTTCCCGCTTGCGGCCCAGAATATTTACGTTTCCATTCCTAGAATTCTGTTAGAGTAAACATTGTCGATGAGATTCAGTACATTATACATACTGGCATGACACAAGATGTTAACATACTAAAATATTCATTTTCTTCTGTTTATTGTACCGAATTAGAAAAAAATAGACGATGTGCTATCTTTTTGTCCCGGAATGTACTTATCCTGTTTACTTTCAAGCGCTTGGCAATGTAAAATAACATAAATCAGTCCGGCTGCACAACGGTTCACGACTTAGTAAAACCACTAAACAGAGAAATAAATTCCGATTTGGTACTCACGCCTCGCAATTAATGCAAATAATTTATAATTTTCATAAATATCCGCAGTCTACTTATCATTCATCCGCAAACGTTCCTCGCGAAATCCTTTAAAATATTCGCGAAGCCCTCTCGACCCCACGAGATTTTTTCCGTAAATCAACGGGCGGCGATTAACCCGTAAATTAATATCAGCCTGTCCTTCGGGGTTCGTCGAAGTCCCGGTAATGAAGGACGGACGTTGAACGGCGTTGCGAAGCGTGAAGGGGCGTGCACCGAGCGTTTTCGCCGCGGCACGAAAAATGAAAATGAATAAAAAGGGGAGGAGAACGCGGAGAACGAAGAAAAAGAAACGCACAGTCGTAAACGCGGCGCTGAAGCAACGGGGATAAGAGGATCGTATCGACACGCCGCGAGCAACGGGGACGTCGAACGCGTTTCTGTACTCACCGGCGCGGACTTTATTGCCCAGGGATTGCCAGCCCGAATCCCGGCCCGCGCCGACAAAGTTAACACACGGATGAAAAGCCTCGGGGAGGGACAAAATCGTCGTATTTTCGTTCTTCCGCGGGCGATGCGCGAAAGGGCGGGCAAATAATCGGTGTGCGGTAATGCCTCGATAGATGTCCAAGACATGTGCACGATACATGTGAAAACCTTGAATCACCTACAAAAGGAAGGAGTAACGTTACGATAGACGATGTTAATATAAAACTTTCTTGATTGTAATTATTTTTAACGTTGATACAGCGTCCGGCATCTTCCTCCAAAAACGAAGCAGTAGCACGAAATAATCCGAACCAAATCGAACCGTGGCGTCTCAATAAATTTCTGCGGTTGAAAAGATTTCCGCAATCGATTCTCAGTGCAGGAATTATGGCTGGAGCGATATCAATGGCAGCTGCGAGCCCGCAACGGGTCCCCGAAGGGTTAATAAACCCGGCACGGGGTACGTGACGGTTCGAGCAGCCGAGAATAGTCGCGAATCTCGTCTCGCACGTGTGCGATCCGCGCGTGCTAATTATTCATATAATATCCGGGCACGCGGCGGTGCGGCGCAGCGGCTACCTTGCCATTCACTGTACTCATGGCAGTTGTTCGAAACCTGACCTAGGTCCTTGGTGAATCACACGTCTCATCGAGAACCGGCCAGCTGCCGGAACGATTGTCCCCGCTGCTGAAGGAGTGCAGCTCGCAATTAATAATCAAGATAGGAATCTGCCCGCGTCTCACGTGATGTAGTGAGTCAACGCGCTCGGCGAGTTAACGCGTTTATGGTTCGGTCTTGGTAAAGGGTTGGCGACCGTCGACGAGAGGTGGGAAAACGGACCGGACTCTACTAAAGGAAAGGCTAATGTAAATGTCCGCCGGATACGACGGCGAAACGATAAGCTAATCCATTGAAAGCAGCTGCTGAACGAACATACTACTCGTCCGCCCCCGCTTTTCACTCGTTCACCCGTTTTTCACGGTGTTTGGCCAGCGCTAATGGAACCGACGATCGCCCCCGTGATAGAGCCCTGGATAGCTAATCGGTTTCGTTGCCAGAGATTCGTTGATAGTTCTCATGGTTCTTGAGACTTTTTGGTTCACTGGGAACGCTGAAACGTTGGATCTAACGGTGGCAGTTCTACTGTATCTAATACTGCATTTTCTACCTAAGGATTTAGAGAATTCATTGGTCTAATTGGCTCTAGATTCTTGTCCGACCCCTCTCGCAACACGAACAACGAAACTTACAACGTCACGAACAATTTAATTAAACGTCCACCATGGCATTCCCGCATTGCAACATCGCTGACCAAACAATTCACTTACGAGACCACAGTGTGTCCTATAAATAGCAACGCAGTCACCAAAAGGGCGGTTCCACCTGACCAGAAAGAAAGACTACTTTGCTAATGCAAACGGCAAGAGTTGCGGACACAACTCACCTCCAATCAAACATTGAATCTGTGATAGCCCTTCGGATAAGAGATCGGCGAATCGGCTCGCACCCATAATTTTGCTTTCAAAGACTTTTACGGACTCGTTGGACCGTGTAGCAGAAAAAATCGAGCGTCTCGATCGTAAAGAAATCACGACGCCATTTGCATACGTTCGAACGAGTTGCACTTCGAAAGGATCGAGCTGTTCGCCTAATCCTGGTTAACTAACCTCTCTAAACACGAAAAACATTAGAGAATTCTCTTAAATTGCTGGTCACATTTGGTTGGAAAGTATCAATTAATAAATCGGGTACCAACGTTTCCATGTATACCAAAAAGGACATACACTATACCGAAAATCCACAGCCGAAAGATTAGCATCCGAATCGCCATTTCAAGAGGATTCCATCGGAGGTTTGGCCAAATCGCGTTTCCCAGACAAGGGTCGCCCGAAACGCCGCGCCGGTTCCTTTGATCGTGTTGACCCCGCATAAAAACTAATTGCAGCCGGTAATAAGGGCGTCGTTAGGTCCGCGCCGGAAATCCCCATACCCTTTTCGCCGTTCGCTCATAATTGTCGGTTGAGCAATTAATTTATTTCGCGAACGCGCGCGCGACGGCTCCGCGTCCTCTTCGGCCGACGGGTCCAGGATCTCGGCGAGGATCGATACGGCCTGCTGGAGCAATTAAGCAGCCCTGTAGATCGGCGAGTTTACGCGAGCACCATGCGAACTCAATTACGGGAACCCACTGGCCTTTACTCTCCTCTCCTCTCCGCCCCTCTCTTCGTTGCCGGAGAGAAGACCGCGTTACGCGTGGAACACCGCAATTTGTCATACAGAGCGGATCTACGGCGAGGGTCAACGAACGGATCGGAAAGAAATCAAGATTGAACTCTTGTGAAAGCTCTTGGATATCATCCTACCCCTCTTCAGTATGTTTCTGATGGTTATAGAGAAATCATGGTTTTGGTAAAATACAACCCCTGGCTGAGTGATTCCGATCGGAGGCATTGATACGGATTTTAGAGAAAACATTCACAATTTAGAAGTATAAAATATTACTCTATGGAGTTAAAACTGATGGGAAATGAAAAGGAGCTTATTGAAGAATGAAAAACAACAAAATAACATAAGCTTCCATTTATTATAACAAGGAAACGAGAAAATAAACAAAATGTAACACGGAAAAAGTTCCCGATTCGCGATTTACACTTCCAACACCAAAGTTCAACAATTACTGTTGGAAGACCCTTTACAGTTTGCAACGTCGATATTTTTTCGAACCAAATAGCAAAATATCTTCGCCCGACATGAGTTGCCGCCAGTGGCGCTCACCACTAGGAACGGTCGTTCGCCGCGCCATCACTGGCGGCACCTTATGTCGGGCGAAGATATTTTGCTTTTTGGTTCGAAAGAACGTCGACGTGGCAAACTTCGTCGTTGCAAAGGGTGGTTTCTCAAGATAAAAGTCTGCTCTATCGCGTGATATAGTTCGATTTTACGCTGGACCCTTATTTTTTAAGATAAACTGAAAAATATCCTCAACAATTGGTGCAAAAGTGGAGTCTCTCCATTTTTAACGATTGTTTAAACATGTTTAAACATTCATTATGTATTAATATTGGATATCACTGTATTCGGGAAAGTCTATAGAATCTTCTGCTGTAAAGAACAATCCAATATCTTTTACAATAACATCACAATATTTGTTTAAAGTTGAAAAATATCTTCTTTTTTTAAATCAAGTTACTCAAAAACTGTGCGTTTAGGGGAAAAATTAATGGCAGATTCGGTATCAGCGCAAAAATCTCTATACGAATCTTCCAACAGTAATTGTTGAACAAATTTGGTGTTTCAGGGTGTAGTTGTCTAATGCGAGACCCATTCCTTCGAAGAATCATAACTTTTGATCAGGAACATTTTCTAATTATCTCTCCCTTCATCCCTAATTATCACTGATTAGAATGGAGCAAAACTAAAGGTGAACAACAGTTTAGAACTTTGAAAAACGTATTGGACAATTGCCGATTATGTAGGATTCGCAAAAATTCCGAAATTCCAGGGACGACACAATATTTACTCTCCACACTCGCCGGCTGCGTTTGTTTCTCCGCAGGCTGGAGCCGCGTTCGCGGATAAATTTACGGGAACTGGCGCGATGCGGCGCGGCGGCACAATATGCAAATACGTTTACGCCCCGGAGAGATTTATCGCTGAAGCAACGCGGGAACCGTTTGCTGGCGGCTCGTTCGTTCGTTCCGGCGAAATTAGTCGGTTGTTTTCAGACGCTGCACGCGCGAATCCCAGTTTTCCGCGCGAATTTAGCCGCGGCGACGCGGAAACGCCAGACTAAACCGTGCAAACACAGCCGCGTGAATCGACAAGCTGTTTGGACGAAACTCACTCTTGAATCTGGTTTTCGAACCACTCGTAAGCCTAATAATTCTGGCACACCTGTCCTAAGTAGTCCGAATATATCATTTTAGTGATCATCATAAAAATCTTCTATAATTTGTGGAAATATCAATTTCGCAGTTAAAAGTCTCTGCGTGCGGACTCGCTGCGGATCACGTCGATTGCAAAGCTTGAAAAATAATAGGATTTGGTTAGCAGCCGAGTCAAGGATGTGGCGAATCCTCGGTAGCTATCTAAAATACCCGAAAGGATAATTTCTCTCCCTTTATCGCTTCTGTTTCTCTTTTTCTGATCGGGCGGAGTCGTTTGCAGAAAATCAATTTGCTACCGGCGAACCGTTCAAAGCATTCCTCCTCGGGTTGAACGAGTGCAGCGTCGTTTTCTCGTCGTCCTGGAGAAATTAAAATACTCCGTCCGCCTTAATAACAGCCAACAGACACTCCCGCGGAATATCCAATAATCAGATTAAGTTCCGAGGCACGAACTACTCGGCTCTCTGTCTCTTTCTTTCCCTCTTTCTCGATGCAGATCGGTTAACGACGGTAAACCTGAGTTACGGCTACAATATTCCTCTTTCTTCGCCTCGCGGAGCATGAAAGCCTCGAAGACAGGCCTCTAGACCACCCCAGATGCGACCACTATGCCTTGATTATTTTAATTTTTAGTTTACGGGTTTGTACATGGCCGAAACCTAAGAACACATGTTTCGCATTATTGATGTTGGATTCGTGTTTCGAGGGGTGAAAACACGAATTTGAAGATTAGCAGAAGATGAGAAAATATTGTTTGATAGTGCCAGGTCATATATTTTTGTATTCCGGCTTTCTAAAATATAGGAGAGAATATCAACGTTGCTTATTGGATCATCTGTGATCAGATGGAAGCAGGGATGTTCGTGGTGGTATCGCGGTCGGATTCGCACGTTCTTCGCGAATCGTTCTGCAATTCGTATCGGATTCCGCGGGAGAGACGCGTCGAAACGCATCGTTGAAAACCTAACGAACGGCCTATGGGGAGAGAGCATCGAAGACTAGCGTTGACCGGGCCACTAATGACAGGTTAACGAGCGGCCGGAATGCCGCGCTCGTTAAACACGTTGAAAATGTATTAAAGAAACAAGAACGAGAGAAAGGGCCGGAGGGAGGGAGATGGAAAAAACGCACACGTCGCTCGCAAATCCGACGCCATTAAAGCGCGACGTGAACTTTTCCACGATTTTCAAGATCGGGATCGCCGGCGAAGAGCGGAGCGCCCGACACGTGCCAAGCGGGAAAAAACGCGCCTGCCGCTCTATGAATTCTAATTAGTGGCAGGAATTTTCTCGTTTCACGCTCTAAACTGCAATCTTTCCACCCTTATACTTTTCTCCTTTCGGTACTCGGAATATCTAAATACTGCGCCAGTGTACAGGGCGTTCCATCAACTATGCCCATCACTTTCGATCGACAATGCCCACAACGTGGATCAAAACAGTGAATTATTCAATTAAAATGGTTAGTTTGTTAATGGAATTCATTCTCTCTGTGGACCTGTGCGTTAAATATTTAAATCCTGAAATTTTCCACCCAAGGTCACTTCAAGGTCATAAACATCATCTGTGGTACACAGTTTAAAGTGTCTCACTACACAACTTTTTCGTAGACAACTATAAAGTATTATATGTCAGAACAGAACATGAACATTGCCTAGTTTGTTACGTTCTCCGAACAAGATGGAACACCCTGTATCAAGCAAGAACGTGTACAAACAAATTGCCTAATCCCAAACTACTTGCCAACATCACAAAATCGATCACTAGTATCTGTCTGTCAAGTCCATCGTCCTAACCATTCATCACAGACTAGACAATCACTTCCCAGCACCGCCACAGGCAGTTCTAAGCCTGAGGTGCTAATCAAGAATCACCATAATCAAGTTACAGTAAAAATTCGCCTCGGTTCGATCATCAATTCTACGAAATTCGTGACGCGTGCTTACGTGTGAACAATACTAAATCGTCGAACAAGACGATTGAAGACTTCCTGTATACATCTGTGGAGGTCTCCGATCCGGGATCGAATTAGATCAGTGGAGCTCCAAGGATCTAGGAGGAGGACCATGATGAGGGATCCCATGGTGCGCAAGGATTAGGGGGAAACACGGAGACAACGTGGCGGGCTTCACGGTGGCCGTGAGCAATGGCTCCACGGAGCCGGCATATTATGTGGACCGGCTGCACCGGCAGAGAGTGCAGCTGCAACACCAGCAACACTGTCAACAGCCGTCCAGATTCCCTGCACAGCCGAGCCACGTCCCAGCATCTGGCAAAGAGATCCTGGAGGCGCCTCGCAGGCACGATCTCGTCTATGTGCACTGCGCCACCACCGAAGACGAGGATGCCGAAGAGGAGGAAGAGGAGCCGAAGAGGTTAACCAGGTCCAGGTCGTGGCTCTGCTGCCCCGGCGATCACAGCTCCGATAAAACCGTCCCCATACAGGTTGAAGCTAGTCACAAGCACCAGGAGTCTGTAAGTCCCAGTCATTCGATATTATTGTACTTCTTTTCAGCAGTTGTTCCTGTCTGAATCTGCGCCAGATGCCCCTCAGTAATGATTTATGATTGTAGTATACAGGTTGTCCCAAAATTCCTTCAACAGCCGGAAATGGGAGGTTCCTAAGATCATTTTAAGCAACATTTTCCTTTGCAAAAATGTTATCCGCGGCTTTGTTTAAGAGTTATTAACGAAAAACACGGACCAATTAGAGCGCGACATAGACGCGAGCTGGCACAGAGGGCCCGGCGCGCCAACTGTTTATTGGCCGACTGTGCCAACTCACGTCTAGGTCGCACTCTGATTGGTCCGTGTTTTTCGTTAATAACTCCTAAACAAAGCCGCGGATAACATTTTTGCAAAGGAAAATGTTGCTTCAAATGATCTTAGGAACCTCCCATTTTCGGCTGTTGAAGGAATTTTGGGACACCCTGTATATGCAAAATTAGGGTAGGGAGGTTTAAGTCATCACTTCGCTGATTTTCGAATTGTTTAGAAAATAGGATCCTTTCAGATTTATCGATCGAGCCACGCTAAATTGAGCTCGGGATCTCAATTCAATTTTCGACAGCAATTAAAACACAATTCGGGAGTCGAACCGCCTCATTAACCTACTCGTCCAGCTCCAATCAAACTTAACGAGCAACCTGTGCTAGTGAACAAGACCCCTCCGATCGTGCTACTCTTGTTATCAAGAGAAAGCGATAGACACTTAACGGTGTCGTAAATTGAGCCTTCCCCGCCACTATTATTATTATCACAGTAAATCTCAGCAATTTACGATGCACGTAAATCATACTATAAAAGGCTTTTATATTTATAAATACTGTCAGCGATCAACAAAGGAATCGTGTGATTAGCTACTCCCACGCTACTATTATGCATCGATAAACGTTCTCGGTAGAAAGTCGATTAACGTTAAAGTCTCCAAGGAGGAAACTGTCAAGAACGTTCCGTTAGCAACTGTCTGTTTATTCATATTTTCTACAATGAACTTTGTCTGTCTTGTTCGAAGCTGCTATTGATGAGGTGTCGTTTCCAGCTCCTTTTAACAAATGTATAAAAGCCTACTATGTATTTCCTCGTTTGTGTACATCGACGCATTTATTCAACATTCATGTAACACTAACCCTCAAGGATAAAATATTATGCGAGCCAATCAAATTACCCGCAGCTCGCCGCGACAGTTCCAAATATACTCGAGCTTCGAACATATCGCTAGCCATGCTCTCATAGATCGCTGCAGGATCACACGGTGCAACGAACGTTCCCGTTTGCCTGCGTCGCGCGTCGGATCGATCGCCGCCCACGAGAGATTGCAGTTCGCCTCTCTGTCCAGACGTTTCCGCGGATTTCCCGGGACGGGGCAATTTTCGCGTTTATCCCGGCATCGATTAGGCCGTGCGTGGCCGGAGGAGGTCGGGGTGCGGGGGTGTTAACGAAACAGCGGGGACAAGCCAGAGGCGGCGAGTCCCGACACCCGATAATGGAGTTCCGTAATTTTTGCCGCTGTCGTATTCGATTCGAGAACGACGAATCGAGAGATGAGAGAGAAAGAGAGAGAGAGAGAGGAGAAAAGCTGTCTCTCAGCAACAGGACAATGTTTTCTGTCCTTCCGGTGGTGGCCTCCACCCCCGCCGCCGTCCATATTCATCCGGGAGCGTCTCGTTCATTTTTTATCCTCCGCTCGTCTTTTCCGCTCGCCACGTTCGGAGATTATCTTTCTCTCGTTCCCGGCCCTTGCTTTTCCAAGCGTCCCTCTCTATCCTCTCATCCACCCGCGTCTGTCTCCCGGAAGCTTATACAGAATCGACTGCTACCCTTTAAACTTTAATCCGCCGGAGACACAGCCAGCGCGATGGCCGACCAATCGGACGATCGATTTCACCGACGATGGAATTTCCGGATAAACTTCTCTCTTCTCGCCTCCCACACCCCACATCCCCCTAAAACTCGCTGAGATAATTTCGTTTGGCCTTATCCGACACCTCCGACCGCCACAGTCTGCCTCCGGGATCCGCGTTACTCGTGAACGATGTCTGAACGATCCTCCAACCATACGCCTGTCATTGCCGATCGGTTCGCCTCGTCGGATGTCTCGTTAGCGACGTTTTAGACGGCCACGACAAATCAATTCGACGTCTACAGAGATACTGCTGCTACGTCGTGGATGACTTCTGACTGAATATGCGCATTCGCAACAGTTACATACTCTCTGATAGTTCTCGATGGGGAAAAAGAGAAGGAATAACCGGTCTCGTTGGGACCTCGAGTCACTGTTCCACGCGACTCAGGCGGCTTCCATTCTCTTGGGGGATCCGAGGAATCATCGCCGAGCTTTCGGATTCGCGAGATGTCTCCGCGAGGGTTCTTTGTATTCCCAGATCCTGAGGGATCTCGGCAAGTTCCAGAGGCATGGTGATCCGGGCTGCTCTTTTAGAGGTCCCGGAGGATGCAGAAATCGTCCTAGAACTTTGAAAGTGGACGTGGAAGGTGGAGGGTCTTCATAGATTTATAAAAGATCCCAGGGACGACAAGTCCACGGTATTCTTTCACAGATCCAAAAAGTCAAGGGACATCCTGAATTTTCGAAGATCTCCAAGAGCTCTAAGAAAATCCTACAAATCCTCAAGATCCTTGGCAATCCTTGATCTACCTCTGAAGGATCCACGAAGTCACTAAGTCTCGAATCATTGAATTATCGAAGACAATTCTTCGATGTCTCGTGAGTGCTGCTAACATTGATTTAATAGTACTCCAAGGGCCAAAGAACTCCGTAGCCCTGGGTCCCGGAATAGAATACGAAAATTCGATCCCGTCCCGGCATTAATTATGCGAGTCATGTGCGTCGCTCGAGATCCTCCAGACGAAGCGTACTAAAGCCACCCGGCATTTTACGGGCCGCGTTCTCGCTCGGAGCGGGCTAAACGTGTCCGTGGGTTACTCTTTTGTCCCAGAGGCTCACAAAAGGACCGTTTGAAACGATGTGCTCTCACCCCTTGGCCCGGTTCGTCTTCGTTGAACGCGATCCCTCGGATCAAAACGGGCCGAGGGATGCTCATCCCTCACGACTACCACCGCGGGACAAAGGGGAAGAAAAAGGGTCACGGCAGACTGGTCAAGAAATTTGCGTTCTTGAAAGGGATAACCACTTGACCCCTTTAACGGATTACCGAGTTGACCCCCATCCTCATCGAGAGCGATCTCCTTGGAGACTATGAGCTATCGGTGATCTTATTAACCCTCGCGACGCAGGAGAAGACTGTGGCGGGTCTGGACCGACGCTTTGTACCTTCGCGGACCACTTCAAAGACACCTGGCTGGGTTACAAATTTTTCACTTTTTCTACCCCTCAACGAAATTCGTTTCTGCAGCGAATAATCGAAGAACTTCCGTAATTGAAGTTCCATAGCTTTGATGAAGTCATTAAATCATCAGGCGCACGATCACGGCTTGTTCAGCTGTAGACAGGTATGGCAGCCTTCCAATTACCTTCTATTCGATTATTTGCCCGCAGGCATTGTCTGAAAGCTTCGTCGAGTTACTTCGCGATGCTTTTGCCTCGCGAAATTCCGCGCCCCATCGGATATCGCGCCCTTTGAGCGCTACCAACACAACCGCGTTTATGCATTATTCAACGGCCCGCGGTCTAACTACTAATTTTATCGGCCACGCTACCAAAGTACTCTTTACCATTCAAAGGACCCGGTTTTTGCGCGGAAAACGCAGCCGGCCGACGACGACGTTGGTTACGCGATTGACTTTCATGCTCCACCTCTTGTGAATGAAACTTTTTCGCCCGGGACCTGTTCGATCGCTGTTTAACGTGGCTGCTTGTGGAATACACGGGGAGATGTTGTTTCGCAACTTTGTCGCGATTGAATTCTGTCGCGGAGCAAGTCTGGTTGGCTTTTGAACAGTGCAGACTTGAATGCCAATGGTTCTGGAACAGATTTGGAATTTTGAACATACTCTACATCGAAGAATCTAGTGGAATATGTCACCCTAAAAATTAATTTTGCACACCTGATGGCAGTCAATGTGTTAACCAATTTAAAAGAATTGTACAGGGTTTAGCAGAATTTTAAGCAACTCCGAAAGAAAAACAACTTCATGTAGTTTGGAACTTGTCTGTGTAATTACTAGTTTTCTATAGTCCACAATTAAAACTCGTGATATGTTTTAAACTGTGGATGAAACGCGGAAAACATCCGTTGGTAAAACCTGTCGAGTTCAAGATCTTTACGATAAGAATAGACAAGACCGTTTTTCTTTCCTCGAAGTCACGATACTTCGAAGCAATTATGCTTCGTGTTTCGATAGAATCAGGCTGGAGAACGTGTATCGCTCTTCGGGAACAAAGAACTTCCTTCAGCCGAGCAGTCGGGACAATCGACAGGACGACACAAGATTAACGCGTGGGAACAGATTTAGTATCTAGCGATTGTGTACCGGGCTCTCCCAAAATTAATTATTACTATAAGTTGCTGAATTTACCACAGATTTCCTAAAATTGTCCAAAATTGATTGCTGAATTACAGATCTCAGGACAGCCACAATTTTATATACAGGGTGAGTCATCTAAATACGGCCACCTAAATATCTCTTCCAATTGTGGGGGTACAAAAAATATTTTGTCTACTATTTGAATGGTTTGAAGTATAATAACATGACATTGACCTTGATCTGAAGGTAAAACTAATTTTCGAAGATCAAGGACATTTCAACGTCATGTTATTATAAATATCTGAATGTATTTTTCGATCAGTTACTCGATGCAATAAAAAAAAATGTAGTTATGTGTCAAAAAACATCGATGACCTTGATAACTCCGAAAAAAATGACCTTCGGAAAAAAATATTGTTTGCAATATAATGGTTCCTTCAAACCATTCAAATAGTACACGACATATTTTTTGTACCCCCACAATTGGAGGAGATATTTAGGTGGATCACCCTGCATACGAAATATTAAAAAGAAAACCACAAATTTCAAATAACCGTGCAACATGTTTCAGGATTGTTAATTCAATCAAAAGTAAAGCTTATGGCTGGAGATTCGCGAGAAAGCTCTCGCTTACCACTTTTAAAAAGTCAAAAAATTCCTCCAACAGCCCAAAGACATGAAAAAAGCTGTTAACTCGCGACAGAGCTTTCAACGCATTGGCAACGCTCCGCAAAATCGCTGTGAAAAGTGCAAAGTCTCCAAAAAGCGAGTAACGCGGGTCCTCGGCGGTTCTTTATCCGACTTCCGGTTGATCCAGCTCCTCACGGTCTTGGCAGGCGGGAAAGCGTTCTGATTACCGTGTTTTCGAGAGTCCAAGAAGCTCTTTGAGGAGCGGCGGCGCTCGTTGAAGAGCGTTCCCTCGAATTCCGCGGTGAAAAGCGTGAACACTGGGCGCTAATGTAAGCAAAAGCCGTGTCTCTCCTCTCGTCTCTCCTTTCAGAGAGACACACGGCCTACTCGTCGCGCTACTTCGTGGCTCGGCAAGTTGCGAATTTCGTCCGCGAGGTGAAAGGAAAAATTGCGAGAAGAGGAACCAGCGTGGCCGGCCAACAGGTGCCCCGGGGCTCTTCCCCGTCGGCAGGATTGCAGTTTCGAATGCAAACAGACGTGGCGAATTCGAAGACAAACATGCCAGAGCTGTAAGAGCTTGCGAAACTTCCGACGGTCCCGAGGAAAAACGTTTGCACACCCGGACAAAGCGGCTTGCTTGCGAACCGATTAACCCACCTGTTTTGCTGCTCGGAGCTCGCTATAATCTTCCGCGGGCCCTTTGTTGGAGTTCTGCATTGTTTCCAGAATCGCTGAGAGAACTATAAGCCGATTCGTAACACTGATTGTAAAACGGTTAATGATCAAGTCCAATAAACTGCACGTGGATCAAGAACTGGGACCAATGTACAAACTACCAAGACAAGAAGGGACATCGAGTCTGGGACTGTGAAGAAAGTCGACGTCCGTGTTCGAGTCACCCTCCCATATCGTCGGGTTCGCAGTATTTTGCCGCAATTTCCGGTATCGCTTTACGAAGCCACTCGGACAGTCTCAACGCTCCCGCAAGGAGAAACTCGGTCGAATTCTGGGGACGATGGCCCCGGGGAGCGAACGCGACCGTTCAGAACGTGAACCGAACCGATCCGAACCGAAGCCGTCCAACCTGTCCTCAGTAGCCGTGACGCACGTGAGTCACTGACAAGAATTCGCGAGGCGACGTTGCGCAATGAACACCGACACGTTTCCAGTCTGACGCGATGCAACGGCCACGCGAGGACAGATTTGATTTGCCATGATTTTTAAGCCCCTGGGCGATCGGAGGACTCGCGGAGTCCTTGATATACCTTTTGCTTCTCGACGATGTGCTGAAAACGTTCTATAAAATTCTGTGCTGCTAGAAGTTGACAAACGTTTTCTGAGTATGACAGAGAAAATGTACCCCACCATGAAAAACAATTCTATCAAAATATCCAGCGATTTCTAATGAGTTCTAATGAAGTTCGTCGGTAGGTTTGTCTGTTGTTTCGGATTGGCCGCGTTAATGGACATAATGTAAAGAATAGTTGAAGGTTTATTAACCAGGTTACAGTCGGTACATTGTCACACGTCGACGGTTAGCATCCTCGTGAGTTGATGGACGATGAAGATGACAAACGGCTTCTGCGACGTCCACTTGTACCTGGATCGGTACTGTGACGATCAAGGTTTCGAGCCGCAGGTTGGTACAGGTTGTGTTCCACAGGTTCCAACGTTGCAACGCGGTGGAGCCATCACGCATGGTCTGTTATCGGGACAGGCTGGTGCATCGCTGCAGCTCTTACCTGGCAGGCGGATGTAGTCGTCGATCTGTGCCAGAGACATCGACGCGCACAGCACTGTCAAGAGGAGCGTCAGGCTGAACAGGAACCTCATGTTTGCTTTCTGCAATCGTTTCGACAATTTTAGCATAGGTTCTTCATGTTAGGATCGAAGAGCATTAACAAAATGAGGTGATTCGACATTTGTATCTACATACAACCCAGCAAGACCTACAGGTCAATCAAAGATAAAGTTAAGAAATTAAAGGCAAGAATCGTTGATCCCCGAACAAAAATCCACGATCTACCACGAGACGATTCGGCGAACACAAGCAGTCGCACAAGAAACTTGAAAAAATTGTTAATTCCCGGTGTAGTAAGACGTCAAACCGCACGCGTGTAATTAACCAGGCAACCATTTCGAGAGAAGCGAGAGGCAGAGCGTTTTTCATGCTCGTAAATAACTCAATGCATCTTTGTAAGCTCGAGCACGAACGGTGTACGGCGGCGAACGTGTTAAAAGTGTGAAGCACGATGTGTCCGCAAAAAGACGAGCCTATCTTCCCCGAGAAAGAGAAAGGGAGAGACGATAGAGGGAAGAAGCGAGGTGATAACGAGAGAGATAGAGAGAGAGAGAGAGAGAGAGAGAGAGAGAGAGAGAGAGAGAGAGACCGAGAGGCTGTAGAAGAGCCGATGGCGGATCAGGATGGCAAAAACTATCGAGAAACTAGTTTACCTGTTGTGTCGTTGGGGTAGTTCGAGAGGCTGGCAACAAGCGCACGATCGTCTGGTCGTAGCTCGACTGATATCACGGTAATTACGGCCGGTGATTCTTATACTATACGTGGCGCCGTCACGTGGCCCAGGAATCATTAGCGGCTCGTCGTATCGTAACCAGCAACACGCATGACTGCATCACTGCCACCGCGAAGGACACTCTCCGTGGAGAACACGACATGCGTCTCATAAACGCCTATTCCGCGACGCCCACGCGACGAGCGTTTTTCCCTCGCACGGCGAAATCGTTCACGCTCGAAACGGCCCGAATGCGGCGAAATTAATGAGGACCGGCCGGTAATAAAGAGGAAGGACGATCGTCTGCCACCCACGGATCGCTGCGACGCGCGACGAAACTGTCGGGAACTGCCGGGAAACTGTCGTTCCTCAGCCACAATTAGAGACACCAACAGAAACGACGTCGCATTTCGCGAAGAATGTTCCTCCTGGACGTACAGTCTCTTTTCACCAGCGAAAATCGTCCAGTTGCTGGTTCAAAGGTCCTTGTGGTTTGGACTGTACTGGAATTTTCATATTTCCCGCCTTACTCCAACGTAATACACAATACACATTCCATTGATAATAATTATCCTCTTTTTTAAATTCCTCTTCTTTTTCATTCTCTGGAACTACGTATTAGATTTCTATGATCTTTATACGTCTAGGTTTGGTATAGATGAGGTGACCTTTAGTCTGGGAGCGGTTCGAATTGCCCCCTGGGGCATTGCCCCGAGGCAAATGACGTCGAAGAAGTCTACCAGTCGTGTGAATCTGGAATCGATAGCAGCGGACGGTTTCCATCCTGCTCTTTTTAGACAGAGTGCTCCGAGTGGGCGGGTCTTCGTTGCTTTCGATTTTGACGGAGCCGGGGCAATGCCCCAGAGGGCAATCTACTCCCATTTCTGCTCCAGACACTGCGTTTAACGCTGTTTTTAGAATTATACCATCTCTGTTATATAGAATTGTAAATCATGTGATAATATCGCATGAAACAAAGAGCTAATATTCATGGAACCGAAATCAGAATTTGTTAATTAATATGCCGGAGATGCTCGAAGGAACACTCTCAGCTATTTATAATTTCATAGCCACGCCAGGGTAGCCGAGGCAGGGTTAAGTCGCCTAATGGATAAGGATTCCCCGTTCTCCATCAGGATATTCATTCTACCTCACGTGTCTTCAATTATAAATGTTCTGCGACTTAGTCTCGGTCGACGCTAATTGACGGACGCATGCAAGGCCGATTTTTCCCGCGCATCGAGATTAGCGTGCCTTCGATTAGAATCCTCTGAGCGTAATATTTCAGACCGATCAGACATTGTAACTGCGAGATTAGCTTTCCGCAAAGCTATGATAAACGACAATCTACCTCAAACTCTCTTTAAATGCTTAACCTTGCTTGGACGAATGCAGGGTCATTTTAATCTGCGCCACGTGAGCTATCATTTTTAAGTAGTAGCGTAGACATTCTCTTGCTGCAAAGTATGCTAAAATGCGAATCTTGACAACGTGCAATTTTCATTTCACAAGTTAACCTTCATCCGTCCCTCGTGTCAATTTGACACAATTTTCCCGAAATAAGTTACACTGTTCTGTTATTTGTAAGTAAATTCGTTCGAAACCTGGTGACTTTTATTTTTTTAATGCGAAACATATAACTGCAAAAACCTGAAATGTAAGTATTAACTCATCAAGTTCAAGGAAAAAAACGTTGAAAAGTAACTGTTTGACTTGTTATTTTATCGATTTTTTGTATCACTGTGTCGATTTGACACCGAGGGACAGATTCAGTTCGTGAAATGAGGGACGGATGAGGGTTAATACCTCTTGAAATGGGTAGTGACAAATATCAGTGTCTGTAATAAGCTCATGTATCTAGCTGATAAAATTGCAAATAAAATACAGTGAAACCTCGGTATACGTCTGCTTCGGAGTACGTCCTGTTTAGACGTGACTTTTGCTCGGTATACGACATGAATTTTTTGTGTGTGTTCTGCGTCATTTTTAAATAATTATCTCATAGGAAAAATTGAATTAATAATCAATTATATTCGGAGTTGATGTATTATTAACTGACTGATCATACATGTAAGGATCAGTAATGGAATTAGTGATGAGGTCGGCGTATGATCGCAAAGCCCGCGAAGATACAACACGGAGAGATGAAAGAAAATGATCAGTCGATCGATTGTTCCTTTTTGTATTTTAGCATTAAGCAGAGTTTATGTTTAAAAAACTATAATAGAATCTCATTTTTTATTTATGTGTTTAAACAGTGTTTAAATTATTTTACGACCCCATTAATGTGTAGGTATAATGTCAATAGGAATTTTTTTCACATGAGAACGGATTAATCATTTTTACATTACTTCTTATGGAAAAGGTTGGTTTAATATACGTCCGAGGTTCCACTGTATTAGGTTGTCCCAAAAGTTTCTTCCGGAATGTGTTCCTTTAATATTGCTAAATAAATATTATTATAGGTTGTCCCAATAGTTGGTTTTCGATTCATGCACATAATGCAAATTCATATTAAGGAGCACTAAAGCATTAACATAAAGATTATCGCATTGTTTGTATTTATTTAGCAACATTACAAGAACACATTTCGAAAGAAACTTTTGGGACAACCTAATAATTTGATTATTCTACTAACAAAAACTTCTGCTTGAGATTTTAATGTAACGTTTAGGTCTCGGAGAACAATGATTTTAATCTGTATACGATATTTAAACTTATTCATATAATATTATAGAGAATTATTTTAGAGAATTTCGATAACAAACGATTTCGCCCAAATCGGGGAAAAGGCGAGAACGTTCCCAACGGTCGCGAGAATTGTTCTTGCCGCCGCGCCATTTGCGTCTCGGACAAGTCTCGGATGAAACCGTAACAGCCTGAATATTTGATACTGTGCTCCCGGGGTTGGAATACCGCTTGGCGTCGCCTGCGGGGTTCGCCCGACTAAAATATTTACGTCGACGAATAAAATATCATGCTACCACCGGCGTTCGGCCGACAATCCGCAATCAGAACAAATCCTTATCTGTTCGCCGGATCCTTGGTCGGGACAGGTTGCGTCACGGACCGTGGCGAAATGCGTAGAAGGCAGGGTCTGAATCACACCTGCGACGCCGCAGAATGCTCGAATTACCTGCACGTTGCCGATCGATGATTCTCATTTGCATTTCACGTGTCTCTGCGGTGCCCGAACACAGACGCGGCGAAAAAAGAAAAATTCGAACTCTCGACCGCCTCTTTTCGGTTCGAACTTCGAACGCTTTTCCAAGACAATTGAAATGATTTCGTTTCCCATTCTCTTTTCTTTTGATACATTGGGTTTCTTCTCTCTTATTTCAGAAGTTGCTGCCACATTATACCACTGAATTCCAAACACATTTTACAGGCAGTTCTGGTATACTCTTTCATTATTCCTTTTTGTGATATACTGGGTTCCGCATCTTTTATTTCAGGACCTGGTATGACACTACACTATTTAATTTCAAACACTTCCAGAAGGGAATTCAGGTGTTTTCTTTTATTATTCATTTTTATGGTCCAATCGTCCCTCCTCGTGTATTTCGGAACTCGCTACTACATAATATGTACAACTCGATTTCAACTTGTCACATGCTACTGTGGTTGAACCCATCAACCTCGCGTCGGCGATCCTGAGGAAGACCAAAAACGAACGACCAAAGATCATCCCGCTAACGAAATATTTCGAATTTTTGTTGCAGCTGCACGCGGCCGCGCTGTCATCGTTGAGGAACGAGGTGGCCGAGCTGAACTCGAGGCTGGTGGCAGCGACACGAGCCAGAGAGGCAGCAGAGGCAGCCTTGGTGAGGGCCGAGGTGCAGGCAGCCAGAACAGAGCAGAGGGCAGAGCAGCAAGCAGCGAGGCACGAGGAGAGGCTGACCGAGTTGCATTCCGTGATTGCCGAGCTCGGCAGGCAGCTCGAAAGGCACCGTGCTACCGTAATTGCCGAGGAGGATGAGTCCGGTAAGGCAGAAGCCAACCGATTCCGTAAATCTGTTGCGCGAGATGAGAGCGGAACCGAGTCGATTGGCTCCCTCGCCTCGCCGAGATCCATCGAGGTTCTCTTTCTCTTTTCCCCTCTGTCTTTCTCGACAGAGATTTATTCGATGTTTTAACGCTGTCCCCCGCTGCGAGACCGAGGCCACCGAAATTCGACGATTCCTCCGAGACGCCCCGCAGGCCTTGTTTTGCGACGTCCCGACGCCGGAAAGCGCACACGACGCTGTTTTGTTCCACCATTTTGTAATCCGCGTTCCATCCGTCTTGCGCCTTGTAAAGGAACCTTCTCGGATCCGTAATTAGTAGACTTGGGATCCTTTCTGCAAAATAGAAAGTCTTCAAGTCAATTGCAACTAGCAGAAGTTAATTAAGAACGTGTTTCTTCGTCTGAGAATTTTTATATGTCGCAAAATAATGTAGCGGTGTTCTACCAAGTTCTTCCCACGTCTTTACTGCGCAGTCTAGTAATTTGTTTAAGAAAGTATAGCAGCGGGAAGTTCAAGTCATATCACAGACAACACTAACGAATGAAAACTCGGTGCTCAGAGCTGTCGACGGTATCTGTTAGGAATTCGGGCTCAGAAGTCGCGTTCTCGGATGCTTCCACTGTCGGTGGTAGAAGCAACGCGAGTCTCGTAAAAACAGCGGGGCGCCGAATAGATCGCGTCTCTGGGTGGCCGAAGGATCTACAATTCGTGAAGTGTGTACGCGAGTTGAGTGCCGAGCAGCTTACACGCGTCGATAGAATGTTGATTTCGCTCATAACTTCCTTATTAATTTTTGCGTGCAAGTAGAATCTTATAATAAAATCTTTTACAGGCGAACATTTTTGCCGAGTCACTTTGGGAATTTCTGACTAAACGGTCTGATATAAATGTACGAAAATGTTTATACATTTAAACGATGGTTTCGTGGACATGTACAAAAATGTTCAGCTTGGTAGATTCATTTCGTTGTTGATTTGATGATTTTTTTTAAAATGATGGCTCGAATGATTTTGACCGAAAGATGTCTTAAAATGCTTTGTAATATTTATCTTAGACTTCTCCACCGACAATATTATACAATTTCCCGAATTCAGAAGATCATTCGTAGCCAAGAGTGGTTTACGATCGATTCCGTCCAGTTAGCCACCGCCCACCAAAGTGCTCGAGCTTTCTGTGCCTCATGGTGGTTCATGGTGTTTTATGATTCGCAGAAATTGAGACGAGCAGGGATGCGGAGGGTTCGATCACGAACCCGGTCGAGGAGAGCGAAGCCGGCGGCGACATCCACGGCGACGGTGACCGTACCTTAGGGGATGCCGATTCCAGCTGTTGCGAAGACATCGGGCCCCGTGCCAACGAGGTAGACAACACACCCACTTCCGACTCTTCTTCAGCCACCGGGAACCGTTCTTCACTTTTCCGTTCCACGATCGATCCTCCTCTCGCTCGATTACCAACTTCTCTAATCGAGAACCGAGCGTCTAGGCTCGGTGTTCGCGGAGCTATTAAATTTCGTCCGATATACTGCCTCGAAGTAATTTCATCGAATGGCGAAACTATGGGAATACCGCGAGCGTTTACCATCGTTGCACAGGCTCCGCGGATACGAAACTTGCCAAGTTTTCAACCGGAGCTGATCGCTACAGCTTGTTTTTGTCGGAGTGATCCGGTAGAGACGAAGATGATTTGCTGACCGGTTTGCTACTCCTTAACACATTATCTACTATTCCATATCCTTTGGAAACAATACATGGTTAGTATTTACATATTTAAGCTTGATAAATTAAGTTTGATAAATTAATTCTTGGTGTGATCAATCGACAAAATATGGGGCTTGGAGTGCATTTAGTTCTTTTTATGTACACGATCTCAAATGGGGATCATGGTACGTAATGGATTAACGGGCTTAGATAGAGGGTAGATAAAGTGCTAACCTGTTAACCGGGAGAATTTTTAGTTCTGCACAGTCGGAGAGGTGAAAAGCATAAGTGAAACAAACAGAATTCATGTTGTCATTGATGAAATTGAATCGAGTATAGGTATCACCGTAAATCGAAAAGCTCCTGGGTCTAAAGAAGGTTCCCGAGAGTCTACTTCACCGAAATCACTCCCGTGTTCTTTTTTATTGATAGAATGGCAGAGAGCAGTTGGACAGTCCCGCCGCGTTACCAACCCCCGAACCAACACAGCAGGCAGCGTCCTGCCAAAGTGTGGCTGTCGCAGCGTTACAGGATGAGGTCACAGCTCTCAGAGCTGAGATTTCAAGCTTGCAAACTCAGCTCGCCAATTTTAAGAACCAGGCAAACAACCAGAGGCAACAGGCTGGCAGTGATTCGCCTCGCAGAGAGATTAGGGTAGGTGATAAAAATAATATTGACTTTGCCGAATAAAAATTGTCTGCGTTAAATTGCAAAACACAGGAGCAAGAAATTAGTGAAGTGGTACTTTGAAATTCTTTCGACGTTTTGACTGTTCTGCACTTGTATAAAACTGGAAAGAGTTCTTTCCCACTTTAGAGTCGCACAATCTAAAAAAAAACAGCGCGATGCTACCAAATAGTGAACACTGTTTTCTATTTATTGTACTAGCAATTTTATAGAAAGTGGTATCAGCTGCGACCCTACGAAGGGAAAACTATATTTTCATTTTATTCCACTGTATATTGTACCAAGAAATTAAGCCCATGCTACCGTTCAATAATTAATTGAGTACCTGGGAATGATTAGTTTGGGGGTTGCGGCGCTGAGAGTTGCGAATGCACGGTGAGTTTCTTATCGATGCCGAGAATATTATCCGGGATGCGCAGCGCGCACCCAGTCGGCGTTGAACAAATTTTTCGCATGGTTACCCCAGGGCTCGCAAGCCCAACCTTTGATCAGCCGACACTTTCACAAAAATGTTTATCAACCCTTCCCGCCGTAATGTTTCCTCGTCCTCCTTTGATTCCCCGCAGACAAGAGGCAACACCAGCTCGCCGGAACCTTTGAGTGCACCTTGCTCGCCACTCTTGCCGCCCCTGCAGACACCGCCAACAAAGAGCGTAACGAGGGAGGAAGCTCCTGTTCTTAAAATGGCCGAGAGGGTGAGACTCAGGAGGACGGACGAGAGGCACATCACAGGACCCGATATTACCAACCTGGGGGTACGTTATCGTTCCCGTTGTCCGCAACTCTTCTTTCAGAATTTGCGCGACGTGAAAATTTCACATCGTGCCCTGAAGTCACGCTCGATCACTGTGTTCGTCGTTCGCTGCTCGGTGACACAATTCTCGCGACAAAATTCTCTATAGTTCTTCTATCTTTATCCTTCTATCATTCTATCCATTTTTAAAAATTAATTTTAGAGCCCAGAGGTGGTAGGAGTTAGAGTTAAACTAATAGTTTTTTTAGATAACCCCTATTTATATAGCCTTTACTAAAATAAATCAAAAAAAGCAATGAAGAGGGAAAATGTTGAATGAAAATTGTCAGGTATGTTCAACGATGGTGGCAGAGCACCTGGTGTCCGATCTCCTGGAGCACTCTAATCTACAAGAGCTGAACGGGTCCGAGAAACAATTCGAGGTCGAGACAGAGAGGCTGAACAGCAGATTGGAACATGCTCGAGCAAACAACGCGGTACTGGCTCTAACTTTGCACGAGAGCAAAGCGCAATGCGACAGGTATCCTTCTAATTCAATAACAATATGAATCAGGTGTTAAGATTTGTGCAAGACTTTCTTTCCTTTCCTCAGATTGAGCCTACTGGTAGGGAAGTATGAGTCGAACGCCACTGCCTTGCGTCTGGCTCTCTCGTATAGTGATCGAGCGATCGAGGCCTATGATGTTCTAGTAGCGTTGTTGGAGAGCGAGATCGCTTTGTCTACCGAGAGGAACGGCATCACAATTGATAACAGGAGGGCAGCTGAGCATGTGGCCTATCATGTTTTGAACAAGCTGGAGAATGAGTGCGTGAACAGCCTGAACGCGCCCTGGGAGGACAGTATAGTCCTGTCTGATGAGTGAGTATAGAAGTGGTCTCTGTGACCGTAGATCCTGAGTTGAAGGATCTAACATATACGTGTATACATAGTTAATATAACCGTATAGTTTTTAATACGCGGGTACACGTCTAGCGAAATATTTCGTTTTATATTTTCATATATTTATTTTTATAAAATTACGTTTTATATACGGATATTTAGTTCTAAAAATAGATAATGAATTTATTCAGATGTTGCTGTGTATTTTTAATACACGTTATCGTTTATACCGAGAGTTCCATAGTTTGTAACACGTGATGAACAAAAGAAACCGTGTAAAGGGGACTGTGGGCCTGGTATGAATGGGAAACTATGGGTTAATGTGCGATAAGAGTGCGTAATTACGTCGTGTCATTAGGAACGAGGTGGCGTGGAGCGTGGAGGACGAGCAGAGGCTCAGGAGACACATCAGCCAATTAAAAGGGGATCGTGCAATGGTCAGATCGACCGCAGTGGAACTGGAGAGCGTCCACGCGGAGCCTCTGAACTCGAAGAACACGATCTCGCTGGCGGAGGCCAGGAAACTGGACTTGGAGACCGCAGTGTTGATGCAGGTTCGTCCCCCCGGTTTGTCTTTCACTCGGCAAGTGAACACGACCGGCTAAATACAGATATGGTACAATGATCACGCAGGAATTGATGGCCATGCGGGAGGACAAAGCAGAGTTGCGAGCAAGAGTTTTCCTACTGGAGAAGGAACGGGCTACCATAGAATTAAAATTAAACGCGCGCGACACGCAAATCGCGGCCCAACACGCCGCCATTGAGCACCTTCAGGGTCAGCTGAACGACACGGAGGCCATGCTGGCAATGGCTACGAATAAAGTATGAATGACACTGCCATTCGTTCATTGGGAAATGAACGTCTACTGGCTAGACCTCAAACCACTCTTTCTTGGGCCATTTAGACCCCTATCTCACATCTTCTCATCCTGATCCATCCAATATTTAATACCAATGTTCATTACTACACTGCGGATTTTGTGCATTTATGCCAAGAATTAATGGATATAGAATTTAAGGATACTATTATATTATCTTCGCCTTTTTAGGGGGTTAAAAAAGAAAGAACATTTATATTCATCTTCGATTTCGATTGCATTGGACAATTTTTATATTGCATAACGATGCGCAGTCTATTTGTTACATTTGTTTCCTTGTCAGACCTAATAGAAAGATTAACATCTTAATTGGGGTCGCTGTATTGATAGATCAAAGTGGATCCAAACGTTGCTATATTAATTAAAGTATACAAGATAATCCACAGATGTAAGTATATACATGTATTTGATTGTTTAATTGCAATCGCAGGATCGCGGTCTAAGTGATAACGAAAGCGAAGGCATGGAATCAGAGCTAATCGAGGCGCTGGGCCGGGAAGCTAGATTGAAAGAACGTTTGCAGGAATTAGTATCAACGCTGGATAAAGTTAACAAAAATTCGGAACTTAGACATCAACAGTCTGCCGAGCTTGTGAATGATTTAAAGAGAGCCAATGGGTAATTGGATTTGAAAAATTCTGTATTACAGTCTATCATAATGCAACTTCTAATAGAACATATGATTTTAGAGCTCTGGTGCAGACTCTAGAAAAATCCAAGAAGAAGTACCAGTCTAGATTAAAGAAGTTGGAGCAGCAAATGTTGGGCATGGTTGAGAGGCATGCTACACAGGTACAATGATTAAAATGGATGATTTAGGGGATATTAAAAGCAAGTACTAGAATTATCTAGTGACATTCACTAGTTTATTACAGTTTTGTATATTTCTACAATTTATGTATATTACATTTTATTCGAGAGTCTTGCTGCTGCTTGATTCATTTTAAGTTATTTGTACCGTCAATTCCTGGAAGTAAAAATGATATATGAATGATAGTCTCCTTCGTTGAAGCACTAGTAATACAAAGAAGTCAAGTGTTTTGCTAGATATATTAATTCAGTCATGGATACGTACAAGCGTCTGCAGTAGCTCTTGAGATTTATGCGTTTACACTCTCCGTTCGCATTTGTCGTAATCTTTCTTCAACTGCGTCTTCTATACATCTTTTCTTGTATGTTCTGTAAAAGTTAACCTCTCCAACGTGCCAATGTATCATAGTATACTCCAAAAGAGCACCAGCGACAAAGCAAACTGGTAAAACACGAAATTCACCTAAAAACTTAAAAGGCACTTTATCCACAAATCTTTTTATTATCCTTCTTATTCTGAATTTTGCCATAATCGCTCGAAATCACAAGTTTCGTAATCGGGTAGTCGCCATCTTGGTTTTCTTCGATTGGTGCTTCTACGCCGACGCGGTTAGCTAACGTTGCGCATGGTCACACTAAAATTGAGATTGCATATTTTATTTGATAGAAAAGAAGCAAAACAATTTGTGAACATTTTGAGCTAATTAATTTCTGTTTTGGTCAACATATTCATTCAGAATAAATTCGAACAAATCATCGCGCGTGATTCAACTTACATGCCTATACGCATTACACCAACGTTGAACACGGTCACACTAAAATTAAGATTGATTGTTTAAGCTTGAATCAAAAATAGATTTTATTTAACAGCAAAAAGGCGGAACGTTTCCAGGATATTTTTAACTAATTAGATTCTTTTTTGGTTTACATTTTCATTCAAAACAAATTCAACATTAACGCGTTCACTTAGTAATAGAGAAATGGAATTTACTATTTGAAAATCTGTGTACATTTCTTTAAATATATATTAATTTTTAGGTGAACTTATTGAAACAGCGGATAACATTGCTAGAAGAAGAGGCAGCAGGATACAAAACGAGTTTACCGCTTCAATCGCAAAGCTCCGGCGCCAGCGAAACTTCGTTATGACAATTTAGTGATTAATGGAAACTGTTCGACGCCGGTTCAAGGAACGAGTATTTTCTACTATCTTTCCTGACGTAATAGAACGATCGAAACTGAGATGAAATTTACGTATTTTTTTACACGAATAGTTGGCCGAGAATAACGCTTGATTATTCGCTTTGTAATTCTATAAAGGACAAAAAAAACACGTGTAGTGGCTATCCTAAAGGATTTCAATTTCTAAGCTAGGTTTTACGCGGATCTGCTAACTGAGATACAACAATGCAAGCAAACTATATAAGAAAGTCCTCCAGGTATACTGTGAAATATAAATAATTGTTACTTGATACTATATGTCATTTATAGACAGTGATATTCATCTTGTACATATGTATATTTCAAGCATTAAAGAAAAGCGTGATACGTGTAAACTATGATGAAATAAATTGTGCTTTATTAAATCCCCTACTGTTTTTCGTCACCCAGAACATCCCAAATAGATCTGTTAATGTGCAACATTGTTTTATTTCTATTTGGTTCAGTGTGACAGAACATATTGACATAAATATCCAATTTTTATTATCTAATTTATTTAACTATTTACAAATTCCAATGATGCTCTATTTGCGCTCCATTTCTGTTACTCTTCTCTGGAATTCCTCTTCTATAAGATCGTTTAAATCTTTGAGGGGCTCATATTTCTGGTGAACGTACTGTGAACCTGCCAGTAACGATGCCATTGCCAATAACAGGAACGAGTAATGTCGAAATGTCGATACGGTCATATTGTCACTGTTGCAAATGTATTGTTTTAATAATTTTCCAAACACTTGTCACTTTCTACTGATTATCCTGTCACTGTTTCTTCCAACTTATGTACAACTTTTTGTAACCTCCAAAAAGATTGAGACCTTCGATCTCGTAGCAAATTACTTAAAATTCAGAAATAGTGCACAGTATGCCAGTATACGAAAATACTTATTGTTCTATTGATCAAATTGTTTTTTCATTGATTCCATACAATTTGTAGTATACGTAATAAATTTCTGCAGCACAATACTCAGCACCGAATATTGTAAAACACTTCACCATATTGGTACAGTCACGTTGAAAATTCTACGCAATCGCAGGTCATATGTACAGTCTATTTAAAGATTTAAGGCTGATCAGAGATAAAAATAGACAGAGCATTAATTAAAAACAATATATTTAAATATTTATACAAAATGGAGTTATCGATCTGTACATGTCTTTTTACAAAATTTCTCTAATTATTTGATTTTCCTGTTCTTGATAGATCATCTCTGTTGCCATAACTTCGGTAGCACTCTTCCCTGGTATGTCAGGCTCCTTCTCTCCTGGTACATCATTGATCTCGACAGCTTCACCCTTGTTCATCATGGATTTCTGTATTTCTTCCTCTAAATGAACGCAAGCCTGTTCAATCTCATAATTCTTTGATACTAGTCCCACCCATTGTGCTTCCAGAGCTCTCAACTTCTCTCCTCCTTGGGTTTGCATCGACTTTCTCTGCCAATTGACCTCCTGAATCTTTTTCCTAAGAGACTGTAGTTGCTTTTGCGCTTGACTGACTAGCTGTACCAAGATTTCCAGGTAGGACTTCCATGCTTCGCATCCGTATTCCATCATTAATTCCAGATTACAAATTCTGTGAAAATATAAAGCATCTTAGTAGCAATAAAAACAAATTATAGTTAATTCAGTGAGTTTCTAAAATCATGCAATTGAACTTTGAACTTTTATACCTAGTAGCCTGGTGTTCCAACTGTGCGCTACTGTTCTCCACACTCTCATTCCACGCTGCAAGGTCATTCATCTTGCCTGGAAGTGGAGGAGGCAGCTCATAGCGTTTCATACTAAGTACTTCCATAGGCAAACGATTTTGCATTCGCTCAAATTCATGTTTCATTACGTCTGTTTCGAAAGCGTTTATATTCAACGGTGGTAAGTGTTCTAAGTAATTCTTGGTTGGTCTGTATCGTCTTGTCTCTTCTTCGACCATCGCCAAGGCCTGCAATGTTCATTACGTTTGAGATGTCAGAGTAAGAAAGGCCAGGGAAAAATGTAAACAATATAACCTAAAATAACTTCGATATCGTAATAGTAGTTAATTAAAGAAAGTATATAGTGTACTCACTGCTTCTCTAACACCTGGCTCATCGTAACCTTGATCGATATAGGGTAGTGCGTCTACAATAACTTCTCCTGCCATTTGGAAAAGCTGAAAAATTCGGAGACTGCTTTCCTCAATGTTTGTATCAACAAACTAAAGTTTGAAAATTAAGCGTGTGTGGCGTCGATTGTGGCGAAACCAGGAAGCTCAATTCAGAATTTATAGTTCAGCTGTCTCACATAGGTGGCGATACATGTAATTGCTGCAAAATTTCAAAACAGCGCCGTGGAAAAAATTTTGAAATTTTCTTTCCAAAATAAGAAGAAAGCACCGACGAGACTGCCAGCATTATCGGAGATCGTGTCACTCAAATAATTCGGTGTTTTCTTACGCCCTCCAAGATGTATTCTGGCTGGAATAAGAAACAGAAGGCCACTGAGGAGAATCACGCGATGCAATGCCGCTTGCGCGGTGCCACGGACGACATATCTCGCGTGCTTCATTATTACATGGGCTTCTTCGAAAGAATGTTACCCTGAAAGCAATTTTATTCTTTTCCTGTCCGTTTCCAGCCGGAAACATTGGAGATCTCGCAGCACATGATCGCGTGGCACTACCACCGACGAAGCGCCTGTGCTATTCAGCGAGACCCGTAATCGGGCGCGACCGGGCGCGGGGATAACGTGGAAGTTACAGTGATCTGATATGCCACCACCGACGAGATGTGTTTCTAAGGTTTTCAGATCTATGGTAGGAACTTTATCTGCAGCGAAGAAATCTTCTTCATCTACAGACACTAAGCACGAAGTTTGAAATTATATTAAATAATTAATGACTTTATTGTTCCATTCTAAAGCTTTCTCAATTTATTAATATTCTTAACAGTCTTACGAGAGTAACAAATTATCTTCAAATGCTGACAGACCCCAAGTGAATAAAAACTATAACAATTTACAAGAACGCATGAACGTTTACAGTAGCTAATTGGACAAAGACGATGAAGAAGAATCCATGTTTCACGCATAATTCATCATCAGCTTTGGCTACCTTCATCTATCTTTCCTGAACACATTAACAAAAATCCTTAAATCGATTAGGGCTGCTGAATGGAAGAATGTCCTCAAAGAACCCAATAAACTTTACATATCCTTAACACACTCTTTGCATTATTTCATTCACACCTGTAAAGGAAGGTATTAATTTACCATCAGCTTTGATTACCTTCATCTACTTTCCGTAAACACATTACCAAAAATCATTGTACTCATTAGGGCTGCTGGATAGAAGTATGTCCTCAACAATCTTTACCAATCCTTAGCATCCCCATTCGGAATATTTTACTCACACCTGCCCTCGCAGTACTATTTCCACGAGGTGTTCGCGAGGGATTTCTTAAACTTCAAAGTGCAATAATGATCCGAGATCTCTCATAATTTTTCATAAGGGACCTATTCGAGAAGCGAACGGCCACGTCCCCTTTCTCGAAAAATGATTTGTTTGGCTCGGTCCGGCCGTTCGGTGTGCTCTTGCGCGGCCGGCGAAGGACCTGCGCAGGTGTCGCCGGCCTGGCCAACCATGCCCGATCAATAATTCCCAGGGTATAAAAGATCCTGTCCCCGTCTCGTGGCCACCTCTTTGAGTTCCGGTGATCGGTGTGTCGTGGCACCTCGGGCTCGAACGTGTTCAGTGGCACCTTCGTTTTTCCATTCGGTTGTTCAGTTCCATCGGCGAAAGAGGGAGAGGGCATACGAGCAGGTAGCCTCGATTAAGTGACTAGTTGTAAGCCATCACACTAACGCCAGTGTACCCGCTGGTGTTTTAGCGATAAGTTTCCCCACAACAACAAAAAAAACACCCACGGACGATCTCGGCGGGAGCCCTCGCTCCGTCGTCACGATCGTCCCGGATGGAACGACGCCTCGACGGAGTCGACGGCTTCCGGTTGCATCCAACAACGATCGATAGATCATTTGATCGATACACTCGAACACCGACGATCGACGCAGCCGATTTCCTCGATCCGAAAGACCTCCATTAAGGATTCAAACGATGCACCGTAGAAAGTGCAGTGCCGCACGCGGCACGTAACACACGGAGACGGAAAAAATCAGACCCTCCTTGAGAATCGACACTTTCACCCGGGGGCGAAACCGATCCTCGGTGCTCGGCAACCCTTTTTCTTTCTCTCTATCTCTCGGATCAGCAATCCTCGAGCAAGCTGCCGATATCGTCCGTGGCCCGAAATATACATAAACAACGCAGTCGACTTCGTTGTCAGAAAAAGATGAACTTCTTACGAGATTTGCATACATCCACGAGACTGACGGCTTAAGGATTTATACACTTCTCTTCTTGCTAAACTGATTTTCTTTTGTTATACTTTTCCACCTCCCAGTTCGCTCTGACATTCTATATGTCCTCCTTCTTCTTGTGTTCTCCACACGGGTGTAAAACCGTGTGGCATGGTGTAGGCCTCCTGGGGATCCCCGCCATGTAAAAAAACGGGAACGCGTCCCGGCACAGTACCCCTAGGGTGACGAGGAAACCTGTGCCACTTTGCCCCATGTTTGCAACCCTGTTCCGGTGTGCTCTTCGTCTTCGGTTTCTATACTCCTGTCGGTCTCCGGAGACCTTTGTTTGGACGGCAGATTTCTCTTGTTGGGCCATTTTGTCTTCCGGTTGTATTCTGAAAAATATGTCTCTTCGGGGTTCTGCCCTTTTTCAACCCCTTGAGACCTCTTCTACTTGATTTAGTAGACTTTATTGTTTGTTGCTGATCTATTCTTGTTCCACCCCCTATTCTTTACTATGTGAATCTTCCTTGGTACACTTTGTCACGTTTTATTACTGTTTCTTTGAGCTTTACGTCGTCGGATAATGATCTATGTACTCTTGTTTCAACCATATTTATTTCCGTGCGTCGCATTACATTTTTATCACTTGTCAGCACTCCGTTATTTCTATCCGAAAATTGATTACACCCTGACGTTTTCGCGTGGTTTTTATTTTTATACTTGCAAATATAATATTGAAGAGTAAGGAATGTATGAAAGGAAAGCCAGATTTCACTAAAACTTTGAACAAAACGACGAGACACGGCACTTCCAATCCAATTAATTATTTGAGATTATTGTAGTCGTTCTACAAAGATTAGCATTGGCCTAAAAATATTCCATTTCCTATTGCGAAATACCTTTCACTCAATTACACATTTTGCTTCCAGAAAAATCCAAAATATTTGTCGAGTCACGATAAATGCTCAAACCGAATGACAAATCCATTGAACATATCCACCGCCTCATTCATTCGTGAGTCACCTTACCAAAAGCTTTAGTCACATGTGATTCGTGGTAACAAATGCCGGCAACATGATTAACCTGGCAGCCATTTTGGAACCTGTGGAATGACATTAACCGAGAAACAGTTCCCACGACTCTTGAACATCGTTCACCTAATTAACAAACTTCGAGAAAAAGGAATACAAGAACAACTCTAGAACACTATAATCTTCAATTTCCCATAAACATAAACGATAGAAATCCACGGACAGACTACCGTCGCGCATAAAATATCAATCGTAAACCACACAATGTAGAAACTCCTCGCGATTAAATATTCCGCACATACTTCGGCCGGTTTCCCTATTCCGATTAAAAGAAGAGCGCGCGTATCGATTGTGTGGGGCCCGGTTGCGCGGAATTTCACTTTAATGGGAGAAATTTGTACCTGTTAACCATTAAACCGTTCTCGCCCCATTTCTTGGCCGGTGCGCGGCGCCGATAACGATCGTTGTTCGCTGGAAAGTTTGATTAAAAGCTGGCCGCAGAGAAGCGACGAGTGATTCATTGTTCTTGGAAGCGTGCGCGTCTCCGCGGCGAGTTGCGCTAGCGAACGAGAAAAGGATCATCCGAACAGTGACTCACAATTTTTGGACACCCTCTAGAACACAATATTCAAGAATCTCCAAAAATTCTCTAAAGTCGGACAAAACCACTCGGCGAAGGATTAGTTTCCTGGACGATGCATGAAAACAGCATCAATTTACAAAAGGTGGTTTCTTCATTTTCTGCACACGCCCAGATGAGAAAATTGGTAAATTTCTTTTGTGCGTCATTTGGCACGCTAAATAAACATATTCTATCTTGCCAGAAAATCTCGATATGGACATCAAATTTTAATCGATAGTATTTGTGCTTAATTTAAAGGATTGCAGTTTGCATCTGAAAAAAGCTAACCAATTTTATATCACGAGAAGCATTACGTCCAAGTATTCCAATTTGAAGTATTCGTCTCAACTCCAATTTTCATCAGACCTTAACCCTTGTGTAGTCAACCAGGTACCCAGTTACCGGATTAATGCTCGAATATATTCATTTATAATCTCAAAGTGAGAATTTGTGCAAATATGTTACATACAAAAAGGTATAAATAATCTACTGTATACATTTTTGTTGGTTACATAAGGTTGACTTGCATTTTCAAGCTAGATGGTTATTTGAGAATGAGAAACAATATGAATGCAACAAATACCTATGAGAACGATGTATTCTTTGGGTGAATTTGTTGATTAAGAAGTCTCATGGGGCGACGTGATCTGGAGAAAGGATAACGAAAATGATTTTTATTGTCCTAAAACGGTCCCATAGTCTCAGTTCCGACGGCAAAAGTTTGCGAACACCGTCTCCGACGGGAGAACAATGCCTGGCGAAAGGCGCTTCCCTTTTGTTCGGGGGAAAAGAACACCGGTGGATTTTCTCTCTGGTAATATCGCCGAGTGTTTCCCTCCTTCCGGTTCCTCGAGGGAGATCGATGGGAACCCGTTGAATCCTCGTCTTCCTCCCGCCGCTCCGCAATCACCCAGATGCACTTTGGATATTGAGTCTTCCGGTTCGCGTTGTTTGCCGAGAAGCGTTATTGAATTGCCTGCGGATGGGAAAATAAGGATTGAGTTACTGCGACGAAATCGTTCGAGATCCGCCAGCTTTCCATCGGGAGGATACTTTTGTTTGGACAGACAAACACGAGAGCGTCGGCGGCGGTGAGCAATCAAATATCTTCCTGATCCAGTGGTTGTTGCGAGACTCTCTGCTGAAATTCTATCAATACGTTTACTAAATACATTACATTTCGAAGGAGTTGAAAATTTTCTCTGCATTTATTGGGTTGTCCGGAAAGTTCGTGCCGTTTTTTAAGGAAACTTGAAACGCTGCACATTTAAATTTTAGAGTCCATTTATTAAATTATATAGGTGCCATTTTGTTCCGCAACCTTTCTCAATCTTTCAGGTAACTTGAAAGTTCTGTCCGTCCAGAACCTCTCACGTTTTTCGGCGAGAAACTTTTCTATATGATTTTTATCTCGACCAAAGAGTTGAAGTTTATTCGATTGAGGAAATTATGTAATGATCGAAATAGGTGTAAATCTGAGTGCGCAAGGTCTGGTGAATATAGTGGATAGGGTAGAACATCCCAACCGAGGCCCACAACTTTTGTCGAGTTGTCAAAGACACACGAGGCCCCGATTCATCAGATTTTTCTTCGTTAAATCGTGGGGAAACCATACATCAAAACGGTTTGTGTAGCCCAGCTTCACAAAATGCTCGTGGATGGTACACTTTGATATTTTTAACAATTCTGCTAATTCACAGGTAGTATAGCGTGAGTTATTCTCGATCATTGTGATGGAAGGCCTACCCGGGCGTTCTTGATCTTCAAGATTGAAATCCCCAGCTTTAAACCTAGCAAACCACTTCTGCGCAGTTCTTTCAGCTACAGCACCGTCGCCATAAACAACGCATATCTTGTTTGGCGCTTGTGTGGCATTTTTGCATTATAATGCACTTTGTTTGCTTCCATATTCAAAGGCGTATAGAACTAACAAAATTTTTTCTAAATATGTACCGTCTTTTAGAATATTTACGCATGTCATTTGTTTTCAATCATTTTGATATATTATAAATCTTGATTCTGAGGGTGATCTATCTGTTAATATTCTTAATTAAAAATGTCACTGTTAGAAAATTGATTAGAAAATCTACGGCTGTTAATTGCACACTGTTTATTCACGTCGTTCGTTTGAAGATCATTGATTATTTGTCACACACTACATCTGAAGATTGAAACAAAAATGTAGTTTCCCTAAATGGACCTACATAGAATATCTATGTTGCTCATTTTCTGAATACTATCCTGTCTGTCATTTTTGTCAGAGACAAAACTTTGTGCCCAAGCTAATAAAGATTTGAAACAGATAATGTCTACCCGCCACAGGCACATTTATAGTTAAAAATCGCTAAATCATTCTCGACTCTTGTTGATCTTGTCCCGCGGCAGAGCCTATTCCACTTGCCAGAATCGTTCAGCGCAGGTTTGCATCGTTTCTCTTCAAAGAGGGTGGGGTCAGCGGATAATAGCGATTTCAGAGAAAGTATCCGGTCGGTTTCCTCGGATCTGAACGATCCAGAATCCCGCGGGTATTAAAGGAAGACATTGGGTCAGCCGATTGCCGGATCGAGGCCTCCTAATATTTCACGCGGCGCGATTCAATTTGCAGTGGATTCCGCTCGGCGTAACCAATTTGTAACGTTCCGCGAGGCGTGAGAAGGCGAAACCGCAGTCCGAGCGCAGTCCGGTGCAGCGCGGTACAGCGCAATGCAGCGCATTAGCCAACGCCGCGCCGCCGAGGAGAAAAAGAATCTATTGATTATTACAAAACGACCGGGTAATATCTCTTTCTCTCTCTTTCGCCGCCTACTTACCTACTTATCGGCCTCCGCGGATTTCGAGGCTGCCACGAAAAACTGACAGCCCCCTCTTTTGTTCATCTTGTGCCAATGATGATAATGGGCTTTGTCTACTTGGCTTCGAGATAAAGAACATTAGGCGAGTCGCCCGGGGACCATGGTTTTAGTGGCAGCTAGAAAATTCGATTCGAACGAGCTTGTAACGCGATGGAGATAATGGTGGAGGCATCCAGGTTACCTTGATGATGCAACTGTGGCCCACTTCTTCCTGATTCCCTATTCGTATTCGTGTCCTGACGAGCATTGTTAGTCCATCATTGTTAGTTAGGGCTTGGACGATATTTCTTCTAATTGTTTAATCCTAGAAAGCATTTTTGCGTAAAATTTTATCACATTTAGGAGACTGTATCTAAATGAACACCACAATTTTATAACCTTTGAGAGCAAAGGGAAAAGGGCGTAGAAGACTTAATGTACCACGATAAATTATTTCCGCTTTATATTTTTCAATAGCTTCCCATTGACAGTACGATTGGCGTCTGAAACTGAAGGCAGTCGTGTTCGTAGTCATTCAACGCAGAAAATGACCACACACAGCCAATATCTTATAGATTATTTATCGGCTTAAAAATTTTTAAGAATTGCGTCTGTAAAATTAATAATTAATACTATAATTGAAATTGTGTGAATTTAAAACAAGAAGAACAACCGTTACTTACTTATATATAACAATTGATCGAACCAGTGCGCCGAAATCATAAAAAAAAAATCTTGTTAGCAACAATCTACGATCGACATAAGGAAACATTTGTCCTTTACAATTACATGGGTGATGTTCAAATGATGCGGTGCATACTGCATGAACCCGGTCGTTCTACGAGACACAGAAGATTAGGGTCAAGTACATTACATTTTGAACCTATCAGGAGAGCTGCGTCGAGCGCCCATCAACAATATGGGACACGCTGCGACTAGGCTCTTTGAGCCTGTGTACGATGCTCGGGCCCTTTAATCTGAGTCCCGATCGGCTATTATTAGGCGAAAACGCATTGTCTCCGGCGAAGGTGGCCGTGTAATCGGTCGCCGAGGAGAGCGCTAATGGAAACTCGAGAACGCCCACGAAATCAAACCCGTTTCCCGGGAACTCGGGATCCGCGAACATAACCTATAACGGTAATTGATTGTCCGCCGAGGGTTGCAGTCACGCGATCTCCATCGATACCGAAAGCCGAACGGAGCCACTGGACAAGGATTGAATATGCTAATCGAGAACCAGTGGAACCGTCTGTTTGTCGTCTGGCGTCTGAGGACGCCATAGATCTCGGCAGTCGGGTCTATCGGCAGCCTTCGAGACCGCTGGACCGAAGTGCTCGCTTTAATTTCCCGTGTTGAGTTCGCTATTATTGATAATTATTCTATTTTGCTATTCGAAAATGCTTGATATAAGCTATTATTCTATTACAGTCAATAATGCCACAGTCACATGATACAGAAGCGGTGCATATGCAAACATTAATAAATAATGAATAAATAAAGAACAGACTGTGCGCACAAGACTGCACGACCGAAGTGGAAACTTCTATGGCGATTGCACGCCTGTCTGTTACTCGCTCGCTCGGCTAAACTCGGGGAGCCGAATAGCGTTTCATCTCTGAGCGTGACGGATCAGACTCAATCACTAGCCAGCAATTGTGTACGCGGTGCGCATAAAGAAGTTTTCACTTCGATAATTGGACGATACTAGCTTGTGCAATAGTTCTGAAATAATGGAGACAAAGAGAGAACGCTTTGGACCGGGAGGGGTTAATCGACTCAATTATTGTAGCAGAGGAATTACTACGGCAGAACGATTGTTCTGGCTTTCTAAAGATGAGGGGAACAGCGTGCCGGAGAGAAATCAAGTATGAAAATAATTACGAAAGCGTCGCAAGTTGAAGGAGTCGATCATCGGATCACGACATCGGAGGCTGCATCGAAACCGAGCCGAACCAGACGATTTCGCGGGAGTCTCGCCGGTAACCGCAAGGTTTCACTAAAATCAGTATTATTTCAAGTGTATATATCAAGGTGCTCGCTCGGATCGCTTGACACGAATTACTCGGTCGCTTCGGGGCCGTTCAAGAAACCCAAATTTACTTAACTGTCGTTCAATTGACTTTGCGCGGCTCCCGCCGAGAAAGTTTTACGGACATCGTGGCGCGGCTGCTGCGCGTCCCCCGGAATTAGGTTCCTTTAGGAGCATAATTACCGCGGGATAAATGATACGACTCGTGCACGAGAGGACGTCGTGACACCTGAAAACGTCTCATTTCGCATCGCGTGCATCGGGAACGTAATTGGATTCCGCATCGAGGCGGATTGAAATGTTTGGCAGACGGCACCCCTGCTGAGTCAAGTTCCCAATCAGCTGAATATGATAAAATTTTGGGGACTACAGGTTTGACACCATAAACGTGAAACAGTAGATCGCGTCGGCGAGGCTGATTTAGTAAGAAATCAGTTAATGAATCTTCAACGCTTTTAATCAGCCGGTGATTTAATGGAAATTCTTACTCGGTTCCAAAAGTTTATGTTTTCATAACTGTACAGGCGTGACGACGTAAAAGTAATAAATATCTGCAAAGGTCCTGTACCTTGCAATGAATATAGACCAGGGAACCTAACTGTTATAACCAAAAAGGAAAAGAGTCATGGAATAACAAGTGTTTTATCGATTACAATCGTATTGGTTACAAATAAGGATTATAAGTAACCGAAAATTTTTTCTCTAGTTTATAAATGTTATCTTTGAGAGAAATTAATTTCTCATAACTCAAAACAGTTATCGATGGGTGAAGTTCATTTCGATCGCTCATAACAGTTAATATTGATGAAGGAAATTTGTAATAGTTATTACTAAATAGTACAACTTTCAAATGGTAGACAATCAATTATTTCATAAATTGTTTATTCATAAAATTAATAAGCTACAATCAAAATTTAATGTGACAATCATGAGTGTTTCCAAATTTTCTCCTGACAAATCACATCGCAAATCATCTGGCGTTAATTTTAGAGCAGATAAGGCTTGTTCAACGCTAACCTGAGTTGCCGGCACAGTGTGAATTATGCACGCTAGTTTTGACAAATACGGGAGTCTATATTTCTGATTTTCCCAGTAATCTATAATATTTTCGTCTATATCGATACGTTCTTCCCGTGGAACAGAGTCATCCGTGAACAAAGACAGTCAACAATCAGGTTTTGTGTTGTTCTGATGGTCTGTTGATTCGTCTTGTTGTACGGAACCTTCTCAATGAATTTCACAGGCTTGCTCCATCCGAAAAAGAGTAGACAACTCACTAATTAAATAAGCAACCGAAATGAATTTTCTCATCAATAATGATTATGAACAAATGAAAAGAAATTCGATCATCGATAACTGTTATGAGTGATCGGAATAAATTTCTCTCATCGATAATTGTTGTGAGCGATCGAAATAAATTTCTCTCATCGATAACTGTTATGAGCGATCGAAATAAATTGTTCTCATTGATAACTGGTATCTGCGATCGAAATGAACTTCTCTCCTCGATAACTGCTTCGAGCAATCGAAACAGTTTTTCTTCATCATAACAGTTATCGAAGAGGATCCAATTTCTTGGACACTAATAAATGTTGCTGTTAACCAAAACGTATAAAAATCGATATTTTTTAATCATTTTGTTCTTCGAATTTTTTTCTATATATATTTTGTGTAGATTATCTTAAATTTCAATAATAAACATCTTATTAATGATTTTTATCGTAGAAAATTTTAGAATAACTATTATTTTTGCCCTAATGTAGACAATTTTTGTTTTGAATAAAAACCCGCAGTCTAGTTATACATTTTTCTAATCACCCATTGGCTCTTAGAAAGGAGGGATTATCCGTGTCAGCTGTAGGACTGCACGAATCCAGATTATGCTATAATTGTTAGAAAAATCTGTAACGTCCAGAAACCTTTAAAAAATTATTTCGATGAACAGACGACTTATGAGAAGCCTCTTTTTTAATGAATCTGTAACGTGACGACTTTTGCACTCATAATCTTTTTATCAGCCGTGCTACATTACAGGGCTCCACAGCAATTATTATAAATTAGGAAACGCGAATGCAGCGTTCCAAGTTGTTCGCGTTGCTAACGAGGATTCACCGAATTCAATTAAATACGAGGAGACTGAATGGCGCGACGATCGAGAGCTTGTCTTCTACCCCCGAACGTCCGAAGCGACGGGGTTTCCGAGATGGGAGGTTAGATTCCGGAGCGCTCGCAGCCGAAACGCATCGATTTTATGGAAATACGGTTGTTAGCGTATTCCATTGTTTGCGCCCGCTAATTTTCAAGCCGTGCGCACGGGCTAGCTTTGTTCGCTCGCGGACGTGTTAACAGCACGCCTCATCGACCGTCCCCGTTTCGTTGCCACGCCACGCCACGCCGGCCACGAAATGTCGAACGTCCTCTCTTTATCTTCACCGAGGCTCTGTCTCGCCTACGCCACGGCCACAGCTCGCAGGTAGCAACATATTTCCGAGCTGCCAAACAGGAAAATAATGCGTTCCGCGCGACTTAACACGCCGCGCATGCTTCCACGGATCCTGTGCGTCGTATATTCCGCGAACGCTGCGTGCGACCGGAAAAATAACGCAGGATGCATGGGGATTTCGGTCAGGATGGGTAGTTCTTTATCCGTTCCAGGCGCATTTCGGAGCAAAGAAGACGGTATTCAATAGGTACTCGCATTTTCGAAATGAAAACTTGTTTAGGAGCACCGCGTATGCAATTGCTGGGTAGTGAGTGAGTCTGATCTCCCACTCTCCGAGCTGAGTTTAGTCGAGCGAGCGAGAAACAGGCAGATGTGCGGTCTGATACGCACAGTATTGGTCTGTCTTTTGTCTGAATGGTCCTCAGTATTTTCAGAAATTCAGTGACATCCTTTGTTATCATTCCTTATGCTTTCACGGGATCGACTTTATGCTCAAAGATAAGACGACAGCCCGTACAAATCAGGAACACAAAAGCGTAAAAATCGGCAAGCAGAGAGAACGAAACAGCTAAAAATCGAGCACGAGATCGGGGAAAAAAGATGGCAGAGAAACTCGATACTCTCCTTTCACGAGCGCACGGCAACGGGTTTAAAGAGTACTTAAATTTCTGTATCCGACAACGGTGTCATAAACATCGCGCGCGATTTCAGGTGTATCGTGCGTGCGAGAGCGTATCCGGTGCCAAAATATCGGTAAAAGGATACACAACGGAGTGGAGGTTCGCGAGCAGAGAATCTCCGTCCCATCTCGAAGGCATCACCGCGTATTTCACGATCGAAGCCCGGATTTATCGTCCCGTGAGGATCGCGGCTCTCGCGCCGCGTAGCTCGTAAGTTCTCGCCGAAAGCTCGCCTCGCAGCTAAACACGTATACACACGATACAAACGTGCATGCACACACGTGGCTGTATACAGGGACACGGTGTATATTTCTCCGTTGATCCCGTGACACGCTCACAATATACAGTTACGAAAGTTGCGTAACAGGAGGGCCCGGGAGAAGATCGGTCTCGGCGTAAATATAAAAAAATAACGGTACACCGGGTATATTGAGCGTCGGACACAATGTTCGGTTACCTACGGCCTCGTTATCGCCGACCAGCTGAGTCGATACTCTGGTTTGTGGTTAATTAACGGCCGGCTTTTCGGATTACCCGGCGACCCCCGTCCTCGTAAATCCCGATAGAGGCATCGGGACGCGAAGATTAATCCTTTAACGGGCGGACGCGTCGACGGGAAACGTCTCCGTTCGCCACGGATAAAACCGACCCTGACGAGCCTTTGCTCTCGAGAATATGGATTTTGAGAATCCCGAGGAGACGGGGACCCGATAAACGTCGTAGAACATTGATTACCTGGATTTGTCTATGGGGGTGCGTTCGATTATTCGACGCGAGAGGGAAATTTAGTGGCGATGCACGCTGCCTTCAGTCTCGTTCGACTGAGTTAGGGGAGACCGGGGTCGAAAGTTACAATTTCACTTTGGACTGCGATCACGCGAAAACGTTTAACTTTCACTCGCGGGACCAAAAGTTTTCAACTTTTCTGAATGTACTTTTATACAATTCGACGAAAAAATGATAAAACTTTAAATTCCAGCGCGAGGAATCCACCACCTAACCCGCAACTTTACTCGTGTACAGGGTGCGGCAAATATTTGCGCGAAAGACATGTATCTTTTCTATATATTTTTATAATCAAGGCGTCGGTCATTCAATTTGCTAGTTCATGGTGTAAGTGGTGTATTCATTTGTTTTAAAAAGGATAACATTTAAATGGTTAAAAAAACAATGAACGGAAGAAGCATTGTCTCGCGTTGAAACGGAGACACGGTGTTCAGTTTCACAAACGAATATTGTTTTTCGACGAAAAATATTTTACCATCGAGCAGGCTAGTGGCAAGTTGAAAAGTCCCCTGAGTGAAAGCTCAGCCACGACAAATATTTACAATAAAGATTTTTATCAGAAAATGTTATCTAGTTATCTGACATTATTTAACCCCCTAGTATTCCTCAGAAAATGTTACCTCTAGTCATCTGACATTATTCAACCTCTAGTATTCCTCAGAAAATTATGTCGTTACATTTCATATTAACAGATTGTGCATTTCACGTATGTATATTCACCATTCATAATTCTGTAGTGCAACACTTTCTCGAAAAAACATCGTTTTACCGGCACGAAATACACTCTTCCTCGGCTATATAGTGTTTTCTACTCTCATTGAAAACCAGCCTGGTTTCTCCAGGATATTCGAACCCGCCCCAAGACAAAGATTTTCGTTCTCAGCGCTCATCCGCGCGACGAATGCCAGCGCATCTCGTCTGCGTGCAAACTTTCACCACTGTCCATTGTCTCTATCATTATGCTAACTCGCACGCACCGTGGACGCAGCCGAGGCTTTCGTTTCGCCCGTGACAGTCTGTCCATTCAAGACCAAACAGGTGAACAGAGCGAAAGAGCTCTATGTCAGCTCTCTGTATTGCAATTAAGGGGGTAGGATACCTACGAATCTAACTAGAAAATCAGTGCTATGAACCTCTGTGCAGAAAAACAATTTGGTAACATTGATAAACACGCAACTGTCTAATGAACACAAGATGGAGTTGCTTGCTATTTCCATATTCTATTCAGCTCGTTGCGAATGCCGTTTATACAGGGCAGGTCGCACTAATATTAGTGCCACCGACGAGAATACCTCGTCTGTGTCAGTTTTGCTATGATTCCAAGTTGACAACAGCGCATGCGCGTGAAATGTTGCAACATATCGCAGCACTGGTTGACAGTCCTCCTGACTAGGCGCCATCTCGTCTAAACTTGCTGAACTAAAATTGGCTCTGAACTTGCTCCGTATCAGAGAGGACCTCTGTCATTATGAATGTAACATGGGGAAATCTCTGCTATGTGGATGAAATCACGCGCCTCGGTTTTTTGTCCTTATACGAGCATATTTTGAGCTGCACGAAGGTTCATTTAATAGAGGAAGGTTCATCACGGCGCGCTCAACTCATCATTTCAGTCAAAAAAGTCTCTATGAGACAGAAAAATACATTGAAATCTGCGGTGGTTTTTCTCGATTTTTCCTCTACTTTGGGCACTCATAATATTAGATATAAACCAAATCTCGTTAAATAATGAGTTGAGCGCGCCGTATTTAACCTTCCTCTTTAGAATGAGCCTTCGCCCAGCCCAAAATCTGCTCAAATAAGGTTGAAAAACCGAGGCGCGTAAATCCACGTTTGAATTCAAAATCTAGTAAGATTCTAGTTCCTTCTAGTTAGATTTCTAGGTATCCTACCCCCTTAATACATAAAATTGTTATTTCCCCTAAAAATCTTCAAATTCTAGTTACAAAATAGAGAATCTGAAGGTGCTAGTGATTCGAGCAACAACGTTTCCGTTGGTAGCTCTTGATCCTTCTGACGTATATCCATTCTCTTTTCAAAGACTGGTAAGCTACATATATATTCCATTCATGTCTCACTTGTACTGTCTATTTGTAAAAAGGTTACTCTTTCTTCTTTTTCGTAAAGCGAAAAGAAAAAAAAATTGCTTGCGGAGAATGCAAATTCGGCGGAGTATGAAGGATCGTCCGATGTCAGAACTTTCTATTTCTAGCGTGGTCTGTCGGTGAATATTCACGGTGCCGTCTGTCCAGGGACCGTAAAACGCCCAGACAGCGCAGAGCGGTGCCGTTCTTTGAAACAATCGCTGCATCCGCGTAATTGGTGCCGTCGAAACGGCGAAAGCAGCGGAATCGAGAGAGCCCAGGTGTCTCCGTTCGCGTGCAACGATGCAATTTCGGGGATGACAGCGATAACTGCAGCTCGTTGAACGAAGCCTCTCCTGGCCCCCGAAGGTGAGCAGTTACCATTCTCTCGGAAATGGCTAGCCGTTCGCGCGTGAGAAACGAGGCTGCCGCGTAGAAACGCTTTGGCTTTTGTCAGCGTGCACGAGATAAACCAAGGCAAGGATCCCCGGAATCCTTTCGAATTCTCTGCAGGATCAAACTAGCGAGCGGCCAGGATCTTTGGATTTTCAAATGCTAAGCAGCTCGCTCACCAACGAGATCCTGCGATTTTCTTCGTCCCCGAGATGAAAATTCTCTCGTTTCTTTGCTAAGATTTGTACAGGCTGTATCATATTCGCAGTATTCACAAGTGATTATATGTACATTCTCAAGAGCTTGACAATACCATTCAGACGTACAATTTATTCATCATGCGATCCGTACAGCAAGTTTCATGTTAGTAGTCCTATTTTGGGAACCAGAAATGACGGATTCGAGGTTACAGGTTTCTATCCTGTTTCACAAGTTCAACCTTTCCGACTCGGTACAACCTTCCAGAAGAAGGCCACGATTATCCCGGCACCGATTGCCATTGTTCTCTACGTTTGAAAACACACGTTCGCACTTGCCCACAGTCTCGTAACATCAAGAGCGCTGCCCGTGACAAACAATGGCAACTATGGTTACGACTTCCTTCATACATATTGCCTCTTTTCCTTTTTTTTCTCTCTCTCTTTCTACACTTCCTTTCCTCGTTCCATTACGAAACCACGTTGTCGCGTCAAGAAACACTTTCGTTTCTTTTTCGCGCTGGCGATCCCTTCATTCGTGAAATTGCTAGGCTTTACGTAATGCCTCGTCGGCGACAATTGCACGGAGGAAGTGACCCCTGCTACCACTATTCACAACGGAGGCACTCAATTATCTCTCAATTATGTCCTTTAATAGATTCGTCTAGCACTCATTAGAAAGATAAAAGTCCTGAGCGAATAAGCCACTTAGAGGGACCACACAACTTTGGACGCTTGCGTGTGTTGATGATGTCCGCTTCGGTGAGACTGCCTACAGTGTTCTGCCTTTATGGTCATTCTGTGCGAATCTCTTTGTGATTGTATTTTATCAACAACTTATAGAAAATTGATAAATGCTGCCGATAATAGACTATTTTTCTGCACAGTCAAAATCACGTGTCCTAAAAATCCGAATGAATATATTTTTATTAGTGTTTTGCCTTTATGGTCATTCTTTGCGAACCTCTTTATGCTCGTATTTTATTAACAATTTGTTGAAAATTGATAAATGCTGCCGATAATAGTCAATTTCTCTTTAACCCCTTGCCTTACAATATCGAGTCAGACTCGTGATGAAGATTCTGAGTAGAGTCTAATAAATATGTATGCTATTAATTTCCTGTAAATCCAAATAAAATTCTATTTTGGTTTTGTTAATGAACAGCTATTGGATAACATATAGGCGTACAATAGGTATGAAGTTTCTCCCTTTTTAGGAAATTAGGAATGACAAGTAAAGTTTTAATCACTGAAATCGTAAAATAAATTGTAGAACAAGGAAAAATGGACACGTACAATTTAAAGCAGTGGACATGTTAAAAATATTTAAGGACATCAATGTAATAGTTTCTGCTTAATGTAGTAATTAAAAGAATACAATTTTTATTTGGCTTTTATTTGTCGTGCAATCAGTGCGAACATGTTTTATTTTGCATAAAGATCCGCAGTCTAATAATAAATTAGAGAAAAAATATATTTTTATTTTATTTAGTAGTGTAAAACAGTGTTCGTTCTCCGTAATTGTAATGTTCAAGGGTCGTTTGCCGTATCACTGAAAAAGAAAGACGTCATCGAACCGGTGTAGTAGAAGTGCAGCAGAGTAGCATCGCGGTGCCTCCGATATTGCATAAGCGCGTTACAGCTGTTTTTCCCATGGTGTTTTGTTAAAACGGCGGCTAGGTAAAGAGAAGAAAAAGGATGGCTGGATTGTGTCCGGTTCCCCCGTATTTCAGCGGGACATCGAATCTGCGAGAGTTCGCGAATATATCAGGCTCGCTCGTTCCGAAGGCTTGCCACAGGCCGGCTCTCGTTGGAAGCCGCGATAAATCCTCGGTTTCGAGCGTGCGCGCCCGAGCGAGCGAGCGCGAACCAACAGAGAGAAAACAGATAAATGCAGGAGAAAGAGGGACACCCAAGAGAGCACGGAACGAATGGTGATTTTACAGCCGAATGTTGCGCGGAGATCCTTACTGGGCCAATGCGGCTTTACAGAACGGAACGGAACGTTTTCTCGTTTCCCACTTTTTAATTGGTCGGCCGATGATAAATCCCGGCGTTGGCTTTAATTGCGGACAGGTCCTCTCCTCGCTCGTGCAGTTAACACTTAGCCGGGCCCGGTGATATTATTTTCGAGACGGGCGGGCGGACGATCGGAAAAGAAAAAGTATGCGGTGTGCCCATTCGAAAACCCACCACTCTAAGGTTCATGGTCCGTGGAGATCCAATTCTTGGTAAAAATTGGTCAAAATTGGTTTTATTGAATGCACTAGTATGATGGGGTGTTTTAACCGACTTCGAAAAAGGAGGAGGTTACTCAATTCGATCTGTATGTGCCTTTTTTCGGATTTTTTTGTGTGTTCACCGATTACGCCGAGATGGATGGACCAATTAGGACGAAACCTTCTGCATTTTGTAGCGTATGTCTCCCGATTTAAAAAGTATGAAATGATTTCTATTTAATTTATGTGAATACATACGAAATTTTAATTTAAATTTATTATTATTAAATACAATATAATCTTTTCGGAGGCGGTGCAAAATTGAAAATTTTCGACACTGGAAATTACGAAAATTCTTAAATTCTTCTACATGCTTTCACATATTAATGTATCTTCTCTTCCCACCTACTAATTTCCAAGTTCACCAAATTCCAATGAAATTATAATCAGTCTTTTTAGTGCATTTTTTAGTGCGTTTTTCGAAGTCGGTTTAATTTTTTTTTAGAAAAATTGGGAAAGTTTCTTCGAAAGATTCTTCTCTCGAAAGAAATCAATCACCATGAAAGCGACCACTCTAAGGTCCATGCTCTGTGGAGATCCAATTCTGGGTAAAAATTGGTCAAAATTGGTTTTATTGAATGCACTAGTATGATGGGATTTTTTAGAAAAATTGGGAAAGTTTCTTCGAAAGATTCTTCTCTCGCAAGAAATGCGACCAAGTGTCGATAAAATATAGGGATAATAGGATACAATTAACATTAATGGATACGTTACAATCGAGCTAAAAATCTTTAAATGGACAAGGGAATCGAGAATAAGCTGTAAATGTAGATAATGTCGGAGTAATATCGTCCGCTCCGGTTAGTAGGTTAATTTTCCCATTAACTGATGATATCGTTAGGATACTCATTAGTATGAACTTCGTCATTTTATTAACACCGCGTATTACATTCCCGAGTGGCCCATTGATAGCCCACGACCATTAATCCATCGGTTTGAAAAATTTCAACATTCTATTCAACATATCGTCGGCCGTATCAATCATGCGTGGCTGACATAATTCTTTGTCCAAGCATAAAAGTTAACATCTAACGATCTATAATACGCGAAAGGAGTAAAACAAGTAGCCGCTGCTATAAATCACAATTTTTCAGTCGACGTTACATTAAATAAATTGCTTTTAGATTGCTGCGAGATTTTATTCGTACTGACTCCCGCTGTAAACAAGTTAAAACTATACTTCGTTTCCCTCGTGTCAACTTTTTATTTAGAAAAGGAAACGCTATAACTTGAAACCTCTAATATCGTAAAAAGCGATTTTTTCCAAAGAAAGATGGCGGAGGCCCCGTTTTAATATCAGGCCCTGCAGCGGGCCCGTTTTTGTTCGACGTCGGATTCAGCACCGCCGCCCCGCGCCGCCGAGACAAATTAATATCTCCGCTGGGAAATGTTGCTCGTCGTATTTATTATCATTCCGTTCCTCGGGGGCCCGTCCAAGGGGCCGCTCTTCACAGGAGCGGGGGACCAGCAAAATGCCGCTAGAAAATGTGTATTGCGACCCAGTGACACCACGAAGAGATCCCGGCAACCGTTATCGCGTGCTGCCGCGACTTTTTCGCCGCGTACCCGCGACACGTTTCAGGAATGCGAGAATGTTATCGATGCCTGGATAGTGGTTCTTGATCCCAGAGCCCCCCTAACAGATGGCCAAGCGGCATGCTAGCCCCCGGGAAACAACCGCGAGAGTCTCCCGGAACAACGACTTCATTCCGAATCCGTGGGACCGTTCAACCTTGCCGTGGAATTTCTTATTGCTCCCTGATCCAGTGTGCATTGGATTTGTCTATCGCTGGTCCTAATATTCTGGAGCTCGTGGAACATTGGGTCTGCGGTGGACATGCATTTTTTATCCATGGAAAATAGCCCTTTTCTTTCAGATCGAAGATTTACAAGAACATCGAAGAATCACGTTTATAAAATGTTTTCTCTGATCTATTGTCTTGTTAACTACCTTCTTATGAGTCGCATTTTTTACATTGCGAACGCTTGAGACCGTTTAAGAAGCAATAAACCAGTGGATCAAAAAATTCAGAGTTCTCGTCGAATTTACGGAGAACAGCGAAAGAAACGTCGGAGGATATCGTCTTCAGAGGAGGATGGCAACCGTGATGTCGATTTTCCGAGAAGCCCGACGTCACTCGGCATTCCCAAACGTCGACGAATCGCATTCCCCGGACAGCAACCACCGGTTCGAAAGAAAACGCTGCGCCGTCACCGGCTAACTGTATTTTAATTGTATCAAAAGACGCCAAGACGAAGGCGGTCATCGTTCCACGGGAGTTAATTAAAATTTATTGCCGAGTACGTCGGACACGCGTACGTGTTTGTTAAGTTTAATGGAAATCCAGGCGGGTGGAGACTGCTGAAGGGTGGCGGTGTATAGAACGCGACCATAATTCTCCGAAAAATTAACAAACATGCTAATTTAATCATTGAAAGCCACCACTGTCTGATAAACACATTTCGAAATCAGTTTACGTATCTACAGTATCAAGAATACTTATTTCACTGCGAGATTACTTCATCCCTTAAACTCTGTTGCCAAAGGTTTCTAACAGCAAGTTATTAAATTGTCGGAGCACTATTGGTGATGATTCAAAAGCTATTAGTTGTGATACAGAAGCGAACTTGAATGGATCGATAAGGAAAAGGAGGAGAAGCATGGTAGGGGGTTGAAGGTTTGATCGAGATCGATCGATGACGGTTCGCAGGAGTCTTCCGGAGTCTTACCTGTCCTTGAGAAGCAATTAAACGCAAGTGCCTGACCGTGAAGGGACCGAAGACACAACCAGAAGCAGATGCTCCCGGCGACGTGGCCGATAATTAAGAAGAGAGAGTCCCCGGGCTCCGGTTCGCCGGCTATCCGGCATTATGCCCGCTCCACACTCACCGAAACCTCGATTCGAGTTACCTAACTGACTCACGGATGCATCTTCCAACCATATTCCAGAGAACAAAAGCTACGAATTTTCTATACATATATTTTCTGGCTACTCTTGATTCGATTGTTCCTTCTTCGTTCTAGTGGCTCTAGACCAGGCATGTCAAACTCTTTCACCACCAAGGGCCTCATTATGTATTATAAATTAATTCGAGAACCATAGATCGATAGAGCATCAAATTCTGAGTATAAAAGTGTTGACCTTCATATGTCCCAAACCTAACAGTTAACGAGATATTATCCAAAGAAGAAAGCAAATTGTTCCGATAATATCTCGTTAACTATTAGATTTAGGACATATAGAGGTCAATACATTTTTTCTCAGAACTCGATAGTCAATCGATTCATGATACAGAAAGTAGGTCTTTCCATTTAAAAATATCAAGGTTACCTTCTCCTCACCTTGGAGCGCCCAGCGGAAAAAATAAAAATCCCACCACATGATCTTCCCCTCGGTACTGAACAACGTTCATCTCAAACATTTTTGCGTATAATCAATATTTTTGGAGATATTCGCCTGTAACGCTTTATGATGTTCACCCTGTACGACCAGACGAATTGCTCTGATTTTAGCTAATTCTTACGGTTGCTGAATTAGTGGTGAACGGTCGAATTAGTCTCGTTTAATCTGTCTATTTTTCCATGGATTTTTCTGAATAGGATACGTAGAGTTATTCCAGGCTGGAATAATATTCCTCCAGTTAAAACACGAGCGCATCGTCGATCCGCGGTCGCAGAATCAATCTCACTGAATAACATCCTCGACCGTGTATAATGCAAGAAAAGCAGGCGCGCTCTGAAATAGATCGATTAAAATTCACCGGGTTGACTCAGCTGCGGAACGGTTTTGCTATTAGTCTTTGGTAACGCTGCTGGGGGGAACAAGAAAATACCCTCGAGTTAGTTGTCTTTCTCTCAGCCTCACCCGTGGCAGACAGTTTTAATTGAATCGTCAAGAGCTTAATCCATATCGAGGATTCATTGCATCCACATAAACGACCGTGGCTCCGGGCGTTCGTTTGAACTCGTCTTCCGCGATTAAATCGACGCGGCCGGTCATGGAACCGTGTGTAACAGTAAAACGCGCTAAAAAAATCTTTATGCAAATTCGCCGGTCCATTGACAATCTTAAAAAAGACCCGCCGTTGTTCCCAATTCGATTCCCAGTGGAGTATGCACGATGCAGAATGACTTTGGTGCTTCGAGTATTGATCACGTCACTGACATCTCATCGGCATTCAAAAGTGTAATTAAGGTGGGTATTCATTGACAACTTGATAACCAAAACTGTCATCTACATCATCGTCCACCGTTCACATGGAATCGCTTCAAAAAAGCAAACATTGGATGTTCAAACTTCCTCAAACATGTTCAAACGTTGTACACTTTATAAGAAAAATATACTATTATATTCGGAAGAGTCCGTAGAATCAATCCACGTGAGAATCATTCCTGTATCTATTACGGCTGGAGCACAAGAAATTCTCAAAGTTGAAAATTTAACTACATCTTTTAAGATTGAAGCTCCACAAGAACCAAAGGTTCCAGCGCATGAAAAATTTATGGGAATCGTCTGTCGGTTATCGAGAGGCGCGATCGATGTTTGACGGTGTCGTATATTGAATGTTTTGCTCGAGCAGTGGCGTATAAAACGGCGTCAGCACCGGGCCCCGGCCCGAATTTTCGTGATCGTCCGCGCGCCCCTAATTGACGCGGCCCCGATGCCAGCTTTACGGTCTCTTAAAGGGAGATTTCCACGTATAAGGAACACCGTTGCGCAGAGGTTTATGGACGAGGCGCAGTTAAATCGCTCCCTGTACGAAACTCGCCGCGAAACGATTCCGATCTCCGGTTGTCCGTTGCTGTATTCTTCTCTTTCCTTCGAAACCGTCTCGAACCCCTCCCCATCGACATTTTCGTCTATCCTGCGGCTGTTTCTTCTTCGTCCCTCGATTCACCGATGGAAGTGGGTTACTTGGACCATGGTCGAGCTGCAGGGACAACCTGCGTCTCGCAAGTGACTCGAATTTATTCGCAGTGTTGGCAATTGGGTCCGATATCGATCAGACCCCACCCCATTTGACAAAATTTTGCTCGAGAACCCGGACAAGATTGAAACAAAAATATGTTCGGTTTGTGAAATTGGGTGATGGAACAGGGACAAGAATAAATAACAAATAGACAATGTTGACTTTGCATAGAAATCCTCAGTCGTCGAAATCGAAGAGCTCGAGTTGAAAAATGTAAGATTCCTGTAAAAATTAAAGAACATCGGAAGAAATGTATTTTTCTGTCCTAGTAAAAAATAAATCCATGTACAAATCCTTGTGTTCGCTAATGACCTAGATGTTAATGCGACCTGTATAAATAAAAAAATTTTTTAAATAATAAATTCAGAATTAGATTGTTAAGAGAAGGGAAGCCCTAGGTCTACATCGTCCGTAACAAGTAACGTGTAATTTGCAAATATACGAATTTTTAGTGGACGTTTTTGTGCAAATTGGCCACAGTGCCTCGTTACTTCATTCTTCTACGTCTGTCTGTTCGTTCGTTTTCCTTTTGCGTCCCCCTCCGAGCAGAATTCGTTCAAAGAGAGTCTGTTTATCGATTCCAGAGCGTCCGCCACCCCACGAACGGCTCCGTTTGTCCTGTCCTTTTGCATCGGAGCCAAGAAAACGATGCACGCTCGTTTTCTGCGCTTTTACGTCCATGGAAGATGGCCGACTCTCCTCGATCGTAATAAGTGGGCCGCTCATTCGGTGGGACAACGGCTCGTTCCGATTACCAATCCAATTTATTTGTCACTGGCAAGCTCGCCCGTAATACCGTCCCCACAGAGGAACTAAATTCTTTTAATTAATTCGCGTGCCAGCCGTGGTCCTTGACCCTGATGTATAATAAAATATCGATATTCATTCTTTAATCTTTTATGAGATTATTTATACGCGGATCGGGCTTTTCACAGAGTCCTTCAAGAGGTGATGCTTGGCGAACAATTCTAGAAGAACACGATTCTTAAATATTGTTTTCCTGAAGAAATTAGTGGACCCACTTTTGTTCAAACTAGTCCAGTAATATTTCGATACGTCTATGAAATTTAAACAACTTGATTGGTGAACACTTTGATGAGGAATACGATACAATGAGAGAACATTTTTATTTCGAATTATTTCGTTACGAGATTTTTACCAATCGGATTAACAACTCCAACGTTATCGCAGTTGGTAAAAGAATGTTCGCTACTGACACAAGGATTAACAGAACGGATCCGAGCGAAATATTTCAGGACCAGGTACACAGAGTGAGGTCGAATCCGTGCGCGCGTGTCCTGCGCGTAGCCCGGCGCGGCGCGATCCTGCGCTTCGTTTTTTATTTTTATCCGGCGCGGCGCGGCGGTCTTATAACGAGCTGCAATTAACGAGGCCAGGCGGACCAGCAATTTCGAGTATTCGTGTAACGAAAGTTGGCGGCCGTTCCAGAGGGAAGAGGAAGAGGGAAAAGAGGGAAGGGTCGTCTAAGTCATCTGGACGTGGCGTGGTAAATTCCGGTTCGGCTAATCGGCTACGTGTGCATCCCCTGTTGCACGTGCCTGGTGCATCTTACAAGGGAAAAGGACCTCTAGTGTCCGACTTCGATTTTGATAATTTTTTGTGAGACGATATATGCTATATGGATCCCTAATGATGTCTGCAAAATATTAGGTGTAGTTACCCAATAGTTTTAAAGATATAAACAATTAAACTTTCATACCTTGTTGATATACCATGACTTGCAGCTCAAGTTTTCGAAGTTCCATTAGCCGTGTAAGCAGGTTGCGTGAAAGTTCAATTGTTTATAGCTTTAAAACTATTGAGCAACTACACCTAATATTTTGCAGACATCATTAGGGATCCATATACCATATATCGTCTCACAAAAAATTATCAAAATCGAAGTCGGACACTTGGGTTCCTTCTCTTGATAGATGAGGTCGGTCCCCGCAGAAAATAGTAAACAACGCTGTAAATATTGTTGAAGAATAACAGTTGTGTAGCTGTAAAAATGGTCCGCCATCCAAGGGTGGAATCAAATCAGATGTTTACACAATCCGCAGCCCGTGGACGGTTAAATAACTGTTCCTCCGTGACGCACTGCTGCGTCAATACTTCTTGTGATTCATCTTCAGTATTCAAGCAATGAGCGCGCACTCCATCTCTGAAGCAGAAGAAGAGGAAGAAGAAGCAGAAGAAGAAGAAGAAGAGTAAGAAGTTAGGCTGCATCTAGCCGGAGGAATGCAGGACAGTAATTGGATTCCGAGAAAGTGCATTTTGTCACGTAGGTAGTTTTCGGAAGGGATCAATTCTGGGAACAGCTGGGACCGATGCCAACAGGCGTTCAACGAATCAAAGAGTTCTCCCCGCCGAACTCTCTCTGTAGCTCTCCACCCCGATGCATATGCGTACGCACTGTTATGAAACACGATCAGATAATGCCCTTAGAATGGAGGAAAAAATTAGAGCCGCGGGAGGGCCTGCAGGTTCGGGCTCCTCGACGAAATCTTTATCCTCATCGTTCACCGGGGCCCTAGGAGACCGGCAATTGTTCACCGGATAAATCCCCCGATGGTATCAATCATCCATCGACCCTAATTTTCACTCGGAGAGTGATAAGCGACGAACAGGGCCCGGGCTCCAATTACCCCGTAATTGTATCGCGCGAAATCCCCCGCCGATATTAGAGCATAAATCGCGGGCCCAATCTCGGGTCGAGGCTTTGCATACGTTCTGCTGGAAATGAATGATCCTTCGCGAATTTATCCCGGACAATGCATCGCGCCAATTTTATTCAAATCATATCGACGTTTTGCTGTGCTGTTCAAGTACCTGCAAACATTTTTCTGCGGATTTTTGTGCAACATAAAAATTATTTGGATTGATTAGTAGAGGTATAGGTTACGTTAGGTTAGTAAAAGGTTAAAAATATCCTATGAAAATTGCTGGTCTTTTTACATACAATAAGATCCCATAATAAAAAATATAGGTTTCCATTTGAAAAAACAAAGTTGACCTTCAAATGACATTAAAAACGCCACCCAAATAAAAGACTGATACTGCCCCCATCTTTTCCCCTCGATACCCTTGGACACGTGTTTCACACGTTTTTAATATCTTTCATACTTCTCGAGATATTCGGGTGAAAAGTTTTCAAATGAACACCCTGTATGTATATACATTCAGTTATTTTCCTAATCGTTTGAAGTTTGAAGCAATTGGAAAGAATACGATAAATTGTTTTGTAAAATCCTTACTGGGGATAGCTATCGAAATCGATTGAACAGGATCAATGGGGACCACAGAATAATCCTTGACTGGATCACAAGGGTTTATCAGATGAAGTAGAAGAATGAGTGTACACGTATGATGCGTGTTGCGTGTTGCGCAGGACACGTAATCCTTCCTCGACATCTTCGATATTGTCAAAGAGGTTTCCCTCTAATCCGACTTGTTCCACGAAACCGTTCGACAAAAGCCAGGCTCGATAACTTAGTGACAAAATACTGCAACGTCACGCGAGCGAAGGCGATGCATCGAGTATGCACCGAGACACCGACTGCATCTCCGGCATTGATCGCGTGAGTTGGTCGGCGTCGAACGAACCAACGTACGAACGAACGAACGAACGAACAGACCACGGTAAAAAGAAAGCGATTGTCGATGCGAGGAGAAATTCCATTTTCAACGAGTCCTGTCGGGACCGCGCGCTGTCCGACTGGAAACAATAGAATCAACGGCGGCCGCGATGTATGCGGTGCAAGTGTACCGTGAAAAGAAAATCCATCTCGAACGCGGATTTCGTTCTCTTTCAATTTCATGCGCTCTCCTGTTCGCAGGATAAATGACACGGTTTCTTCCTAAACACCGACAAACCACGATGCATTCCGCGCTCGTCTGTATAACGATGTTTTCTAGATGCAAGGACATTCAGGACGAAATTTGAATATTTTACTAAACACCAACAGATAACCGTGCATTTTACTACCTCCTGCTGAATATATTCTAGACTCAAGGACATCGAGGACGAAATTTTCATATTTTCCTAAACACCAGAAACACTACAGTTATCTCTAAATTGCGGATCGTTATGCATTTAGAACAGAAATGGGTGGGCGTAATTTAAAACAGTATCAACATTAGAAGCATTTAAAAATACTCTTACATTATTTTCAACCTATTAAACATATTAAGAAAGAAAATAAATTCCTGTTTCACTCCAGTTTGTTATAATCCAGGTAGGAAATTTTTATTGTGCGTAAAGCTCCGCAGTCTAGTTATCTCATCGGATGAAGTTTTCTACTTTAATCAGACTTCCGCTGCCACCCATCTCGGGAACAATTAATTTCTCTGGTGATCAGGGACCCAACAGAATTTCCAAGAAAACGCGAATAAACGCCGACACATGTTCAAGGATCTCTTATGTTACAATCTTCCCGAGTGCGCGGGTAGCAGAGAATTTTAACATCTCCAGCTCGTGAATGTCGAATTTCTATTCCTCGAGATCCGTGCTTATTTAATCTAGCTAATTTACCGAGCGTCGGGTTTCTATAATAGAGAGATGATAATAGGAGATTGCAAGTGAAACTTCTCTTCGTGGACTAAGCGAGAGAGAGGGAGAGAGAGGAAGAGAGAAAGAGAGAGAGAGACGGCCTAGGTGGAAGTTGCTCGGAGAAGGACGGAAATTGGGTTAATTAATCGTGTCAATTACCCATTTACCACCCGGAGAAAAAAATCTCGGTTTCATTAGGCGTTTACGCGCATTTCCAGTCTGAATCGCCGGACTCTTGTACACGGCGGGATGCCATGCGAGCCTCTTATAAACGCTTCCTTCTCTCTCTCCTTATTTCTTTCTCTCTTCTTCCGTATCTAGCTCATCGTAATATATCTCCCGGCTCACGCGTTGGCAATTAGTGGACGCGTTTAATACAAAAGCGGCTGGTTAATTAACAAGGCGATTTCCTCCGGGCCGTGCCAACTTATCGGTAAACAAAGCTGCAACGCTTTTCGAAGAAAAAGTCGAACACACCCCACCCTTGCCACAAAATTCACGCGGCACACGCGGGTTTAACAGTTACCCGCGATAAAACTGCAACGATAACGGGCAACGGTATTAACGAATTGCCGGTGCGACGTTCGTTATTTCAACCTTTAGGCCCGCTACACACGTCCGTTTTTTTAACGCGATGCATACACTACCAAAGAAAAAGATAGCACACGCGTGCTATCTTTAATTTCTCGTGTTAAGATTATGCTAGCGTGAAAACTCTGTGTAGTGTGTAAAACATACCTTCTGCGAATATGTAGACAGAACATAGATTGACTTTAGTTCAACGAGTTCCCTTAATTGGAAGGGAAACACATAATCCGTCACAAACAAATTGATAACTCACTGGAACTATGTTTACATATTCTTAAAAAATACAAAATATTGTACAAAATACAAAAAAATGTTATATGAAGTTTGTTTATAAATGCTTTGTTACAATCTTATATGCAAATATTGAATGTAGCCTGAATAGGTGCGGAACAGCAGATTTAAAGCGGAATAATACGGAAGGTCGATTGTGTTTTACTTTGCCTGTACTTACGAGATATTTCTTGATCAGAAATCTGCTGTTCCACACCTATCCAGGCTGCATTCAATATTTGCCTATAATATTGTAATAAAGCGTTTATAAACAAACTTCATATAACATTTTTTTTGTATTTTCACTTGTAGATCATGCTCCTACAATCTTGCCAGCAAAATAGGAAACACCCTATATATAACTTTTCGACTGCGACTAACTTATTTTGCAATTTGAGTAACAGACAACTTTTGTTTCTCAGAGCTAAAATTGTGCTAATTTCGCTTTCACCAAGCTTTTTGCCACGACCCATTATGAGAATAGCAATAGGACAAAGCTCTAAACACAAATTGAATACTGTAACTCCGTGGAAGCTCATGGAACACTGAAGAATATGTAAACATAGTTCCAGTGAGTTATCATTTTGTTTGTGTCGGATTATGTGTTTCCCTTCCAATTAAGAGAACTCATTGAACTAAAGTCAATCCATGTTCTGTCTATGGTACATATTCGCAGAAGGTATGTTTTCCACCAGGCCTGGCCAACCCGCGGCCCGCCACGTTAAATTGTGCGGCCCGCCGGGCGATTTTATATTTCTGTTGAAACTTTTGTTTCTCATTGTATGTATACAATAAATATTAAATTAATGAAGTGTCATTGTTATAATATAATCGATTTATGATTATAATATATTTAATTATATAATAATATATGTTGAGGACTAGGGGTTACTCCAAAAATAAAAAGGACGCACGTAAATTGTGTAGTTTAATAGGAGTCGTGATGTTGCACACTGCACGGACAAAAGGCGAGTGAGCCATCAGAAGAAGGTAAAAAAAAGGATAGGATCATATGAAATAAAACATAATCGAACAGTCGCGGGGAAGCGGCCCGCTTCTGCTGCGCACGCATCGGACCATACGCAAACAAACGCATGAAGTATGTGTGACTCTTATGTCACTCCAACAATATATAATATAATTATAATATAAATGTGTAATATAATCAAGTTGCACTGCAACAATGAAGTGAAACAATTTTTGCGTCCATATATCAAAAATTAATATTTACAATACTTATATTAGTAAATGCTTTTGGATCCACATATATTTGTGAAACATTTTTTTCGAAGATGAAATTTACAAAGAATTCTTCACGTGTAACGTCGAACATAAACATAGATTTACAAAAATTAAGTGAAAGAAAGGATAAACAAATATCTCATTAATAAAAACTCGAGAGTTAATTATATTGAATCATAGTATAACAATAAAGTTTTATTCATTTTCTATTTGTATTACATTTTTTAAAAGCATGTTTACCTAAAGTGCGGCCCGCTATAACGTTACGCGTCATCAAAGTGGCCCGTGAAATCATTTGGGTTGGCCAGGCCTGTTTTACACACCACACACAGTTTCCACGCTAGCATAATCTTAACACGAGAAATTAAAGATAGCACACATGTGCTATTTTTTTCTGTGGGAGTGTACATATGGTATATTGTATCGTGTGCATATATTGCTCGAAAAAGAGAAACCATCAAATTTCTCGATGAATCTGCCATCTCGAGACATCGTCGGTCTATGCAGAATTGGCCGTCATTCCTGCAACAAGACATACGCACCAGTTACGAGCTGAGAAAGGAAATGCACTTCGCGTCCGGCTGCGCTCGATACACACACGATGCATTATCTCGTCGCGTCTGGTGTCCGCTGCATCGCGTCACTTTGTCACGACGATCGTGGCATCGATCCTGCCCGTTGTCTAATTCTCTGGCAATCGGACTTACCGCATAGTCATCTCCGGCAAGGCTGACTATTCAGCTGCTTGGGAACTCTGCCGATACTCGCTAATTCCCGAGTGCAAATTGTCTGTTTACCACTGTGTTTGCTCTCTCCTAGACAAACTCGACTGTGAGTCACTCGCACAACACGGTCTGGATTCATTTCGTTCGCTGTACAGCGGATTTTATGCGCTCACGACAAATGAATAGGTGTAATTTTGCAATTGTTGAAATTATAAATATCCATTTCCGGAAAATAATGGAACGCCCTTGCCCAAGCATCTATTATATTGAAAATGATGGACAAATCTGAATAAATTGAATGTTGATCCGCGTTTCGTTTTCGATGTCCCCGACGCGACGCACGAATTAGGATCCGAAAGTTCCGCGGGAAAGCGTAAAGTGCCGGGTGACTTTCCTCTCTCGGTTGACGAGGAAACAAGGGGACGTTTGTTCTAGAGAGCTTCGAGAAATGCACTCTGTTGGGTGGATAAGTGGGACTGTAGGTGGGCGCTTGGGAACACGGCACCGAGCGTAGTTTGTTTAAGAAAGTAATTTGTCCGGCCTCCGTCGGCTCACGAGATCGGGTAAGTGCCACGTATATACTCGTTGTTAATTAACGTAATGACAAGCCGAAAGGAACATTAACCACACGGTCGTTATTATAGCAGACTCTCCTCTCGGATGGAAGATGGAAAGGAGAGTTTCCGTGGAAAACGAAACCGAAAAGAGATCATTGATATTATCAGTTCGAGAAGTGCGGCTGAAGATTCTATACAATAGATTGTGTACACTATCGAAGTTTCGAGGTAACAGACAACAACGGACCCGGTTGATCGTTGGGCCAGAGCTCTCGGCCAGCCACTCTCACCAGTTTTTGAAGTTTTCGCTCTAGTTCGCTGGTCTAACGAGCTACGTCTTCCGCCAACCGGCAAGGAAAAGAAAAATTCGATACGCCCAGCGCAAACACGTCCCCGTTTAATTGCCCCGTCGCGTCGTCGTGTGATATCGGAACTCTTTAAACGGTTCAAAGACCCATACTTCGATCACGCCTTTTACACGGTGAATCTCTCCGCGCCGTGTTTGTAGATCATTCCGTTTAACGATCTTATGTCTACCAATTAATTCCTTATACTGGCTAACGGATCTTCGCGTGGATCTTTATGAAGACAATTCTTTGTCCGCGGAAGCGTTACATTAATCAACAGACTACAAGTTCTTATGCAAAATCAAAATTGTCTGCATGAATTATAGTTGAAGTGTCGAAGGACGTTGACAATCGTCAAGGAGGAAACAAAGTTCTACGGTGGCAGCGATGACGCGCGACCTCCTCCGAAGGAAGAGTATCGAGCGATCCCGTGTCCGCGGCTATTATAATCGGGCTAGGCAATGTCCACAGAGGGAGGAGACGCAGGACTAGACATCGGACGAGAGGCAGGTTGCACGAGAGGAGGCCGTCGGCCTCGACTGTTCTCCGAGAGGTCGACCCACTTCGCCCAAAGGCGAGAGGGACCGTACTGGTAGGCAGTTACGTACGTGTACGTGCACCGTACACACGTAAACATATCTACGATCTTCTCTTTGCGTCGTATAACGGCCTCCCTCGCCCTCTCCCCGCCCCTCCCATCGTGCCGTTCGTTCTTTCTCCTCCAATCTCCTTTTTCCGCTTCTTTATCCGTCTTTGTTCGGCCACAGGTATACACCCCCGGCCATAAGTATCCGCGCAACTCACCTACACGAGCACTTTTTTTTTTATAAATCTCGATAAGAAATGTCACTTACACTGCGTAGTCAAAGGATAGCGAGAAAACACGTGTTCACATTCAGGTCGCAACGGTTCGGATAATGGAGGTTCTAATAAAACGTCAGTAGAGCAAACAAACGTGCCTCGAATGGTGTCATGTGGGGTATCATTTCAATCAGAAAAATACAAGGAATATGTCGGGAAAAGTTTCATAAGAAAATAATTGAAAACAACGAAGCTTTATCCTCAAATTCGCATTGTACTCGAGGGTGACACCTCGCGAATAATGCATTTAAATTGACCATATCGTGCATGTCTCAGTTACGTTACTATAGTGCAAATGAATAATTACCGGGAATTAGCAAGATGCTCGAATAGTTCTGGCGACGAGTGTACGTCTCGGAGGAAGCATTTCGCCCGCGTATATCGAACAGCTATGCCGTAACGCTGGCTTGATAAAGCGTTTCCTTATCGTCACGCTCGATCAACCCCGGGAAAACACGAACGCCACCGTTTTCCCGGTTCGGCCCGCAGCGGAACGTAATTATCCGGTGGTAATTTTCCTTTCTATCTGATTGAACTGCAGCGAAAAGATCCGTCGCGGTTAAGTAGATTATTCACGGTGTTTCGTGCCTGTATATGTATATGTGTGGCTGTGCATACGTGGCTCTCGAATTACTAACCCATTTTTCACGGCCGGTCCCATTTGGGGATTCCAGGCGGTGGCTGCTCGGGCTCTGGAATTATTATGTGATGACGGTTGCCACTTTGCCGTGTAATTCTGGTGAGTGGACGCCCGCCGGCTTTAGGACACTTGTCTAATGCGAAATGGAGTAGCGGAGCAGTTTTTCTGCGTGGCGTGACAGTATGAGTGAACGATGTTGTGGCGACGCAAATGGGATTTGCCGGGCATCATTTGTCTATTTACTATTTTCAGGATAGAGTTCAGACGATTTTCAGGATAGAGGTTTGAGTCAAGAACAGAGTGGGTAGCGCCCGTGATAAACATTGGGTTGGCAAATAAGTTCGCTCGGTTTTTTACAGTGGAATAAATCACAAAAACCGAACGAACTTATTTGCCAACCCGATACACAGACGGGAGAAATACGAACAGTGGACCTCCGTCTGTTGTATGGGCTGAAAGGTTCTAGACGTGTGGTATTTCTGTGGGTATTGGGGACCATCTGTGTCCCCCGAGCCCCACACTACCCCTGCTGGGTATACGTAAATGTTTTTTTTCCACACGTCTTTAATCTAAAAAGAAGGAGGGGGTAGCATGCAGAAACAGGAAATGAAACTGTATTTTATTTTCTGCAGCTATACATTTTAATCACGTTTTGACGAGCACCATTCGCCTGTTACCAGACTTTTGGTCAAAGGGCTGATCGTGACAGATAAAATGCAACGTCTGAATTAGTCTCACCATACCCCCACCCAGGAGCAAGACAATAGTCCAGGTGGGTCGAGTGTCGGCCCGCGTGAAATTACTCCGGTATTCCTGGCGGGAGACGACACGTGGTTTCTGCAGTAGCGGCTGGCAGCACGCGGCTCCCTACTCTGCGCTGTTCGCCGAGTTCCTCGTCCACGCTGGACGCAATCAGCCGATCCTCAAAGCGCGACCGGTAGTCGAACCGCGTGCACGTGGAGCCCGACGTGGCCTCTGCCTCCGTGGATCTCTCGCGATCTAACGTCGTCCCGATCAATCGATCGCCGGAGGACGCGCGCGCGCGACGTTATCCTCTCATCGAACCATCATCCGCGCCGATCGAATCGACCTCCTCCATTCAACCTTCTCCGCCGTGTAAACGATTACAAACGCGGCGTCGATCCACGATAGATCGATCTACAGATATATATATCTATATATGTATATATATATATCGATTGTCCGAGCCGAGTGTCCTCGATCTGCGTTAACGAGTGTCCTCGATCGCTTACCAGAGAATTTCTCGGTGAATCGATTGGGTTCTTTCGACAACGATCCGGGTGGAGTCTCAAAGAGAAAAGAGGATTTTGATCTTCAGGAAGTTCAGTGGCACATGTGATCCTCGGGGCAAGAAAAAGATCGACAGTGTCTCTAGTCGGTTTCTCGGTTGGGACCATCGCAGTTTTTTGCTTCCTGTGCGAGGACCCGGGTGATCAGTGGTGAAGAATGAAGGAGGGGTGAACGGTCGACAGACAGTGAACGAGCTGCTTCAAATCGGTGAGTCGATTTTTGCACGGTGGCCTTGCTCTTTTGATGCCCGATCGAGAATGGCGAGCTCTCTTCGATCGGTCCCGAGGCTGCCGCTGCCATACCGTTGCCGTTGCTGCTGGCTGCAGCCGCCAGCCGACTTCTCTCTGCCAACAGGTTCTCGCTTGCTCGCGCGCACACACTTTCTGTCGTTTTTGTTCGTCGAATGTGTTATTTTGCTCCGGGGCCCCTCTATCGCTCTTTCTGTTCTACCTGCGTGGAAATCCTGCCGCGAATCTTCGAGAGATATTGTGAATTGAATTAGAGGCTCGCGGTCGCACGCTCTTTTTGGAACGAACGCTCGCTCGCTCGCATGATCGGTAGGTCGGGCGAGGCTGGTTCCTCGGACTGCGGGTGTGCTTTCAGATTTCAGCCGGTTTTCTATTGTACTATTCGATTCGCTCCGAGTCGATGTTACAATCTACTTCTGCAGGAGTTTTTAAATGTTTCAGGGCTTAAATTAAAGATGGAACCTGGCACTTCCTGATAGGTCCATTTAAGTTCATAGCAAAATTCGGAATCATATTGATAAATCGAAAAACCTCGACCTATAGCTCGGCCAAAAATTAGTCAATTTTAATGTTGATTAGCGGCGTTGTTCGCGGACACTTTTAAAGGCAGCCGACCTACTTCACTTCCGAATCGGCGACTCGTTCGCAGCCAGAGGTATCCCCGAATCCTCAGCTTCGGAGTTTGTGAACCCCAGTGCAATTTCCTCTGCGGAGTTTGACACGGATCGGGATGACTGTTATAAAACAAATTACACGTCCGGCGCGTCACTCGACGACCCGCACATCTCCTCGACCGGTCATTAGTATGCCGGTCGCCGGCCCGAAACGAAAGTGACTTAATTTCTGTGAATCGGTACACGCGCGTCCCTCGAATAACAAAAAATCGGACGGCCTCAGCGTTAAGTAATGGGAATCGCAGGCCCCGAGGGAGACGTGACCTACGATCGCGCATAATTACACGCCTATTCCGTGAAGCTGTTATTCGGATTCAATCACCCGGATCATTCGGACGGATTTCTCGACGCTCGACTTTTATTTGCTCCTGCTGCCGAGCTCGATGACCGATGATCCGCTCGCACGACTGAAACAGCTGTTTTCCCAAGATTACGAATGAAAATTGAACAATTTGGAACCTGTCATTTTAAGCCGTATATTAATATATTTTTAATGATTTTTATCTATTCATTTTCAATACACCGCAGTCGTGATAATCACTTATTTTGATGAATTAATACAAGATGATAGCGTTGTCGGTTGCAGGCAGTCGTCTCATTGCGACGATTCGCGGAACGACAGAATTTTACGCGGGTTCTCGAGGGAATTGTGGGGAATTGAGAATTGTAGATCGTGGATCGATGCGGATCGGGGAGACGGAAAAGTGTCCGGTGACTCGAGCCAGGTGATAAATCGCCGGCGATCGGTGTACCCGTCCATAAACGCGTCCAATGAATATCTATTGTCTCCGTTACTTTCTCCTGATCGCGACGGCGGAACGTCGTGTACTCTGGGAGCCCCTCTGGCGAACGGAAGCCACGTGTTCACAGTAACTACATGTTGACACCTGTTCGATCGATGGAATCGGTTCTCGGGGAAGAATACCAATTTTTCGGAATGCCTTGAGTACGTTGGAAACCGAATTATGGACTCCGAAGAGCATCTTACGATCGAGCAATCTAAGCTTGGATGTAATAATAACTAGTAAATCCAGCTGCCGTAGTTTCATCAACCGATGGAAACGGTTTTAACGCCAGCAACTTTATTAATAGGACTCGGACGGCTAATTCAAGAACGTTGTTCAGTTTCCCGAGGGCTGTCGAGGGGTAGGTTGGGGTTGGAGAAGTTGATGTAACAGGGCAAGAAGGAACGAAGGTAATCGAGGAAACGGAGGGAGAATTTAGTTGCGAGTCTTTCGCGGACAGTATTGTTGTAGCCGGGGCTCTTTTGTGCGTCACGTTGTGCGCCGGAGTACTCTTCGGGGGTGAAACAGACTTTCGAAAGTTGTCCGCCCCTCGGAGGCATTGTTGCGAGAAGTCTTCTGAAAGTTTTCTGAGTGCCGGGGATAAAGGGGAGTCGCTGGATTTTCTTCCCCTGTCAGCCGATGCGATCCTACGGGAAGCTAGATTGACTCTTGGCCTCCGGAAAAGTGGCCGTTGGAAATCGATTCGCGGCCAAGGAGTAGTTTTCAATTTTCGAGTCTCGCAGGATGCCGATGGAGCCGGGAAAACTCGTTGTTTCGTGGCAAATTGAAATGGGACTTCATTCCGTTCTTTCTTACTTTTACTACAGGTACAATCAAACGAATTACAGTTGGGAGAATATGATAAAGTGCACAGTACATTCTAGTATATTCTTGTATATTCTCGTATATTCTCGTATATTCTCGTATACATATAACGAATAATAATGATTTCAGCGCACTGGTTCGATCTAATGCTACTACTTAGCAATTTTGCAAATTACCACCAATTTTTCAACGTTTCGGTCAACATTTAGACCATTTTCAAGAAAAAATTTTTAATATAATTGCGTCTGTAAAGATTATTGAATTGATATAAAGTTTGTGTTGTATTCCATACACAAAACCAACAATTTTAAGCAAAAAACCAAATAAACATACTTGCTCGTATATTCTCGTATATTCTTGTACTTTCCAACAATTTACAGTAGACACGCCCAGATGCATAGTGTCTAATAATATAATTAGATTGCGGATCTTTATGCAAAATAGAAAAATGCATTGATTGCAGGACACAGGAGGCAAATAAAAATCGTATTACTTCTTTTAATTATCCTATTAAGTTGAAATTAATCCATTCATGTCCTTAAATATTTTTGGAATGTCCACTACTTTAAATTGCAAATACCCATTTTTGTCATAAATGCATAAAATCCGCAGTGTACTAATAATTCAAAATGGACATGCCCCCAGATGCACAGTGTCAAATAATTTATAACAGACAAGAGCAGAGATCCACTCCGCGTAATGATTCGCAAAATTAGTCCCGTTTCTCGGTCTGACCAAGACAGGCCGTTTTCACTAGCAATCTTCCGAGGAGAGTCAAATTGTAGCCAATAATGTTACACTCCGATTATTCGAGGTTGAAGCGGCGCGGCGGCGTCTCCAGAGGGGAGCCGCTTAACAGTGTCCAATCTTCTTAACAGCATTCTCAAATGTCTCGCTGAGAAAGTGGCGTGTTACCGCAATTAACTGTAAAATCATCGTCTCGCTAGCCAGATGGCAGGAACGATGCGACCGAGAGCCAGGCTGATCAGTGAAAGTGCCACACGTCCGGCCGGTCGCGTTCGTTTTGAAAATCGAATCGACCCGATTCGATGCATTCGCGCGACGCGACGTGCCACTGCATTGATTATGCTGGCTGTCTGCTGGCTACGTGTCGGTGACGATCGAAATTCGATCGTGGAATCATTAAATTTAAATTTCAATAAAATATTAAGTGACCAATAAAATGGAATTGGTGGAATTTAAGTGGAACGACAGGATGCTTGTGTACAACTATTTTTCGGAAGCGTTCGCGGATTGAGAATTGTAAAAAGTCTGCTGCAAAAAGCAAAATCGGGACACGGTGTATGGCAAAGCAAATTAATCTCCACCGAGCAGATTGAATGATAAATAATTGTATTGTGGGTCGAAAATGATCCGGGTACGCCTTTTATCAGGCTGTCAAGCAGTATGCAATCAGATAATTGATCTCGATGCGCGTTGAATTAATATCCATCGCGTAGCCGCAACCTGAAACCATGTTTTTGTCATTTTACTGTCACGGTCTTCTTAAGTAGGTTAGAACAGCGTTGTCCTTATTCTCCTCCCAATCGCCTACTTATCTTGTAATCGTTCCGAGATGCAATCAAGCAGACGATAATCGTCGTATACTGCCGCGGATGCTTATGCAAATTCTTGTTTCATTAGTAAAAGAGAGAACCGGGAGCAGAAATTTATTTTACACTTGATCGGATTATCTTGAACCGAATACATTAATTTGCTATTATGAACCTGATCTTACGTGTGCAACCGGTGCTGCTGGGGCTTGCGAATTTTATTGAATCTAGTGAGCAATAATGTGTAATAATCTGTAATGGAAGATTGCGAGGCTTGCAACATTCACTGCATTCCTTTAGCCGGTTGGAGCAACATTATATGTATTTACTTTGATATCAATTGAAATTTCTTCCGGAAATATGTAGAAATTAATTTAACATTTCGTATACATCTGCGGGAGTTAAGAACTAGATTTTAATGGGCTATTTCGAATCGATTTTAAAATGTGTTCTCGTCTAAATTTTTTATTACTGTTTCCTAAAAAAAAATCAAACTCCAGCCCCGAGGATCCGGTCGTCAGGCCCGCGTTTCGTTGTCCACTTTCGCTCATCCCACGATCGCGAGACGATAATCTCGAGCTTGTATTCTCATGTTTCCTCGCGGGAGGAGATACCGATCGATTCCGTTTTCTAAATTTCACCGTGTCGCGTCTCGTCGCCGAGAAATCCTTTTGTTCAGGCGTAGAAAGAGGGCGAAGCCAGTCGGCCGAACTCTCCGGTGGCGATCGAAAACGATCGGAAGAGATCGTCGATACCGATGTTTGCGATATCTCGCTCGAGCTGTTCGAGTTCTCTCTCATCGAAAGTTTCAGGTGTTAATTTCATCCGGACGCCTCCGCCGCCCTCGCGACGACGCTCTCCTCGCGATTGTTCGTTGCGGTTTCCTTCCTCAAGTTCGCGGAACCGGCCTGAAATCGCCAGGGTCACCTGAGCATCGCGATTCCGCTCCAGTTTCGCAAGGATTGCCGATTCGGAACAAATTAGAGCCACTTTTGCCAACACGCCGCACGACGGATTTCCTTCCGATTCTCTCTTTCTTTCTCGCGGCCCCTTTCGCCGGGACGGTTCCCGACACAGCCGTTAGACCGTTTCGTCGTCATGGTCCCACGACCGTAAAAGATCCTGCGATCATCCTCCATGCACCGACGATCGACCCAAAATAGCGAATCGCGATCGTAAACCGCAACTCAACGCTGAACCTATCGAGATCGGAAAGTGGTATGCGCTGCCATAGAAGAGTGGCAAGATTGAATTTTCTTAGATCTTGAGCGATGTTTATGTTGCAGTACGTGCTTGAATTAACAAATTTGTTCGAATTGACACTTTGTTTCTGATTGAAGGTGAAGTATTTAGGGGTTGCATGGTTGGATAAATGTAGGTCTCAAAAATCGAATAAGAACTCCACTTCCCTAATTTCACTAAAGAACCAACGAAACGAAACTGTATGTCGACGTGGTCGAGCGCTTTTGATGGTATGTTCATAACTGAAATCAATGTCATCTCGAGATCAAAAAGGAAGATTGATGATTCGAGATGTAGATCTTCGCGACTGCATCGACAGAACAAGATTTGTCGTCGAGAGAATTCTCTCGAGTATTTTTCGCAGACCGTGTAAAATGAGTCTGTGAAATTGAGTGCCTCTTGTAATTAAGGATTTCACTGGGTGACCACCAATTTCACCGTAATCTCTGTCTTCGACCTTAATGCACGCGTTCAAGAGAATCTTGCTGTGGTCATGGTGCTGCTGTTTCGAATTATGATCGAATTCTGGATTGTTCGTGCTGATGCGAATGTGTACGGTTGTTTTGAGAGATGTACATTATCCATGAAAGGATCATTTGCTGCGATCGGTCATCCAGTTTGCACTCCGTGCTGCGCCTGATCTTCGAAGAAAAATGTTACAGAAAATATTTGTAAGTGCCAATATTTTGTTTATCCACGATGTAAGTGCCATTTTTTGGTCCCGAATGAACGTTTAAAAGAAGCCTCGAGCGGCCGCCATATTGGCTTTGGCATTCAGAATCAATTTCCCGGGCATTAGGGAGGAGCGGAATAAAATGTTGAGAAGTGGGCGTGCAGGGAGAAACGAGGGTGCAGTTTACGTTCAATTACATCGTTAGCCTAACGACCGCGCCGGCATCAACGTAAACAACGCGGGGACTCGTTGCGACTGCAGGATGCAACGGTGTGGTGTGTTGTTTGTCACGTAGGAATCCTGCGGCGTGTACATAGTATCGTCGTCAATTACACCGTGAAACGAGTAGATCCGCGAGGAATCGAGCGAAATTGCTAAGCGATTCGATTCCTCGATCGGAAATGACGTGTTGCTTCGTGGAAACATCCGGCGCGAGATTGAGATCGTTTGCGAGCACGGCCGACGGGACGGAAGCACGAAATTCCTCGCCGTTCGTTTCCGTGTTCCACCGGATTCCAGGTTTTCTTCGTGCCTTTGAAGTTAATTAGATCGGCCGTCGGTTTATGCAGCGAGGTTTAATGTTCGGCGTATAACGAAGTTAAGAGTTTTAATCAAGTACGCCGAAGTTGTTATTCAATTGCGGACTTAATGAAACTCCGAGCCAAGTCCGAAGCATTAAATATTCACCTGGAATATTATGTATTAGAACTGCTGGTCTGTAGAATGCTAGATTGATAATGTTCCTAAATAAATCCGCTAGGTTTTCACTGATTTACTATTTATATTCCGGTGATTAGCATTCCGTGCTACATTAACGAAATCAGTTTCCCTTTACAATTTTAAATCGGAAACAGTTTCTTTAGAGTGCTATATGGATCATGTTTTTTGCGATGATAAATATTCGGTTACGGTTTGATCGATCTAATAATCAGGGTAATTAGGTTTATGTACTGTACTGCGAAAATTAAACACCGTTTTTCGCTATCACCACGATTACAAATCGGAAACTGGCGGGAAAGTAGTTCGAATTTACATTACTTTATGCAGAAGACTATGAGGACGATGTTCTCTTGCTGTAATAAACAGTGTGCTATGTTCTGACCGATTTAATAACTACTTTCGGGTAATTAGGCGCCGCTTTAATAAAGTTGGCCAATGTGCTCCGCAATCTTCACGACTTTGAAAATCAAAGCAGACGGGAAAGTCGTTTCAATTTAAATTAATTTACATAAAATACTATGTAGACGGTGTTTCTTGCATCAATAAATGTTCTCCAACATTATGAACGATATTATAATTATTTTGAGATAGTGAGGCGTGCTTCAATAATGTCAGCTTTAATAGTTTTCATTTTGATCAATTACTCTCTCTTCGCGTAGAATACTGATGACGCTTTTTGCATCAATAAATGTTCTGCAACACTATGAACGATTTTATAATTATTTGGAGGTGGTCGATGTCCATGTCGCTTAAATAATGACCACTAGTTTTTGCAAAATTACATTCAGAAAAGGACGAGAATGTGGTTTGAATGCTAATTATTTTACCTAAAATATTGCACTGATAATTCTACTTTATATGACTGCCTTAATATTTATTCTCATGTAATTAGAAGTCTTCTATAAATGTCAGTTTGACTAGTTTTAAAATCGGAAGAAGACGGGATAGTGGTTTGAATTTAAATCACTTTGCGTAGGCTATTTATTACATGGACGATATTATTCGCAACAATAAAAAGTCATTCACATTCTCACAAATTTATGACCAATGTATAACTTCGGCAATGTTAATTCAATGTATCTTGAACACATTAACATAAAACAAAGGCGGTAGAGCAGTGAAAATAACTTTGCTACTTTGCACAAAGCAGATTCGCAACTGTAAAAGATTTTACTTCCTCGTAAAGACTTTAACCTACTTAACATTCGCTTTTAATTAGTCGTTTCGCGATCGCTTCGATAAAATCAGCGAATCTCGCTGCTTTTAAGCCGTAAAAAAGGCGGGAAAGTGGTTCGAATTGAAACCGACTGGCGGAATGTCTAACAAACAGCGAATTACCAAGCGGCTTAGCTAGCCATAATTCGCCGGGCAGCGACGATATTAACAGATGCACCGCTAATTGCACCGGTATTCAGCGTGCGGCGTGCAACGCGCAATTTCGAGCATCCGACGTGGAATTTCAATGAGGATTATATCGGACGGGCTCGGTATCGATCGCTCGCTGGAACCAAACAGCCATACTCGTACACCATAAACTCGGGGAGCAGCTAACACGGGTCAGCTACGCCCTCGAATCTGTACAACAATCTTCACGTAACATGTTTGTAACATGTTGTTGTAACATGTTCTTCTGTTTACACGATATTTCGAAAAACGAAATTATACGGAAGACTCTTGTAGCAAAGATAAAGACTAAAAAACAATATTAAAAGATTCCGTACAGTATCAGAGATCCAGAAAAAATTCACGAGAATACCCGAACATTTTCGGGAATTCCGTCCCGGTCCCGCACACCACTACTTAATACAGCCGTTTTTATTCTCAGGCCGAGAATCTATTTGTAGTCCTATTACTTTATCGTCTTGTTAGTCATAATTGTAATATTTACTTTATTTTTAACTTAACCTTCCCAGCCAGAAGAGGATTTAACCGAGCACTATTGTATCGATTTTTCCGTCAACTCGAATAAGTGATCATCGTCGATACGGTCATTAGCGACCACGACCCTGTTTCCCTGTGGCAATCGGTGAAATTTATCGATCAGCAAACTCTCTTTTCCCTCGCGCCTCGCTGACAAGATCTAATAAATGGAGCCCGGAAATGATACTTTGTTCGATCGAATCGTAATATCGTCGGGGACGGTCTTTCGACGCGTTTCCGCTCGTAAACCATGAAAAATGGCCGAGAGGAATGAGCCATCGGGGAACGTCCCCGTGAACGTGAACTAATCCCGGGAACGAGCGAATGGGTTTACCATACCGAAGAGAAATTAAGAGATGAACGCGCAACTCGGTACCTGATATTAATCTGTACGGCGATTTATTGGACAGTGTCTGGTCGGAATCGCACCTAATATTGGAAATTGATGTAGCTACGCAGCAGGTAATTAATTATCAAATGAATTCCTACAATTTTCGCATTAATTCCAGCCATTGTTTGAAAACGACTCACACGGTGCGACAGATTGATAAAAACAAGGTTGCAAACGAAGTGTTCGTTTCGTGATCCACGTTCCGGACATTATCGCGGTAAACATAGCTCTTAATAATATAAGTGGCCACCGACACGAACCGAACCAAACGGAACAAGAAATAATTGAACATTCAATTTCAGTCGTGCCGGGGGTCTCGGAAAAAAAGGAAAGTCCCGAGGTGCGAGGCGACCGAGAGAATTTCCCGCGAGGCCTCTCTTCAGCTACTTGTACACCTTGTTCACGCAACTGCCAATCAAGGAACGAGGAAGGATCTCCGTCGCGATTCGAGTTCGGTTCACGATCGCGAAGGGATCGCGCGCTTAGGTGAAAATGCGAGGCTCGTTCGGGGCCGTGCCTTCCCACGAGCCCGATGTCTCTCTCTCCCGTTTCACTTGGCACACACGATGCGATGCAATGCGATGTGATGCGATGCGATGGCAGCCCCGGCCAGACGAGATGTTAATTATTCACGATGATGCACGTGTTATTAGCCTGCGAGAGCAGAACGGGGCCCCAAGAGCCCTCCGGCCCCCCGATTATATATCCGTTTCATGGGAAATGGCCGAGTTCCAGGCCCCGGGGCCATTTCACGCTCCATTTTTAGTCGTTACAGTCACGCTCGTCCAGCCGACGAACCTTTTAGCGATAGGGCTTGGGTTAGGTCTGGGTCGACGGGACTCGGTTTTCTCTTGCAGAACAAGCTTGAATCGTTAACCGGATGATCTTGTTATCGGGGAACCTCATTGTGAACTACTGGGTCTGGAAAAATTAGGCTGAACAGTTGTCTGGGTCGACGGGGCTCGGTTTTCCCCTGCAGAACAAGCTTGAATCGTTAACCGAATGATCTTGTTATCAGGGAATCTCATTGTGAACTACTGGGTCCGGAAAAATTAGGCTGAACAGTCGTCTGGTGACTCGGTAGCTTCGGAGGATGTAGGTTGGGTCAAGTCAGTCGTGTCACATAAGGTTCCAAATTATAAGCGTGATAAACATACAATCTCGTTACGACCATCTGAATTGAAAAGAATTAGGCTAATGTTTAGATATGTAGTTCTACAGTAGATTGTCACTTTGAGTTAGGTCGGAATTAGGCTGAAAGCAGCCACGTGGGTAGACTAACTCGTTCGGTTTACCAAGCCTCGACGCCGGTAACCCTGTTTTACGGTACACGCTGCACTGCCACCGGACTGGCTTTTATTTACAGTGCAACCAACCTGACAGAGGGACCGCAAAGGGTCAATGGTTGCAGCCCGTTAAAACCGACGCGGCAATAAATTGAACTCGCCGATTTCACCGGGGACCGCTTCACAAAAAAAAGAGATGGCGCCGCTTCTCCGTGGGGAAATGAATATCGTGGTTGCGACAGTGCTCGAACGAAACAGGCCCGGTCATTGAAAAATATATAATATCTCTCACATTCACGAGAAGCACTGAAAAACTAGAAATCAATAAGAACACATTAACCGCTCGCAGGTAAAAGTATAGGACAGTGCCATAAAAACTAAGCCCGAGCAGACCCGCGAGGAAAAATGGTCGCGAACCAAACAAATTGCGTCCGCCAAGCAACATGATCACAATGATAAAAAATGATAATAACTACATCCTTAATTAACAAGTTTACATTTGCATTAGTTCAACTAATGCAACCTAATAATCTACCAAAAGAATATATTAAATTTCCCTAAGAGACACGAGCGAACCACTGGAAAACTAGAAATCAATAAGAACACAATAACCGCTCGCAGGTAAAAGTATAGGACAGTGCCATAAAGACTAAGCCCGAGCAGGTCCGCGAGGAAAAATGCTTGCGGACCAAACAAATTGCGTCCGCCAAGCAACATGATTACAATAGTAGAAAACGGTAATAACTACATCCTTAATGAACAAGTTTACGTTCGCATTAGTTCAACTAATGCAACCCAATAATCTACAAAAGGAAAATATTGAATTTCCCTAAGAGACACGAGCGAACCACTGGAAAACTAGAAATCAATAAGAAAACAATAACCGCTCGCCGGTAAAAGCAAACTATAGTGCCATAAAGACCAAGCTCGAGCAGGCCCGCGGAGAAAAATGCTCGCGGACCAAACAAATTGCGTCCGCCAGAGGACGCAATTACAAGGCATAATCACGCAGCTCATCGCCCGAACGGCGTAATATTTCAACGCGTCTAACTGTAACGAATCGTCTCGGCTCGGCTCAGCTCCTCTAGGCTCAGCTCGAGCAAAGCGAGCAGGACAACAGAAAAGCGTAAAAGGCTGGCGCCAGCGAGCGCGCCGGGTTAATTAGACTAAACCAGTGATCCTGCGCGCACACAGCCTGTGGAACATGAAAAAAAAACGAATCCGACGAACCGGTTGAATCTTCCGTGAGCGATTCCGAGTGTGTCGGGCCCCGATTGTAGTCCCGAAGGGGCCTACCAACGAAAATCGCCGCGATAAACCACCGAGAGCGCACGATTACACGGCCCCGGACCCCATCGGGCTTTACCACGGTGAAAAAATCGCCGGCCGCGGATCGTTAATTTCGCGGCTCGCGCGTAAAATGTCCGGAATTGATAGTTAACGGCGCGGAATTTTTCCGAGGATACCGTTCCACCGATCCGAAAGCGTCGAAGATCGCTGAACGAAGATAAGAATTTTCGGGAACGCAGATACACGCCTCACCGGGATTTTTTGGTGACGAGCAGTTCTCTCAGCGGGCATCTCGGACTCTTCAGTAGCTTATAGCGAAGCTAATCTATTTCTATGAAGATTTCCGAATATATAGAACTCGCACACATTCTTTCCGCTAATAAACTAATTCTTCTGACTTCTCAAACAAAGTCGGTCCACTTTCGAAACAGTTCTCTTTTATGCTACACGCTGTGTGGGACACGGGACAGTGAATGTGTTAAATAAACAAGTAAGAATATTTTCGGTAAATAAGTATAACTTTTGGTGGTTTCAGTGAGCTCCGTCACGCAGGAAACAATTAGCGAGCTCGGTTGCAGACGGGGTCCGAATGTGTGTCAATCGAAAGCCGGTTTCTAGGTGGCGTCCCCGGTCTCTCGACGGCCGACGATTTTCAGCGTGGAATTAATGGTGGATCGTTAATGCTGCGGCGTAATTACGCGTTTTGCATGGGCCCCGATGTTAACGCACGGGCATTAATACGGCCGCGTGTAATAACGGGCCGAGAGCGTTCCATTGATTCATCGAGTCGTCGCCGATCGACCGGACCGTCCACGGATTCCGATTTATGGCCCTCGGGGATGTGCGAATATTTGCCTTGGGGGCGGGACAACAGTCTCCAAACAAATCGGCCGATCGTTCTAAATTACGATCGATCCAAACGCCTTCGGTGATCCCGCGTGCGTTCTGCTTGTTAGAACCGTTTCGCTCGTTTTCTGCACGTGTGCAGAAATACACGTGTAGGTCTTCGCAATGTGGGGGTGGCCAGTATCGATTCAACATTCCTGCGAAATTCTCGGTCTATGTTTAGAAATCGATTTTGTCCGTCGACGATGTTTCTTTTCGTTGTTCGCCGTTGATTTTCGATACATTCCGCTCGTATAAAAATTGTATTGAAAAATCGCACGATGATTTTTTGGACATTGATTTTTGTTGAAAGGTGTGCAATAGAATTTATCGTTGATACGGATACGGACAAAATGATAAAAGGAGATTTAATTGTCGCCTTGGAAACGACAGCCGAGAGCAATTTGTCCCATGGTCGGATCGATTAAAAATGAATTATCCGAGGAAAAAAGGGATTACAATTTATGCGAAAAGGTTGAAACGTGGACGAACGTACGCGGTACCCTGTAAAAATGAATGTGATGCGCGCATGCAGGCACGCCGGTCTCGTGCACGGACCAAAGTGGGTCACTTTTACCCCCCGTAGCAAGCTGGATCGCGAGATCGCGATCGAAGATCGGGATCAAGGCCCGTGTGATACGAGTCGATCGCTGCGGTGTTGCGTGGCGTCGAACGTGAGCTGCATCAACGATGCCACGCGTGCATGCAGGTCGTTGCAGCCCATTTTCACGGTGCTTCGCCTATCCTAAATATTCATGCATCTACCTTGATCGTCCAACACAATGATCTATTCGAAACTCGTTTCCAATCTTCTACTATAGAGAATAACGTAATAGTACTCTTCTTCTCTTGTCTTCTCAATTTTGTATGTTACTAAATTTTTTAATTTATAAAATAACTGCATCATGGTTATTTGTCTTACGCTACGTTTTATTTGTCGTACTTCCTGAATGTTCACGATTGAAAAATCACTCATTACATGATTCAATTTTTAAGATCACAGTTACAATCTAAACGAAAAAATCGTCAAATGTCGTCTCCTCGACCGACAACATTGGACTTGAAATGAACCAAAAAATAATGGCAACGTGTCGATCGCTTTCTCAAAAGCAGAGCTGAAAGATGTAGATGCCTATCTAGTCACAGTCCACCGCGTTGACATCGAACCCGTATTTAAACGGGCCCCGTAGAAAGGAACAGACCAAACAGTAAAATCATCGTTTCCGAGGCAGATCGATTCGTTCCGCGAGATCCCACGTCGAACGATTTACGACGGAGGTACCCGATCTCGATGGATCGAACGCAATCGTGATAACTCCAATTATTATCGGCGTGCTACTTCATAAATTTACGATCTAGCGGACGCGGTGCATTTGTCCCTATCGATCGTAGATCCGACCGCGAGATTCCCCGTATCGTTTACATTGTCGCCGGGGCCCCGTTCCTCGATCAAGATATCACCGATCTGTGGATCGATGTTCGTTGAAAAATTCGAAACACGAGCAGTATCCACGCGAGAACGATAATCAGAACGTTGCTAAAAAGAGGAGCACTCTAATGATATAGTGCTGACGTCCCTTCGACCGTAAATCAATGGTAAATTGTTAACCGATCCACCCTTCCGAATCAAACATATTCAAACCGTGTTCAAGAAGGAACATTCGCTATTTTTATCACGATTTAAGAAGAAAATAAAAACTTTTCAATAGCTGACAGCAAACACAAACGACGTGCCAACTCGTCATTCCCCGTTGAAAGGTCAACGACATCGAGCAAGTATCCCTTGGCTCTGAAATGCAATTGCGCACAATACAGACTGAATTCGGTATCGAATTTTTCTATCCGCCAAACGAACCGATCAATAAAGGGAGCAACTTCTCCAATTAATTCGCGACAGCGGAGTTTACACAACCATCCAATTTACCGAACACAGCACGTTTCATCCTCCCGGTTTCAAAGGGCGTTCGCGTTCGGTGGAAATCAATTTCCATAATTCCGGGCAACAGCAGCAGCAGCAGCAGCAGTCGATGTCTTTCAAAGACCGCGTGGAATTAATTAATTTAATGGTTCTTCCGCGGATCTCGATAAACAACGCGAATTCGCCAGCGGCGTTTCTATTCGCAGTTTCTATTCGAAAAGCGGATAGAAACTTCTCGCGAACGAGACAGAGACCGAGAGAAGAAGAAGGAAAAAAGATCCATGCCGCGCCGCGCCGGGGGAATGAATTCAGAGCCGAATGGAGAGACTCACGGTGACGAATCATCGCATGATTCTCGCAGCGCGAGAAAACGCGGCGTGCCACTGTAACTCTCGTGGCGTAACATCGAGCCGAACCGGCCCCTGTCGCCATTAAAATGCATCGTACGTCGTGGAAACACCCTTTCTAACAGTTATAGACCGCCCGCCATAAATTTTACCGGTACGAGCAGCCTGCTCTAAATGGCCACGCGAGATTTCTACCGGGACAAAACGGTCGCCACTTAGGAGCCAGCCTTGCCAATCATCGATTCAAATACCCAATATCACTCCGCGATCCCATTCCCGGATGTTTTGCCTCGGAAACCACCTACGAAGCGGCGATCCGACCATTTTTCCCTTTTTTTATCGACGATCTTGGCTCTCGCCTACTCTTCCAGCGATCTTCCGTTTTATTTTCCCAATCCTCCCTTTTCCGACCCCTTTTCTTGCACGTTGATTTTCTTTTTCCTCCCAGCAGAGGTCTTTGATCCTTTTTCACTGCTATCTTTCCATCCATTGTTTCGCTTCTTCCATTGTTTCTTTTCTACCGCTAGTCTTTTTTCCGTCTTCCGCTGATCTTTCTTGCGAGGCAGAAATTACTTTACGCGCTAATTCGAAGTGGAATTTCTTGCAACCCTTTTTCATTGACGACGAAATTCGAAAATTGATATTTCTCATTCACAGTTTCAAAAAGAACAATAAAAAGCTTCAATTCCTCTTTCCAATCGATTCTCTTTTCTTATCGGATGTTTTTCTCATCAGTTTCTTCTGTCTAGCGCATCGAATCGATTTTTTTCTCAACGATCCATTCTTCTGTGCAGCAATCACCGACGCCCATGTCGTGTGGCGTTCACCCGTCGACCTTCTTACGAGAGATCCGTCGACTTTTCCGTCCGTCGTCCTCGATCTTGCTTGTCTAAACCGGCGAGGAACCGGGGGATCGGCGATCGCAAGCCAGCACCTCCAGGCCCCGTGATAGATGACACGCTTCCGATAACGAATGACACGCGATGATTCCCAGGCGATACCGGCGCGGCGATTCCTCCTCCAATATCCTCGGCTATCCTCGGCTATCCTCGCTATCCTCCTTTCTCTCTCTCTCTCTCTCTCTCTCTCTCTCTCTCTCTCTCTCTCTCTCTCTCTCTCTCTCTCTCTCTCTCTCTCTCTCTCTCCTCTCTTCTCGACTCTCTGTGTGTCGGCGTCTCGGAATAGCCGGTTGTTCTCGAGCCTTGTAATCTTCACCGTTCGAACTGCTTCTCTGCCCGTGATCGTGATCGCGATCGAGCACTCGGACATTATCTTTCATCACGTGCCGGAAATTAGCACCGCGGTTTCGTTCGTTGGCTGATGAAAATCCACCGGTTTCCACACTGTTTTCTGTGTCACCTGTGACCGGTGTGACGGCCGTCTCTGATTTTCTGATCCGTTGTGGGAGACACCGGGAGAAACTCGCGCCTCGGACTTTCTACATAGTTGGTTTGTTAGGTCCGTCTGCTGTCCGGCTTCGAATCTTCCATCATGACCCCGCGAATTCCAATTAACCCCCGGAGAATCGCAAATTGAGGCGTTTGTTTCGAAAGCCACGCGGAGCGCTCTCTTTCGTTCTCCGTTCGTTTTTGGTAACAATAGGCAATGTTGACCCTTATTAGTCGAGGAGTGACTCAGAAAACACCACTAAAAATTGCTGTGTCATTACTCACAATATTGTTTACATTATTAAATATCTGTACACTATTAAATATCTGATCTAAGAATAATATAGATTGTTTCGCTCTCCTGAGGGAAATCAATTTCTATGTACCTGAACGTGTTTTGAGAACGAGAGCAGGATTTCAAACAATGAACTCCAAATTCACATATGGAGTAATAAATCCTTTAAATCGTATTATTGGAAGCTCAAACATACTGTATAGTAATATTGATTTTTTTAATGGCACGTTACAGGCATTCAAAAGAAAATTGCGCAAAATTATTTGTTAATATCGTACCTGTATTTGTTTAGTTTTGCGCTTGTCCCTTCTTATGTAAATTTTAGGTTAACACTTTTTTTTGTTATTGTCTTTTTGTTTTTATCAGTTCTACAGGAAACAACTGTAAACATTTGTATAAAAGAACCATGGTCCGTATACAATAATAATAATAATAATAGTAATATGTTGGTATCTAATCAGGTACTACACGTTTAAGTATTGAATGAGGTATTTATCAATTTCATATCCGTAGAATGGAAAAAGAGTCATTTACAATGGAATTATTCTAGGTCGGAAAGCAAAGGGTTAATCAACTTTTTTTTTAAATATTTAAAAAATTGTTTTTAAATAAAAGAAATAACTTTATGCTATTTTGATCATTCTCAAGACTACCTCTCAAAAGATGCTCACCATCCAATTCACTCTATCTGGACGCAGTTCCCGATGTCCTCGATACACCTGCACTATGCAATCATGGATTACAAGCCAATAGTATGCAACGAGTCCACGATTGTTCTTCGAGGAGCCACTCTTACGAAAAGGATCTCTGTCCGCGCTAATCAACGGCAATTATCTCGCTTGTCCAGCAACGTGGTAGCCAAGTGCAACGATGCGCCCAGTTAGAAAGGAGCCGGACGGCCGTTGAACGATTGACGATAAAGTGTCCACGGGCTTACGAATCGCTCGGCGAGGTCATAGGTGATCGATCCTATCCGTGGAAGCGGCCGTACGCTGGAAACAGGTGTGGCGATACGCGGAAACACCTCCGTCGGTATTTTCTTTTCGCCATATACGTCGAGCCGGAATCGAGGCTCGCCATAAAAAGGTCGCGCGAATGCTCGCGCGCGCGTCACCTCGCGAAATGCATTTCTCTGGCGATCTTCCTGGCAACCTCTTGCTTCCGGTTGCGCAAAAAACTCGCCTCTCCATCCAGCAAAACGGGCAAAAGTTGCACTGAAATTTTTCTGGCAACTGGAACTCTTATTATTTAAGTGTGTTGTGGATGAAAAATCGCTAATGATACATATTGAACATTTCAGGATATTGACAATGAAATATTGATTGTCTAAAATGGCGTGTCACGACGCCTCCGATCGATCATCGAATCGATTACGCAAACCAAGTATGTTTTCCGCTAATTGCGACCGGAGGACGTCCAAGATTTCTCCTTTTCCAGCTGGCCTCTAGTCCGAGCGCGATTATTCGACTCTCGTGAAAGCTCGCGTGTCTGCCGGAACGATTTTTCTAACCGCGCGATGATATTTCGCATGCACACACGCCTCGGAATGCGATCCGCGGCGATCGCGATGAGAAAACGCGATAAAACGTTGACCGACCGCGCGCCGTTTATTAATAATGAATTAATTTGTTACGCCGCACGAGAAGAACGACCGAAACAACCAGTCGGATAAACAACAGGAAGAAACACGTAATTGGACAGGCGAAAATGGTTTTATTCATATGATTTCTTCGCCAGCTGTGTGCGCGTGTTCGTCAGCATTCCCATAAGGGTCCATGACCCTGTTCGGCAGACATGGAAGCGTTTAGTACGACGCGAGAGTGTCCTGCGCGAAATCGCTTTCTTCTCGATCTTCGGAGGAAACTGGGTCGTTTGTGACCCCCGCCGATGTTCTTCCCTCTAACGGAAGCTTGAACGGTGCGCGTCGCGTGGTAATTCTGTAGAAAGTCGGCGGATATAACCACAATGGCACGCGAAGTCTCGGGAATTTGTTGAACCATGATTATTTCTTAAATCTTCCTACTTCATGTAAGTATCTTACCGTCAAGGATAGTTCTCAGACAGAAAATGTTCAGTTTCACGATTGCAAATGAAAAAGCAAGGTGTGGTTTCTAATTACTCCATTAAAAAGACAGAAGATTGTCCAATGATGTGTATCATGTGAAAATAGTTCGCGAGAGTCCAGAAAAGGACTCTGTGTGGCGCCAAGGAGGAAACTTTTCATTTTCACGATCACGAGCAGAATAGCCCGTCGACTTCCGATCGTTCTCGAGACGGGCAATTTTCCGAGTCGGTTTTCCCCGTGGCGTTTCCAGACACGCGAGCGTGTCTGGTTGTTTCCACGGCGCGTCTCCTCCCATCCAACAATAGGCACGAAAGTAAAAGGTAAACGGTGGCGGCAACCCTATCTAATGCGAGCCAGCAAGCAAGCGTCTGCCGGCGCGGCGTTCTGCGGCTAATTTGGAGAAAGTTGGAGGCATAACGGCGATTATCGGCGCTGAATGGACACACGGGGCCCGCGAACGACGACGAGAGGCCACGTGGCCTCCACTCGCGGGATTCCACTTTTTCGCTTGCGAAACGGCCCCGAAGGCTCGCTCGCCCGCGTATTAAGAGCAGATCGCTCGTTAGTTCCGTTTAGACGATGGTATCGCGCGCGTGCACGCACGCCAACGCGTCCGCCGGCTTAGAGAGCGCAGAAAAAGGGAGAGAAAGAAAGACAGAAACACAGCGCAGGACAAGAAAGAGAGAGGAAGAGCGTAGAGAAAGAAAGAGAGAGAGAGAGAGAGAGAGAGAGAGAGAGAGGGCGGGAGACAGGGGCTGCACCTTTCTTTAATTAGCGTCGAGGAGAGGGGGCAGAGGAGCCGCAATTAAATCCGCCTCGGCAACCGGCCGCGCCGCGATAAATTCGTCCGGTAAACAATTAGGCGCCGCGCAAAAGATTAATAATTTTAATCCGGCTCTCGGAGAGCGGTAAACGAGAGGGTACGATAACGACCACGACCTCGGCTATATTCCGCTGATTCCTTCCTGTTCCACGCTGATTGGGGGATCGGCGAGTACCGATCGAGGGCGTCGGTTATTTATGCGATTTGTCGGTACTACCGCTACGCTGTTGCGTGTCCTGTCCCAACAAACCGAACCCAGACCAAGAGCCCGGCAACGTAATCCTTGAGTGATCAGGGTGGATTGATCTTTCGAGTGTAATCTAATTTCAACCCTTAGCACTCGAGTGGTGACTCTGAGGCTCCATTAAAAATTGTATGTTGGTATCTAACCAATTACTAAACATTTAAGTATTGCATGAGGTATTATATCAATTTCATATCCATAAAATGAAATACGTCATATAGAATGGAATTACTCTATGTCGGAAGAAATGTTCAACCCTCGTCCGTTCCTCGTGTCAACTTGACACAGTTTTCCCGAAATAAGTTACACTATTCTGTTATTTGTAGTGTGACGTGGCAGTTTTGCCTACGTCCTCCGTAACCGATTATATTATCGAAAGACCGGGTCACCCTCTGGCAAGATAAACGCGAGATGGGCAGTGGCGGGCGCTCTCCCTGGGCACGGCCGAGACCCATGGGCAGAGCACTCGTGATTTTGAGTGTCGCGCCAATTTGCGCGACGCGATTTTGCAGGACAATAGCCGAATCCCGGGAGGGGACCCAGCATACTTTTCTCACCGAGACGACAAAGATGCCGTACGGATAAACGCTATTGGCTCCGGCGTATTTCCCGCACCGAGACATCGAGAGATCGACACGGCCCAGGATAAACAACCTGGAGGCGCCGACGAGGGCATCCGGTACCGAAACTAACATCCACGCAGTCCTGTCGTCGCCTCGGCCGGGAAGAAGCGGAGAACGCGACCGGATTGGCCAACGTCGATCGTCTCCGAGGGAAGCGGCCAACCGCCGAGCATCGCTGGAAGCCAAAGACCGTCGCGCAGGGCTTGCCAAAATCTAGCGAGCGATAGGCCAAAGCGTCTCGCGGGAGGAAAAGCGAGGAAAGCGGGGGACGCTCTGCTTCCGCGTTGCCGAGCCACGGCGCGGCGCGCCGCGGGGAATGCCTCGTGCTCGTCCCGCGTAGTGCCCTGCGCCCATTCGCGGGCTATTCAGGACGAATCTCGGTAGTCGCAAGCTCGAATTCGCGTTGTTCTAGACTCGCACGTTGTGGCGAATCCTTAGCGTGGCACCGTCTAGTGCCTGGCGCCCGAATATCGTTAGAGTTCGCGTGAAGCGACGAGCCTGCGAATACCTTTTTGCCCCGGGTGGACCGCGTCTCGTGCGGCCGAACGCGGCCCGGTCTCCTGGCCTGTAAATGTAAATACCCGGTGTCGCTAGCGTTTCGCCCTTCTGGCGGTTACGAATGGCTAGACGACGTGACTTGATGACTTTTATTTTTGTAATGCGAAACATATAACTGCAGAAACCTAAAATGTAAATGTTAACTCATCAATTTCAAGGAAAAGAACATGGAAAAGTAACTGTTTGACTTGTTATGTTATCGATATTTTGTGTCACTGTGTCAATTTGACACCGAGGGACAGATTCAGTTCGTGAAATGAGGGACGGATGAGGGTTAATTTTAAAAGGGTCCATAATGGTTAGACACAGTTTGTAAAGTTCTGAATATATTCTCTAGAGATACCATGTCCCAAAAAATAATCCACACCAAGCCACACCAATTGCAAAGCCTTTGTCACCTATCAATTTCAAATCCATCCACGCGTCCAATCGGTACTGGAAAAAATCGATCAATCGTATCGATCTTCCTTCGAGCACGTCTCTATCGATTTACATCCCCCTGAAGGACCCGGTGCCCGTGCAACGGTGCAGCCACGCTCGGATCGGTACACGATCCTCGGATTTGCATAAAGCGTGGGTATACCCGTTCCTTGTTGGCGAGGACGCCGCTGGGTAGACGCACCGGGTCGCGACGAACAATGCAAGGAGAATGCGTGTACCGGTGCACCTGTCCGTCCCGCTTCGACGTAACTTTAATATGTAACTTCCGCCCACGCGTGCCCGCGCCGAACGATCGTTTCGCGCGTTCTGCTCGTTCTGGCTGCTCCTCTCAGTGAAAGTATCGCCGTTTCCGGCGTGACCCCACTGATTCACCGGTTTCCACGATTTCTGACGAATCAGGGGGTCTCCACCCTAATCTACATGATGACTGTCCACTTACCACTGCCAAAAAACGAAAGCATTTTATTTGAGCGAGTCTTGTGGTCTAGAATTGTGATGAGCAACCCCATGGCCCGCGGGCCGCGTTTAGCCCGCTAGCAAACTGCCTGCGGCCCGCCGGAATACGGCGCGGCGCGACGCAACCAAGTATTTAATATTGCGTTCGTTGCCGGTTGTGGCCCGCGCGTAGTCTTATGTTTCCACTTTTGGCCCACAATACGCCGCGGGTTGCTCACCACTGGTCTAGAACAGGGTTGCCATATGACGCCCCTTACGTTTCCGTCCCTCGCCTCGATGCTGCCTCCGCTATCCCCACTCTTACCACTACCGCTGGCGCGACCGAGTGCTAGCATGAGAGCGGTAGCATGCTACCGACTCGGTCGCGCCAGCGGTAGTGGTAAGAGTGGGGATAGCGGAGGCATGCATCTTGGCGAGGGACGGAGACGTAAGGAGCCTGGCGAGACTCGCATATGGTAACCCTGGTCTAGAACGTTATTTCGTAGATTTCGACATTTTTTAAAAATACCAGATGATGACGGGGCGCGCAGTGGCCGAGTGGGTAGAGCGCTCGACTGCGGACTCCGTGGTCGCGGGGTCGATCCGCGCGCCGGGGCGCCTCTGGAAATTCCATGTGCTATTTAAACTGTGGTGCCCAAGGTGGTTCAAAACCCACCTTATAAAAACTGTAGGTCCCGTCGCGAAATAACCCTGGGCAGTTAACAAAGCGACGTAAAAATAATTTAAAAAAAAATGCCAGATGATTGCTTTTCAAAGAAGAAAGTTTCTAGGTGGTTTCTGTTGCTTGCAATTGATGGAGGCAATTTTTATTTTCCTTGAAGATTCCCAGTTAGTGAATTTTTCATATGTTTCTGTAAAAACGGTACTTTTAGCCCTGCTCCAAAGGATTCTACGTAGGCCGATGCAACGATGGCCGCGCGATTGTTTAAACATGAGCAGGAAATTCTCAGATGAGCACAGATATCCTGTACAGTCGGTGAACGAAGTATTAACTACTATTTTGTATGTCATGTTTATAAAACAGTGCGTTGTTCTTTGCACTAGTTGCATCTTGCTTTCCGAGACTGTGCGCCGTAGTCTGTAAATTTAGATTGTCTTCGGATAATTCACCGAAAGTAGCAATTTAATACAGAGTTGCTTATTTCAGTAACAATCTCGAAGAATTAGAAGCAAAATGAAAATTTTATGGGAGGCTCGTTAACATATCTCTCTCTTTCTCTCTCCGGGTTTCCGTGCACACGCGGATTTATTATGATTGCATACATAGAATCCAGCGGTCGGTTATTAAATTTCGTAGAATAATGTCCGTAATAAAGCTGAATACAAACTACTTATTTTCGTGTCCGGAGAAACTGCTTCGCCTCGACATGATAAATTACGAATTGATTCATAAAAATGTCAGCGAACGGTAGCGCGGTCCGACAATTAATTCGCCCATTTACACTAATTGGCTATTACGGGCAATTTCAAAGACGGCGCGGAGCGTATTTCAGTTTGTTACAAGACTACGAACAATCAGGACGTATTAACGAGTACAATAGTCTGCTACGCGGTGTTTTCACAAAGTGTTGAATAAAACGCTTTCTCTCGGGAAAGAAACGATTCGACGATTTGTCGGCTTTCTGCTGAATCGGGGCTGATGAAAAACTAATTCTTTTCCAATTATTGTCGATCATCATTCTGTGAAAATACGTCTGAAAATCAAATGTTCCTTTTGAAGGGGCTAAAACAAAACATTACATAAAAAGTAATGGTCGTCCATCGTAAGGGTGAATCTACACTTCTGAATCGGTGAACGTTTGTGAAAGGAACTTGCCGCAAAATTATTTACACCAAAGAAAATTGTTGTTAAATTTTGTTTATACGTGTAACTCCACACAGTTTGTTTGCGACACGTGGTCCCTTTCAAACTTGTTCTCTTCTCGACGAATACAGTGCCCGAAATTTTCATAAAGCCACCACGTTTTTTGGTAATATCTTATAATTATTTTGTACTTGTGATAAATTTGAGTATGATTTCATTTTAGGCGTATTAAAAACACATATATTAGATATCGATTGAAATAATAGAAATAATATTTATTTGAAGAAATAAACGTGAATATATAATTTTATATAAAATAAATTGCGAAATTTCTATAAAGCCAGATATTTTTTATATAAGTTGGTTCAAAATTAACAAAAAGTTCTTTTTTATTTCTTTATTAATAATTAGTAGAAAATACGATGGGACATTGATGTATTTTCTGATGACGTGTACATTTATGATTAGTATCAACTAAATATAATTGTAGATGAGAAAAAGTAGTAAACTTGACAATATTTAAAAAAGAATACGTAAAAATACAGGTGGCTTTATGGAAATTTAGGGCACTGTAGAAGGTCTCGATGTAAAATCAAACTTTAACAACAATTTTCTTTGGGACAAACAATTTTGCTGAAAGTTTCTTTTACAAATATCCACTAACGCAGACGTGTAAATTCGCCCCTAGAACGGATGACCATTACTTTTTATACACCCTTTACAATAACATTACAAACCGAAATCGATATTATTCGTTATAATCCCGATGCTGGGGGTATTAAAATCGAGGAATAGCCACGCGAAACAACCGGAGAGGCCTGAAAGTAAACTGGAAACATGACAAACGCATTCGCTGTCAGCCCACCGGGGCGTCCCGCAGAAAGCTTCCGTTTAATAGCGTCTCCAGCGTGTTATTACGCGTGATTTCACCGTCGAGTGGCCATTAACCATCGAAGTCGGTCATGAACGCGACTGGCAGCGCGTCCTAAATCGTTCTCAACCGTCGAAAATACGGGTCGCCATCTTGACCGGAACGATTTTTCGGCGATCAACCATCCAAGGCACCCGGAGGGCCCTCGTAACCGTCGACAAAATGTCGGGGAGAAACCGTATTCGAAATTTCATTCTCTTCTGGAACAGTTCTAAAGCGGAGAAAGGGGCACTCGTGTGATAATTGCATCGAGATCGCCGGAAGCCCCGCGAACTGCCTCGCTTTTAATTAAAATTCCCGGCCGTTAGTTGAGGTTACTCTCTGACTCACCGGAGAATTATTTAGTCGCGAGTCGTTACCTCGAAATCGCGACACCTCCCCTTTCCGTTTCGTCCATGTGGTCGTCGGTGAAACGTCGGGGAAAGTCTCTCGCGAACCTCTGTCTCTGAATGGCAGCTTTTCAGCCCGACGGAAAAGCTCGGGACGACTCGTTAGCCGCGATTTCGAGGGAACTCGGGTTAACCGGCGCTTCAAAGGCTCTTCGAGTCTAAGAGTTCCCTGGGATACTTCACTTGTTCACTACCGGAAGACGAGTTGACTCGTCCTTTACCGTGGGCTCGTATCTCGCATTCGGAACTAATCGCTGGAATGGGCATCTTCGTGGCAAGCAAACATTTTATACGACACTTCAAACAAGGGAAATGAAACGTAATTACGACAGATGGCAGCCATGATCAAATCTGGTCCAATCAGTCTCGACTGAAAAGTTTCCGGCTTTCCACGATCGTTTCCGTGTTCGATTTTAATTAACCGGTGGTTTGGGGCGCGCGTGCGTGGGCGCGTTTCGATAATTAATTACGCGGGTTCGGGACGGGGCGCGGACGCTGAAAATCGATACTCGAGAGAGGCCGGAGCGTTCGAGAGAGCCTGTATAACGCGCCCAAGATAGGAGTACGCGTTCGCTTGTAGAAATACCAACGGAGTAAGTCGTTTACCGTTACCGTTAATCGATGTCTCCGAGCATTACGTTTTACTCTTACTAATCCGCAACGAAAGTACGCGCGCAGCGCAGCTCAGCTTCGCACAGCACAGCGCAGACCGATAGATAGATAAACTCTATGCGCCGAGCGGGCAATTACCGGATCGAACGTCCTTTGCCGTCGAGTTAATAACTCACGTTTTAAGAGTCGAACGCACCCGAACGAGCCCGACATCGGTAAATTCTGTGGCGACCGATCTACAACCGATTTCCTGCTTCCGCAACTGACAGCCGGATAGCAATCCTTTTTTTTTAAGTTTGAGGACTGTTAGGAAAAAATGCATTAACGCACTAACATCTCCCCTCGAGTGTGGGGCTCGACATACCCACTAAAGGGCACATACCCACTAAAAAGACCTAACAGTCCAGGACTCAAAATTGAGACCTAATTCACCTCCTATTCGCATTACTCCAGTGCTCACATAGGTTTGGATCTCTTCTACGCCTGTTCTTTTTTTATGCCGGATAGGATTAATCCCGAGCGATCGAATTTTTCGCACATTGTCCAATTATTATTCACCGAGAATATTTCTTTGATAACAGTTTGTAAAAATGGTCATTTTCACTGAACTTAGTATGTAGGTCGTAAGTCCGTTACAATTGACTTGGGAAATGTTGATTTTGCATAAACATTCACAATTTATTCGTCACTTGCAATGTTCTCGGGTCGTTTTGCTCTGACCGATCATGCAACGCGCATGAATTAAGAAGCTTTCAACGAACAGCGAAGCAAAATGAGCAAAAACGACTCGGCCGGGCAGTTTCGTGGGAAAATTCGCACGATTCCGGTAGATTGTTGCGCGGGGAGCGCGCGCAGGCTAGGAATCGTTCTGGCGTGCTAGGAAACGTTTAATTTGTATCGACGCTTATCGTCGGCTTATCGGCACCTCTATCGAACCGGTGGCGAGGAACTTTAATTACGGAACAAGTGATACACGCGTTGCCGTGCTGTGTGTCCGTGTGCTATGGCTTTTATCACCGTTTCCCTATGATATATCGTAATGCGATCTATATTTAAGCCGCGATCGGGACTCCGGGAAAGCGTTCGTTCCCCGCCAGCCAGGGGCGTCGACACTATTAAAATCGGAATTCCATCCGCCTAACCGGCGATAAACTTTCCGCCGGTACCAGTTGACCGGCTACTTTTAACCAGTGGCCGATGGAAATCGTTGCTTGTTAATGAGAACCGACGATCGGGATCCATGCGCGCTTTTGGAATCGCTATAGTTCGCACCGATCCGCTGAATTATTGAACGTATTTAATCATGCCGGCGATTTATCGGCGAATTAATTATTCATGCACCGGAATCATTGCCAGGGAAATCGGTTTTATCGTGACTGAAATATTGACCGGTCGGCTGGGTCTTGCGTTAAATCAATATCTTGTGACTTGACCAGTTAACCAAATTTTTATTTCGTATTAAGTATTCGAACCGAAACATTTTTTTCCGGTTGGGGGATTTTATAATACCAACCTAGTAGAGTAAATTACCCGACTAATGGTTTAACATAACCTCAGAATATTATTGTAACCACAATAAACAATATGAGTTACCAAAAGAAGCATATTAGGCATTGTATGCTTTTTACATATAAACTGAAAAAAAAACAATTCCAAGGCTATGGAGATGATATGTGAGGCATTGGGAGAAAATGCTGTATCTATCAGCACCATCAAGAAGTGGTTCCAAAATTCCGTAGTGGAAATATCGACCTCGAACATGACGAGAGAGCAGGAGCGCCGAAAAAATGTCCTGATGAGGATTTGGAGCAATTACTCGAAGAAAATCCTTGCCAAACGCAAGCAGAGTTGGCTACTGGGTTAGGCGTAACGTAGCAAAACGTTCCCGCTCGGCTGAAGAAGCTAGGAAAAATTCAAAAGCAGTGTCGTTGGATTCCACATGTCGGAAAGCAACAAACTGAGACCACACGCAGTAAAAACGACCAGTGACGCTCTGGATTCGTTGGACTGGGAAGTTTTGCCACACCCGGCGTGTTCGCCAGATCTGGCTCCGTCAGATTATCACTTCTTCAGATCGCTACAACATCATTTGGTGGATACACACTTCCAAACAGTTGAAGAAGTCGAAAAATTCCTCGCAGTCTTCGTCGAGTCAAAACCGTAATCTTTTTTCACCAAGGGATTCGTCATTTGCCCGAGAAGTGGAAAAAGTGTGTAGAAGCAAATGGAGACTACTTTCCCGATTAAAACATACTTGTATTTTAAGTAAGAAAATATTGAATTTGACGAAAGAAGGCCGACAACTTATTTGTACACCTAATAGTTGTATAACGACTGTATACGCACAAGGAAGAGTATGAATGATATTTAAATTATCGTTATAATTTTGTAAACAGGACTTCTACTATAGTCTACTAATACCGATGCACACCCGGGACGGTTTCGGTCATGTAAATATGCTGTAAGGCCCAAAAGGAAACGCTCGTAGAGTAAACAAGCTCTTGTTCGAGAATTCCTCGGCCGGCCCCCTCGATCACATCAAATCGGGCCCGGCAGATTTACCGAGGAATCATGCAAATCACTCGTGATCCTCGTGGCCATCATCGCTGTCAGGTATTTTCTCACGAGGCTCGACGGGGGTCCCGAAAAAATTAATCGAAAACTAATTTCGCCCGCGTCTCTCGTTACTCGCCACTTTCACTCGATTAGACGAAGGAGCTGCTACGGGGAATAAAAAGTTAAACAAATCAAAAAGGGAGCAGAGAAAAGGGAAGGAGAAAAAATAGTTAACGGATCGTGAGCCCTTCTCTGTGTATACACGCTAAGGAGGAGCGAGTCCTTCGAGGGGGACCAAACCCTTCGAGGGGGACCGAGCACCCACTTTGCGAGCCGTTTTCGGAAGAAGATTTAATTCGCGATAGCGACCAAGCTTTCGCTTCCAGGACCGTAATCACTTCGACGCGTTGATCTATCGAGCCTCTTGGCAGCGCATACTGCTTTAATTATAATGGGCCTGCGTCCGTATTTCCTGCGCAGTCATTGAAATTTGGGATCAGTACGTTACTGAAGAGATTTAGCGCAGCGTTTTTGGAGTCCTTTGATCTAATATGTACATTGCAGATTTTTATGAAATTTAAATTATGAAATTTAAAAATAGCTAGATGAAATTTTAAACAACTCATGTAGACAATTTTTATTTGCACAAAGGACCACAGTCTAGCAATAAGATGTGAAGTAACATAGTTAATAATTTATAGAAGCGTCAGGTTGAATTGTTCGGACACTTGAATATTGCATGAAAAGTTGAAGAGTTGCAGTTCCTGCGTTTGGAAATGATCCGTGCAGACTCGACGTTCAAAAACGGAAGTTATAGTGCTCGAAAAAGGAATGTAGCACAGTTTCTCCATTCTTGTTTAAAAAAGAAGGCCAACCTTTTTCTTTTATGGTCCGGATAATCTGGTGGTAGGACCGCCCCGGCATAAAAAGTTTGTGTCCTCAAAGAGCCCATCAATGTGGGCTCCCAAGAAGCCATCAGAGCGTCTGGTTTTAGGGGAGCTCGGCGCTAATTTTACGAGCACCTTCACCGGGAATGGAAGCTTGAAAATTTTAGGGCTGCTAATTTGACTACCGATCGGCCCGAGCGTGTTTCCACAATTTGCATCCATAAAACTCGAGCCGAGCTGTTACGCCATTAACATTCCGTCGCCTATTACCGTCGGATTCGCAAGAAATATCGATTCGCTGCAGTTTTTCACCGGTCAAACTACCTAGCAAGGGCTAAATTAAATTACAAAAATAAGGGCTAAGTTACAAATGCTGTATATAACATTGGAGAGTATAAAACGAGGATGATCGGTGATTTCACGGAGCAGATTATACCTCTGTCCCGCATATCTAATTGAATCACTTCGATTCACCGTTAATTGCGCGTCGTCGGCGAGCAAGGATCGCGCTGCGATTTTCCGCGCAAGATGTAATTTAGGAAAAGATAGTGCACAGATCGAGGAACGAGGTGTATAAGTTGTCGGGGATGGATTTTAGTTCAATTATCCCCGAAGGCGGGACGCTCGGCTAACCTGGAAACCCGAACAGCTCGGCGTTTCGCCGAAACGAGACGATACAGAGAGATATATAACAGATACAGAAGAGAAAGAGGGAGAAGTATACTGGAGGCAGTCGCCAGTATGTAAGCCACTCGGTTAACCCAGAATATCTCTTGTTCGGGCAATGACTAAGCGATCCGAGCAATTAGTCCTGAATCTTAACGATGCCCCGCGCGCATCAACCACGCCTAAGTTTCGCGGGCAGATTCCCCGATCGCCCTCGATAGCAATCGATTTTAATACCGCATACCGAGCCAGTCCGCTGATTATCATCGGAGATCGACGAGATTATCGATACGCGCCTCGAACAAGAGAAAACGAACTCACTGAGAAACAAGAAAGAACTGGAAAAAATGAATCTGTAACTGCTTCGAAAATTGGTCCCAGATGAGATACTTAAATGTAGCAAGCCGGGTTGATTCTTCTAACAATCCGGAGGAAATAAATAATTAGTGCATGTACTAATAATGTACAACAGTACATTAAGTTGATAAAAATGTAAACAACCTGCATCCATACATTATAAATGAAATGAACAACTTGATAACTCGTATACGATCTTGTAAACACAAAACACGACTTCTAAGCAGTGGTACCATTATTTTCAGCAACTTCTCTAGAATTCTCACCCCGCACACATCCTCTCCGTTCTTCCAAGGGTTGAGTTTCGTCATTACGTTCTTTTTCGACCACTTAACTCGATAAATGGCGCGAACAGCTTGTTAAACATCCTCGAACCTCTTAAACAGCTCGACACATCCACTCGACCGGATTCAATTCACAGATTTAGCATTTAGGAGTCCCCGGATCGCATTTTAATGGTACCATACATCGAGTCAGAGCTAACAATAAATTTTTCCTCGGTTTACGACCACGTTTCGAAGCGGTCGCAACGGCGTTTCCAGCGATCTCCTCGCGTAGATCGCGTATATCCGCCGCTTTCGGTGCCGGTACGCGTTTAATCAAAGATCATTATCATACTCTGCGCCGACCACTACTGGCTGTGGCCGTAGCCACGTGGTAGGGTGCCGTTCTTACATATTTACTATTACAGCAGTTGTGTACCGTACAGGATCATAACGCGGCCCCGGCGTAAATTATATCGGCCGTTTCATTTCGAGAGAACGGCCTCCTCTCGTCCCTGATGACGAGTCAATAGCGCCGGGATTTGTACCGTTAATCTCGATCCTACCGGTCGATCATTGGATCCGTCGCACTGACAATGAACCACTGAATGATCGTTGGCTCCTGTAGATGATCGATCGCGCGACGATCGCTTTCGAGAGACTTTGTTGCGATCAAAAAGATGTCCATGAGAGACACATGTGTGTGTACATTGCCTTCAATTTCTCTCGTTTTGCGTTTGTAAGAAATTATCTCGTCTTAATAATTCTTCCATAGTATCGATGACCAGCGTTAATCGAAAAATGGTTAATTGGTGTAGAGGTAGCATTTACATTCTGTTTTGGCTGGGAGTGTATGTATTCGCTATGCCGTACCCCGTGTAACTCGGTTAATTGGTTCCGAGTGAGTTCCACACTATAGAAACTCGGTGCATTAGGCAGAGAAAGTTGATACTTTATTATATACAATGAATTATTCTTTTTCTTTGTTCCGTTGAATGTATGCCTCATCGACTTTTAATCGCATTACCGGCGATTAACGGGGTGGAGCTGTTCCTGCTTTCCACTTTCACATTTGTTTCAGAATTATCGAACGATCGTTCGTTTTTCGCACGATCTCGCGCGACCTCCATTGGCTGCTCCTAATCCTCCAGCCAACCCCTATCGATTCCTCGACGTGCTTTCTTGCTACCCTAAGTTCCGCTCGAGCACGACATCCCCGAGATTAATGAGAATCCCGAATTCATTTCAAGTTCGCCGAGCTCGAGCGAGAAACGGTGTCGGAGGTACGATCCCTTCGGTATAATGAGCAGCGTGGCTACATTATTATTATTATTATTATATACGAACCGAGGTCCTTTTATACAAATGTTTACAGTCGTGTTTACAGTAGAACTGATACAAACAAAAAGACAATAACAAAAAAAACGTCTTAACCTAAAATTTACATAAGAAGGGACAAGCGCAAAACTAAACAAATACATGTACGATATCAAGAAATAATCTTGCGTAATTTTCTTTTGAATGCCTGTAACGTGCCATTAAAGAAATCAATATCATTGTACAGTGTGTTTGAGCTTGCAATAATGCGATATTGTATTCCGAAAATTAATTGTATTCCGTTAATTAGTACTCTCAATTTCCGTGCCCATTTGGTCATTTCTCATTAGTCTATTGGCTCAATTAGTCCATTAATGTCAGAGTTTTGAGGAGAGGATGAGGCAGAGTTTGAGTATGAGTCAATGATGAAGTGATTAGTTTGTATAGTATTTTGGGTGGGAAACAGGAAGCCGGGTATTTATCTAGAATGAAATGACGTTGGTACGCAACAATTATTTCGATTTCACGTGTTTATGGTAAGAACGAATAGACCGAACGCCGTACACAGTAAAAACATTTAAAGAATTCAGACGTTTTGTGTTACCACTCGATTCCACGCGACTCAGTGATTTCGCCGGCGTACCCCACCGGAAGACCGCAGGAACGTTATTCGTACGGCGAGCTTCGGCAGTTAAAATATCGCGGACGGTTCCGCGGCGCTAAGCGGAACAAAAACAACGATTTCCTGCTGGCAGCCGTTTCTCACAGCGGAGCGGGAGCGGCAACGATCATGGGATCCACAACCAGCCAATGGCAACGGAATGCATCGATCGAGACAATCGGCGAACGTGAAATCGTTTCGCGAACCGAAGCCGGTCATCGTTCGATCGGCGAGGCTCGATTCACAGTGGCCGTTACTCGAGAAATACCTCGGAACACGCGAGATGAGGCTACCCGGAGGAAAAACCCGACGGAAGACACAGCCCGAGACGATGCGATGATTGATCTATCGACAGGAACGGAATGCCATACCCCTCCCCTAAGCGACCGGCACGTACCCGCCACTCTCTAATGACAAGCCTCCATCTTTCCGCCTTCTCGCGTCTAAGATTGTCTAGGTGGCTTCCGAGAGAGAGCCACTACCTCCCGAGGGGATCTCAGGAACCATGATAGGGTCCAGGATCCATGAATCCTAACGTTGATGGCCTCGTCGGGGGAATTGGATAAAAAGATTCGTTGGCGAGTGCTATGGGAGTGCTTGAGGATGGTAATGATCAGACTGCGGATTTTTATGGAAAATAAAAATTATCTGTTCCGATCTAATTATTCCGGATTCCGACCGGGTACGAAGAAAAGAAGACGAAGTTGCAAGGGTAAGCGAATTCCTTCTGGCGAGGCCATCTGCAGCGCGATCCGCTGCAGCGTGTGCATCGTATGCGCCGAATGCACCGTGCGCTCGCGCGAGCCAACGCCAGCTGAGCGCGAGTGCAGATTAGCGGTAACTCTCTCGCGGAGGAAGAGTCGTGGCCCATTGAAGTAAAGGCCAGTTTGCACGCGAGTTTCCTCGTCCGGCACGCCCGGTCTTCTTCGTCCTCATGTGAACAGTGAACACTGCGGGAGGAACGAAGAGAGCAAAGAAAGAGCGAAAGAGGAGAACGGATACGAAGAGAAGTGATCGTTCGGAAAGACGAGTCGCATAATGAGATCGCGAACCTCCCTTTCTCTCTCTCTCTCTTTCCGCGGCGAGAGCAAATAAAAAAGAAAGAAGAGAGGAACAGGAGAGAAATAAAAAGGGAAAGAGGGACAGGGATGTTGTATCGTTCGTAACCGGTCAAACGATACGGGCTATATTAATTAATTCGATGCGCATCGACGCGTGACGGTGATACGCCATCGAAACAGAGCCTATCGCCCGAGATCCGAGAGAACTTGAACGGTTTTCAACATCGGACTAATCATTCGGGGACAGCACGTGGGCGCAGCAGGTGCTGCAGTAGTACCAGTCGTTTGTATAATTGTAGGATGGAACGCGGAGCTTTCGTTCGGTTTAATTAAAAACGAAGAGCGCTTTCGAGGACTAACTGGTCCCCTAATTGGATGAGTTTTAGACTGGTATATTATACTGGTGTACTAGTAGACACATTGGACTCCAAGACACTTTCTTCACTGTTTTGTGGAACCAAAAAGGTTTCCTCATTTCATTTCTACTTTTCTAAGAGGGCAAAATTTTCAAAAGTGCAGAAATGCTAGCTTTCTTAGCATCAGTACAGTGCACAGACGTCGTCTCTGAGGGGTCAAGAGGGATAATGATTTTTTCGGTTCGGTAGCCAAAATATACCGTTGACGAGGTCCGCTCGTTTCGTTTCTCGTTCCGTAGGGCGCAAAATTGGCCAGCGATTTTCGCCACTTCTAAACGTTCCACAGAAACAAGAAACGACCGTCATGCAGCGATCCTTGCAATCTTAATCGTCGGCGGAAGCGTGTTCACTGCCGAGGTTACGTTCGGCCGAACAGTTATCGCGGCAATTCAGCGGTCGTTTCAGCCAACGAAAGCGCCGCTGTGCCACGGTCCGCAGGGCTGACTATGAGCCCGAATCAGACAGCGTGACTGGACAAAACGCTCTGCCATCGCTTGCCAGCGAGTCGGTTTCGCGGATTCTATGCACGTACCGAAAAACGGAGCACCGACCGGTGCACGCGCGAAACGCGAAACTACGAGCTCGAGACAAGAGGATTCTCGAGTTCAGCCAGAACGAGGCCGAACGATTCTCATTGTGCCCGATGCGCACGTCTGTTGCCCGGGGTAGCGTCTCTGCTGCGTTTCTCGCGAGAATTATTAACCCTTTCACGCCGGAATAATACGCCGAGGATGCGTCGTAAACTTTCTCTTCGCTTGTCCTCTCCGAGAGAGAGAGAGAGAGAGAGAGAGACTGTCTCTCTCATTTTGCGAACTGTTTGGTTTGCGATGAATTTTAGCTGAATTTTGTTAGAAGAGGGTTGGTTTCGAAATTTGATTATTTTGTCTGGGAAAAAATTGTTTGGATCCAACAAGATTCCAAACTTGGTAGTCGAGCACTCCACTGATTACCCCACTGAGGTCCTGTCTTGTCTTCAACTACTTAAATGGAGCTACGCATTGCTATCTGTATAACCATCAAACGCGTAAATGGAGATCCGCACAAAATTGTCGAGGAGGTACGTTTGAAATGTTAGAAAGCACTGCGAACCGCTTGCTCTTCCTATACTGGGTCGTTCATACAATATTAAATAATGATAATATCGCCCCCATTGTTCAAGACGAAACAGGATATTGATAACAGGAGGTAAAAAGAAAGTTCTGCCTAATTCTCTGTTCTACAAACGAGAACCTAGAACAACGAGTCGGCTCAAACGTAAAAATGTTGGAAGAAGAAGAGAATAAGTAAACGCGAGCCGAATGAAAAACAGTGCGAGAACTAACCCCAACCCAAAAGTACGTGATAAATGAGGTCCTCTCGAGTGTCGACTCTTCTTGGAGCTCGCGAGCACGAGCGGACAAGAAAGCGGATTGTGGGCGTGCGAGAGGACACGGAAGGAGAAGCGCGCGAGGCGAGAAGAAACGGAGAAAACACGGGGCCGCAGCCCGTGACGCAATTAACGGCCAAATTATTTCCACTAATTGCGAGAGCCAGCGCCGGTGACGGTGTTCTGCCGTCGCGAGCACCACCGGTTCCTTCGTCGACGGGCCTCGTCGTTGTTGCACGCGAATTTTCCACGCGAGCCATTTAACCCCTTGTACTATTACATCGAGACGGGCTCGTGATGAAGATTTGGAACAGGATCAGCTAAATATACAGGATGTGACCGGACGGGTGGTACAACCGAGCAGGGGGTGATACTACATGTAAACATAAGTCGAGAAAAAGGAATAACATTTTTTTGTTTGACGCTTCGTTTCCGAGAAAATCGACCGAATGTCTGACGCGTCTGACCATGATCAACCAATTCTACTTTGTGCATATACTAAAACACGCGACCTGAAAAAACTTTAAACTTGATTTTCTCGAAAACAAAGCGTCAAAAAAATGTTATTTCTTTTTTCGACTTATTTTTACATGTATTGTAGAAACACCCCCTGCTCGGTTGTACCACCCGTCCGGACACACTTTATAGTCGGAGGATTTGATAGTAAATTGACATTTTATTACATCGGTTCAAAAGTTCATACCTGATTTTGTATAAATTGTTTACGAACTTTCACACTGATTTAATTTAACTCGTTGGTATTATTGAAAAAGTTAAAATTGAAAATTGGACAAAAGGTCCGGTTTATATTCGACTGACCCTCGCGGTGTTTCTGGTTCGCAGTGGCGAAAGGGTTAAAATCGCGAGGGGGGCAAATCGTGTCACTGTGCCGTTGTTTCGCGTACCGGTACATCTCTCCGGGGCTTAAATTCCGAAAGAAGGAACGGGGCTGGCTCGTCTGTGTGTTGCGGCTTCGTCCCGAGCACCGTCCTGGAAAACCAGATCCGATATCGAGCTCTCTCGAGAGCTCGATCCCGAAAAAACCCGCGAAATAGTCCCCGAGACCGAGCTAATCCTCTCCGGCCTGGCCGTAGAACCCGAAGAGAGGCATCCACGTCGTTGATCGTGTCGTCCCGCGTACGTGGCATACCAATGCCGGCTTTTTAACTAGCGCCGGATAGGAACGATCGGCCGAGTGGAACAATAAATCAACCGGGGAAAACGCGAACGCCAGGATCGCAGAACTGGTCACGGGTTTTTCTGGCTGAGCCGACGCTGAAAAATCCCGGGGTTCGAGCTTCTGCTCGCTTAGGTGAGTCATCCTGAACCGGTGGCTTATCTGGATCACACTGTCCGCAGGGCGTTTCCGGGACCCAACTAATTTCTTTGGATCGGACTAGGATCGAAACTGAAGAGACAGGAATTTGCTGATTATTGTTTGGCTTTCGAAGCCTGATATCATTTAATTTTCTTCAATTATATTACAGCAAGAATTCATTCTCAAGTCCGGTCTGCCTGCGTATGACCAGCATAATACTTAACGTGTTAAAAGATTGTTTTATGATTCGAAAGTGCACGTCACATGTATCCTCTTTTATTTTAAACAGGTTGTAGGTAAGTGCTAGCTAAAAACAGTTAATTGGCTGCGTTCTGGTTTTAAATGTTTTAATTTCGAGGTGGATGGGAATAGCAATTTAGTGTAATCACTGTTATCAGTGCTCATTCATGATACTATTTTTATAATATCATAATATTACAAGTGCACTGTCGATGTTTATGGAAATTTCTATTTTTCTGAACCAGCTTAAAGAACATTGAATCTGTTTCTTTGCAGTAATATGTTTTGTGGATAAAAATGTCTATTGTACGGTTTATTATTTGCTCTCAATCGGACCCCAACAGAAGTTGCAGCACGGTTGCAGGACAGTTGACAATCGGCCGATCGAATCGCCAGCGCGTGCCAGGCCGGATTTTGACTTATTTCCGCGCGATGACCTTGAATAGCCGAAGACGCGGCGTCGGATCGGAGCGGTAAGAAGGACGAGTGACGGTGGCGATAGTAGTTAGCGGTAGAAAAGAAGAGGGTGAACGAGAAACAGGAGAAGCAAACGCTGGGAGAAAGGGAGAAGGAGCGAAAGAGGAGTGAAAGAGAGAGGAGAAGGTCTAGCAAGGAAGAGAACACCAGGCCAAGAGAGAAGGAAGGAGACAAGGAGGGCCGGGTGATGGCTGCGATGGTGATGGTCAGTGGTTCTATACCGGTTAAGCCGTTCAGTGCCAGGCCGGCGTCCGTCACGGTTAAACCTCGACCACTTCGTTGGCTAACTCGAATCCTCCGCGTCACCAGGACACGTCGTGCTACCACCTGGATCCTGGAACCTTCTCGGGTTCGTTCCTCGTCGTCGATGACACCTGGACATCCCAGGAGGACCGTGGCAAATCGTCGGTGACCTAATGAAAGACCCACATTCAACGTCTTCTAGGTGTCGACTCCTCGATCAGCTGTTTAGAAACACAGTGAACTGACCAACCGAAGACACAGTTAGCTCCCAGGAAAGTGGATAAGCTAGAGGATCTTCCCAGAAACTGGAATCTCGCGTGCCTACATCAGCTGCTTCGAAAACTGTTTAGAGACAATTTCATAAATTTAATCGTAGACATAATTCAGTCCCATGAATGTGATAAGCTAAAGGATCTTCTCAGAAACTGGAACCTTACATGCCTACGTCAGCTGTTCAGAAACTGTCTAGAAACAATTTCGTAAATAGATCAACTAGAAAGTGGATAGGCTCGAGGATCTTAGCTTGGAGCCCTACATCAACAATTTTCAGAAGTGCTCTTGAGTGAGTTAATTGATCAAAGACATAGTCCTCGGGAAGTGGATGGGATCCTGGGTGAGTCCTTGGTTAGAGAAGAGATCCTCTCAGAAATTGGAAGCTTCCAGTGCTGCGATCAGCTGTTCAACAGCACGCTGAGCTAAATTACCGAAGGTAGATCCTACTGATAGGTCCTCGGGAAGTGGATAGTGATTCACGCCGCTCCTCCGCGAGGAGGAAGCGATCCAAGGACGTCGATTAGGTCCCGTACACCTGGGGGCCGTGTCGAGTGCTACGGTCTTCGTTGATCTAATTCGGTAGCGGTTGGGACTGTACAGACTAACTAAGATGAACGAGTGATTAAAGGGTTTTGGAGGTTCGCGTATCAGAATGGCGACCGAGCCGCACGCGATCGCCACGGGCACCGGGAGCCGAACTAGCCAGCGAACGGGACCTCAGGATTCGGAGCCAGCGAACAGGCGCCGATGAAGTAATCACGAGGACTGACCAGTCGCGGACCTGTCTGATCCCACGGGACATCCAGGTATTCCTTCCGTGTGGCTATCATTCTCTGAGATTTCTTCGGGAAACCCTGTCCATCCTTCAATTTCTCATTTCGCTAGAGAAACCCTCTTTCTTTAACGTGGAGAACATCTAAAAACATCTTGAAGGTCTGAGAGGAGGTCAAGGGTTTTGGTGGATTTTTATAGACTAAATCCCATGGTGGTGTTATATCCACCTACGACCGCCACCGAGAGGTTATTTTATATATTTTCGGAAATATTCATTTAAGTTTTTTTCAAGAGCAACTTTACAGTGGATCGAAGAAAATAAACATTAACGCGGTTGAAATTGATCTTATTGCCGCGTTATAACGTCATCCCATAGACTCTATGGCGTGGGCAGGGAGACATAGCCGGCATTCCGGGAATCAGTGGCATGGTGGTTGCGACCTGTGGCTAGGGGGATGACGTACGGGCTCGGTTTTCATGTATCGATGGCTTCTTGGTTCTTTTTCGATGCTACTCCGGGCTATATATTGTCGCTGTTCTTATTATTGTAGCTTTATTATTCGCTGGAAGATATATAGCTAGACTGAAGTCGTGGCGAGAGGAGAATAGGGTGGATTTATGGGGTTTGTGGAAACCGATCTTGGTTTGGGGATATAAATCAAATATTTTACTGAGGGGTTGTTGGTTTGGTTAGTTAAGTGGAATAGCTTTACAACAATTAAAGTTTCGATAAATCATTGAATAGTCCTACTATTTAGTAACCATGTCATCCACACGTGAAAGGCGGAAGCATTTATCCACACTTAAAAATTCATTGTCACGCCAAAAAAATGAGTGCATCTAATTAGCGTACGATCTACAACACACGAGAGAAGTAAAAGAGTAATTAGGGTAATAAATCTCAACCTCTCGGTGTCCATTTTATTAAATAAATTACCTTAATTTTAAGCAATTATCGTGGACGCTGGGTCGGCGCGGTCGACGTGTTAAAATAGCATATATAATTGCTCCTTTATCCTGATGATTATAAAATAACCCATGAAAGTAGAACTTTAGCAGAAAAATTCAAGTCAAGCCCGATATCTTCGTCCGTGGATCTAAGTAATTCACTATCAATTGATCCACAGTCAAAGAAAAGTAAGAGCAGTTGAAGAAATGGTAAACTCGCAATTCTTGTTCCCGAAGCGTTAGGTTTCAGAGCTGAAGAAGGGGTAGGGAAGGAAAGGGAAGAAGAGGAGAGAAACGAGAGAAGAGACGAGAGGAGGATCGAATCTGCTTGGCGTGCACGCGCGATAAAGCGGCAATTCCGCTACCAGTTACGAGTCCTTGATGGCCGATCCTATGATTTCTCCACGTTAGCTCCCGGGGCCAGTTGAATACCGTAACGACGCCGAACGTGACTCCGATCGAAAAACCCGGCGCGATACGTCCCGTGCACGGGCGTCCCCGGCGCGGTGTCGATGCTCGTTTCCAGTTATCTATTACCGTTGTCATACTTCCGTAATACTTCTTCGACAGCCGTTAATCGTGCCACCGGCCTTATGCCCGTTCCACACTCCAACACCGCGTCACGGTCCTCCTTTAACCCTTTCGGCACGAACCTCTCCGACGCAAGACACTTTTCAACTTCGATCCACTCCGCTTTGATCGTTGATTGTTCATCATGATCTATGATCTTTGTAAGGACACTCTTCATGTTCTTAGATTGCCTTAATATACACCCACGGTAAAATCAACAAGTGGATCTTTCCTCCTCACGACATAAACGTCGAAAAAATTCGGTTTTTATTGTTTTTGACAATGATGTCCCACAACAAAAAAACCGACTGAACTAAACAGTACAATGGCATGTTTTCATATTTTCGAGAAAAAAATATTTTTCCGATTTTTTGGGGTTTTTTAGTTTTTACGACCACGGTTCGCAACAAAAAAATCTGAACAAATTCTCAAAAATGCGCCTTAGGATCCAAAATATGTCACATTTTTTCAGAATTTTAGAACGCACTAAAGACCGGAAAATACGCAGAAAAGCTCAAAATCTAATTTAGCCTGTAACTACCCTCACGGGCAAGCTAGAGAGGGCTCAAATTTTACTCAGAGAGGTTTTTCTTGGTCACCTTTCGAATGGTCAGCTTTTCTTGGTCATTCAATAGCCATTGGAAAACCTCCAAGGGCAGTTTTGACGATCTTATTCACCTTTGGTTGTTGCAAGGAAATTAGTAACTTACAATTTCTTTTGGGACATTGATTGTGAATATGAATAAAATCAGATTGAAACAGACGTCCACAGTTTTTGCGGTTTAACCTTTTGCAGTCGGAGTTATTTTAACTCGAAAATTTAACACCGAAAAAAGGACGTCACAGTTTCTAGGACCCTCGGGGGTGTTAGATAGAAATGTTGAAACTTCGCAGAGCGGCTAGGATCAAAGCAACCATGTCCACCATGAGGTATTGTGCAACCTTGTCGGTCGTTCTCGCCGAGCTCTACTTCCGTCTTTCGTGTTCTATGACGACGGAACTTGTTCTATCCTTTGGAACAAGGTATTATTAATCTAGAAACCATCAGTATACCTCTTATTCAAACTGAATATTACTACTGAAAATATTTATTATTATTATAATATACTCGAACTAAATTATTTTTGGCGATATTTATCGTCATTAGGGAAAAAAGAATAAGTAAGAAAAAAAGCGAAAGTATTTCGACAATAAAATAGTGATTACTTAACATTCTATACTTAAGATACAATTTCCTGTAACGTTAACAAATCTATGGGAGCTCTAGAGGCTAATATCCGTAGTTCTCGCACGGGAGTACTTTCTACGGAGTTCCCCAGAATCAGAACTGCACGAAATAGATAAGAAATTTCACCTGTGGCGAGATCACCGGTTATCTCTACTGGACCGTGTCGCCCGACCACTTTTCATTTCCCTGTTCACCTGCCCTTACAGAAATTCCAGTTAGCAGAGATCGCTCGCCTCGCGACTCAAAGTGCAAATTACATCGCGTTCCCGCTCATCTTATCCCGCCGTAATCGCAACTACGTAGGCGTTATACGATCGAAGAATCGGCTGGTTAACCGGCTGATATCGTCCTGTCGCTAAATAAACACCGATAACATCGTACTCTCGAAAAAAAGCAGCCTGGACACGTGTTCCGCCGATAGAAAACGCGAACAGAGAAAAACAAGCCGAGAAAAGAATCTCATCGATCGGTCTCAATAAAATTTTCACGGGCGATGACAGGCGATCAGGCTCCGAAATACTTGTTCCCGGCGGAGCGATCGTTTATGCGATCGTTAGGCGACTTTCTAACCAATTATCGACAACTGGTTGCGCGTAAACGCCGTTTTGTATCCGGCATTACGCACCGCGGTTGCATCGGCTTGTGTGCAGCGCGATCTGCACGTATAAACGTGCAAAACGTTAGTGTCGATTACTGAATAGCAAAGTTCTTTTAAATAAATAGGGATTTTATTTAGAATTGGCTACAATTTTCCGTAGTAAGTCGTTTGTAGAAACACATTAACTGCATTACGGGTGCATTGTCATCGAGTCCGTTCGATGCAATGAACGAGGCCGTTGCAGCATGCAATTACTTTAGTTACGATTATCGAGTAACCGTTAGCGTTCACGAAACAACGTTCGGTATTACAAATCGGAAGCAAATGATATTCGATTACAGTGTTTCCATGATAAAACCAGAGGTTACGGTCTGTTTCGCTGGAGCGTGAACGCACCTCTGTATCAAATATTCTGCTGTCGAACGTATTCATTGGCTCTATCAATTTCAACGATCTTCATAATGTTCTTAACAATCGCATTCACAATTTAGATAAAAAATACTTTCCATCAAGAATAAGATTATGCTAGTCGCATAATCTCACACATCTCACATGCTATTATGAAACAGCCTGTACAGTCCTCGACCTTAGAAATCATTCCGGAATCGGGTCGATAAACCTCACTCGGCTGCACTTGCCGAGTCATCAACGATTCGAAGAAAAAGAGCGAGAGAGCGAGAAAGAGAGAGAGAGAGAAGGAGAGAAGGAGAGGTGGAAATGAGAAAAGCAAAAGAGAGAAAAAAGAGAGGAGAGACCAGCAGCCTGTCTCTCCGCGTTAGCGAAAGCTCGCAATCTCCTCTTCGCATCGAAGGACAACTGACGGCGCGTCCCCTTTTCACGGGCCGTCGTGCTCGATCATTTCTCAGCTCGGGCCCCCGTTCGCGTCATCGATCGGGCCCCGTGCTAGAATAAAGGGGGGCCTCGATGATCGCGCCGGGCCCTCTTCTTATCTCTGTGGTGTACTCTCGGGCACGGGCACGGTCTCTCTTCCTTTTTGCCGGGTTCCGCGTTTCACGCAACGGGATCCGAGCACGACAAGACTCGCATAGCCAAGTAATTATAATGATGATAATAACAACGAGTTTATTGCGTCACGGGCAACCACGAGTGACCGAGATATTCGACCGTGCTCGTGCTGGCTGCTGTTGCTCCTGCTGCTGTGCCGTAACTGCTAACTGGAATAGATTGCATATTAACGCGAATGCTGGCCGAATAAAAGTCGTACCGCTAGAAACTCGAGACACAAACCAATAACACTGGCGGATTTATTCCTACATTAATTTTGAATGATATTGCCTTTTGTTCGCGGATTTTTAGTCAGAAATATGAAGTAATTTTAAGAAGTTTATTCATTTCCACAAGTGTGACTGAAGAGTATAATCGAAAATTGACACCTTTGCTTCCAGGTTATTGCCAAACCACACAAAGAACAATATCTTGAAGTCCATTGAAGCCACTGGAGTTACTAACTGCAGAACAGTTGCATAAAAGTGGCTTCTCTTGTTTTCTTGGCTCTGAAATTTTTGTGCGAGACAGCAGTGTTTGGATAACGAATTGACAGCGTGTTTTCCAGGTGGTTCGACGTGTCCCGCCCGCGGACAGGGCCAAACGAAGGCTCTCTTCTCGCGTCGCTGGAATTTATTGGCCAATAAAACGTCCACTCTCCGTCCCGCTAATGAACGTTACCCTCGTCGTGTAGCCGCGTGAACCTCGCGTTCGTTGCGCACGGTGTTCGAGCGATTCTGCGTCGGGCTTTTTGCGACGGTTTAATAACTGGTTCTGTCGCGGAGTAATTATATTAGTCTGCGCGTAACGGGAACGGGTCGAACGCTCCCGCGGAGAGCCTTTCGGTTTTGCTGTGCTTGCCTCGTCGTTCGGGTGTCTGTTGTATAGATGATGATTTAGATCGTGTTCGCAGTCGACGAACCCCGCGTCACGGTTCTTTGCGGCAACATATTTCCCTTGACAAGCTTGCCAACGTCGTCCGTTGCTTTAAATCACGAACTACTTGCCTGAAACACGTAAATATCAGTAACGGCGGAAGATGACGCGTCTGAAGTTGTATTGAATAAAGACGGCTGGCATTGTCCACGAAATTCCTCACCTGGCGATTTTCATGACGAAGTTGAAACTCGAAAATCGCCGTATAGTCAAAAATGAAAAATGAACGTGAAGCCCCAGAGTGAACAAGAATAATTATATAATTAATTAAGTTGTATTCAATAAAGATGGCAGCCATTGTTCACGAAATTTCTCACCTCGCGATTTTCATGACGAAGATAAAACTCGAAAGTCGCCGTATCGGCGAAAATGAAAAATGACCGTGAAGCCGCGGAGGGAACAAGAAGAATTCTGTGCTTTGAATGACTATTCTACGACTTACAATTAGAAGAGCTCCCGCGTGCTAAGAGTGGTTAGACATTGCAGCGGTTGGCTTTCAATTCGAAAACCGTCGGGAAAAGTCATCGGGTAACTTCCGCAGGTCGCTTAACGGCAAGCGGAAGGTCGGAGATCGCGGAACAGTTTATTAGCCGTTCGTATTATCTGGTATCGGCTTTGCGAGTGCGCGCGGGTACCGAGCTGTCAAGCTGAAAGCACGTGCGTGCGCGCGCGTTGCATTCGTGTTTCGAACATGTACATACGGTGGAAACTGGTCGCCGCGGTTCGCTATGAATAGAATTAATGGACGGTCATTCTGCGCTTAATCGATGCCAAAGAGGACGGTAGAACCGTGAATGACGAGCCGAGATGTCCGATATCATTGCGCCGCAAGAATTTTAATTGTTGCCCGCAATGGAGCGTGGCGGTCCGATCGAATTAGCGCCGCGACTGTTGCCATTGCTACGGCTCGAGTTTTCCACGATAATCGAGGATTTATCGCTTCTGTACTGAGGTCGATATCCGTCGGTGGCATTCTCGGGAGAGCAGATAACGCGGTGTCGCAGGCGACGACGACGAGTCGCGCGTCTTTCTTCAACACGGTGGCTAACTGTACATGAACGAGCGAGCAGCCGGAAGATAGATGCACGTCGAATCGAACCAGAGCCGATCGCGAGAGCTGCGCCTCGAAAAACGGCCAAGTCTCTCTACTCTACTCGACTCGACTCTCCTTGCCTCGCGATTATAAATACGAGAAGAGTTTATTAAGAGGCATAAATCGCGCAAAAACCGGCGGCCAATTACGATTCGCTCCAGTTCGCCCGGCATTCGCACCCCTCGAGAGTCGATTAACCGGACTCGCGGCCGATCGAGGAGGGTACCGTTGTCGCGAGACCGACCGATATCTTCCTATCTATGCTCTTAACGATCTGGAACCCATCGAGCTCGAGACACACCAGCTGCTACCGAGTTCTCTGCGAATTTCGCTACCGTGCATAATAAAATCCACGAAAACACAGCAATCGACAGCAGCTCTGCTTCCTCGCCTGAATTGTACATTTTAAAGTATAACATTAACACATTGGCGTCTGGTCATTTTTAACACGGATGAAATGGTTTCGAGATAGTTTCACGACTTTTAGAATTGTTCAGGCTCGTCGGTGTTTTTTTACGGATCACCGTGAGAATCGACGATGCCCGAGATATAATAATGAGAAATCGTTGGTCGCAGTACACTCGAAACGGAGCCGGGGTTTTCCCATGGCAGCGGTAACAACCAAATTCCAGGCTGACGAACCACTGTTCCCCCTTAATCATCCTCCATTTCCTGCAAGCTCTGCTACGCCCGCTTGTTAAAGCGCTTCTGGTCGGCTCCTGAACGCGCCAGGAAAGACATAAATTATATTACCACGGGATCGGCATCCCGCCTATAAGAAATAATCCGTAAAACCATGGAAACCGATGATTTTCGCGAGACGTCACGGAAGATTACCGAGTGGGAGGAACTAGCGGCGACATCAACTAGAAAGTTGAAAACCTTAAAATAAGTATCCATCGTGGCTCAGCTAAAGTCCAGCAACTTTTCTTTATCACCGAAGTCACCGTAATCCTGGAGCGAAGGTATCGCGCGAGATTGGATTAATCTGGAAATAAAAATCGCCGCAGAAAAATCCAGGCCAATATCGGAAAGTCAACAGATATAAGTATCGCGTCAAAATTCGATTAATAACGAGAAATTTTACAGTTCAAGGCATAGGAAATCAACATAATAAACGACAGGAAATCGCTAACGAGACGTATTTACTGTCCCACGAGATTCCCGAAGGTGTTAGGAACGATCACGACTGATTAATGAACGTTGGAATCGAATTAATGCGTAGCAGAAAATTGTTCGAGGATAAACGGCTCGGTAAATTTCGCTCGAAGTTCGTCGATCACGCGGGCCAGAGTCCCTCGTAAAGAGTCTCAATCAAGGGTTAATTAATTTGACGACCGTGTCACGGGACACCTACGAGTTGCTCGATGTCAGCCGTCGCTAATTACAATCCGCCGTGGATTATTAGCTGCTGAATAATGGCGTTACACGGGGGAAAGTTGCAAGTGGGTTCGTGAACGATAATTCACTGGCCGATCCTTGGCCGAGACGCGGGATCGACCGATACTAACGATGCAAATTAACGTACCCATTATTCTCTCGATCGAATCTGTATTTACCGAACGGCTCCCTGCAATTACGAGGATTCGATTAGTACGGAGTACGAGGTTCATTCGATTTTACGCAATGATAAGGCTGCGCTCGTCATACTTCCATCTCTGATCTTTTCGAAAGCAGTAGGTATCGCAGTGAAAACGGCGGCAGTAGTCAGACAATTTCTGTCCCAATATGAGAAGAACACGCGACGAGACAAATAAATCACCGTACGATCGTCACACCGTAATCGTGCAAACGAATAGCGATAATAATAATAGTATTTAGTATTTGAACAACAATAAAAGGACTTGAAAAACATCAAGAAGAGCAATAATCGTCGTCACGCTTTACAAAACAGCGAGGAGATCGATAGCGCAAACAGGAAGACATTCCGCATCTCCCTGAAATCTGACTCGCTGTGGGATATCCGAAAAATTATCATATATATTAAAAGTATGAAATGCAGCGAAAAACTCCAGCAAAGCAAAGCGACGCCACGGTCTCTGATAAAAATACAGCGGAAACGCTAAACATTCTCGAAAAGATTCCCCCGTGCACGCGTTCGAGTGCCCAACTCCGGCGTTATGTCCGTCCCGCTATTCGTATTAAATAAATAAATAAATAATCGACGGAGTCGTGTTGCTGTGCATCTCGTCACCCCGCAAAGAAACATTCCACAACGGAGTAGCGGTTATCATAGCGACTCGTTCCCGTCCCAGCTTAATCGTTCCTCCTAAGCCTAAGCGAATATTTCTCGCGATCCCGTGCACGGGAAATCGCAAAATTCGCCGAACGAAGCATTGCAACTGCGAAAGAGGCTTTGGCCAACTGCTGCTTTCCATTGTTGTCGAAGAGGTGTGCGCCCGGGTCGGATTTTCAGACCGCAAGTTAACCTCTTTACCACCCCGCAGGGCACAGTGATACCGCGGCTGTTGATTAAGAGGAAAGAAGCCGCCGTCAATTAACCTACTAACCGACCGATTAACTGGCCCCTTGGCCTAACGGGGACAATGTCATTTCGAGGCCCGAGATAAACTTGACGCGATTGAACGCCGCGCCGGCCACTGGAAAACGCGACCGACGTTTCTCACGAGTCATTTCTCTGTCCCGTGTCCCATCATTGATCTAGGAATTCCTCTTGGTCATTAACCTTCGCGCAATGCTCCGGAAATCGCTGCACCGACACTGGAAACAATCTTTTTCTATTCTTGCATCCACCGAATTCTTCAAGGAATCTTCTGGTCGAGAACGTCATCTTGCAGACCTTGTCCGAAAATTTTTTTTCAAGAGATCAGAACAGTCGAAATTATAGGAGCTTATATTTACAGTTCCTTGTGGAGTGCACAGTCTAATAATTAGTATTACCAACAAATTTTTCGTACGTTCGGACTTCGCAGAAGAGCGTCCAATTATTATTTCCCGAGGCCCGGGTTCGGTGGCGTCGGAATAAATTCAAATCGAATGTATCGGCGCGCTAATGAATAATGCAACGGGAAAAATCCCGATGAGTCTCGCGGGTTCGTGTTTGTTTACGTCGGCTACGGTGACCGAAAATGCGCGAGCATAAATTTTAATGGCCACGCAAGTCCCCTACACACTCGCTGAACCTCGTCACGTAGAGATCCCGGCACGTGTTTAGGAAGTCGCCGGAGAGCGTAGACCCACGAGCATTATGAAACCTCGTCGCGACTATGAATGTTAATGGAGGCTTACCTGCGGCGACGTTTACTATCGTCGTTGCAGAAAGTACAAACAACATCGAAGTGCATCCGCGCCTCTGCTTCTGGAGTCCCTGGGGGCTTCGGCCGGTCCACCATCTTCTTTTGCACCTCGGTCTGTCATTAAAATCATTGGAAATTCATTCAGAACAATTGCTAATATCCTTCGTTAACCACCCGAATATATTATATAACATTAAAGTACTCCGAAAGAAGATTAAATGGTAACTCATTGAACCTGTTCTGAAACTCCTGGTCTTATACAAGGTGTCGCAGACATTTAGAACGGATTGAAAACACAGATGAATAGTACGTATTGCTCGTACAAATATACAATAATAATAACGCTTTGCAATCGGAGCTATTTTTTCATTTTAAATAGGGTAAACTGTACCATTGCTGGCACTGCACTAGTTATTGGCACTTTTGATTTAAACGGCAAATATTAAGAATTCTTGGTATAGAAAATCATTTTATATTGCTTCTTATTTATATTTCAAAGCAACGTTGTCAGTTTTCATAATAGAGTTCTACATATGACTGTTAGCAACGCTGGTACATCCAGTAAGAACGACGGATGAGCACAGTGCAGTGTAGATAGTGTTTTATTAAAATTTTCGTTACAAGTATACTTTATCGCTTCATAACTTAATTTCGGACGGTACTACAGATGTAATAAGTGCGTATATGTTCAATTATAAAACAAATAGCCCGTTTAACGTTTATTTCTTACTGTGCCAATGACTGTACTATTTATCTTACGATTGTTATTCACTGAATATACTTTATAATAAAAGATTTATGGCTGGTAAAACTGTTTGATTTTGCTGAAAAATCTCTATTACCTGTTAAGCTCGTTTGAACATTTCAAAAAAAGATAAAAAGATTTTTATCCTATTACCCAGTTTACCCTATTCAGTAATTGATTAGATACGAATATATTTAATAATGTAAACTATATTGTGAACAATGGCGCAGCAATTTCTAGTGCCGAGTCTGAGTCGCCACTCGAGTGCTAAGGGATTCATTTATTTCGGATTCTGAGATGGACTAGAAGAATGTAGAAATTACGGGGAATTTTCGAGGACAGGTTGCAGCCTAACGGGGCGGGATTTAAAATCCGCGATCAGTAGGTCGTCGGTTGTGTCTGCCGGCGCAGGAAACGCCGTCCAGCGACAGTTTTATACTCTTTGCTTCTTGACCTTGCCCCAGAGAGGCCACCGATCGGAACACTATTCGAAGCATGTAGGGTAGAGCAGTAGTTTCTTTCTCGCCGCTGGACGCTTAACGGTCTCGGTCCAGGCCGATCGAATCGGCTCGGCCGTGTATCCTTGAGCTATCTTCGAGTGACCGCCGCGAGGACGAGGGAGGTGTACCTGTTCCCTCGAATACACCTGAGTCTCCGTGACCAGTACGCCTTTTTCTTGCTAGTTTCAACACGTTCACGGCCTCGCCAGACCCCATAAAACTCACTCGTAATTGGAGCAACTAATTTAATTATATAAAAATAGAAAAGACAAAATCTATTACCGCAATTAATTTTTGTTTCCTTCTTACACGTCGTAGATGTAAAACAAGTCTAATTTGCTTAGCTCCACCCACTTGAAACTGTTTAATCTTTTTATAAGTAACCAGATACTCTCTTCTTCCTAGATTTATGCGTGTCTTTCAATCTCATATTTAATGCATATGACAGTGAACAATTATACATGTAACTATTGAATTTTTAGCAATTCATTCTAGACATGTGGACTTGATAATGTAAAAATTCATTCTAACACGTCTGGTAGTTCCGGTGTTGATTAATTCATGTAGTTTTGCTGTAACAACGATTCCTCGAAAATCTCGACAAGTTCCTTAACGGTCAATCGAGGATATTGAAGCAGGGGACCGTGTCCGATCAACTAATGATCCTTTTTTAATCCTCGCTCGCGTGGCTGAGGCTTCACGGGTCGCTGGCTTCGCAAATAAAGGACATTTCAAATTCAGGATCTACTAAGTTGAGAATATCGTGGTTTTCATAGCTCTTTTTCTCATTCTTTACGATGTTAGAATACGATCACGAACCCTGAAGAATCTCACAAAATGGAAATAATTAATAAAATTGCAACTGGAACATTAATCTGATTGTTACAACGCTTCGACTCTTCTGCATCTTAAAAAATCTAATAACATTTATCTTTCTCGAATACGTCACAACAAAAATTAGAGAAGGAGTTTCAGAAGGATCAGAATAGAGCTCGTTCTCATCTCCGTTCTAAGATTCCTGGAGGAACTGGTCTGGCCTGAATGAGGGACTCGGTCGCGATCGCGAAAATCGTCCGGCGGATATGTTCCGCGTGCTCGCGGTCAGCCGAGTTCTCGTTCAACGTCGTCCTGAAATATGTGTCACTTTTTGCGGGCGCTCGTGCGCCATAAGGGAGACGGGTAACGCGAGACCACGGCCCAGTTCCTCTGCAACCGCGGGGGACACACGCACCTCTATTCCTCGAGGTCTTCGCCTCGTCTTGCTTCCTTTTCCCTCCACCGATCGCACCGTTTCTCGCTCTACGACAGACTCTAGGTCGTTCGCCAATTCACTTGACGATCCACAGAAATGGTCAACCCTTTGCGGTTGGAGCTATTTTAACTTGAAAATTAAACATTTCTTCCGACATAGAATAATTCCATTGTACATGATTTTTTCATTTTAGGGATATGAAATTGATATAAACCTCATACAATACTTAAAGGTGTAATAATTGATTAGATACCAACTATGAATAATGGTTCAGCATTTTTAGTCACCCCTCGACTACTAAGGGTTAATCAAACATTTTTATCCTAAACTAGACTGATCACTAGACTGCGGATTTTTACGCATTTATGAAGAAATTGGCTGCATGAAATATACAGGGTAACGTTTCCACCTCAAATATCTTTGTTGTTTTTAAGGATACGTCAACCGTCTGAAGAACAAAGTTGAATGGTAACATGGGGCTCATACGATACCAAAAGAGTTTCTGTTTTTATGCAATTTTTTTTAGTGATATGAAGGTTACCTTCATTTTTTTAAATGGAATGAGGTATTTTTTAATACATCAATCGATGCAGCTGGACATTCGTTATCAAAAAATACTAATCTATGTATGTCGAAAAGTTAGTAGTTCAGGAGATATTTCAATTTAAATAATTCTAAAACACCATTACTGTCGTACTAAATCATTAGCATTTATTTACTAGTGTAACGTCTTAGTATTTACGACAGTAATGGTGTTCCAGAATTATTTAAATTGAAATATCTCCTGAACTTCTACTACCTCATATCTCTGAATAAATTACATAAAAACAAAAATTTGTTTGGTATCGTATGAGTCCCATTTTACCATTCAACTTTGTCCTACGGACATTTGGCGTATCTTTAAAAACAACAAAGATATTTGAGATGGCAACGTTCGGTGACTCACCCTGTATAACAGTAAACAATTAGAAAAATTGCAGAGTGCTGTAATATTTTCTTTAATGCAATAAAGTCATTAAGGGATGAAATCAATTTTTATGTTACTCCTGCTTCCCACGATCAATGCAGAACATTTTTATTTTGCATAAAGATCCGTAATCTATTGGTTACTGAACAACGTTCACTAAAACTCAACGAAACAAGCCAGCTCAAAAAATTATGGAAAAATCCCGATATTAGGGTCCGCAGTCTATCAATGAATTAGTCACGGACGTTATCTGGTACCATGGAAGATTAGAGGATCCACGGCGAGTCCGTTTTGAGGGCGAGATCTCGCGTCGCGTCCGCGTTGTCTGGAACACGTTCTCGCGGTTAGAAAGTTTCGATAGCAGTCGAAGCGTTCCGCAAACAAGAGGAGGAAGAAGAGACCGTAACTCGAAACAGCATCGCTCTCGGATCCGACGGATATTGTTCTTGTTTCCGACCGGGGTACGGGCCCGCGCGTACCGCATTAACCTTTGAACAACCTCGTGCCGTTGCTTTCCTTTCACCTGTGCCTTTCATAGTACATGCACACACAGGTGTGTGTGCGTGTATGCGTGTGCTCCACCTCCCCACCCACGCACGACAACCTGGTCGCCCACCGTCGTCGTCGTCATCGCGTCGCGCCGTCGTCGCGGAATTTCGATTTCTATTTTTCTGTGCGGCGCTTATCAATCGAAACCGAAAGTCCCTCTGCACGAGAGAACCCGCTTCTCGAGGCCGGTTACGTAAGAGGATATAGAACGAAATTTGAATTTTTATGGGAAACATCTAGCGGAGGAGACGCCGCGCCGTGTTCCGTCCTTTCCCCGCACGGAATACCAAATCTTGGACGAGCAAATGCGATTTCTTTGCATTTCGGCCACGGGAACGGAAAACCTGTGGAGAGAATCCTTACGGGAAATGTTGGCGAGAATATTGCGCTTTGGAAATTGGTACCGTAGTGCACATTTAAGTGTCGTCGGTATACCCTTCAATTCAATCGTGTTTGTTTTTAATTATAAATCTATTTAGTAGTCGCTGGAATATTCTCTGACTCATTTACTGAAATATTCAGTGGATCGTTTCATCGGAGAATCTCGTTTCATCTCTTCACTTCGTTAATTCTATTCAAATGGTATTTCGGTGCAGCTAATCTAATGTACCTTGTACTGCAGTTCCGTTCATTTTATCAGTCTGTGGTGTAATAGTATAGGGTTATCCAAAAGTACCTTTGGGATGTTGAATGAGAATATCTGTCAAACGCCATGTTTGTTTCTTGTATTTCTTACCTACAATGATAGACAATTTTAACAATGGAGTCGTATACGATTAAACAGCGTGTTAAAGTTATTAAAATTTATTTTGCAAATCAGTGTTCAATAAAAAATACCCACCGTAAATTACGTGATTTTTTCGGCATACATAATCGTCCATCAGAGTAAACAATTCGAAATTTGGCTAAAAAATTTGATGAAACTGGATCTGTTCATGATAAACCAAAGTCTGGCCAGCCACAATTCGTGACCTAAAAAACAACAATAGAAATGAAATTGATGAATTAAACGAGCAAATATGCCAAAATGTCATCGAAAATTTTGATGTTCGAATTGATGTCTGTAAACGTGGTTGGTGGTTATTTGACAGATATCATCTTTCACACATAATTGTCATAGATGATACCTGATAATTACATAAAAAAACCAACCAAAATTCAAAATAGTATGTTTTTTATTTTAAAAAAAACTTCCTATAGTCTATTTTGGATAACCCTTTATCTTTGTGACGGCTGCTCCCCGTGGTTCAGCCGACTTCCGGAAACGAAATTGATGTTTGCTTACCACTCCTGCGGATGATCGGAACGTGTCCCTCTAGTGATGCAGCTCCACTCCGTCAAGTGGGAGAGGAAGGACGCTCGTGTGCACGGTCACGGTGCATTTTCTCCTGCAAACAGGAACATCCTCGAACGTTAGCTAGCTCGCTCGCTCGCGTGACCTCGCGTACTCCGAGGCGTTACCGAGTCAGCTCGGATCGGGCAACGAGATTGCAAGTTTCAGAACGTGCCGGACCGCCTATCGGCTCGACCACCCACGCGCGCGAAACTCGCGAAATAAATTATCGGCGAGTCGCAGCCCTGTCCCGCAATTCCGTCGCGAGACGCGCGAATCCTCGCGGCTTGATCGCTAATTGAAACGGGAGCGCTACCGAACAGTTCCCGTCGATGCTATCCTCCGAGAATTTACTGGATTCCTAGAGAATCAATCTTTTAACATTTTAGCCGAGCGAGCAAGAAACTGACAGGTGTGCAATCACCATAGAAGTTTTCACTTCGGTCGTGTGGTCTTATGCGCGCAGTAATGGTCGGTTTTTATTTGAGACAGTTTTTATTTTGCATAAAGACCGGCAGTCTACTAATGACCATTTCGCGGATTCGCGACGAAATGGACCAGTAACAATGCGAATCGATGCATCAGGAGCCCAGCAGCCCGCCGAGGAAAGAACTCGTCACACGGTAACGGTTTAATGAAATGTGCGATTGCACAGGACCGTTCAGCCGTGCCTTTGTACTAGAAACCTTTCACGGGATTCATAATTTTTGCTCGTCCGCCTCTTACGAGTCCCCCAGCCAGCTAACCTGAATTCAATGCGGCGTAATATTGCGCCAGCGAGAGGTCACTATACTTCTACACATCTCTAGTAGAACTTCTCTCGTCGAGAGATCTTCCCGCCAGAGAGAGAGAGAGAGAGAGAGAGAGAGAGAGAGAGAGAGAGAGAGAGTTCTCCTCTCCTCGTTCCGGGGTCTGTTGGACTTTTAATTAAGTTGCCCGTGAGTTGAATATCAACGCGACGCCGTTGTTTTGAATATTATTAACCCTCCACCGCCGCCATCTTTACGGGACGGGCACTGTGTTCCTGGCATATTTATTCTCTTATTACACTCTCGCGGCGCGTGCTCGCACGTATTTTATATAGGAATTTATTTGTAATCGGATGTAAAAGATTCGAAAAATGTAAGGATGCTATTATGTTATTTTTTATGTAAAAAGAAGCTATTAAGCGATCAAATGAATTTTATTAAACTCCTCTTCCCCACAATCGATACCAAAAATGTTTATTTCGCACCAAGATCCACAGTCTATTTGCCAGCTTTCTCCTTCGTCTCGCTGGAAGTCTAACGAAAAAATAAATACGCCGCGGAGAATGTCGGGAATTTGGCCAGGTCCGCGAAGAACGGTTCCCGATGAAAATGGCGGCGACAGGAGTGCTAATTGCGAAACCCGAGGCCGGGTTTTCGGCACGCGGCGCGGCGCGCGTATCGAGGCTTTCTTTTCGAACTCTCGAAACGATCCGTTGGAACGGGAATACGTGGGGAGCAAGTTACTCTGACCTTGAACTTCAAGGTCCCGTAACGGCTACCTTTTTTACACCCCGGTTAAGAGAGAAAGAAAGAAAGAGCGAGAGAGCGGAAGGAGGCGCCATAAAACGAATACCAAGCGGAATACCACCCGAAACGACCTACCGAAGCTCATCTTAAATATCATTCCGTTATTAAACAAATTACCCTATAAACGTGATAAACGCCGCGCATTACGTGTAGCTCGGTAGTCGATCAAAAATCGAATGTCCGTCGGAAACCGACTGAGCCGACAGAAAAAGAGTGTGGTCTGACATACAGTCCGACGGAAAAGTTGTCCGAGCACGATTTCGAATATAGAATTCGCTTATAAAAAATATAAATATAAAAATGAACGGTTCCAATTTCTTTCCGAGACATTAGGAAATTAGTTTACTGTTTGTAGCAAAGTTTTCGAAAAAATGTCGCGAATAAAATAGTACAGCTCGGCAACATTTTCATCTAAAGTTTAACGTGAAATTGAAAAAAATGCATTTTATATTCAGTCTGGTTCATCTCCCAGCGGCGATTATGTTTGTTGTTGGAGTACGAAGGGTTGGAGGGAGCGCGGAGACTTTTTCGACAGACTGTAGACATGAATGGGCGAGCGAACGGGAACCGGCGAATAGACACGAGAGGAGAGGAGAGATTAAAGAGCGAGAGAGCCGTGTAAACGGTCCGTGTTGCTTTTACGACGGGTCATCAGCGACTATTATGCAAATAAAAGAAAGAGCGCGGTTGTAAAACCGCGAGATATCGTGTAACGCTTCATCGCGGGCAGCTGCCCTAGACGCGCACGGGCATCGATGCTCCGGGTACCGATCATGCTCGGCATATTCATGGCTTTTTGCTCGTAAACGTGTTTCAAACTAGAATAAAAGGCTCGAGAGAAAATTAAGCTGAAATGTGTACATCATTCTTCGTAGTGAACCCGTTGAAGCTGATGAGTCAGAAACGGAAGGATAGGTAGATACCGCTTTTTTCGGGAAACCTCCAACGTCTCTATAAACTTTTGCAACTCTCCGAATTCTTAGCATTTTTATCAATAACGGAATGGGTGTCTGGATGTCAGGTTTTTGAAATTTTATAGGAGCGCAATGTTGAACTCAAACGTGAATTGCAACAGAGTTGTGCAGAATTACAATTGAATTACAGGAATTATAATTACATTGTAATCCAATTATATTGTAATTTATAATTCAGACCTTCATTCAATTAAATTACAATGTAATTCGTAATTGCAATGGAGTACAATTATAAAATACATTGTCACTAAATTATAATGTAATTCGTAATTGCAATTACAGTACAATTATAAAATACTTTGTAATTAAATTACATTAATTACGAATTACGATGTAATTAAATTAAAATTAAAAATTAAAGAATGATAAGGTAATAGGTAAGAAGAGGTAGAAAAATCCATGTGTAGGTTTCAAACAGAAGGAATTTATTATTTATAAATTCATAATATCTGAACAAGAAAAAACTTCTGAATTTCAATCATAAACATGAAATAGCATTACGTATTATGAACGAGGACGAGGAATAGAAACTACGCCGCACAGACAGCAAACAAGTATATGAAATTTACACATCAAAATATGTCGCACTTCTTCAAAGTTCTGGGCTATAATTTGGAGAGATGTTTTTTTTTTATTGAGCCACTGAAAACTATTACATTTGGAGAGATGTATTTTGATTATAATGTATTTCAATTATATTGTATTTCAATTACACATCTGATTAAAACACTTAGTAATTGAATTAATTGGAAGGTTTGAATTACGTAATTCAGTTACGACGTAGTTGAATTACTATACATATAATTGAAAAACAATGTAATTCAATTGCGTAATTGAATTACAATATAATTGAATTAGCACAACTCTGAATTGCAATAATAAAAACCAGCTGAAAATGACATAGGCCCTTCTTCCATTGGAAAAAGACTGAGAACTGAAAGATTTTTTTTACGGTTTGTTTTATTGAAAGTTGTATAAAATATAAAAAACCTGACATAAGACTAGAATTACGTGCCGCAGTAGAACGGCGTAATTCAATTAGCCAGGCAGGTGCAAGCGGCCGATGAGAGAGAAAAACATCGAGTCATCCAGTCACCGAATTCTGGTTTCGCATACCGGGTCATCGGGGAGACTATCGGGGCTTTCTCGGTCGTTTTTTCGGGCAATTTGTCGCGCTGGCACCGATTCCAGACCCTGGGAATCTCCGTGCGCACTTCTCGCGCTTTTTACAACGGCCAGACAGCTTTATCGGGGCCCAGTATTTCAACGACAGTGGACAGGAGAGAGTGGACGGATCCGGTTGATTGCCGCCGAGACAAAATCGATACCACGGTTGTTGCAAAGTATCGCACGACCAGACCAGAGATGATCCTTCTGTCCTTCTGTCTCCTGTCGGAGCCGCCATTGATTTTTCCGACCCTTTCACGGACCTCCGCGATTCTATGGCAACTTCTGGCCAGCTGTGAATAAAGAGGACAACGGCGCATGCTGTTTGAATAACTTTGTCACAATGGACGTCGCTCGAACGGAACTGCCTTTGATATTCGATTGGAATACTTCCCGATGGAAAGGGAACGAGATTCTGGAATGACGAGGGGCGCGTGGGCCGAGGCGAGGGTCTGGAATAGTTTTCCACTGATTGGTCCCAGTGTGTTTCGCAGAATGCTTTATAAACAATTTTTCTGAATTTTTTGTTGGGGAATACAATGCCAAATTTCTCTAATGGACTTTGTTGAATTTTAGTAAAATTTTTCTGAGCTTCTGGGGGTCCATTTTAACTCATATTGAGTGTTTCAAAAGTATCATACGGCCAACCCTCATCTATTGTCAGTGCCCTAAACGCCTATGAAACGAGGGTCTCTATCAAAAAGCATCGTTCCGGAGGTGTTCTCGTGGGTCAGGGAACGGTTTCGCTTAATTTCTCCCGTCGAGAGGGAAAATGCGACCTCTGGCTCGTAGTTTGGCACGGCATCAAGGCACGCGAGGAACGTGCGGCATTAGGCATGCTTATTAGCAACAGAAGCCGAGTGGCAGCGAACTCTGTTAGGTCGAATGGAACGGGGCGTAAGGCGAGCCAGCTGGAAATGTATCTACAGAAGCACCTGTCCGTTCTATCCGTGCATCAGAAATCACCGGCGTCGCGGAGAAGGCGATGTATATCCTGGAGGACGGTGCGCAGGTGTAACTGTGATACGCTGGATGCACGCGTGCCTCAGCTCCGCGCTGATGGGATTAGGGGAGTTTTGTTACCGCTGCGGTGGCTCGCGCAGCAATTTGCATGATTCGAGGAGATTAACCTTGGACAAGCAACAATACCTCGGCTTTGTTGGCTTGCGACGACGCCTCGCGGCGGATTATTCGAGCGATTGATATGTTCAGCTTACCCGTCGGCTTGCGAATCGAGCGGATCAAACAATTAGGATAAAGGAAGTACGATGGGCACAAGATTTCACTGCAGAAATCATTTTTGGTTTTACGAGATCTATTTCTTTTTTAAATGCCTTGTCACAAGTTTTAAGTGGCCTTTAGACGATCAATAATATTGTCAATATTGAAGCGAATATTGACGATATTATTGATCGTCTAGGGGCCACTTTATTAACCGATGAACGATAAAAGAACCCACGATAGTACCATTATCATCCCAGCTTCCTATTCCACGTCCCCATGAATTATGCGATCTGCTCGGATCGAGCACCATATAATATCGATCTCGAGCGAGTTTTACAATCCCGATCCACCTAGTGATTTTTCCCTGGATAAACCTAGCTTTCCTGCATAAACGAACGAACGGCACAAAAACCATTCGACAGCCGTTCGAAAGAGCTAACACGGAGAACACGGGATCGTTTCGAACGGGTTCCCCGGTGTCGGAGAAAGATCGTTGGAAAGCGGATCGGACAATTAAGTATTCCCCGGGACAAAAAGGGTATCAAGGCTACCCATAAGTCATTTAAGGTACTGCGGAACATCGGAGAAGCCGATTTCCCCCAACTTTCGGCGGGGCTGTCGAAGGAAGACGGATGTAAAGCAGTCAGGACGAAGACATGGGGGGAACGAGACCTGAATGCAGTTGACTTATTGCACGGTCCGAGCCTCTTTATAAGTCGATCTCGGTGTTACGACCTACATATCCACGCTTTTTCCGGATCGAAGAATCAACCGTGCTCGCCGAGCAAACGAGGGTACACGCGTTTTCGGTTAACCATAGGCTTCGGACGGTTTTCGAACCGTTCCGGGACTCTTACTTTCTTCTCCGACACTCGGCCGCCAATTACGCCTTGAAAAATGTGACGAGGAATATTCTTTTCACTAGGTTCCATATAAAATGTCCAATTTCTGACACTTTTCTCCATATACAAATATTCTGTCAATGAAATACAGTTAAGTGCAAAACTGATCACACACACTTCAAATCAGAATAACTTTTTTATGAATGGACCAAACGACTTGAATTTCTCTGTAAGGCTAGAATTAGTTTAGTAAATGACGTCTAAAAAAATACGTTGAAAAAATGAATTTGGTCGGAATTGTGAAAAACAGTAGTAAAAATGGATTTTTACCACTTTTTTAGCTGGGCCAATAACGAAAATTTCAAAGATGTGTTTGGTCAACTTGTATAAATTATATACGCTCCGAAAATTTCATTGAAATTGGTTAATCGGTTTACGAGTTATAAACAATTAAAAGTGGTAAAAAGGCAAAAATCTTGGAAAATTGCAATTTTTACCACTTTGGATCGTTCATAACTCGTAAACCAATTAACCAATTTCAATGAAATTTTCAGAATGTATATAATTTATACAAGTTGACCAAACACATCTTTGAAATTTTCGTTATTGGCCTAACTAAAAAAGTCGTAAAAATCAATTTTTACTATTGTTTTTCACAGTCCGACCAAATGCATTCTTTCAACATATTTTTTAGTCATTTACTAAACTAATTCTTCTAACCTTACAGAGAAATTCAAGTCGTTTGGTCCATTTATAAAATAGTTATTCTGATTTAAAGTGTGTGTGATCAGTTTTGCTCCTAACTGTATACATTTCTCGATTACATTACGGTAGAAATTAACCCTTATCGGTCGAGGGGTGACCCAGAGTGTCCACTAAAAATTACTGTACCATTATTCACAATATTGTTTACAATATTAAACATGCCGGGACCTAATCAATTACTACGCTTTTAAGTATTGTATGAGGTATTACATCCATTTCATATCCATAAAATGAAAAAAATCATATACATGCAATGGAATTATTCTAGGTCGATAGAGATGCTTAATTTTCAAGTTAAAATAGTTAAAATAGCTCCGACTGCAACGGGTTAAATTTTTTGATTCGTTTATAAGTAGAGATTTTGCAAAATAAAAATAGCCAACAGCAGCCAATTTCATTTTTTCTTTAACGATTTTAATCGGTGAGATGGAATAAACACTGATTGAGACTCATTTTCTTCGAATGGGTACAGAACGAGCTCTATGCTCCGCAGACTAATTATAACCTAATAACGATGATAATATCATTCGAACGAGAATCGTTTAGAGTGTAGCAGTCGAACAACCGGATTATCTTAATCGGCTAGAGATACGGAGCCGGTCCCGAACGCCGCGGCTCGATCAGCATCGCATTGCAGTATTATACTTATTCTCTGAAGAAGATCGCGTCGAACGGTGCCCGGTTGATTAACGTGGCGTGAAACGCGTTGACGTCGGTGCTCGGATCAATGTTTCCAGAGCAAATCCCATTCTCCAGGGGAATCAGAGCCGCGAGATCTCGATCGCGGGCCCCTGATCTGCTTAAAATGATAATGAGGCAACGGTCAACGCCGGAAAATATCGGTTTACGGGGTGCTTGTGAACGAGATCATCGAAGTTTCATTGTCCCCGGAAGGATTTCAGGACTGGTTTCTTGTCGGCGACACGTACGCAAGCCGTTTAGCTTCCATAAAATATCGTTTATGCTTGGGATTCATACTTATGTCGCTATCAAAGTTGTACGACACGTTCGAAAGTGCCGCAAGTAGATCGGGACTCGTTTAATCTGTTCATGGCGCTGTTAACTTCCAATAGAACGAGCGAGGCCTTTTAATGACGACAAAATCGTTTATTATACTTGCACAGAAGATAACATGTGTCTATGGAGGATGTTTCGAGGCTTAGCTCGATCGGAGTGGTGTAAAAGTTCGAATGAGTAAAACTCGGGGAAACGTAGTTCATAGCTTGTCGTGCGTGGTACTGAATTGCCACGTGAAGATAAGTTATTAATGCATAAAACGTTTGGATTTATTGAATAGAATTGTGGAGAACACTTATATGTAAAATGCTTATATGTGGTATTGCCATACTATCAAGGACGAAGAATCTACTGAACATCTGTTTGTTGAAATCTGGGATCCTAACTGTTATAACCAAAAAGAAAAAAGTCATGGAATAACATAGTATTTCACCGATTAAAATCGTATTGGTTACAAATAAGGATTATAAGTAACCGAAAATTTTTTCTCTTGTTGGTAAATGTTATTGTTGACAGAAGCTCATTTCGATCGCTCATAACAATTATCGATGAGAGAAATTTATTTTGATCGCTTATAACAGTTATCAATGAGAGAAGTTCATTTCGATCGCTCAACAGTTATTGATGAAGGAAATTTGTAATAGTTATTATTAAATAGTACAACTTTCAAGTGGTAGACAATCAATTATTTCATAAATTTTTTATTCATCAAATTAATTGCTACAATCAAAATTTAATGTGACAAACATGAGTTTTTCCAAATTTTCTCCTGACAAATTACATCGCGAATCATCTAGCGTTACAGAAAAGGCTCGTTCAACGTTAACCTGAGTTGCGGGCACAGCGTGAATTATGCACGCTGGTTTTGATAAATACGGGAGTCTATATTTCTGATTTTCCCAGTAATCTATAATATTTTCGTCTATATCGATACGTTTTTTCCAAGTGGAACTGAGTCGTCCGTGAACAAAGACAGTCAACAAACAGATTTTGTGTTGTTCTTATGGTCTCTTTATTCAGCTTGTTGTACGAAACCTTCTCAATGAATTTCACAGGCTTGCTCCATCCGAAAAAGAGTAGACAACTCAATAATTAAATAAGCAACCGAAATGAATTTTCTTCAGTGAAAAGAAGTGAAAAGAAATTCGATCATCGATAACTGTTATGAGTGATCGAAATAAATTTCTCTCATCGATAATTGTTGTGAACGATCGAAATAAATTTCTCTCATCGATAACTGTTATGAGCGATCGAAATGAACTTCTCACATCGATAACTGCTTTCAGCAATCGAAACAGTTTTACTTCATTGATAACAGTTGTCGAGGAGGATCCAATTTTTTCGACACTAATAACTGTTACTTTTAACCAAAAATGATAAAAATCGATATTTTTTAATCATTTTGCTTTCTTTGAATTTTTCTCTTTATTTTTTTTTAGATTATCTTAAATTTCAATAATAATCAACTTTTTATTAATGATTTTTATCGTAGAAAATTTTAGAATAACTGTTATTTTTGGTCCCTGGTTGTAATACATACATGAGTTGCATGTTTTTTAATAAAACATGTTTTGAGAAGCATTCAACCTTATTTCAATTCGCAAAATAAAGGCCAAAATAACCATTCTAGAAAAAACTAAATCTAAAAAGCAATAATCTCACTCCCATCGGTGCGTGACTTCAAAGATTATGGGGGGTAGTGGGTTAGGGGTTAACAAGAGGATATCGGACGGTGGACTGACGGGTACTTTTCTGATTTCAGGGATCAGGATGCGGTGGATCGGTTACGTGGCCACAATCCTCTGGTGGTCGGGCATCGCCAGGTCCCTCAGCACGCTGAATCGAGGTCACAGTCAGTAATGCTCGTTTTGGTGGCTGGAAGCGCGAGTATTTCAGTAGCAACGTTCGCTCCCGCTTGCATGAGACCGTTCAATTTCCTTCTTTCTTACGGTGTCCTACGGTGTCCCTGGGACACGGTGGACATTCTTCGGGTTCCCGGCGTTGATCCTTGCTGACCCTAGATGGATCTAAACACCGCGGCTCGCGACCATGAAATCAAACAATCTTCGCATCGTCCCCGAGAGGCAAATTTAATACGCGGATCCGCGAGAAAGCAGCTATAGCGCGGCTAGGCCGGCCGCAGGAAACCCCATGGTCATTTATTATTTTCCAATCGGTTCCCCTTTCGATGTAACCATAGACGGCCAGAGGCGATCGATCCAATCGAATATCGCGCGCGAGCGCGAGCGGCTCACCGTCGAAAAGATGATTAACATTCAATGACCGGAGCGAACCAGGCCGCCTAATCGTCGAATAATGATCGCCGATAACGCTATCGGCTTCCCGTTACTCGTTCGCCGAGAAACGACGAATTATTCGAAATCATTGCTTCCGAGCAGCGCTTATTTATCGCGCGAAATAACAGTTATTTGACGATCCGACCCGCTCGCGGATAATTATTTATCTCGGGCCTCGCGCGGGCTCTCCTCTCCTCTCCTCTTCTTCTTCTTCGCGTCGTTTTCTTCGGCTCTACTCTTTGTTCCACTGTGAAACACGCGACCGGTTTCTTTGCCGAGTTAAGGGTTGGTCTCTAACTCGTTATTTTTCTGCTCTTTTTCAAGGATTTAAAAAGAAAAACAGAATCGGCTCAGTATTAATATCTATCGCAGGAGTATAGTAGATTCTCGTTATCAATAAATTCAATGAATAACGCGATCAAAACATTATTCAGAACGACTGTTTTCTCCCGCGTTCCCCTGCGACGGGTAAATTGCCTAATTGGCCCACATGTTCTCGGTCAAGGTGCAATCGGTCGTAGGAAAAGAAAAGCATAGTTCGAATGCAGGGGAACACACCTCTTTTTCCATCGACTAATCCCCTTACATGACCGCTGCTAGAGTATCAACTCTTCGAGAATTTATTTCTCGTTTAAGCCGTTAAGTGCTGCGCTATAGACTCCACCTGTTACGATCGGACTCGAGCTGCGAAATTTATATCTTGTTTACGGTACCAATCGGAGTCGAAATGGATTTGAAATACTCGCCTTTCGGCCACCTCTTCAGCTATATTTTCATCTAACTGTAACGCGGTTTCCAGCACTTTTCTTAGCGCTAACTGTACTACACTCGAGAACCTAACGAATACATGTACATATTCAGACACTTCGGCGAATGTGAGGAGAAGAATTTTACAAAAATGCAGTATGTTGAACGTACTGAGAAATAAGTACAATAGACATTCTAGAGTGAAAAACACAAAGAATTCACTTCTATTCTCACAAAGTGCAAGCTGTTGATCCTCGAGATCGCTTTGCTAGCCAGGCTTAGACCGTTTTAAAGAAGAGAAAAAGCGAAAAAGGCCGCAGAGAAGCAGACAACCCCATAGACCCGTGAGAAACGCCTTTATTCTCGGATTAACAGAATTTCCTCTGAAAACACTTCACCCTCCGGCAGAGACGACGTGGTCCCGTCAAGTGGCGGACACCCAGGCGGTCGTTCTCGCAACCCCATTGTTCCCCCGAAGAGGTACGAACATCGGACGCGATAAAGTTTTCTTTAATTAACGCGGCCGGGGCCCCGGGAACGCGATACGAGCATATTTCTAACGGAGAAAGCGAGACCGTGAAGGTAGACACACCGCGCGCGAACCGCAAGCAATTTACGTTGCAGTGGCCATACGCGGACTCGGTTAACGACCTGGGCCAGGTCTACGTACTCGTTCCGCGATTAAGTTTCGTTTTTCTCTTCTCCCATCTATCTCTCTCTTTCGCCAACAGCCAGAATTTTTCGTTTTTCCTTTGGCTACCTCGGGCCACCACTTTCACCGGGAACACGGGGAGCCGGTAGATCCGATCTGCGAGCGCTAACGACGTCCCAATTACCGGACCTGGGCCGAGGAATCGTTCGGCGATCCCTAATTAGCGGATCCACGAAAATCCCGGAGACTCGCCTCGACGACTATCGATCCGCTTCCACGGAAAACGGTTCGGAGGACACAGGCTCTACCAGATGCAATAGGTTGCAAACCGATTGGTGCATCCGGTGCTGTATTGGTCGCTGCACAGACTTAGATCGATTTTTAATCAGTCGTACAAATTTTTGCGTCAGCCTAAGCAAACAAATTGTCGAATCCTATAAAAGTAATTTACCACAACTCCGTCAGTTACCTCGGGGTAGCAGAGGCATCCAAGAGAGTAGCAGGCATGCCAAGAAGAAGTCCCATAAAACTCGTAGATCACCGAAAGCCCATATTTCAAATCGTTCGTCGGCTGTCCGCGGGACACAGTTAGCGTGATGGAAAGCTGACATCATCGGCCGCGGTCAAGGTGTTAAAAACCGGACCGTAAAGCGAGCGTAAAAATCATCTACGGGGACCGGCCTCTGGTTCACGGGCATTGTGAACGAGAAATACGGGGTCCGTCGGACGTTTATAGACCCATCAGGCAATCGAGCGATCGAATTAAGGGTCGAAATGTTAACTAGCAGCGAATAGAACGACACACGAGTCTCACAAATCACCTGGCGATGCAGCTCGCGGCAGCCACCGACTGCTCGGCTGATTGATTCCCCTTCTTTCTCTCCTCTCTCGGTCTCTCTCTCTCTTCTTTTCTCACTCTTTCACTTCCACGTGTCTGTTCTCTCTTTCTCTCTGGCTTTTGCCGTTCGCCAAGTTCCCCGTGGCCGCGAGAGCATCGGGCCCCGAAGTAGGCCAGCGAACATACAATTAAGCCTGCCGACTAATGGGAGCATTTACGTCTAGATTAGAATCGATTCTTAACGACGCCCGGCTACGATCTCGGGGCCACGAGCAACAGGAAAATTGTTTCGCGCGGAATCGTCCGCCGCCGACTTACAATCTGCTATCTTACATGCTCGCCGCGGGAGAGAGAGACGCTTAGGCGAGGCACGCTGACTATGTGTGACCCACATCGCCGTGAACGATAAGCTACCGGTCCTGGCTACCCTTTGAACGCGCGTAATTAACCCTACGGTCCACCCTTTTTGCTCAATCTTCGAGAGAACACACTCTTCGAGGTCGCCCTTTTCAGGGATCTCGAACTTCTAGCTTCGAGGCTTTTCGGTGCAATCTATCTTCTTTTGAAAAAAATGAATAGGTAAAATCATCTTTAAGGAATAGCAAAGCTAAACACAGAAAAAGCATGACGCTAATCAAACTAATTTTCCAATAGCTAACCACTTGGGCATATCTAAGCTATCGAATCATCATGGTTGCTTGCTGCGCAGGTTACAAAATCACCCCGAAGCCCTGCCGAGTGCCAGGCCTCGACACCAAGGAGGGCACGTGCATGTTCGTCTGGGAGTGCATCAAGTCGGAGGGTACGCACGTGGGCGTGTGCGTGGACACGTTCATGTTCGGCAGCTGCTGCGTGCACAACACGACAACGAACTCGATCACCGCGTCTCATCAGCAACACCATCATCAGCAAAACCATCAGCACACATCCTCCGACCCGCTGCGACCAACGTTAGCGGAAGCGTTGGGCAACGAGGCTACCAGACCAACGTTAACCTCGTTGTCCAGCTTCCTGGTGACGGATTCGACGACACCGAGGCCTAGTCATCATCAGTCGAGCTACGACTCTCTTGGAGGGTCTGGTAGGCCTCATAAACCGCTTTCAGCAGGGTCTGCGAGGCCGTTGCAGAAGAGGCCGCACGCGAAACCGACTTCTGATCACAAGGACAGGGTGCAGGCGGTGGCCAGTTCGTCGAATTTCTGGGAGAAGGGCTCCCAGAGCACGAAGAGACCTGGGTCCACTGATCACTGGGAGAAGGGAGCTCAAAGTACCAGGAGACCAGGGTCAGACCTCTGGGAAAAGGGTTCACAGACCACGAAGAGGCCTTCTTCGACTAATTTCTGGGAGAAGGATGCTCAAACCACCAAGAGACCAGGGTCCAATCACTGGGATAAGGGTTCACAGACCACGAAGAGGCCTTCTTCAACTAGTGTTTGGGATAAGGATGTTGAAAGCACCAAGAGACCAGCGTCCGATACCTGGGAGAAGGGGTCTCAGAACACTAAGAGGCCTGGGACTATTGAGATCTGGGAGAAAGGTCCCCAGAGCACCAAGAGACCCTCTTCTACTTCTTATTCTCTTTCTTCGTCTACTCAGACTACCAAGAGACCCCCTTCCTCTTCTTCTTCTTTTTCTTCGTCTACCCAGACTACCAAAAGACCCACTTCCTCCTCTTCTTCTTATTCTTCGTCGACCCAGACTACAAAGAGACCCACTTCCTCTTCTTCTTCTTCTTATTTTTCGTCGACCCAGACCACAAAGATACCCTCTTCTACTTCTTCATCTTCTTCTTCGTCTACTCACACTACAAAGAGACCCACTACCATTTTCTGGCAAGAAACTCAGACTACCAAGAGACCAGACGTTCAAAGTCCTCAACAGAAGACCAGGCCAGACGATAGTCAGCACACGGCTGTTAAGGACAAAGAGACTACGCACGACGGGTTTCAGGGACATCACCAAGGGTTCAAGGACAAGGTCGACACTGAACATAATACATTGAGTATAAGACTGCCCGGTAAGGAGGACGCGTTCAATGGTGACGAAGGTATTAGGCCGAATAGGCCGAGCAACCAAAGACCGATCGAGACGAGGCCGGATGAGGGGAAGACAGAGGATGCTGATCTGAATGTGCAAGAGACTGTCCATCGACCCAGCGTTAACTTGGTTGATGAGAATGTAGGGGATCATCCTTTCCACTTAACGAAAAACGTGGCTTGGTCATCTAGAATATATGCCGAACGCGACAGTAAAAAATATAGAGAATCATTACTTGATTCGTAAGGATAAATAATACACTAAGAAAATTGGCATTCGAGGTCACTTGAAGATCATTGGATTGATCTTCGGCAAATATAAATGAGATGTTCAAGTTGGTCAAGTTACGTTGTTTTGAAAATTTTGTATGCTAGCTAATGTTAGGCTGGTTTATGTTACTGCAGGAAACCGTCAAGGAGCCTCACTCGAACTTGAACTTCATCCACACGGAGCGTCCGCAGTGGGCGACGAAGCCAGTGTCGCCAAAGCCGACGACCGATTTCTCGAAACCATATTTCTCCATCAAGACGACTACCTATAGGCCAACGTCGATGAATGATTCAAGGCCGAATTTTATCTCGAGGCCGTCGAATACCTCGAAGACGCCTACAACATCGAAGCCGAGTCAGAGTGTCCAGTCTACCACCAGGTATTCGACTATGTCCTTATGTTCCATTTGTAATCGTAAAGTCAAAGTATCAATTCGTTTCTAGCTTAAATGGAAGTGGAGTTTAAGTACCAGGGAGTCTAGATCTAGCTTATCCAGTAGGGATTCCGATAGAGGATTAATTTTGCAACTGTGTTGTTGGAAGAGAATAGAAAATAAGTATAGGTGACAACAGTTTATCCAGAATCTTGCGAGCAGCGTTAAAGTGAACGGCGGTGTACAGATAAGAAAAGGAGGCAGTTCCGGGCGACAGCTTCAATCTTTTCTTTCATTCTAGCGCAGCCGGATCCGTGCCACAGACCTCTCACTGGCAAGTGACCACAGAGCCAGCGTTCATCACCAAACAGAGGCCGTCGTCGTCTACGAAGCCGTCAGGCTCCTTGGAAACCGCTAAACCACTGCCAGTCAGCTCCCATTTCTGGTCGGAGAACAGCTGGACGCCGCCCAGACCGTCCTTGAAACCACACTGGACGGACAACCCTAGTCTCCTTCAGAACGGCCCTGAAGCGTTCCCTCCCCGACCCAGTTTCAAGCCCACGGAACCGCAGGAAGTATGTCCAGTCAATCATTTGTATCACTTGACACAGATAACATCACCAAGCTAAGATTTTCGAAGTGCTCGCTTGCCTCGATAGTTGTCTCACCACAAGCCCGAAGTAGATACATTTATGAATGACACCTCCGCAAAAGCCTGTCGGTAATCCAAAAACGAGCAAGAGATCAGTGACGGAGGATATATGTAATTTTTCTGTGGAATCGCACGTTTCAGTGCCCCAAGTATTTTCCGACACGTTTCCCTGCACCCTGTCGTGAATATTCGTAACTGTACAGCGAACAACGCCGGCATCCGCATTATTCGAATAACACACGGTCCCCTGGCTCCGCTATAATTCACGCGGAGCCAGGGAATATTCGAATTTCAATTCGAACGAACGAGCGGACGCGGTCTCGATCCGGAACAGCCACGGAATCCGTAATCCTTGGGCGGCTCTTAACGCGCGGTTGCCCATCGCTCGCAAAAACCATCATTGGTTCCCCTACTCTAAAACGGTCCGCGAAGAGGTATCTAATCGAAGGATCGATCCTGCGCGCGCGAGAGGAACAGCTTTATCGCGTTACATCCTTCTTGATCGGCGAGTGATCCGGCCCGGTCGGGACATTATTAGATCCGATCGGTATGTAAAAGGAAGGCCCAGGCTCGATCGAATCGAATCGAATCGACACGATGCTGAATCGAGCTGAGCCGTGGCTTCAAGATCTGCGTCAGGTGTTTTTGCCGCGGTTAACCGTGCATCGCGACAAAGAACGCGGTCTCCGATAAGGCCCGGCACTCGATTACACAGTCCATTGAGCACTTCGAACCACTACAAAGTAGAGGGAACGATCGACGATTTAGAGGATTAATATAAAACCGCCGATCCCTCGATCGGCTAGCCGGTAGCTGTTCAACAGGGTTCGACGGTTTAGGATTTTTCTGAGGTTGGATTTGTCGAATTGGAAAACCGGTCTGTCGACTTCGAAGACTCGGATACTAGAATTACTTTAGCGAAATCATTAATGTTTTCTTATATTTCGAAAATGTGCACATACTGTAAAGATCCACGGTCTAGTCATAAGTGCATTGATGCTAAAGTGCTTCTACATTCAAGAACGTTTCTCTCTCTCTCTGCTCACACGGGAACTTACATGTGAGTACGATTTAAAAAGGAAGCTTCCACGTTCCGAACAGAATTTATTGAAAATCTCCAAAACTTTTTGGATCCCTAACATTTATTGAAATCGTATATTTATTGATCGTACATCGTTCGGCAGAGCACGGAGTTCCACAAGCCGCTCGGCTCTGCCCACTACATCACGACGTCCCACTTCGAGACGTCCGCCCGGCCGAGACCCACGAAGAAGACCACGACGTCCACCAGCACGACCTCAACCACCACGACGACCACCACGACCACGACCACGACCACCACGACCACCACGCCGAAACCAGACACGACCGTTACCAGCGGCGAGCTGATCAAGGCAACCGGATCGGTGCTGACGGTTTCCGCGGCCGACGAGAGCAAAGGCACACAGTGCGGCGTGCCGCCCCTGTTCCCCAGGCCGGAAACTAGAATCGTCGGCGGCAAGGACGCGCCGTTTGGTCGATGGCCTTGGCAGGTGTCCGTCAGACGGACATCCTTCTTCGGGTTCTCCAGCACTCACCGGTGCGGCGGCGCCGTCCTCAACGAGAACTGGATCGCCACCGCCGGCCATTGCGTTGACGAGTGAGTTGGAGCAGTTAGTAGACCTAGCTTTAGGATGAAGAGACTTAGGGAATGGTCCAGATTAATTTTTTCACTAGAGGAGTATCAAAATTGAGCTCACTATAAAAAAAGAATCCAAAGTAGCTTCTCAATTTTTCGAAAACGAACACACAAAAGTACGTAAAGTCAATTTATCCGAATCCCACCCATCGCGTTCAGAACCATCCTAATCACCGGCGTACGCGTGGAAGCGGCGCGAATCAGTTCGCCAGATCAAACAGTGGTAATCAGCTAGTCAAACAGGGCTGTAGTGAGTCATCAGAAGTGAGAAGCGGTCGGAAGAGGTAGTCGTGAAAAGCTGAATCGAAACCGACGACTGCGCATCAGCCTCGGTAGAAGAGTGAAGTTCCGCTGTCAGTCGAGCAACGAAGTCCCTAAATAAGAGCAGGCAGACACGCAAAATGACTCGATAATAGTTTCCGTCGGCGGCGGAGCACGCGTGAAGCGCAAAAACCGATCCTGTTATCCGTATTACGCTCGGGCAACTCGTGATGTGTCTATTAATTAGCCTGGATGCTGAATCGATAGCGTATCGTGGCATATCTCGCGTTTCACCTCCGTATAGACAGAACAGGATTCATTGTACAAATCAGTAATACTCATATTCCATTGATCAGATCGGACAAGCGAGGTTCGACTGTATCGTGAATTAAACAATTGAACATAACTCAAATTGTATCGTGCTGACTAGCATTTTAATCGCAAAAATGTCACCAATATACTAGTACAAGTTTTATTGAAAAATCAGTAGGGTAAAACAAGCTCTATCCTGTTTTAAGTTCAACGCTAGCAGCGAGGAATCAAAGAATGATGCCTGTATACGATACAAGCAACATTTCGGTCCCGAAGTGATCAGATATATTGAGACATGTAGAGAATGGAGGTGGAATCTTATTGCGACGGTCTGTTCGATCAGGATACAGGAGTCAGAGGGAGTTTGTCGTTGATGGTGTGTTCCAGCCTGCTGACATCGCAGATCCGGATTCGCGTGGGCGAATACGATTTCTCGTCGGTCCAGGAACGATTGCCTTATGTCGAGCGAGGTGTCGCGAAGAAGGTGGTCCACCCCAAGTACAACTTCTTCACGTACGAGTACGACCTGGCCCTGGTCCGGCTGGAGAGCTCGTTGACGTTCGCGCCGCATATCTCGCCAATCTGCTTGCCAGCCACCGACGACTTATTGGTCGGCGAGAACGCGACCGTCACCGGATGGGGACGGCTCAGCGAGGGTGGCACTCTGCCCTCCGTGCTGCAGGAGGTAAATTACCCTCGTAAATTGCAACCCCGACCGCTGACACTTGCCCCGGAATTACCCGAGAAATCTACTCGGCGTTCCACACCGCGAAATCTAGCCGCGCGAACTCGGATTTCGGAATTACTCGGGAACGGGCGACTGAGTCGGGGATCCTTAACCCGTTCAAGATTGGGAAATCTATGAGAATGTAACATTCAGATAGTGCATTTCATTTCTGAATTTGTAAACGGGTCATTTAATTGTTTAACACTCGGACTGCCACGTTCAATAACGACAAAGGAGAATTGTTTCGTACGTGAATTAATGGCTGCATTGTTTAACTGTCGATTGTTGTTCCAGGTTTCCGTGCCTATAGTGAGTAACGATAGATGTAAGTCAATGTTCCTGAGAGCTGGTAGACACGAATTTATACCAGACATATTCCTGTGCGCGGGATACGAGACTGGGGGTCAGGACTCCTGTCAGGTAATCCTTGAAATTATCAATTATCTACAACCTCTGTTAAGCAAAAGAATCAATCGGATTAATTAGACAATTACTTAATTCGATACAGACGTAGATAATGTAGATAATATCTGATAATTTGCAGGAGAAGATAATGAACTAAATGGAATTCTGTTTGAATAATAGGGAGACTCCGGAGGGCCGCTTCAAGTCAGAGGCAAAGACGGCCGGTACTTTTTGGCCGGAATAATCTCCTGGGGGATCGGTTGCGCGGAGGCGAACCTGCCGGGCGTGTGCACGAGGATCTCGAAGTTCGTCCCGTGGATCCTGAAGAACGTGACCTGACCGATCCCCGTTCGGGTCCTCTCGAAATCTTGTTCACAGCTCGCCGAGACGTTACTCCTCGTAGCCTGAACATCGCGTTTCCTCGATGCTCTGTCGACGACCGACTCTCCCCGAGGACCCTTTCTCCTTCGGGAGAAAGCGAGCAGATCAGCTGGATCATCTAGATCGCTGGCAAACACACACGGGACTCGATCCTCGACGATAGAAATCGCGGGTCGAGCGAAAGAGCCACGGAAAAACGAAACATGAAAAACGGATTCACTTGAACCGCGTCCTGAAGAGAGTTTTTCTTCTTCTTCTTCTTCTTCTTCTTCCTCTTCAAGGTCCTCTTCAGGGCTTTGAGCCGAAGTCTGATGGAGCTTGCATCTCGAAGACTGTCGCTGAAAGCGAAGCCAATCAAACGCGAGACTGCGAAATGTACTTGCGGGACCAGGATAGTCGTCCTTGTTTCTGAAACGCAGGACTGTATTTATATATAAATATATATATATAATATACATAGAGAGATTTTTAAGTAAGATAATAATATATTTGCTGTCACCCTGTACATGAGTAGAGAGAGAGGAGAGCTGGTTCGGCGCTGGAAACATTGGATCTAGATCCACGTGGTTTTACTTTGTTTTCTTGGATCAGGATCTTGGCTGTTTCGGCGTCGAGCTTGCTCGATCGCGGTACGATCTCTGTAAAAATATAATTGCGACTCGCTGAGATTCCGATTTGACTGCTGTTGCATAGTTGATCTGATTTTGTTGGGGATGGAGATAATTGATAATTATATTAACTGTAAAGTGAGAAGTATCGAGAATGGTTGATACAAGTGGTAAGAGTGATGAGAGCTAGCAAAGTAGCGATTGTATGATACAAAAGCTGAGATATGATCACAGCATAGTTTATTTAACTTAAAAAAATCTTATTGACTGATGCTTCAATATAATTTTATTAAAAATGGCGTGAGTACTCACTCAGTGTGATTGATGGAGTATAGTAGCTAGCTTAACGATGATATGGCTATAGTGTGAAAGCTAGTGTAACAATGATACTGTTATAATATGATCCATCAGTCTTTTATTTCAGTTCGACATATTCTGCTAAAAGAGTGATTGATAGTATAAAGCTAGCTAGGTAGTGGTATGATTATAGTCGATCAATCTCCTATGTAAACCCCGGCAGCGATCTTTGACTCGAAGAACGTCTACAACGAAAGCTCCAACAGCTGCCAATCATTTTAAGACATTAACGATTGCATGCTGTAAGAAAGCGCGAGCAAAAGTGTTTCTAGAGAGAGCTTACTGTACATTTATTCACCCGTTGTATAGCGAAACCTGTAAAATGCTAAGTTCTTGCCCATCGCCCGTTAGTAATCGTCAATTAACAGGAGACTAATTTAAAGACACTGTCGCCTCTCCGTTCGTCTCTCTCCTTTATTTACAACATACGGATTTTTGTACAGACATACATCGTGTACTTAAAGGTAGGTGTGTGCGAAATAGGAATGATCTAATAAATATAAATATATATAATTGTTTATAGATTATATCGATATTTATAAGTATGCCGAATAAACGTATATGTTTATTATTATCCCCGGAGTCGTCCCTTGTGTCCCAGCCGTCGGTGGGTCTTCCTAGACCCGGAAATACAGAAGTCTGAGAGCAGAAACCTCTCCTATGAAAATCGAGATGCGGCTGCGTAAAATCCATTTCAACACGTTCAGTATTTGTTTTTCTTATAATTGTTCTATGCGCGCTATTATTAGACTGTGGATTTGATGTACCTTCTACTTTCAGAAATTGTCTAGTTATTATTAGTCTGAAGCTTTTTACACAAATTCCCATTTTACAGTTCATTTGATAAACGCTAGAATAAGGATAAGAAGGGTTAAAATATAGTCTACTCGTTAGAGTCTCCAACGAAGAGGATTGCTCGTTAAAATCGTATGGAAGAAGGAACGGAGTATGAATTCGGACGTCAGGATTTAATCAGCGGATGTACGATGACACAGCAACGACTGATCCGGCACGTTCATCATCGGCGACCTCGCGGAGGCTAAAGAATCCGTGAATTCAGGGGATCGTTCACGCGGCCAGCGATTAAGGCCACCGATGTTTCGGCGTCGACGATGAAGTAGAGGAACGGATGAACGGCTGTGAACACCACTGGCCCGGCTCTTTCGAATAACCCGTTACCTGCGAAGACAGAAAGCTTAATGACGTTTTTTCTTTTCAGTTGGAACTTCACAGGGTGCATAATTCTAGGTGGAGCGAAGGCGAACTTCGAAAAACGTCTCTGAACTCCTCCTTTCGCTTCACGAGTCTTCTGGAGCATGGTCAGACTCTGTACCTTGAATTAATGATCACCCTGTGCAGTATCATTAAGTATACTAATAAGTCCACAGTTATATTTTAAGAAAAAATTAAAATTTTTTATTTGGGGAACTGTTGAAGAGTTGCAAGTTTGTTTTTCTTGAAAGTAGTGGAGAGAAATATTTCTCTTTCTTAGAAAATTATTTGAAATTTAATGAAATACAGTGGAGCTTATCAGCATACTTAGTCAAAGCGTTAATTTATCAAACACGTTGACTGACATCAATGTCCAATTTCCAACTATGCCAAAGTCTGAAAAATTCCAGAAAAATGTATTAGAAAAGAAACGCAGAATGCAGCGAGGTCAGTTAAGTCCGTTAAAAAGCTGAACAGTCAACTTGTTTCGTTAACACACTGATCAAGTGCTGATGACGAAGGAAGATTGAGTCAGGAGAACAAAGAGAGGACAGACAGAGCGACAGAAATTAGTAAGTAGCGGAGTAATTAAGTTCCAGAGTGGCCATAGAGGTCGGAGTCATCGGAACGGGAACATTAGCGAGGAGCATTCCTCTCTCGCAGTGATTCAAGAGTTTCCTAGTAGACGCAGAGATCGACCGCAAGGTCTTTTTATTTATTTCCCTCGGTGAGTCAGTCTCCAGGATATCAGCGATTAAATCCAGCGAACTTTATAACAATACTGAGAATATTCCCCGATCGTGGACCAGCGTCAATTACAATAAGCCGGAAACAGCTCCTCGGTGTGCAAACAACGACTCGAGGAGAATTCGACATTTACCGATCGAGGAAAAAATCCCAATTATGCAACCCATTGCTTCGGGCTCGAATAAGCATGAATGAGACCGAGATTCACGATGATTATATATATACCCTTGGAATCTGGCTGGATCGCGGCTAGATTCATCGAGAAGTTTATAAATAATAAAATACAAATTCGAAGATGAGATTACAAAAATTTTCAAGATAGAGGAAGACGGTGACGCTATCGATTGCCGAACACTGTTGCATTGCAAACGAAAGGCAACAAAATTCCTCGGCGACGGATTGCCCAATGGCCCCGGAGCCGAAGATCAAGCGGAAGTGACAACATCCCCTTGAAGAATCGGTTGAATCCGACGAGACACGACCTTCGCCGAGATTTCTAATCCAGCGTGAGTTCTCGAGGAAGGGAACCGGCATGTCCGACCTTCGTATTCGCTGTTGGAGCGTGGAACTTCGTGTCGGGAACCACGCGTCAAGCTCCTTCCGACGTGACGAAGCGTGTTCGTTCACAGAGCACCGTCATTAACGACTCTAATGAGGAAACAAGAGTGGGGGAACCCGCGAGAACGTGACCGAAGAAAAAGAGGGATGATACGCGCCGGTAGCAATGGACGACCGTCATCGGACGGATGATGCACTATCACTTTGTCGTTCGCCTGCACCAATCGCAATTTCACTCGGTTGCGTCAGGCAAATCGTCGAAAGTTGAGATCACCCCCTCCCCCTCCCTCTCCGCGCAACGTCTCGAATGATCCGTGAAATCCATTTCCCGCGTTTTTCTCAGGTGCTGAAGGATTCGAGGATATCCGAGAAAATCCGAGCAGAGTTCCTGCTGATTCGAGGACTCCCTTAAAATTCTTCACTCGTGAAATTGAGCCTCGCAGCTGCTAACCTGCCGCCCGGATTCTTCGATTTTAACGTTGGAACTACCGAGCGAAGTGAAGCGAAAAAATTATTAATCAAAAGAAATTGAAAGTTAGTGGGAGTCGTTATTTTTATTTTCCCTTCGAAACAGTAATAGAATATATGATAAGATTTTGAATAGAATACGATTTGAGGTAATAGGAAGTTACTCTTGAAGGCAGGAGAGGACACAGTGCGCTAGTACGTAGAAAGACTAGAGTAGAAACCTGGATGATAGTATCGATAATAGTCCCGTCGAGGTGGAACGATCAAGGGAGGATCGGAATTGGGCGACTCACGAGAGTGGGTTCGATCTGGCTTCATGTAGTTCCTGATGTTCACGCCGATGCTTTGCTGCACGTCCCTCGCGTATACTCCCAAATCAGGGGTCATCAACGACAGGTCAGCAGCCCTTGGCTCGAAAACGTCCACGATACCTAGCTGTGAATCAAATTAACATCATTCAACTACTTGAATAAAAAAAGTCAAGTGTTCCAGTACAATAACGTAAATCGAATAAAGCCGAGCCAAGTAAATTCACGTCATAGAATAAATTCATTTTCGTCTCTGCTTCGTAAACTTTTTTAATAAAGTAAATTGTGGGATCACAGGAGATCAGTTGCACAGCTGTTCCATCAAACTGTAGTCCCATGGAGCACAGGCGTGCTATTTCAGCGTCGTCTCATCAACATTCGAGTTCGGAGTCGGCCAGGGAGCCTCCTCAGGAAGACAAAGAATGCTTATTTCCGTCGGAATCGCCCGGCGTGGCTCGTAAAACTGGCTCGATTAGAACAATTCCCCTGTTGTCTGTTGTTGTTTTTCTTTCCTCATTGTCTATCCGGTTGTTCTTTTCGCGTTGCTCGGAGCGCGAAGCTTTCAGCTTGCTTCGGAATTATCGTCAATTACGTGTCGTCAAGGAAACCAGCTATACCGATATCTTTGTTCGTGGAACGGCAGCCGTGACGAGAGAAGCGGAAAGTGCACTCAAGATCTCGACTAACGCGATTAAGTAATTAGGAGCTTAATGCCCGAGACTAATGGCGAAATATCGAGCACCGCCGCTCCGCTGGGAAACGCGATTCGACTGCCGCGCTTAGGAGACCGTTCGCTAGGCCGGATCAAATTGATCCACGGGCGAATTATGGCAACTTGCTGGGTCTAATAGGGGACTGTGATGGAGGACCGAAGGCGTGAACCCAGCTCCGTACCCTTTGCAGGAAGGACGTCAAGGTGACGAAACCGCGCAACATGAACGACGGAATCGTGGCCCTGACCCAAGTGGCCTGTAACTGCTTCCTCAACAACCTCAACGACTTCCCGCCGAGATCTCGAGACAGCCGATACGTGTCTCGACGGTCCGTCGACATCACCAGCAGAATGTTGTACCTGGGGTCCTGCAACATCCATGGGGAAATAGGGTCAGACGCAGAGACGAGCAAAACGAAGATTAAATTAGATGTTGTACTCAATTATCAGTATATGAAAAAAGTTGGCATACCATTGACAAACATTGGCAAATAATAAGGTAAGCAAATGAACTACAAACTACAAATAAAAACCGAGTTGATAAGAGTAAAGAACTCGTAAAAAAGGTTATTACTTCGAAACGAAATATATCTTGGTAGTTAGTTGTAGAATACTTATTGTTCGTCTTACGTCCAAAGGAAACTCAAGGGCGACAGCATGCAGCGACGGAAAATGTGCAAAAGGTAGAACGGCAAAGTATCTAGATGCTGTGACGGAGGACACGTCGCAGCCGTTAACCAGGAAAGATATCTCCGTCGAGTCCCTGACGGAAGCTTCGCTTAAACTCGTCGGATAAGGATTCCAAATGCCCAGATCCTGCATCCAGATTCCCTCGTCTGCAAAGGTTAAGAACCTCGTAAAATACATTCTTGACCTCTCCAAAAAAGGAACATTCCATAAAACTCCACCGTTATCCTCAAACACTCAACTCCGCCAGATCGATCAATCAATCAGAGCTAGACCAACATCTAAAGCTAAAAAACTAGTTTTAAACCTGGATAGCTCGAGAAGAATCCCCTGGGGCTCCTGGCAGCACGTTTCCTCCTCGTCATCGAGTCAGTGACAGTCGCCGGTAGAGTGGTTGGCTGTCCATCGGACCCGATTTCACTTGCCACGGTTGTAGCTGGCAAATCTGTAGATCCCATCTCACTGGTCTGATTCTTCATCGCCTCTGTTGCAACGGTATTCTCCTTAGCAGGTGGTCCACTGCTAGAACTAGCTTCTAAATTCGCTGGGACAGGGGTCGTTGTTGCCTGATCAATATTACTGGCAGCTGGAGTAGCCTCCGTCATAATCGTCGTTGCAATCGTAGTGGCAGTCGTTGACTCTGTAGCGGTGGTGTCAGGACTCGTATCCTGGAGGACAGTAGTCGGTCCAGATGTCGTTGTCACTGTTGCTGCTTCCGTTAACACAGTAATGTCTGTTGCAGCAGGTAGATCAGTGACAGGGCTGATAGAACCTGTCGAGGTAGCTAAACTCTCTGTCCCTGCGTTCTGAGTGGCAGTATCAACCATAGTTGCTGGAGGAACAGTAGCAGTAGTAGCAGCAGAGGTAGATGCATCAGTGACAGAGGCAGATGCATCAGTGGCTGAGGCAATCGTGGTAGCAATCTCAGACACAGTAGACGTCGACACGGTTGTAATCTCGCTGGGCAAGGTAGCAGCTTTGGTAGCCTCTGTTAGGATCGTAGAAGCAGAAGTTGTCTGCGTTAATCTGCTCGAAGCTTCGCCAGCTGTCATCGTCATCCCTAGCAGCTCCACAGAAAGAGTTGTTGGTGGCGTTGATTCGGTACTGGCATCTTGTATCGGTTGCATAGTGGTTGCAGTTGCATCGTCAGGAGCTGGAGTTTCAACCTCCATTGTTGGCTGATTTGTGGTGGATTCTGGAGGATTGGTAGTTGCGTTTGACTCCTCTTCGGGGATTGTTAGATCGAATCCGTAGAACCTCAGGATGTCCTCGTACTCGGGACGAAGCTTGGTGTCCTCCTGATTGAGAGTTAGGCCTCCGAGGAACCCGTCGGCGTTTAGGTACGTCTGGAAATGCGAATGTGATTCACTAGAAGAAGTGAATCGAAGGAGGATGTATGTGTTTCGTAAAGTTTACAGGACGTGCTAAATGAATTCGTTAAAAACCTTTAACGGATTGAAATCATCCAGTTCTCAAATGTACTTCTAGTTAGCTAGTACTAGTAAACAATTTAATAAACACCGCTCTATATTATTAATATTATAATTTTCCTACGTTTCTCCACACATTCTCCGAAACCCTTTTCCTAACCAACATCGCCCTCTTCAACGACTTTACAGGCGTCACGGTTTGGATATAAAACAGTCTACGAGAATTTTTAGAAAAATCGATCGACCGAGAGAGAAACTGGCACTTAGGGAAGAGAAATTGCGCGTTCAAGCTGCAAATTAGCTGCTCGGACCGCGTCCGTGGCAAATTCTCCGTGTCCCTTTCGCTAATCTCTGTCAAGATTGCGTAATGTTTTCAAAGTTTCGTCATTCTTCTGATTCGACAGGTGCTTACCCTTAGTCTACGATGGACGTCGCGAAAACCGAGTCTCGTGATGTCTCGGTCCCGAGGCAAGCCTAAAGCATCGGAGATCTGTTGCCTTCCTCTGCCAGCTGAACCCTCGTACAACGCTGCCAGGACAAAGCCAACCCCTGCCGGCGAGAATGCCACGTTCCCGGGGACCGTGTACTGCTGCAGAATCCGCACGCCCAGATCGTTAATAACGTCCGTGATGATGTCGACCGGCCTATGCGGAACCGGTTGATACCAGCCGTCGAACCCCACGTTGTCGTAGCCTCGCACTAGCGTGGGCAACACTGTTGGAAAATTTCAGGAAAGATGCATCACTGACCATTACAAACATTAACCGACTGCAATCGTGCTGCAGTGCTCCACAGAATTAGAGAGCCCTTGATGCAACAACCGGGCAAGTACATTTTTTAATCAAATTGTACTCGATGTGGGAATATTTTCAAAATCTGAACTTAACCGGTTTTTATTTTCTCATGAGGAACTGTCTATTTAAATAGCAATATTAACAAAAGTAATAAATAATTCTGTATACACATCACAGTATTACATTGTCACAGTTACGAGCAAGGACTACTGTAAAAATGAAGGTGTCGATTCCTTGACGAATTTGAAACTGTATACTCCATTTAAAATTTCTCTAAAAAAGCGCAATGCAAATCATTTTCTGCTTTTCCAAACATTCACATGAAGCTGTATCAAACAAATAATAAAAATGCTCAGAACCCTACTTGATCCTCTGCATCGTAACAGTAGAAAACCTCTCTAGATCAACAACGCGAATCAATTACTTTACATCCTCTCCTTCCTTAAACAATCTACCTTATGTGTACCTAACAGCAAACTGAAATGAGGGGAACAAATGCAATCCATACTAGAAACATAAAATGAAATACCTGGCGAAACCAAATGCCTAAGAAAAGAAAAGAAAATTGCCTGAACAGTAAAATCCCTTGAAAAACAGTTTCATAAACTGAAAGATGGATCAATGAAAGAATGCAGAAAGTTCATTGAATTTTTCGCAGGTCTATGGTGTACGTACAGTGAAGCAGAATGGTCCAGGACACAGTCGTCCCCATGTTGATATATAGATCGCTGTCAGAGGATGGAGGCCGGCCGACGCGACGTGCATGCAAACCACTCGCGGACTGTTTCGAACACAGCGTATACGCGGTTTTCCGAGGCTATTAGGACTCGTTAGTCCTAGTCGTCCGCGCTCCACGTCGGAACTGGCTCGTGGATGGTGCACGCCGCCCGCTCGAGGCCCAGCCTCGACCACTCTTGGATTTTTTGAACGGCAAGGTCGTCAGGTAGATAAACCCGTGTCTATGTACGCCGTCATATCGCCCTTCCACTTCCAGCGGCCGCGGGATCCACCTCGGCGGGGTTACAGGTTCCCTGGAGAACGGGAACCTCCGCGGAGAACGAGCCTCCGGAGATGAATTATTCAGAGGATCGCCGGGAATTCGTTTCGCGAGGAACACGATCGCAATTTAGCGCTACTCGGACTGCCTCCGCATTAAACAGCCATTTCTTCGGTGGCCTCTCGAATTTTCGGCTACGCGAACCCAATTATAACCTTACGATCTTTCAAACTCTTAACCTCATAGTTAACATGACGCTAATCAAATTAATATTACACACGCTGTTATGTCAAATCATACAGCAGAACTGTTTTAATATTTTGTGAAGGAAATTGCATTCAATAAGATATTTTGAAATAAATGGTGGTAGCGTTGCTTTTGACGATTTTATGGTAGACATGGCTAGATAAAGTACTCGATATCCAAGATTCGTGTAAAAAATCGAATTTGCTACGGCCTGATTTACGCAGATCGGATCACGTCTTTATAATTAATACCTATGAGCCCAGGATCGAGATGCAACGTCTCGACCTTTCTACACTTGCGTTCGCACACATGCAACTCCCATTCTTCTTAAGACTGTGATCTTAATAAAGTACCTAGTTGTGGCAACTTCCACCGTAACGTAACAAGCAGAGTCATACGTGTCATAAGCGTTGCTCAATGTTCACGGTCGCTGTTACTCGCGGAGGATAATCCCACAGCGAAATTTTCCGATCGATTAGAAGAACGAGGTAGCGTTAACGTCGATTCTCTTCATCTTTCGGGATCGATTTCTGCAGTGTGTGATACACGATTATGATTCTTCGTCTCGTGTATTGTGGCATAGATACCTGATTTCTTTCATTATGTAACACTCGTGACTTTTACCGCGAGATGCTTCCACAGATCGTTACCAAACACGTCGGGGTTTAACATTCAACAATGAACAGCCTTCTCTTTCTTCCAGATGATGGTTCGTCACTTTATAATGCTGGAGTTAACGAGCATGAAAAGCGACTGATTGTAGAATCTTATAAAAATGATCAAATTGCGTTTCTTTGAGAGGTGTAATTGGGTAATGGTGCAAGACGTGTAATTAGGATGTATAATTTAGTGGTAAATTCGCACGATTATTACTAGACTGCGGATTTTATGCATTTATGGCAAAAATGTGTGTTTTGTGCGTGACTATTTTCCCGAATAAGCCATTTGCGAAGAGGCGATTTTCTATTCTCCGGTCCACTTTGTGGCTTGTTAATTCACCGCCGTCATTTTTCTAAGACAACACGTACAATTAATCGCCTTTACTGCTCGGCAGGTCTACCGTTAATTAATTCTACGAAGGAGGCCCACCGAAGGTGTATTCCCATCCCCGTGTCGCGTCTTCGCTCACGAACTGACTGACACTTCGCTAGCGGGCAGGCATCGCTCGGAAGGATCGTTCGTTGTCCGAGGTTGCGTGGATATCCGCGCAATATCCGGTGCCGTCCGCAAATTAGACGTTCGTGATGGTAATTGTAAACGACCGGTGGACGGTCCGTAAGCCATCGGCTTGTCTCCCGATCGGCGAGAATCGTTTCGCGCCTATCTCCCCGAGCCAATTAACACCGAGAAAACAGGCCGCTTACTACCGTTTCGTCGTTTTCTCGTGCCATTCACCGGCCGTCATTCCGACGGATAATGAAGGAAAGGTTCGAGAACGAGTTAGTATTGTGCAACGTGATCTTTCGGGGCTTCCGGTGGCGATGTTTTGCCAACGCGAATATCGGACAGAGGGAGGAAGGGAAGAAATTGCAGCCGGCACGGTGCGGGAGTGGTTTGTTTATTCGCGAGGAGAAATCGCCGTTTGAACAGTGAAGAGCTGGCGTGAAGAGCGAAAGCAATTTGCATGGGCTACGGAACGTGTCCTAGAAGCTCCGTTTACGAGACAAACGGACGGATCAGCTTCCGTTCCTTGGACACCTTGCGCCTGTGCCAGTAGAACTCGCAGAACAGAAAGAAGAAGGACAGCGTCACGCCTGAAACGCGAGACACTTTGTTAATCCCCGAATTATACAGTCAAACTCTGTAGAACTGAAAGATTTATGGGCAACCCAATAGAAACGGTAATAATAAATAACAATTCTACCCATGAAAAGGACGAAGAAAATCCCTTGCATATCGGCCACGTTCACTTTCCGCTCGTTCACCACTTGATTGTTGCCGGCCATCTCCCAGCACTTGTCTCTGATCGGCATCCTCTCCGTGATCCATTTGTGCATCAGTCCCGACTCCAGCATGCGACGCAACCTATTCCCCAATTAAGAAATCTCGTTATTAATCTCGCTGTTAACTTTCTCGTGGTGAGAATTCGCCCATTTCCTCTCTTAGACTCCATAAAACCCGCGAGATCTCTTCCTGCTTTTCTTGTAAGATACATATTTCTGTCAAACGTGGCATTACAAATGAGACGTAATTCGTTAACGTAAAGCGTAAAGCAAAAATGAATGAAGAGTATTATCCCATGCAATCTTCTATGCAACCGTTTCCGAAGAGAAAATGCGAGGGGGTTAACACACTGTGTTAGCTCGGCGTGTAACTTACTCAGCGTTGATTACAGGCAGATAAGGGCTGTCTTCTGGGATGATCATCGCGATCGGCTCGTTCAGAAACTCGTCCTGGCTCAGGGAAAAATGGCAGCTTCCGGTCAGCAGTAAATCTTTCCTCATCAAGAACCTATTTTCGCAAACACCATCTTCCGATAGAACTATTCTCCTTTTCTCCCGTACGAAAGTTGAAAAATCGAGAAGAACATCGTGAAGAAGTACCTGAGAGAACTTCTCCAGTCGATCAACGCGTGTTTCCCTTCCTTGACGCGTCCGATCATTTTCTCGTCTTCCGTGTTGTTGTACTTCTCCGCGCGAGCCAGGAGAATGTGATACTTCGTCTCCTCTGCATTCTGCAGGTACACCTCGAGGAAACTGCCGTTCAGAAAACCCCATGTCATCCTGTCCCTGCGACCGATCAAGTCCTCCACTGTTAGGATCGACGCGTCCATTCTTGGAAATGTTAGGAACGCTACCAAACTCCCGGAATATGTCGCCACGATCACCATGACGATCAACCACCAGACGCCGATCAGAAAACGGGCGCTATCTGACTGCGGTAAATACATTCCCCCTGGAATTTTAAAACCTTGACATATCTTACCCTAATTGCCCAGTGAACGATGCCCAAACGCTGTTAAATTCCGCCATTAAGCAGCGAAACATTCGCGAATGGGCACGAGCCATTAAGTCAGCGAAGTCATTACCGAGAACACAAGAAGGGGATTCCGGATCGCGTGATCGTTTTACGGGTCTGGGGGGAAGGGGGAGAGAGGAATAGGGTCGCGGAAGGGCCAATGAAATCGTACCTTGTTGAAGCAGAGCCCCGTACACGTACCACACACACTGGAACGACGAGTTCAGGCCCGAGGTCTGCGTGCTGTACGGACTGCACTTGTGAATCATGTACAAGATCGGACCCATTATGATAGTGGACACGGCCAGGCAGGCCCACGTCTAAAAGCCAGGCCTGGGTTAGAGGTATACCAGCTCGGAGAATGCCGAGCTAAACGACCGCGATCTTTACAGTTCTATCATCAGAAGCTATTAGAACTTCGGTATGTCGGAACGTTAAGGGACGAAATACTTTTTTCTCAGCGTGACGACACCGATTCGCTGCCTCTCTGCTTCTCGACCAGTAAAATCAAAAGGTTGTTAACTATGTAAGCTGCAATGCTTACGAAACGTTGGAAAATGATTGCAAAAGTAACGGCCGGATGATGTCTAGCTGTGGAGGACTCTAATCTCTGAAAAGATGAAAGCAATGGTGGATTCCGGCTTAGCATACCTGTTCGGTGAACGGCGAGGCGAATAATAGCGCCCTGGATAGCTGTCTGGGCCTGGCAGTTAAAAAGCTATACGTCTGCACGTATATTGGGACCGTGAAATTGATCACATTCTTGCTATCCTCGTTCACGGTGTAAGCAACAGCTGCCAACAGTACCTTCTTCTGACGGACCAGCTCGATCACCTCCTGCGGCATCTGTCTCGTGTTCGACATCGTCATTCCTTTAATTTTCTGCGCAAGACAGTAGCCTCATAAATATTTAGGAACATTGTAAAGAGAACAGAAAGGAGAAAAAGATCAGTGAATCCTTACGTCTCCGAGCTTGTCGAAACGAGAAGCGATCCAGGAATTCGCGCTCTTGTTCAATTCTGGTGCGATCACCGTGTAGGTGAAGTTCAGCTTTTTGCCCAGGTGCTTCACCACGTCGAAGACCAGACCTTCGTACGTTTTCTCACCTGTGCTGCTGATTGTGATCACTTGCCACGGTGGATTCTGAAAGGATTGGTCGATGATCCACAAGTATTTTAATCCTTTACCTATCTGCGATCGCTAATCGCCTTGGTCTTCTTGGTCGGCTACGTACAGGATAAGTCGCGATGGGCAAGGAGATGCCTCGGAATCCATGAGCAATGTGAGGGAAAAGCATGTCCGTCAAATTAACACTGAATCCTGGCGTCCACACCCCAATATCTAGCAAGTGACCTTGATTCCTGCCACGGAAGAAGAAATTCCCCCAGGTGATCGCAGTGGCGAACTTCCATGAGAGACATTCCTTGGTATTATCCTCGGCAGCGTAAATCTTATGGTATAAACAAATTGAAGAAACAGATACTTTCAATCTCCTGATATGCAAGATACTGACTCCTGATATGAAAGGTACTGACTCTGGCGTTGTTCAGGACCTCGTGACGCCTCTCGCGCTTCGTCAGCCTAACGATCTCGAAATCCTCGTCGCCGATCCTCTTTAGCATCTCGATTTCCTTCTTCACGGAGGCCTCTAATGCTCTAGCTACAGCTCTGACTAGTCTTTTAACGTATCGCATCAGTTTCACCTAATAGAAATGTCAAATCAAAGGGAGTACTAATTTAGAAAGATTTATTAGGATGCTGCATATGAAACATCCGATTTTAGATTGTCATAATGATGACTGAATGAATAAAATGTCGACTCCGATGAATAAAATGAGTTTGACTGCGTCAATTATCAACAAGCATTCGATCATTACTTCGCAGAAGCCGTCGGTATCGGTCGCGTTGTACACGAAGGCCACGTTTCCACCTTCTGCCAATAGATCGACGAACGCTGTCATGTTGGTCTTGTTCTGAGCAGCGCTGTCCGTGATAACGTACAACCACTGGCTCCCAGGATGCACCATCTTCAAGGACCTCGCCTTTAAAACGAAAGAAAGTTGTGTAATCGGCTCTGCCTTCTCGCTTGTACCTGCCTGCTACCTCAATTACGCTGTTAAGTGGACTTAAATCATTAAAACGCAATTTGTGGCAGGATGTGTCCTCGACAAGAAGCTTCGAACAAGATTGTCGAAGAGCCTAGAAACGATCCGTCCCTTCCTATTAACACCTACTTCAAACGTTTTGTCATACTCTGTGAATTGCGTTCGCTATTCGCAGAGGAAGTCGACAAATGTATGTAATAAATTCAGAACGTGGAGAGGAAGGAAATGGAGGTGCTTTAGATAACTGTAAAAATTGGGAGCCGAGTTCCAGCATCCAACGATCAAACGAATCCTCACCACGTCCATGACATCCGGGACGATCTCAATAGTAGCGATCACCAAGAAGCAGTGTCCCAGCTGATCCACGTGAAAATCGCTCAAAGTATTATGCACCAGAGCCTTCCTGGCTCTGTCCGTCTCGTTCTTCTTCAGAGTGAAGATCGACCTGGAGATCAGATTTACGTGCTTGGTGGGCAGCTTGTCCGAGATGGCCATCATCACTCTGCTGACCATGTCTCTGTCTGAAACAAACCGAAAGCAAAACGCCGGCTTGGTTAGATAATGGGGACTAGATGAACACGGTGTCGAAGACTGGTGAGTTCGTCTTATCACCGAAAGACTCGTCGTGGAGAATGTTGATCGCGTTCCAAGACAGGATGTCCATCATCCTCAGGTCGAAGAAGATCTGGGGAAGTTCTTCGCCGGGCTTCACCACCGGGATGCTGATGCCGTCGGTGTCCCGGACTCTGGGACAGTCTGCATCTTTCAGCGAAGGACATTTTAGAATGAATTGCTCGAGATGTCAGAAACATCGATTAAATAGGAGAGGGTCTAGAAGCTGTTCTAGAGTGGCGTTGTGTGACAAATAATGTCTGGGGCAGTCTGTATCTTTTAGAAAAGGACATTTTACAATGAACAATCCAGGACATCAGAAAGACGAATAAAATAAAAGTGTTGGCAGCAATTTAATAGAACAAAGGAGATCTAGTGATTGAATAGAGGAGAGGATCCAGGGCAGCAAGAGCGAAATTGTCTAGCGGAGTGTCCTTAATCGATCGATTTGTCTAGCTTCCCCCGGTCCAGTCGGATTTCAAACAAAAGGATGCCTGCTGAATGATCTCTTACCAGTTATCGCGAAATGCATGATATCCTCGCTGCGCGCAGCCTCGTGCAGCCGCCAAGTTAGGTAGCAAGTCGCGACAGACAGAAGTATCGTGTAATCTTGGTGCATGCATCGAGCATTTGTAATCAGAAGGTTGAATGACGACGATTAATTAACCTATCGATCGGGGCTCGGGCGCTTACCTTGTCGCAGATTGACGTTCGTGTCCTGGAAAAGATGAACCACGATTCCACCCACGTGCATCTCCTTTTTCACGGTGTGTGCGATCAGATCGTGGATCGACTCGACCGCGTTTTGATGTTCTTCTTTGTTGCTGAAGAAGCTTTTATCGATCACCACCGCTACCGAAGGTAGTAACTATTCTTTTTCAGTGTTTTTGGTATTGTTTGATATTTTTTGGAAGATTTCAATCGTACCCATGGAGGCGTTAGCGGTCGTCAAGGACGGAAAGTCGTTGTAGCTTGTCCCATAGTTGACGTACGAGAGTACGAACAGGACCGATAACATTTTTATTGGGAATAACACCGGGACGGTATCGTCCGGCCGATATATAAGCCGAGGACACCGGTGAATAATGTATCACTTCATTAGTTTCGCCAATCCGTTATTACAAACCCGATCAGAACGCAATCACCGAGCCGAGCGCCGGTCAGGCCTAATGTAAACTGGATGCGCCGCGAATCACAGGAAAGGTCAGCTATTCAATAACTTATGGCAGACCGATCGAATCCCCGCGGAATTGGAACAGGACATTATTCGGTCTAGTTGCGTGTGCCTCTTGGTTGATCTTGAATTTAAGCTGCTCGTAGGACTCGTACCTTGCCAAATTTAGAGGATCTCGCCTATACGTAGGACATGTTCAACCATCGGTAGGATTCTAATCGACCTAAGATTTTATTTACATTTTTATCAACAGTCGAATTGTTTAGCGTGACTCTGGGACATTGAAGAGGTATAATCAGAATGGAATCCTGCTGACAAAAGTCGGATGTTAGTATAACTAACTTCAAAGAAAAATTTGATGTAGTACAAGGAGAAATGTAACATATGCACATGATAAATATTTCGATTAAAATTCTGTCTGTAGCGTATACAATAGATTGCTTTCGATCGCCGAGCATGTAAGACATCAACAGTTAGTGTCGCTGTCTGTCAACGGAAGAGACAACTGTATTGTTTCATATCGGCCTGTGGCACGCATCGGTATACCACTTCCGTGTAGCGAAATCAGAGATAAAACCAATGGCGTTGCATTATTACAACCTACGCGCGGTCGTCGTCGTTAGAAAAGTCAGGCATTGTTATTTTTTTCTTTAACTGCTCAAATCTCTTGATATTTGTTATCATTGTTCAGGATACCTTTCATTGATTAACTATCAGAAAGAGACAAAGTAAAAGCGATTTTAATTGTCTGAAAGTAATAATTTATTAAACATACGTTGTACTAAGACTTCTGCGTGTACTCGACTACTAAATTTTGTCCTGGTTTATGTTAGTTTTATGATGCGTACGTAGTCATGGTAATCTTTACTGAATGTACAATCTGTACAAACGTTTAAAACTTCTGTATGTAGTCAGTCATCTTTATCTTTTATATTGCTATTTTGTAGCAATATTATTTATCTATGACCATTTTATTGTGTTTCTTATCTGCTCTTTTTGTCTAGTATTCTATTCTCTTGTGATATTATTCATAGGTCCGTTTTAATTTCTATTAGTTCGCAAAATCGATAAAAATATAAAAAAGACGTCGAAAATTCAAATAGATCAACTAAAAACGAAGAAACTGCTAGAGAAAGGTTTGAATATCGAACCCTCCAAACACACTGTACATAGTTCAATGTAGTTCCGCCACTTCCGGTTGAATAGAACCGGAAGAGCATCCACAAAAAAGTCAGAACGAAATTCGAATAATGCGGACGTGCGGTATTCGAAACGTGCTAATCGCGAGTACGATTCCTCTTCGGTCTGCGTAAGAATAACAATGAACGATAACAAATTCGAGACGAACAATGTTCGCTCGGGAATAACAGTGTGCGCGAGTTATCTTGCGGGACTAGTCTAGTTCGTGACGATTCGGGTGACATCGTGCGGTGCGCGGCTCGTACGTGCACGGCTCTATTACAGTCTCGGAACAGTTGGCTCCAGTTGGCTCCGAATGTGTCCGAGAATCATGCAGCGACTGTACGCCTGCATGTGTAGTAGATCTCGTGGTACACGTAATACAGGCATCGTTGGACGATATTTCCAGCAGAGATCCAGCCAGAGTTGAACTCTCTCGCGAGAAGGCCACCGAAAAAACCATTCCCCGTGCAATGTCAAGCACCGTACAATATGATGGGCTGAACGTCTCCGAGAAAACTGACAGAAGCAACGCGTACGAGCGAGCCGCACGGGAAACGAGCTTAGGCAAACCACCAGTGAGAGGAATCGCGCCCTCGGGGAAAAGTGGGAGTGAAAGTGGAAAAATCCCGTTTTTCGAAATTGCACAAGGCACGGGGCCGCGCACCTAGTGCAACAACCCACACGGGGTACTCTGCTGATGTTCCGCAGAAACGATGGAGCCCGAGGAACCGTTGCTGCAAGGGATTCTGCTATTACCGCCACAAGGAATGCTAGGCCAACTCAAGGTTGGTTCATGTCCCGCACAGATTTACGATCTCAACACCCGTGCATTCTATCCCGCGACGTTCGTTTCTTGCCCATTGTCTTCGTCGCAGGATGCAAATGATCCATCTCTCGTTATCAGTCATCGTCACCGAGGAATAACCTACAAAGCGATCGAGTTACAGACGTTTCGTGGGCTCGCGCTCGATGCAACGTGATACACGTCACTCTCGATTCACGGCAATATTTTCGTCGAAATTTCAATGCTATGCCACTGTGTTCCTCGACATTTTTGCCTAAACATGTTCGCTTGGAATTATTTGTACGCGACTGTTTATAATATAACGTTTTTATGAACCTGCTACAACAGTACCGTTGGATATTGTATAATCAATTCATGCATATTTGACAGTAACGTTTATATGCGAAATATAATATTCATTATTATACTTCAGATTTTATGTATTTATGACGAATAGAACCAATAGGGTTAATATTCAATCTTCAGCTTCTACATGTTATGCCTTGTTGCTCCATTACAGAAAACCTGGCACAAAAGGTTTTGCCAACTGTTCAGAACCAGCAACTATGGGATCAAGCGAGTGGAGATCTATGACAACCAAGAGGAAGCTGTTCTACAATTGCACACACCGCGCATTATTACCTTAGATGCATGCATCAAAATTGCACCTAGCAACCAATCTCATGTGTTTACTGTAAGTAATGTATCATTGTGTTTAGAATGAATCGTACTGCGGTATGTTAATACTTTTACTTTATTGTTTCGTGTAGGTAGTAACCAAATCAGGAATCCACTATTTTGGATGTTACTCTGAATCAGATATGAGCCATTGGATTACAGCGTTCCAGTTGGTAGCTTTCAAAGACAGCGTATCTAACCAGACGATAGAAGAAAACAATGATCTGTATTGTACCAGTGGAGAAGGTGTATTTTCAGTCAGAGTTGTAGAAACAGATGCATCCAAACGATGCGGTCTTGAAACTAGGAATTATACTCTTGTGGTGGCTACGGCTGATATTAAATTAATGGACGGTGATGTGATTCTGTTCACTTGGCCGTACAGATACATTAGAAGATACGGCTATAAAGATGGCAAGTTCATCTTCGAAGCGGGCAGAAAATGTGAGTCCGGAGAAGGTTCTTTTCGCATGGAGCACAGCAGCCAGCAAGAGATATTCAGGTGCATGTACTCCAAGATGAAGTCTATGAAAAAATTAATGAATGAAGAAGGTAATCCAGCAATCGAGTGCAACGATGCTCAATATCACGCAGCCTTGTCTATGGAAGCAGGCTCCAGAGCAGCGTTACCTCCCTCCCCAAATAGTTCTGGTAATTTAATTGACATTGACTTTTCAACTCCGCAAAATTCCCAAAAACAATCAAACTCATCTACGAACACGGACGCTAATTTATCTAGTAAACCTTCCTCTTCTCTTCTCAAGTCTAAACCGGCGAAACCGCCACGGAAATACGCGTTCCAAGGTTTGCCGGATAAGAAGAACGCAGACTCTGAATTATCAGACCTGTCTGCGTGTGGGGAATACAAGACATTGAATCGCGACAATTCGCCGGAACTGTCCCAAAAGACGATAGGGAGTTCGATATTTGACGACGAAGAGAGACACTCGTATGATTTAGTGGAAGTAAGAAATGACGCGTGGAAAACTCACGGTATCGATACCATACATCACACAGAGCGAGCGAACTCGTTGTTGCACAGCGACAAAACTAAAGAGAACGAGGACGACTTCCAATACGAAACTGTGATGCCTCTTATATCATCCCAAAACTCATCGAAAAGTAAGTCTAGTATTTCTGATAATCCAATAATGACATCGACGATTAACGTGTCGAATAAACCCGTTGACGAATCCGATTACGATAAGTTAGAGCATTTCGGATCCGCGAGCAAAATCAATCAAAAAGGTACATTTAAATTCGGGAACTTTACCAACGCCTCTCAGAATTCACATTCCAACGTTTCGTTAAATAGTTCTGTAGTCGACACGACCACTGCCTGGTCTAATTATGATATTGTGGAGGACATGTCTGCTGTTAGATTGGCGGATGATAGTCATCTTGGGTACGGTGTTATTAGAAAGAAAACGAACCATTCCGATTCTGGTTCTACCAGCAGCACAGTGGGTCCAAAGCATAAAGTCTTTAATAATAGTGAATATGCAATTGTGTCAAAACCAAAAAGGGTATAAAAGATCCAAAAGGAAGTCCAAAAGTTTCGTAAATATATTAATTATTCTTCATCAGAGATACTCAGTTCTCAGAAACGATTAAAGTAATACTAGTCTACATTATGACTAGAATAAGTTCATTCCTACCATTTTCTGTGTAACGAAACAGTTGTGTTGATATTTTACAATTTTGTTTATATAAATATATATATATATATACGCGCGGAAATGAAATGTCATTCGTCTTCTGCAAAGATTAGTTTAAGAAATACTAGTCTTTTTAATCATTGTCAATTATCTAAGAATAGTTAATTACATTAGAAACGAAATGAAATAATTTTTGCAAAAAATCGAAGGTTAATTTTTTTTTAATGTACAACTGACTGATCGCTACGAAAAGATATAGGTGTCTTATATCGTGAAATTAAATAGGGAAGTCGAGATAAATTTTTTAAAAATCTTTACAAAATTTCAAAGTTAAATTTGCATGTTATTCGAATATTTGGTGTACTTAGAGATATTTAAGTATTGTTATTCTCATACTACCATTAGTTCTATATATTACAGTGCTATGTCAACATCGATTAGAGTTGTGCCTTCACTAAGATGTTTAAATGTTTATGATAACATAAAGTCTTCAGATACAGAGTTTATATATTTATAGATATATATACGTGATAAGTGAAAAACAATAAGTCATTCCCCATGTTTCTAGTACATATATTTTATAGACTTATGTACTATATATACACACTTATAAAGGATTTAACTGTGTATCATATTATTAAGTGAAACATAGTTTTATAAGCAGTGTATCATACACGTGCATACTTGATAGTTATTTATACAAATATTCATATTTTGTCAATTAGAATTTGCCATAATATGGTAACTTCTATACACATCATGTGCCAAGGTCTGCCATTGAAATTTATTGATATTAAATCGTGTAATAGTACTAAGCCATTTGCACAAAAAAAAGAGTTAAATTGCATTAAGAGGCAAATCTCATGAAATTTTTATACGATCTGAGAATGTTTTTCAAACCTGTGTATTTTCTACCAAATTGTACATATTATTAGTATTATCTTAAAAAACGTGCGAAGTATGCATAACATCGAAAGAACATTGTTCGCTCTAGTATTTTTAATTTAAAGGATCAAAAAACAAATCTTTAAGTCTTTCGATACCGACCAAACTCCCGATATTATTTTTTACGTATATAATAAGTTACACGTAATATAAGAACTATAAGTGGTATACAATAAATTTCGAAACATTTACATCAGCCTAAATATATATCTTTTTCTCTATTTGTCCTCCGAAGTTCCTGTTCGTTTATCATTATTCATCTCGCCTTCTTCTTTAATTAATCGTTCCTTATTCCTTCTATTGTGCTCCAATAAATCGAATTCCGCTTTGGTAATAACTTCGACGTAACCATCGGCGTCGTTCGTAATTCTTTTAACAGTCTCTCCTTTCGACAATAGGAATTTTTCTATATTCTTTGTGTTCCTCATCTCCGCAAACCATCCTAGATTGTCTGCGATTAAATGATTATTTTTGCAGCCGTCGCATCGAACTATAACTACTCCTTTCTCGTACGCAACTTTTGAAATGAGTTTGCTGGTCCTATGATTACACTTTTTACATGTAAACATCAGCTTTAACTTTCCTCCAAGCTTGACGAATGGCTGCTTGATATCTTCATGATTGTCTTGCGGTGAATTAGAAAAATTCGTCTGCGTTCTTGCAAAGAATTTTTTGTCAAAACTGATATCAAAATCATTTTTAGACATCAATAATACCCGATGTAATTTTGTAGACTCTTTTGTCAAAGCTAGTCTGCTTGCACACCGGATTGCGTGACGAAACATGACGACTTTCTAGAGGTTTTCTTGTATACGAGTTTTACTTACTCATTATAACGTTTTAGTAATTGAAAATGATGTTCTAATAATTATTTCGAATACACTCGCCGTGTCACTGCTGAGAATATTTTTCTCTGACACTTTCACGTGGTCGAGAACAACGCACAACCGTCTAAAGGTGAGTTCACATGTATCCGGACGCCATTTTGTTCATTTGTATCATCGTATAACCAGAACTAACCTGTTGCGTAAATTCACAGGAACGAGGCAATTTTTCAAAAATTATGACAGAGTTTATTTCTATGGAAAATCGTATCATACATCGTTTTTGTTACACTATAGAATCGTTCATTTTAAATGAGTATATGTTTGATAGAGGAACATCTGTGGACACGCCCAAACTGTTCTTGAAAACGGACCATTATTCTATGCTTACAATCTTTAACTTTTTTTTTAATAAATTAAACTGAGTTTCACACGATGACGAAGGATAATTTAAAATGCCTAATACCCTAGGAATAACTCGATCTTATTTTATACTAGTTTCTTTGCTTCGAAGAAGTTCTTCAAATGTTTCATTTGCCATATACCCAACGATAACAGAACCACAGACTGTGTGAGGGACCACCAGAATACACGTCTGTGCGTGCTCTCGGATGTTTGCCTAAAACGTTCCTCTCGGTACTAAAACAGAAATGATTGAAAGATAATTCAAACTCAAATGGAGAATAAAATACTGCTAAAGAACTATTTACCCTTTGGTAATTTTGTTCCTTGGTGATCTGTTCCACTTGATCAAGAAGTTGACGTATTCTTAGTTGCAATTCAGTGAACTTTTCCTTCTGTGCTATGTTGGCATAGTCAATGGCATGTTCACCCACTTGGATGTCCAGATGAACTCGCTAAACATTCAAAGAGACAAGTCACATCAGATGAATAAAACAATTTAAGTTCAAAGAAATAGAAATAATCATTGGTGATCAAAATCTTTTGATCCTGAGTATAAATTAGCTAGAAGTGCTTGTACAGCTGCGGTTCACGTACCAGCTGAGTACCGCTGAACCAAGCACTGCTGTTAGAATACAGGCAAATGATATGTTCGCCAGGTGTGTGGGAGGTGAAAGAAATTCGTCCCTCTGAACTGTACACTCTTGAAAGAATTGTTTTAAAATCTGGATCACTGACTTCCACATGCATCCCCATTCCAGGACTGCTGGGCATGAACCCGTTGGTTCGGGGGTCGAATATTTCGACCTTGTAATTTACTAGAAAGAAAAACGAGAATATAAAACTCAGCTTGGCCAATGATGAATGATCGTTACTTTTATTAATTTATTAATTTCATACACACCTAAGACTGTTGTTTCATCTGGAATCTCCTCGAGGAAACACTTTCGCTCCGTCTCACCGATGTGAAAGTATAATCCGGTTCCATACTCGAGGATGCATAAAAAGACGAGGACTACACCTCCGTACTTTAACATGATTATCTACGATGCGGTGCTTCTGATAGCACGCCGAAATTATAAAATTACGAACAAAATCTTGCGAGCGACAGTACTCAGCACTCAGCACACGTCACCTAGGAAAACAATCGGCAAAGTTCACGCGAGCGGCGCCACTGTGCCACTGTGCTTCGTCGATATACAATATACACCAATACCAATATACACCTTGCCACCTTGCTGATAATGTGTAGTTTTTGAAAAATAAAAAAATGGACGTCACCGTGTTAGCTTTCCTGGCAATTGTAATATTGCTTTTAATCATAGTTTGCACGATATTCTTGAACAGAAGATCCGGTAAGTCAATCATACATTTTCTCACACATTTCGATAAGACAGTTCCTGCTCCATAATTGGACGCGTTCCTAACCTCTCGGTTTATTTTGAAACAGATGCTTTGACAGTTTTTCTTAAAATTATTATGCTATTATAGGTGAATTGTTATAAGTATTTGTCTATATAGTTAATTAACCTGACCTTCCCAAGTTGAAGGTCACACCTAGAAATCGTAAATCGTAACGATAAATATTAATTCAATCTGTTCGCTGCTTTGGACGGGTTATAGTTGTGAAGAAGAGGCCATCCGATGCTCAGAGTGTTCCGGAGAAGAGGATAAGGAGGGCAGCGGGTCAACGAACAGCCAGGCGTCGTCTCCAAGCAACTGCAGTTGTTGCACAGAGCCAGGAAGATGAAGATGCATCGGGGAACGAAGCTAACGACGAAGCAGATGAGAAACCAGATGCGTCTGATCAGAAAATGGGAGCTAAAAAGAAGGCAAAGCTAGCAGCTAAAGCAGAGAAGAAGATGCAGAGAGAAGTAGCAGAGAGAGATAGAGAAGAGCGCAGGAAGAGGGATCAGCTGATTCAAGAACAGAGAGACAAACAGTATGAAAAGGAACGCGAAGAGGAACAGAAGCAGGAAGAAGCTGAGAGAATAGCCAGAGAAGAGAAAGAGAAGAAGGAGTATGAAGAATACTTGAGGATGAAGGAAGCATTTAGCATAGAGGAAGAAGGCTACGATCAGGACGAGAAAGAGGACGAAGAAAATCTATTAGAAGAATTTGTACAGTATATTAGAAACAGCAAAGTAGTAGTATTAGAAGACTTGGCTGCAATCTTCAACCTGAAGGCTGCCAGCGTGGTCGACAGGATTCACGATTTACAATCGAATGGAAATTTAACAGGGGTAATCGATGATAGAGGGAAATTCATTTACATTTCCCCAAACGAGTTCGAAGCTGTAGCAAAATTCGTGAAACAGCGGGGTAGAGTCAGCATCGCCGAACTGGCCGAGAATTCGAATCGTTTAATAAATCTAACACCCGAAAACAAAGTCAACATGGTGGAGGCAAGATAGATTTTATCTGAACTGTAAAATACACTGCAATAAATTTATATATTAGTATAAATGTGATACAAGTATTCATGCGACATGAAGCGTGCTTGGACAAACGGAAGAATTATATACATGTTATATTATACATATAGGGAGGGGAGGGATTATAGACAATATATTTAACTGTACATCAGAATTTTTAAAAAAATATAGTACCTATTTACGTTACAAGTTATTGCATTCATTTAGGATTACCAGAAACAAATATAGGAAATTTAAACGGCGTCGATTCTTAATTTATGGAATCACGTATTTTTTAGATGGAAATTAATATTTTATGAAGCGGGTTATCTTTCCAAGAATATGGTAATTTTAATGGAATCTTTTATCAGGAAGGGGAAGATGGTCCGCAAGGATCGAATAACAAAATCATTAGAAACTTCGCAGATAATCAAGAAAAATATTTACATAAGACATGATAGATATTTTGTTGCGGAAAAAAACACTCGTCTTGGCCGGCCCTTTCCCAGGTAAAACGTTTTGTTTGCTTGAAAGCAACGCCTGGTGACACCTGGGAGCGATGTTGCGTCAGATTCTAGTTTGTCGTTGGTTGTCAGCTGCACGGTTTATTCTTTATTCGTCCCGGGATGCATAATTTACGCGATTGGGCACGGCTCGTGTTATTATGCGATCGAGAGAGAGAGAGAGCGTAAAAAACAGAAAAATAGATAAACCTAATTATTCCCCGTGATCAAGATCACGTGAGAATCCCGAAAAAAGATTGATGCGCCGTTGATTTACGCGGAGGCCGAGGCGAGGCCCTTTACGACCATTAGGTGTCCCATTCCTCACCCTAAAGTTAGTTCAGCAGTCACGGGGACTCCGAAATTTTCGGAGCCGAGAACAAACGCGCGGTTTGTTTTAGCCCGAATGATAATAGTCCTCCCTATTGGCTCGCATCGAAAGAATTATAGTTCGCGGCGCTATATTCGATGTTTATTCTCCCTGATCATCCTCCAAGAAACGGTATAATACACCCAACAATCATCCAAGAAACTTGAGGAAAATCTCTGAAATCCGTATTTCCCGGAGTAGCAGACTAGCAGGTCACCTTCATTAATTCATCGTCTGACGCGAACGATTCGATTTTTGCAAACAAACAAGTTCGGAGGGACGCATTGACGTGACACATCGACGATCTAGCTAATTATTCAGAGATCGGAGTGGACTCTAATCTGCCGCGATCATTCGAGACGCTTCGATGAAAATTCAGATCGAAACCCAGCCTGCGATCGAGTCGCTTTTCCGAATCGCTGGGTCGATTAAAAATTCCGTCGACCGATCAAGGGAATCGTAATCGATCCCCACTCGATTTCGCGAGAAGAAGGGGACACACAGAGCCTATGTAAGAGCCACGGGATCGCCTGGATCCTGCAGTCCTCCTGAAGAGCTAGCTCGTGCGACGTACGTTTGCGAAGCTGCGATTCACCGTCTCAATCCTCGATTCACGACCAAAGGATCTGAGATCAAGACAACCGGTTCAATCCTCTGAGAACTTTGCGACCCGTGTTTCGTGCTGATCGAGAAGATCTATGTGTCGATGAGGTGCAAAGTCTTAGATTGCCAAGGCAACACCCCGACCTTCTTAGCCAGCGTCAGGTAAATAAAAACTAGTTTCCATTTTCTATCCCCGGTCTGAGGACATCGGCGCGATAATTGATCTAAAATAATCACTGGATTGATTTCACCACCGACGTGTTAGCTTACCAATCTCTGATGACGTGGAGCAACCACGCAGTAATGTAGTAAACGGTGCAATGAACGATTCTGAAACCTGTTCGCGAAGAAACTGAGCGATTTCGTGTCGAGGAATCCCAATGTCTAGCGATCGCATAAATCAGTCTGATAATTTTTCTCGATTTTCGTTGTACAGACTCGCTAAAAACCTCCGCACTCGCAAGGGCAGCCGACGTGGTAACACTGCAAACCGCTTAGAACTTCTGGTTCTGGTCCATCTGCATCACGTACCATAGAGTGAGTATGTCGCTCGACCTTGAATAATAGAGTGGGTGGTTAACGAACGTGATTGATCACTTTAGCGATAAATTGAAGCGAGTTCTTCATTTTGGTGGTGCCTCATCGCATCGGAAAACAAATTCTGGGAATCTTCTTGGAGTTTGTGCTTATTCATTCGAATCCGTAGAGGAAGAGTGAAGGTAGAAGTTCGAGAAAAGGACAGGAGATTTGAAGAGAATCGAGATGGTCTACACCAAAATCGCCAGCTCAACTATCAAGGCTGCTTACCCGGACATCAAGTATGATACTTATTCCCTCGAATTATCAATCCCTTTCTTTACCAAACTTTATAATTCTTAATGATTTTCTAGTGGAAAAGGAAAGTTTGTATTTATTGTGGATCATTTATCAACGTCTTAGATACTGGGGAAAACGAAAACTGTGTACTAACCCCTTCTCGTGTACATATAATTAAATGTATAACTTTCGGAATTAAACTGTTGACAATTGTTCTCAAAGGGTTAATGTTTAAATATTGATAGCAGAATAATTAAATTATAGTTCGATTGAAAAGAAACGAATACTAGCTTCTCTAGAGAAGGAATTGGGTTAAATCTGACGTTTTTTATTTTGTTTGTTCGGCAGGAAGGACAAGAATGCCCAGGCATCGTCCGTGTACCACAAGCAAACGCAGCAGTCGCCGAAAAACGACAAGTATGGCTCCTGGGGTCCGATCTATAAGAACAAGCAGAACTTCGTAGACATGCACATATGCTAACAGCCACGCACCCCGCAATATCATAGCTAATAACGGTTCCAGCCGCATCTTCAGGCACACCCTAAAATAATCACGCATCCGGAAATCGCGATCATTCCCACTCATTGGAATTTCGGCAAAAATGGCGGCTGGAACACAGTGTATCAAATGCCAGACAGCTTCGAACATTTTATAATGTATGAATAAAAGCTTGCACCACCACGTTTGGGTCATGTTGAACCTCTAATAACGATAAGAAAATATTTCTATTTAAACAGCGAGATGATAGGACGAAGTTCTGAGTCTTCCTGTAAGTCACAGTTACGCCAGAATAAATTTTTATCTTTCAATTAATGTTACACTTATAATAGTAGAGTTTGGAAGAGGGGTTAGGCAGCGGTTGAACCAGATGCCGAAAAAAGTGCATCGAGGTCTAGTTCCGGCGGATACGACGAAGACAAAGAACTCGGAGGAAAAAATAGCCGGCGCTGTTCCCTAAAGACTGGATGTCTGAGATGACGCGTCGGAATGGAAGACATACCACCGATTTCTACATCATTGGATAAAGAGTAACAGCTCCGCATTCTAATTCCATAAACATATCGTGTATATTTTCCTATAATAAGCGGTGTATATTTTCCTTTCGGCCGTTTCGGAACTGTAACGCGGTCTTCGGACGCTTAAGTAGATACTTCCGTCTTGGTCAGACGTTCCGACTGTAGCTACACGTCACAAAGACTTTCAGCTCCACTATGGTCACTGGTGACTGACACAGTCCAAGTAATTACAGTATAATTAATCACTCCATGGGCAGCAGGGGTAGTTGAACAATTGTTTTACATTCTTGTGGAAATTCCACAATTGAGCCAATTTTACAACATATTGCATTATATACAGTGCATTATGTTTTATATTTAAAAACCCGTTTGTTTTACGAAAAGAAAGTGATAGGACATAAGAGACACAGCCTGTCCAGGTCTACAGGCTTTGTCTAACATATTTTTCGATACAGTCAATAATTTAGAAAAACGATTTTATGAGCATTTAATTAATTATTTTAATGTTTAAGGGCCCGGGGCACGTTTTCTCGTTATCCGATCGAGCTCAAACTTTGCACAGAAATTTTTTATTTTATTGTAATACAATTCTTTCAATTATTATAAAAGAATGTTCGTCAAGAGTAAATAAGAGCCACCGTAGTGTTTAAGGCTCGATATAATATTTCCCCCTACTCCAGAAAAAGGCTGCGAGGAACTTCATCGAAATCCCATCTTCCACCCTGGTTTCTTGAAAATAGTAGGGGAAAAGCCCGGGCTGGTTAGGTGGGGAAAGCGAGGTCGAAAAAAAGAATGCTCCTGGACAAACGGGAGGTTCGTGTCTCGGGGAGGACGAGTGGTGCAGTCGTTGAAAGCGCGTCGACTGGTTCGGTCTTCCTCTGAATGGAGGGTCGGGGGAGGAACCAGCCTACGAAGTCCGCGTATCTGCCCACCCTCTAATTTATTTATTTATTCACATATATATTTATATATAAAAATATAAAATATCGTAAAGGAGTGCGTCAAAACCGGAGGACTTCTGGCTAGAAATTGAATTTTTGCGTGTGGTTGTGCAAGTCGACGACGACGGAGAGGACGACGAGACAGAAGAGGAGAAAGAAGGAAAAGTGTCGTTGCTCTGTGGCACGCGAGATACCCGAGAGTCGACGTCCCGACGCTGCTATTTCGAGGCTGAAACACAACCGGTAAGCTTTTGTCCGATAGTCTCGCGGCCGGCTGCTCTCTTTTCGCCGGCGAATTTCAAGTGCATGACTCGCGACCTTTCATTCGACTCTGCAACCTCATTGCTGAGGAAAACTGGCTCCCTTTTCGGGGTTTCGAGCTGATCTCGTTCATTCGAGGTAGATCTTCAGGATGGCGTTTGTAATTTGTCAAACCCCGTTTTTTGGATAAAAATGTTTACCCCATAAAATGGTTACTTTGAATAATCTGGATATTTTCTGGAGATTATTGTCTACGATCGAACCCACATCTTTCAGTGATTGAATTTTAATTTTTAGCACAATATTATATATGCACTGAATAAATGAATAATAATTACTTGAATGTTGCACAAGAGTACGAAATGATGTCCTGACATCTGGTAGACATAAATCTATTTTCTTCTTAAAGCGATACTTAACGGTTGAACAAAAAGAATCACGTTCAGAAGATCGTTTCAAGTTGAACGCCCTCAAGTGTTCTCTTGTGAGTTGAAGAGTTGTGTAGTCCGCAAAAGAACACTGTCAAGAACTATTTCTTATTGTGTTCAATTCAATTAGACGCTTTTATAGCATCTCACACGACAATCGAAATCTTCAATAATTTTTTAAACAAAATTTCCACTGCATTTCCAACAAATTCAATGTTGAAGATAACGAAGCACCTTCTGAGTCTACAATTAATTCACACAAGATATTATGCTACAACCGGAACCTTTAATAATATCTAGAATCAGGAAGCCAGAGTCAGAAATCGGGTCGCCGTTGTTCCCGAAAGGGTTCGGTCGGGTTCGCTCGTATTCTTATCGGTCCATTCATCATTTTTCCACGAGGACACGGGCTAATGAGGTTCCGGGCACGCGCCGAGTGCCAAGCAAGAGGGTATATCTCGACAGATATCTGCTGTCCCGTCTCCGGCTGCTCGCAAGAGGGTGTCTACCAGCAACTGTTCGGCCCGTCCGACAAAAATAGCGGGCTCCGGAGAGTGTGTGGTACCTACGGATGCAACGAGCATTACCATCGACAGGGAGAAAAACGAAAGGGAGAGAACACGTCGGGATTTAGACGTGACGGTCGCCCTTCGGCACGCGAAGGGACGAGGCGTTCATTCCACGTTCGAGGGATCATCTCGAAGGAAGCTCTATTTCCGGTCTCCGCGGACCCGTCGATTATCGCGATAAAAACACGAAGGACTTCATCGAGAACGGATCTATGTTTCCGCGAAGAGTTTTACCAAGACTGACACGGCAATTAGGCGACGAACGACACGCGAGAGACCAGCTTCTGAGTTTCATAATAGCTGGACTCCCGATATCGGACATTTAAATCCTATTCCCAGCTGACTGCCGCCGGATTTCCTTTGGGATAGCAGCTCTTGCAGCCACTCGATGGTGGCAAAAAATAGATTGCGGCATGTTAGACTGCCAGGAGACTCGGTCTGTAGCAGGTCGCCTTCCTATAACACGGTTAATTTGCTTCGCGTTAGGCGAAACTTCGAAACAGTACAAATCTGGATGAAAAGGTAGCAAAAGGCGCGGTATTTTTAGCGTTGTAAATCTAGCAGACCCCGTCTATGTTGATCACCGGATACAGGGTCGATACCTCGGATCCATCGCATCGGTTGTCGCGGATTCCAAGGGTCGTAGACGTCAGAAATTCGATCCTCTTCGAGGACTAAATATAACCAGGAAGTACTGTGTCGGTGGCAATTCACGGGTACGTTCTCGTCACCTTGTGGGCCCGGGCCTCGCATAAACCACGTGGCAACAGGCCTCGGCCCTCTTTGGTTATTGCATTAGCCCGGGGCCACGTGGGCGCGTGGGTGTGTGGGTGCCAAAAGGGCAGAGGTATATCGTCGGCAAAGTGGCGTCGAGGTGGCGTCGAGTTCGTTCAACTCCTCGAGGGGTCGTCGAGGTGACACGGGACACCCATCGCACGGAATCCCGGAAATTTATTAGACTTTGTTAATCGGAGCGCGGTGAGTCCTTGTTCCTCCTAAATACTTCCGGTCGATGACGAGCCTTTCTGAGCCACGCGTCGTTTCGTAAATCCTCGCAGCGCAGTTTATGCGTCGTCTATTTTCTTTAATGGCCCGCCCGGCTTGCAGCGATCTCCTCAACGCGAAACGCACGGTGGAACGAAACGAATTGATATTTTTAAATTCTATTAATCTGTCCACTTCTTTGAATCGCTCTCGCTCATTTTTGTCGTAAGTGCATAAAATCCGCAGTCTATATATAAGAATAGGTGTTTGAACGATGAAATTTCCATCGTGAATAAGAGATTCCAGTGAAAGTGATTTCTTGCGATTTCAATAATTATTACAATGCTACTTGACAGTGGTAATGGTACTGTAATGTTGAAGTAAGAAATAATTGATTTTTTGAAGATGGAGAACCCAGGCTTTCTTCCTTGAACCATTGGCCCGCTTTTAGAGAACAAATATAGACCGAGTTCAGGTGTCCTCAGCACTCCGGAGACTTTTTCATCGAAGTTTCTCTCTCTTTCTCTCTCGCTCTCTGGCCGATCCCGCTCTTTTTGTCTTCTTGCTCTTCTTCTTCTGGGTGCGTAGCTCCCTAAACTCGGCTTCCCCCGTCTCCTTAAGCTCCCCCATGCTTCGGTGACTTGAACGCGGGGCACGCGCGGCTCCGGGATGACGGACACGTGCGCGGCTGTGTACGCAATTGTCAAACTTTACTTACGCCCCCGCGGGGAACACGGAACATCCGTCTGCATGCTGCGCTTCTCGCCTAGCACGTGATCAATCCTATCACCCTGAAACGAGACGCGTGCTCCGACAAGAACGAGCGAGAACGAGCAAGAACGACTACTAGGCTTTTTTGTTCCGGAGGAAGTTTGCGTCCTCCTAATGGCAGAGACGCATCGGGGACGCTAAACTTCCGGTGAAGTGAATTAAATGTGCGTTCGCATCAGAATGTCGGAAAAAGTGTCTTGCTATTAGACCTTAGCCCCTCGCTATTCATTTACGGCTGGTAATGTCCACGCAAAGAAAAGTATGAAAATTTTCTCCGACCTATAGATCGATATCTGCGAATGCGGCTATAAGCATAGAGCAATTTTTATCGCTGACAGAATAACTGCGTCTCGTGAGAACCCGTTGACAGGATGCTGACATATCCTGTCGTTAACTTCCCCAGTTATACTTCAATTATACCGAAACGCGTGCGATCGCATGAATTATTTCGTTCCCCGAGGTCTGTCGTTCTGGTCGCATAATAAAGAGTGTCCATACACTCTCAATTTATAACAATTCCCCCCAATCCACTTTGATGGCAGAGTCTGGGTCTATTTTGACCCAGCATTTTAATAGCATCATCTAGGTTTCCAACTTGTGATCTATTTTATGAACTTCTTCAGATTTCTAAATTAGCAATCAAGGTGTTAATCGAGTGCATTTTAAGAAGATCAACGGATCTAGATACATAGATAAAATCGTTTCAGATCTTCGACTCCCAGGCCAGACCTCACCCCTTCCGCCGACATAGTGAATGGAAAACATGTGAGTCAGAGGGAATCGTTCGATAAACGTGCACCAGTTTATGATCGAACCGTACAATTTTTCGACGCCGACACGAAAATAGACTCCGTGACTTGACGGACACCCTGTATTTACACTCGGCCCCCGGGCTACGTTTTCGGGGCTACGTTTCTTCCGATCGCTTCCGTCGTTTAATTTTAGCAACAAATCTCCCGTAAACGTCCTATATTTACTCTTGTTCTGGAACAGAGGGACCGAGGAATTTCCGCGATGCCCTTTTCGCGGTGAGAATCGCGCCTATTTCGAAACGGAACGCGACACTATGCGACAAATATTTTTCGAACGCTCCAAGAAAACCTCCGACAATATTTGGAACAAGAATTCAGTAAAGCTTCCGATAGAGGAACTTGCTAAACTTAATATATAGTGCAAGAAAGCACTCGTGCTAAGAGCAGAATTTTCCATCATTTAGATTTTTACTGAATAAACTATGGGAAAGGAGATTTGTATGAAGATGTACGATCTATTAAGTACAATTGTTGGTCCACGAGAATGGGAAAACAACTCGGGACAAAGAAGACAATTTGTAATAATAGATTTCTAAGCGGAGCGCAACGCCGACGTCCCGACACGATTCCGTTTCACTGGGCGCCGCTAATGCAACAGAAACAGAGACCCAAAAAGACGAGAAAAAAAGAGAAAAGCACAACGGACACCGACAGGAGAAGAGGAAAGAAAGTGCCGGCGGAGGAGATGGAAAAAGAAACAGAGCGAAATCGATGATTTCCTCTCATGAAATGAAACGGTGGGGCGAACTGTCTCCTAAGAATAGAACTTTTTTTCTCTGTTCTTCCGTTACATAGTGGTCAATTTTTCCGAAATCTGAAGAAAATTTTAAAAAATTCTAGTTTGCTGGTTTTCTAACTAAACTAGCAAAGTGTTAGTGTAATTTTAGGGCTTCGGGTAGTATTAGAAGAGCATTTTTCTGTCCTGTACAATTAATAAAAATGCGAGTTTTATTCACGTCTGTGGGTAAAATTGTCTGTACGTTGTTGTCGATGGATGACGAATTGCGGTTGAATGTGTTGGAAATGGAAAATTTGCTCGAGGAAGTTGTTTTCCGGGCGAGTTTGCGGCCGAACGAGGATTTTGGCTCGAGACGAGACTGCGCTCTCTCGGATGCAACAGTTTAAAAATATCGGTTCCTGGAACGGATCGCAGAAATCGAGCACCGAGATATTCGGTCCTCTTCCTCCTCTTTGTTCCATGTATAACGCCGCCAGACCCCCCGCGAACCTAAAGGCGTGGTTACAACGACGGAGGCGCGCGTTTATACGCTCGCATCCGCCTGGCTCGTCGGGAAAATGCCACGACTGAATTATACGACTCGAATTAACTTTCTGATCCGCCAAAGGAGCCCAAAGGAAATGTTATGGTACACGTGAACATTTCGGAACCGAAATGTAAATGACAATGCTAATTCAGTAATAGACTTTTTTGTTCTGAATGATTTCCATGTGAAATGTTTACCAGCATACTCGTGACATTTTTCTGATTAAAATGATACTCAACACGGGACAGTTTGCACCATATTTACCCGTTGAAGAGTAGTATTACTCGTCGGAGAGAGTATAGTCTACTGGTAAGATAAATTGTTTGAACGTTCGAGGAAAGCATTTGGCAAGTTCATAATTCGCGGTCAGGGATCGCAAAGCAGTGATACTCGATGGGTAAATTATATTCCCGTTCGTCGGAAAGTCATGTACCGACAGCTGGTAGCGGATTCTCAGACACGAGCTCGTTCCTCCGGTGATCGCATCTCGGAAGAATGACGTCTACCGGTGCGTCGAGACGGCGGCGGTCGTCTCACCCGAAAATAGATCCTTGGATCCTGAACGTGGATCTAAAGACGCTCGGCGAATCCGGCGGTGAGGCGTCGCGACGCCGGGGAAACCGGTTGCTAGGGGAAAAACGAATCCCTCGTTGCAATCAGTTTGCTAACGATTAAATTACCGAGATACCGCAACGCTCATAACACCTCGTGATGCAACTAGAATACACCTAGATCCAGAGGAAGATCTTTAGATCGGAGAGCGGAGAATGCGGTCACGCTTGTGAAAATCGAGATTTGTTGTTTCTGTTTCCTGACAGGATTCGTATTTTATGAAAATTATGTTCTCTGTTCTGTTTCCTGGAAAGATTAGTATTTTACGGCACGGCGTTGAATAATTCAAGATCTTCCACTTTGTAAATGTAGATCATTGTCTGTTCATGGGAGTTGTGCAGGTAACTGTTTGTTGTAATTACTAGACTGTGAATATCTACGCATTTATGGCGTGTATTTGATGAAGTACAAGGAAACACTTTTATGATTTACTTGAGTGAAGAACTTCGGCGTGTCAATTATTTTAAACTTGCAACTCGTACAGAAAGTTTCTATTTTGCATCTGAAGTCTAATCATGACAATAAGAGAAGAAGGTCTTGCAGTTGTTTCAGCAAAGAGTGTTTCATGCCTGTCTGACTTCTGTGGTAAATCGAGAAGTAGTAAGAATTGATTTTTTAGCGTTCGAAGCGGGTGTTTGGGGCCAGAGGGTGTAGAGACACGGTAGTCGGCTTGTTTGACTTAAATTCGGAAGGGGTCGCCATTTCGGGTACAAGGCCGCACATGTCGGCCGTGGGGAGTACACGAAATACGAAAGACATATGGGTCACGGGGCACACGAGCAAATAAACTAGACCTTTATTACCTGAAGACATTTTCAAGTAATCATCCGCAACCGCTCCGCTTCTGCTCGGCTCCGCTCGCTCGTCGGGGATCTGTTACGCTCGAGCTGTGGAACGTTCGATTTTAACCGTACAATCATTATCTAGCATGCAAACGATGATTGGCTCGGCGCAACAAGAAATTCTTCGGGGTTAAATATCGCTACGAGCGCGAATCGAATATGTATCCTTAACGCGCATCCCATTATGCGAGTTAACGGGACCGATAACATCTCAGCGATCCGTTTCTGCAAAAGGGATTTCAAGTTTACGGCAATCGCCGCGAATTATGCTCCACTTCGCGTCATCGGTACTCTTACCAATACCGAGTATCATCCAGTATCATTCGCGATACGGAAAATCGAACGGTACCTCGGTGATTTCGATTAATGGCCGAAGCCACTTAGCAATATGGCGACGGTAGAACGATTTTTAATGGCATTAGAAGTGTTCGCGTGCTCCATTCGCAATTGTACAAGTATTCCACGCGAGATGTGGTTTCCTCAAAAATCCAGAGAAATCCCGGCGATCACTATATTTGGCCTTCTGACTCATGGCGTGGTTGCGCGGCCAACGCGCAAGCTTTGAATTCTACCGCGCCATTTTGTCTTCTGCAGCATCAGATTCTTCGAGCGCCTTCCCGTTTTTTCTTCTATGTATCTTCCACTCTCGGGAAGTGGAGTTTCTGCCCGAGGCTATTTATTCGAATCGAGCCAGGGCAAGAAATAAACTTACGTCTGGGTTGAATGTTTCTGGTTGCGATACTGTTCGATGAAATTATCGGTGCTAGCCTGAAAGCGATTATGCCGAGAGGAAATTCTGTTGAATGTTAAGATAGTAGGTCGGAGAAGACAATTTTCAGACTGATGAGCAATTTTCTATATAATCTCAGTCAATTGACATCAATCACGTCACATTTACTGTTTAGCCCTCCAATAACTGATAAGGTCCCTAGGGACCTATGACGTTTTCAACGATGCGGCGTTTCAATACGGTTCGACCCAACAGCCGCAGCCTACGTGACTTCTGTAATACTAAATTTAAAAAAAAAACAATGATACGCATCACACGCCATATATTAATAGAGAATGTCCCTGGGGACCCTGTTGGGCTTTGACGGTTTAAAAAGTTGTTGGTTATCGGAGGGTTAAAAACTGGAACAACATAGAAATATTTAAAATATTGATTAATTAATGATTTTTCAGCTAACTGGCGAATGCATCGTAAAAAGCCACCGTCAATTTAGAAGCTAACAAAATGAGGGCGCGAGAGTCCATGGTTTACACCCCAGTGTCCCTAGGACCGGACACAGACGACGAGGAAACACTAGTCAACGCAGAGGTTTACATCAATGGTGAGTCCCAATCCATGCATATTTTCTTCAATTACAATTTTTTGATAAATAGATCCTGGTAAATCCTCTCGATCCGATTTTACCAACGAACGGCAAGTCAGTTCTCTGTCACTGCGATTAGGGTTACTGGCCTCCGAGAGTCGCCGGTGAATCTTTCTCGTGAAAGAATCTTATCTGCTTAATGTTGCCTGACGATTTTAATAGCGGGTTGCAGCGTATTTTTATGGGATTCGCTTGAATTCGTAGATGAATGGCCGCGATGTTAAATGATCGATTAAATGATCTATGAGGGAGGGGTTTCATCTCATCTGTAAAGGATGAAAATGAAACAGAAAAGTGATAAAATATAATTATTAAAATAGAGTTCAATTTATCCTCGCTGATAGAAAATGGTAAAATGTCCAATCAATAATAGGGTGCGACCAGTACAACTTCAGAATAATAAGATTGTTAGGCACTATGTCTCGTTTCTGAAGATGAAAAGAGCAAGATGGCAGACATTGTGATGGGCCCCGATGCCATCCAACATTTTTCCCGATTGAAATTCCGATTGTTCTCCGAGACAAGGGTATTCCTGACCACGTCAAGCCGGATGCGATTGGAAAACGAAGACAGTCGGTTCTCTGAGTCAGAGGAACACCTACACGACTTCCGAATTCGAAGTTCGCGGTTATGTGGCTTATGTAGGATAGAGGCGGGGGCGTGGCGTATGTACGCAATAACCGGTGAGAGAGCCGGTCGCGTCAGGCTCCGTTTTTGGCAATGATAATACGCTCACCTGGAAGAGCATTGTTTAATAGCTTATCTTCCTCTCCGGAGAAGTGACGGAGTCATGGGAAACAGACACGCGATAAGCCTCCACAAATATTGGAAGCGCTTCTCAGAACTCTAAACGCAGCTCAACAACTTCGGTTACGCCAGATGTAGATATGCAAAAATAATCGAATACCCTGGTGGTGGATGTAAAAGTTTACATATTTTTAGGAATTTTTTGTCGGTCCAAAATCTAACTTTTTCCCGATTCGATCCTTATCGTATTCCGGTGATGAAACATTGTTGTTTGTAATGATATTTTTCTGATTTTAATTTGTTTGGAAATTTGTTCATAAAATATAACCAAGTACAAAGCAACCAGACTTCGAGACCAGTCGGGTGACTCATTCGATTTCATTTTTCAAGGAAACGAGGGGGCACGCGTGGGAAAAAAATCGTATCCCACGTAATCGATATACATTCGCGACAATGATCGTCTGGCCAGGTACGTGAAGGTGTTATCGCGATTTTTCAAGCGACGATTCTAATCTGCGTCGCGTCAAGGGTTCGGCTAACTATGTATACAGGAAACCGACGCATCCAGCGCGAGCAAAATGACATCCTGATTTATACGGGGCTATTGTTGCCGGTCTCGAGATTCCACGGAGTTTCGCTGGTGAACTCGACTCGGGAAAGATAATCGGTATTTGTGCGCCGTGCGATAACAGCTCGCGAAGGAGGAGGAGCACACCCTGAGGATTGTCCACTCGGTACTTCGATAAGTATTATCTGGGTCTGGCGCCGTCTGGCAATACGTTTTAATTTCCCAATCCGCGAGAGAGGAAAACTCTGGTCGGCTACCTTTCCACCGTGCCGCGGAGGAAATATAAATTGATCGTCGGATGGCCGACGGTTGGCAGCCTTCGGGGCCTTTACGATCGATTTCCTGCGAGCCGCGGAGAAAGTCGCCCGTAGAAAACTGCGGTTTAGTTTAATTATGTACTCCGTTAAGTGTGGGCAGCGCAAACATTCATTTCCACCACGTTCTCCATAAAATCTGACGGGGTCACGTTTATGGTGTACCGCTGCGTGTCTGGAAATGAATATCGATCCCCCAATGCTAATAATCGTGTTGATTCTAGACTGCGTCCGCCTGAATCTAATAGGAAAATTGTTGGTCTTCTGATCTGGTTTACCTTTCGCGGGAATTAATTAGTTAAGCGAATGCTCCCGTGACTTGCATTCGTATGGAAATCGTATGATAAAGTATCGATTTTTTTGGGACTGTAGAGAGCTGCATTAATTAATATGCGAACAGTGGATTGGGTCACGGGTTCTAAAGGGAATGAAATTCCACCTTGTACGGGTGGGTTGAGTTTCATAAGGCTTGTATATTTTTATTAGAATTTAGTCGCTTCTATTTATATTCATATGGAAGTATCGGGTTTAACATTGATAGTTGACGCTGAAGTTAACGGTTTCTTTGTTGTGTAAATAGTAAATACACGTTGAGACCTACCAACCGTCATGTCAGATAGATCGCATTCTGTATGCACTGACCTCCGCCAGAAAGATAACGAAAACCGAGTCGATATCGGCCTAGTGGGAAGACAGGAAACGAGTCGAGATATTACGAAAAAGGGTGGTGCGTAACTTAATTACAATTATCCACGAAAGCTCGTAAACGGTCGGCAGCGGATCGTTCCGTTTATTGCTTTGTTATCTGCGTCCGGATGACCGCGGATTCGGATTACTTGGGAACAAGCCCCGTACCACCGACCCAATGAAGAGATCATTGTGACGCACGTACGGAGATAAACGTTGAAACGCGATGAAAGACGACACGGAGAAAGCTTTGCTCGAAGATCGACAAGAGGATCAGCCTCGAGTCTGAAAAGCGACTTGGTCCAATCGAGAGTCCGATCAACAATGGGGCACGAGATGGTTATTAACCTAATCGAAATGGTCATTGTCAAAAAAGCCAGAAATAGCTGCCCTGATATAAACATCAGTATGAAAGGACGCGGTTGCGCAACGAGAACGGAACTGCCTCGAAACAAGGCCGCGTTACTCAATGAAGGTAGAGGGTCATCCGAAACGCGGTGGACGTTTCGCGACGTTCAGGCACAATCTCGCGATCTATCGGGCCCCCGGGTTTCCCGGCGCGTTATGCCGGACACGTAGCGGACGCATGCCACGTACGTATCGTGGCCACATAAAATAAAACGGCGAGGCCGTGCCTTTCAGCGCCCTCGTGAGATCCACGATCTCGGGCACGTATAATCCCCCGGCGAAAAAACCGTACAGAGACTAGGAGCGGCTATACGTGCAGCCAGAGGATATACATGTAGAAGCTTGTAGCCAGGCGGCGGAGATGGTAATCTTGGGGGAGCGTGGAACGGTGGTCGGTGTGTGCCCGTCGTGCACCGGCGACCACCGATCGTAACGAGCCGATCCCAGGGGTTTTTCTTCTTCCGTGGGAATAAGGGCCGATACGCCTCCTCGCTCCCGCAATTGCGGTGAAACGCCGCCGAACACGGGGCATCCTGCTGGATCGGGTTTTGTCCACTGCGACGTCGGATGTCCAGCGACATTTTGACTCCGTTTCGCTCGCTGGCCAGCTTCTGCCTCCAACTCGGAAGGCAGATTGGTCAAAATATTGCTGCGGAGGCTTCGGCCCCGTCTTGCCAGAGAACACATTGCAATTGTAAACACAGAACGATAACCACTTCTTTATTCTCTATCAAACGGACAATGTCTAATAACGGTGCAATGGATGGCGCGTGCTCTCGCTTCAACGACTCGAGAGGATCCGTCGTCTTTCTCCTTCTCTACAACAACCTCGTTGTCCGGATACCACAATATCGATCCGACAGACGACTTCTCTCGATCTCGGCGATATCTTCAGAATATCACAGGGGGAGGCAACTTCATCTTAAGCCACTTAGAAATAAATCAGGTTCGGAGAGGCTTTGGTTAATTTAATAACTGAATTTAATATGGAATACTGAATTTTACATAGGACGACATAGGCCAACGATCTCGCACGGCATACCAATCCCAACTGACTCTCGCCGTTGCCTTCACGAAAAACCGTCTCGCACACCGACGATCGTTTGTTCATTCGTTTGTCGTTTGTTCATTCATCGCTCGCATGCTGTTTCGTTTGTACGATGTTTCGCTAGTACAATGTAAATGTACACAAGTACACGTTTTCTAACGGTAACAATATCATAGAAAATCATTATAGACAACAAAGATATTACTAGATTTCAATCAAAACTTGAAATGCATTTAGTGAACGGCTCATATATCGAGAAGTTGCTGTACTTGCGTGTGCCGCATCGGTGTACGACTTTCAAATTATACAAAACTATAGTGAGTCAAGCAGACCATAGAATCGAGCAATTTACGTTGACGTAAGGGTGGAGTAGTCGATGCAAAATTTACGCGTATCCTTTCTTCGCTGTTTCCCACTGGACAAGCCAGGGTTAATTGTCGGGGAAGGTTTCTCTCGGTTAATTGGGTCGCAGCGAGCGCAACGAGAACCGTGAAAGTAACTTCCACTGTTTCAAGGCGAACGATATTTAATCTCGAGGAGTGCGCGAAAAGATTGCAGCCTGAAGTTACGAGACGGAGAAAGAGAGAGAGTAGAAGAGCGAGACAGGGAGAGGGAGAGAGGAGTCGGGCAAGAACGATTTCGGACAAGTATACGGAAAAAAAACAAAACCACGAGAGAGTCCCTCCCGACAAATAAATGGAAGATGCATAATAAAAATCTGCTGGTACGAGTTTAAAACATAACGCGCGAGTTGCAAGCGGTTTGAACTCGATTGCACCACTTTGTGTCGGGCTGCTTGCGTAAATTATCCTGGTCTGGTGTATCCTTTGTGCCAGTTCTCGAGTATAGTGATCGAGCAGAGCCACACCAAGTTGTGTCGAGAGAACAAGTTCTGTGTGCTAGACCATCGATAAATTTAATTAACATCGTTCTGATTGATTTTATTGCAACGCTTCGCCAACAACGAGAACGATCAAGAAAAATCATAGTGAATGTGTTGGGTGAAGGTGTGCAGGATCAGGTTACTGCAGAATTTAGTTCAATCATTATGAGATCAACTGAGGAAATACAAAATGGTGAGAATTTATGAAATGCGATTTATTCACGAATGAAAGATGAGTAAATCCACAGTCTAGTGAAAAATTGCAGAAAAATGGGGAAAAACCAGGACGAGATGATGCTTGCACGTGGACGCTTTCGGAGTGGTTAAGTACATAAAAATCGGCAATCAATAATTTGATGGAAAGCACCGTAAGCAAGAAGCAGGCCGAAATTTACTGGCAGCACGAGGTGGAGGGGACGGTTAGGCGGAATCGTTCGAATTAATTAAGGAACACAAGCGACGCGCACTATGACGAGACCGAGGCCCGGTAATGGATGGCCGTCGGCCGACTAATTACGCGAAAATTATATACCGTTCGGCCGGTTAATTCGCCTGAATGGCATTAACGGTCTCACCTCGGGGCCCCGACTCTCGCTTTTCTACGGCGTTGTCGTACCCGTCGAGAGAGAGAGCGCGCGAGAGAGAGAGAGAGAGAGAGAGAGAGAGAGAGAGAGAGAGAGAGAGAGAGAGAGAGGTTGCACCAATCGTTCGGAGCCCGGGGCAACGATCTGTGGTGTGTTGCCCAACTTGGAACGTGTGCATTTATCGGAGAGGACCTGTAACCCGCGCGGCGACACCTTCGTCGGCCGATAATACAGGTACACGTGTCGTAAAATGTAATCGAGACCGTTATTGTTACAGATCGTCGCGCGATATTAACGGAAAGCAATTTGTTTGGTGCGCCGCGCCGTGTCACGTTCGACCAATGCTTTACAACAGGCTGGCCCGGTTTTGGTCTTGTTCTCTCTCTCACTCTCTTTATCGCTTTCCCTCTTTCTCTATCTTGCTCTCTTTCTTTCTTCACCCTGCTCTTTTGGTGTAACACGCCGCACGATCACGCTGTCGATCGCTTCAATTCAAATCGGTCGACGCCGCGAGCGCGGACGTGAGCCCGATTTTATCGAAACCCGAAAAATACGGCAAACCTGCCAGGATTGCGTGTGCTCTGCTGTTCTTGCCAACACCGATGAGCAATTTAACCCGTTTTCTTAAATACCAGAACCACCGGACTGTCTCTTTCTACTAACTTGCTATTACGAAGTCATTTAGCAAAATGAGTTGCAAGACTCAAACTACAATTTTGAATGGAACTGGATCAGCCGATCCACATGCTCGTCGCGCGAGTTTCCCACTTTTCGCGCGGTGTTAATTAATCGCCGCGAGCGAGCAGTGCAGTAATTATCGGCGTTAATTTACGCGAGCGTGTGTTTCCCCTCCGGAGGAACCGTGAGAACCGCGATACTTTCGGGACACCGGTTGCACAAGGGACGCATAAGTTTCGTCTCCGATAATGCGACTCGCATACTCGTTCTCCCGTATACACTGGCTCGCGTGGCTATCTACGAGTCGCTCGTACACGCCGCTGCGATCGAAGTGTATCGGGCCTTGAATGAAAGAAGGATTCGAACGACTGAATGAACCGAAGAACGGCCGAGAGTGTCGCGCCGAGCCGCGTGCGTGCAACTTGCAACCAGAGACAGAGCGTGTAGGAGCGGAGCGTGGGCGAGAGCGCGCGCGCGTGAAAGAGAGAGAACTCGTTGCACCGATATATGCATCCCCAACCCGACACATGCACCAGCGACACTTGTGCACGAGCGCGCGAGCTCTCGCGATTTTATGGCCGACGATGCGCCGGAGCCTTTCGCAGTTAACCCCTTGCGGTCTTCGCAACTTTTCCCGTTTCGTCCCGGCTAGTCCGCGTTCATTCGACCGTTTTCAGACTGCATCGACCGGCATCGTACGGTTTCACTGCGTTACAACAATACAGTGTATTATTTTTCACGGTACAGTATATCCGTACATACAGGGTGGACCGATTAACGTGACCACATCAATTATTTTTGTTTTCCAAATCAGATGACCCGTCCGCATTCTGGAGTTCAAATTTAAGTTATCAAATTATCCAAATGGTATCGTGTGTGGTGTCGTTTTAATCAGAAAAGTTTCCCGACTATTCCAGTAGAAGTTACATACAAGCATAATTATAAACAACAATGTTCTATTACGAAACATCTCTACTCGTCTTCTCGGTATTGCAGATAAAAAATTCCTGCAAATTCGCGACCGGAATGCAACCATTCGTATTCTCAGCTTTCAAAATCCTTCCGCCCACTTGTGCTCCAGGAAGAACGGGCCTATGGGGCCCATCGTATCGATCGGCGTGGATCCTCGGCGTCAGCCGGGGCCATTGAAAAGCGAACGCTGCTCTCGCACACTTCCTCGTGCATTGTGTTGCAAATGAGTCGCCGGCAACGGGGCACTGGCGTGAAAGTCGCATTCACGGGACTCCGTGAAACACTGAGGGGACTCGGGGACCGAGGGACTTAGCTTTCACGGGGCCCCGGGACGCGTCGTTCCGTGAAATTAAACGGGGGACGAGCGAGCCGCAGCGCCGGGGCGTCACGCTCATCGATTCATCCCGATCGGCACCGTCCAACCGATTACACCCACGTGACGGGCCCATTCACCGTAAATCGCGGCCTGACACGGGACCCGACGACACTCGCGTGTCGTACATTGTCGTATGGTGTTCTTACAATACCGTACAAAATTTTCCCGGACCCTCACTCTGTCGCTGAAATTAATATTGGGAACGCGGTAACTTCTTTAAAGTCGTATCAGAACACATAACACTTTTCTGAGGATTTAAAAGCATCGCTGAGAAAATACAGGGTGGCCCAAAAGTCATGCGATCATTTGCACGTTCGGATTATATTTAACGATTTTTCATTCACACTATTTGATGTTTTAATGATTAATACATAGACAAAAAATGGCTAGTTTCGTGATCTAACTGCTCACAGGATTTCGATGAAATTTTCAGGGGGTGTATAAGTGACACGTATCCGTGTCTAAAATACTTCTGCACGGCAGTGTACATGCTCACGGCCGGAGACAAGCTTAATTCGTGGTCGCGCGCAACTCGCGTTCAGCTCGACTCGACTCGTTCATTCGGGCTCATGAATGCAGCCCGCTGGAAAACCGGTGTCTCGTTTCCTTCTTCGTACCCTGCCCCCTTTGTTCCCGCACGCTCGCGAAATTACGTGCCCGTGTGTATGCTCGTCCAGGGACCGGTATCACGTGGGCGGACTAGGTATCCGCGTTATTGGTCTGCCGATTCGACGGTATGTGTTTCACCGGGTCGAGGGGACCGGTGGCTGTAAACTGCAGGTAGACTGCGTTCCCCGTTTCGCGAAGGTTCGCCGAGCACCGAGGATAATTCGAGGATCCTTCAATCGGTTATCCTTTTGCCCACTACTGGTTTATCCGTTCATTAACCCCAGAAAATAGAAACCACTCCTGCTTCTCTCGCAAAAAGCAAGTGTTAATTACAAGAATACAAGAGAATCCGCGCCCCTGTCAAGCAACAATCACTTTCACGAAGTTCAACTCGTTTTCCCCAGACTTCGCGCAGTAAGATCGCTGTGTAATTATTATAATTGTTACAATCCAACGATGCACACAATGCAGGCATGTACGCGGGTATATATGTGTACAATGCGCAAAAGTAGGTGCACCATCAATTGCACTTTCAGGCTCGAATTCCGAGCATCGTTCGTTCTCGAGTTGGATGCGTCTTACAGAGCAGATTTTTCGCAGCGTTTTCCCCGTGCGCTTTCACGTTTATTAACGACCAGGCGACGCAGAAAAACGGTACGGGAACCGCGAATCCTCCAAGAGGAAACTCTCTCTTCTTCTCTCTGCAGCTGGGCCCGAGCACGTTTATTAGGAACTCGTGAAACGCTTCGACGTACCTATTCATTTCGTTGTTACCGCGATTTATGCAGTCACGAGGCACGATGATGAACGATGATTAAGCCCGGCACTTTTGTCAAGGTAATACACGGCATCCCAACCCCGCAGATGATTATAATCGCAATTCATTAAGCGTTTCCCGACGATAGATTATTGATTCTGCCGGATCGGCGCGTTCGATGCTGAAACATTGTTTTCTTCGTAGAGAATCTCTGAAGTAAATTTCTATTAGCCTAAACGCATCCCCTAAGATCATCATCCCCAAGATTCTCTTCCATCCATCATCCGTTTTCTTACAGCAATTATCGAGCGCGTTCCGGCTCGTAAACTCTCCCCCTTGATGCACGGATACTTTTATCGATCTCGCTGGAAAAAAGGATCCAAGGGGGATCGTTTAACGATCGAGCGCCGCGAGGGTCTAAATAAATTTTCGGTCGAGGAACATGTTCCTACCCGCTCGAATCCGCTTGACGTTCACGCGCGTGCACGCGCAGCCGGTTGTAATTCACTCGCGGGCGAGCGTATCCGTATAGTGGTCGGCTCGAGAGAACGATGAGGTGTTATTTCTTCCTGAAACACGCGCGCGCGCACGCTCGCGTCCGCGTTCGGCAATCGTAATTAGTATCTTAGCCGCTCCGGGGATATTAAATGCGGCACACGTACAACGCCGATACCGTGCCGCTGTACACACGCTCCCTTCGTATTTTCGACTCGGTTTTCGCGCGTTTTATATTCCGCAAACGCCAGTTTATCTCCCGCTGTTCCGCGGCTGTTTGTCTGGGCTCGTTAAGAACTTTACACCTCGGACGCCGAGACTGTCGCGTGTCCAGTCTGAATTATTCCCGATTATATGTTTAACAGCTTTTTACTCCCCCCCTTCCTGACTCGGCGGTTCACTCGAAGCGGACAACAACGAAGAAAGAGAGGTTTCGTCATGTGTACCTCATGCAAAAAATGTTTACTTTGCAATTTGACAAACTGATTACAAGGGTGCAAAGAAGAAGCTAGGCCATGAGACTTTATTTTGTATCTTCGCAGAGAAATCGACGGAGTCCAGTTTCCTTTTTATAATACCTTGACAGAACATGATTCTGTGAGGAAAACTGAGTGCTCGGAAGGCATCATGGTCTTCGGTAGCGGCTGAATCGGTGCGGCCAGACGCGAGGGGTTTAATCACGCGAAAGGGGAGCGAAAAAATGCGGCTAGGCCACGTCATTCGACAGGTAGTTGCCCTGGTGAGATCGTAGACGCTCAGGAATCCTCCACGGCGCGGCGCGGCGCTCATGGAAACCCTCTTCGAGCTGAGGTTCTCAGTCGTCGGGCTCATCGAATCGGTTTCACGAGCTTGAGGTCAGCGGACCGGAGTCCGTGGAGATTCGTTTCGGAAGATAGAGAGACTGCGAGAGACTGGGAGCAGGAACCGGCCGTAAATTTCCGTAAATCTCGTGGCCCGAAATTATTATCTCGCTGTCGTATTGCATCGCGTTGCAGCGCGTTGCACCGCACACCGGCGACGTAGAAAAATGCGACCGGCCCTCGAGATTTAAATGAAAATGCCCCGGATGCCTGGGGATATCTCGGGACCGAGGATCTTGCCATAAATTAGCCCCATGGCGGCCCAGAATTGTCGAATTTATGGCTCGTTCGATTGCAACGGTGTCGACGATGCAACCAACTGGCTTATTTCAAACCATTATTTTTTACGAAATTGCAACAGCTTAAATATTTACGATTTGTTCGAGAATCGGAGTAATTCTTTGTCTCCGCCTCAGACAAATGCGTGTATGCATTAAACGATAGTTTAATTGATTCGCCGGTGTTCTTTGACGATCGAAGCCCAGGTCCCGGTGGCCGAAACAACCATAAGCTTCGTCGCCGTGCGCAGGAAACTCGTGCGTGGGCAGGCAATCTCGTCGCATCGTCTTCTATCGCGACGAACGATTTAACGTTTAACATTGCCCACGCAACCAATTGCGCGTAATGCGTCGGTAGAGGTTCAAGTAACGCGAATAATTTCCTCCCATCGGCCCTTCGGAATGTCGACCGGCATCGCTATAAATAGTCCCGAACACTTTTGTTTCGGCTCGCTTTTCGGCTACTCGCCTGGTCACGTACAAGACGAGTCACATTCTTTCTACTGGCTGGCGATCAGACCGCTCGATTTCTGCGTGTTGATCTTGAAAACGCCGCGCCGGCGAGCGTGAGATCGTATGCGTCTGGAACTCTCCTGAGAAATCAGTTTGCTGCTCCAGATGACTAACAACTTGAGCATGCTCGCGGAAATTTGCATTTCAAAGTGTAAACAGCGAGCATTGAGAAAGAATCTATTTTTAAAGTACAACAAATCCTCTGCATTGACGATTTTTCAATTCAAATTCTTGCACGTATCGTACGGGGGTTTCTTATGGTCCCAACGAAATTTCTGCACATTAATTTTCGCTATATAATATGATACAATTTATACGATGCACTTCGTCTCGAATATCGTATATGGCACTTCGTCATCTAAGTAAACACTGTACCACCTAAGGGTTAAAATATCGTATAAATTTGCGAAGTAACAATCGTCCCGGACTGGTCCCAAGCTGGCAGACAAGCCTACAGGAACGCCTCGATAAAAACCGATTCGGAGAACGGCAACGGCGTCGTGGTCGAACCATCTCTAGTCCAAGGGTTCTCTCCGGTGAACAGCTCATAATTATTTACCAGTCGGATCCTCTCTGGCTTCTATCTGGCACAGAACTCTACAGAGAGCCAGCTAGAAACTCAGTCCACTCGTCTTCGGAACAGAAAATCTCATTCCTGTTCGAAAAGGAAACGATTTTCTAACACATGAAAAACATTTTCCTCGGCGAACTATGAAGAAAAAAAAAGAAATTCGCATTCTAATGATGTCAATTGACTAAATGATTTTATATATTATATATATATATAATTTTATTAAATTTTATATATATTCTTATATCTATATATATACAGGGTGTCCCATTTAAGTTGAGATTGTAAAAGATCTCGAAGACATGTGATTTAAATAAAACAAACTGACACATGTCGTTTAGTGTTTCGAGTGGGGAGTCAGATGGCACTTTTAGTTTTTCAATGCGTGGGCGTTTTCAAGGTTATTTCAAGGTCTTTTTGTCTTTTTTTTATCATAAACCCATATTTGTTATTTCGGAATCACATTCTACGTAGAAAGATGCACAACTTTTTGTGAATGTGATTCCGAAATAAAAAATACGGGTTTGTGGTAGAAAAAGATAAAATGACCTTGAAATAACCTTGAAAACGCCCACGCATTAAAAAACAAGAAGTGCCATCTGACTCGTCACTCGAAACACTAAAGGACATGTGTCAGTTTGTTTTTTTTAAATCACATGTCTTCGAGATTTTTTACAATCTCAACTTAAATGGGACACCCTGTACACAATTCTTTTATATATGTATATATACATTATATAGATTATCGATACGGCAACGCTGATCCTCAAAGGATCGATACACAAGAACTTCTAGGCAACTTTTTGACTGTCTCTCGTACTTGCATTTTACTTCACCACTTTCCATGGCGGTTGCCGTCCGGCAGCCGGTGCAAAAACGCGGAATATTCAATTACCCGTGGTTCCCCGTGTAATGGAACCGTGGAGGACGGTACGGTATCGTGCGTACCGTCCTCCACAGATACCGTCCGAAACCGTCCTGTCCGGACACCGCGGCGCAGGGGGTTCTTTTTGTTGGGTCCAGAGGCTGGAACCTCGTGTCGAGGGCCCGTATAAGGACCGAATTGCACGATACAACACGCCAGGGCCATGGGCCCCCTGCCTCCTCAGTACATACGATCCGCTATACCCGTGTGGTGTACCGATATCCGGCTATCTCCTCGCAGGATCATGCGTAGTTAATTTGTCGTAGCTCCCTCGACCGGCTGCTGCCGGCTCATTTCTTCCTCCGGATGAAAGCTGGACCTCTCCGCCTGGTGAAATATTGGCCGGGTTTCTGAAATTAAAGAATGGACCCATCGGTAGCGGCTCAGAAAAACGCGGTGACCATCCGAAGCCTGGAAACCGTGAGCTTCTCTTCTATCGTCCGAACATCCTCCTCCCTGATCAATCCAAATAATCGAGATTCCACTATCTCGTGGATTAAATCTAATCCAAATGGTGTCGTGTCGAGTATCATTTTAATCAGAAAAATGTATAACGATATTTACGTAAAGAACTATTTCTAAATGTTCCTTTGATGAATGAGTTTTCTTCGAGAATGACGTAGTTCACGGACAAGAACGTGTCCATCACGGACGATGTACTCTAAATCACTATGCCCAACCTGAGACCCCTCGGAACGTTGAACACCGTGCAGTGTACCGTGCAGTGGCCACAGTAAAAGACAAAGAGCACATAGATTCGCATATCCGGCAGTTAACGTCCTCATGCTAACGTCTTGGTCTCTTTGACGACACCGGCGAACCAGGGAAAGTCCGATTAACCGTGAGCCTGGGACAGCGTTGCTCCAGATGTCGCTTAGCTAAGAGAATCCTCCAGAGATCTCTGTGTATCATTTGCCAGTCGATGATCTTCTATTTACCAACGATCTATCCATATTTCTTTCGTCGATGTACCGGGCACTGTCACTCGAGAAAACGTTTCAGACCGACAGCTGCGCCATCAAAGAAAGTTGGAGATCGGGCGAAAACCGATCCCGTTCCAGATAGTTAATTGCTATTCCTCGAACCGAGGCTGTCTGTCCGATAAAATGCAGTAAATTAACGAAACATGCGGTCGGGTTAATTGAATTATGCATTACCATTTAACTTGATATTCATTTTAATTCGATTACTCTGTACCAATTGGAAGATCGGAATCAAAAATTGCAATGCGATTGAATGACTTTGGAAGAGTTATTGTTGGAGCAGTTTGATAGTAATTTTGCAGAACCATGGTGGGGGAAAGGGCTGGGATTCGTGGTTGAAAATGACGAGACCGTCGAGCGAGGTGCCCGTTTAATTACCGATGCTCGATGCAGCGTGGGCTCTCTGCACACTGCACTCCGTTGCACCGCCACGGGCCCGATCCCGGTCCGCCCACCCGCATCCGCCACACTGCACTGGCCTACGTGGAAAGGTGCAATATACACCTATGTGCTCATACATATGTTCATATGTAACAACCGACCTGAAGCGGGCCCGTCCACCGATCCGCGCCGGTCTTTGCCTGCGCATTTTTCCAGCCGACCTTTTTACTTTCTATCTGACGCATTTCGTACCGTTTCGTTCGAACGGCCAAAGAAAGCTGACACTGTCGATTACACCATTAAACACGCTTACGATCGCCCAAAATCTCTTGGATGTAGCTGCCATACAATCTTAAAAAGCATCCGTCCTCCAACGATCAATTCTTGGACATTCGGGTCCATCTGGATCTAAGATTGCGAACTTCCCATCCAAATTCTACTTGTTTCGCACCCAGTTTAACCAGTAAATTGAAAATAACAAGAAAAACAGATTTGAGTGGATCCAGCTGTAAAATTTAATTGCCATAAAGTTATCAAAAGCATTCATGAGTTAAACAAGAAATGTTGTCTCAAAATTAGCACAGCTTCTACAGCTTTAGATAAAATGTTTCTCAAGATTGGTGCAGCTTCAATTACCATTTATCTTGAAATTGGTGCAGTTTCTGCGTGTTCGTATAGCTAAAATGGCGCGGCAGTGCGTCGCAGTACAGCGCTCGAGGGAAAAAGGCTGCGAGGAGACGTTGTTCCAGGAAAGCTGGCTCTTGCTCGAAGCGTTTTATCCTTGGTCTAGCTGCCGATCACGATCCACGTCGATCCTTTCCCGCTCGGCTCTGTTCCTCGAGCAAGACCGATGCCCCTCTCCGGGGTGACCCGATCTCGAGCGCGACGAACAGGTTAAGGTAGCTAACTCCTCCTGTGCCGCACAGCGCCGAGCACACACAGCCTGCCTTACTACCTTATAGCTTACAGCCTACCGGTTGTATTATTACGCGTCGGTTTGCAGGTCCACGGCTGCCAGTTGTCCGGGCGCAGCGTGTAACAGGTTCCCAACGCGAAAGGATATGCCGTTCACGCGGGAAAACCGAATCACGAACAGGACCTCACTGATCCACGGTAACGCCTCGATACATGTTAAAATTGGGGAACCGAAGTGTCACTTTGTATGGACACTATTCAATGATCTGTTACTGGTAGCGTCGGACGTGGAAAAGAATAGCGGACAAACATAATATCGACTCTGGTGTATCGTGGAGATAAATCTAGTAATAACTTTTTTGTTTGTAAAAACACCTGCACACAGAAGAAACATCTGGACTCTTCTATGAATTCGTTGACCGGCCCCGGGGTCCTTTTCGGTCGTTTCGCTTATTCTTCGATACCTACCTGATGCGGAAATTGCAAACACGTGTTGCGTTTACCTTGAACCCTTCGAGTAACTCGCTAAAAGACACCTGGAGGGCTCTTCGAACGTTCCTCGAGGACAATGATGGGAATTTTCAATGGAACCGGAGTCCCACTATCATGCAGATCGACCGGAAACGGTCAGCTGCGTTCTTTCGCACAGGGTCTCCCGTTGGGTCAGCAGTCGGCGAAATGTGGGAGACTTTGTGTGAAAAGTTGCCTGAGAAAAGAATCGAAACAACAATCCACAAACCATTTACCTTAACCCTCTTAACGTCCTTCAAGCTGTAGAGTCGCTCACCTCCTGTTTGCCTTCCAAATCAACAACAGAAGAAAGATCCTAATCCTTTCAAAGTTTGTACCGTTGTTTGTACCTGTTCAGTCATACTCATAGACTGTGAATTTTTATGCGAAACAAAAATTGCCTGAATTATTGTGAGATTCAGGACCAACTTAGACATTTAACTTTGTAACTTTTGACCTATCTGCACCAAATGGAGCATTTTGCAACATCCCCGCCGGCTTAAGCCCTTCAGGTTGAACCCGATCATGCACCACAGACATTGTGCACGCCGATGTGAAAGTAGAAAGTGCTGCGGGCATGATTCTAAACGTCGAATCGTCCGTTCGAGGTGTACGTACACCTGCTTCGTAGCAGTCGAACGGTTCACGGGAGCGGCATCGTCTTCTCGAAGCTTTTGCGCGGCCTCGATTTCGGCGCGAAAGGAACGGCGTGGATATCGGCGATCGAGGATCGAGGATCGTGGGCACACCGTGGATCGCAGACTTTGCGGCTCCGTCCGCTTTGTTTCGCGAGCGAGTTACGCGTCGGGACTGGGTGGGCGTACGCGCGTTGCACGCGTGGGTCGCATAACGTCACGCTGCGAGTACGCGTCCTTTCAACGCTACTTCCTTGGAATAATCGCGTGGCTGACACCTTGAGCGCTGTGGGCGCTGCTGGGCTCGTTATTGAGGCTTGCTTTAGGACTCTGGGTCTTGGACTGCCCCGAGAATATGCAATAATTGGCGATTTGCAGTCAGCTAGCAAAAGAGCCAGATCCAAAATGTTTAGAGGATCGTGAGACCTTTGAATGGAACAAAAGTTCATTAATGTACATTTAGGAGTTTTTTGGGCGTCTACTTAAACAGGATCGAATAACATTTAAAGTGGCACCGAGACCTACCTGTTAGCCAAAGTCAGTGTCATCCTGCTCCAGTGATCAGTACCAAAGAACCCTCATCTGCTAGGGCCATAAGCCAGTACACAGGACAGCTATTCAAAGTGGACTCTTGAAGGAATATCATCAGGATCAAATAGCACTTACAACATCATGGTACAACTTTTTGTCTGCACTCAATATCATCCTGCTTCACTGATCAATGCCAGGTAGCCTCCATCTAGACCCGCACAGTCCCACATTAACACAAAATCAGTATCCAAAAGGATCCTCTCGAGCCCCCTTAACCAGGATCGAATAACATTTGAAGTAGCACAGAGTCGAACCTGTTGGCCAGAGTCAGTGTCATCCTGGTCCAGTGATCAGTGCTAACCAGCTCCCATCTACTAGACCCATATAGCCTGCCATAACACAAGATAGCTATTCAAAGTGTCCTCTCGTTTCATCGGGATCGGATGACGCTGAAAGTGGTACAATCGGCCGTCGACTCGGGACAGTGTCATCCCGTTTCACTGATCGGTAGCAGGTAGCCTACACCCTGCGGACCTAAGGTAACGGTAAGAATTGCAGAGCCTTGGGATTAGCGTATGCCGGATCGAATAACACCGGCTGGTTTGCAAATCCTCCGAGGTGGCGGGAGGGGGGAGGGGGAGATTAGTCTCTCCCGGTGTCCTGGTTGTTGATGCGTGCCGTTGCAAGGACTCCGAGGGGGGAACTTTGCATGCACACGTGCTATCTAAATGCATTCACGCCTCGCGGATAAACAGGCTTGCTGGTCGCGTCACCTTCTCTCTCTTGGACAGCTGAACAACAGTAGCGTTCCCCCGGAGCGTGCTATTACCCGCTCCCGATATACATACATACATATACTGTACATGCACGGGCGTAACTTTGTTTTATTAAATAAGCGCGCTTGCATAACCCAGTTGTGCACACTTTCTGCGCCGCGGACTCCGTCGAGTCTCACCGACCACTTTCAGAAACCTCGAGACGCAATTTTCGCGCTGCGCAAAACGACCATTTTCTTGCCGTTTGACCTCAATCGGGACAACCGGAGCCTCTAAACGATGATTGAAGCGATCCGGATCGGAGCCGCCGGTCGTAATACGCATGACGCGATCGAAAGTCCCCGTTCCTGTCGCACGTCGGGGTCGAAAACAGGTGGGACGGCCACAGGTGCCCCAATTCGGAAAGACTACCACCTGACGGAACGGTGTCGTTTATCACGGGGGCTGTGGTCAACTGTTTCGTCGACGACGGGGAGAATTCTTTACACTTTATCTACCGAAAGCCTATTGACACGTTGACTGCCGCGTGAATTTTGAGTGTGTCATACAAGTCTTGCTTATTTAGCAAGATTTTTGAAACTGCTCTAGAAAGATTTGAAGGACCTGAGAAAAAGAATTTGGTGAGTTAAGAAAGGACTCGAGGATATCCAGAAACATAGTCCTATTAGTTAGTTTCCTGAAAAAGCACAGAAGAGGGCTGGAATAAGCTCCGAAGGGACTCGTAGGAGTCCGGGGCGTGTGTCCCTCGTTTCCCACCGCGACGGCAAAGGACTATAGTCCTTCAGCGCGCATGCGTCCGCGCTGGCGACCGGCCCGACCAGACAGAAAACCAGCGAGGAAGAACGACCGTGAGGCTCGGAGGTTCGTGTGGAGAGCTGAGTCGAGTCGAGTCGTCTTGCCGAGTAACCAGCATCTATCCACTATCCAGTCGAGCCAGTCGACCCGACCGGTCGGCCAATCAGCCAATCAGGCGTCACGCGAGTCGACCGGTGCCGAGGTGGCGGGTCCGCCTGGCAGTCAGTGTTCGAGCGGCGTCCACGAAGAGCGCGCGTGTGCAGTCTTCGCTCTTAAAGAAACGCTTCCTCTTCGCGATCTCTACTAAGCTTCGCGATCGACGCTTCGCGAGTTCGTTAAGATGACGAGCCTATACCGCGTACTCGTCGCACATCATTTAAAGATCACCGAAAGTCTGCATGATCCTCGAGGACCGTGAGACCCCCGAAGAACCACTGTCATCGAGACCCAGTGACAAGCCGCGCGTGACTTGTGAGTGAGACAAAGACAGTGCGATGAGAGAACCCGACTGCAGCCTGCTGGATTAAATCAACCTGCACCCATGGCGCCCCCAGACAGGCACAGGCCGCCCAGGCCTGGATCCGGACTCAGCCTATCCGTGCTCGGTGAGTCCTCTCGCAGGATCCTCTCTCGATCTTCTTCTCCTGACGAGTCACTCATCCCGGCAACCTTTCACGGAGGTGTCGGCTAGGCTATCTTCTGGAGATCGGTTGGATTTTTCTCTACCAGTTTCCCAGGCTCTGGAGATCGCTGATAGCGTCGTTGCGCGTGCGATCATCCAGCTAGGGTTTAGGGGATCACGCGAGATCTGTTCGAGAGCAGTCGACTGGCACTGATCGGATCTCGCGGCGTCTAGCTGAGGACAAGGGGTGGCAGTTGTCGCTTGAAAGAGGTGCTTTTTGTTGACTCTGACGGAGTCTCTGGACGTAGGCTTAGGACTAGGTCCGAGCCTTCTTCAGGAATTCTGGCAGAGGCATTTGCCTGTTGGTTCTGATTGCTAGTCCATTTAAATGTAGGGTTGTAAATAGTTTTGATAGTCGTTCGCCGTTTAACAGTGTAATTCTCATTATTTATGTTTGTTTTGGTAAAAGTTTGTCCATTTGACGACAGCACATTATCGATGCTGTTCAGGTACTACGTTGTTGAATCAGCGACGACCTAAATTCTAATATTCTAATAGCCAATTCAACTGTTCTGTAGCTAACTAGGTACACCAAAGTAGCCATTTGCTTGCAAAGTAGCTACTTCCTTTAACATTTCTCTACGTTCTTTTAAAAACATCGCCGAATTGTTGTTTGATCATTCCGTAGACACTGTATTACATCGATTTATACTTTCAGTATTAAAATTGCCGCAAGATTTTAAATAGCAAAACTGTACAAACTAATAAATTAGTTGAATACCTAGCATAAAATTGTCGGGAGCCTCGCAAAGATCAACAGACGCGATCTTGCCCGAGCAAGTGCCATAGATGACTTATCTCCCTCTGGATCATCTTTCGCCATGGGAGCAGAGATTAAGTCTAGCCGCTCGGGAGACTTTTCAAGAGCTCCCGCATCGTGAGTAGTTTTAATTAGCCGGGAATGCTGGCAGATTCGACGACCGCTGGAATGCTAGGCGTATCGCGTGTCCACATGCACGAACTGGTTGATCCAATGGCGCTTAGATTGCGTCCGTTATCAGCGCAGCCGCGATTATCGCGAGGCGAGTTTCTTCAAATCGAGCAAGGTCGCCATTAACGCGTCCCTCGGTCTCGATAATCGCTCCAGATGAGGCGAACCAGGCCTCGAAGTATAATTATTATCGTGTTCCTTCGTCTCGGTGCTTGTCGAATGGTAGGAGCAGCAGGAAACTTATTTCGAGGGAGGAATACCAAAATGGCGGCGTCGAGTCGTTGTAATGAGGGGTTGCTGCACTCGATTTTCTCAGATCACTGTAATCTTTCCGTCTGGCGTCCTCGTCCCGGTTTAATTTGCTTGCCGAGACTTCAGTGCCTTCAGTTCGCAGCTTTTTGAAACTCTGGCAGGTTGTTCTTTCGTGAGATCGAGTCGCTTCATTATTTATATTCGTTGAACGCACGGCATGCATTTTTGGGTGACATTAATTGCTGAAAGTTTTAGTGTCGGGTAGACGAGAACTCTACATATAATTTGTAGTATAAGTTGTCTTTCTTTAGAACAGGTTGTTTGGAAGGTGTCCAACCACAATTTTGGGATTGGAGCTTCCAGTTGGGTCTGTCTTCAATTAGTGAAGTTATAAAGAGAGTTTTCGGAGACATTATTACAGAATGTAAAAACTTTTACAAAATGCAATCTGGCATTTTTGCAGTGAAAAAGTAAAAGTAGTGAAAATAGTGAGCATAGTGGGCTGTTTCTATGGGCTGTAGATCGAAACGGGTTTTTTTTCGACCGGAAGTGGTCGAGGCCTGGTTGCAACAGGACACCCGGTTACGTGTTTATTCAATTCCCATACTGCGGGACGCGATTATTTGTGCGTTACGTCATGGGCGACAGCATTTCGGTGGCGTTATCGCAACAAAATCGTCCCGCGAACGCGACAAGTGAGTCATTCGAGGGACGAACTGTGTACGAAGAGGGACCGTATGTTACGCAGACGGCAGCATTGCCCCTGAATGTGAGAGAACTGTGTTGCATCGCGATCCAGCGAGCTGACCACCGCATGCAACTATTCTCGAAACTGATAGAATTACAATACGGAGGATCGCGAGGAAGGTCAACTGCAATAAATATTTTCGAGGGTGAAACTTAATCGTCAATGTTCCTGTCTAGTTTTCCTTTGTGCTCGAACGTTTCCGCTACAATTTGAAGAAAGTTTCGTCCTTCTAGCTCGGTTTTATCAAAAGTTCTGCGACGTTGTGACGAAAATGGCCCCGGCACTGCACGGCGTGCGCAATGGCGGAAAACTGGTCGCGTAGACAAGAAGTCGCGCGCCTCTGCGGCGAAGTGGAACCGGCCGCTTCCGTTTTCGGATCGCGCGCGTCCGACAGGTTCCCAGGAAACTTATTATTTCGAAAAAGGGGCAGCCGCATGAAACGCTGCCGCAGTCAGCTAGCCAGCCAGCCGGCAGGCCACCTGTTGCACCCAATTAAATGGCGTAATTGACGCTTGCTTTTTGGAGCGTGACAGAACGCTCGCCGATAGGCGATCATTATTTTCGTGACCGATCGGACTTCCTTTTTTCTGATCGATTTCTCAGCGACAGATCTTCGCGCCCCAGTTTACTCTTACAGACTCAAAACGGTTCATTCAATACTTGGTGAGATTTTTTCAAATTAGCAAGTGTTCGTACAGTTTTTGGGACTGGTCTTTTCGGCAGCCGTTTCGAGGCTCTTGGCTAGATTTTGACATTAGTCAAATTTTAACATATTGGTGATTTTTCGAATAATCTTTACACACAATATTCTGAGAACACAATATATTATAGGATATATCTTCTGAATCGTGATTGATAGCAAAGCAAGCAGGAAAGCTAGTTTTCAATCGTGTTCAATTTGTTCAAGGTATCATTGATAAGCCCGGACAATCGCGGCTCGAATTGCAAAATGGCGACCGGTTGGCGATCGACAACCGACCCACACGTATTTTTAATGGATGCGTTCACGGCGCGCGTCATCGACAGGAACTAACCGAGAGAGCTTCATTGAAAATACAACGTTACGGTACTGTTCGGGCCTGTTCGGGTCCCGGTGCTCGGTCGATGAATCAAGGCCCGAGGATCGACAAGCGTTGTCGATCGCGAGAAGCGTTCACCTCGCTCTCTGTAAAGGATTCCGCGACGATCGTGAAACCCACGTGTCCTATTGCAAGACAATGAGCTCCGGTTTGTCTCTTGGCACATCGGTTCATCCTGTTCTCACCTTCGACGTCCGGTTACACCTCCGTTCGGTGACCGGGCGTCGCGGATGAAAGACGGAATCGGGTCATCATCGATCGGCATCCGATTTCTCGCTTATCCATCTCGGATTTTTCAACTGTTTATCCGGCGAGATTCTTATCAAGATCCTGCGCGATACACCGTTCAACTCGCCCGTTCAGCTCTGTTATCGCTGATATGTACATTGCCGATTTTTGCATCGGTGCACATTCTTGCGGGCCGATGTGGGACGAGGCGGTGACACATCGGTTCATTTCTGTCACTGAGAAAATCGTTCGTACGGGGAATTGCGTTTTCTCCATTTCCGAATAATTGACTCGTCACTAGACTAAGGATTTTTATCATCAATGAAATTCCACGCATTCTCTATTCTGAAGTCCTTGAACCTCAAGTTCGCATAAAGATGTAAATGAACTCGATCATCAATTTTTGGACGCTGCGGACAAAATTCCTTCCGATCTTCCTTTTGAATGGGTCCAAAGACGTCCTGCTGGCCCAGCATCAGGTAGCGTGCTTCAAACCGGAGCCATTCGTGCGTTTGTATAACGGAGAGCCTCGGTTCTGTTTGTTGAGGATCCACGGCCCCTGTGAGGATCTATTCAAACAACGTTGTCCTGTGCACAGGAACCTGTTGTTCGGACAGAAATACGTGTCCGGCGAGATTTATGTCGCAATCAATGGGACCGGACAGCCCATGACAGATTGCGAATCGAGCGTGGACCAGTCGTACAAATTAAATCATTCAGCTCGGTCTTTCTCCGAAGTGAGCGAGCCAGTTACCGTAACCCGCTCGAAACATTCGCCATCATTCATCGCGCGCAGATTTTCTTTCGCGTAACCGCGAACCGGGATCCTGTTTCTCCGACTTCCTGCTTGGACTGTTTCTCTTTTGGCTGTGTCCGCTGCTCTTTCTTTTCCCGCCACCCCTTTGCGTTATTTAAGACTGTGTGGGTCCTTTTGGGCCAGGGAGTCAGCTTTCTTTCGGCCATTTTCTTCTTTTACCCCTTGTGGTGTTACGGTGTCACGTGTAATTTATAGTCGGTCGTGTTACTATGTTATTTTTGAAACACGAGCATTAGGTTGGTCTGTGTTTGAAAAATATTCGATACTTGATTGAGATAATTGTGTTCTCAGACAAACATAAAGCTTCAGATATTAGATGAACTAATGTATACAGCACGATGTCCTTTTAAATAAGATTTAAAAACATTTTAAATAATAAGATATTAAAAGATTGTCTGGCAGTCCCCTAAAAAAGACAGGCAGGCAGATATTCTTTAAATGTTTAAATCCAGGATAAGTGTCAGGGAACCAAAGGGTACAGCATGGATTTTTGAATGCCACATTGACAAGTTGTGAGCCTAAAAAGGCTCGACGACGGCCGATCGCGTAACGGCACGAGCTGCGAGTGTTAATTGCCATTCGACCGAGCGGGGATCATGAATGAAACGATTAGGGGAACGTGGAAATTTCAGCGAGCGTTTCGTAAGGAGGCTCGCAGACACGCTCGACGTGTTCCAGTCGGGTTACATAACCGCCACGAACGTTTGGAAGTTCGATATTCCGGCTGGCTCCGGCGTCGATTCGAGGTCCCACGCGATCTCCGTTGCGATACCGATACTTCGCGGCTGTTATTATAGGTCACCGTTATCGATCTATGAATCTCGATAACTGCGCGCCGATAAAGGCCCGCCGAGGCCGCGAATCCGCCTGCCTTTGATAATTGTGCGCCTCGAGATCCATTTAAATCTCGGAAATCCATCATTCCACTCGAAAGTTCATAACTGGAACTGATACTTTAACAATACTTATGAAAACAGGGTCTGGGGTAATTGCGGGTACTGGGAGCTCTGGAGTGCCCCGTAGGGCAATGGTCCGGGGCACTTGATGTCAGAGAAGAAACAGATTTTGTCTGTAGATGTTGTAAATTGACCATTAACTACAATAGAAGAAGATCTAGTTTATTTTCTGCGAGTAGGCGTGGATAGAGTGCTCGGGGCGGGCGTGGCTTTGTTGTGGACTTCCGTGGAAAGAGCAGGATTGGCCCTAAATCATTCACATTTGACAATGTCAGGCTTAAAAGACTATATATTTTATTTGACATTTTAATTTAACATTGCCTGTGATAGAAGAAGATATAGGTATTTTGATATTTTGTGTTCTCTGAGTGGGCGTGGTCAGAATGCTAAGAGTGGGCGTGGCTGTGTTGTATACTTGCGTAGAAGGTGCAGGAGTAACTCTAAATCTTTCAAACTTGACAATGTCGACGACAGAGGAAGGGATACTTTATTTTCTCTGAGTAGGCGTGGTTAGAATGCTCTAAGTGGGCGTGGATTCGCTGTCCGCTTCTGTTGGGGGCGCCGTCAGGTCATTGTCCCATAGGGCAAACTATATTCATGCCAATGATTGCCAAGTTACTGATTTTCCATGAAAAAGGTGTTCTAAGACGCATCATTTTATTTTCTATAAGGTAAAGTACTTTCAGTGGGCGTGGCTTCTTTGCTCCGGCTGTATTGGAAGCCACTGCTCCATTTTGAACCAAAATTTCTAAAAAATAAAGCCTTACTTCGAAGTATTGCTCGAGGGTTTTGCAACACGAGGTATAATCTACAATTTGCACCCAGTGTAATTCCAAAACCAATTACCACGTCTCGAGGTTCCTATAAAGAGTTCGAAAAGAGCAGCCTTGGAACGATAATTGTGCCGAGCTGTTTCGAGGTCTGTTCAAACTTCCGTGGGTGGGTATTCGCGAGTCTCTTTGGTTTCGTCTCGAATGTTGAAAGAACGTTGGAAAGTTTGCGAAGTCGCCAACTTGAGATAAAAACTGGCGAACTCACGGTTCAACTGTGAGATAAGTGAAGATGTAGAAATTCAGAAACGAGCAAACGACGGGGAATGGTGAAATTCAGAAACCGAGGCTGATGAGGAAATTGGAACCGCAATGAGAGTGGCATTGTTACTCTTTATCTGGATGCACGGCCTGTTACAGTGTGTTTATAGACAGAGGTGTATCGGATTTCATTGGCCGGCTGTTCTTAACAGTCGACGCCACGACTAAGAAGTATCGGGAGAGATTGATAGCATGAGAGGGAGCGGGACGTGAATGCGATCATGACATTCCATGTGAAACGGTTCGAGTACTGTGTGTCTTTGCTCGGACTATGCTGTGCGGCGGTTTCTCTCCTCGCAGTATACTTTTGAATCGCGCGACAATTCCGTCACTGTCATCTGCGCGTTCCTGCCGACTTTATCACTGTTACTGGAAGAATTTATTCCTCGCGAACGTTTCATAGAATTGCAAATTGAATTTACATTAGGAAGACGTAAGAGCTGTATCGAAAAAGAAGAAGCTATAAAAATGGCCCGAGCGAGCTTCATTCAAGTAAAAGACTCGAGGTCCTTAAATTCTCGTTTTTATGGGAGCTGAGTACCAACCCCCTGCAGCGTAGCGTCTCGAATAGTACCCCATCACATTTGAGCTTGCAGTGTTCCTGTTTTGCTAAAAAATGACTACCCGAGTTTGTTATTAACGACACCCTCGAACGAACATCTGTATAATTATAATTAATAAATTTTTCGTTTAACTCTCGCGTATCCTCGGAAACAGTTACGAAGAGGTCTTCTCTTCTGGAAATGTTTGTTAAGGAGTCGAACGACTGTTTTGTATTGAGGTTACGTCCTTTAACGTTGCCGTGAAAAATCGGGCATTCCATAGGCAACAGTCGAATACAGTAGAATTCCAGTATTTCGAGTGGTGGTCCGGGAATCCTTGAAAGCCGAGCTGAAACCGATGCGTGCCGGATAGGGGCCGTGCGTTGCCCTTCAGTTTCCCATTTCAGCGAAGCGGGAGCAGATCGTGGATCTCGCGAGCGTCTCGCCAGAAGATGCCAGATGAGCTCCGGCGATAATGCTCGGAATTAAAGAGTCCGCGGGCGCGCGTGAAACGCGTCCGCCGCAAAAACTGGTTTAATCGGGACGGAACCGAGAGAGCCGAGAGAAGAGAGCGCCGAGATATCCGGCGCACACGGTGAATTAGGGAGGCCGGGATTCGCGGGGCCATTCTCGAGAGAAGAGAGGCCAACGGTCGGACTTCCTACTCCGGCGCGGCGCGGCGGGTAGATCGGCTATTAACTCGGCAGGTTTCTCAGAATGGATGTCCCAGACGAGACTGGTAGGACTGGTGTTCGTCTCGCGCTCCACCCTCCGCCTCTATTCTCGTGTACCAGCGTGACAAGACAGGCCCCAACAGGACCCAACAGGCCCCTCGCTGCTCCATTCGATGTACTTAGCCCTGGCGAGGGTCAAGGAAAGCTGTGGCGCACGGGGTGACCGTTTCCAACCATTATTGCCATTTCGAAGAATGTCTTGTCTGGTGTGAAACAGATGGTATGATCAGCACGTTCGGTCCAGTTCAGCTATAAATTTTGAAGAAGAAAAATGTTTGTACACTGATGGAATTAATTGGTTACACGTTGTGAATCAGGTCCAATTTAGCCACCAATCGAAATTCGGCTACTCTCGAGGAATGCACCCGCACGAAATCACTCGAATGGCGTGACGCGAGCTCGTTCCTTCCCAACGTCACGCAATAATAGAGCTCATTGACGCTGCGAGCACCGTAATTGATTGGTTAGGCGACTTTATTTGATGCGACTTGATTACGCGCGTTGGGGTCTTTGTTCAGATTCACGGTTTTTTCGGTAGCAAGGATTTCTCGTTTCTTTTTTTATCGAACATCTGAAATCTTGTTGTCTCGCAACTGCCGCAGACAATTTTTATTGCGCATAAAGATCAGCAGTGTAGTAATTACATTTTATTAGAGCCAGAAGTGTTACAGGTCATCGCATCGGCGGCGCACAAGTCACGATCGTACCGTGTCCCGGTCGTTCGATAAATTACAACGTCCACAAGCTTAAGTTGTAAAGCATTGATCCGCCGACAGAGACAGAGAGAAAGTTCTTCTCGGTCGGAGAAAAATAGTGGTCGATAAAGATTCGCCGGAGGAAACTGCCGGTTGCGCAACAGCAATTATTGAATAACAAAGCGGTCGGAGGAGTCCGATCACCTTGCTTGCCGTGTGTACTGGTCGCATCGAGGCTGATTTAAAACTGTTATCGGACGCCTCATCGCCCCCTAGATCCATTACACTTTCAAATTAATTAACGTAATTGATTGTTCTTGCTCGCCAGCCCCGGCAGTCGATTTAATGCTCTTAGGATCGATTCGGCGAGATCTTCCATCATATATCACTTCGAAACATTCGCATGTGTGTATGTACATACACTAACCGTAGAAAGTTCGGCGCCAATTAAGCCCGGGAACTTTTGGAAAACTCGTTAATCGATCCATCGATTCCACTCGGATAATCTAATAGTTGCAGTGTGAAGTATGGCTGGACATTTCAAATGGCAAACGAGTCTCAGAATTCTTCTACGATTTTTATTAATCAGATGGGGGACCATTTTCACAATTGTACGAATGGTATTATTTGTTTTGCCATAACTTCTTCTAACAATGAAGTAGGAATTGTTGCGGATTGTTGCTCCTGTTAGCTGTCCTATTTACTTAAAAACGGCAGAAAGTACCATTTTATTAAACTTGTCTGTGCTAACATCGAGTAAAACCTTCTAGAAATATGTCCAGAAAATATTTCTGCATTTAAAGTGTTGATAAAAATGTCCAAGGAGTCACTAACCCAAAAATGACACCTCTCTGCCTAAAATCCAGTTACTACAGCTGAACTTTCGGCAGCCACAGTGTATAGCAGCTAATGAACCGTGCGCCTTGATTGAAATTCTATGAACCCGCCGCCACCGTTGTCGACCAACACGTCCACCATGATATTAATGAGTTCCGACGCCAGATAGCGATCTCGAACAGGTCCCGAAAGGGAAGACGAGTTTCCCTTTGACCCTTTTCCCAAACGCGTGGGGTCTGTATAAAATTCTCATCAATTCGGAGCGGAAACGGGACGTTTTCGGAGGAGGGACGCGAGAAAGTGAGTCACGCAGGTGACGTTGTGAGATCACTGCGTGTACGGTTTTTGGGGTCAGAGGATAGAGTGTAAATACGTAGACTCAATTTTTATGCATTTCTACTATGCACTATCTAGTATAATAAAATCCTAAAATATAAATTTAACATGCCTTCAGCAGAATATTTGACTATTCGATTCACGTTTGAGAAACTTTTGCTAAAAAACTAAAAGCATTTCTCTTGCAGGAATCCGGCATTATTGGTTCTGGGAAGCTAATAGACATGATTGTCTTCAGAATTATTTTTCTTTACTTCTTTGTGGAGATATTACGATGCTCTGTATTACGTGCTGTTCCATATTAGCCGCATTTAGGTACTCCACTCGTTCAGAATGCATCACGGGACCCTAGGGGATCGTGTTCTCGGCCGCTTCTTCTTTCCCGTGGCGAACAGAAGCGGCCCGAGAACCCGCTGGGCCAGGGACAAGGGGTCCAGTTGCTTTTCAATTGGTCTGCCCATGCCCCCTACCCCCGAACGACAGGTTTCGGGCCGGTTCGGGCCTAGTCGGGCCCGACTTCTCGCTCTTGTGGTCCGAACCTGGACCAGGAACACTTGCGGTCTCCTGGCAGGATGCTCGCAGGTGTGTCCTACTGTTTCGCAATGGTAGCTTCACTTTTTCAGACTACCAAATGGGTTTTCCTGTCCAGAACCCTCTCCCGATCCTTTTCACTTTGTGGCTTTTGACAAGCGCACTGAACATCTTTTAACTCTGAACACGTTTGAAAAGAGAAGGGTGTGTAAATAAATAAATTAGTGTCGAAAGCACAAATGTAAAAGTAGGTAGCAGACCCACGTGTCGGCAATTAAAAACCAATATGCCTCGAATGGCATTTTCACTTGCATCAGCGGGAATAAAATAAAAAGTCAGACTATAATTCGATTACGTGAAATCCTGTTAATTCCTCAGCGTCTGCTTCTCCTTAAGTAAGAAATGACGCGGATTATTACTATTTCGATCTGATCACTCGAGTCACCGAAAAATCGAAAACGTCGACGAACAGTGAATTCCATTTAAAGAGGGAAATATGGTAATGGAATGATCGTTGCCTTCAAGGTGAACGGTTACGAGCTTTTGAACTCATCGGTGCGTTTTTAATTAGTGTGTTTAAGCGCCGGAATCCCGAGCATTCGCGTTAAACGTCATCCGCAGACAAATTTAATGGAGTCTGTCTGCTCGATGCCCGGTTGACCAACTTATACGAAAAATGGAGCAACTATGCTCGAAACGTCACACGACACTTTGCCATTTAAGAAAATTTACTGGTCTGTAGATTTGGCAAGAATTGGTTCTATTTTATCACAGTTTGTTAAAGTATATCTGTTTTCAAAAGGGTACGTTTCAATTAACAAGATTTTTTAAAAAGATCTTGCAAAAAAATTTCTTCAAACAAATCGCGAACAGAGCTAAAGACCAGAATAGTCCCTCGGATCGTCAGCCTCTTGTTTACCAACGGTTTCCTAACGGGCCTCCGGCGTCGTCAGATTGTGCAATCTATTGTTGCAAAAGAACGACTGCATCGTGAATCGTCGTGTTAAAAAGATCGCGTTCTAAAAGCGGATCGCGGTATCCAGAAGCGGATCGAAAGAAGCTCCGTGGAATCACGCGAGAAGTCTTTTCTTAGCGGCTCTCCGAGGTTAATTCCGTCCGCTGATAACAGTTCACTGCTTATCAGCGTCTCGGTTGCTCCTCTGTGTGGTCCAGCTAATCGGGCAAACGTAATGGACGTCGTTTAATTTCCACGTGCCGGAAATTGGAAGCCCCTTTGCGAGAGCTGTGTCGATACTCCGTCGATGCTCCTTCTTTTCGACCGGTACATAACGGAGAATCGAGATTGTGAGACAATAATGGGCTGCCTGGACCAGCCACGGCTGTCATCTCGCTCGACCTCTTCGATGATGGAATTATTCGCGCGAAACAAAACCGCTTGTAGGCTCTCGGTTACGCGCGATTGGAGACGACGATGCTTCATACTTCGGCCTCGACAGAGAATGAATCGCGTGCGAAACGGTACAGGCCGTTCCTAGTCACGCGAACCGATGAGGGACGCGAGGATGAGGTTTGCTTCTTAATCATAGTCGAACGATCGCTGGGCGATTCTCTTTTCCTACTTTCTGTAAAAGAATCTTCAAAACGCGCATAAAAGTCAGTGTCAACATTTGAATGAGAATGATCTGGTGACGACACTCGAATAAAAATCCTCTGCTAGCCACATCATGAAGTCCTCCAGTGACAATAACATTTGAATGAAAATCATTGGTGACGACATTTGAATAAAATTCTTCTGCTAGCCACATCATGAACTCCACCAGTGACAATAACATTTGAATAAAATTCTTCTGCCAGCCATATCATGAAAATCGTCTGGTGGTGACATTTGAATAAAAATGCTCTCACACAAGTGACGACACTGTTTCAACATCGGAAACAGTGCATCTATGCGCCCCGGTGACTTTTAATTAGCTGACAAGATACCGAACGGTTCGAGCTTGTAAACTTTCGAATCCGGGACCATTCCGTGGGTCTGTTGAACCGATATGTATGTATAAGCGCTATTTTCTCCGGCGCGGCGCGAGGTGTTCCGGAGCCGTACAGACACCAGAGCCGGTCCGCCTCGGATTATAATCCGGGAAACGGTCCGGCCCGATAAACAAGAGATAACCCGTGCGCAAGTTTTCCCCGCTCGTCTACGATTTAATCAGTCGTGGCTTGGGTCGCTTATCTAGCGTCTGTTATCGCTTTGGCCGCGGTCGAAGCCGGCTGCTATCTCTTTCAAACGAACAGGTAAGCTCTAATTCCGGGCTCCGGCGTCGGCGTCACTCTGTCGAGCTAGAAAAGACGCGTATTGCTCCCAAACCGGGATTTAGCAGATCGGAATTACTGTCAGCCATGTTTGTGTGAAAGATATATCGTTGAAGCTGTCTGAATGGTAAGAAAATCAAAGAGCCACCATGCGACGTTATAGATGATCGTCGTCGGATCAACAGTGACGATTGCTAATTAAGATCGCGCGCGGGCGAACTTGCCACACAATGCTCGCCCGCGATTTACATACTTAAACAGCGTCGCGGTTTCGACATGACGCTCGTCCTCGGATCAACGACATTCACGGGGTTATTAATCGCGCTCGACGGAGGAGAAGGAGGAGGAGGAGGAGGAGGAGGCTTGCCAGGGAAATTATCGGGCAACATGGCAGTGTTCGATTCAACTTTTCATGTTGAATGCAGGTTTATAAAGTAATCGCACCCCGAGGTCAACTCTTAACTCATCCTCTTAAATTAGAGCCTCCTAAAAATATTGTATTTCATCCCACTCTCACATTTTCTCATTCTTGAGCCCACAGTTTCCAACTTTTCAGGTGTTCACGTCGAAAACCGCGTAATCGGTCCCTTATCTCCCCTTTGTTTTTCGAAACAGTGTACCCAGATAGCTGTTTCTATTGACCAAAATCAGTTTGTTGTGAGAACCCTGTACACAAATCCCGGTCGAACCGAGAGAGGTACAGCGTGGGTGGTGTTCCACGAGATTTGGAGAACGGTGTACATTTGAGCGGATCTACTTTCCCAAGAGTTTTCCAATTACCACTCCCGGTGCGCAGACCCCATTCTTTCTCTATCGGTTGATATTCGAAGAATTCCTTTTGGTATCCGATCTCGAGTCACTCGAGAAAGTCGCGGGCCTTTTTATTGGCCAGCCACCTCTCGAGACGTGGCTCCTTCGTTGTTACCGATCGATTCCGGCTGATTTATTCTTCTTCTTCGTCGCGGGGACACCTTGTACTGTTGCTGGAAGAGATATAGTGCGCTCGTAAAATCAACCGGGAGCTACGGTACTCAGACGCTCAATGAAAAAAAAAGAAGCCGAAAGGATGAGGTGCAGGGTTCTTGGCCTTCCTCAGGGTCGTAGGCACTGGCCAAATTATCTTTTACTCGAACTGCAATCTTCGCAATTTTTACAAAATTTATCCGCTTGAAGGTAGCCTAGACGTCTGAATGATCGAGACTCCGCTGCAACGCCAGCCGCCATTTTGTCGGGCCGCGAGACTAAGATTTATTACACATATATTGAAAGTATTGGAAGGGAAATACATTTTTATTGAATTTCGGTCTCCTGTAATTGACTAAGATTATTTTTATTTAGAGGATTATTTTGCAGAGGCTGTCCCACGCGATCGCGCCGCCTCCGCTGCACCGACTATACTGCAATTCTCGATCGTGATCGAGGCGTTTCGTTGCCTCCCGGTATAGCAGGAGGCGTCGATTTAAATACGACAGCCGTAGGCGAGACTCGGCAGGGTAACTTTCTCTCACTCTTCAGGGTACCGAACAACGATTATTACGCGTGACTCGTCGAAACCAAAACGATCGCTGGATGGCTGGTGTTCTCCATTCCCTCGGACGTCTATATTTTTGTTCGTCTCTTTTTTTCTTCTTCGTCATCTCCGTCTTCTTCTTTCCCGCGACAGCCATTACACGAAAGTGCTCTTTTTTTTGAATCACCGACAGCGACACTGCCTTTCACGATGATAGATCCTTCGCCGAATAAAGTTGTCGATTACAGTCGAGCTGGATGGTATTACTGTCAACGCTGGTCACCACTTTGCTCGGCGAATAAAGGACGAAAACGAACGAGGACCTTCATTAATTCGATCGGGTCTGTCAAACTTTCGAATAAATTCATTAATACTGCACTGCGTTAGGTAATCTGTCTGAAACAAATGGCTTCGAGCTTCTTTAACGACAAGACTGGATCGATTAATTTAATTATTATGTGATTTGTTGAATTATATTTTCTATTAAAATTATTTAGCTACTCGACTTACAATCTGAGGTTTTTAGAGTATTTCTACGTCGTCGTTGGTTTATTTGTTGTTGTACTCTAATCTTTTTATCAAAGATACTTGTGTGCCCGTACAGTTAGTTTTTAAATATTGTATGTATTAACCAATTCATTCACTTTATTCAATTTACTACATTTATTACGGTACCTACATCCTGTTCGAAGTTATTACTCGGGTCTTGCTCAAGACTTCGAACACCTCGTTGACCTATTTATGTACCACCAATAATATATTGCCTATATAAATATGCCAACTAAGAAACAGATGATCTACTCTAATGTTGGTCGATAAATATCAGACGAACCATTAAGTTTCGAGCGCAGGCTGTTTCATTTGTTCTTCAATTTATTTTAATCGTGTTTCGCCAAGACAACTCTCAGTCCCCTAACACAGTTTGTTCATTAACAAACAAGCCCATTCATCACCAGCAGACTCCGACCACAAGAAGCCGAGAAAAACATCGTTTCAACCCACATAAAATCCTCTGGGCCCATTCGACGTGTTCTTTATCAGCGTAGGGCCCAGCGAAGCAGTTTCTGGCCCCAGAAGATGACCCACGGACCCAACGAGGTGCCGCAACGAGACCGAAAGCGGCGTAAATGAAAAACAATGTCCCAGCGACGCGGGGCCCTGTGGATTCGGGTCAGATCGGCGATTTACGAGGCCGCGGCGTCGGGCCCCGCGAGCAAGAGTCTCCGACGACGGGCGAAAACGGGCGACGAGGCACGTTGGGACAGGTGGGACGTTCCCCGGGGCCCGAGACTTGTGAACCGGAGCCGTTCTCGCTCCAGCGTCGTATTTTATCGGCAGGCCCGAGCCCGCTCGAACGGACTCGACGGGAAACGAGCAGAGGGGAGGCTCGGAACGAGGCCGATTTAACGAGGTTTTACGATCCTTTTCGGATCGGGGCCCAGGGGCCCGAGGGGAGGCGATCCTGAATTTCCATGGACCCAACATCCGGATTTATACTTCGCTCTTTCGCTCGGGTTCAATTAGCGGGCCTTATGGCCGAATGTAGGTCCTGGTTGGTTAATGGACAATTTTGTTTTTTATTTGAAAGGGCCCGATGCTCCCGGGGCCTCACGGATTTATGAGCGAGATGCATGCTGCTGAAAGATCGACAGTTATAGTGATCCTTGGAATCTGGAGCAAGATGTTGGAGGGGAATCGTTCTGGGGAAGTAGGAGGGTGTAAATTGTGCTTTGTGGATGACGTTTAGGGAATGCTGAGAGGGTTGTGTGTTGAGAGAGTCTTTTGGAAAATGTGTTTTTATATGTACAATATTTGTTTCTGCAATATTCTGCATTTTTTATGAAAGCGAATAGGTACGGTGCGATTTGAAAGAATTTTAAAATATCTTAAATCTTTGAGATATCACTTTTTCCTGCACTGTTTCAAAAATCCAATCTCGCACGCCTCGCCGATGCTTAAAACGACCAAAAGCTGCACTGCCCGCTATACTAATTAACAGATCGGAATGCTCGCAGCAACGTTCACCCGTCCCCTAAGTTCTCAATTTTATTACGACCGCCTCGAACTAAGAATGCAGATACATTGCGCTAAATAGAACGTGATCGGTGACGATTGGTTCCCGAGTGAACGTCGATGGCAGAGACACGTTAACCAGTCGAGGAGCTAACAAACAACTAGACAAAATCGAGTTCTGTTTTCCTTGTTTTCTGAACGGCCGATCCTTTCCTGTGGGAAAGTCGAAGGCTCTCCGGCTCGATACTCCTTCACGGTCCATCGATGCTCGACGGTTTTGCATGAAGACGCCTGGCGTCTCCATTGCATCCCTCTTTCTCCACTTCGATCCACGATCATAACACCGTAAAATATTTCGATTGGCTGAGAACTGTTTCTTCATTAAGCGAAACGATCGACGGCGGACTGGTTCGTAGGATCCCGAAGGGTGAAGAATGCGGAACCATCGGCTACCGTATCGACCATTGCTCGTCGATATATCTGGCACGCAGGCTACCTCGGGAATCCTGATGGTAAACAAATTAAAAGGTAGCGAAACGGAGCGGCTAAAACGGCCCAGTGAAAGGTCAATCGACCGCTTGATCGAAAGCTAAGCATACCCGTTCACTGCGATCGTGGAAACGCGTCGCGATCCCTGCAAATATTACTGCAGAACTGTCTACAGGTTCACAATGTTTTCGATAACGGAAAACATTTTAAAAACGCTCTACATATGATTGTGAAAAACGATTACTTCTTACGAAGTGTACTTACATTGTACAATGTGCATTCTACAATAACGTGCTTGAACGAAACAATTCAATCATTTCCATCACTAATAAAAGATCCTAGTGAAAGTGATTTTTTGTAATTTCAATAATTGTGACGTAAAGAACATGAATCTAGTGATTAGAGACAGGCCATTAACGCAGCTTGCAGCTACTTCATTTAACTTGTAGTGCATTTATGCACTCATTGAACCAGTCTAAGAATATCGCACGCTCAATGGAGTGATTTGCGAAGCTGGTTCCGATGGGAACGACTTCTGTCACCTGCTCCAGATTACAACGTGATCCATTCACACTGTGCACACAGTTGCGACCGGCGCGGCAGGCTGCATCGATAGGAAATCGGGTCATTTTCCAGCGAGTCAGTTGCCGGTTCATTCTCGCCTTCGGAATAATTGGAGAAAGTTGAGAATGGCGGGCTTGGTGCCCTATGATCCTCTCTCTTTCTTTCTCTTTCTCTCTCTCCTCTCCTGCGAGACCAGAAGAAAAACGGAACGAGAAGAAGTTCAGAAAGCCTCCCACTCGATCGACTCGGCTTTGATGTTGCGAACCGTCACGGTCTAGGAAACGTGGGAATAATAGACGCCGGATTTACACGGTTCGCGGCTCACGGGCTCTCTTGGTTCGTTCTCACCTTGTTAGATCGACGATCGCCCCAAAAAATCCTGAAACTACGTGGAACACCATTAAATCACAATGGGTAACGCCGGCGAGCGGAACCTCTCGGTCGTAACCATCTCGCACAATGGAAACTAAAATTTGTTTGTTTGCTGGAAAATCAATTTTTACCGATATTTGATCTCCAAACGTTCAACACTTTCCAGTGATAAATTAGACCGCAGATTTTATGTATTTATGGAAAAAATTAGCAGCTACAGTTTATGAGAGTGAGAAGTTTTGATCTCCTAAAATTATTAACCCTTAGCAGTCGAGGGGTATACCATTATTCACAATATTGTTTACATTATTAAATAAGTTGATAACTAATCAATTACTACACATTTAAGTATTGTATGAGGTATTATATCAATTTCAATTACGATGGAACTGTTTTAGGATGAAAGAAATGTTTAATTACCACGCTTATATTAACTTGCCTTGTTGTTGTTGTATGCATAAAATCTTGTAATCGAATTTTAAACCTCTTCCATAGTCCAATCTTGCTGAAATTTTGTATACACGCTTGTTTCTGATGACAATAAAAGTAGAAAATAAAATATACAAAAAAAACTTTTTAGAAACCACGCTTATATTAAAATGCACTAAAAAGAAGAAACTAATTTTTTCCTGGTTCTCCATAAAATACCGAATCCAATTAAATGTTTAATAATATTTTCCCCAAAATTTTAAGCAATTAGTTTAATTTATTCAAAATTTCTTCTGTTATAAAATTAGTGTTGGAATAGATAGAAAAATTTAATATAATGACTATAAAAATAAAAACGTGGAGCACTAAACTACATATACATATTGACGTAATCTTCTTGGGCGCTCCACGCTTTTATTTATAGTCACTAATGTCATGATTTTATTTAAATTTATATTAAATTTTTCTATCTATATTCCGACACTAATTTTATAACAGAAGAAATTTTGAACTAATTGCTTAAAATTTTGGGGAAAAATATTATTAATCATTTTCTCCTTTTTAGTGCATTTTAACATAAGCGTGGTTTTTAAAAAGTTTTTTTATATATGTATTTTATTTTCAAGTTAAAATAGCTCCGACTGCAAAGAGTTTAAAATAATAATTTTCTGAATGGCCACGTTTCTTGCAAAAGGTGCAGGAAATTTGTAATTTGTAGTTTAGTGATAAAATATTTCTGATGATAGGGTTATGGATTTCATTTGGTGTAGTAGATAGAAAAGGTTGAAGAGTCACGCTTTAGCTCGGGATCACTAAACAGCGACGGGCAAAAAAGAATCGCGCAATTTGGCCGGGTGAGAGCAGCGGTTAGTCTCTTCCGTTAGTTGTAAAAACCAACGTTCTCACTTCGTTTAGAGCGATAAACGGCCAGAAAAAGAATGGCTGACGAGCATCCGTTGCGTCGCGTCTGAAGAAACCCGGCGAGAGGAAAGTTGTGGGCGTGTTTGTCTGCTGAGAATTATTGGACTGTAGAATTTTGCGTTTTTGTAACGTTTACACGCTTGTTCTATGCTGTTGGATGCTTGCGACTAGCGTCGAACGTAGAGAACGATCACGAGTAAGCTTGTTTTCCTTTAAAAACATCTTTGTTGTTCCTAATGATTCTTTCGTGAACCTTTTATCGACATACTCGCGGCTCTTTATTTGCTGGTTGAAGCTTTTTGAACACGCATTGTGGCTTCTTCATTTGCCTTCCAGTGAATTCAATTACTCCTCCGACCAGTCTCGGAGCACGTTGAACGTTCAACGATTTTCCGTGCAAAAAGAGCGCTCGATCGCGGACGTCTCGACCCGCGACATCCGGCGATGTCGACCTGCCGATGGTTGAGGATGGAAACTGGATACGCGGCGGAAACGCGTGAGTCAGTGAAGTCTCCGGAGAAAACGACATCGCGTTGTGTGTATGTATGTTGTTGTATGTTGTACGAGTTTACCGTGGAAGCGAGGTCTCTCGGCGTCGGGTGCGTTGACCCAGCTTACGGTAACGCAGCGAGAGCCCGAGTTGCACCTGCCTCGCACGGACTTACCGGGATAAAGGGTCGTGCGACCCGAATTACTTCCTTCTGCCTCTTCTCTTTTCTTTCGTTTCGTTTTCTTCCTTTTCGTTCCTTTCTTCTGCGAGTCGCGTTTTTCTTGCTACGGCTGCGGGCGCACGCGAGTTCACGCCGACACCGTTTCGGACGATTGCCCACCTGGATCGATGACACGGAGTGCATCGCACTCGGCGATGCGTGAATTCGCGAAAATTGCATGGTTCTGCTCGGCACTCGACGCGAAACTCGTGGGAGACTCGGGTTCGCAGACAGCTGCGCGATTTTCGGATTGATTGATGAGTGGCGGGATTGCGAGGAAACTTGTTGCTTCGACAAATATGCTAATCCGGTTTTTACCGAAGTTATTGGAAACATTCATTGCAGTTTTGCATATTGTTGGTTTTATTTTGTTAGAATTTATTCGATTTTCTCTGCGCAAATATTCCTTGTGTTGCAAAATTGATCAGTGAAAGCTAAAGAGGCAGTAAATTTCTTAACTGGCTACTTTGTATATTTAAAAAATATTTATGATGGTGAATAACGACCCTGAAAGTCTGCCGCTCCCATTATTCATAGCATTACTTACGCAGGTGCACGATTTCAAGATTGATTAATGAACATTGGAGTTGTACGAAAATTTACCGTATCGAAAACTTTTTTGGTTAGATAAAGAAGATAATTCACAATACCGTTAAGTCTTATAAACTTTTCATTTTGTTATAGGTTCTACTTATAGATCGCAATTGTTACAGATGTGAGGGAAATAAGTTCTTCCCCACTTTCTACTTCTAAAACGTGATTACGAGTGTAGATTTATAGCCTCGGTAAACAACTGTTGCTATTCATAGCATCATTTTTATAATATAATAATTGCGGATGTTTAAGCATCATCGACTCTTCCTGAAACGTGACTGCAGTTCGCGTAAAAGTTTCAATCGAGTTTCACACGGTGTATGTATAATATATCTGCAATACATCCGCTCATAAAGCGATTCCTGCTTCTCTTTTTCAGCATTCAATGTCTATAATTATGGATTTGCAACAGCATCACGCGCTGTCTATCAATACCCGTTAAATTAGACACTTTGAGAGTATTCAATTATTCGATTCGATTAAATTATATTAGTTTCTTCAATTCTACAACATTTGTACAATGTCATAACAGAAACATCGTATCATAAAAATTGTCTGGTTCATCAAAATCTTTTCTTCAAGTCTAATGACAACACGGAGATCATATCACAATCTTGAGGAAGATTTTGTCGGACCCAATCATCCCAGTGCAAGTTGCATTGAGACGACATCGATAGTCGAGCAATGCACATCGCTCGAAATTAATCGGTTTTTAATTGGCCCCGTCCGAGCGTGCCGAGATGTAGGCTTGCGAATAGTTGACGGGTCAGAAGACAGAGAACCCACTGTTTCGCCAAATATCAGAATACTAATGCGTCGTTTAATGGTCGGCGACCGGTCGCGTATCCTCGCCCGGAGCGCATCAATTGCACAAAGTGATCGTTGAAGCAGCGCCCACGACCGAACCCGCCACGACCACTCATCGTGATCGTATTAATCCGCAATTTGCATACCGCGACCCATTCAGTTCCTCTCCGTGATCCTTCCTGCGCGAGCGTTGAACTCCCGTCGCCGGTAATTACGGCATTAGGCGACCGGCAAAACGGAGAGGATCGAGGAACTAACCGCGCCGGTCATTCGTGACCGACACCTGACTTAGAATTCACTGTACATGGTCCCACAAAATTGTTCAAAAATTTCGAGTAAAACATGCTAAACGTTGCATATAAATTTCGAGCACCTCGCGTACACATTTTAAGGCTATAAACGATACCGATGCATAATCTAACGATTACGTCACAGAACAAATTCCCTGCTCACGATTAAACCGCGAATGCATAAATCTAATTTTTCACGGAGAGTGCTGGTTAAGCAGCAGAACAGAGTAATGTAATTTCCTCTGATAACGATTTCCAAGAATCAAAGAAGATATAAATCCAATTTCCACCTGTGAAATATTCGAAAATTCAGGTGGCTCGTACAGCACACACAGCTGACGATTTTCCGCGGACCGACTATCTCTCGCGTCGTAAAGATGAAGATCGCGCGCCGCGGGGAAAGGTTGGAATCGATCGAGAGAGGATCACGGCCCTTGATCACAGAAATAGAAGCTCGCAGACAACGAATGAACGGACGACGACGACGACGACGCGATGCGAGAGAGGCAGGTTCTCTCTCGTGTTCGTTCCGCGTTTTGCCTCGTACGTGAGGATGACCGACGACGGCGCAACACGTGAGGCTCTCCTCTTGACCTCACTTTCTAGAATCCTTTAAGTATATGGCGCCTTCGACTCCACGGCTCGTTTATCCATTATCGATGAACGAACGGCGCTTCCCTGACACACGACGTGTCTCTACTAACCGAGATACCGGGCCCCGTACAGATTGTTCGTGACAGATGGTCCACGCTGTCAAACGAACAAGCAGGACGATCCGCGGGTCTCGTTAAAGTGGAACGTCGCCTTGATTCGATTCACGGAAGTCGTGGCTCGTGGCCCGAGCACCGACGATCCTGATCCTGTTAACGTGCATGCTAAATGCACGAGATCGGCGCCATCGTTCAGGTCCTTTTGTCTGCTCGATGTTTTCTTCCTCCTACTGTAGAGCTGATCGTTCGTATCATTAGACTGCTGATGTTTATACGAAATCAGAATGTTCGTATATCACGTTCCTTCGATGATTCAACTCCATGGAATTTCGAAGTAAGCAGTTGCTATTTTTTCCAGCATTTTCAATGTCCCATTTGAATCGTTGCTTGAGAATTCTACGTTTTAGTAATAGAGAAATACTCTAGCAATGAATGAAATACTTCAATCCTCCAACATGCAAACTCTCTAGAACTCCAAATCCGTCCAAGTCTCGGCTTTCTTGGATGACAAATCTCTCTCCAGCGTCCCAACTCCCTGAAACACTAAATTTCTCCAGCGTTTCTAATCCTCAAGCTTCCAAGTGTCTTCGTACACTTCAATTCAACGAGTGGAGAAACTCACCCTCGATACATGCCCGTTCGAGACCCCAAGTGCGTAGCATATAACGTATATTGCACATACCGTGTCATATAAATAAGAATATTTTCATTCGTTCATGAGAATTCGTGCCTCGTAAATCAGAATACTCCTTAACTGGATATGGAATTGTTGAATTGTTGCAGACCTGGCGCAGATCCGGGCGCTGGTGGAGTCCACGGGGATGCTGGGCGGGTCGACGTGCCCTTCCTGCGAGATGCCCTTCGACAAAGGGAAGAAACGTCGGCTGATCGACTCCTGCGGCCACGAACGATGCTACTCGTGCCTGTTCAGAAGCGAGGCTTGCCCTCTGTGTCTGCGTGCAGACTTCAACGATGAGGACGCCCTCGAGGGCCCGTTCAGGGACGGGTTCGCCGGCTCCTCGGGCCCCATGTCCATCCTTGCGCCCACGGACGGCTGGGTCGATGAGTCATCGACGGTGAACTCTCTCTGCGGCAGCCCCAGACCACGCACGAAAGTCACCACGAGAGCAAACCTACCGTCACGAGTCATGCACGTAAGCATCATCATCGGCCACGCGTCCTCCAGCACTTGGTGCCACTGAAGAACCTCCAGAGTTCCTCTCCTGAGCGAAACAGGAGACGCGATGGAATGTCTAGAGCGTTTGCGAACTATTGTTCAACGAGACCTTTGTTTGATTGTTAGTCAGAGCCTCTCGAGTCCGGATGTTGATTGCCATTGATGAGCTCTTGGAAGAAAGTAGAAGAAATAGAGGCTCGTTAGTCTGTTTGGATTTTTGTCCTTTCTTAGGGTGTACATACAGTAATGGCTCGGTATATGCAAACAGTTCAAAATATCACTTATATCGGGTATAGAAACCATTTCGATCAGACTTGTTCGTTTAATTCACGATATAGTAGAACCTCGATTATCGGAAATCGGTACACCGTGGCAATCTCGTTAAATAGCTTCTTGTTTCTATTGTATTGCTTTAGCAACGAGACGCTGACGAGTCCTCCTTGGTAACTAAAGGCCTGAAGAGCAAGCCATCAGCGTTGCCGGAGTCCTCAGGGTCTCAGGGGCGGCAGAAGCTGCAGATGATGTCGCAAAGTACGTAAACCAGTCTATTAATTTCCATCCCTGTTAGATATATCTTTAAATTAACAAAAACTTTTCTATGTTGTTTCTGTATATTTTTGTTATTTTCTATTTGTGTTTATAAGTTATACAAAACGTCTGTAAACCCATGTATAAAAGGACCTCGGTCCGTACATAATAATAATAATAATAATAATAATAAAAACAAAGAAAATGCAAACCCAATACCAAGGCGATTCACATCTAAGTAGCTAAAAGATCGGATTTATGCAACAGAGAATTTGTTCCCAGGTTGTCCCACACCTCCGAATCAAAGGAAAAGGTTCTTCCTAAACCCGAAGGTGTTGAGGAGCTCGTTTGTCCCTCAGAGATCGTCCAGAAGAGGTGCTTCATCCCCTGAACCTGTTTCCAACGACAACCCCTCCGCCCTCTCAGGTAAGCCATATAGTTACTTCGTCGAGCTAGAGTCTCAGTTAGCGCACTATGCCACGACACCACGGGAGAGCTCCGAATCGTATTAACCTTGAAACCCCGCACGCACACGCAGTTTGGATGACCTCGTCTTGGGAGGGGAAGTCAAGATGGCCGGGTGTAGTGCTGGGGAAAATCAAATCTTTGTGGAGCAACAGTCAAGGGACGACGAGCGACGGTCTGAACCAGCTGATCGAGCCGAGGAGCAAACTCACAGGCATGGAGACACTTTAGACTCGAGTGTGCATTGATTTTCGAGTTGATCGCAGGCTGCTTGATGGTTGAGGATGAACGAGGCGCACCTGTCTTTCTATTCCCGACGATGATCCCCACCTGATTCACTCTATCATACACACACACACACATACCTGGTGCAGTTTGTTTCCTTCCCGCTGCACCTCTCGTAGAGCACCGACTGCGATTAGGTCATCTCGTGGATCGCGTTGTCTTCTGACGCTAACTTTCACAAAGGAATTTGGTTCACCAGCTTCAAAACATCAAATGTTTCTTAGTTAAACCATGTGCCTTGTCAATACAAGGGTCAAACACATTGCACAGAAGGTGCAAATATTGAACACACCAAATGCGAGAAGAAGCAATGCAATTAACGAGTTGGCCTAAAAGTTTGATGCATGCTGAGTCGCCTGTGAGCACGAACTCCATTCCATCGAGGTGGACACGTAGCTGAAGAGTAGCTGAACACCTTGAACAGTTTAGGTAGATGCTTGAGACGTCCTTGAGCTCTGCAACGGAGACTGCATCGTGATCTGTGTTTTGTTCTGTGTGTCTTCACCCCCTGAGTCCCTTACAGCCTTTTTGACCTTGAACATTTGATTCGCAGACGACGAGGGTGGCTGCGTGAAGCCTCTGACCTCGAAGACCCGGAAGTCTTCGCAGTCGGACCTGTACATGAGGCTGGGACTCCTCCTGGGCAACAATCATGCTCGAGCCAACAGCAGCGTGGACACCAACGACCTTCCAGGAAGTTCCAATCGCTCTGGGGCTGGTGCTTGTCAGTCCAGGGTACCGATTCAAGGTCACGACAGCTCGGCAGCTTCGTTCAGCAGTTTGACGAGCTTCGAGACGCAGACTCTTGCTTCTACTAACACCAGTCCAGTCTCCACGTTGACTGGAACCTCCAGCGAAGCTGAAGCTGCCGCGGCCTTGAGATGTCCTATCAAACCGAAGTCGAAGGCCAAAGGGAAGAACAAGTCCAGGGACTGCGACAGCGCTGGGAGTCTGGCTTCGATTTCCACGTCAGTCTCCGCGTCCACTTCCATGTCCATGTCGATGTCCGTCTCTGTCTCCGGGCTTTCGAATGGCAGCTCCAGCCCCTTAACTCCCAGAAGACATTCCGTGAACGCCTCGCAAGCTGGACAGTCCGACGAAGCCGGACAGTCCTTTAAGAATCGAAGGTCTTGCGCCAGAAGGTCGGCCAGGACCGGAAACGTAAAGGGAGCTGTCGATGCTAAGTGTAAGTTATGTTTCAAAATTTGATGAGCTCTGTGTTCTGGGGTAGCTAAAGGTGTAACTGAATGTGATTATACAGGGTGGAAATTATATAAGCTGATCATTTTTCAGTGCGCTTTATGCAACATCACGCGACGCAGCTGACCCTGAAGCCCCTCTTCTTCGAAGTGCCGCTTCTAGAAACGGATCCGCTGTTCACCGGCCGCAAGTGGCTGCTGCAAGAGATAGACTCCGTGGTGAACGGATCTAGTCCTGGTGTCCTGATCTCGGGATCCCCTGGGACGGGCAAAACCGCGCTGGTCCTGCAACTGGTGGAGCACAGTTGCTTCGGAAGAAGGAGGGAGCAATCTCTCCCATCGGATATCACAGAGGAGCCCAAGGAAAAAGAGTGGCCTGGCTGCGCTACTGCTCTGCATGCTGGAATCCGTAACACTAATGAAAAGGTACGTCTCAAGGGTCTCTGAATCCTCTACCATATACCAAATAGATCATGAACTTTCTAAAGTGAAACAATTATTGATCAGGTTAGAGAACTGGCTACCCACGTAGTCGCCTACCACTTCTGCCAAGCGGACAACAATAGCACCTGCCTGGTACCTGATTTGATACACTCTCTGGCAGCCCAGCTCTGTCAAGCTCCTCAGCTAATCTCCTACAGGGAGTACCTTCTCTCTGAACCGCACATTCAAGGATCATTGTCGCAGAGGGAGTGCACCGTAGATCCTGATCTGGCGTTGTCCAGGGGCATCATCGAGCCTCTGTCCACACTGAAGAAGATGAACAGGCTGCCGGACACGAATATGGTACGAAAGATGTCTTTTGCTATGATCCTTTCTTCAACTGGTAGCGAACGTGGTCATAAAGATTGCAGTTCAGAATCTGAAAACAAATCCAACGTTAATTCCCATTATCCAGGTGATACTCATCGACGCAGTCTGCGAGGCAGAGTACCACAGACCCGATAGAGGCGACACGATAGCGTCTTTCCTAACCAGACACGCGCCCAACTTCCCCAGCTGGCTGAAGATCATCTGTACAGTTCGAACCCAGCTGTTGGAATGCGCGAAACAGCTTCCTTACACCCGAGTCTCCCTGGACAAGGTCCCGAATGACAGCACCGGGAACAACGTTACTCGGGACCTGTCCGATTACATCGGCTACAGGTTGGCCCAGAGTCCAGCGATCCAGACGAACGTCACAGCGTCTGTCAACGGCAAGGCAGAGTCGTCTTGCAGCGCGAATCAGACTCGATTCTCCTCGCATCTGCTGGCGCTAGCCAGGGGCAGCTTTCTCTTCGCGAAGCTGACACTCGATCTTATCGAGAGCGGACACTTGGTTGCTAAATCCGCCAGCTACAAGGTGAGCACACCACTATCTTACAGTGAATCTTGCTTTCGCAGACATACAGAGTGTCTGGAGTAGCTGAAGGTAGATGTATGTAACGTTGTCTTGGCATGCTAGGTGCTTCCGGTGTCCCTGGCGCAGATATTCCAGCTGCACTTCAATCTGAGGTTCCCAACTACTACGTCCTTCGACAGGGTGCAACCTCTTCTTGGTGTTTGCTTGGCTGCATTGTATCCGCTCACGTTGCCGGAGATTTTCTACTCGGTCAACTCGCTGAACACCGACAGATTCGTTTCATGGGAAGATTTTCTGCAGAGATTCAAAGTGAGTAGCTCTTTCATTTTCGCTATTTTAGCTCGAAATTGTTCAGCTCTGTATCGCTCCTCTCAATACCATAAAACACAAGTTTCCAAAAGAAGCCAAACAAATTTTATATTTACAATTATCTTGCAACCCTGACGCGATCATCTAGAAGTCAGTGTCAGATAGATACAGAAAATTTTACTATGGTCGCGGGAGACCCGAGGATAACTATTACAGTGTTAACGGAACCAGTAGACGCCCAGTTCGTTTCGCAACGCTCGAATCCGCCCATTCGATGTTCAAAAACGGGATCCCGTGTATTGCTTTTATCAGATGCTCTCTGGATTCCTCGTGAAACGGCTGGACAACACGTACATGTTCTTCCATCCATCGTTCAGGGAGTGGTTGATGAGAAGGGATGAGGGAGAATCGACGAAATTCCTCTGCGATCTGAGGCTTGGTCACGCGGCGATCGCATACAGACTGTCTCGGCTTCAAGCACCGTTAGACGGCGACAAAGCGTTGGAACTGGGTCACCACATACTGAAGGCGCACGTTTACAGAGGCGTCGCCCCGTGCTGGCCTTCGCGTGATCTACAGGTAAGCTCACCTGCTCTGCTACGCTCTTAAATGATAGATCAGGTGTGGTGGGTAAGCGTTTTGCCTTGGGACCGCTGTGAATTGTCCCTGGGGATCAGCAAGTGTTTTACCCTGAAAGTACTATGGATTGCCCTCATGGAGTGTCTTCCGATAGGCGATATGGTTGGCGTCGTCCACGGAGTGCGTCTCATCGGCGCTCTGCACCCTGAGGAACATCTACAGTCCGAACGTGAAGGTGTCGAGGTTGCTTTTGCTGGCAGGAGCATCCCCAAACCACATGACCGAGTACCTGGGCAACGCCCCCGCTCTTTGTATGTACGCCCACGAGGGTTCTGTGGAAATGGTGTCACTATTGTTGGAGTTTGGTGCTGATGTTGAGCTGACGAACAGCCAAGGTTGCACCGCGCTGTCGTTGGCTGCTGCTCGTGGACATTGTGACGTTGTCAGAAGGTAACGAAGACAAGATAAAATATTTCTATGTAGCTTCTGTTTCTTGTAATCAATGCAAAAAATTTTTGTTTTGTATAAAAATCCGCAATTCAATGATAACCAATGGATTTGTTAAAAATCAGGTTGGCCGCCGCTGGAGCGTCGTTAGGCCACGCGGATATGGCAGGTCAGTGTCCTCTGGTGCACGCAGCGAGGCACGGAAGACTGTCAGTGGTCGGCTACCTGCTGGCCTGCGACTGGCTGGTTCCAGCAGGTGAAAACGAGCCCGAGACCTCGCAGGAGATGAGCAGGGAGGAGGCAGCTCAGCAAGCTGTGGTGGCAGCCGCTGCTCAAGGCCACGAGTCCATCGTCGAGTACCTCCTGGACATGGCCGAGGTCATCGTAGACCGTCCCGACACCCTAATCGGGGAGACTGCGCTGACTATCGCGGCTGCCAACGGATCCACAGCCACGGTCTCCGCTTTGCTAGCTCGAGGAGCCAGGCCGACAGCTGTCAACGCCAAGGGTCTGTCTCCTCTGATGCTTGCTGCAAGGGAGGGCCACTGGGGAACTGCTGAGAGATTCCTGCAAGGTCAGTAGACCCTTTACCATGTTCTAAAGTGCTCACTGCTAAAACCACTCCTTCAAGATTTTCTGACATTTTTGGGACTTGTACAACTTCACGAATTGTAAAATAAAAAATCTGAAATCCGTAATTTTAACAGGCTCGGTGGATCTAGTATTTTATGGTGGTCTTGTGATTTCGTTATTTCCAGGGACACTGTCCAGTAGTACCGATACTATTTTGGACGATGCGGTGACTCTTCTGGATCAGAGAGACCTCGCAGGACGTACTGCACTCATGCTAGCTGCATCTGAGGGTCATACGAACCTGATAGAATTGTTCCTCGATAAGGGCTCCAAGTTGGAGAGCAGGGACAAAGAAGGACTCACTGCTTTATGTTGGGCCTGCGTCAGGGGCAGACTGACAGCTGTCCAGAATCTGATTGACAGAGGCGCGGATGTCAACACTAGCGACAACACTGGCAGGACTCCGTTGGACTTGGCTGCGTTCCAGGTATTACATGCTTCAATACAGTGTAGATTTGTTAGACAAACTTGAAGAACGTACAGAGTGAACAGAGTTCGTAGTTGGTCACTTTAAATATCGTTTGATCAACTTAATCGTATTGGTTCTCCTGTTTCCGCAGGGCAATCCGAAGTTGGTGCAACTGTTGCTCGAGAAGGGAGCAGCGGTGGAGCACGTGGACCTGCATGGTATGCGACCATTGGACCGAGCCATAGGATGCCGAAACATCCCTGTGGTCCAGTGTTTCTTGCGACGAGGTGCTAAGTTAGGCCCAGCCACCTGGGCGATGGCCGCTGGAAAACCCGACGTGCTCCTGATCCTCTTGAACAAGCTACTCGAGGACGGGAACGTACTATACCGGAAGAACAGGCTAAAGGAGGCGTCGCACAGGTACGCCTACGCCTTGAGGAAGTTCCCCGTGTCGCCGGAAGAAGACTGCCAAGGTCAGGAGCACGACCACATGATGCTGCAGTTGCAGACGTTCGCACAACTGCGACTGAACTTCTTGCTCAACCTCAGTCGATGCAAGCGCAAGATGAATGTAAGTTAGTTCGTCAATTCTAACACCTTTAACACTCTAGTTGCTGGTGACCCTGTTAGACGATTTAATCCTCATCATCCATGATTCCAGGAATGTGCGGAAGCAATCGAGCTCGCTGACGAGGCTCTAAAGGTTCGGCCAGTGTCCTACGAGGCTTTCTACGCGAGAGCAAAGGCTCGCGTGGACTCAGGATTGCTGGAGGATGCTCTGTCCGACGTTCAAGAGGCTCTGCAAATCGCACCACCCCAAAACAGACAGGATCGTCGCGTCCTCGTCGCTCTGAGGGATGAGATCATTTCCAGATTGGACGGTTTGGGGACCAGCAAAGGATCCTGCGACTCTGCCAGCAGGTCCAGGCTTCGAGCATCGGTGGACACTCTCACCGAACTGTAAAACTCGGTTTCATTCGAGGAACCGCTCGAATTGTTTCAGACAACCCCTCTTTTGTAGGGGAAACGCTTATAGATCGCCCTCGAGCGATTATCGACTGCAAACGAAAGGATATCGCGGTTCTCGCGACATCTGGTCCTCTAGGATTCCCTGTCCTCGCTTCGAGGATGCATTGAAATAGCTCCTGAAGCGACCCACTGAATTTTTATTCGATTTTTTAGTCGCGTTTTGTACGTACTCGAAGAGATTCGTTCTGTTGCCGCTTCCGGAATGAGAAGCAGACTATCCGTACTTCCGGTTGAGCATCTAGAGCACCGTTGCTACGGCCCTCGAAAATGTTTCGAAGATGAATCGTTTTTGAAAACTGTTCTGCAAGGTATTATCGCGAGTTTTATGTTAAGTTCTCTGTTGAATATTCTTGATATTCGTGAAACAGTTTCGTCGAATCGATGATGCGAACGGTGCTCTAGGGAACGTCGTAGACACGCCCCTTTTTCTGCAATTGCATTGCATGACCGTGTAGGGTTTTGTTTTTTGTACGATGATCTCGGTCTCGGATCGAGCACAGAGTTTAATATATTGTAAGATCCTAGGAAAAAGTGGGACCGGGCGAGCGGGACTCGAACCTGCGATCTCGATATTCGTCGACTGGCTTAATCGAGTGCTCTGGGAGGGTGTCATAGCCTAAATTGCGATATTTTTAAACGAATTTTGCATTCTTCCTTACTTGAATCTACGGGGCTAGCCTTGTGTGCACATTCTTATTTATGTTTTAGCAAAATTCAATTTTTATATAAAAGGGACACAGTATTTTCATTTAAACGAAGAATTACACTAATTACGTAATTACACTAAATATAGCGTAATTGGCTAGAACACCCCCTAAACCACCGCGGCCACGGAACCCTCCGACTTTTCCCAATCTGGAACTTTCTTAAAGGTCTGGGGGTCCTGGTCCCACGGTATACACATTTTTCTATATATAAATAGTAAATATATATATAAATATAAATATTTGTATTATATCACGCGCATGATGATTGGTTTCTAGTGTCGTTGTAATTTAATGAACGTTATTTAATTGTTTCCTATTTCTCTATCACTTTGTTTCTCACAGTATTCTTTTCTTCTTTTTTTTAAACAAACCGTGAACCACGTTGTGTGCACGAAAGGAATGAAAATAACGAAAAAGATAGAACATACGACGAGCATACTCGTCGGTGAACAGGTTCTCGAGTGCGTATTCCATTGTTAGGAAATTATCCGATCGCTGATGAGTCGATCAATGTATTTAGAAACGGACTCGCTCGCCAAGCATTTAACTACACCTATTCCTCTGTAACCGATACCTGATCGCGATCCACCGATCCTGGATCCGATCGAGATCACGTAGGCCACGATGACCTTCCTCCGATTTGTATTTTCATAGACAGAGTCGCATCCACTTCCACGATGTTGTTTGTCTCTGCACTGGAGCACAGAGGTCCGAAATAAACGAACTTTTCAACGAAACCACTCGTTCATTCGTTCATTCTCACCCTACAGTCTTTGTTATCTGTTGCAGTCGGTGTTGAGAGGCTGAGGAAGATGCTGGCGAAGGTAATGTGGCCTTTAGAGGTCCAGGACATTTGGTATTACTGTTGCGGACATAGACAGAATTTTTCATGATTTTTACATTATTTCTTTTGATTCGTGTTTTACATGATCTTGTCGTTAACTTTTTCCGTGTTCTGAGCGATTGTTCTTTTTAGCTAGTTAAGCTTTTGGTCTACTGGTTTTGAACGTTAGAAGCATCGTTTTGTCAATCAAATATTGTAGACAATCAAAATTTCATTGATTTAGTTAGCTCATTTATGTTACGATTAGACTGCGAATTTTACCTGCGCATTTTCAAAAAATCCAATTGTAAAAGATCCAATCCGTTTCCAATCCAATTATGCATTGTTCTCTTTCATATTTCGTAAAAGGATGCATTAAGTCCTCGAAATCCTCATAGTATAACAATCCAATAAATTTCAATTACTCGCTCGAAAAATATAACTTTCAACAAAACTCGCGGTTTAATCGTAACAGATGAGACAGGCTATACAAATACGATCTATAATTGAAAATTTAGGACATAAAATTGTTCGGACAGCGTGTGTTTTGCTTATCTCAGCACAAAGGGGAGGAGAACGACTGAAAATTGACAGTGAGGTTTCGTTCAACTCTTCTTTATTACCCCGAATAAAGACGACTTGTGTTCGTTCGAGAGAAACGCTGTTTCTCGTCCCCTAAATAGTGTACATCGATTAGAGAATTCGTAGAGTGCATTACGGGTAGAATACAGAATGTACAGAGACAATCCCCCAGAGAAAACTGTTGAGAAGTTTTGTAATAACACATGACACCGGAAGCTCGGAATCGGCGACAATTTATATTATGTATCTCGAAACGACGCTCGTAGAAAATAGGCTAAGAGGATCACACCCACGTTGAAACATTTTTGTCACCTCCGTCTTATCAGCACGACGGATCGAAAGCAAGACCACCGTGTCCATTTTCGTTTTTTGTATTTTACAGAATAATATCCACCGAGAGTTTAGTACCAAGTCACGGATTTTGGTCTCGAACCCGTCGCTACCCGCGTCAGTAGCCACGTTTTAAGTACACTTTAATCGGTTACGTATACATATATATATAATATATATATAATCACATATTATTTATAATGCAGATGCCGCGAGTACCATCACAAAATTCGATTTTCCATACACCCGAAACGGATCCATCGACTGTACATTATTGCGATCGAGCTGAAACGGCGTTCGAATCGCGCTCTCCGCTATTGCGAAATGGCCGCGAGAACCTCGACCACCATGCGTAAATGTACAAAAGATTGAATTAAAAAAAAAACTCGACGAAAACCAGCGTAGTTGGAATCTTATTGTACAACAAATAAAAACAGATAGAAAATAAGAGTGCTTTAGCCGACGATGACAGACTTTAGAAGACACCCGAAAACTTCTCAAGTCGTCGTCGTGGCAAACGACGGAATTATGATAATAATAATCGGTAACAACGGAACATTTATCACCTGGCTTTTAGTTCTTAATTCGTACGATTATCTGTTAGGTCGATGCTGGCCTATCGCTTATGTTTAATCGCACTTTTGCTACTCTTTCTCTTCTTCATTTATTTTAGATTTTCTAATCTAGCTGAGAGTTTCTTCTGTATTTAAGTAAAAAGAAGAATAAGAACTTCTTCGATTTTACATTGCGTAGTTATTTGTAGCTCAAGAATCTTTCAACGAAATTGGACAATTCCAGATGCGATTCGGAAGAGGGAGAGCACAACTTTAGACTGATACAAAAAGGCATACACAAGAAAAGTTTACTTTCAAGAGAAAATCGCATTGAAACCATAAGCGACTCGTGCATCGACCCAACAATTTGTCATCTCTGCCGAACCATGATTCCCAAGGGAAACACAGTTAGGAAGAGTCGAAGTGTCTGAAGCAGCGTTGAAGTGTTCGTACAAGATTTAGATTTAGACAATCAGGACAATCATCTTCGGAAGCTGATAGACATAATCCTAATATTCGGTCGCGCCTCAGAGTTTACCATCGAAAACCATCGCGCTAGCAAGGTCTACGATAGTAATCAGCGCAAGGACAACTAGGATAAGCCCCTATCAAGCATTTCGAAGCCTCAGGACACTGGAGTCCCAATTCAACGGAGAAAATCGCTTTCGACGTCTTTCCTTGAGTGTCCTCCTTCCTATAGGACTGTCGATAGATGGTCAGCCAGTTGTCCGTGTAATCGACGCGTTCGCTGTCCTCGAATCCCCGGTTGTCAGCACTGCATTGGCAAGCTGCCAATGCGAGCTCTTCAGAGTGAACAGCAACGAGACAACACGATGGAGACGAGGCGCGATCGCGTCACGCGGTTTACGTGGACGGGACAACAGAGTGTCGAAGACATCGTTGGAGATCAAGGGTTAATGGGCCTTGTTGTAGGTGTCCTTGTTCTGGTAGCCCTGCACGTAGCCGGACTGGTCCGGCAAGTCCTTCCGGCCCGCGATTCCCTTGCCCTTTCCTGTCTGGTCGAAACGCTGTTTGTGCGAGCCGGTGTATTTGCTGACGTCCGTCAGCCTGTCCACCGCGGACGCTGCCTTTCCGGCCTGGAAATTGTCAAAATGGCGGCCTACTGTAGTTGAAATATTTGTCAAATCGATATCTTACCGCTGGAACTACCGTGCCCGTCGGATTTCCGATTTTTCCTTTTACAATTCGTGACTTTCTTCAGAAATTGTATAGTATACATACTCCTTTAAATTAAAATCCTATCTTTCCTGTTATTATTATAAAGGAATACACATCAGTCTCGTTTAGGGCTCGGTAGTTCAAGTGTTAACAGACTACCTACCAACAAAGGTCGCCTTAAAACAAAGGGCCTCAAAAATGCGATTAATGATGACGAAATGCCAATATCAATAGACTGCGAGTTTTTATGTAAAATATAAATGCAGGGTCTAAAATAGGATGGAAAATAAGGCAGTATAGGGAAATAAGGTCGCAGAGGAATGGGGGAGAGAAATAATAAGATAATTATTTATTACAGTCTTGCGAAGGACTTTGCTGCCCGGTGGGGACATCGTCATTGACCAGGTTAATATGGGGATCATCGAAGATTCTCTTAACGAGTGCGCGTTTGAAAAATGTTAAGCTGATTAGGCTAAAGATTGCGAGTCGTGGGCGTCGCAACTCGTCCGTTTAAGATTTATTACTGTCGGCCACATGTCTTTGTAAGGTTAAATCGCGATGACATCGTAAATCGTCAGTGTCGACAGCAAGACAGACAAGGCCGTGAAAGGTAATAGGCGCGCTACTTTTGCCTAGATTAATTTATAAAATCCCCAGCTGGCTTATGGATATCGATTAACGTTTACATAATGCTCGTCCACGACGTACGTACATACTTTGCAATATTGAAGTTGAGAAAGGCTTTATCAAATTGATATTCAATTTGAAATACTCACTGCAGTGCTGCTTGTCACTCCGGGTGGTCCGCAGGTCGCCATTTTCTTCTTCATCTCGGCTAAGTCGACCTTCTTCGCTTTGGCAAACTCGTCCAAGAATGCTTTGTACTGTTCACTGCCCAGTTTCATCGATCTGCCAATAAACAATTAGCATAATATGTACTATAAATCCGGTTTTAGAACATACCGTGATTTTCCTCCGCAATCATTTTAATTTTGATCTTTCGTTCTCTGTTATACATGCATAACGCCCGCAGTCTAGTTAATTTCAGTCTAGCATATCATTGAAACGTATTGAACAAATTCAGTGTACAATTTTCTAGTTGAAGTTTTATTCTGTCGGGTACACTATCGATTTGCACGAATGTCAATGGATGACCCCCGTTATGAGAATCCGCTGCGAATATTCCCAGCAAATAGAGGGTACTTGCTTGTGCTTTTTGAAGTATATCCCCGTGTCGGTGGTGGTGATCTTCCTCCCATCGATCACCTTCGCCTGTTTCATCCACTTGTCGCTTTGGCTCAGAGTGATCAGCTTTCCATCGCTTTTTGGGTCACCGAATTTCGAGAAAGCTTTGAAGTTCCCCAAAAAGCTTCCCGGCTGAGCGGCGCCAGGACTGCTTGGCGTCGAGCTTCCTGTATCATCTTCGATCTTCAAGCTTGCTGTTTTATTTGTGACCGTCTCCTCTGCTGACTCTTTCGACTCCACCTTGGCCTCGCTCTTCTCCTCGACATGGTTATTCTCGACCTTCTCGGTCTCGGTGTCGGTTTTCTCTGCTTGCATCCTTGCTCCTGGAAATTCAAGGATCGAAACATCAGTTCTCTCCCTACATATTAGTAGAATCATACCACCCTTATAATATTTTTTTGATAAAACTTCATAAAAAAACGTATACATTTTTACAATTAATATTTACTGCATGTAAAATAAGTTTTATTGTTTTATTCTTTGCCAGTGGGCGTGGTAATATTACTTTTAATTGGGGGTGCAGCTACAAATTGCCATTTAGCTCAAGAAAAACACGAGGAAGAGGGAAGATAGTATGTATAAGCATCGTCGTAGACACGCTTCTGTTCCGTCAATAAACGTCCGAACAGATTACTGTGATGGCTGAAGGGTAAATTAGCGCTCCAGCAGGTGCGGTACACTTTGTATTAATTATTGAAATTAGGTATACACGGGCTCGGATCAAGGTGTTTGCGTAATTCAGCAGTCGATCAGAAGAGAGCATCGATGACCCTCGATTTCTCATTAAAGCGTCAGCGTGAATTTTCACGTAGGGATGCGCCTACGGGAATTATGTTAAATCGATAGCTCGCGTTACTTGACCCCAAAACGTCATCGAGGTGTCAAACGCTAATAGCGTGAACGGTGCTACTACACGATTCACATTGTAATAAATCGTAGGCTTACACTTGACCGTGACACGCGATCTACCCTGTGTGCACTGTCCGTCTTAAAAGACGTTGAAGCGTTTACAAAACCTCTTAAAAATACTGCCAGAGTAATAAAGAGTCGATGAAAGATAATTGCTAGAGTCCCTCTTGGCGATTCGAGCGATCTCCACGAATTTTCTGCTGAGAAAATTAACAAAATTTCCATTCGTACAAACATCTTACTCGAAAATACATCTATTTTACTAGTTGTAGTAACTTTTTTACTGGAAAATCTTAAAAAATAACTGAGCTATTAAAAAAGTAATAAAGACTCTGTTGGTATATGATTTCATATAGTAAATAAACGAAGAATTTTTTAAAAGGACCTTGAAAAAATTTGACTTCTCAGAAATCGTATTTTAGGCTGCCAGTTTTTAAACAATTAATTTGTTCAGTCTTCGTTCATCTACTAGATAAAATCATATGTAAATAGAGTCTTTACGAGTTTTTGTGTCATGAACTGAAACAAATAGAAAATGACGTGATCATGCTTGTATCTCTCTGATCATTCACGGATCGTTTCCGGGTCTCTAACATCGAATGCACAGGGAGTAATCAGCTGCTATAAATCTGATTCACTGACGAGATTGCAGGTGTTATCTTTCGCATAACAATACCAGCCGCGGGAACTAGTGCAGCGATGCACTTCGAAATGATTATACTCTATCTGTCAGACCATGGTAACTCGCAGATAACTTCTTCGTACCGGAAACATACTGTCAACGGTACGGAAAGAACGAAATTTATCATGTTCACCGTCCGAACATGTAATTTTAAGCTTTTATTCCGTGCTACATCAGAGAAGCTTCGAAATCCTTCACATAACAATAATCTCAAACGAAATCGTTGCTGACTGTTGTTACTACTGAAAAATCCATGAAGATAAATTGGCCTTGAAATTTTTAAGAGCTGGAGATAATATTTCCTTCAAGACCTACGCAATGTCTGATACCGGTTAAAAATACTTACAGCAAATGCTAACTATCCGTGACTCGGAGACGTGTATGGTAAATCAACAACTCTAAGTGACTAAGTGACTACATATAATTTACCAGAGGCAAGTACTGAGAAGTACTTTAGCCACTTCGAAAAATATTGATTTGCATCTAGGGAAGGTTTGCCGCGCGATCCTCTCGAAAATCAGCAAGATTAAACTTCAAGCCTTAAGTAGGTCGTTTTATTGTATTAGCGAATGGATCAGTAAAAAAAAAAGTAGAAAGCAGCTGTAGATAAATATAATTTTCTAGTACTCCTTAATGTTGGACTTTGCTCAGGAGATTTCGACGGCACTGGATCCGATTTTACATGTCACGGACCGTGGTATAGGCTATGGACACTAGCTACGTTATTTCATGACTATAAATAGAGATTACGGCGACCACGAGTTAGCGCAATTATCAGGGAACAGGAAGCGGGGAGCCTGATTAAGTAATACCGATCAGGTGTCGACGTGCCTTAATGCACGCTGAGAACCTTCGGCTTAGAGACGATCAGTGTTCCGCGACACTGACCCCGTTTCTGAAGTTTGTCTTAGTTAATAAACAAATGTCGTCCGTGTAAACAACAAATACAGAAGCGCCTTTGAGTACACGGGACGCGACTAAGCTTTAAACATTACAGAAAATTCTGTTGCTATATGATTTGTTGTTGTCGGTAAACACAAGCTCGGGAAAATGCTACGCAGCGTCTTTAAGAAAACCACTTCTGAGAAGAACGCTGTTGCACAATGCATTTGAGAAGATTTCGCTGCAGAAAAATTACTGCAAACTGTACAACATATGCACTATTTTAAATCAGGTGCTCGCCTAAAACGAAAATCTGTGAATTTTTTCTGAAAAAATGCCTCAACATCAAAATAATTACAACGATTATTTCGTTAAATGAGTTCAAACTGTCGGAAATGAACTACTAAAACATGCACAACACACACTGTCAAATAGGGTACTTTTTAAAGAAGAAAGTGGGTGAATCTTTTCCGAAAAAATGCCGAACGTTCCTTTCAGATTGGAAACTAAACACAACTGGAGCTGAAACTGAAGCAACCCTGGTACATGGAACCCTGGTCACAATGTTGCAAAACACTCGAAAATCTCCAGGCTACAGTTAACTCACCGAACGGAAGGTCAGAAAGAGAGAGAGAGAAAGTTCCTTCGCGAAAGTGATAAATCCGAATCGCGTTTGTCAGAAGAATATTAATGCGGAACGGAATTCGCGAGCGAACCTCGGACGGCTTTCAGCAGATCGAACGTAATCGGTCGGTGGAAGCAGGAAACTGGCAGGCTTTGTGTACAACTCTCGGAAAGCTGTTGAACGCTTGTGTTTCGGGACGGAATCTGTGCCGCAAGGCGCATGTGTTCTATCGATCCACGCAGTCACCCTCTCTCAATATATCTTCAGAGCTGCGTTTCACCCCTCGCTGCAGCCGAAATGAGAGCGATAGGGGGTCCTTGCTAACTACCCGCACGCCTAGACGTCCAACGATTCAAATAAAATCGCCGTCATCGTACCAAACCCTTCGTGTCCATTCGCTCGGGGAACTCGGGACGCTCGATTATCGCTTGACTTTAATCAGCATCCCTTCAGAAACACTTTTTGGGCAAGTCCATTCTTCAATGAAATGCTTCTGCAGTGGTCTTCACCAGTTCTCTGAATCCTGAGTGATTTTTTTTAAACAATTTCTTGCAACCAGTGTCTTGCAATTAACAAAGACAATTTTTATCTCGTCTAAAAATCCGCAGTCTAATCATAACAAATTCGATAAAGGGGTTGAAAAAATTGCTTTCAAAGTGCACGAACTTGCGAATTAGTTGCCGTATGAGTGAGCTGAAATATTAGGTTCTTGACCAGACGAGATTCGCGTGCGAACGCGTTGTTACGTCTGATAATAGACCACCATTCGAACAACGTCGATCATGCTTATCAGCAGCCAGTGAACGTTGCTTTACGAACGCTATTCATAGTGAAGGCTGGAAGAGCTCTGGGCTCGCGACACTCGTTATCGTCAGCTCCGTTCAGTTTTATTTGGACATTACGTCAACGGCGTTACGACGCGCATCGAAATAGACGAATTTCGTCACGAACAGTCCGCGGAACCTCGCAAATGAATGAAACGAATGAAAACAGCGGCAAAGATCGTAACACCGCAACATTGACAATGACGTGCGCCCGATAGTACGCAGGTAAAAGTCAGAGACACGCCTCTGGAACTGATAACGCGGAGATATCGGAACGAAATTTAGATGTTCGACTACCGATCTCGAAAAATGACAGTGTTTACGATTGTTCCTTTACACAATTGCGTTGCGATTTATTTATTAAAATTTAGGAATGATCAGTAAAACATAAATCTGACGCTTGCAGTCGTTCCCATAAAAATGCAATTTTCCAAAGAAACCAATTTGTGCAAGGATTAATCAATCTTTTCTATGAAAATGCCATTTTTAGAAAGAAATAAGCTTTTAGTAGAAAGAGCGCTGACTGCATTTATTCGAATTACGATGCGATATTTTGTAATAACGTGTGGGAATTGATTGATTGTCAGAATCGAGGTTGGAACATTATAAAACAGTTTTTATTCCGAGATCTTAGTTACCCGTTCAGCCCTCGTTATACCTTGTTAGGTTCGTTCTGACTCGAACATAAAGCTTGAAAAATGTGTGCAGACTGGTGAAAATGGAAATTGATTGATCTGGACAGCAGAAGCTTTGGAAACGAGTCAGCGGGCTTTAGCAAAAGTGTCAGTGTCAAACGGAGGTCCGCCCGAGCGAATTCGCGTTAGTGTTACTGCATAGAACGTTACGAAAGTTTTCGCAACCTGTCGTCGCCTCTGCGAATAATTGAATCGTTTATGCAGGGAAGCAGCGTTATCGGGTCGCATGGTGATTAGCGATAATGTTGCATACGGCGAGCAGGCCGCAGCAACTTGTATAGCGATTATTCACCTGTCAGTTCAACTGTCTGGCCGAGACAATCACTTGGCGCTTCACGATATTTCCACGCACCCGTGTATCGATCTTTCGGTTCGTTGCACCAAAACGCGACTTTCCGACGGATTTCGGGGTGCGTGCGACACCGATGTTCCAGCCCGGATGAGACTGAGAACGAAACTGAGCTTCTTCAGCTACCAACGCAACGCCGCCATCATCCCCACCTTCGCTGGCTACACCTTCGACTCTGTCATAGCTATCACCTACTTTCTTCACCCACGTGGGGAAAATCATTATTTTTCTCTCGCCACTACAGCTTTATTCGATACGTCGCCGCTGATAAGAGAGCTTCGAGGAATAATTGGAACACGCGAAAATGTACTTGTTTTAGCCAGCTAAAAGACCTCGGTGTTTCAGCAGCTTCCTTTATTGGTCAACAAAATACAGTGGCCCACAAAAGTGTTCGTACGCCCTTTAAAACAGAATAACTTTTTTATAATTGTACTAAACGACCTGATGTTTTGTAAGCAATTAGAAGCATTGGTTTACTAAATGATGTGCAAAAGAAAATTTTCCAAAGATTATAAGGTTACATGCAAAAATAAAGAAGACATTTTTTAAAAGTTTTTTATTTGGGCACTTAATGACAATTCAAATTTCAAATATATATTTTGTAGATCTATGTTAGTTATACACATACTGAAAATTTCATCGAAATCGATTGAGTTACACACGAGCTACAACCGGTTAAAAATAGTGAAAACGTAGTTTTTCACGACTTTTGATCAGTTTCTGCTTAAACTCCACAGAATCGTATAGATTTCGATGAAATTTTCAGTATATGTATAACTAACATGGATCTACAAAACATATATTTTAAATTTTCATTAAGGGCCCAAATAAAAAACTTTTAAAAAATGCCTTTTTTACTTTTGCATGTAACCTTGTAAATTATAATTTTTGGAAAATTTTCTTTTGCACATCATTTAGTGAGCCAGTGCTTCTAATTGCTTATAAAACATCAGGTCGTTTGGTACAATTATAAAAAAGTTATTCTGTTTTAAAGGGCGTACGAACACTTTTGTGGGCCACTGCATGTACATCCAAATGTTCGTATCATCAAGCATGTAGAACGAATAGGAGCCTTCGCAGAACACTGACTTTAAACATGATCACCTTACGTTATAATTATTATTGCAGAAAAAAGACTACAGGAAAATTTCTTAAAAATTATGGACAACACCGATGGAATATTAATGGTACATAGCAAACTCTTAAGGCGACTATTCCTTTGGTCCTGTACAAAAATATTATTGATTTATTTCTATTTGAGAAGTTTTCTGCGATGTATATTTCTTAATTTCAAGAAACACAGCAACCTCCTGTGAACAAATATATAAATCACTGAAGATCGGTGTTTTATGCTGCTCTAACAATAGTTTAAATAATTCTGTTCTGTTGGATAAAGAAGCAAATTGAACACGTCGCGTCGTTCAGAAACATAATTCTCGCAGGACAAAGACAGATTCTATTTAAGATGTAGATCATATTAGTACATGTTCTATCAATTAAAGGGCGAATTAAACGTGACGTTGAGAAAGACAGCAATAGGAAGCTGCAACGATTTTACCAGCATCAATGGATTCTGGAAACGATCTTCTTGAAAATAGCCCTGTTAGAACTGGAATCGACTTTCGGAGATGTCCTTGACCCCGTTCTGAAACCAGTCGTAAGGGTCTCAAGTTGACTTTCCTGCGGTTAGAAGTAGTATGACTCAACGGTGTGTCATACGAGCCCGGTGGTTTATATACCTTCGCCACTTATATCCACCCCATTTATCTCGAAAGTAAAACTTAGTTTGTGTTCGATTGTGACTATAAGTGACGTTGAATAGAGAGTCAACCTATTTTCGATTGTCGACACCAGGACGTCTATGTATCACCTTCTTGCATAAATTACACAATGTTCCGAATAATGTGTACTATAAACATAATCAAAAATATGTACGTAGCATCGTAAATAATAAACGTGTACCAACTGACGAACTTTACATGATAAACGAGAGTTCATAATAACCGGACAGTTAATGTTTATACAGATACTATTCACCTAATCAATGAATTATATATAAAATATTAGTTGTTTGATTAGAGACTATATTGCGTTGACAATAGGATATAAAGCATTAATGAGCGTTTATCGAGGTGTCTATATCTTCTAGGTTTGGGAATGATTAAGTAGAATGATGACGAAGGTATTAAGAAAAATGGTATCGTATTTATTTATAAACGATGGCGTAATTATCTGATAAGAAAAAAGGCGCGCGAGCAATTAATTCGACGGCACTCGTTCCGCAATTTATTAAGTGTGCGTCAATTAAAGGCGCGCGTGAGAGTCTTTAAATAAATGTGACAGGTGCATAATGTTGAGTCGTTCACAGTTCACGTCGAGCTGTGCGCACCCAATCGGCACACGTTTCACTCGATGAAGGACTTGTTGCACGATGCATGGTATAAACGATATCGCTTGTTGCATGACAATGCGCGCAGTAGAATGAGACGTTCGCGATCAGACAATCAATGAACAACGTGATCGATCAACCTACTCGGACCCGCTGCCGACGAAACGTCCCACGTTCGGTTATTGAAAGCAATTGTTGGATAATGCGTGAGCTAATAGCTGTACACTTCGAATTTGCGTAAATATTTCATACTAAAATGTAAGAGAACAAATGTATTGAAAGATTTTCAATCAAGATCTTGTAAATTAATACCTATGATTATTTCGAACCTATTCCCTTCTAATAACATTTTGCAATGTCACCTTCCCTCAGAACAGAATATTCAAGTTGGTTCATTTGATTTTTGTATTAGAGCAATTAGTTTACTACAGGATGTGAAAAGAAATTTTTTAAAGAATTGCAATTGATCGGAATTCTAGAAAAAATACTAAACTTGCGAAACGTACTTTTTAAATTTTCCATATAAGCCCACGTAAAAAAATTGTAAAATGCAACTTTTAGTATTTTTTTTACAATTCCGATCAATTGCTATTTTTGAAAAAAAAATTTGTCACATCCTGTAGTAAACTAATTGCTCCAACTTCCCAAAAAAGTTAAAATCGTATAGTACAATATTTAAAAAGTTATCGTCTTTTTTAGAGCGTCCGAATACTAATTCGAGTAACTGTTTATGGTCTGAGGTTCTCGTGGATCTAGTTCTAACATTTATCGTTTGTTAGCGTAGAGGGCGTAAGTAATCGAGTTGTTATACAGACTTGTTATTTCGATGTCGGTATTTCAGATCGTGAAATACGAAACCCCACAAGGTGATTGGTCTACTCCTATACCACCAACGAGATCGGTGGCCGTACTAAATAAGTATATGCAGGTATCCTCTCTGGCAGGTATTATATAAAAATAAAAATGGTTTCAAATACATTGTAAACTGCCTTGTTATCGACGAAAATTATCCTTTATTTGAACAAAAGATTTTCCCGCAAATACAAATGGCGCCTCTTCTCCGGAACGTAATGTGAGGTTGATCTTGATTTATTGGAAGAGATAGTGACTGATAAACATTCCGATAAAACATGACTAATACAAACGGATTTTCAGACTCACAAGAGTCTGCGTTACTCGACGACGAAGCGTTTTCGGAGTTGCAGAGAGAAATGTAAGAAACCGTTTTGTTATGATACTTTCGTGTCACGTCAATTTTTCTCAGCTTTCAAAGTGAATGCAATTCTGACTCGAAATTTTTATCCATTTTTACTTTAATTCATTCATTTTTACATTTTTTCTTAAATAATTGACGTTTATCTTATGAAAATGTAATCGAATTTACAAACATATTTAGTGCAATAATTACAGTTCTAATAATATCGAGCATGACGTGAACGAAATCTTTAACAACTTTCTGAAAAGAACACCGTTCTCATTATAAATGGTTTCTTTTTGTTACTTAATATAGCGGAAGCAATACTTTGCCATTATTAACAGGGGCTGAGATAGAAGACGATATCGAAGTAAAATTCGACATTGAAGGAACATACAATGAAGTAAAATATGAAATAAACAATTTAACACAAAACTACATAGAAGAGAAACAAATGAATACCGAAGAATCTCCGGAATATTATCCGGCATCGGAAGCCTCTACTCCAGTAAGGGAAGAATTTCCTGGGTGTTACAATTTTCAATTTTCTCTAGCTAACCAGGAATCTACCAAACATCGGGTTGTAAGTATTCTCTTTAGTTTGTGGACTCTTTGTAAAATAAAAGCTCAAGTTCAATATATTTCTTTTGTTTTGTTAATAGTATTCTCCGTCATTGCGCAAAGTGTTCATCAATATGGATGAAACACTTCCATTACGTTTTAAATGGGATCCACCTGATGATGGTTTATATTTGCGCACCACTATGGTCTTCAGTTTAGATCAATATGCGAGCGATCCGGTCAGAAGGTGCCATAACCATATGGCATTAAACAATACAAGCAATCGAGATTACGATCCAAGAGTAATCAAACATGTTGTTCGTTGTTTGGATCATTCGAGCATGTATGAAGAAAGAAATGAGCATTTGTCTGTACTGACTCCACTTCATACACCTCAACCCGGGTCACAATATGTCCCAATGAATTTTAAGTTTTTATGTAAGAACAGTTGCCCATCTGGCATGAATCGCAGACCGACAGATTTAATTTTTACTTTGGAGGACCACAAAAAAACAGTACTGGGTAGACGAATACTTTCTGTCAGAGTTTGTAGTTGTCCAAAAAGAGACAAAAAGAAAGAAGAATCAGAGATTCCAGACTCGCAACCTGACGTCAAGAAAAGAAAGATTTGTTTACCTGTTGCTAAAAAAGCAATGCCATCTTGCGATACGCACATCTTTAATGTTCAACTAAAAATAGTTGGGAAAGAGAACTATTTAGCGGTATTAAAATACGCATATGATATCATGGCCGGCCAGGCAGCGCGAACTAGCCAGTACGAATTCTTTAAACCATATATGGATGACATATTACGCAAAACTCCATAATTATACGAATCAAATACCGTTATATCTGTGCCTTATAGATATCCAATAAGCGTGATCCATTATTGTTAACTATTTGTATACTTTACAAATACATTGGATGCGTATTTTTACAATCACACTTATCGTTAATTTTAACATCAAAATAGGCATTTTATGATTCATGTTATTATGCATATATCGTATCCTTACATCTGTTGGTTATAAGACGAAACAACATAAAGTCCTGCGGACTACCGCTGTTGTATCTGAAATAATCTTACAATCAGTGAAATATAATTTTATATATTTTATATGTATTAGCATTATGGTAATCGTGTATCAAGTTTTTATATTGAATTGTAATCTAGATGTTAGTTTTTTATTATAACAATTAAAAACAGTTTTGTTACTTTTTTACATTATACACACACATATACATATACGTTGTTACACGCCCAACTGTTCCTGCGAGCCGTATTCATTCAATTGAATGCCCAATGTGCGTAATGATAATGAATTTGGTAGCGGTGCAATATGTTGTGGTGACACGATGACGGGAATTTCGAGACTTGCTACGCTTCGTCGCATCCTTATTTCGGTACTGTTTTCTCCTCGGGCATGTAGAACCCATTCCCATGAATTTGATCCCGTCGCGCACGAGATCCAAACAGCTTCCTCTTCGTACTGTACATTGGTAATTCATAGTACCGTTTCCTTACAACAACGTGTTAAATAACAATAGAAAAAAATATACCTGCAAGAAAAAAAGTTCGCCAGCATAATGTAATATGTAAACAGCGTTAATACCAAATGGAAGCGGCAACGGAATCTGTACAGGAACAGAATAGAAATGAACGTGTGGAACTTCGTGAACTCCGCTCAGGTGTTCCAACACCAAATCAGGTGTAATAACATCTCTACAACCACTTTGCCTTCGGAAAGGGCATGCTATTTGCGTAGAAGATACAGAGTCCACAGAACCTTTCCAAACGGGTGTTGTAGGCACGCTGGATATTAAACTGGCAGTACTCGACATTCCGCTGGCAGCGCTTGATATTCTATCCGTAGCATCGGTTTGCAAAGACACGTTGATAACATTTTTCATTGTTTCTTTCGACAATTCTCCTGTGCTCGCAGACTTTGTACGATCGCACAATCTCAATCGATCCTCGAATTTCAAACTGTTGGTCGATGCTTCGGTCATGCTAGATACTTCTTTGGATACTATTGCTAAATTGTCCGCTGAAGCAGCTTTCTCTACTCCACCAAAGAATAATTTAGACAATAGCAAGTGACGCGGCCTCAAAATCGCGCCATTATTTTTCGATTTGGCCGGTGACACGATTTTTTTGTTACTTTTGCCAAAGAGACGTTCTTGGAGGGACCAACCTTGGTATTCTATATTATCGCATAAATCGTCCTTTATCTGAAAAGCGTCTCGAAATACCTTATGAAGTTTGTCCGCGAGCAAGCATCTACCTTGGCCTAATCTGACTCTGCAAACTGGGCAACGAGATGTCCTTGGTCTGCATCCTACACAAATAATATGCCCATGAACACATTGAGAGACTGGGGGCGTTGAACTCTCCAAACAAATTGGACATTCTAGAGCCTTCACCTGAACAAATATAATGATTTCATTGAAAAAAAACAGAATAATGTTATGATACTTAAATGAGAAAGTTATTTGAAGTAATGCATTTACAACTCCGGATACTGCATTTGCCAATTTATTTGCTATGTCAGTCAGAGGTCCCTTTATAGCTACTCCTGCTTCTGCTTTTCCTTCTTCTTCATTAGTATATCTCCAGACAAATAGATTTATATTTTGCTTCTGATGCTGGTGAATGAATGTTGCAACATCTTTTATTTTTAATCCTATTAAATCCTCCCCTTCGATATTCACTAAACAATCACCAGCTCTGAGACATAACAAGTAGACTTGTTTAAGTCATAACAAAATTTCTTCATTTTAATTTCATTTAGTCTTACCTAAGACCACCTGCATCCGCAAGGCTTCCGGTTTCGACGCAACTCACCCAAGGATAAGGATCCCATTTTGATTTTGTGAGATGAAATCCACATGTTTTGGCTTCCTTAACATTTTGTAGCTTTACACAAATTTTTCTCGTGATCGACGCTACGTTTGATCGACATCTTTCATCTAATAAAGGTGTCATGAATATTTTAACACCTGCTGCATCGGTCAACAATTCTGGACTAGGCGTAATAGACATATTTCTTTCAAAATCGTTTTTATTTAAAGAGTATTTTTTCACTTAATTTTAGATAACATTTCGAATAATCGTCGAGATTACATGTAATGTTAACTTAGAACACAAAACACCATTCTTCGAAAGTAAGACAGAAATGTTTTTGTGCCGTTTTGCATATCTCTGTCTGTAATCATAATTATGTTAACGAGGACACTAACTGGAGTTCGATATTAGAAGAGTGATTAACTGTGATCTTTTCATGGACCATGCCATGTTCAAACTGATCAAGTCTGGTCTTTGAGTAAAGTAAAAGTCGAGCTACTATTGCTTGCTCACCTTCACCTAATTCCATGACCTTGACACTTATCGCGAGATGAGAAACTGCAGCTTCTGTCATTTCTCTTACATTTTAAAGATATTAACTCTATGTTAAAGAAACTAATTTTTCAGTGAACAATACAAATGTATTTCACGTTTCCATGCTTATATTTTAATTAAAAAATTTTCTTGGCAGCAATGACCAGTGAATGCATATAGACATATGTTCGTTTGTCTTCATTGGTACACCTACGTACATGGAATAATTACAAGTACCCATTCGAGTTTCATTAAATTCCAAAAAGTGGAATTATACCAATTTCTATATTTATTGCAAATTCGCTCTTTGCATTAATGTGAAGGCTATGAATTCTCGTATGTTTAAAGTATGAAGATTCTTAGAGATCTTCAATACAGTAAATGTACATATTATGCTTAAGTCTTAGAAACAACATGATAAGTATTCCTCTTTATCTATTATTTGGTAAGAAGGCAAACTCTCCCACAACTTCGACTTGGAAGAACATATAGTTGGATTGTCGATATAAGAAGTTTAAAATATATTATGCTGGAAATAATTGAAATGCATCTGATACGTATAGATAAAATGTTGCTAGGAGTCTTTGTTCGATGATAATAACATTCTCAGTAGAAGCTACTGATACAATATATTCAAGCATTGACTCAATGTGTGTAACGTGGTATGCGCTGTGGCTTTAAGAACTAGTAGGTCAGGGTCCAGGTTTAAGCTCGAATTCTCAATAGTTTGCGCCAACGCGTGATTATGTTTCTCTACTTTGCTCAATTGTTCCTGACAATTAGCGAAAGCATCTAAAACTTCTAACTTTGCAACTGGATTCCTATTGCTGTTGGTCGAGTGTTCTCTGGGAGGCAGGGGAGGATGACTGCTGGCTATCGCCCTGGTATACATTTCTGTGACAGCCCGTAATTTGTCTACCCACTCTTGACGAGCACGGGCATCGGTGGCTCTCAATTTGATCATGTCACCTAAATTCATTATAGAGATATTTATACGGCAAGAATGTAAAATAAAAAAAATATACATAATTTATTAACAATATCTAAGCAGCAATTATTGACAGAGGAGACGCGAACTTTTCATACGCGCAATACCGTTTTAATAAACAATGATATATAATATTGATTAAAATATTAATTAACGTACCTGTGGCGGAATTGACAGTGAATGTATTGGAATCTTCGTCGCTCGGTGCAATCACTGCACCCGCTAAGTATATTGAGCATCTTGGTCGTTGATTCTTTTCGGATTCACTAAGAAAATAATGCAATTCACCAGTTTCGGGGCTAAGGATAAACCAACGGTACTGCCAGCCTTTCATCGCATTAGTATATTTATGTAATAAACCCTCGTAAGGGTGCCTTATTTGAACGTTCATCATTTATTGTTTCTATTGTTTGGAAGCCTCGTAGTGTTTAAATTAGACAGTTGCGTATAGCACTTATAGCAGCCTGTCACATCCAAACTGTCATATCAAGAAAGGTTAGTCAGGTATCTTTAAGCTAGGTTAGAATGAATTGTAAATAACGCGCGGCGATAATGGGAAATACATATACATAAGTACGCAGTACAGTATAAAACGAAATACTACAAAGAATAATTTCGAGTATTTTATGATTTTTATTATTCTATATATTTAAACATTATACAAAACATTTTATTGTTTTTATTACAGTTATTATATCTCAATGGTAACAAAGCTTTATGAAGTAGAATCAAATATATATTTCGGAGACTACTAAAACGACGTCAAAAAATAAATTCGTTCGATATATATAGTATATGATAAAAATATTTCCTTCATAGTATTAAATCTTTAGGAGAACAAAACTATATTCTTAAAATTCTAACTGAACGTTTTAAAATATATTGTTTATGATTTTAGTCATTTTCTTTTTCAAAGGAGCCGAATCCTCCAACAGCATAGTATCTTTTATTGCGTTATCAGACCTTCTTTAATTAATTGATCTCGAATAGTCGGCATCTCCACGTTATAATATCCGTCGTCTGTATGGCATTCAATTATCTTTATTTGAACGGAACCACCGTTCTCAACCAATTCTGAAATTCTCTTCTCAATTTCCGGTGAATATTTTCCTTTGTCGTTGGTAGGAGCTAAATCTAGATAAGAGTGTTTTGTAAGTGATTAGTATTTTAAATGAATGAACATGCATGTACCATATACTTACTGACGACATTGCAAATGTTCGCAATTGCATTAGGAGTTATAAAATCTTTCGGCATAAGCCGTATATCCTTATGAGAAACTATTTCGAGACTTCCATAGTCAACGAAGAAAACGGAACTCGACCCAACAGTTTCGGTACGACAATAACAAATAGCACGGTTCCACGCATTATCAAAATGAACTAAGCATAGTTCGGTTTCACGAGGAATATAATATTTGGATTTTTCACAATATTCTGACATCTAGAACGCACGTAGAAATAAATATACAATATTCCTGTAACAAAATCGGATGAATTTCTATAAAAGTTACCATTTTGGGCATCACGCCGAGAACATGAGACATTAGCTCAAAATCTACTGGACACATAGCATAAGTGTAACCATCCTCAATACAGTTTAATACAATTGCATTCACAACATCGCCTACTGTTCCTATGGGCGCAACATTTAAATCGGCTTTCATGTAACACTTTGTATCTGTAATAAATTTCAGTTTTATACTATAGTGGCACGACGATCGTTCTAAAATTGATTGTTATTCCTTAATAATCACCTTCCTTCTCAGCTTTATTCCAACTTGGTACTAGCATTTCGCTTATGGTTTTATTAATACACTCCCCACCAGCTGTTTTAAGGTAAACACCATCTTTCGACGGTACACCTTCAAAGTTGCAGATCAAAGGAATTTCTGCACTTATTATGTGACTGATGTATTCACTTATCTCTTTAGTCATAGGAACATCTTGAGGTACATCTTTCAAAACGATCTTGCTCACACAAGACTGTAGCTGTTCAAATATTTCCCATATTAATACGTTTCACCGAATATTATATTGTTATACAAGTATTAGATCGTAACAAACCTGTTTCAACTCATCACTCAGGACCTTAAGTTTCTTTATATTGGTAACCTCCGTGTTACCGAAATCAACATATGAAATTGCAACTTTTCTCTCCTCTACTTTCGTAACAATCGCACGGTAGTAATTGTCATCTACATAATGTGCTATTACCATTTGTCCAACAACTGGTGGTTCACTTAACAGCGAAGCTAACACAACAACAGAATGCCATTAATTTGTTACAATGGAAAAGTTATTATGAAAAATTTTGTGTACCTGATTGTGCACATTTTGCAATACTTTGCATAACATGGTGGTAGTGCTTTTTGTCTTCAGAAGGTCGAACAAACATAGCGAAATGGCTTCGGAAAGCAGTCAGGTATACCTATTGCAACCATCAGAGATTTTAATAGCATAATACATCATAAAACATATTGTAAAATAAATTTCTATAATTGTCATTTATGTTATTTAAATAGAAATTAACGTTCGCACCTCAGACTTATTCTTTAATGTAGAATATTGCAGCCCTTTTTGTTCAGGCGCTGGCGTCCATGGCTTCACAACAGCCATCACATTTCCAGCCATCTCGTCGATGATTTTTATTTCAATTTCGTTTTGATTTTTGCGTGCCAACACTCTGATCTCGTAATGTTTTCCCTAAATAATAATAATAATTTTTATAAATAAAATTGAGAGATTCGACACAAAATAACGTGTAGACGATATTTCATAAAGTCATACAACGTATGCCATAAACTTACAGCAAACTTTCTTTCTGTATCGATTATCTTGCACTTGGCACCAAAAGCACAAATGTCCATAAAATCGTCAGGACATGGCACAATTTTAACAACTTCCATAGTTCTAGCATGATCTATTACAGCTATTTTTAAGGGTGCTTCCAGCGATAAAACATATCCCCTGACCCACTCTTTGTGGAGGACTGACTTACCACATACTAAATCTCCTATCTGCGGTCTACAAGTATTACAATTCTATTAATTAACTTACTCTACCATATACTGTGATGCCGCGAATATTATAAACCATTTACACTCGGAACTATCTTAACTCGAAAACCAAACAATACAATGCTTAAACATTTAGTAATTCATGAAATATAAATCAATTTAATAATGACATAGTAATTTTTAGCGACACCTCAAAGTTCCCACTCGAGTGCTAAGGGTTAACACTGACCTGTAATTGGAATTTTTTCCTGCCTGTTCACACATGTCAGTCAATTCCTGGGAAAGTTTTTCATAGTTGGAAGCTGTATCCTCTGATAATAATGTAATGCTATAAACGTAATTACTCAATTCGGCGTGTATTACGATACCACCTGAATCCCCAACAGATAAAATATTCACTATGCTCTCCGGTTTTTTAGGAGCAGTTGCAGTCGTTCTACTGTCATCTTTTGTAGGACCCAGACTTTTGACAGATTTCAATGCTTTCAGGACTGCCGTGGGAATTTCTGAAACCGAGTTCTGTACTTCCAGTGCTGAGTTTTGAACTTCTGGTACCGCAATACCATTTTTTTTACACTGTACTGTAGCTGTATTATTTTCTCCTTGAACTTCCACATTGATCACTTTATTCGTATCAATGGATATCATTTTGACGCTTATTATATCTTCGTAAGCGAGATTTTTATGCTTTTCAAATCCTTTTTCAGATAAACGAATTTTAGCAGCATATCTCGGAATATCTATCAGTTGTGGAATTTTCCTGAAATCGTTTGTGTTCACGACTTCGTCGTTACCAAAATCGACGTAATGCACGGTTAAAGGATCTAATGATTTTACAATTGCTCGGTGCCATATACTTTCATACTGGACTGCATAAAGTTCTCCGACAACCGGTTTAACTTTTTTCATTTCTTCTGCTGTATCTTGCAAACTAGTCATTAATACAACGATATCGTCATTGTCTTCTAATTTCTGAACCCAATATTCACGCCCACTCTTCACAATTACTTTTACGTCTGTAAACTCTGACTTTGACAAAAACATTTGCTTTGGGAAAGCAATATCTTTTTCCATTTTAGTCACATCTTGTACGCCGAAGTTTTGTCGCTTTTTAGCGTCGGGACTGTCCGACTTTGTGTGATCTATCGTTTTATCAGAATACTTTTTAATAATCTGGTTACTATGGTTATTGTCATCCCTTGATTTATTCATTATACCATTTCGACTTTGTATGGGAGTACTTGTAGTCTTATTCGTTTTGTTCGGAGATATATCACATTGGTCAGTATCCTTAACGTTTAATTGGTTCGAGTATTTTGTATCATTCTTTTGAGATTTTGGAGTTGTGTTGATTATCTCTTGATTGTTTGGATCAAAGCTTGTCATGTCTATATTTTGTGATCCTGTAGTAGTTGATGCTTTCGGTCGACGAAGGGGCACTTGAATAGAGGAAATATTTCTACTGTGGGTCTGTTCTTCATTTTGATTTTGTGAGATGTTCACAGAATTCACTGATGTTACTAAAGCTCTGAAAATGAAATGCAAGGCGTCTTTCAACACATTAAATATTATCGATTAAATATGATCGATATCTTCGATCATACTTACGGAACAGATTGACATTCTATTTTATGTTGTGGCCAATCAACCACTTGACAGTTCTTACTACAGTAAAAACTGTGACATCTCTCACAAGTGAACTTTGTCATTTTTTCACATCTTTTGCATTTACCAACTACATCTTCTAGCGTGTCATTACCATATTCGTACAAACCCTATTAAATTAAACATCTATCATTCGTACGGCTTATTTCATTCATTAATACTAAAGTTACTACAAGTGTTTCTATCAATATTTCTACTCACTGAAGTTCGTTTTTCATACACATTACCAATATAATTTGAAATTTCAGGATTTGGTTCAGGAATCTCGTACATTGTATAGCCACGTCCAAGGGACACGTGTCTTTTACCATTTTGTGAAATGGTCAACTCTCCTCTACAATGTTTTTATAAAAATTATTACCAGTGCGTATGGCACGTACATATTATAAATAATATTTCAATAATACCTCGTCCATAATGCATTTGTATTTCCGTAAGGTCCTGCACTTTCATATGGATTATAAGTATATGGATCAGTAGGATAATTGTATAGCAAGTCATTATTTGGTGCGTAATTATAGCTTGGTACTCCCACATTTGGTTCTATTCTTTTGAATACATCCATAGGTCGACCACGTCCTGTCGTTTGTATACTGTACGTAATTTAATCATTTGATTTATAAGTTACTATTGCACATGTATCAATGAAAATACATAAGCAGATACTTACATAGGCCTGCTCATACATCTATTATTTTGTTTGACAGTATGTCTTTCGCCTTCGTGAGCAGGGGCATTTGTAAATTTCATATTCTTAGACCCTCTTTCTCTGCTTAACGATACTTTCAAACGTAAAGGCGGTACATTGTTCAATTCCTTAATGGCGTTTTGAGCTTCACGACACGCGCCATATGTAATATAACCCCAGGCAATATTTGGTCGATAAAAGTGTCCAAGGACTTTCCCATAGTGATTAAAAATTTCCAAGAAACCATCCTTGGAACGTGAAAATACAAAATAAATTTTATTTATTAAACTATGCATAGAAAGTAGTGTTTGCAATATATTTTAATAAATTACGTAGATTGAAATCTTTAATTTTATTCAGATATAACAATGATCAATTGACACAAAACAATAAAAAATTTATTTGAACACAATCGCATACGTACCTCGTTCAATTCTGCAGGTAAATTGTTCACATACAATGTGAACTCTGTGCTAGTATTGCTTTCCAAACAAAAATTTTTTTACATATAGAAACATGTTATGGTAATAACAATAATAATAAATATAGATGTGTCAAGTTCATTCGAAAAAATCTGAGAATAACAAGCTAATAACATAAAAAACAAAAATTGTTCACTCGAGCAACACGTTGCTGAAAGGCAACACGTTTTCGCATGTGAAATAAAAGTAAGATTTGAAAGTAAGAAACAACTAAAACCGAAAAACGTTTAAATCGATATTAAAATAACATTATGTTTTTAAATTGATTGTTCAGAACAATTTACGTTGATTCTTACCTGTCGTTTGCCGGCGTGTCTTCAGTTAATACATTGGACTCATAATACGCCATCGTCAATTGTACGAATACTTTATAAAAGTGTCTATTTCGACCAAGAGTAAACGTTACTTTTATCACAAATTAAAAGAGATTCCAAACAATTGAAGTCGCAACAGAAAATTGAATCGGCTATCACTATTCGGGTTCAAATCAAAAGCACATCCCGTCGTTACTCTACTTGCGTACTACCACTACCCAGTGATGCCAGAACCGTGGAACTGTGGTACTAAACCGTACCACAGCATACCCCCACCATAGCCTACTATTGCCCCTACGTTCCTTTCCAACGTGCCCGCGCGCTACACTCACCAGCGTACCTCTAATATGTGACACGGTGCGCTGGTGCGTGTAACGCGCGAGCGCGTTGGAAAAGGAACGTAGGGGCAATAGTAGGCTATGGTGGGGGTATGCTGTGGTAGGGTTTAGTACCACGGTACCACGGTTCTGGCATCACTGCCACTACCACTACGTCTTTTCTGCCACCACGCCACTGCACGCCACCACTTGGCCAGTATTCAGTAAATTTCAGTATCCTCTCAGAGGATTCCTCTGAGACTCTGAGATTCCTCTCTTCTATACGGTATATAAAGTATATATATATAGTTTACGATTTCTAAGGCGGATATGTGTGTATTTACGTATGAATTGTGAAGAAAGAAAAGAATGCGATAAAAAACCGGTGACATTCTGAATAGAAACAAATATAAATAGAATTGCGTCTTATTTAATAGTAAGAAAACGTACGTACATATATTTTAAGAATATGTTTGTAATTTTTATGTTATTCGATAAAAAATGTATATATATATAAAAATACGTGTATTATATGTATACAATGACAAATTCTGTTTTTTGTAGCGATTGGAAATATATTTATTAATTGAGTAAATACGTTATTTCATTTTTCCCGGTTTTTCACAAAGAAGAATGCATGCAACACTGGAATATCTATGTATGTATAAGCCGAGGTATGGTTCATGGTGTATTTAGTTTCAGATCCGTGTTTCCATCTCCATCACTGTGATAATATTGAGGCAGTAGCAGTAGCATCGTGTTTCGCTGCGTATAGTTGTATTAGATGTCAAGATAAAAAGTATCGTATTTTACTCGCACGACGAATGTGCCCATCGAAATGTAATTAGTGTACATAAATTGTTATAATTAATTACCAATGAGAATGACAATGGCATGGACGAAAGTTAAAGGACATCTAGGAGTGGGTAAGCAATAATTCGTAGAATATTATTAATTTCGCCTTTGTAAGCTCGAACATCCTGGGAGGTGCCCGAGCCTGATAAAATTTTAACTCTTGTTTAACGCGCCAATCAATGGCTCGAATTTTCCCAACAGTGTTTCATTGTTCTTTTATTCGAATCGAGATTAGTCAGTTTATTTCCATCGTTGGAAATTGTTTAATTAACTCGCGGCTATCGTCGGAACGATTTATAACGTCAGTAATATTATCGTTTGCATAATAATTACATGACATGTATGCCGTCTTTGTTAGTCGTTTATTTTCTTATTAATCCTTTACTACATGAACGGATTCGTTGAACGTTAATTTTTCTTATTTATATACGATAAAATGGCTAGCAGTCTATATCATCTCGTTGTTAGTCATAATTGATAATGAAATTTTATTTTTTATTGCGTATCAGTATTAGTGTTATTATTCTTGTTGTTCGAATAGGTTGAAGTATTAACATCTGACACATATTAAACGTGACATTTATGCGTACCTAATTATTTATTATTACACAGCCATTGATAACTTTGCGTACGAGTCCCCCCATGTTGTACAATTGACAGTTGGGGAAGTGGTACATATATCGGGGGAGTGCAGAGACTGGTACCATGGACGAAGCAAAATTAATGGGACATGTGGGATCTTCCCAAAATCCTACATACATATTGTAGAAGAATCAAAGACAAAAGATTGTTTGATAGATGAAATCACTAATGTTTTGAGAGAATGGGGGCATCATTGGAAGCATCTATATGTGGTATATGCAATAAAATATACATACCATAATTGAAAACAATTATAGAATTTAACCGCTTTAGTCAAATAGTGGCAAGCAGCATGATCACTGTTTTCTGAACTGTTTTTGCATTGTTCGACATGGAATCTAAACAGCGAGATCATGCTGTGTGACACTAAAACTGTTAATAAAAGAGATTTTATAAATAACTGTTTGTATATGTTTACAGATTCATTCAGAACACTTCTTAAACATGAAACAGCAACTTTTAGAATTGATAGAATACAGAAGCAAAATTTTAAGTGGCACATTGACAGTGGATGAGTTGAAAGATATGAAAAGATTGGCAACAGCTAGGATCGACACTGGCAATCAACTATTGGGCCTCGATATGGTTGTTCGGGATGATCAGGGAAATGTCCTTAATCCTGAAGAAACAAGTACGATTCAGTTATATTATCATCACGAAACAGCTGCTGAAAGAATAAGAAAGGCAGCTAACGATATGAAAAAGAAACCTTCAAGGCCACAAGCACCTGTCTATTCGCATATCTTTTTCGTCAGTGTAAGGAATTTTGTATGTAAAATGACCGAAGATGTAGAGTTATTGTTGACACTGTACGACGGTCGTGAAATGAAAGCAATTACCGAGAACTATGTGGTTTCATGGAGCAAGGAAGGATTAGCCAGGGACATAGATCAACTTCACAATCTTCGAGTTCTATTTACTGACCTCGGTTCTCGCGATCTGGCTAGGGATAAAGTTTATTTAGTTTGTTATGTAATTAGGGTGGGTGGTATGGAAGCTAAAGATATTGACCACAGACGCTCGAGCGTTTCGCAGGCCAATCAAAAAACCAAAAGCACTGAAAATATGAGAAGACCTTTTGGTGTAGCGGCGATGGATATCACTTCGTACATTACTGGCAAACTTGAAGGTGATTCAGATCACCATCACTTCATTCCATTTGTACAGTAAGCATGAAATTTTATACTAAGACAATGCTCCAGTTGGTAAACTGTTGAGCGGCTATTATGGTTTTTCAAAAAATTTGGTAGATCGACTTCAAAATGCTGCTATTGTGTAAATCATCAAGATTTTTAATTTGTTTTGGTTTGGAGTCTGGTTGGTTTGATATACTTCAGATATCAATAAATGTGTGTGCAAAATCTCAATACGAAAAGTTTAATAGTTTCTCACAAATTCGTGCAAAAACGGCCTCGAAAACCAGAATACCCCCTTAATTGAAATTCTAAATGTATTCGTAGGAATTTCCTTATGAATACGATGTGGTTAGATCTGTTTTGTTGGTGTTGTTTGTTTCTTTCAGATGTTGTGAGAAAGAGAGCTTAGATGGCACGTTACGAAGAATTCTTTCCCAAAAAGAAGTAAGCATTCAAAAAAGTACTAATGGCAATAGTGGCAGCTTTACTGGTGGTCAGGGATTGTGGGCTAGCTTGAAGTTACTCAGAGGAGATCCGAAACAAGTAAGTAGGACTTCAAGTGCTACAAATTATGATTCCCTCGCATACTTTTCAAAAATGCTTACATAAAGTTTCAATGTAATTTAGGTGCGAGATGAAAATCCTCATTTAGTACTCGGTAACGTTGCTATTGCGAGGAAGATGGGCTTTCCAGAAGTTATTTTACCAGGAGACGTGAGAAACGACTTGTATCTCACCTTGATTAGTGGCGAATTCAATAAAGGATCGAAGTCTACCGACAAGAATGTGGAAGTAACGGTTGGTATTATTTGGCAATGATTATGACTGAACTGCGGATTTATTAGCAAAATAAAAATTGTCTGTTTCTGTTGCAAGAAACAGGGGACACTGCGAAATTGCCGTCTTTTTTTAATTATTTTGAAAAGTCAAAGGTGGATGTATCCCCATTCTTTAATTTTTTTAGTCATTGCACTGTTTAAAACTATAGCTACTCAATTTTGCTATAAATGTATAAAATTCGCGATCTAATTATGACTTTCCCATCTATTATCATTTTGTATTTCGGTAGGTTAAAGTATGCAATGAATTTGGTACTCCAATACCAGGTGTTATGACTTTGGGTGGCGGAGCTTCACCGATTGACGAGTATCGTAGTGTTATTTACTATCACGAAGATAAGCCAAGATGGTGTGAAACATTTAAAATCGCTATACCCATCGAGGAATTCAAACAAGCCCATTTAAAATTCACGTTTAAGCATCGCAGTTCGAACGAGGCGAAAGATAAATCTGAGAAACCTTTCGCCTTAAGTTACGTGAAACTGATGCAACGTAATGGGACCACATTGCAAGACACACAGCATGAATTACTAGTGTATAAACTAGACCAAAAAAAATATGAAGATGCTGATACCTCGTATTTAAAGCTTCCATCGACGAGGGGTGAACTGGTAAGAAAACTTTTAATTTAACGTAAAACATCAATTAGAAAAACATTTAGCACTAGGTTTATGGGATGCTTCAATTGATTCAATTGATTCTTGGAATTGTAAAGATGTGGCTAAAAATTTAGATAGTCATATTTCCATTATTTTATATAATGTAATATAAAATTTTATAAAGTGTCGTATCTTACAGGTTGAACTAAACATTGAAAAGAAACCAACGTTAGGGGCTCTTAGTTTAAGTACTAAGGACAGTTTTCTCATAACGACTAATATTTGTTCAACGAAACTAACGCAAAATGTAGATTTGCTAGGTTTATTGAACTGGGCATCGCATAAGACGGATTTAAAAGAATCTTTGGCTGCCTTGATGAAAGTCGACGGCGAAGAAGTCGTTAAGTTTTTACAGGTATACAAATTCGATACAATACTTGGTCAAAATTCATAGACGTAATTTTATGTTGCATTGCGTCTTCTTACAGGATGTTTTGGATGCTTTATTTAATATACTGATGAGTAATTCGGACAGCGATGTCTATGACGATATAGTGTTCGAATGTTTGTTGTATATTATCGGTTTAGTGTCTGATAGAAAGTATCAACACTTTCAACCAGTATTAGATTTATACATTTCTGAGAGCTTCTCCGCGACACTCGCTTATAAAAAGTTAATTGCAGTATTACGTAAACGTATAGATAATGCCAACAATAATGATGGCCAAGGGCGTGATATACTTCTTAAAACGATGAAAAGCCTTCAATATTGTATGAGATTCGTGGTTGAATCTCGTCTTCTATTTACCGAGTACGTTCTCCTTTTCGTTAATACCGTAAATTTTTTTAATTAGGGCTTTTACTATCGGGATACTCGGATATCCGAGCATGCGGATAGTAAGAGCGCTACTCATAATAATTACTTCCAATGAAGTATTATTGTCGTGATAGGTTGAACCAAGACGAAGAAGAATTTTCTCAGACCTTAACAGAGCTATTGAAATCGATAGTTGAGCTTATGAGACACGAAACTGATAGTACCTTGTTGGTACAAGGGGCGTGTCTTAAATATTTACCAACTACCATACCTCATTTATTGCGAGTATACAGTGGCAAACAGCTGAGCACAATATTAAGCGATTTATTGGTCACTCTGCCAACAGGGAGATTAACCAAACAGAAAATGATGACAGTGAACGATATTGTTCACAGTCCTCTCTTTTTAAATGCAGAGTGTAGAGCAATTTTATTGCCTAGGATTACTATTTTGGTTCGAGATTTACTGGAATCTAAAGAGGAGGTAAGATCTACTGTGAAATTTTATTAAATTGTACATTATGATGTCTCATTACTGAAAAAAATTAAATATTCATGTTACTCATTAAAGTGCATTGTGTATCGTGTATCGATAGTTAATGTACATTGAGAATGTTTTCTAATATGGAACACTTTTCTGAGTAACTTGATATATTCTTGTTGAAGTTTCGTTCATGTTAATACCAGTGTGATGTAACAACGCTTAGAGCCAGGTATGCGTGTCTTGTGTTCGAGGCAATTGCGATTTCTTCGTGTCGCCTGTATGTCGATTGTCGTAATGAAAATGTGAGCGGAGCTTTTTCACTTGCATTTCAAACTTTCCTATGCAACTCGTGATACTTAATCGGTACCACTATTCGTGCTTTCCGTGCAGCCTGACCATCCTCTCGCCACGCATCTTTCTTGTGAACCTTGTATCATTCTTCAAAACACATTTCTCCATAATAAAAACTTATCTAAGAGCATGAGGAACAAAACATTCATCTCTGTTCTTGACACAGCATGAGCTCATCGAATAAACTGATACACCAGAGTTATTGCTTACTCAAAAACCTTCACGAAATGTCTTGATCTTTGTACATCTTCTCTTTTCATTCTGTTCTGATCAGATGTCACGAAAAAACACACACACACGTATCATTGGGAGTAATGATCACGAGCGTTGGACTCATCAATGGACATCGCATAGACAACCTTTTTATTGTTTCTTACATTTAGCGTAGTCCGACTCCCCTACAACTGTTCTATTGCTTTCGGGGGCACTGCGGTTTTATTTGCATGCGGTTTACGATACGACTCATCTCTTAGGTGGTGGTTAGACATTGAAGTTATAATTGTAATATTATTTTTCTCGTGTAAACTGGCATTATATTCTGACTAACATAGGGTTGTTTCATTTTTTTGTGTTTGGTTTGGTTTTGGTTATTGGCCTAAAAAAAGGGGCTGTCAAGTACAACTGGAAAAAGCGTGGCGAAGGTAGCCAGGCTGCTTGGTGAGAATCGACATCGACTCGAACAGCACCGCGGCTACTCCGAAGAGGTAATTGCTGAGATATATACGTGGCGAGTTAAACAGTGCGACATTTATTTTGGATTATTGGCACGATGATTGCTAAATGACATGAGAACTGTACTGATATCTACGTAGGATAAGTATTTCATGTTAGACCTTCCAGGATTGCTGATTATCGGTTACGTTTAATTCTACCTTTTATCTCATGATTAAGTTTTCGCAAGAGAATTTCGGATGTGACCGTCAAAGGATGCTAAGGGCACGTTTCTGTCTTGTGTTTCTGTAGGTTGAATTGTGTGTCAGGATTTTATCTGACATATTGGAATTAACATTTAGGAAAGATATAGGAAGCACGATGCAGGACGTGAAAGACATCATGCTTACAGCCATGCGAACTATTATACAATCCGTTATATCCATGGACAGAGAAAATTCGCTTGTTGGAAATCTGGTTTCGGTCATGCTGGCAATATTCAGGTAAAAAAGAAAACAAATCATGTAACGTAATATGAAACATACCTACAATTAATTAACTAATGTATTTCAGACAAATGACTCAACAACATTACGAGATTTATATAAAACAATTTGGGTACAAGTGCGATTTGCTCGATTTCCTCATGGAGATATTGTTGGTGTTCAAAGATTTAGTTTCAAGAAGCGTGTTCCCGAGCGATTGGTGCGACATGATCATGCTTCAAAACAGCATAATTCTGAAGTCGCTACGTTTCTTCTCCGGCACGATCAGAGATTATTTCTTCACCGAATTCGAACAGCAGGCTTGGTCGAATTTTTTCCATTGTGCAATCGCGTTCTTGACCCAGCCTGCTCTGCAGTTGGAAACGTTCACATCGTCAAAACTCAATCGCATTGTCTTGCGTTACAACGACATGCGCAGGTAAACGCGTACATCACGCTTTATTTATTCCAACGCGATTGTCGAGATTCTAATAGTTCTATTGCAGAGAGACTGCTTTCGAGATACGCTCGATGTGGTTCAATTTGGGGCAATATAAAATATTCTTCGTTCCTGCGTTAGTAGGAGCAATACTAGAAATGGCGTTAATTCCAGAGAGCGAGTTAAGGAAGGCGACTATACCTATATTTTTTGATATGATGCAGTGCGAGTATTATAGTTCACGCATTGTCGAAGGGTACGGCGACACGAAAAGGGATGCTACTCATATAAAAGCGAATTTTACAGACTACGAAAACGAAATGATTGCGAAATTGGATATATTGGTAGGATCTGATAAATATTATTTCTTTCTGCCAGTTAACTGTGCATCACATTCTCACAATATTCCGATAGGTCGAGGGTGGAAGAGGAGATGAACAATTTCGAACCCTTTGGACACAAGTGATGGGTGATCTTTGCGAGAATCACTCGACCTTGCGGGAGCAAGGTTTACGTTTTGTCGACACGATATCTAAATTGATGGAGCGATTGTTACAGTACCGCGACATCATCCACTCGGAGTCTCAGGAACATAGAATGTTGTGTATCGTGAATCTTCTCGAATTTTACTCAGAGATAAATAGGAAGGAGATGTATATCAGGTGCGAACAGTGTCAATATTTTGTTGGTGCTAACCAGTAGCGCTAACGCTTTTACCACTAAAACAATTTACATTTTATCTCGCAGGTATGTAAATAAGCTTTGCGAATTGCACCTGGAGTGTGATAATTACACTGAAGCAGCGTACTCGTTGAAACTACACAGTCAATTATTAGCGTGGAGCGATCAATCGTTGCCACCTCTATTAAGATCGCACAGGTACTAACATCGAATCAACAATTTCATAGCATCGTTTCTAATTCTTCAGCTATTAAAGAATATGATCTTTCTACGTAGATACTTGGCGTGTCAAACGCATCGTGAATTGAAAGAAGCATTGTATAACGACATGATCGATTACTTTGATAAGGGCAAGATGTGGGAGTGCGCGCTGGCCGTGTGCAAAGAGCTAGTCGCTCAGTACGAGGAAGAAACGTTCGATTATTTACAGCTGTCAATGTTGCTGCAACGTATGGCTAAGTTTTACGATGCTATAGTGAAACAACTGCGACCCGAACCGGAATATTTTAGGGTCGCATATTATGGCCGTGGCCATCCTGCGTTTCTACAAAACAAGGTAATTTAATGGATATCTTCTACATCAAATACAGTTTTTAAATTTTCAAGTTCTAAAAAACAACCTTTAAAATTTTCTTCGTGATTTCAACCAATTACAATTTCTTCAACATTTCTTTTAGTCACAATCTTAGAAACGTAATTGTCTTTTTAAAAGTGTCCGAATATTACTGTATATTGACATTTGTTTCAGGTATTCATTTACCGTGGAAGAGAGTACGAGAGATTAAGTGATTTCTGTTCGCGGACGTTAAATCAGCTGCCGAACGCGGAACAAATGAACAGACTGTCTCCTCCCACCCCAGAAATACTGCAGTCTAATCATCAGTATGTGCAAATTAATAAAGTGGATCCTCTAATGGATGAGAAAAGGCATCGACTCAGTGGGAAGCCCATAACAGCGGAAGCTGTTCTCAGGTATAGAAATTAGTTTCAATGAAGGGAATCGAAACATATTGAACGTCCGATTTATTCTTATCATTTCTACAGAATAATGCATAATAATTTTACTTGCGCTCCAGGTACCACAGGGTGAATGACGTCCAACGTTTTAGATTTTCGAGGCCGGCGCCGAAAAAGGACATACTCTCAGCTATGTCGAACTCCGGTGACAAAGAGAAGGAGACCGCTACTAACAATGAATTCGCTTCGCTATGGTTAGAAAGGACAGTATTAGTTACAAGCTACCCGTTGCCAGGCATTCTCAGATGTTTTCCCGTTACATCCAGCGAGACTTACTATGTCAGCCCCCTTCGTAACGCGATAGAAACGATGGAAGCTACGAACACTGTGCTGAGAGATTTAATTATAGCGCACAAAGCGGATCGCACTCTTCCCCTGAACCCTCTCAGTATGAAATTGAACGGCATACTGGATCCAGCGGTAATGGGTGGCATAGATAACTATGAGAAAGCTTTTCTTAACCCTGAGTATCGTGGTTCTCATCCAGAAGAGAATTCCGATCTTCAAAAGCTAGAAGGACTAATTGCTGATCAGATACCGTTGTTGAACATTGGTTTGCAGTTGCACAAAGCACGCGCTCCCCCTGAATTGTCCCCGTTCCATCAACGCCTGGAACACTGTTTCGCAGCCATGCAAAGCCAAGTTGAAGCCAAATACGGAAAGAGGGTAAGTCCAGGGAATTCACAAGTGAACCTGCAGAACAGCTACCTACCCTCCGATTTCGATGATTTTTGAATATGTTGGAGAAATCGAAATTTTGACAAACTGTCGATATCAGTACAGTGAATTCAGCCTATACTCGTGCGTCTGTACCATCGCATGCTAATCTTAATCTTGGTGTCCGGTCGCTGGCCATTTAAAAGCCAAGGATACAGCGAGCTTAAATGTCTGTTGTAACTCGATTAAAAGTGACTATGTTAGTTTGAGTTTGGTTTAGTTGTTCGGCCGCGACAAGGCATCCGGCAACGCTTGTGAGTGAAATAATTACAACAAACATTTCTTGTAGTCACGCATACGCAGTTATGCATGGGACCTTAAGTTCACCCGATCCCTGTGCCTAAAAAGATGATACATATTAACGTGTGCGCTATCCCGAATGGATAAGTATTGGCAGAATTCACTGTAATTGTACCGATTGTTTTTTTCGCAAATATCTCGGAAACTGAGCGAAACCGCCACTGTCATACAAATCGGAGGGTAGCTGTTCTGCAGGTTCGCTTGAATTTTTTTTCAATGTACATATTATTATTGCAGACTTGCGACTTACAACTCGAGAGTTTGTCGCAAATTGTTACCATGCGAAGGCCGCAGGCGTCAAGGGGAGACAATCATCGTCTATCCGAGTCGAACATAACAAATTCAGAGTGAGTAATATTCGCGACTTGATTCTCGCAGCCGTCATTCGCTGTTACATATTGCAACTATTCGTACTAACACTAATTTTGTTTAATGTGCTATCGTGATAATTAAATTCCGTTTGCTTTGGTACGGGTTTACAAACAATATGTGTTTTTAAAATCAATTCTTGTATTATATTGTGAATACTCATACGCATGTAAATACGAGGAAGTACGTTCATCATACAGGAATGAAGGAAGGACGCATTGCATAGAGTAAATGTCGAAACACAGTCGTATAAATATTTTCAATGTGGATTTTAAAGTAAAAAGAAATGTCTGTAAGCAAAATTGCATAGTGACAAGACAAGCCATTTTGTTCATCGTGGTTGTTTTCTGAATTGAGTTCTGTTAATATTTTTTTATTAGTGTTTCTTTATTTCTGATTATAAAGTTATATGGTTACTTTGTAATTATCTCGTTCAGCTGTGGAACTCACTCCAGGGTATCCTCTCTTACAAGATCCCAAGTTGCAACGTTCAAGTCACTCGCATCATTCAATTTTAACAACAGTACACCGTCATCCGGTGGTCAGAACGTCGGTTTATCAAGGTAAAGATGCCACAACATGTGATAGAGTTGTTCTAATGACGATTATTATATACTTCCTATTACTTTCTGCTGTCTCTAATACTTCTATCGTATCTATCACTTTTATTATTAACATCTTCCAAAGTTAAATATATATGTATATATTTATTCGAAGAATGAATATTAGAACAATGTATATATGATTTCAGGACTTTCGCTGTTGGGCCTGATAAACACAATCTCCTATTATCCTTCCTTCGCACTTAGCATTTTTTTGTGTATGCACTCACGTGACTATGCATGTTCTAATTTCTTTTATTGTTTAATTATTTTCACATATTTTATGGCTAACATATATATTGTATGTATGCATTTGATTACTTCGTTTTTACTGTATTATTTAAATTTTGTGCTAAAAATAAGAAATAAGTATTGAAAGCCACATATGTACATACATATATGTTCAGTTCACTTCTATTTTCCTACTACTGTGTTTTCTACTTGCATGGTACTTTTTGGTATAATTTGTTTTGTCATCATTTTTTGTCCCTGGATTAAGCACCTTCGATACCGACTGGTTGTATCCGCTAAATAGGTAAATAGTCAATTATTCATAAAGACACTAACACTAGCGCTGACTCCAATCATTTGATCTTCCTACTATTTAGTAAGTAATCAATGTATGAATGTTCTGTATGTGACACGTACCATTGTTACACAGAAACGCATCGATACGTTCACACATCTTGTCAACGGCCTCTCTACAGAAGGCACTCGGAAGCCCAAGTCCAGGGACAAATAAGAAAAAGGATTCAAAGCGTAGAAGCTCACGGAAAAGTGATTTTTCCACCTCAACAAAAAATGATCAACCAACCAGTCAGTGGTACACTACATCGGAAGTGTCACAAAGTACATCAACCCCTATCACACCGTTAATATCCAGTTTTCCCACAACACCAATATTCGAACTTCGTCAAGAGGTAATACAAGCGTTACGTTACTTACAGAAATAACAGAGTTAGGCATCGATCAATATAAATCGTTTATTCGACTAGTGGATAATCAAATATTTCAATCGAAATCGGGAATTGTAGATTGCATTATACAGGATGAGTCACTTAACTGTATCACGTAAATTTAGTCATTACCTACTAGTTACATACAAAAAAGTTTGAAACGAAAGTTATTCGACATCGAATGAGGCATGAGTATGTATTGGTTAGTGTCTTACAACTTTTATTTGTAGCATTTTTTGAAGAAACATGTAGGTTACGAGTAAATTTAGGTAACACAGTTAAGTGACTCACCCACTATACTGTCTAACGATAAACTGACGTGTTGCAGTGGCTAAAATAGAGATCTTTTTTATGCAGCTAACACCTAAACGTCCCTTAAGATCGGAGATAGAGAAAGAGAGGAGAATAAGTAATCGGTTGTCCGGCCAGTCTCAACATTACTTAAGAAACATAAATAACGGGATGGATTCGAGTAGTTTAGGAAAAGGAAATAGGGATAGCGTCGGCACGACAGATAGCACGGCGTCCGAGGACGATCCGCCACCACCGTTACCCGTGAAAATGCGCGAAGCCGATTACTGTAATCTTCCGGACGAATTGCCTGCTTCTCATTGTGGAACGGGTAGTTTGAATAACTTAAACAAACCTCTAGGGCATTGGTCAAAGAACAAGCTACCAACGCCAACAGACGATCTTGATGTCCAGACGAAACCACCTACACCACCACCGAAACCAAAAAGACCGCCTTACAGTTTAAACAAGTCCGTGCTTTCTACCGGTGATGCAGATAATAATTTTAGTCAAGATCCGTCCGTAACTTGACACAGATTCTTTTCATGATCATTATTCTTGCCAGTAATACTGAGCACCGTGGTGTAATAATATTTATAGGAACGTTTTATCGCGAACAGCGTTTCGAACAACTTCGAAACTGAACGTATGTTTTGTGATCCACAGTGTCGATGCTGTTGCACAGAGTATTGTTATCGATACAGAATGAAAGAGGATTTCGGATGCTATTAATTGGTAAGAATTCAAATAGCGCGCGATAAAATTGATTTGTTCATTCGGTCAGAAGTAATAGAAAATTGATTCGACAGTTTTTCTACGAGATTGGTATATCAGAGTACGTTGGAGAAACTTCCATATAATGTTAGGACTATCCTATACCTGCTCTCTGTGGTTTCACAGTGGATAAGTAGAAAGTTACCATTTCTGTTTCTTGTCTGTACCTTTGTTTCTTGTATAAATAAGAAAGCGTTTACTAATGCCGCCAGTAACTAACAAATTACGTAAGGTTATAATGTTCTTTATATAATATATAAATGTTATTTGAGCTTTGCCTTTATTCCATCCAATTGATGAACTTTCGAACAAACTATGTACATCACTAATAGGTTCGTGACGAAAATATGCGATTCTTCATGGAAGTACATTCATTTCTATCATCTATACAATTTGATCACTTTACAAACATATCCATAAAGCGAAAGATTAAGATGTTCTCCTTAATTTAAGTGTTAAATTACGTAGTGCACGTATTTAAAAAATCAATGCTATCAATATGAATATTGTTTCATTCGTGAAAGAATTCATCCTTCGTAAGATATAGATATAAAATATGCATAATACAATGATTAGAGGCTGATATTACCATTTTTACTGGGTATTTTTATAAATTTTGATATTAGGCGTTTACACCATCTCTTCCTCACAGTAACACCTTTTTAGAACGAACTTTACTGTTACTGTTGTTAGAATTTTCTACTGTTTTACTATATCGAATATGGAAAATTCGAAAGAGCTATTTTTAAAGTGCAAAAATATTTTTGGCGTCTACCAGCTTTTGATGCTCAACTTTATATCGGAAATCCGTTTCATCCATATTTATATAAAACTAAATGTTGTCAATACATAACTACGACCTAAGAGCATTACCGATTTATTGTGATTTAGTAATGTAAGATAAGAATTCATGCTTTTTATATCGATTGACGACAAGATGTTCATAGTCTTGTAAATGTTGAATTATTTAATATATTGGAATATAATTTTATAGCTCTTAAGTATAAAAATCATTGAAGTATCGATTCCGTACGTGGGAGATATTTGATCATGATTGAATTTATAATGTTTATTTATTGTACTGCTGTACGATACCATTAGAAACAAAGTAACAAATTTAAATAGAACTATACGACCGAGTTATGAAGCACTATGTTATGTAATAGGAGAAATGTAATACCACAGTTTTAATTGCAATTCTCGTGTGAGTCTCATACCAAAGAGATTAGTGCTTTATTTATGTAATTTGTTAATAAATGGTATGTATCGGTTGAACAATGTTATACGATAGTATCTGCTTAAAACATAAACAATAAATATATTCAGTAATTTAATCCTTAATTAATAATGAGCAAAAACGTTACAGCTGTATGCATGTAGATTTAAATGATTTTTTAAAATTTACCTTAAACAAAGCAAAAGACAGTAACATGCATTTAATGTGCCATTTCGTTCTTTTAATGTTCGTAGCGATCGATTTTAATCTAATTTAGGGACCAATGTAACGGCGTTGTATATCAAAGTTAAAATTTATTTACTGTTGCTCATAATATATAATTCTCTATATAAATGTTTTTTTTATTGATAATGAACATGTGCTTTAATTTTCGAAATAATTTTAAATGTAAGATGTACTCAACTCGTATCGTTTATCTATTTCTACGATATATCACACCCGCTATAATTCACTGGTGTCGCTGTTGAGTAGTGTCTTCTGTCACGATGTATTTGAAAATCTGGCTGCAGTTTAGAGATCAGTCAATTTTATAAACTTATTTACTGAAATTAAAAAAAACCATTAATATATATAAGTTTTAAAACATTACCAATGGCGCACTGCTTGTTTGGAACGTTTCAGTAACTTTTATATTTGCTTGATTTAATTGGGGACTTGTAGTATGCTACAAAATTATAGAAACTAGTAATATTATTTCAATTGCAAAAATCTATATAGATATGTAAAAGCTTACCATCTTTATTCTTGAATCTCGCAAGTAATTTAAATTTGGATATAATGTATTATCCACTTCAAAGGCAGGCGGAGCACTGGGATTCTAAAAGAAATACAAGCATTTCATTTCTTTTCAAATGTTACGAAATAAAATATTAATATTTAAAGTATTGTAAAATACATTACCATGTTTGGTGGTGTGTTATGAGAAAAGTCATAGGCTGCCCTCGTGTTGATAGGGATTTCGAAAGGAGGCTAATATTAAAAAGTAAAGAGTATAAGAACCAGAGAAAAATGAACGAAAATTATAAAAATTAATTTGTTTACTTTCTACCTTGATTTCATTTCTTTGTCGATTGATATTGCTCAAAAGAAGATAAACAAATTATATATTTGTTGTTATTTAGTGATGTAATAGAAAACATATTGTATACATTTACCTTTTTTTCTTCACTATTTGGAGTCTTCATGTTACAACAATGGGTAAAATGATTGCGGTCACCGCACTTTTCACATTTGTATCCAAAAGCGGGACAGTTTCTGACTGGATGCCTCTGATTACACCTCCAACAATTTCGGTTGAAAATTCTTGCAGATTGTGTTTGATCATTTTGGCTAGCTGTTTTGTTAATATCACTGCCATCAGGTTTTTTAGCTTTTTCAACTCGTTCAGCTTTTTTAGCTTTTTCAATTTGTTCAGCTTTTCTAGCCTTTTCAACTTGTTCAGCTCTTTTAGCCTTTTCAACTTGTTCAGCTTTTTTAACCTTTTCAACAGCTCTTTTAGCCTTTTCAACTTGTCCAACTATTTTAGCCTTTTCAACTTGTTCAGCTTTTCTAGCTTTTTCAACAGCTCTTTTAGCCTTTTCAACTTCTTCAGCTATTTTAGCATTTTCAACTTGTTCAGCTAGTTTAGCCTTTTCAACTTGTTCAGCTTTTTTAGCTTTTTCTCTATTTTTTTGCCGAGTCATCTCATAATTCCAACAAATCTTAATTAAGTCAGACAAATCGAGAAATTTCATTTTGAACAATGTTAACAAAAGATCTTCGTCTTGTATATTTGTAATTACTTTATCTCTAATTAAATTGTCCATCATGGTTCCGAAGTTACAAGGTTTTGCTTTCTCCTAAAACATGAAACAATAGTATAAATATATATGTTTGATGACATAAGAAGAATACAAAACCTTTGGGTATGAGTTACCTTCAATCTCTCAATATATTTATTAATACTTTCATCCTTTTCACGAGAACAGGTGAAGAAGTTGTATCGTGCTTCAACTTCGCTGGGAGGAACTTTGAAAACAATATCAAGTTTTGCAAATAATTTTTGTAAATTATTCAACTCGCTTTCATTGTAGTCTTTCTTAACTATGTCTATGAAATATATACCAAGTGGTCCTATCACTTCTTTTAATTTACGGATTTTTAAGTCTTCCGATGTTTTAATATAATTATTCGCTGTCAAATATATAAAAAAGGTGTCTTTCCATTCTTGCCAATTCTGTATCAAATCTCCAGTACCAGATAAAGGTAATGGAACTAATTGTTCCTTTTCCATATTACTTCTGTAATTATAGTTACGTAAATATATTTACGTTACATTATGATATATACCAAAAATTAAAATAAGTCTATCATAATTAGAAGTGTGCGAGAAACCAAATATACTCGGGAATTCCGATATATTCAAGAACCTGTTTTGATTCCGAAAACAATTTTCGAACCGTACTGAATCGAGATTTTCGGGCTTTCGCACACACCTCACTTTTGTAATTTAAAAATATTCTACTGTATTTACTTGTTTATGATCGCTACCTGCGTGACGGAAACTTTTGGTTGTTATTTGCGTTATCGGACTCTCAACAAAATGCCTTCTACATCTGATGAAGTCATCTCCTTTTATCACCTTTTATGTAGTAGTACAGTCCAGTACAGTCTACTCCTACTCTAAGGCTGTGTAATCTGTAATCTGTATACCATCTGTATACCTACGTAATAGAATTAGGGCCTTCCCCGATTGTGGAACGTGGAACCACAGAATAGGAATCCTCTATATAAGCAGAGAGTATATGAGAGTGCTCACGCTCGGGTTTTGCCCGTGCCACTTTTGGCTGCCATCATTCTTTAGTCCGGATAAGAATCCGTTTCGACTTTCAATCCGGGCAACCACCTATACCGACTTTCAGACCGGACAAGAACCTGTTTCGACTTTCAATCCGGGCAACCACCTATATCGACTTTCAGTCCGGACAAGAACCCGTTTCGACTTTCAGTCCGAACAAGATCTTACATCATCTTTGGCCTTGATCAAAACGAAAAGACTATATTGTTTGATTCGCTGCACCCGTATTATATTCTCTTTCGTGTCAAACAATATCCTGTATCCAATATCATGTATTAAAATAATTGCAAAAAATAATTATTTAATAAGGTGAAATAAAAGAAAGGATCGCAGAAGTAGACACATTGTGCGGAATAACAAATTTTATTTAAACAAAAAAGAGATCGAACTACATTTCAGCTCTACTTACAACAAACTATAAAATTTATAAAAGGTACTTTACAATTCCTTAGGACTTGTAGAAATTATGTTCAGTTTGGAAATCGGAATTTAACTGTGGAATGGTAAATTAAAGAAAATCGAAACAAAACAATTAATCGAAAAACAAAAATCATTTATTACACACATAAAAACAAATATTATAATACATATAGACAAATATAATACAAATATTATAAAACAAATAAATAAATAATTATTATAATACATAGCAACTATTAATAGGAATTTAACAACAATTAAATAGGTGAATGCCGGTGGAGGAAGTAGTGACCTTTTGGCAGGCAGCACTGCTAGCGATGACAGCGATGACTCTGCAAATAGGAAAATGCATTTCATTATTCAATTTGAAGGCTTTTTTTTACTTTATTTAAATATAATCTATTTAAATCTATTTAAAAAATAATACAGATTATTTATATGTTTGTTTAAACAATTTTATTTGCTCGGAAAATTCTGTTTATAAAAAGATGATTATTAAAGAAATGATTTGTGAAAAAGTATACTTTGTGTGTTTAAATAATTATATTTATTTAAACAATTTTACTGTCTTGCAGATAGCGTTTAAAAAAAAGATGTTCACTAATAAAAAAATTTTGTTTCAAACCTAATTCGTCTCAAAACGATTGTTACAAAATTTAACATATTTAAAAACTGTACTTGTTTAAATAGATTGTATAGACAGGAAAAATTGAATTTATAAAATATTTGATTACCTAATACATTCAAATGAAAAATGTATTTCATTGAATTGTAAATGATTAATTAAACTTACATTAGCGGATCTCAATCATTTCCATCGTTGACTTAGCTTCTCCTGACTCGCGTTTCAGCTGCTCGGAGAAGCGTGGAAATTTGGCGACGGTGGAGGACCAGTTTCGTCACACTCAATTTTCGTAACCCACTTCCGTAACGCTAGAAAATTGTAGCCCCTCAGCAGAGACGTTTCACTTCAAAAATACTAAACTCGATGAAATTTGGTAGTACTGTGTCTAAGTGGATTTGTTCGTGAAAGTATCTTTGAAATTTGTATGTATTTAATTACAATTTTTGCCCATCTCTGCTGGCTAAGGCGACGAAGCGTCGAGGGCCTCGGGAGCCGAGGCCAAGTGGTGCAATAAACACGGCCGGGCCCGAGGCCCGAGGCCCCTCGTCGCTTTGTCGTCCTAGCACGGAGGATGGGCAAAAACTGTATCTAAATACAAATTTCGAAGATACTTTCACGAGTAAAACCACTGGACACAGTACGAATTCTATCGAGTTTAGTCTTTTCTTAATCGGAAGAACGCCACGAACTGGCTCGTGTCACTTTCGTGAGAAAATTACGAAAAATCAACAAGTTTAGCATTCACTTGCTAGCGGTTTCATGTCGAGATACCTAGCTGGCCGGGGGATTGCCCAGCGGTTTTTATTGCACCACTTGACCAAGGCGCCCGAGGCCATCGTCGCTTCGTCGCCCTAGCACGGAGGATGGGCAAAAACTGTATCTAAATACAAATTTCGAAGATATTTTCACGAGTAAAACCACTGGACACAGTCCGAACTCTATCGAGTTTAGTCTTTTCTTAATCGGAAGAACGCCACGAACTGGCTCGTGTCACTTTCGTGAGAAAATTACGAAAAATCAACAAGTTTAGCATTCACTTGTTAGTGGTGTCATGCCGATATACCTGGTTGGCCGTGGGGTTGCCCGGCCGTGTTTATTGTACTACTATTGTGTTCTGGTCTCAGGCCTCGGGGCTCGACCCTCGGGCCTCGGTTCGTGTTCATTCAAGCCTCGAGTTGGTCATAAGGATCTTGAAGGATCTTTGAATTAGATAATTTGCTAACAAAAATCGATTTTTTGCAAAATCCTGAGGTATAAATCCCGAATATAAATAAATATGTATGCAAAATACCGATATTAAGAAACATATATTTTTTTTGGTAAAATATTCTCAAAAAACACTAGAAAAATGAAAGTCTAGACTAGAACAACATGAAAACCAAATTTTTCGACGAAAATTTAGAAGGATAACTTTGGGGTACGCTAGCGTGGATGTTTGGTTTTCGTCTATCTGTGTCAACGATGGGCTAGTGTTGTAGGAATACGGTTGTAATAAGAGAAGGGAAAGAAAGGATGAGAGAGAGAGAGAGAGAGTGAAGAGGACGGTTGAGTTTTATGAGTGGGGAAAACCCTGCGTTTGGAAAACTACCATCATCCGTGCAAATCGGTCGGCGATGGGATTCGCTGTAATTTGCAACATAGAATTATTACTGAGAGATTGTCATTGACAAAGAGTGGACACCGAAGGGGGACTACTTTGAAAATATGAATGATTTCAAAAATTATTTCAGATATACACAGGAAAATAGTAAAATGTTCATTTTGGGGAAATCAATTGTAATTAGAACTTTCGTCGGGTGGAAGCAGATGGACGTATGCAGAGTTGTACTAATTCAATTACATTGTAATTCAATTACGCAATTAAATTATATTATATTTCTAACTGAAGTAACTGAATTTAATAATTCAAACCTTACAATTAATTTTTTCAATTACTAAGTATTTTAATCAGATGTGTAATTGAAATACAATATAATTGAAATACAATATAATTAAAATACAGCTCTCCAAATTATAGCAAGGAACAATGAAGAAGTGCGGCATATTTTTATGTTTTTCTTTCATTATACTTGTTTATAGCGTTTGTGCGGCGCGGCGTAATTTCTATTCCTTGTCCTCGTTCATAATACGTAACGCTATTTTATGTAATTTAATTACAAAGTATAATTGTACTCCAATTGCAATTACGAATTACATTGTAATAATAACAACGTGTATTATAATTGTACTCCAATTGCAATTACAAATTACATTGTAATAATAACAACATGTATTATAATTGTACTCCATTGCAATTACGAATTACATTGTAATTTAATTGAATGAAGATCTGAATTATAAATTACAATATGACTTAATTACAATGTAATTCAATTACATCGTAATTATAATTCCTGGTGTAATCCAATTGTAATTCTGCACAACTCTGAACGTATGGGATCAATCAGTTATCAAACGGCACACGAATATTTACGAGAGAATGAAATGTTTTGCCTTTCTTTTATTTCCCATTTCACAGTCCAAACTGAACATAATTTCTAAAGGTCCTAAGAAATTGTAAATAGTACCTTATACATTTTCTAGTTTGTTGGAAGTAGAGCTAAAATGTAGTTCGATCTCTTTTTTGTTTAAATAAAATTTGTTATTCCGCACAATGTGTCTACTTCTGCGATCCTTTCTTTTATTTCACCTTATTAAATAATTATTTTTTGCAATTATTTTAATACATGATATTGGATACAGGATATTGTTTGATACGAAAGAGAATATAATACGGGTGCAGCGAATCAAACAATATAGTCTTTTCGTTTTGATCAAGGCCAAAGATGATGTAAGATCTTGTTCGGACTGAAAGTCGAAACGGGTTCTTGTCCAGACTGAAAGTCGATATAGGTGGTTGCCCGGATTGAAAGTCGAAACAGGTTCTTGTCCGGTCTGAAAGTCGGTATAGGTGGTTGCCCGGATTGAAAGTCGAAACGGATTCTTATCCGGACTAAGCACTAGACTAGGGGGCAGCACTATAATGGGCACGGGCAAAACCCGAGCGTGAGCACTCTCATATACTCTCTGATATAAGTACATATATTTAGTCTATTCCTCTGTGACTCGATAGTATTCTCTGTATATATTATTGCGGGATAGCGTACAGAGCCCTATTTTGCAATTTGACTCTTGGAACTTTATAAACAGTAATAGTGTACGTTTTTATACAAGAAATTTTTTCCTGTATACTTTTTCCAAATGCTCTTTGTGTTGAAATATTATCTATATTATTGCGGAACGCGCAACGCATGCGCAAAACAGGTTCAGTATATATCTCATTGTCAGTCAACCAGGCCTGCCTTGAGCCAAGCCGGCCTAGGGCAGAGAACGGGCAGAATATTGTCCAAGCTACGCTCGAAGCTGCTCAAGGCCGGCTTGGCTCAATTTTGGACATCCTTCTGCACGCGCATTTGTAGCGTTTTCTGCCGTCCGCTGGACCAGGTATTTGGATATGGGCAGAACGAAGGCTGAATGCCGCTGGATCTCGAATGATCCCGAATCTGCCTTTGTTTCAGAGGGCAGCACGGTTGCGTTGATGTGGCGGATGCCGTTTCCCCTCGTTTTCTCTCCTTGAATTGTCAGTAAAAAGGCCGAGTGCTTATATTAGGTATAATAAAAATTTACTTCGCCGACATCTGTCACATTAGTGCGACCCCCACGACCAGAGAGGATATGAGAGTGCTCCACACGCCCGGGTCTAACTTGCCACCACTTTTTGGCACGCTCACGCTTAGCACGGAACAGCTCCTACACCGACGGTAGAGCCCACTTTTACCACGAAACAGAGACCACGCCATGCAGCAGCATGTTTTAGCATGAGCAGTGCTTCGATTCGGGGCACTATTTTTCGCGCATGCGCGGCCAAAACAGTAACGTATCTATAATGAGGTAGCAAAGCGGCCAGAGCCCTGTGGCAATTATATTGGCGGGACGAGTGATAATGATAGACGAGAGACGTGACGCGGAACGAGAGGTAAGTTATTATTAATGTTTTATTGTACAATGGCAGTTAATAGTGGAGAAAGAGCTGCAAAGAGGAGTAATACTAGTCAAATAAAATATTTTGTTGTTTTATTATGTATTTTGCTTAGTTATTTTAGCACTTCTTCCCTTTCCCATCCTCAAAATAAAGAATAAGTTTGAATTATATTAAATTTCAATATTTCGTATGTATTCTGCGGGGTGCACAAGGTACCCGATTTTGTACGCTACTGAGGCCGTCTGTGGCTAAAATCGCCACGCATGCGCGAAAAATAGTGCCCCGAATCGAAGCACTGGGACAGGCATGGGCAGAAATAGCACGCGTGCTAGGGATTCTAAAGGAGTAGCCGTGGAATACCCCCACTTCTCCCGGCCGCGCGTCTCGCTCCCCGTGGCGGCCGTAGTGCTCGGAGCAACTATGGCCACCACGGGGAGCGAGACGTGCGGCCGGGAGAAGTGGGGGTATTCCTTGAGAATCCCTAGCACGCGTGCTATTTCTGCCCATGCCTGGTCTAGGATCTGATCCAGGCTAGGATTCGGAGGCATGGGAGGCATCGAAAACCCAGGCGTGACCAGGCATGAGTTGGGCATGAGCGGCATGAGTTTGAGTTTCTGAAAAATACCGGTTATCAAAGTTGGATGCCATGAATATCAAAATTTCCGACTGTAGATTCGTTTCTTATCGTACATATTTTATGGGTGTGTGTCACGTTATTTTATGGCGGGAATAACATGTGGCGCGCCACGGCAATGTACGTCAAATGCATGAAGCAAACGACTCCAATATGGCGAATGTAAGGGATAGTGATACGTCGTTGTGGCTTCATAACAAGCTTGGAACGTCAAATGATAGCTGGACAGGAAGTTCAATTTGTTCTCAACTTAACGCAGAGGTGTTGCGGAACATTAAAGATTGTTTTCCAGACCTCCAGACGCAAGTTAAACTCAAGTTACTGCTTTCGTTCTTCCACATACCGAGGCGAAATGTCGAGGAGGTGAGGATAGTTTACTTGTTGCAAACACTGAACATGTGCGTAAAACGAAACGATACTTCGCCTGTATAGAGACCATGTAATTCTCGGTAACGTGTCCGATGCGATGAATATTTAGTTATATTCGCGCACGCACCGTAGGCCTGCTACCTATTTAATTTTATTTAAGCGCCAGATGTTTTTGGAACGTGTAGTAAACAACCGTGTTCCATATACGACGAAGCTTTCTTGTAAAATGAACGGTAGTTTTAATTGACGAGTACCAATTGATAGTATTTGCAAAAAAATATAATGGATTTTTAAGATATTCCAACTTGTTTCACTTTATTCGTGTTTATAATTTCCATTGAATTGTACAGTGGCGTGTTGAACTCGAAGAAATTATCGAGGTGGCATCCCTCGACAGCGAGCTGTGGGTATCAATGTTATCCGAAGCGATGAAGACTTTCCCATCTACGGGTTCTTTGAACACAGACATCACAGATTTAGACGAGCATAGACCTATTTTTGGAGAGCTAGTCAACGACCTTAGAAAACTTTTGAAGAAACAAAATGATCCAGCAATGCTTCCATTAGAATGTCACTATCTGAATAAGACTGCGCTTACCTCTGTGGTTGGTCAACAGCCAGCACCAGTTAAGCATTTCACATTGAAGAGGAAACCAAAAAGTGCTGCTCTAAGAGCAGAATTGCTTCAAAAGAGTACAGACGCAGCAAGCAATCTGAAGAAAAGTACTGCGCCTACAGTGCCTGTGAGGAGTAGAGGGATGCCTAGAAAAATGACTGACACGAGTAAGTTTACTCATCTGATTCTAATTATTGTCTCTAAAACAATAAAAAGCTAACATATTCTTTTATTTCCAGCACCGCTAAAAGGAATTCCCAGCAGAGTTCCAACGAGTGGTTTTCGGTCTCCTTCCATCACAAGCTCTTCAATGTCTAATAGAACACCTCTCAGCAGTAGGATTCGCAAAGATGGTGGCATTAAATTATTGGACATTAACGAGCAACCGATTGGATATGCTCAGGCAAAGAAACGGAAGAGAATGTTGGAGATGGAGGAACAGCAGAAAAAAGTCGCAGAAGCTCAAGCAGCTGCAGCTGCTGCAGCGTCAACGGCGACGACGATTACAGAAACGTCTACCACTCCGGAGTATGCTCAGGGTCTAGCTTCTATCAATCCACCAGCTACACCAATTACCCCTGTGGCAGCTGTACAGACTTATACAACGCCTACTACTCTAAGTGGAACGTCGACAGTAACTACTCCGCAAACACGTATGTTTTTATGTTATGATACCGTGAATATCTGATAATTACACAGGAAATTAACGAAGTTATTATTGTATAGCCACAACTCCGACTACGCCTACTACTCCAACTACAGCAATACCAATTACGACACCGACAGTTATTACACCAGTGGAAAGCACACCTGTCGGGGTGCAAACTGTTAGACCGGCTCAAACAGTTACGCAGATTCGTATACAAACTACCGCACAACCGGCCAACGCGGCTGCAAATACAAGAAAGGGTCTATCTCTCACGGTGCGTACAAACAGCACGTTCACAGTGGGTCAAAACAGTACATAGTCACAAGGCCGAAGCTGATCCGACTGACTCGACCGGATCGTCGCGTCGTCTCTCTTCTAGATAGCCTTCACGCGCAACAATGCATTTGCATTCTCGATCTTTTCGCGATAATGTCAATTCAACAGGTTATACACAAAATATAATCTTGATTTTTGATGTCTTTATTACACAGAGAAATAATACAATACGCCGGTTTAGAAACTTTAATAATGTACTAGTAAATCTGTCTGTAATCGAAAATTTGATCCACTGTATACTGCGTTGAAATCACTAGGTATTGTCTCTTACTAACAAGAGGTTTTATGTTATTAGCGAGAACAAATGTTGGAAGCACAAGAAATGTTTAGAACAGCTAACAAAGTTACGAGACCAGAGAAAGCTCTTATCTTAGGTTTTATGGCTGGCTCCAGAGGTACGTATCTGGTACATACTATAAATTAAACATCTTGCGGGAGTTTGAGCACTGATTTTGTATCGATCATTTTTTTAGATAATCCATGTCCGAAACTGGGAAATATAGTAACGGTGATGCTATCCGAAAATATCGAGGAGGTAACGCAACCGGATGGGACAACAGTGCCAATGCTGGTAGAAACGCATTTCCAAATGAATTACACGAACGGCGAATGGAAGAGGATAAAAAAGAATCGACGAATTGTTACGGAGGAATCTACGTCCACTGCGACACCAGCTCCCAGTGCAACTGCTACGGCTTCCAATTAAAAAGAAAAAGAGAATAAGTTGAAACCAAAAAAATTGTGGTCAGATGAAAGTTACATAGGTTGATCATTTCGTTGTTTTCAATGTAAAAAGTCTGTCTTTATGTATAGTAAAGAAAGAATTATGTCGGGAAAGTACACGGCCTACGTGTAAGCGGACTTGTATATCACGTTTGTGTAGTAAAACTTCGAGACATATACATATTGAAGTAATAACATGAACAAACAGTTGTGTTAATCGGAAGTACATGTAAGAAATCAAGACGCTCCGTTTCCCGTTCGGCCAATTGAAGAAACGACTATGTAGGTGACTCGAATTTTCATTTTCGATCGAGAACAATTTTGTTTTAGCTCTCGTGTGAGTTTCCAATATTACGAAAGCAAAAAAAGCTTATCTCCATCTGCGTGTGTGTGTCTGGTTTCACCAACGACAAGCCAATTCTTCAAATAGTTATCACTCGATTACGAAGTCAAATGCTATTCATTGATAAATGGTGTGATATGTTTCATTGCGGGAAAACCCAGGCGCATTTACTTTAAATGCAATGATTACCGTTCGCAATTTAAATTTATATACATATGTATGTATATAAACAATCTATATATATATGTATACATACATATATGTGTCTCTCCATTTAATAAGAACGAACTAAAAGGTTATAATATTGTTATTTGAATAAAATATGATTATATTGATTATTAATATTTATTCTGTAACATTACGGTTTGGCGAGTTCTCTAGCATCACGTTTCTATCCCCGCCACTTTATAGTGCAACCAATCGGGAGGTGTGAGCAAGTGTCCAGCCAATGGGGGCTGAGATGAAATCGCTTTTACTGCTTTTGAATGTCGCGCGACGCAACGGAGGGAAAACTAAACATATTTATCCCGACTGATGTTGCCCTCTATGTTGTATTCGGCACAAGAAGAATATAACCGTTTTGCAAAAAGATGATACAAATTATTTAAATAATTTCTTAACGAACAATCCGCCCCTAGTCAGACAAAAATTTCTCTGATTCGAACCAGTTTCACGATCTCCTTCGATGCCCTTGATTAAAATGCACCGTGCGTATGAAAAGTGAGTTATATAACCTTTCCAAAATCCAGACCGACTTTTCTATTTACGTCCGGCTTTCTGTCGAGTGTTTTCATAATTAGCGGAATTGACAATTCCACTTTTTCCCATAAACATTTTGGCACTGAGGTAATCAGTAATTCGTGTATTCGTAATGTTACGATTATTATCATCTTTGCGTCCTCAAATTTACAAAACGGTAAGTTACCTAACCTATCGAGGATAAGAGTTTCACTTTATTCAGTTGCATGTTAACGAAAGAATAATTCGAAAGTTGTCTTGGCATTGACAAAATGATTTTTGATCTGTCCAATGTAATTAACGATAGGGTAATAAAGTCTTACGAATATATTTCTAATGTTTGCAGGCGAGCACTGTGTTAACCGTGACAAAATCTAAGAATCCAACACTAGTTGAGAATGCACGCAGTCTCTGCATCAGTTCTAAGCTTCTCTGTTGTCGGCCTCAGGTGCAAAAGTCTGCTCCTGACTTTGCTGGAACAGCAGTGGTTGATGGAGCATTCAAAGAGATAAAGCTAAGCGACTATAAGGGCAAATATGTTGTCCTTTTCTTTTATCCCTTAGATTTGTAAGTTTCTATTCCATAAGAATCCATTCTACAATTGAATCATTTCAAAAGCCATATCAATGTATTTATTTGTAGCACATTCGTATGCCCCACCGAGTTAATAGCATTCAGTGAAAGAATATCAGAATTCAAAGCTTTGAATGCTCAGGTAATTGGAGTCTCTACGGATTCCCATTTCAGTCATCTGGCTTGGATTAATACTCCACGAAAACAAGGAGGACTGGGTGGTAATTTGGGCTATCCCCTCCTTAGCGATTTTAAGAAAGAAATATCGTCGAAGTACGATGTCTTGCTTGAAGATGGAATAGCCTTGCGAGGATTATTCATTATAGACAGAGAATGTGTTCTGAGACATCTTAGCGTGAACGATTTACCAGTTGGCAGGAGCGTCGACGAAACATTGAGGCTCATCAAGGCCTTCCAATTTGTTGAAAAACATGGAGAAGTTTGTCCCGCCAACTGGCAGCCAGACTCTAAGACTATCAAACCTAATCCAAAGGACAGTAAAGAGTACTTTGAGACAGTAAACTAGGTACTTTAATCTCGAACATAACTCAACATACTGAAATATAATATAATATATACACATACTGCAACACCGAAACCAACACTATTATTGGTGATTGGATCTAGAGTATTCATGCATTTTTCGATCTAGAGTTTAACGAACCTTTTTTTATATTGTATTCGACCAAATAAAAACTTTAAGAGCGATATTTTATTTCGTTCCTGGTCGTTATTTGCAACACTGTACAGGCATGTTTTTCACCCTCTCTGCTAATAAAATGTTCAAAGAGAGGGAGAGAAAGAGAGATGTAAATGAGCGACAGCATGCACGGTTTCTATAATCACGTTGCTGGTAGTTAGAGTTTCTTCCGACAAGGGTGTACTCTGTCGTTTCAATCGCAAGCAAAGGGCATGAGGACTCGCGATGCTCGAATAGAAAGTAAGAGGGGAAGAGAAAGGTGCGTGAAACGCTCTTACATATGCGTGCGATGCGGAGGATTCAGGGGTGAAATCCAAAGAGCTGCCGTGGGGAGGGAGAACAGCAATCTTGTGCTGGTTAATTTGATTCTTTGTGGCGATGGAAGTAATAGCGACGGGTCAAATTTTTCTAAGTCCGTTCAGGATTACTCCCACCGTTCCACGGTTCTCCTACAAAAGCGCCAACCCTCGAATTTACGCGAAAAGTGGACCAATGACGAACTGATTTCTTCACAATACCATTGCATTCGAATCGCCGCGTATCAATGTATCATTTTTACTAAATTGACGCGCGGTTACGTTCAACCCCCAACTATCAAGTTCCTGGATAATTAAAAACATCTAAAAGTCGAACTGATAAATAATCGAAGTCAGAAAGAGTCTGTACTATTAACTTTTTCCACTCGAAACCGTTTTGACTACAGAACTCGGACGCTTTATCTTGTGCAGAATATTTTCGTTAATCGTCTATTTATTTGAGTGTATTTTATACTTACTCGTATCACACTTTTGACAGTTCAGCAATTTATTAAACACAAAAACATTTAGTAATATATAATATAATATAATGTATAATTATTTTGAGTTGCGATACTGCCTTTTAGTTTTAGTAGTGCCTTAAAGTGACAGTCGAGTGCAAAGAAATTCTGCTAAATCTAAATCGGACATTTCATGTATACAACAATCTAATACAAACACTATGAATCTTATTTTTCTTCCAGGAGATTATGAGCGACAAACAGGGCCTAAATGTTGTAGATAGTACAGAAAATTGTAGTGCAAAGGGTTAAGAAGACGGAAATTTAGAAAGGTAGTGGTAGCAATGGATGACGAACGAACTCATCGTCCCCATTTGAAAGTTCAAAGTGCTCGGAACGTAGATTTAGCTACGGGGTCCGGACGTTAAAGCACCGATTAGAATCTAATTACGTCGGATCGGGTACCGAGGACTGGGCCGACTCCCGGGTTCCCGATAAATTTATAAGAGAGAGCTTATTATTCTGTGAAGAGATGCCGGCGACGACGCCCCCGAGGAAGGGATAAAGTAACCGGAGAAGAGGGTTGGTGGAAGAAGGCGACGCAAGATAGACGGGAAGTGGGGAAAAACTGAAAAGCGACGCCTGAGATAAACGGCTCATCCGCTCCCGCCCCATAAAATCCAATCCTGTCCTTTGCGAGCCGAAATCTCGAGATTAAACATATTCGAGCGAGCAGACACGGTTGCCCGTGCTCTCTGTGCGAACCTTCAGAGACTTCTTCGACGTCCAACAGTCGCGGGAAGTGCTCTTCATCAACCAAACATTTGATTTGCGTGAATTACCGAGCACTCGAAGCTCGACCAATATGTCTGTAATTATATAACATACATATACGCATGTTTCTTTAGATTGCTTCTTTACATCAACATTCTTAAGCATCGTGTTAAAGAATTGAAATAACCAGTAGAGACGTATTTGCGAATAGATATCTTCTTTAAACTATGGTTTACAATTTTATTTATACGAACATTTTCAACACAAGCTTTACGGCTCCATCGTTGACAACTCGAGAATCAATCGTTATTATTACTCTGAGCTAATTGCAGAGGCAATTGTTCTTAGTTAGTGGTAACATTTGAATGGCCCTCAGGGCCTATACTCATTTTATTGTTTAAGAATTTAATTCTAAAAATCTGTCGAATTAGGAATGAAGTTCCTGTTGCTTTTAAACAATTTGTAGAGAAATTCTCTACTGGTGATCGCCGATTTTAGAAAGATTTTTAGAAGGTTGCCGGTAAGTAAAGTGTTAAGAAGATTGCTGAACATCAAGTTGGAAAATGAAGTTTGGTTGTCCGCTGAACCGGCTGCCACGGTAGCGAATGTAAAGGTCGTTTAAGCGTTAGTTACGAAACAACAAGAGGAGCAATTAGAACGAGAAGCCGTACACCGACACCCTCAACAATCACGGGGGTGGAACAAACTGACGGCGATAGACGACTAGGAAGTCGATTAGACCGGGAAAATCCCCCCGGACGGGCGACGACATAATCCACGCTCACTCTTAATCGGACGAACATTACGACGAATTGGCCGAGCGTCAAAAGGAAAATCGATAACCGGCCGGCATCGAGTGGTCGAGGCAAAACGCCAGGAATAAAATCGCAAAAAGAAAGACGGGGGGGGGGGAAGCGAAGAGAGAAAGAGGAAGAAGAAGAATCGCGTGTAATTCAATTCGCAAACTTTCCAGAAGGGATGAGACGCGAATCAATGGAAAAATCTAGCCGGGCTATTGTGGCCGCGGTTTAATCCGCAAGCTTCCTTCCACTGGCGTGCCGTGATTTCTGCCGGTTATTCAGCGTTTGCTGCACCCGGGTCCCATATTTCCGTTTTCCACCGGTCAAGAGGAAAATATCGGACGCAAACTCACGACAAAGACAATAGGGAGTACATCGCATTCTTAGACTCTTGGCAGAGCCGCACTGTCTACGAAACGCGTAGACTGCGGATTTTTGTGCGTAATACCAATTGTCCGCATCAATTGCAAAGTATAAGAGTTACATAAACGATTATTTCTTTTTAAATAATTTTTTAGAGCTGAAAACAATACACCAGTTCTTTCTGTTCTATGTGTCTTTACTGTTTTGCATTTGATCTAATCATTTTTGTTATAAATGTATCAAATCCGCACTCTAGTGATCAGATTTCTTTCAATTTGAACCGTGTAAAATGGCGTGGAGTACTATTGCTGTGGAAGGATCATTAAAAAATCCTCAGCGATTAACAATATTTCAAAAATTTCGAAACAATCGTCGATAGATAATAAGTTACTTTCATGGTAATGTTTTGGATAGACATTCGTCACTCTCGGTGTTCGTTAATTCAGTCACCCGAAGGAGCATTTCTCATCCCTGTTTCGGGGATGTACATAGAATGGCGTTCCGGCTCAAACTCGTCGGTTTATTGTCAGGCGGGCGATCGAAGCGAGAGCGAGCGCGTCAAAGAGGATCCTCTATCGTTTCTGGTGAAATAGAACTCGCGTCGTTTGAGCCTCTTTGGTCCCCTCGAGCCTTGCCCCGTTCCTCTCTTCGTCTACTTTCCGTCTCTCTCTCCCTCTCTCTTTGCTGTTCCTTTTTTTACCCTCTCGCGGAGCCGTCTAATAACCTCTCCGGGGCTCTCGCGACTGCTCGCGAAAAGGAACATTTTCTTAAAGGAGCATTCAGAGCGCGGCTTGATAGGTGGATATTATAGTAGCAGGGGAGTGAGGAGAGGGGGAGGTTACCCTTGGAGGTTCGACGCCGGTGAGGGGGGTGGTGAAACGGGGTTTGCGAGGGGGTAAATGTGGCGCGGCGGCCACGAAAACGAGGAGACAGAAACGCTCGCCGCGCGCGCGGGGGTTGTGCTCCCGGGGGTTGGTGATGCCGGAGAGGGTAGCAGGCAGAGGAGGGAAGGGATGCATCCATCCATATCCATCCCGGGGTGGCTACCCCGAGCTTTGATTACTTGTTTTAATCTTCCGACTGCCGACTGGGCGAGCATCTGTCACTCAAAATCCGTAATTGCGCGCGGTATTCCTCCGCCCCCGCGCCCTCACAGCTCCGCCCGGGATACCAAAACCCCGGGCTAGGGATACCCTCTTGCTGCTTTTGAGCATCGCCATTACTTTCTTATTGCTCGTTTAGCACTTTCACACTGGTTTACCAGTTACCGGCTCCGCGAGCGCATTCGTAGGCGATCGGGTAATCGGATTACTGTTCCTGAAATTCCCGCTTCCCCCACCTTTCTCGTCGAACCGATTTACCCATCGACTTACCCGGTTCGGGTGCGATCATGCTTTCCACCAGGGATGCTACCTTGTGTAACCTTTGGCATCGTTAGGTTGAAGTAGGAAAAGACGGGCCAGCACCGTGGCCTCCGTGGCTCGAATGTTACGCTGCTGGTTGGAACGCGAAATTCGAGGTGCGGTGGGATAAGTAGTCGTGTTTGCATATGAGCGAGGATTGAAAAGTGTTATTATAGTGATTCTAAAGAATACTGAGTATTATTTTATATGATGGTGTGATGCGAGTTAAAATATGGGTAAAAATGTAAAAGTTTTTTTAGTAGAAACAGATAAACGCGTGTACTATAAAAATCCATTCTTAAGTAGGAAGAAAATGTACACTTTGAGAAACAGAATGTGGCATTAAGACTCGAAACATGAATAAAACTGAATGGCTTCAAGAGACTTGAACTTGACGATTATTTATTTCACATATGAGATCAGATATAAGTCTGTGCGCTGTTCAGTCTATCTAAATCAAGTATCAGCTTACGAAAAGACCTAGTTTGAATCTATTTCTCGATATGAAATTTTTTGAATTAATTCCACCGACTTTGTAGAAACGACCCACCGCGTGGGCGTGGGGTAAAAAAACGTCCGGGCCGGTATTAAATGAACGAACCTACCCCTGTAGCTGGCTCTCCGACAAGGCACCGTCCACCCCCGTCCGCCCTATCCACTTACCGCACGAATGGACGAGGTGGTCATCAGATCGATGAAAAGAGATTCGCGACACGCCACCGCCGCGCTCTGCACCGACGCTAAAACCGTGAACCATCATCCCCAAACCCCCCTCTGGAACCGGTGTTTGTGCGCCTACAACGAAGCCAATCGACCCCCCGGAACCAGCTCTCTGGATAGTAGCGGGGGTGGTTTTCAGGGGGCCGCCACGGCGAACCTCTCGTAGCCGTGATCTAATTGTGCCCACTCAAACCGGATCAAAACAATACGGGGCGCACCGGAGCTCACCGCGTTGCATTTAGCTAAATGTGTCTTTTGTGACCGGCCATTGCTCGTCCACGTTCCCCCGGCATTGTTCACGCTGGTTAACGGCCATCATCAAAGCCCACTTAATGGCACCTTTAATTACAAGTGTCCCGGGCACAATGACGCCCGCCTCCTGCGGAATCTGCCCGACGGAATTCTATGGAAATATATCCGGTTGACGGACCAACCTTCCGAACACTGCGCTAATTTGTTGTTAATCAGTTAAGCGCCATCCCCTCTGTTCCACTGCCTTTCGAAACCAGCTCTTTAATGTTATACAACAGTGGTGTAGGTCAATATTTGTCCGTTTGATTTAACACCACATTTTAAGGGTTTAATCGTTATTAACCCTTATGCCATAACCGGATTAGGGATGCCGCTTATTTTCAAAAAGATCGATTTTTCTGAATCGATTATATAAACCGAAGCTTCAAGAATCGATCCACTAAAAAATTGTTTCCAAAATAATCGATGTTTTGAATAATCGATTTTTTTTAGGAATGTCTAAAAATGACAAAAAAACGAAGATCAAAATTTTATTGGACTTTTTTATTAAAGAAATAAAGTAATAATAATTATTAGACTGCGGATCTTTATGCATTTATAGCAAAATTGAGTATATGAAAATCGAAGAAGTAGACAAATTTTTAAAATTAAAGATATCAATATATAATTTCTCCTCTACATATTAAGATCATTACGGGAAGAAGTAACATTCAATTTAGTTTCTATTTCTTGCAATCAGCGTAGAAAATTTTTATTTTGCATAAAGAGATCCACAGTCTATACAAGTAATGATCTTTTTACATATTTAAGGTATATAGCATATTATGACAAATGTAATTATATTTTTTAATTATTTTATAATAGCCAATCTTCGAAGGGCAATGAATCTAAGAACATGATATTTGCTCATTTTTTGCTGGATAATCTATTTCTATTGGGTTCCATAACAGTCAGCCAATGGTCGCGTGGTCGGCCGAGTACGAGTAGAGAATTAGCCAATGTACGAGTTCCGTTAGACTCATTATGCGTAGTAGAATAGTCGCGTTTTAGGAACATTTATATATTTACTTTTGATGCTAGTTGGATCTCTTTATATGGCATCCCTGACAGTCTCCTCAGTAAACACTCCACGGGGGAGAGGGGTCTCCACGTACAGTCATACAATTTGCCATAAAAATCGATTATTTTTACAATTTTAGAATCGATTATTTGCAAAAATCGGATATTGAAGAATCGATTCTAAAAATCGATTTATTTTATGAAAATAATCGATTTTTTAAATAATCGATTAAAAATCGACATCCCTAAACCGGATACCCACTTTCAATTTCTTTTTAAACCTATTTTACAGAATCACAGATTAATTTGCATTTGAGGCATAGAAAGATGCGTTGTAACTATAACGTGCAATATCATTGGATATCGTAGAAAATTGTGGTTATTTACGTAAGGGTTAAGCAATTTATTCGCACTTGAGACATAAAAATGTGCGTTGAACCTGTGAATTATTGATATAAGGGTTAATCTGAATCCTTGGAGCTGATATTTCAAATTTTAATGGTATACGTAGACTTTCTTGATAGAACATGTAAATACCGAGCGATAATTCTTTGCAGATCGCCTCTCAGGATCGCAGATTAGCCGTAGGACTGAAGCGGAGTCCTCCTCGTAGCTGACAAAGAGTCCGAAAGGATTCGAAACCGGAATTTCAATCGCACGGGCGAATCAATACAGCCCCCGAACGAAAAGTCGAGCATTCAACGAGTCAACGAGAAACCGCCCCTCGCGTTAAATCCACTATCTTTGTGAAAACGCGGCGTAATCGTTCCTTCGGTCGGGATTTAATCTTCCCGATTCGGGGTCCCCCAGAGCTCGCCAGGGGGGTGGTGTGCAATCTCCGTGAGCAAGAAAAGAAGGAAGCACCGCGTGCACGCGACCGATTCGCCGGGATTTCTGCTCGGTGCTCTCTCCCTTTCTCTCTCTCTCTCTCTCTCTCTCTCTCTCTCTCTCTCTCCTCTTTTCTAATTGTCGGAGTCATTCGTTCCTTTCAAAACGGAACAGATGCACCGACCTGTATTCGTCGGGAACGAACCAAGGGGGTGGCCCTGTCCCGGTCCGCTGTCTCTTGGGGTTATTTTCAGTCGATTATCCGGCGAGAGTAGGGTCAACGCCGCTAGTTCATCTGAGGCCGAAGCAACAGAGTATAGAGGACCGGTCTATTAGTGGGCAGTAATGGGGGATGACTTAATTTTCGGGACGCGACGCAACGCGCCGATTTAGCGTACGATTGCTGCCGGGGGTGGTTTCGCACTCGCGGTCCTGACAAATTGACGGGGCGGTCCTTTCTGTAAGATCGCGCCGATTGCTTTCGCAGATCGACGATCCAACCGGGAGAATTAATTCTCAGAGCTGGGGATACCTTGCGTTTTCATCGCTGCATTAAATCGTGAGATCTAAATCTCCGCGAATAACCTATTATTCGCTACTGCTGTCTAATTCTGATGCAATGTATGCACAATCAACAATACTACCCTTGTTAAAAGATTAGAAAAGAGTTTAGAAACATCAATATATTATTTTCGTCTTATTGAGATTCTTAAGAGTGAAACATTTCTATGTGACTACTGTTTCTTGCAACTAATACAGACAACTTTTACTTTGCTGGAAGATGTGCTGTCCAATTAACCATCGTGAATTGTTCTGTTTCCACCAGGAGAATTTTAAACAAAAATCATGAAACATTCGTGAGTATGTAATGCATCATTTTTACGTTCCTTAAAATTGCACACATAATTAACCTAGTTATCCAGTTCCCCAAGGAAAACAATTGTCATATTTCTAAAAATCTTCGTCCCTAAATTCTTCGTCCTTTATGATTTGCTAAGTTAAGATTCATAATGATTGGACGTTAGGGGATGGTTTCATTTGTTACGATTAATTTTCATGGCGATTGTGGTTGGGTCACTTCTGGAACACCCAGTAGAGACAGCTTGTAGTCCGATAAGAGAATACCAGGCCGATTAACGGAATATCGTCCGAGCACGCGGAGAGCTAGACTCTACGTCGCATGAACCGTGCAAAGGTGGAGCAGTTGTATCTTATCTCACGTTTAATCAACATCGCTGACCCCAACTGCGACGCTCCTAAGCTTCAGTAATTACTTAGATGGACGTGTCCAAACCTTTGACACGGGGCTGCCCTTAGTCAGCGGGATAATAAAATGCGTTCATACTGTCCGTGCTCGCGATAAAAAGAAGCTTAAGAGTCATTTAATTCCCTGAAAAATTAAAACGCATTCCCCTATCCTTCCTCCACTTCCTAATAATTGCGAACGTGCTTCGGACAATCTCACTATTGAATACAGTCCCTATGATTTCTACTTTCTTTCACAAATATTCGATCAATATTTTCCCCATGTGAAAATAGAAAATGTAGATTTTATATAGATCAGCACCAGTTACTTTTAGTATTCTTTCATTTTGTTGTCTCATAAAAATGACACGATGTATTTTAATTTTGTGAGATTGTTTGCATGTGTGCTTCGCCTGTGTTTAATTGTTCCCAGTTCTTCTTAGTGATTTCAAGGATTGTAAAATGGAGAGTTGGAAACGATGATAACCGACTACGGCAGCTTTAGTGTTAATTAAAATAGCGAGCACGCTGTTAGATCGATGTCGCGAATCGGCGATATTTAACGAAATCGAGCGAAGCCACAAGAGTGCCGATTGAAGTTTTGTCGAAAGGGTTGATTAGTGCCGTTTCCCCCGCATTAGATCCCGGCGGCGCGGCGCATTGTGAATTGTAATACGATCGCGCCGAGCATTGTCCACCGGCCCAACATATGCAGCCGAGAGCCGGCTGCTGGTGCACGTATGTATGCTCGCTGCATGCGAGAAACCGGCTGAACGATGTACTTTTCGAAGGACGGAGCAGAAAGCGTGCCGCTTGTTATTTCGAACAATGCCTTCGCTCCGCGACAAAACGGGAGGGGAAATCGTGGAATTGGGAAAAAAATTTTTTCAACCGCGACTCCGAATTACCCGTAGACAAAGAGGATACTTGAAAAAGAAAATTGGTATTATAAATGGGTAAATGTCAAGGGGTATAAAAGATTTAATTTAGTAAATTTCTCGAATGAAAATTGTCTATCGGACGATTTTTTGTACTGATGGAGGCTAGGTCAGGCTAGAAACGTTGTGTAAAATAGTGGAAATAAATGCACCGGGTAGTTCCGACCGATAAACATTTGCTGCGTCTCTATATCCTTCTCTCTCTCTCTCTCTCTGTCGTGTACGTTTCCCTTTTTCCACGGTAACTATAATTATCTGGTCCGGCGTTGTCTCCCGCGTTTATCCTGATACGAGGCGGCAAGAGATCGCACGCAGGAAGTAAATGGATGGATGAACCGGAGCGAAAAAGGGTGCCTTTGAGCCGGCGAGTCTCGTTGCTGCCAGATTAATTAACGAAGCACTCGCCCGGGGTCCAGAAAAGGATCAACAACTCCGATACCGAGGATACCGGGGATACCGAGGGCTAATAGACAGGTGCCCCCCTATCTACTTGGCCATCAGTCTGCTTCTCGATCATCCGTCGATCTTTGGCAATCGTGAATTAATCGCGCCACCGTTCAATAGCCGTTCTCCTGTTTCAAAGTTGTCCACCCGAATAGTACTTTACGTGATGATAATGACGATGCTCACTCGAAAAGCTATGGAATCACTGGATCCTCATGGATTTATTCGAAATTTCACGGACGCGTAAATCGATTTCTGTTCTGTTTAATACTCTGTTTACTGCAAAAGAGGAGCTTTCTAATTTTGCAGTGATTGATTATCATGAATATCGTCGTCGTACATTGTCATTTTTCCAATGAAATTACTAATGTGTGGATAATATTAACTTGGTATTTATGAAGGCCTCTAATTTTTAATTCTTTTAATGCCGAATGGTGATGTATCAAGATGAAGAACCTTCCAGTATAGAAGGTTGACATAGAATATGTATAGAAGAACTTTAAAGAGGCAACACAAGGAGAGAATAAATTCATTTTTAAGACAGTAGCCTAAAAGAAGAGCTTGCAATTATTAAATATAATATGCAGAACAATTTCATTTAATTTGGGCCATGTATAATACAATATGTTCGAAGAGGAACGTCCTTTCACAAGTTAAGTTTGAATACATAAAATATATTTTTGGCAGAGCTGTACAGACTCTACGATTCTGTTACAAGGTAAATCTTAATGTTAATATTGTTTTAGATGGTTGACGTGAAGTGCTGTTCAGTTAAAAGTCAATTCATGGTAGTTAGATGGACTCCAAATGATTGCGGGGGGCCGGGACTGTGGCCCGAGCATTAACTTATCACAGTGACAGACGTTTTCATCTGCGGCCGGGCAAATATTTATGAGCGGCAGCGTACGTTCGAACGTGGAACGTTCGAGGCACATGATGCGTGTGGGGCGCGGCGTGCAGGCATAAAAGAGCAAGCGAAAAAGGGAGCCTCTTTTTAATCTAGCGACGATTCGCAACCCCCGGCTCCTTTTATAGTTACGCGCTTAGTGCTTATACCCATTGACTCTCTCCTCTCTTGCTCCCGCTCTATCTTCTCCCTCTCTCTCTCTCTTTCTCTCTATCTCTCTTTTGCCTGTGTGTTTCTTTGTCGTCGTGTCAGAGCCGGTCTCCTCTGTGACCGAGGGCCCCGGACCAGAAGCCTCTTCCTCCACCCACGTTCGCGCCTCATCCTCTTCATCCCTCGGACCTTTCCACGAGTTTTGATCCACCCGGGACGAACAACGATCGTACTACTTCGCGTTTAGACAACTCTCAGATCTTTCTCTTTCGTTCTCTCTTTCTCTCTCTCTCTCTCTCTCTCTCTCTCTCTCTCTGCCTCTCCCCCATCCACTTTCCTCTCGTTTTGTACGCTGCCAAGGGGTCGCGACGTTTTCGAAAGCGTTGTACTCCGTGCACGCACGATTTGGCTGATGCTGGGGGTTAAATGAGACATTCGGGCTCCGGCTGCGTACCCGAGGCTTTGCTCTTGTTAAAATTGTTGCTACCGCCTTTATTAGCTGCGTCAAACGACGATTCCATGTTTTTAACATCCCCTCTGTTGTTTATCATAGGGAGCTTTCGTCGTCGTTCTCGAAGATTTTACGCAATTTTTGGGAACGTTGGACGGAAGAGATATTTGCCACTGAAGAGAATTAAAATTTCTTGTTTAAATGTTCCACCCCGTATATTGTCGTACGAGTATTTAGTTTTTGTCCGCAGCAGATTTCAATTTGAGCAAACGAAATGTCGTATTTATTGGAGTATGAGTCAACGATTGTTCCTCCAACTTCGAAATTCTTATTATTAATAATTCTGTCAAGTCGCTCGACCAAACCGCAAGAGTCGGCAATGATTTACCTTGCGCGATAATCACTCGAGAGCGGCGCACACCTCGCCCTCGAATTTTTCCAATTCCACTCCGTATCCCCTAGGAACTTCATCCCTCCATACTCCGCGGACAGGGCGACCATAACGAGCTTCTGATCGCGAGGATCGCGTCTGAGAGGGTGTGGTCGCGGCAATTTACCGGGCGCGATAGATTTTTCCAAAAAATTCTTCCATTAGAGTAATTGTGTCCAGCTTTCTGGCGTAATAATGGTCACGGAAGGATCGCGTCCGCGATAATGGCGGCCATAAATTGGCTCTGTGTACGCGTCATCTGCTGACCATATTTTTATTCTCTTTCACCCACACTCTCTCTTTTTCACCATCGCTCTTTCTCTTTCTCGAGTTTTCTGTCATGATGGCCAGCTGTCGCGAAAGTCGTCGAGAGCTTTATCAGCCCCGGTAATTAACTCGATTAGCCGGACGATGAAGCTTTAAACAAATGAGTCCGCCTTCATGCGGTAGCGGCAATTAAGCGGCGCGACGGTATCGATTCGATTTCATCGCGAATCACGTGAATTACGCGGCACTTGCGTGAACACGACGCGACACCGGCGTGTGTTTAAGCACCGGAGGATGGGTCACGCGATCCCCGACATCGGATCGAGGATCTCTCGTTTAATTTACTAACGACCAGGAGGATCCCTTTTGTGTCGTCAACCTCGAACCATTAGGAATTAACTGATTTCTTTCTTTTTTCCCCGTATCTCTTCTTTGCCCGTGGACGACGGGGTTGAAGCTCGTTGCGGGGGGTCGAGGACCCCCGTAGATCAGGAAATTCGCGCATTATTCGCACGAATCGGGCTGGAGTGTGTTTTGATGGCGAATCGATCATGAGATTTGTTGGGAGACAACGAGCTAGATAGAATGGCGCGCTCAAGGGGAAAATAAACTAGGGGGATGCTCCAGTGGGGCGCGTTTATGGGCTATTTTTGAATTCTGTGGCCTTTTGGTGCTCGTTCTGGGGTAGGTAGCCTTATGGTGAATCTTGTATCTTACTGTTGTCTCTGTTGGAAATTTACAGATTAATTAACTTCATAGCGCGCTGTAACTCGATTTTCAAAGTGTATCGTCAAATGAAAATTTTCTATGCGGCAATTTGAATTCCTTTGGTCAATTGCCGTTTGTTCTATTGTAGTATAGTTTATAGTTTTATGTGGTGGACAGTTTTATGGTATTGGATTGTTTATGTTAGAAATTGATAGATTATCTCACTTATACTAATCCAATTTTCAAAGTGTACCTATCAATCCAGTAAGTGTACCGGAGTGAATTTTAAAATTTGTTGTTCCTTTTATTTTGTTCTCGACTTAACGCATCTTAAAATTTACAGGTACGTTTTGATTCTTACAAATGGTAATTCCTTTTTAAAAACATAAGGTTTATGCGAACGATTTAATGTTTGATAGACTTCGGACTTCTTTGGATAAGTATAGAACTAGTTTCTATTCAGTCAACGGTTTACTCCGATGTTGCTGCAAATTTCTCGTTAGTGGAAGTTAGAGCTATCGGCGAGATTGTTATTTAAGTGCCTTCGGGGCTTACACGACCGCTTGCAGGGAGTTTCACCATTAATTGGAGTTTGCGTTCTCCTGAATATCGACTTCGTCTAAACCCCTGTTGATTTTTCGTTATTAATAATATACTGTTACCGCTTCATTTTTAAATTCTCAATTGAACAAAAATTATGTGTGGCAATGTATAAAATTAGTATATAAAAATTCTTTGCATTAATTGTCAAACATAGAAACGAAATAGGAATTTATTTCTCTCTTCGTATCGATATTATTAAATGTTCTTAATCGTTCTAATTACAACTATGAAGCCTGCGACCAACACAAACGTTGCCAACGAGCGTGTTAAACATACAACGGCAAAAGTTCTCTAAAAACTTCTTTTATCATTCCAAATCGAACAGACTTCCTTCCAACTTCAACACAAAAATTAATGCTCTCAGATCCCGTGATCCGGTTACAGCACTAATTCCCCACTTAATAACGAAAATTATAAGAGCACTCAACCCTCTGCTCCACAGCAAACAGGGGTGTGTTCTGTAAAACCCATTCATGGCTCTCACCCCTCAAAAAATCTATCTCACCTCGATAATTCAGTACCAGCTTTTCTAAACGCCCTAAGTATCCCCTCTCTCCACACCTTGCTATACCCTGTCGATTCTACCGCCCCTAGAAAATTCGAAAGAAGCTTAACGCCGGTTACGAGTAATGAGACCAATCGCCTTCAGTCGTGAAGAATAGATTTCTCGGGAAGATTTCTGTGAATTCACCGAGCGTAATACGATCGTCACTTACGAGACCTCGAAGGACACCGGCTTCCAGACCCGTTGTCATCCCCTTACGTGTTAAATTACCCCCGAGAAGGGGCCATGAGGGGGGTGTTGGAGCGACGGGGGAGGAGTTGCAACTCGACTCTAGATTGCAGCGGACAATGAGCCCGGTGAACTTTCGATTCCCTGGCAAACAGGATCCCAACACGGTTTTTCGAGATCTCTCGGATCCGGCACGGGGCATGCCGGGACCGGAGGCTAATTGATGGGTGCCCCGGGGATTTCGGGAAGGTGCGAGGATCGTCGCAGCAAGCGCACTCGATCAATCGTCAAGCCACGTGGAAAGCGAGGAATTTTTGCGATGTCTACCGGGTGGCTCCGATTTAACGATAATTAAGAATCCGGTAATCGGGCCGAACAACTGCTAAATAAAATAGTGCCAAATAGGTTGTAAGGAATAGGAATTGCTGTATAAACGTCAACATGAGGGCGCCATAAATGTTATTTTTTCGTTTTACATGAACTATGATCATTCGCCGGAAGGTTTTCGTTTACTAGACAGGTTGCTCTCTAATTTGCACATGTCTGACGAAGCGATGGCGATCAAAAAGAGAGAAACGGTGAAAAATAATTGCGACTGGTTACCAATTATTCGCAAACGATCGCGAGTCCCCATCAAAGGACGATAACGATCCACCTCGTTTATCAGTTTCACGGTATAGCAACGTGTTCCTTCCGATCAGCCGGCCGGGGTTTCGTCTCTCCGCAAATCGATCATTTATTCAATACAGTAACACGCCGTGTCGAAGTTATTCCGTTCGATCCGAATGAATCCCAGAGCAGCAGCGTTCGTCATCGGCAATATACAGAAATTCCTGGTTCGTTAACCGACGGGAAAAAAATTTCGCGACGCACGGCCCCTTTCGCGTTGAATGGTATGGAAAGAAACAGTTTTCTTCTTTCTGTCCCTCTCTCACTCTCTCTCTCCCTGGTTTTCCTTCCTTTTTTATTGATAGACACGATATCGACGAACGGCAGAATTTTCCGATCGGCTTGTTAGCGATAGGAAAACGTTGTTCCGCAACGAAGGTAATGACGGAAGAAAAGGGACGATATTGAAATCGATCGATCGAGCCCAGCTCTCTTCGCCGCAGTAACATCCTTTTCATCGCAATTACCGAGTTAATGAGTCGCTTTAAATATCGAATGCCATCGTTTATTAACGCTGGTATAAATCATGTTTAACCAGTCGAGCCGCGTTTAATCTACCCGAACCGGCCGCGCGTCGCTAATATCTTCGACATCGTTGCGCTTCGATGCGATTCTGTCCCATTGCTTCTCTTTAGACGAACCTTTCCCCCAGACGGCAATCTCTCGACTTGTTAATGCTTATTAATCACCGATCCACGACTCCTGATTGTCCGACAGCTTTTACATATACATATATGTATGTACTGTGGAGTCATTGGTATATTCGAACATGTGCGTGATTCATCATTTAGTAAATTAGTCGTTTAGTTAATCCTTCTTTATACATTGTGTAGAATAAATTTAAGATATGCTGTACTATATAGAGTGTAGAAAATAGTACTTGCAATTTAGTTACTCGTTTATAATGAATTTTGAAGGGAGCACAGTAGTTGTATATTTTTTCTTGATTTTTATAATGGTTTTAATGTTTGTTTGAAAAATGAAGTAATAGGGTCTCGTATCATCCTCGATCCACAAAACATTGTAAATCATGGGTCATTGTCCCTAATCTCAACATCCCATGCAGTCCAAGATGTTGCTGTAAGGTATAATAGTTGTGCACCAATCCACGAGACAACTCTGCAAATGACGAGTTCCACGATGGAATTCCATGCCAGTGTGTTAAGACTCGAAAACTACCCCGGTCTTGCTAACCGATTTCCATCGGGTCGTCGATAAAGGGCCGCGGCGAGGATCGTGTCTGCTCAAACGAGACCGCATCGGAGACAGAGGCTGCCGGATGTTCAGAGAGAGCGTAGAGTAGACAGTAGCCCCGATATGATCGAGTCCCTAAGGGCGGCGAAAAGGGCACGGGGCGCGTGTTGCTCTCGCAGGGGGGTTGGTCGACAGAAAGGAAGACAGTAAACGGTGCGAAGAGGGCGGCGAAGAAAGGACAGCGGAATAAAACTAAAACTGGGGGAAGGAGGGGAAGGAAAGAAGAGAGGAGAGAGAGGAGATGGTAGAAGGGCGAGAAAGGGAGAGAGGAGGGTCGGAGGTGGATGGAATCGCTCGACGGATGAAAGGCTCGTGGAGAGATCAGAGGCAAAAAAGAGGCGAAGGCGCGATGGCGCGCGTCGCCCTGTGAGAACGATGATTGAAGTGCACGTACTTACGTGCGCGTACTTACTCGGATATATGCGGCCCGTGTGTATGCGGATGCAGTAGAAAACGTAGCGGTGTAGCGAGCATTGTCAGCCCGTGCTCCCTCGTGGTCGCCCGACACCAATGGCGCTGCTTCCTCGCCAACCCGAGAATCGAAAGCGACGCTGAATCGCTCGAATCCGCTCCGAATGACACGCGTGACACACACTTTCTGCAAACTTGCGGCTCGAACGATGCTTCCTGACCGAGATCGAACGATTCTTCAACCCCGCGACACCCGAGGATCGTTCTTCACGGTCCCAGATCTCGGCAGGATCGAAAATGCTCTCAGCAGTTGTTTCTGTGTCTCTTCAACCCTTATCTCGACGCCTAAAATATTTTTCATGACGTTCGGTAACTTTGGCCTTCGCTAAATTCGTTGTTTGTGAATACTGTTTGAAAGTCAACCCTTAAACCAACCTTAAAATTGCTATTTTCATCTAAACGGTCTGTGTTAGAAAAAATTTAGACATGACAATTAATTTATAGAAAGTTCCAGAATTGTTTACACATGTTGGTTCTCCGAGTAAGGGTTGAAAAAATGTTCAAGCTTGTTACCAGATTTTGGTAGTCTTTTTAATAATCGATCTAGGGCTCTGACAGGGTTGAAGTAATCAAAAGTAGAAAGACAGGGTGAAGGGTGAAGGGTTAAGCATCGATTGTAACCCCCTAAACCACGACAGTAAGTTTTGACTATCACTGTCAGAGATATGTGACGTGAAGATTACATTAAGCATGAAGACCAATGAAACAAATGCTGGTAGCGAATGTGTTAAAGTGCACTACCTTGAAGATCAATTTGTCAAGAGAAAAGGCGTGGCTCAAGGGGTAAGTCAGACAAAACGCAGTAAAATATTCCGCAGAATCAGACAGCGGATTCCTTAATTTTTTTAAACCGGTAACACCCTTCAGTCTCTCTCCCCCAGAAACACTCCCGTCCCGCGGCGACACGTAAACCGTTTTGTTAAACGGGAAATATAGAACACAAGAACGTGGAGTGTCGAGAGCACCAATCGATGATCACTTTCCTCTCCGCGACGACTCAATTACATCGGCGTTCTACCGGGAAATCAACGGTTAACTTTGTCGAGAAACGACGGTGCTCATCGCGTCGAGGTTCGTCGCAGACTGTTGACATTTCGAATATATTGTATATGTTACCGACCAAATCAGAACTGCCCTCTGTATTTATTACCAACCCGATTTGCTGAAATTGTTGATCAATCTGAGTCTATTGCGGAATCTCGACCACGATTGCAGTATTTGACCACATCGCTGCAAATTATTACAATTTACGTGACTTGTTCAATGTTTTATATAACTGTACCATTAACCTTTCTGGAAATTCGTAATTTGGTTATTTTATACGTAAATGCCAGAGTGAGGTCAATATTTATCTTGTTAAGGGAGAGATCGGTTCTAGTGAAAATGAATGTGTATGATTTTAAATTTTGTTAACAATGTAACTGGTGGGAATTTTTCAGTAGACTATTAGTAATCAATAAAAGATTTGTCAACTTGCTTGCGATGTGTTCAGGTCAGAAGGATGATTAAATAAACTCGATAGGAAGGATTCTGAAAGACGTCCAGCGTGTATGGTTCAACGATCATTATTAGCGATTACGAAACGATCGGCTGTACAATAGTTCGAGATCTCGGATCACAAATAAGTCCGTACAAAACACGGGCGCGACAGGCGTGTGTCCTTAATTGACGTCTATAGAATCAAGGTGGTATTTCTTTTTGTCTGTGTTACACAATGCAAGGAGTCGGTTTGGTTTTGATTGGATTTTCTTCATTGTTTTTTTTTCGTCCTGTTCATTATTTTTGTTCGTCTCGTATTTTATTCCTTTGTTTCGTTCGTTTTGCGTTTGTTTTTCTCATAACTCTACCGTTCGTTTAATAAAATTAATCGTTTAGATACTTATCACAACAGGTAGAACATGTCGTAGGAACCCTGCCTTGTGTCTTACGGTGTATCCTAACAGTTAGTTTACAATTCATCGTTTGCTGTATTTCGTTCGTTTTCGTTTTCCTCAGACCGCGTTACATTTTACACAGTGAGTGAGACAGACCAGTGTTCGTTTCTCTTTCTCGTTCTACTCGTTTTGTTTTTTCGTTATTATTCTCGCTTTTGCAACGTCCCCGATTTAGAAAGTGACGATCCGGTTTCGATCGTGTGGGAATAATCTTCACGCGCGGATCTAAAAGAAACAGAAACGTGTGAACGGAAAAAATAAATATCGACGAAGTGAAATAGAAAGAGAGAAAGAGATAGAAAAAAGAGAAAGAGAGAGAGAGAGAGAGAGAGAGAGAGAGAGAGAGAGAGAGAGAGAGAGAGAGAGAGAGAATGAAGTAGTAGAGAATTTATAGAAAGAATGACAGTGAGGAAGAGCGGAACCGTGGCTTGTCCCGCGATATTCCACCAAAATATCTCGATAAATCGTTCCACGAGCAGTTTCTTATCGACCAGTGACAGACTAGATACATACTTATATTACAATTCTCGACTTGCCGGAAGTCGCTAGTCGCGTCGGGCCGCGGCGAAACACAACCATCCAGAGGCGAACGCTTTTCCTCCCGCGATTCCTATAAAGCTACCATTCGTCGAAAGAAAACGCGTCGAATTGGGAAAGACGTATTGCAACCGTTTCGAAGGAAAAATAGATTGGTTCACGCGACGCTTCACTGCCGGATCTCTTCGCGAGGATGGCTTCTGGCCGACCTCGAAGACTCACTCGCGATTACTGACCTCCCGAATTACTTACAATTTCTTTTCTGTATTCACTTGTTCACCACTGGTTCTCCAGAATTTCATTCTACAATTTTTTAATCAGATCATTCCACGAGTAACTATGTTCCAAAGAATTCAAATAGCCCCTCGAGAAGTACTTTTATGCATCTGAAATTCAATTTGGGCACTATTTTGTGAAGATCGGAATATTGGAAAAAATTGTTTCGTCAACCGAGAAACCTGTTGTAGCATAGATTTGGTTTTGAAAATGTTGTGAATACTATAAATGCTGAAAGATCTCCAGGATCTTCTTATGGGATGTTAATTACAGAGTGACCTGACACTACGATAGAATGGAGGTTCACCGTGCAAACTCGTACAAATGAAAACTGGCGTGAACCAGGTGTTCCCTGAACTGTCTATTCGCACTTGCACGACATCCACAGTCTGACCACGAGGTATCACGGTAATCGCGTGCTGTGAACGAATTGCTCCCGATGTATAATCAATAGACTGCAACAGTTCAAAACCTCTTTATCGTCACAAGAATTCATCAGAGTTAGACAGGGACAACTTCTTGGCTGATCAATTCTTTTAACAAATGAAGAATGGAAAAAGGATCTTCTCTACTTTTGTATACTGATTGTTCCTTGTACTTGCGAGACACTGAGGAACAGTGGAAATCATTTTACCTTTGACCTTATTGGCTAGCAACTTACTACTCTTCTAATGTTGGTCATTTCACTAGTTAGTAAAAATAGGTAGATGCAATTCTAAAAAGCACAGAGCTTGAAAGAGTATCAATGTATTATCTTCAGTCTTTTGAAGTTATTAAAGAAGGAAAAAAATTTCTGCTTGGTACCACCGTTCCCTAAAATTGATGTAGACAATTTTTCCGTCATTTATATCCCTCCTGAACGATTCACCAGCTACTAAAGAACAGTGTCCACTACTCCCTAGCGTCTCGCTGTCCCCTAACAAAAGTTTTGTCCGCTAACAAAAGATAACCGTGGAGCATCGAAACAGTCCGCAATTCCACGTGCCCTCGAGGCCAGTACCACCTGGATCAACGCTCGTGTGACCCCGGCCTTACCCAGACCATGAAGCGCGATCATCGAGGTCGGTCCATCAGGCGATCATCCCGCGCTCATCCGGAGAGCGCGACGGCCTGTAGTCGCGCGAGTGCGGCGTTTCTCTCGTCGATGGTTGGTCGCGGCGTGCCGACGGTCTCGTGAGCCGGACGGTGTTATTGCGAGGAGGATTGGGGTGGTTGTCCGTTCGGCGGCGGCGGCGGAGGTGGCGGTGGTTGCGGGTGTACCTGGTGGGGCAGTAGTGTATGCGCCTGCACGTGAGCCGGATGATGATGGTGGTGCTGATGGTGATGGGAGTAGAAGATCGGCTGTGCGGTGGTGGGGGGGCAGGAGGTGCCGACGCCGACACCGACGCCGACGGAGTGCGAGAGCGCCGACGTGGCGACCGATACCGGCGCGGAGGCCGTTGGAGGAGCTGCCACCGAAACGGAGACACCTCCAGAACCTCCGGTCCCAGCAGAGGCTTCGTGATAGAGTATAGGCACCCTGACGAGCCTCTGTGCAGCGTGCGCCATGTTCGCCGCCTCCAATTCAGCGGCCAGCTGCCTCTTCCACTTGTTCCGCCGGTTCTGGAACCAGATCTTCACCTGGGTTTCCGTTAGACGCAACGAAGCCGCCAGACCCGCCCGCTCCGACGACGACAGGTAACGCTTCATGTCGAACGTGCTCTCCAGCTGGAACACCTGCGACCGCGAGAACACCGTACGCGTCTTCTTCTTCCGCTTCATGCTGCCAGAGTCACGACCGTCCACACCGACCTGCACGTTGTTTTGTCCGTTCCCGCCCCCACCGCCCCCACCGTTACCCGTACCGTTCCCCGTGCCGTTGCCCCCGTGCAAGCTCGTCGAGTTCGTCGATTCCCCCTCTCCGTCACCGTCCCCGCAGTCGTCCTGGTCGCCGAGGTCGTCGTGGCCTTCGTCACCCGTCGACGGACTCCGCGTCCGGTGCAGACGGTCCTCGCCGTTCTCGTCGTCAAGGTCATCTGCGCAGAGGCAAGCGGATTGTTAGCATGCGGCCACGTTGCCGTCGGACCTCGTTACCATTGCTCGGAAGCTGAGTCCGGTGGTAACGAGGCTCGATTCGTGACGCATTTTTAAGTTGAGCGAATTTGTTCACTGGCGCAACACTACTTGCAAGGAAGATAGCGTTGCTAGTACATCACTCGCTTCCCTTCTTATAGTGCAGGACGAACCTCGATAGTTGCATGGAAATGGGTTGGAAATGCATGCAAGTATCGATATTCATTTTGTCATTTCCATTATCATCTTCCAGTGAAATAAAACCGCTTTATAAGTTTCGCGCGAATTCTGCAATCGAATTGGCGGCCATGTTGGATCGCAGTACGAACCACGAGGAAAATCCCGAGGAAATCCGTGTGCAGCATTAACGTTGCATCGACGGATGCATTCGTAATCGCGCGACACCGGAAGAAATTGATAAGGCGGATTAAACGGTTCATTCGATCGCGAAGCGCTGGCATAATCGGATGATGCTCGTGTCTCAGTGTGCGCGGGTGTGTGGAGAGAACGTGTTGGCGAGAGAGCGACGATGGAAAGGCGTGGCCATGATTCCGCAAATCGCCGGGCATTTACTTGGTCTGGTGGATGCTGGGGAACGGTTTGCCATCGGTGCTAAATGCATTAATTAACCGGCCCTTTAATGCGTTTCTTGCGGATCGGCCGATAGGATGAACGTGCAGCGGAGGACCTCTTTCGGTCATCGCCGATAAATAATTTTCCTGAGTTTCCCCTCCCCCCTCCCCACCGCCCCGTCCACTCGCTGCTCCATTGCAATGGATTCGATAAATTAACGACCTGGCTATTCATCTCCCGCGGCGTTGCGTTTAATGTATAGTCTATTGATAGTCCGCTAATTAATAATCTATCTATCCATTTCGACATAATTGCTTCGGATTGCGCGCCGCCGCGCCGCATGGAAACGTGTTTCATCACACGATGAAATATTTGCGGTTTCCACGCCCGGTTCTTCGCGCCTTCCCGAACGCGGGCACCGTCAATCATGCTAATCCATTGTAACATTCTTGTATACCATGCGCCTGTTGTCTCGTCAACTCCCACCGCCGCTGATATGAAAACACGGTTTAACTCGTCTGTTGGCAGACGAAATTTTCAAAGCAATCGTTTAATGGTTTGTACATTTCGATCGACGCGAAACTTTCCTCTTGAATGACAACAAATAACGGCGAATACCGTGCAATTGGCAGGTAAGTAGGCTACTTTCAGAAGTCCAGGCTCTTTAAAAAAGTTGATACCACAGCGCTGGCTGAAGCGATTCAGATCAGTCTACGATGCAGACGTTCGAACTTTTCAAACGCTGAATGCGTTTGGCGAACTCGTTCAACGAAGAAAGCGTCGGCCATTGTGAACTAAATTATAAGGTGAATTACCGCGACATTCAGATGAATGGTTATCTTGTTGCTGAAATGGTTTTGTATTCAATAAGGTAGGTGAAACGTGTGTGTGTGTATAAAATTTTTGTGACAATCAAATGTGTTGAAATTCCTCGAGCCCTCTACATTGTTACTTGAAGAAAAGAACGAACAGTTTTCGCGATTACCGTGAAAAATGCAAGAAGTGCTCCGGTTAAGTGACACCAAAATTTACAAGCATTCTGAGCACATTTGTCGTACCACGTTAACTATAATGGTACTTCGAAGAGTGAAAGCACGGAGGATAGGTAATAACGCAAACAGCTGCAAATATGAGAAAGCAGGGTGGCAGCGTGAAGTTGACAAACAGACGGTATTCTCTCTCCCTAGACAAAGTGACGAACTATCCCCGGCAGCAAACTCGGGCTGCAATAGTTTACCCTCTAAGTGCGAGGCAGTCCAGCAAACTAGCAGGCACAGCCAAGTATTTTGGCGAAGTGGCAGGAGTAAAACGATCGGCGGGTAAGGCGATCGACGTTGGTTTGTCGTGGTGGAAGCCGTGGAAGCCGTACACTGCCTCGCCGTCCACGCTCTCGCGTTTACACACTTACGTGTACAACCTGCACAGACCCTCGCCTTGCCCTTTCCTCTCTGTTCTGTGTTTCGTTCCTCTTCGTTTCTTGCGATGCTCGCCCTATCATCGCCCTCCCACGCAGCCGATTCGCATGAAACATCCCACGCCCGTTCGTTTTTCCCCGGTGAAATCAAACAAGACGATCGCTTTCACCGACGCTTTTCGATAAACCTCGCTAAACGCGACCTCTATTTCCCTAAACCCCGAAAATGCCACGAAAAGGCCTAGGACAATACTTCAGTCATTTTCAGTGATGCTTGGAGACCTACAACGACTTGTGTAGCCTTTATGTTTTAGAGAAATGAGTATTGGTATTTGCAAGCTTGAAGTCAGAAAGAAATTTTTATGATCGGGAATGTATGAGGGTTGCTAATCGAAAATTAGCTCAATCACCCTAAGAAGATGAAATAAGACCTCCAAAAGCTATTCAGTTGTTCAACTCGTCGAAAACATAATTGAAATTGAATTCTAATATTTCTTTAAATTTTAATGTTTGGAGTACTTTGTTCGAAGAATAAATTTAAGTATTTTTTTATTCAAGGTCCCAGATCTTCATGAGTAGATGTCAGAAACGAAGTGGAGGAGCATTGGTCTTGGACATCAAGAACTGATTTTGCTTCAGAAGAGTTCCTGTCGTTTTCTATTTCTTGCATAGAGATCCAACGTTGAAACGCACATATTAGTAGAATTTGATCTGGGAAATTATCTATGGGCCGGAATCCATTGTATTCACGCTAGCTTGATCGATGTAGTTATAACAATAAACCAATCGCGTTAATTGTTCCACGTTTTGAATCGCTGCGCGTCGATAGACTACCATCGTTATCCTCGTTCGATGAATATTGTACAATTTACTCGTGCAATTTTCACTCACACCGATCGGCCACATGAATGTTTATGGATCTATTATGCTCGACTAGCCTAAATTTATGGTCTGGCGGTTTCACGGGATTCGTGAGGGCAGTTGTGTACTTGCTTCGCTCTCAATTTTCATGTTGCTTTTCTTTGTCACCACAGCAAGAAACAAAGTAGTTCGAGACTAAAAATCTGGTTGAATTTATCAGATCCGTGTTGTACTTTTACAATGTACATAAAATTCAGGATCACTATAGTATCTATTGTAATATCCTTTCTGTAATATTTCTTTCCCTTAACTCTCGGAAACTATCCTTACTGAAATTTCATTTTATAGTAACTCTCATCAGATCTATTTTTACATATATCTTGTCACGAACCTAACAAACTCAACTAGCACTCTCCACAACAATTTTCAACAGATCCTTGCAACAAGATCAGCAACGTAACAAGGTTGTCAACCAAACAACAAGAATTCAACCAAAGCTGCGAATTCGAACACGAATCCATCCACGGTGCGGTGCTAAAAAACCCCAAAATTCCGTTTCGCATCAGAAGATAAACGAATGAGAATGAAACTAGCTCCGGAAGCAGCGAGGCCTGGGCGGCACGATGAAACCGCAGGGGATTGAAAACCCCATGGCCTCGGCCAATCAAAGCGTCGAGGAGTAGGCGAAGTTATGGGGGTTGGCAGGGTGGAACTCGAACGGAATCGAAAATTGTCGAATTTCGTCGGCTGGCGAAGGCCACAAAACTCACCCCTTTGCGGAAAGCTCGCGGATGCGGGACTGACGCGGCTGAGGGTGCCGACGACGTCACTGGGCGACGGATGCTCGAGCGTCTGCAAACCGTGCGTCGGCCTCCATGGAAACGGCCAACCGGCGCCGCCGGGCAGGACGCCGCGGATCCCGTCGGCGTCGACGATGTCCGATTGGCCGGTGACCTGCACCGCGTTGCTCAACGCTGACGACGCCGCCGCCAGACGCGAATGGTGCTGGTGTTGTTGTTGCTGGTGCAGGTGTTGCAACGTCGACGGGAAGAACACCCCTCCGACGCCGATACCCACCGGGTAACGACCCGCTATCAGCGACGACATCAGGCCTAGTCTGGAAATTGAGGATTTTGTTAGATTATTTCGGTCGTCGGTATTGAGCCTTGACACACCAAGTGACATGTCAGCATGCGTCAGCCTTAGTCTCGAGAAAGTTTTTATTGCAGTCATTGCTGATTTTATGCATTTATGACAGAAATGACAGAAACAACAGACAATTTTTAGTTTTCACGAATCCCTTAATTTTACCCTGACGAGAGCAATTACCGAGAGTAGTCTCAACTTCAGCGTCCGTTGAACTTTGGCAACTTTTCTTCTTTCAGAGAATCGCTCGTTCAAAAGCACCCGCCACAGCACAGTAGACTGTGCACTAGTTAGTTTCAGATCTAAGTTTACTTCCAACTATGAAACCACCCTTGTCAAGTGTACAAGTACTATCCTACAACCACCAGACGGACGAGAACCTCCTCCACTCTCTACAATACTTCACTTCTTCCCCAATTTCCACGATTTCCAAAATCCCTAAAAAAATCATAGACTAACATTTTTCGAAAATAACAGCCAACATAGTTCAACCCAAACGGCTCAACCACCCTTATCAATTGAATAAGTAGTATTGTACAACACTCATAAAGACAAGAACCTCCTCCACTATTTACAATCATTCCTCCACTTCTCACTGAACTTTGACAATTTCTAAAGTCCCGAACGACCATTTTACCAAGATGTCAGCCAACATAGTCGACCCGAATCACGGAACCACTCATCCAGTTCTAATCGTTCATAATCTGTCCCAAACCCAAGGCCCGTAAACACGATTTAGTTGAACACCTTCCTCGATCGTTCCTCATTCAGAAACGTTGTTCCGCAGGTACAGAGAGAGGGAGAGAGAAAGAGAGTGAGCCGTCTGGAATCGCCGTTGGCCGCAGGTACGGCGATCTTGGTCGCCGAGGCTGCAGTCATAAGCGGATTTTCGCTCTTAATAACGAGGCTAAACGAGCGGGGCCGGGTGTCATTGTTGCGACGCAAGCGTCGCTCTTAATAGGCATAACTCTCGAAATTCCTTTGAGCTCGAGGACCAAGTAGCCCGGGGAGATATTAATGGCTTCCGGGGGTTGCTGGATGACGAGGAGAGGGGGCAGAGTTGCGGGGGGTTGCAACGAGGAGGAGACGGGGGTTGGAAAAGTGCAGCCACGCTCCACTCTCAATGCACGCCGGTTAGAGGAGGGGTTGGAGAAAGGGAAAGGGGAAGGGGGCGGAAAAGAGAATGGGATTCACTTCTACGCGGCTGCAGACTGGATAAAATGGGTTTGGAAACATTTGCCGGGTTTTTTTCGGAGGAAAGACAGGTTCGGCTGAATCGCGCTCGACGCCTCGGACACGGCCACCGTTCCAGTTGTAAACTCGACGGACGGCCGCATTCAGAACCCTATCTCTCTTCCTTCTCTCTCTCTCTCTCTCTCTCTCTCTCTCTCTCTCTCTCTCTCTCTCACTCTCTCGGGAAACGCGGCCGCGGCTGCTGTTTTAATCCAAGTTTTTTTTTTCGGCAGCAGCAGCAGCAGTGTTTTATTTAGAGCGCGGCTTTAAACGGCTCCCCGGCAAACATTTTCGCGGAACCGTTCCCGCTTTTACGGGGCCCGCGCTCCAAACGATCCGGAAAACTCGCGAAAAATACTGGCAAGTGGCCGGCTCGCCGCGGATTTTCGGGGACGCCCGTTGATCGAACCTTTGATCGATGCTACCGACCCGAACCCCGGAATCATCCAGACTCTCTCTCTCTCTCTCCGCGTGCAAAATGTTTCCCTGATTCGAGTTCTCTCGTTTGGAAGAGCTCGCTTTCCGCGGAGCCTCTCGCTCGGTCTTTGTGGGACTTAAACGGTTCCTCAATAACCGCTCGGTTTGCCGAAGATGCGTGCTGGAGACATTTGTGAGTCACCGGGAAAAAGTGGTCCAAATACCTGTTCTTTTTTGTTTAGGCGTATCCAAGCTTTTGAGTAAGGCTTACACAGACACGTGGGTACAGTCAGTGATCAATAGATTGCGGATCCGCGGCAATATCAATCGCACTATTCACTCTACCTCAATTTTATGCATTTATAAAAATCGTGTTAAGAAGTTTGGGCACGTATTAAAATGAGATTCTTAATGTGGAATGCACTGTCTCATCGTGAACGGCGTAGAAACAGTGAAATCGTGACAGGGGACGAACAGGGGGAAGCATTAAACTGTATATTCGCTTGAGCAGTGCTCGTGGTGTTCTCTGGTGGACAAGCAGCATCGGTGAACGACTCGATGCTCAGCTTAAGGAACTTCTCTGGAACGGGGCGTTGAACAAGCGCGCGCGGAATCGGCGCATGTTGAAGAGAAAAGTGCATCGAGCGATCAGATGCAGCCAGGAGTGCAAGGGAAGCGAGCCGGGGAACACGGGGGAAGTAGTACGGCTTCGGAAGCCTCGGCTTCTGGCTCTACCACCTTTCGGTATCGCCGAGGAACCCGGCTACCTACCTACCTACATTTCCGCCGGACCAAATTGTCACCGCAAATCGCCGCTCGCGTTAAGTTGCAACAAACATCGTTCCGTCAAACGCAGTCAAACCGATCGTGCACGAAATCTGCATCGTGCAGCCTACAACCTACGAAATCGCATCGATTTACAATATGGATCGAAAGCATGTACCACGAAGGCCACTGGGATGCAAATTAATCTCCTGTAAAATTTTTAAATATTAAAGTAAGTGATTCATATACTTTGAATGTCTCTTCAGTTTTATATTCGATCTACCATTTTTTTGTCATGAATGCATAATGTCTGTCTAATCATGAGTAACAGCTCGGATCCATCAACGGTCTAACAATAAGCTAAGCTAAGATAACTTAAGCTATGCTGTGCTGTGTTACGGCTATGCTACGTGACGCTATATGTATATACAATGCTATACGCTATACTATGTCAAGTTTACACATGCTAGCTCTAGTATTGGAACCGTTCTCATAAAAAACCGAATATACGTAAATTTAGTATAGCAGAGCATAACACAGCACACTGAAACGTAGTATAGCTTAGTTTGCCAGTGAATTCGGGGCTTAACGATCGCCAGCAACGCGCGACCATCTAAAATGGCGGGTATAATCGTGGTTACGTGGTCGAGGGTTGGTACGCATTTCTACCCTCCGTACTCGTACACCCAAGAAGTTCGACTCTTCAAGAACTTCCACTTCCTTCGTCGTATTTTTTAATTACAGCTTGTTGTTTACACTCGACCGCTTGCGCAAGTTTGCCAGTTAGTTGTTCCGTAACTTTATTTCGGAGTAAAGGAGCAGCTTAATTAAGAGCATCGACCGGAAACTTGCCCGAACCGCCGTCTTTCGAAAGCTCGAACGTCTTCTTTCTTATTATAATATTACTAAGTTCGAGTTGTAAAATACAGCGAACGAGAGTTTCAATTTTTAGTCGAGTCTTTTCGGTCTTGTTTGAAAGGAGAGAAGTTGGTTCCGAGACTCTCATAGAACGGCGGGTTCGTTTCTGGGTGTAGAAGGACTCATTTGAAAAAAATTGAGCAATTAGTTCCATAAGAATTGAGTAACTGATTCCAAAAGTATTGTGCTTCTAAATTCTAAATCAATTTTTATGGAATACTTACGAATAATATAAATTGCAGAGACTGAAGATTTAATCGATTAATAATCTGCAGATTATGTGACTGTTCTTTTCGCCTAATCGAGCAAATCTGAGACACCCCAATCTGCCATGGAATATTGAGTTTCTCGGCGCATACAATTTCCCGTCCGTCGAAGGTGAGCGGGCAACGAGTCGCAGGCTTCCCAAATTTCTCGTGGCACGGATTCGAGCCACGCCGAGTCAACAAACACCCGCTAAGTGCATTGATTATCGATGCTCGACGCTGCCCGTTTAATCAATGACGGTGGGGGACAGGTATATGGCCAAGGCAGAGCGCCTGCGGAAGCGAGCAACTTGGATAGGTACTGATTCGAACGAGCAGATTCTAGTCATTAATTATTATCCTCCCGGAGTCTAACTCCATAACAGCGAAACGATATTTCGAAACTCCGTATACGCCTCTTTGGCCACAAATTCTCCTTGCTCGAATCCAAAGTTCGGAAAACATAATTTCTCGTGGAACTGTCTAATATTTTCTTCGTCTAGAATGTTCTTAAAAACAATTTCATTTATCATTTTTATAAAAAAATTCTTCGTTTAGTGTTCTTAAAGACATTCTCGATTTATGATTTTCATAAAGACACTCCTCATTTAGTCTCAAAAGGACAAGGATGGTAAAAACAATTTAAAGAACAATGTAAAATGTGTTTAAAAAATGAAATTGAATATTGTTCATCTTTCAAAAATTCTTTTAAAAGACCAAACGCCACAAACGTCCAACAACACCGAACAAAATCAGCGCAAGCCCCTAATCCCCGATCCTCTCGAGGAAAACAAGGTGGTCGTAAGATCAGGGCGATCTTAATCCGCTGTAGCAGCGATCCAGTGAGGGATGATCGGCTCCCATCGATCCCAACAAGGTATCTCGATCAGGGGCTAATGCATGTCGCTAATTACCGCTCACCTTTCTGTCCCTAACACTCGGTCGCTCTGGCATCGATATCGCCAGTTTCTCGGCTCGAGACCGGATAGTGGGTCTCTTTGCCGGATAAGAAAGCAGAAGGGAGAATAAGATAGAGTGAGAAAGAAAGAGAGACTGGTAGTCTCGCAGATGCCCCGGGAAAGATAAAAGAAATCTGACAACCGCCTGTTTGTAAGCATTCGGTGGGGGGCTCCTCTCTTTTCTAAGGAGCCAGGTATAAACACCCAAACACTCTGAAGAGAAGAGGAGAGCGTGCTCCACCTTTTTGCTGCCTAATTCTTGCGCGGCTTACGTCTTCTTAGGTAGCCAACGGAATGAATGGCCGAGGAGGGCCACTCCGGCGAGGAGGAGGGCCAACGGGGGATGAAGACGGGATGAAGAGAGTCCCGGCTTTCTTCTCCGGCATTCTACGGGCGCAATTTTCTCGCTCTAGCTTCTTCTTCGCTCGATCGATTCCTCGAGGACCCTCGACTCTTCTACTTCGAAGAGAGGATCTCTCCTTCGGGGAGGGAGAGCCGGCGAGCAGCACGCGTTCCCTTTTCATCCGTGGACTCTCTTCTCGTCTCTCTCTCTCTCTCTCTGAGTGTGTGTGTGTGTGTGTGTGTGTGTGTGCCGCGCACGATCCAATTGGCCCGATCGAGTGTCCGCGAGAGGAAACTCGTTGATTACGTTCAACCTCACCCTCCGCCCATCCCTCAATCCCCTCTCGCTCTCTCACTCGTTCTCTCTCTCTCTCTCTCTCTGTGCTCTCCGCGCCGCCCTCCGTCGCCAGCGCCCGCATAATCGGATACAGAGGGCTTTGGTGAAACGCGACGGTGAATATGGGGCCTCGAATCGAACGTCAACCGACGTGCACAGCCGTGTGTATCGATTTATCCGCGCGACGGTCAACCGAGGATTCTTTTCGCTCGGATCCTCGGCCAATTTGTCCGTTAAACTATCCCCTACCATTTGCTCTCGTTCTCGTTCTCTATTCCACACCTAGAGCCCTTCAATAGGGATATATTATACCTCTTTTTTTCCGCCATCCTTCCTACGTATTGATTATTATTCCACCTTTCGTATACGGCCGGTTGCCCGGCGTGCGCGGCGAGTAAGTGCCATTCTCGGATATGAACTCTTTATGCCGTGGTTAACGATCGCTCGTAACACGATACGTTTTGTCGTGTACCGTTACACAGGGGGGACCCGTAGACACGAACCAGAAGTCGATTACGTGGATGTATTAGGCTCGAGGGCCCCCCCCGGGCCAGCAGAATGGCCCCCGATTCGAGGAGCCGCGTGCGTTGACACTCGAGGCTTCTCGCCGCGATTTCTTCGGCAATTTGGTAGGTTGAGGTTGGTGAAGATTATCTGTGGAAAGTGTTTGATTCTCTTTTGTTAGTGACATTTTTGGGTAGTTCGGCAATTCAGAATAATCGCGGACGATCTCTGGAAAACTTTATTGGTTTTTGCGAAAGGGTTGTTATGAACTTTGTAGGAGAAAATATTTAGAAATTACAACAATGTTTCGAACATTTTAAAAAGAAGTGATGTCGATGTTTGTATCGATTGGAGGTACGGTTCACGGTTACGTGTACTGACTCCATGAAGTGTCATTACGATGACCCAACAATGAGTTATTGGCTTTCAAAGTACTCGGCTAAATCCGTTGCTTGGCTTCGTTCCGCTCGCTGGCCTGTTACAGGCCAAGTGGAGGATTTGTGTTTGCGCCTACACAGGAGACAACTTCATTTCGTTGGATTTCAAGGAAACAACTTAATTGCTTTAGCGCGACGCTTGCAGGCTTTACAACTCGACCAGGACACACTCGCGGGCTTAACCCCCTCCGGCCCGGAGAATTAATTACGGAGACGTCGTCGCGAGGATTTCTTCGCCAATTAAAGAGTTGTCGCGTGACTGCTGCGACCCTCGAACCTCAAACGGGACATCATGTCCTCCGCAGACCTATCCTCGAGCTAAACCACCCTTGCAATTTCAGAAAATGCTGCAAATTATTTGAAAACTACATTGTCCGCTCGCTTCTTCAATTAAAATTACAATAAAAGCCTCAAGAATCATCCCCTTGTTATACATCTTTTTTCAAGGATATTTCATTTTTCAAAACAGATACTGTTAGAATAAAAAAATCATACCCTCCGATTCTCACTGAAGTCCATAATAAAAATTGTGGAAGAAATCATTTGAAGATTACATTCTTCAGCTGCTTCATCGACTAAAATTGAAATAATCCTTTGCACTTAAAAAATGGCTGCTGTTAGTACAAATCATCCCCTAAAATTCTCACCAATTTTCTAACAACTGAACGTCTATCCTAGAGTTTACAAAATAAAATTCACTGCGAGTGAATTTCAAGATCAACGAGTTCAAAAAAGAGAATAGCTGTAGGGTGAATCATCAGCTTGACGTCACGACCATCATCGCGAACCGTCAGGGTTCAGTCAAAGTTCTGATTTGTTGACTGAATGAAGGCGTCATCGTCGAGGCAGACGAGAAAATGGCGAATCGAAGAGTCATGCGAACTGGAGGAGGAGGAGGAGGATGAGGAGGGAAGCAAATGGCAGAGAGAAGCATGAGGTGAGTGAGAAACGAGTCGATGGGGGTGATAGAGAGAGAGAGAGAGAGGGGTTGGAGAGGCCGGGGGCAGAAAAAAGATGAGAGAGAGAGTGAGAGAAAGAGCAGAAACAGTGTTTCGACGCGATTATTATTCGTGGTCTATTCCCAGCTACCGTTCATTCCACATTTGTTTCCGACGTTGAACATCCATATCGCCCTCGAACGGGCGATCATACACAATGGGCTTTATCGTAGCTTTCTTTGAAAGTTCGAGCGCGATCCCACGCTAATTAACGAATCATTCATCGGGGCTGTAATTAACGAGGCCGACTCTGTCGCGGATTATCCCGACCACATCTTTTACCGCATAGACGACGTCATGTGCCCGCGGTTACGTTACTGAATATTGTTGTACCCGATGCGAAAAAAGGGGCCCGTCGCGCGCCGACTTTCACGATCCGTGCGCGCGCGCGTAACAGCAAAAGAGGGAGTACGCCAGGCGAACAGGGAAAAGATACTGGTCTGATGAACAAAAAAGGAAAAGGACACGGGAGGTAAAAAAGAAATATATTCTTACGATCTTTTCCTGTATCTCGCGTTTCAATGACAGACCGCGACGATTCTTTTTTCTCTTCCAACCCCGTTCGTTTTCTTTCGCAACGCTCGTCCTCTCCCTCCCTCTCTCACTCTCTCTCTCTCTCTTTTCGATCTTTTTATCTTTCGTGCGTTCGGTTTTCCTTTTTGCAAGCGCGAATCCCGTTACATTTGTCGCTCCCCGTTTCCCCGGCTAAACACGCTGGTAATTAGATTGGACCGGCTCGAGAAAATGTCGCGAATAAACGGGAGACGAGGCTGTTTCTGCTCGCGATGCGCGCCGCGCTGATTAATTTACGGAGTCGCGTCAACGGGGTCCGACCGGCTCCGTCATCCGTGTGCAGTATTATCAATTTTAATACGGCTTTGTCCTGCTCCGGCACCGACTTCCGAGGCGACAGACGATAATTCAACAGCGGATCGCTGAATTATTTCGAACCACGCGGATGTACTCGCGAACCGAGATATCGAACTGCGGAATTTATCGGTTTCTGCGGCGCCGGGGATCGTAATTCCCTCCCTGCGACACCGATACTACCGATTGTCTCTGAATTATTTCCTGAGAATGTTTACGAATCACCCTGTACACGCATGAAATTATTTTTACGTTTCTTTTTAGGGAATTGGATGCGCGGAGACGGATGGATGAAGATATAAACAAATATAGGAATAAATAAATATTTCTACAGTCTCAGCACCAGCATCCGCAGTGAACGCACTACCGAAGGGGGTAGTTGCGAGTTTGGAAGGGCAACGACAGCTGTTAGGTATACACGATATTAACGTTAATACGTGGCAACGTGCAGTAGTGCGTCTCCCCGGGTCCCCATCCGCGGGAACCATTTTACAGCGACGGTATCGCGGACTTTCCTGCTTAAGACACTACCGCGCGAGCGTACGGGGGTCCCGGCGTAGAAAGCGTAGCTGTGAGCCGAGGTAAATTCGTGGAGCGCCTAATTCGGATAATATTCTACACGGGAATCCTTTCTGCTGAAATCTCTTCTCCCAGGAAATGCTATTACCGTATCAGTTTAAGAGGAGCCCGTGTTGTCGGAGGGAGGGGGTTGTGTGTGTGGGTTGGGGCGTTAAGCGCCGAGACGCTGGAGGAGATTTCCGCGGTGCAAGCTTTTCGTGTACTTAGTCGACCTTGGCAAGACCAAGACTTCGTTCCTGGATACCGTAGGCACCAATTTAATAATAAATCAAACCTAGAAGTTGCTCGCTTCCTCCACGCGGAAGACGCAAGGGGCTGCTCTGCTCTGCGCGTTCGCTCCTCGGAGCGAAATGGGCGGGACAGGTGCCCATTTCTCTCGGGAGTCTTAGGCTCCTTAACTTCGACTACGCCGGTGTTTCCATCCGCTGATGTATTATGCACCCTGCCGCCTAATTGATTCTTTCCTACTTTCAGCGCCCGGGCCTGATATTCGATCCTGTGCTTCTAACTTTTGGGGCTTGCGAATCTCTGCAAATCGGTTGTCGATATCATCATCATCCTGGAATTTTCTGACTTCCGGACAAACTCTCGAACTTCTATCTTCATCCCTTACTTCATCTGTCTGAACCGGTTTGGTAAGTTTCACTAGTTTTTGAGACTGTCACGTCGGATTTCAAATATTTCTCTCTTAGATACTATGAAATATTGTATTTCTCTAACATTAAAGTGTACAATGAAAGTGAATAAAAATTATGGAAGGATCTCTTGTTCTACTATTTTTGAAGAGAGTATATTAAGAGAGTTTATTTAACTATATTCTTGCAGTACGGTCAATGAGTTTCGATAAAACATTTTCGAAAATATGTTTAAAAAGTTGTTGAAAAATGTCTAAATCGAAAAATCCATTGCCATTTGTAGAATCGCGAAAAGCGTTCACCTTCTAGAGTCTTAACCCTTTGGAGTCTGATGAGTCTGATTTATTTTTGTGCATCCTAAGCTGGTATTTGTCCCATTAGGCGCACGTAATACATGGGTGGGACACATATGTCCCGATAGACTCCAATGTGTTAAGGGGTTACGCCACCCTGAGATTTAAAAAGATCGACTTTTAAAAAATTTTCCTTTAATTTAGAGTTCAGGGAATAATTTAAGCTATGGTGGATGGAACAGCTTCCAAAAATAGCGAAGTTACAGTGCGTAGAAGTTCGTGCAGCAGTCGTCGTTTCCGAGCAGGTAGGTGGCGTTTCCAAGTCGCACTTTTCCTTCTTTTGCGTTTTTCTCGAAACTACATTTTTACAACTGGTGTAAGTAAAATCTCGGAAACTGTACGTCCGATTTACTTCAAATTTGATACACATAATTTTAATAACATTCTCTATCGTGTAGCGTAGGATTTTTTTGATACGATATCTCAATTGTTTATAACAATCGTTTAAGGTTTGATTTTTTTGGTGAAAATTGAATGTTTACTTTCACTTTGTCGCATTTGTACAAAAATGATTTTTTGTTAAGATTCATACCCTCCACGATAAGCAATTTATCAAGGAACAATAGAATCATTACTTTTTTTGTTTCAGATAATCGTGGACTGCGGAATCACTTACACCGTCTGCGCGCGTCCTGACGGGGGAGTGTCGCAGGACAACGGATAACTCCGCCATATTTTAATATTTTTATATAGAATTTACACTATATATCCTTCAATGTATGCCCTAACCATGTTTTGTAATAACATAACTGTCACATTCATACTTTCGGAGAAAAACATTCGTAAACTTTGATGTCATTTCGGCCGCCTCAGGGTGGCGTAACCTCTTAATAGAACGCTGCCGGAACAGTGACGTCCAACTGCTAAATCAAATCAAGATCGCAAAACAAGTTACATAAATAGAAAACAGTGTGTCTAACGCTATTTTACGACATTCTACTAAACATGCTACTCCCACTTCTAACAAAACCACGAACGGCCGAATAAAGAAAGTACAAGCGTTCCAACATCTGAAACAGGAGTGCAACGCTGCATAATTACGACGACAGGGGGTGTTTACCGCCCCCTAATCCGATGATACAAAGATCCAGTCTCCCCTGATCGTATTTTGATGCCGGACGACAGATTAGAGGTGCCTCATGAAAAATCTTTTTCCCGGGGTCGAGCCGGTAATGGTGCATACGAGTGGAACTTAATCAAATGGTAAACGGGTGGAAAACAAGCAATTGGAGGCATCGAGGCGGGTAGCATCGAGCAGCCGGTTCGAGTGGGGCGCCGTCAATCGGAAGGGGGTGTAAATCTGATAAAATCATCTCGAACCCTCCCGTCGCAGCCCCTTGTGGCTCTCTTCTCTCCTCTCGCAGAATACACACCCGATACATACATATACACGAAAGAGCTGGCCGGCCCGGCCCCAAGCAACCTAAGTAATGTAAGAGGGTGGTTGTTGCTACGGTTGTTATTAAATGAGACAGCCTAATAGGCCCATTACGGACCCCTCGGTCCATTCCCACATAATATAATCCTCACCGCACGAGCTCTGCCCGGTTCCCTTGCTACTTTATCAACCCCCTCTCGTGTATCTTGATCCAAGAGCACTCACGCCCACAAAAATTTCATCTGTGGCCTGGGATACGCCGTCTTTCGCTTTGTCTCGGTTCCTTCTAATTTTCAATCGACCTGTGTCCTCGGAAAATTGACGCCTTTGGCTGGTAGAGTGGAGGTCTCACATAGTTACTCGAGGGCCATTCGTTCCTGACTGAGATTGAACCAGTTTTGATGTTGTTTTCCACGAACAAATGTTCCTTGCCCATTCAGTTTTCCAAAAACCTTCACAAAAGTAACTTGCTTAATTTCGAAGAGTCGTTCCAATCGTTCAAAATGCTGCTAATTGTTGATCAGAGTTCGAAATGCCGAAAGATTTAAACCCGATCAGCGGCGCAGTATACTCAATTGCGTTGAGTATAAACAGCCGTTTGATCAACCGCGGTCAACGCGTTATCGTCGATGAAATAGTTATTGCGAATTGGCCGACGCAGATTGCAGAACAGATATAAAACTGATGGTACGCGCTAATTCCTTATTAGTAAACATTGATACCACGATTGAATAGTGGCGGTGGGTTCGCGCGAAATTCTAGTTCTATCAGATGAATTATGCTATCTATTGGGTTGGCAAATAAGTTCGTTCGGTTTTTGTGATTTATTCCACTGTAAAAAACCGAACGAACTTATTTGCCAACCCAATATATACGTATGCGCACACTTCCAATAAATAATAGCGGTAACATTTTAACCTAAAATTCTCAGCCGCGAAACTATCGAAACTGTTATTTGCCCGACGAGAAATCCGGAATCACGTGTAAACAGTTCAACGTTTGACAACCTCCGGAACGTTCACCGAAACGTTATTGCAAATTTTGCAACACGCGGTAGTAATCATTTTGCACGAGCGTCGGGTGAGCGAATATACCCGTGGTTCATTGTAGCTTTCGCGCAGTAGCGTCGCGACGCGACGGGATGCTCTTGCTAATAATACGCTTCGAGGAACAATGGCGGGTACGCTATTGAATGATTAATCAGAATCTAAACAAACGATCGGTGGTTTTCACGCGGGCAATCACGCGAAAATCCGCGCGGGATTAATTGTAACATCTGCCCTTTATTTGCCGATGCTTCCTCGCACTTCCAACGCAGTAGAACCATTTTGCGTTGTTGTCTTAACAAACGCGTGCTTCTTTATAATCACAAAGACAGTCAATCGTGTTTTCATAGTGTATCACACTTTCGTTAAGGTTTATAGTAATCGTGTGTATCTTGGTCCTCGATGGGACTATCATTGTGCAGATGGTTTCAGCGTTGACAGCATAACACTTTAACAATCGCTATGGTACTCGTTGTACAATCACAACATCACTCTTTTCTCGAGGTAGTACGTGAATTCAGATCGTTAAGGACTATGAGACGCTTTTATGTTTGAGAAAATAAGCTACCCAGGTAGTGTAGACCAAAGACTGTTCTGTGCTTTAGCGAGAATATTATCGTTCCAAGTGGCATTTGAGCTTCGATCATCCTGGCAAGAGTCTAATAAGAAGCAATTTCCCAAAGGATAAGGGCAAATCAACTGATCCAGACGTCGCGTCGGGAGGGAACCCGTAGGTGGCAACCTCGGTTCAGAACAGATCAATAGAAAGTTGAATGGTACCTGGACAGCATGGCCAAGTCCGCGGAGGCTTGGTGTCCCAGCAGCGGGTTGGCAGGCGAATCGTTGGGCGGTGAGAACGTGGATGCTGGGCTGGTAGCACTGGTAGCACACCCGATACCGATACTGGTCGAACTGTTCCTGGTCTCGACCGGGTGTCCGACGGCGGTACTCCGTTGATTGGCGGCGTACCTTAAAGGCGTGGGCGAGGACAGGCCCCTGTTTGGGCTGTCACAGGCGGAGCCGATCCTCTGTGAGTTTTGTGTCGGCGGCGAAGCTCTGTCCACGTCGGAGGACTGTCTCTCGCCGGACACGGTGGACGTGGAGTCAACGGGCGGCGACTCGGGCCTGCCGAGGATGCTGGAGATGCTGAAGGACGTGTACTGCGGGTTGCATGCAGGCCTGAGCTGTGGTTTGCCCATGTCGAAGCCGAACGAGTGATGGTTGTTCAGGCCACATCCGGTCTTGCCGTTCTTATCCTGCAGCAGCAGCTCGGCGGGTGTCGAGCTACTCCTGGAACCCTCGAGCTCCAGGTCCTCCTCGGACACCACGGACACCTCGATCTCGGTCTCGCCGGACATGGTAGACGCGTGTCCCGTCCAACGGTCCGGGATCCTCGAGCACGGCACGATGGCTCCCTCGACTGTCCGACTGTCACCGGTCACACACTCGTCGTCACCTCGTCCACTGAACACGAGCTGCTCCCTCGACGAGCCGCCGGATGGTCAAAACCGTTGCTCCGTCGACGATCCGACGGTCCAAGGCCTATCCGACACACGGAACGACTCCAGTCCCTCCCGTCGCATACCGGTCCTCTATACTACTCTGTACACTGTGATCGTTGGCTGGCTACCACCGTCGGACGCAGGTCCCTCTTCGACTTCGTCGTCTTCGTCGTCGTCGTGGATCGGAGACGGATCGCTCGATCGCGCGACATTCGTAAGCGATACCCTGGACGACAGGATGATAGGAGACAAGACACTTGGAGGGCCCACCCTTTCCAGAGCCACCCTCTCGCGACACCCCTCTCGTCCTTCAACCGCCTCCCCTTCTTCTTTCGTGTGCCGTGTGCCACAGCACCTCCTACCACCGCCTACCAATCTGACACATAGCCGCCGCCGACGTCGCCGACGTCGACGTCGTTTCTCCTCTTCTCCTCTCTCGCACACACCTTCGCCTCTCCTCCTTCTCCTGTTCCCCTCTCCGAGGGTCCGACGACTGTCCAACGGAAACGTTGCCGTGCGTGTAAAACCGCGAAGAGCAACACGGGAGTCACTTCCTCGAGTCACTTTCCCTTCCACTGATCGTTAATCACTCGCCGTGGCGAGATCCGATCCCCTAACGTTCTTCGCGCGATACCAAATGACGATCTCCTCTCCGTTAAACAGAAGTCACAACCGGACAAACTTCACAGTTAGAATCAGTTGGTTCAGTGTCACTAGCCGCCGGAGAGTGTACATAATACAAAAGATACACAGAGTACAACATGTACAGTCACCGGTAAACGACGATGACTGCGCGCAAATCGCCGGCAAATGCGCAAACAAGTTCGACGCGTTCTGCCTCTCGGCTGGCTCGCGGTTGCGTGTCGTGGCGAGTGATGGACTGCGGATGGGCAACTGTGCTCGCACTAAGGGTAGGAAAACGCCGGAGAAACCACAGGTCACACGAACGAGGCCCTCGCTCGAACATTCGCGCACGCAGCCGGAACGCGCGCCTCGTCCGACAAGGACCACTAGCAAACCGAACAGAGTGAGAGAAAGAGAGAGAGAGAGAGAGAAAACTAGCGAAAGAGAGGGTACACAGCAGGGTGGAGCAAGAAAGAGAATGGTCGAGACACGATTGGCGCAAGGAAGACGGAACGTGGCGTCACGCTTCGAGAGTCGCGCGGGGTGGTAGTCGGAAGCTATACTATACTCCGCCGCACGGATAGACTGCCGAAGGAGACGGATAAACTGGTAAGGGGGTTGGCTAGAGAGGGATGAACGTCGGACGCGCGCGGAGGACAGAGAGAAGGGTGTCGGGCGAGCCGTGCTGGAGGGGAGAACGTAGGACGGCTAAGCCGCAAGTTGCCGGAAGGGGTGTCGTTGTTGGAGGGGCGCAGGGGGCGGGGCGGAGCAAATGGGTTTTCGTGGGGGATGGTTCCGGCGACTCCTCATAGGGTGGAGGCGCGATCGATGACTCGTGGCAGGTAGCGGATAGTTGGGGGGTAGCCGTAGGCGCGAGCCAATCGGGTGAGCCGCGTCGTCCTTAACTCGGAAGATACTCGCCCTCGACGATCCTGCGGATCGCGGAATGGGGGTGGCTGCGGTGCTTTAGCGAGGCTACCCTGGCCGACTGGTGGGGATAACACACAACTCCGCTGCTGGTGGCCGTGCCTGGCCGTGTTACTTATCCATTATAACACTCCAAGATCTTGATTTAAGCCTGCAGCCAGCGGTGAGCTTTTAACCAATTAGCCTTTATAGCCTACCCCCCTCGACGCCCTCCTCCCTCCTCGTACCCCTTCCTCGCTCTGTCCTTCCGTTTCAGTTTGCTTGCACGTTCTCGGTGTCTCCCTCTCTTCTAGCTCGCTCTATCCACCTTTCCCTCCACTTCCTCTCTGTCTATCCACCACCGTGATACGATGGCAGTTGCTACCACCTATATTCGTATTCTATACCAACGTCCTCGCCGCAGTCGCGCGATGTACCCACCTAATCTACTGCTTCTCTCCCTTCTTCTCTTCCTCTTGGTCTTTCTCACTCTCAACCCCTCCTCTCTCGCTCTCTCTCTCTCTCTCTCTCTCTCTCTCTCTCTCTCTCTCTCTCTCTCTCGTTCTCTCGCTTTGGCCAGTGCGAGCAGAGCAACCTACCTCTTTTTCTTCCCATCCGGCCCTCCTTTCTCGCTCTCTACTATAACCACATGCATTATGCGCGTCGGTGTATCAGAGCCGCGTATTCGCGCGTGCAAATACCCCGAGCACGTAGCCGGTCGCGGGGGTGAGCTTCTCTCGTTCCGAGTCAGGAACCCCGACTACCGCAGCCCCCCGTCGCAAACCCCCAGCCCCCCTTCGTCGACCGACCAACCAACCAACCAACCAACCAGCGCCAGCTTAAATACGCGACTGGTGACGGAAATTAAGAGTGGACCGTGCGATTCCATCGTGATACCCCCGGTCTCCCTCCGGTTTCCCTTTTTTCTTTGTTCTCCCGGTGAGGATCCGCCGATTCGCTAGAGGAGGGTGCTTCGGGTCTGTGTCTTCCTTCTTCTGGTCGCGGATCTTTGAACGATCTTATTCAACGTTCTGTTTGACGGCCGCGACCCATTGTCGTACGCGGGACCATGCCATTCGCAGAGCTCTTCAGCGGACTGGGACAATGATGCGACCGCGGAAATTATCAGTAATGACACCGTGGTTCCGCTGTCGACCCTACTACACCCTTAACCCCCTGCACTGCAACGCCGAGTCTGACTCGTCCCGAAGAATTCGAACAGGACCTACTAAATATGTGTGTTATCAATCTTCTTCGAACCAAAATAAAATTCGATTTTGTTATAGACAAATTTGGTCATCTTTCGAAAGGGATTCAAACAACGAAGATGTTACAGTTATTGTAAGAGATAAACTAAACCACAGGCGAAGTGTCTCTATTACTTTGTTCTTCACAGAACAACTTGGTAAAGCTTTGGTCGGACCAAGGTATAGTTGGTTTGATCTCAGGCTGGTAAGAGGCACTGTATAGAAATCGGTGTTCTCCGCATCGCGCCCCTCTAACAAAATGATCCTTGGTCTTCGGGCAGGGCTAACGAGTCCGAAGGGGCCGTTCCAGCGATCTTTTCAGAGTCAAGTTGACAAAACGCGGGAGGTGCGTGGCATAATGGGTTGGTCCTCTCTCGCGGAGCCAGCCCGGAAGGCCACAAAAGCAGCTGAAAGCGGGCTTTCTGGATTTCGATGGACTCCCTCTCCCTTTCTCTCTCTTTCATTCGCTCCCTCTCTCTTCGTGAACGCGAAAGTAGGAAAATGATTACACGGCCAGAGGCAGGAGGGTCAAACGCGTCGGTTCCTCTCGCGAGAAACGCCACCGCTGAAAACGGTAGAAAAATTCTACAAAGCAGACAGTCCTACATGCGCTGGTATTTACGTGTCTGTCTCCCTCTGTCAGCCCTTGCCCGGTAACGAGAAACCGTTGGCCAACCCCTCGAGGAACGCTGCGAAGGGTAGCAAGAATGAGAAGCCAGTGGAAGATACCGAGCTAGTTCCGAGCTAATTCTAATGAGCCTATTGCGAGATTGTTTGTTGGACCACAGTGTGTCGGCTTGTTTGGGGTCGCTTACCGTTCGGGCTCCACGAGGCGGGATTGTTTACCATTTTTTTAGACATCCTAGACGTTTGAGACTATCAGACTGGATGAGGTCTCGATTCAAAAGTTACTTGTAAGATGCAGTAAGTGCATAGCTAATAAATTATATGAGGTTGCACCAATTTCTGAAAGGAGAAAGAAGGAGCACTTTGTCCCACCAGGGTTGGAGTCCTGCAAATCAAGGGTCGATAAATAATTGCGATCTCCACAATGCTTCTCCACTGGAGAGTATCGAGACCTTTCATTCCCGACAAAGGGGTGCGTTTTCCGCGGATCGGTCGCCTCAAATCGATACATTTCGCCTGGCTCTTGACACAGTTGAGCTTGGCAAACTTGTACACGGGGTGTCTCGAAAATCGGCAGCCGCTTAAGAGATTTCGCGGGAGGGTGCCTCGAAATGTCGAACCTCGGCCTGGAATTTCGTCAATCTGTGGAACACTTTTTCCTGGTGGCCTACGCTCTCGTAATACTTGCGCCGGAACCGGGCGGGCCGCCTTGTGTTGTCCGTATTTTACTTTGTGCCCGGTGCGTAAGAGGATTATATCCTCAGCGTGCTAGGGGATGGTCGGGGAAGGGTGTTGGGGGTGAGAGAAACCTACAGCGAAAGAGAAAGAGAGACCGAAATGGTCTGGCTCGCGGCAACGATCACTACCTCTTCGGGAGGAAGAGAGAGAGAAACGGCATCTGGCGAGCGAGAGAGGGGGTAAGAAGATACCGGAGGAAGACAGAGACGAGCGCAAAAGGGAGGTAAGTGGTGGGTATGCTTCACTTTTCACGGGGGCGCCATTGTTCCCTATTATCCGGCGTGATTAGTCGATGATGCAGGTAAGCTACCGCAGGGGGTCCCATTATACTGCTGAGAGAACTACTCACTCATCCGCGAACTGCGTGAGTTTCGTCGGAATATTGCGACCATCCTCTTGCAGCTTGTCCTCCCTCTCTCTTCATCGTCGATGCTTTATCCCTCTCGGATACACGGGAGATCGGTATCCTTGTGCGTTCGTCTCTTTCTGACCAGGTATCTTTCTCTGTCCAACCTGGACCGGCTGCCGGCGAATCGGTTGCCTGTATCGCCGACCTGCTGTGAAATTTATACTCTTACCGTGAGCCGCAACAATGATCGCGGCCGTTTTTGCACGGCCGATTTGTATTATCGTTTCGGCCGGCCTTTATGCCCCCGGGGAACGCGAATCTGCTTTGCCGAGTAATTAGACCGTGCGCCGAGCCGAGCCGGGCTGCGCCGCGTCGGCCCGCACCTGGAGATCGATTCCAGAATCGATCTCTCGCACGAATGCCCCGCGAGTCTTCTGGGAGGGTGGTTTTTAAGTCCTCGCGGTCGCTGGATACTTGAAACCGGAGGATCGGCCGTTTCACACAGTTCTCGAGTCTTTTTCTTTGATCGCAGATTCTCTGAAAAATCGGTAAGAGATACGAAGGGGTAGGTTTTTAGCCACACGGATCAATCAAACAAAAAACGTGGTAAAAATTGAATAATTTTGTTTTCGCCTGAAAAACTCATCCCCGAACAGTTTAATTCGATTTTGCATCGGTAACACAGGGCCGAGTGGTGTTGCTATAGAGAACAGTGACTCTATTGTTGTTCTATTGACTAGTCGCTCGCTTTCTTCTCGTTCCCCGTCCTTCGGAGCCCTTTTATCGTTAGCGTTACAAAATAAAGGGTCTCCCCAAAAATAATCTAATTAAAAATGTAGGTAAACTACTAAGGTTATACACGTGATAAAAGGCGGAAGTAAAGTAAAATAAGTAATTTTTGGACCGTATTTATATATCCTTATGGATGAGGGCAATGTAGCCCGCTAACAGAGACATCTGACAGAAAATAAATAAAACAAATTCTTAGCAGATACGGGGTCGTTGGTTATGTGTTAACAGTGCAAAGAATCGAGGCAAGGAAGAGCGTCGCGTGATCGAACACTCATAACGCGACGCCCCCGCAGCGTAAACAGCTAAAGCAACGGTGACCGAGGAGGATCGATCAGCTCAACCGCCGTGACATAATGCCCGTTTAATGAGGGATACACGCCGGAACAAGTAGAAATAAAGAACCATCGCGAGAAAGAGAGACAAGAGTGAAAAAGAGGGACAAGCCAAGGGGAGAGGAAAGAAAGTGGAATCGGAGGAGGAGCGGTTAGATAACAAGCGATTAACGGCGGTCGCAGCTTAAAACCGTGGAGGAAGGGCCGGGACATAATGGCGACGAAGGTAAACGAGGAGCCCCGAAGGTCGTAGAACAAGGCAGCGAGAAGAAAAGCCTCGGGTGAGCCTGGTTGGCTGCCGGCTTTTAATACCTTACATTAAACCCGGCGAGTAAGCGACTAATTACTTGACGCCGTTCACAGTAAACGCGAATTAAAAGAACCCGTGGCTCATTTTCGTGGGCGCTTTGTCTCCGTCGCTCGTCGCCCACTCCCACACCCCGTTTTGGCACAGGGATGCAACCCCCTCCCTCCCAACCTCATCTCGGTTCCCGCGCCACTTTCACCGGGCTAATCTTCATGCGAAGACCGATCGAAGCCCGAAGCCCGGATCCGGCCGGGAAAAGGAACTCGAGCTTCCAATTTCCCGTGAAAGCTGCGCAAATTTTTCCCGTGGCCCGCTCTCGACGACTCCCGAGTAAATTAAATGCCCGGATCGGATCGAATCGATTCGACGATCGACCGCGACGATTCACCCTCCAAATGATGATTGCTCTATGATTTTGCTCTTAACTCCACCCAGCTCGAATTTTTATGTTATGCTAGTATGTGAATGTAAACAAATTGATGGAGCCTGGAAAGAGCAGATATTATCGTCTGAATACAAACCACCATTGAACTCACTGGGTAACTCTTCGGTGCTGACGTCTTCAGCGACATTCAAAGATTAAATGAATATTTATTTCCTTACTTAACACACTTAGCAGTCAGAATGCCAGCTGTGTTTAAGAAAATATAAAAGATGTAAATGTGCATACGTAAGTTCATATCAAGGGGATGAGACCTACCGTTTCTAATTCGTAGCAGTCTTGTACTTAATCCCATGCAGTCTGTCTTTAATTACCGCGTTGATGGAAGAAACCGAGGAAATTCTTCTCGAGTGCGGACAGTTAATAATCTTGATTGGTTATAAAGACAGTACAGCAGTAACTTTTAAACTCTTCTCAAGTTCTTAATCTATTAAAAAGCTAGAATTAGAAGTATGAAAGTTGATTTGATTGTACTTAGATAATTGATTTTTAGAATGCCGATTTTATGCATTTACATACATACAGTGAGTGTAAAAAGTATTCGTACGCTCTTTAAAGTAGAATAACTTTTTTATAATTGTACCAAACGACCTGATTTTTTATAATCAATTAGAAACATTGGTTTACGAAATGATATGAAAAACACATTTTCCAACAATTATAATTTACAAGGTTACATGCAAAAATAGAAACGGTATTTTATAAAACTTTTTTATTTGGGGTCTTAAAGAAAATTTAAAATATATTATATGTTTTGTAGATTTATAGTAGTTACACACTTGCTGAAAATTTCATCGAAATCGATTAACATACGCACGAGCTACAAGCGGTTAAAAATGGTGGAAATCGTAGTTTTACACGACCTTTGATCAGTTCCTGCTTAAAATCCACAAAATCGTACATCTTTCGATGCGTGTCGTTTTTTCCTGCGGCAATCGATTTCGATGAAATTTTCAGTATGTGTATAACTAACATAGATCTACGAAACATATATTTCAAATTTTCATTAAGTGCCCAAATAGAAAAGTTTTAAAAAATGCTTCTTTTATTTTTGCATGTAACCTTGTAAATTATAATTTTTGGAAAATCTTCTCTGCATATCATTTCGAAAACAAATGCTTCTAATTGATTGTAAAAAATCAGGTCGTTTGGTATCATTATACAAAAGTTATTCTTTTTTTTAAGGGCGTACGAATACTTTCTACACTCACTGTATATAAAAACTGAGTAGATGAAATTGATAATTGTCGGAAAACAAACAATTTGAAGATAAGATCATTTTCATTTTGCATATACATCCGCAGTCTATTGATTAGGTTATACATGTAACTCTAATTCTATTTCTAATAGAATATCCCTTGCAATAAAAGTTGATGCACAGAAGATAATATGAACATTTACAATGGCCGACGCGTTCTGTGCTCTCGGCAGTATTCCGATTTACCCCTGGTCACCCCTAAGCCCACGGTCCGCGCGGAGGACTTAAGAAGTTATTGTACATTATTGCGAAAGTTATTCGCCGGGCGTTTCGCGTCAACAAATAGTATCAACCCGTCGATATCCCTCCGCGACACTAGCGGTTTCCGAAAGTTATCAGTATTTATCGGTGCTCGTCTCTGCGGTCACAAAAGGGGTTAGGGGGTGGTTCCGAGGGATGATTCGCAAAGAGCCAACGACGTACACACAGTGGGGAGGCACGACCATGCTCGAAGGAGTATAAATTAAAATCGTGGCTACGACAACGATACGAGAGAGGGGTGATGTTGCGGTCAATAATGGCGTTTTCACGTTTTGACTGGCGACGCGGGGGATGCGATCTAAATTTCGGGGACGCGCGCCGGGGGTAGTGTTAATGGACGAGGGCGAGTGTATCCCCTAAGGACAATCGTGCCGGTCAAATTAGGTAACTTTCGTAAATAGCCCCGGCATGGTGCTTTGCCAACGGGACGCGGGACAGTCGTGAGTTAAGGACTGCTCTTCTCTGCGAGCCTCTCTGTTCACCGAGGTGTCTTCGTTGCAGAAATTTGCATAATTGTGCTAATCCCTGAACGGCTAAACGTCAATTTCGTTCCACAAAAATCTAAGCGAACATTTATCATTTTTGGTAATCTTCCTTTCACACGCGCCTCTCTGCAGTCTTACTTTTATTGTATTTCAATATATGCAGAAAAATTCTCAAAGATTCTACTTGTGGTGTACTAGTGGATTTGTACACTACTAGGTATTAATTTCATTCTTAATGGTTTTTAAAAAAATTAATCCCGCTATTAAGGGACCGTAGAATTAACATTGACACTACCCCATTTATTTCTACCTTCATTTATTGATATACTAGAAGTTATTCGAACCATCCATTTCCTGTAATTCCAGTCAATATTATCACTGATTATTTCCCGATTCTTTTATTTCATTCACCGAATGCTTCATCCAGCAAGTAAAATCGGTCTAATGGTTACAGGCCGGCGAAACAAAAATGCATTGTGAAGATTCGGACAGGCTTGTTATCATCCGGAGAATTTACTAATTGATGCAACTGTTCGTTGATTAATATTAATAAACCCCTGTCGAGTCTTGGAATTTAATATTCCCGAGGGAGGCGGCGGAGGAAGATCGAATGAAAAAAAAAACAAAAAACGGGAAAAAGAAGGAAAAAAAAAACAAAAAAGACATTGTTATTCCGTTCGGAGGGTATAATGTACGCGGATTTATTTGCAGTCCCAGGGTGCATTATGATTATTTTAATAAACGTACGGTAGCCGGCGGACCGTTCGATGAAAAAAGACGTATTTAATTAAAAACACGCGGCGGGTCCGTTTATGGGCGTGCAATTAAGTAAACAATACTTTGCGCGAAATAGGCCGGGCGAACGAGAGCGGCGCGCGCGCGCGCTCGGGCTCGGGCTCGTTACGATACGCAACAGTAATGTTAATACAAAAGGAAACAGAAATTGGCCGACATATTATGAACGCGATATCATTCCGCGCGTAAAAGCGAGCCCCACGTCCCTATCATCGAAATTCTCAATATCCCGGTGCATACGCGATTCCATTTGAAACACACAACGGCCCTCTGTTCGTTGGTTCGGTATCCTCGGCCGCTCCTTATTCGTCAATATAAACGAGTAATAATTATTCACGATCCTTCCCCCGGAACCGGTAACGAACGGCGTACCTCACAATTAATTAAAAAGCCATTTAAACGGAAAATCCCGACCGTCTATCGAACAGTTGAAAAAGCACGGACCGCGAACTGTTCACGATTCGGTACGCGCACGCACACAACGCACAAAAACCAGCAAAAAGAAAAAGGGAAAACTCGATCTTCGATATTCGTTTCGCGAGGAGGGAAAAACATTACGCTGCATTCATAATAGAGCACCTGCATTTCCTAAAACCAATAAAAACACGGAATAAAAGCAACATGCACACACAACGCCGCGCCGTCGATACAGCCGATGCGCAATGGCTCAGATTGATCTGCTTCATTCAAAATGATCTCTTTTTTTCTTTTCTTTTGATCCTTTCGGATGGAAAACGTTCGGGAATTTTTGTTTTAGCCCCTCGCATTATAATTAATTTGAGATCGTTATTGAAACGCACCAGTATGTTTTTCGCGGTTTTGATAGCGTTCTGTAGGCTCTTTGGTCTAAAAATTTCTTTTAACCCTCATCCATCCCTTGTATGAATTTTCCACATTTTCCACTGCCTCTCCAAAAGCAGTGCGTTTTGCATGTCGATTTATTATCTAAGTACGATACAAATGCTCTTATTGTTAGTATATGTATATAATTGTGTCTCATCTAACCACAGTTTATCACTTTCTAACAAGCAATTAGCAAATTTATATACTTATATTTTTATTTCATTGAATTTTTGTTATTTTGTTAATCCGATAAACGGAATTTTCAAAATGGAAAATGCACGAGGGTTAAAAAAGTTATGGAATTAGGGGATGGAGCCTTTCATCAATTTTACCAGTATTAAATTTTTATTTTCGGAGCCAGTGTTGCCTGGGGTTCTCTGTGTGTTTGTAGCCTGGTGTCTGTGAAATTTGGAATCCTGTTCGAGGTAATAATTGCGGAGGAAAGTCGCTGGAACGATTTCCAGCAAATTAACTGCGTCTGTGAAGTTGCCACGCGTCCCCAGCCGCTCTCCCAGCCATTGTCTTTTTCCGCATACATTTTCCAGGTGTATTTTCGGCTGTTCTTGAGCCGGACCCGGCGGAAGCCGGAAAAATTCCTCGGACCGAGCGTTGGCCCACGAGAGATCCCACCGAAAAGTCGTAGTTTCGACCCGCGGGACTTGAGGCTTCGATGCACACCCCCGACATGCGTTTCCGTCTCGCTGTTTCTGTTTGTGCCTGGAACACGCACACTTCTCCATATGTCTGTGCTTGCAAGGAAAAACGCCGCATGTCGCAATTTCAAAAAATTAGATTTTATACATTAATTGAGCTCTATAGTATAGGATTTATGTATTTACCAGAAAAAAAGTTATGAAAATAAATTCGAAAGGCTGCAAAAAATAATGCAATTTAACCTATATCAAAGCATTCGTGATGAAAACTTTAACGGCAATATTTCGAAAGTGAAATTATGTGACGTGCGGCGTTCTTCCTGACAGCCACAGATATATCCACGCAAACGTTTCCAAATTTCAGAATAGACATTTTAAATAAAAATTACAAATTTTTCACACAGAAATAATATTACAGTAATTTTAGGGGTTGAAAAACAATCGTCGTAACTAGGAAAGAAATTCTGTTCGGAAGGGATGAATATACTTCAAAATTCAGCACGGTATACCACCGATAAAATCTCTTTCCCGATGTGCAATATCCACTCAGTACTTCCGCGTAATTAGTCATGAAAAATCGATGAAGTTTTAAGCGAACTCGAGGGAGGAATCGAGCTAATTGATCCTTTCGTCTGGGACATTTCAGCCGGCTGTGAACTTCGCGGAAGAATAACCGACATAACTTCCAATACACAACTTCCATTTACTATCTACTGTGTTATCAAAACATCACACTGAAAATTTGATCCGGGCAAGTTTCCTTTTAATCTTTATGTCAATAATCCCAACTCACTCCCAATTTCTTTGTAAAACTTTAATATTTTCGTTGAAAATTATTCGAGATATAACTGGAACTATGAAGTACAAAGGTTGTAAAGATATGGGTTAAAATTTCTTTCAACTCTAAAGTTCCCCGTGCAAATATGCAGAGAAAAAGCAATGATCTCCCGCTGTACAAAAGTAAAATTCACTTTGTCGCGACGGGTGCAAAACACGTAGTTCGAGAGATGAAAAAGGAAATATGTTCAGGCCGTCGCGATCTCCTCCATTTCTTCAGCGGTCAAATGTTCCCGGTTCCATTTCGTATTAATCCGCGGAACTGCGGGAGCCGGCGTTGGTCGTGCGGAAACTTTTGAACGGAGTTGTGCTCGTCTATGTGCGTATCTGTATGCACGTGTGCAGGATCGCGCGGGCGCGCGCGAAAGACAGTCCCCGGTGGATTTGAGTTTCGGGCCGTTTCTGGCAAACCGAGCAAGAAACAGGGACGTCGTGGGGTTGTGCGGGGGTGGCACGTCGCAGAAAGGGGGTGGTCGGGGGCAGGAGGGGCGGTCGACTTCTTTGGGAGGGTTGAAATGGAGTCTTGCGCTCGCGATGATTACGCGCGCGAAAGAAAGAAAGAGTGGAACAAAGAGGAGGAATGAAAGGAAGGAGGAGACGGGAGAACCAGGGGGTTGGGGCGGAGGAGGGAGGGGTGGCAGGCGGGGGTGGGTGGGCTACACGAAGCTACGACTGGGTCTCCGTGATATTGCCGCCCGGCTAAATGAAACCGCACGTGAAAAAAACGTCGGGAGAGAAAGGTGCAAGAGCGCTTCGCCGACGAATCGTCGTCCCGACGCCTACCCGTTCGATTTTCTACGGCCCTGCCCCCTTACCCGCCCTTACCCGCTCACGGCGCTCGCACGATTCGGAAAATTCCAACCTGCGGACCGGTCTGAGCGGCTAAATCGAGCTCGAGGTTTCTGTCGATTAACAGACGCTTCCATTTTCGCAATGCTATCTCCAGGAGCATGGTCTTTTCAAACCTTTCATCTGCGGATCCTGTGGTCTTCTTCTATTTTAGCGGGGAGGGGGCAATGATATTCGTTAGTGGATCTGTGGGGAATGTTGTTTGAACACGGCTAGGGTTCTGGGGATTTTATTGACGCTGGGTGACGCTGCGGCCAATGGGAAAGCGCCACGTGAAGGGGCGGGGCTTTGTGGACAGTCATGTGACCTGCGCAGGCGCTCTGACTGCTCTCGTCCGCTAGGCTACACTGTAGAGTCATGTGTAAGGCGGGTATAAAATAGTTGTGATACAATACTATTTTTATCAGCTATGACTTGAGATTTTCCAAAGTCAAAGCTTAACAATGTGAGGTCTCCTCGATCAATTTTTTAATAGTAATGGCTGTAGACCTCGTACCCCTTGGTTTATTTTTTAGTAGAATTGTACTTGTTGATGATTTCCATGTATTTGTGTATTGGTGATGATTAGACTGCGGAACTGCATGCAAAATAAAAATTGTCTACATCGATTGCAAGTCACTGGAACCATGTGTTGCTCCTTTTATTTTTTCATTTATCACCATCCTTTATCTCAAAATCATTTTTTCAAAGCAAATGATACATTCGCAAAAGTGATTACCGTTCTCCAACACAGAGGGTGGACGTTAGACTGAGATTCCTCAAGAGACTGAGCAGAAGAGCCATCACGGTTCCGCCTAGCTGTTTGCGATGGTCGGCCGGTTAAAAGGCAGACGATCAAATTTTCTCCTTTCCAGGGACGGCTTTTTCCGGAGGTTGCCGCACGAGATAAAGACATTCTCGATGGCGGTCAGTGGCCGGTCTATTCTGGCGGCGAGCACGGTTGACCGTTGCCAAAGGACCGTTCATTGCGGAAACGAAAACGCGGATCGCCCGAGCAGAAGCGGGGATAGGTTCTCTCTCACAAAAACGGGCGTACAGCCTCGCGCGTCCGAAGAGAGGAAAAAAGGGACGGACCGAGGAGGAACGAGAGAAAGAGGATGGTGAAGAGGGAAAGAGAGAGAATCACGAGGAGACAAACGTGGAGGGACATGGTTCTAGAGAGAGAGAGAGAGAGAGAAAGAGAACCGTAGCAAGAGAGACGGAGAACAGAAGGGGGTGAGAGACGGTCGGGTAGGGGGTTGGTACGTGCTTTGGCGGGGTGGGAGCGCGGGGGAGTGACGCGATCGATCGGATGGCTCTCTGGTTGCCTCCGGTTCAAAGAAAAGCCGGCGCGCGGAATCGGGTGCGGTAGGTAAAGCGTGTATACGCGCGACATCCGGCTAATCAGAAAATGTAGGAGCGCGGCCGACTAATAGAGAGTGAAAAGGCATCGGATAAACAAACAGTGGGCGGCTACGGAGTTATCGAGGGGGTTTGCTGGGGATGAGACACCGAGGAAGGAAGAAGGACACCTAGACGCGTGGCCAGAAAACGGGGTGGAGAGAAGGAATCAAAGGGGGTAAGACGAGAGAACAGGGACCGGAAGAAGAGAAGAGGATGACGACGGCAGAGAAAATTACAGAAGGGTGGAGAAAGATGACTGAGAGAAAGAGAAAGAAGAAGAGAGTGAGAGACTTGAAGAGGAACAAGGCTCGAGGAGGGATAGAGGGACAGGAGAGACAGAGACGAGGGCGAGATAGGGCTATTAGGGTTGGGTATAGGCGCCGCCCCGGCTATTAGAGGGTTGTTTCACCCCTACCAGGAACGGTGAAACGCCGCGCTAGCATACATGCACGCTGCGGGCCTGATAGTGTGCGCGTCGTTGTCCTCCTCCCTCTTCTCCGGCGTCGTCTGTTCCTCCGTTCGGTTCCTCGACGTGTGATCACGCTCTCGCAAACTCGCAAGCACGCGAGCGCGCATACACACACATGCACGCGCGCGCCTACACAACAACTTGCTCCTCCACGTGTCTAGGCTCACGGTCGCGTCATATCGTGCGCACACGCTCGCACCGGTTGGGGCACTTGTACACGTACACGCGTGGTCGAGTCAGGTTTCCACGGCAACGGGCGTGCTTGCCGCAGAGATGCCTTTAATAAGTATCTTCTGGATGGAGATGGACCAGCCGGCTTTCGTCCGCGAGCGGCCGCCGGCCGACCAAACCGAATCGGCATGCTACAGGACACTATGATACACTCTGATCTGCTCTGCTCTGCTCTGCTCTGTTCTACTCTGCAACGCTCTATAATGCTCTACTCAGCTTTGCGATGTTCTGCTCTATTCTACTATGCTCTGTTCTATTATGTCCACTGCTTTCAGATCTACTTAGCTCTACTCTACTCTGCTACACTCTACTCACCTCTACCTCTGCTCAGATACCCGATACTCAGCTCTGATTAGCTCTGTAAAATGCAATGACAACTTCTTACTTCCTAGGCTCGAGAGGTTACGTCGACGCTGTAACTTCATACTGTTACATTCGATCGTGGTATGATTCGCTATTGTTCTTCGTCATTGGCTTCGGCCAATAGCGATAATGCGTGTAGTAGCAGGAGAGCTTAGCCACCATTCGATGGACAAACAGTACACGCGCCCAAACCCGAATCCGCCCGGACCGGCTCTCGCAGCCGGCTACAACGAGCGCACCACCTTCCTTCATGCCAGAGGGTGGTTGCCGCGTTAAACCATCCTCTCTCTGACCGTCCTGCCTCCTGTTCCTCAGCCACGTTTCCCCTCTTTCGTCCCCTAGCCAGGTTTCTTTCCCTCTTTTTCTAGCATTTACCCGCCGCGATCCGCCGGTAATAGAAGGTGGTGGAGTCACTGCTCTGCGGTTCCTCGTGTGCGAGCACTAATACCGAGTGGCTGCGGGGGTGTGCGCGAGATTGTGTGCGCGCGTGTGTGTACACACGAGCGGGTTTCGTGGGCCCTCAGAGGGTGGAATGGCGGAGGGACGGTGATACATCGGTATGCATTTCAGCTGCCGCGCCACGACGAGTCGAGCCAAGCCGAGCCACACCACGCCGCGCCGCGCCGGTCGGGAAAAGAGGGAAAGAGAACGCGGGAAAAAGGGCGGAGAGAAAGTAGGGGAACCTGCGGCGTGGCGGGTGCTAAAGAGGGGCCACCCTGCTGGAGGGACACCCGGTGCACAAACCGGGTAGTTCGGATGTTGGAGAGGGACGGAGGAGGGTTGCGGAGGGTGAAACGACGCCGGCGACAGCTCGTCTAAATGCTAATAGCCTTATCGACTGGATCTCAAAGTCCTCGAGTTTCGATTCTTGCTCCACCTTCTCTCTGCAATCCACATTCCCATCTGCGTCGCGTTCCCGGGCCTCTTTATAACGCGAGCCGAGCGAGAGAGCATCTCTCCGCCACCCCCAACCCCGCGTTCACTCTTTCTCTTTCTTTCTTCCTTTTTCTCTATCTCCTGATGCCGGAATTCCTCACCCTTCTCGCCTATTTGCCTTCTTTTGTTCCGCTGGTGTTACCCGGTGATATCCGCGATTTTTTGGATAAACATGGCCGCGCCATCCCCACTGCTTCCGGGTCATCACTCCACTGTTTCCCTTTTCTTTAAACTTTCTAGCGTAATACTCTTTCGGAGCCGCGCGAACGCTTCCGGCGCGGCGGAGCTGCGATCGGAATTCGGAGGGCTTTATGTTTTGGTCTTGAATCAAAAGGATCGTCTTTCTGCGCGAGATGCCGCGATGTAGGTGGATTTTTACTGGGGAGAATGGATGGGAAACATGGACGGAGTATTGGTAAATTTTGTAAGCGAGTGAGATTCGGGAGGTGTAAACGGTGCGGTGGTGAATTTGAGAGAAAATGAGAGGCAGAGAGACCATTTTTGTGTCGTGCGGTGTGCTTTCAGCTGACACGTTTGGATGAGCAGTATGCATCTCTAATTGATCAATAGATCGTAGATTTTTATGCAATTGTACGCTTTTGTAATACATTTTATCAATCAAAGAAGAAACAGATGACATTAGATCAAATATGCTCAGTTTCCATTTGAAGAACAAGCGAAAATCGCGTAAGAATCGCGACATATTGCGTGGCACGCATCGTCGAAAAGGAGCCGGTAAAGTTCGTATCGGCGAACGCTTTCGTTCTTGCTCGGCTCGCAGGCATCCGGGGGGTTTGATTCAGTGGCATAACGGAGAATGCAATTGCGATAAGTGCATCGAGGCCAGGAGACCTGGTTCATTAAAGGAGGGCGGAGGGACACTTTGCAATTTTCCGCTTTGACTCTCGGCGCCGTGGCGGGGGACGGCGCCGGTGGAGGAAGATGAGGAGGAGGGGGAGGGGGCACGGAGGGCGAACGAGCGCAAAGTAGAGGCGAGTTAAGGCAGAAAACCCGAGGCCCGATAACTAGTTAGCCTGATATCGGATCGGGAAAGGTTTCTCGTGCCTACTATCAGAGAGATTGGTTGGCGCATTGTGACCCGGGTTCCGCATCCCGCGGAACGTTAATATTCGTACTCTCCGCGCCGCCACCGCGCGCGTTTCTGATCGCAATAGCAAGTAATACCGACGCGGAACGCGGGCCACAATGGAGCAACCAATCCTTTTGATAGATCCTGATCAAAGACTCGCTGCTGCTGCTTCAAAGTATTCCTGCCCTTTGCCGCGGCCGGACCAGCTGCGCCGCCGATAACACAACACATCGAGCGTATTTGCGGGATACGCCATCGGACCTACGCTCCACTCCGCTCCGCGATTCCGCGAGCACACGCCCGAAAAACGCTCCGCGACTCTTTGCTTCGCGATTCGAGGGGCCTGCATCTCGAATATTAACGCACTCACGAGAATCGAATTTTCGGATGGATGGTGCTACCCATTGCTGCTTTTTGCGCTGCGGACTTTTTACCTCGCCGTTGGTTTTGGGGGTCGATGCCTGCGAAACAGGGGAATTTATCCCAGAAATTAATTTAGCGGCCTATGGACGTTTTTCTTGATTTTAACACGGTTTTATTAGCTCGCTTTCTTGTCTGTCTGTTCGGTACTGCAATTGATTTTAAACTAACTTCCCGATGAGCTAGAGACTTGAAATTTTAAACATAGCTCAGAACTGGATGATAATGCAATATTTAAAAAAAATTTTTTAAAAAGTCTATGCGTTTAGGAGATATAAACTATTAAATTTAACCGTTACATCACTCCGCGCGACAGCGCTCCCTACTCCACTATGCGTTCCCACTCTGACTCATCCCCACTCCACTGACCCGCTTCGCACCGAAGGAGCTCAGTGTGCGTTCGAGCTCCGTGCGGTGTTTACAAAGTTACTACGTATTATTATTATACAATAATGTTTGTTTACCAAGCGAAAGAACAGTTACACCGAGATTCTCCGTCGAACCTTTATCTTTGACATTTTACCGCGGGGTTTGTTTTAGATATGACGCGGTCGCAATACCGTCTGAAATTGACTGCATGTCCCTGTTATAATCTCATAAAAATGTTCAAAATCGATTAAAAAATTTCACATACACAAGACTAAAAAGCAGAAAATAACTATTTACATAAAAATACATTTTTTAAAAATACCACGTTTTTAAAACGGTCTAAAAAGTATGAATTAATTTTTCCTAGCCACATATTTAAGTTAATATTCGTCAATGGTAAATTCGTAGTTCTATAACTAGCGATTTGAGAATCTCAATTAAATTTTCCTTAAAATTGCAACTCGTAAAAAATGTTTGCCAGTCCCGGAATGAAGGCAGTGAGTATTGAAAAGGTAACATGTGCACTTCAATTACCTCGTGACGACTGGATGGTCAAACTAGATCACTTATCGATAATAAGTTCGCTGTCACGCAATTAAGCTGGGCGAATGTACTAATGCAATTCGCGGATAATCGTCGCGTGACACTCGGCCGAGGCAGCCTTCCGTATTCTTCGGGGGAAACCTGTCGAGCTTTCATCTCGAATATTAACGTTCCCCGGCTATAGAAACGGAATTTTTTTTCAGTAAGGGAATTTCATGACTGACGTATTGTGTAGGTTCGGCATGGTAACCCTTTGTACGCGGAAGCTTTTTCGGAGCAGAATGGAATATCGGATAGAATCGCGTCCGAATCGGTATTAAACGAGTTTCGATCGGAGATAGTAAAAAAGTTATTTAAAAAATTTCGCTTTTTCCGCGCCAGTGGACACGAATAAACCGGCGTTTCCTTCAATTAATTAATCCGGAGAACCGAGAAGACTGGCAATCGAACCAGTTGATGAACTCTCTATAACTTTTCAATAAAAAGCCAAAGAAAATTTTGCTTGATCTTTTTTAGACATGTTTTTAAGAGTGGAAATACTGATCTCGGTTTCTGTAATAGATCTTCACATAATTATCCTTATGGATTTGATGCTACCAAAAATTCACAAAATTAGAATTCTTTATGACCTCCACAGAACAACTCCTCCCAATCTTGAGCCATTGACTATCAACAACGATCTCGCCATAATTGCGCAGCAAGCTCCACCATACCGACCATAATGCCCAACAATGATCTATTCCAGCTCCAGTGCGGCAACAACGAAAATCCCAGAGCCAATACGAAGCAAGACAGTGCTTCCAAGTGAACGGAAGCTAGAATCGTGACCGGTGCTCTTTATAATCGCGTCGCCAGTCCCGAGCAAGCAACTATTCCAAGCCAACGCTGTCCATCTCGCAATAGCGAGCTCGAGAGTCCAGGAAAACTATGTTCTCCCTTTTTTCCGAAAGAATCGTTCTCCTGCAACCTGTGTGTACCACGTATTAAGCCTTTTGTCAGTGATTTCCGCTCGGAAGTGACTGGACGTTCGGGGTCGATACATGGACTCCGGATGATAGAGATATCCGGACGTTTCGCAATCGGGCGAAAGAGTCACGAGGTGTAACCCGCGGTTCCAAGGAGCTTTGCCAACCGTATAAGGTTTCGAACATTCGAACGGAACAAAGCGGAGGGAACGGACCTCTGTCGAGCAGTAAACACCGAACAGTTATCGCTTGGAACTAACGACGCACAAAGTTGGCGTTGGGTTTCACGAAAACCCCACCACATCCGGCCGATGGTGTCTCTTGTTTAACGAACACCGACGCAGCGACAAATAAATAATCCGTAGACAAACGTGGCCCGTAGAAAAATACCGCGGAGGAGCCGAGCGACGCCGACGGGGTAATCAGTTCGCGTTGCGACGCCGCGACGTTTCATTTTTCATCCCCGCGGCGATGACGCCCGGTCCATTGTTCCAAAGATCCGCCTTGGATCGCTCTGAACCTGTGAACCTCTGTTACTCGCTGTTGTCTACACCCCCTACCTCGATTTAAACTCGGTTAGAAAACGAACTTTGCCTTTGGACACGCGCGTTTTCATACGGGGGTGGGTTTTCGTGATCTTTTGATTGCATTGCGTTTAAAGAACAGAGTTAAACGTTAAGTAGATGGAATAGACACCTGGTCGGAGTGTATTATCAGAACGGTCCCAACATTCAACGGTCCCAATTTCACATAAATAAAGAAATCGTAAATTGAAAATGCCTAATCCCACATACACGAGGTTGTAGCTCACTTCAATCCCACGAGAAGCAAGCCTCCGCAGACAACTCCCCAGTTATGATCGAAATCTTCCGAAAAAGCTGGTCGAAGGGCCGAGTAAGCTGGGTCCGAAACGGCGCCGTTCCGGCGGAAATCAATGCAAACCGAGCGTGTTGCATGACGCTCTCGGCCCGGACAAAAGGAGTCGTATGAAAGAAAGACAGTAGGGAGATGATCGCGCGAGTACGTTAAATGAGCGGCGAGCAGTAGGCGTAGGAGGACGCTGGAGTCGGAGGATGAGAGCGGAGAGGCGGAGAGAGAAAAAAAGAAGAAAACAAGAGGAAGAGAATGAGAGAGAGAATGGTAGATAGGGCATGGGGAGAAGAAGAAGAAAAAAATGGTAGCGCGACGATCGTTAGAAGCGTCGTTGGTAGAGGGGCAAGGGATCGGGGACGTTTAGCGTCGGGTGTACACGGAACAATCTCCGCGGCGCAAAGTAACTCGACGAAGAGGACGTCGACGGAGCGGAGCGGAGAAACGGGTTGGAGCGGCGCGGCGCGGAGCGGAGAGGAGCGGAGAAAACGTACGCTTCGGCCGTCAAGCCGAGAGACCGGAGGTGTAGGTGGCTGTTGGTAGGTGTGTGTTTGTTTCCTTCTGTGTCGGTGGCGCGGAAACCGAGCGGAGGCGATGGAGAAGACGAGTGCCAGCCCCGGGCGGTGGTCGTTTCCCGGGCAAGTAGCCGGAGTGGATGGATAACTTGGCCATTGTGACGAGCGATGGCCTCCAGCAAGAGTAAATGATTGCCGGGGAAGCGGATACGGTAGAGAGGGTGCCGGCGGGTCTTTGTTGTTTCGAATAACTGAAGGGTTCTTCGATGGGCCCCATCGAAACCACCCCCGTCCACGCGCCGCACCCTCAACCCCCTTCGTTTCTCTATCTTTCTCCCACCTTGCCACAGCACTGGCTCCGTCTTCCTCTAACTTTCCTGTTTTCTGACCCTTTGCTGCCGTGTTCTCTGTCGTCCTCCATCGACCTTTCTCTTCCTCCAACTAACCACCCCCTATCACACTTTGACCGTTCTCTTTACCGCTATTATCGGTAATTAGAAGTACCCTCCTCGCCACGCGACCATTCCAGCCCGATGAGAACCTCGGGCTTGGCCACGCGATCGGTAACTACTTCGCTAATTCGGCGCAGGAAATTTCGATGAAACATCCACCAATTAATTGGGGAAGATTGTGATTTGTCTGCGGCTCTTGTTATGGAACGTGCCCTCCACGATTCTCTGCGAACAGTCCTGTCTGTATTTAAAGCGATATTGTGCTGCGATTCTACAGACAATGTCCTCTGCTTTTAAGAAATGTTGCGTACTTGCTCGAAACAAACGCAGTTTTCTTTAATTCAATTGATTAGAGCGCGCACGATTGTAAAGAAGGCACTTCAGAAAATCAGAAAAGAATAAACATCCTCTTAATCTCTACACTAACAACAGGGGATGAAACGAAAATAAAGGACGTGTCTATCCAAACATCACTTTTACACCAATAACGCGCACACTTCTATTGTTTGTTTAAGGATAAATCAAATAGAACTGACCCCCTTGTATAAACTACCCCCTTGTACGAGTGACAAATACGTCAACATCTGCCACCCCTATTTAGGCAGTCCTACAGCAAGCCTTATTCAATGTGCTTTTGCAAGTCAAGAGGAAGAAGAGATCAATCGTCAATTCCAGAAAGATAAATACATAAAACTACACCCAAATGCTAACTACTTTTCAAAGCATAAAAACATTAATACAGCAGTAAGCAAAGGAACTATAAATTTCCCGAAGGAGTATGTACGTGACACTTCTCGTTAGGTTCGTTCAATTCATATTGTATAAAAAAGTGTTCATACTGCACACATCGTAAATCTGTTTACTTGGTCACCATTTTCACTGGTGTATAAAATTTCTTGAATTTGATCCGTACATTTTGATATCCTTGGAAGCTCCATATTCCAAGAGGAAAATCCAGGGAGCTCCTTCCATTTTCCCCAGCTTCGTGTCCACCATCTTCCGTTTCTTCCTGTGGAAAGGGTGTTCGGAGAAAGGGGCGGCATTTGTAATTTACCTCGTCCCGCAAAAAGGAGTATCGTTCCAGAGAGACTGCCGCTTAAAAATTTAGCATCCGCCTTGCCGAGCAATTCCACCCTCTTATCTAAAGACACAACCTCCCCTTCCTCCAGTTACCCCCTGTTCCTCTCTCTTTCTCTCTTTCTCCCTCTGTACGGTCGCGGTAACGAGCGATACGGAAGCAAGAGAAAAACATCTGGCGAGTGGATGCGCGGGTAATGCGATCCGCGGATAAAAAACATTTTCCGGTGGCGTTGGCCGGCGCAGCGTTTCCAGAGACGCTTTATCCAAACTATCCGCCGGTTGGCCGAGCAAGGAAGACCTCGCCTCCCCTTTTCACTCCTTTACGAGATGCACTTATTAGACAGTGGCCGTATAAAGCCCGGAACGCAGTTTACGTCGGTCTGGGTTAGTTGGCAACAAGAACGGCCGAAACCACCACGTATACCAGCCGCAGACGGTCTACAGGCTGATCCATCGAAAATACACCACTCAGTTGCAATAACGCGATCAAGATTCTCTATGCAATTTGTTTAACTTCGAACCTTCGTCAATATCCGGACTCGCGACTGAGATTTCGTACAAGTATTCAACAAATTTTTAGAATGAATAAAATCTGACAACTTCCTCTGAATTTACCTTTTAAAAGAAGATTATTGAGCTTCTTATGTTGCTTGTCACACAGGGTGGTCCATTGAAAAATATAGAATACTATTGGGTTGGCAAATAAGTTCGTTCGGTTCTTTACAGTGGAATAAATCACAAAAACCCAACGAACTTATTTTCCAACTCAATATTTTGTTCTTCGAGGTTTTGATTACAAGAGAAACAAGTTTGAAAATTCGTTGAGTGTACGAGCTACTAAATACGAACCGGGTAAAGTTTTATTTTAGGGTGGACCACCCTGCGCATCATTTCAATTCTTGTTATTTGCTGAATCTATTTACTGGAATAATAATTTTTAGTCAGATTAACACAATAAGGTTTGAACGACAAATAAATTATATTTTAGGCTGGCTGACTTCATCGATGGGCCAGCCTGTACAAGCATAGGTGTGTACACTGCTATACAGAAGAGGAAGAGAGAGGAAAGCGGTTAGCTCCAGCGTGAAACTGACCTCTCTATGCGCGCACAAGCCAGACTGCAGCGGTAAACTGCACTTTAGTACTATGGGCCGGCTTAAACGATATTGAAGCGAGACCCTTTACACACTTAAAACATTTACCGTCATTACCCGGCGATCGTTCACCCAACGAGCCGCGAGCCGATATAATTTCGGAATTTTCACCAGGAACGCTTTTCCCAGGGACGCCGGACTCGTTATCATCCGGACGCCGCGGAGGATGTAAAACGCGTTTTTCGGGATACGTTCCCGGTTCCCTGTGTCGATTCGCGTTGGATATCGTTTACACGGGCCAGAAATTTTCATAATTCCTGTCCCCGCATCGACAGGTTATTATCGCTGGTAATGGATACCAGCCGCGCTTCACTTCTTCCATTACGGAGAACTCGAACTCGCGTTGCACGGGGAAATAGCGGAAACGCGACAATTTCCGGTGCCGGTCGCTGCTTTTGGCAAATGATGCTCCGGGTTACTGTGGGTAAAATCGCGACACTCTCTCTCTCTCTCTCTCTCTCTCTCTCTCTCTCTCTCTCTCTCTCTCTCTCTCTCTCTCTATGAGCTTGGATATTCTCGTTGGGGTGGGGCGAATTTGTGATACCCGTGTTTGATTCGGTTCGGATTCGAAAGGTTTGAAATGGTGGGAGAATGTTAGTTTTGAAAAACTTGTTGCAGGAAAGAGTGAGCGGTTGGATATTCTATTAAATTGTTCTACTAAATAGTTACTATGAACAGGGGTACTATATCATTCCCACCCGGATTCTTCGAACAGCTTTCAGAAAAATCCCAAAATACAAAAAGCACCAGTCACGATGTCCTAAGCCAGAAAAAAGTGGTAGATTCATTGTGGTATGAAGTGGCCTAGTCAAAACAGGGGGCGCAGAAAGGGCCTGGTGATCGTCCGATAAAAATCAGGGTGCCCATAGTTGATCGATCGTCGGAGTCATCGAGTCATCATCGTCTGGCATCGAAAAAGCGACGGACCGCGTAATACGAGGGTGGATATCGAGAGGAGGATACCCACGGGTGAGCCATTAAAAGGACGAAAAGAAGTCCCCGAAGGGATATTGTACCGGGATTTACGCCGGGTTGCGGATAGATGGATGGATGCTGTCGCACCTACGACACCCACGGTTCCCGTGGTGGTTTTGCTTCGGTGAGCCCACATGTCGTCGTACAACGTTGCCCTAAGAGATGGGACCATGAGTCGCGCCCCAAATGGACCATACTGGAAATGTATAGAGACGCCTCTAATAGGAAGCAACCGAGCGCCAAGTGGTTTCCTGCCCGGGGGGACACAGAACAGAGAGAAAGAGAGCAGGGAGCCGACTATCTGTCGGCATTTATCATCGATTAAATTGTAAACGCCGCTATCCGTGTCCATCGGGGCCACCGGTAGAATGGACTTTCGAGTAAATGGCGGCCGGCCCCGCAAATCGCTTGCCAAATCGCTCGTTAATGCAACGCTGACTTCTTTATCTGGCTCTCGGGCGTTCACGGTGAAATGCGGCGGAACCACTGTGGTTTAGCTACTTTCTCTGCGATAACACTGGCTGCTGCTTGTTTTTGATGTCGAAATTGCGGGATCCGCTCCGCTGCAGTCGCGGAGCCTGCTCGATGAAACGTTTCCCAACGATTCGCTTAATTGTCCTCGAGTCAAACGAGTCGCTGGCTATGTTCCCTAGCAATTAAATTTTTGCGACCGTGCCATAATTCGACTGTGAACCTAGAGCTGAACATTTAATTTTAAGTTTGAAAGCTACGATCCAGCCTAAGCTAAAGTTGAAAGTTAATTTGGGTCCATCGACTGGCCATGTTTTCGGTTGGGGATGTTTCGCGGGCAATCCAGAACCGCTTCGTATTAACGTCCTCTTCGTCGAGATTAATTGTCGGATGACAGCCGTTGATATTCCGCGGCCGACATCCCATTTCCGGGTATGCGCGCGATCGCTCGCGGAATCCCCGCGCGTGAAACATTTTACCGCGCGATAGTGGCGCAATAATTGCTGGTCGGTGCGGCCAGTTTAACGTTTCCGACCAATCGTCAATAACAAGGTCACTCTGCAGTACTTCACGTTTTTAAAAACAGAGGAAAGAGTGCCGCGCGAGTTACATGATCGCTCGTTGGACGGTTTGTAAATCGTGCAACCAAAAACGCGTGCGATGTTATAAAGCACCCGTGCACGCACACCAGCGCGAACAACACGGGGAAAAAAAACAACGCCGCCACTTCGATCTACATTTAGCTGAATGCGAAAACAAAACAACGTTTATTTTCGCTACGGCATAATAAATAGACTCGGGACCCGCGTGCGCGCATTTGCACTCCCTAATTATCCCCGGGAATCAATAAAGTGGAAAAATCTGCCCTCTGGGATTTTTCAGTATTTTTCACCGGAGCGACAACTTTTTTTTAGGCTCGCGTCACTGTGTTTTACGAATTGCGGGAAATTAAGATAAAAATTTTTTAGGTGGATATACAATATTTCATGTACTAAACTTTAGTGTCTCATGGAGAATCATGGAGATTCTTTTTGCGATATTTACGTGAAATGCTTAAAATTCGGTGCTCGGCGTGTTACCGAAGGAAATTAATGTCCCGTTGATCCGAGCTTTCCAAAATCGATCCGGCACTGTCAGAGTCGAGTAATAAAGGTCTGGAAAAGTCGCTGCTAATTGTCTGTCAAACGGTCGGCGAGCGATTCCCATCAATGCGAGTATCTATCCGCGCGGCGCTGTCGTTCTTTTTCGATTTTGATTAACGCAGCTTACGTATGAGGAATTTTGAACAGAAAATTACTCGAAATCGCCGATACCGACGGTGCTCCAGATACGCTTCAGACGTTTCCTGCTGGGATACGGTCGATCCCGAGGCTCGGGGCTGTAATTTTTATTTAGTGCGCGTTTATTTACGAAGCTCGTCGACGTGTGGCTGAAACAGCGCCAAGGGGGAACAGAGGGTGAGAGAGAAAAATAGAGAGAACTAGAGGGAAAGAGGGAGATGGAAAGAGAGAGACCCGGTGATATCCATCCGTTGATGGTCGGTGATTTTGCACGTGAGGGAAGAGGGCTGGGGATCAGACCCGGTGTAAAGCAGAGAAAGATATCGGCATGGCTGGCAAAGGCACGGCCGGAACGAACGGGAACGACGACGTATCCGTCGTATCGGCTCTATTTATGGCGCTACTTGTCACCGGGCTGGCTTTTGGTCGCTCTGAAATTTCCCTGGGAATGTTTTCCGCGGAGAATGGAAAGTCGCCGGGATAGAAGTTCGATAGATTGGAGGAACTCCGAGGGAAACGAGCAGCGCGAGGCTACATTGTACCTGTATCGACATAAACAGCGCCCCGTGCACGCTCTCTCCGTCCCGCGGAATGCTTTGAGACGCTCCGTCGCCTCCATTCCTCGCGAAAATGCCGCGGATTTTTTTCTGGGAATCCGCGAAAATGCACACATTTTTATACCAAGTAGCTCGCTCCTCCACAAAAATTTTAGGGCGAGTCAAAAAACATGTTAGGTTAGTTACTGGCGCACCCGGAAATTTAGAAGAAAGTAAAGAAACTTAGAAAGAGAAAAAAATTTGGGGGTTGTTAAAAGGGATGTTCAAATATATTATACATAGACTTCTACAGGGTATCTAGCAATTGAAAAGATATTTCTCTAAATTCCAACATCACATCGAAGGAAACAAAGTATCGTACCAAGCCCAACCATATTTTTCGTTCGATCTAGCCGCCTCATTTCGGAAAAACGAATCACCCTCATGAAAATGCTGCGAGTCCCCTTGAACTTCAAATTCCAGCTAGCGTTCTCTAGAGAACCAGGTCTGGTGTTTCCCGTAATCGAATCCGCAGCCGCGTTGTCAGGATGCTGCGTCTACTGCGACAAGATGGCGGGGTGAAAATTCATAAGAATCCTCCCGCAAAGCCTCTCGGATAGAAATCCAGCCGAACGAGCATAGACGCGGGTTAGGTTCGGGTGTGTGCAGCATCATCGCGCGATTCCCCCTTTCCGTCAGTCGTTCTCGGGAATAGAAGTCCCGGGGATTCTTTCGCAGCCATATCGCCGGTAAACCAACAGATTGGAGCTTGCCGCCTTAATGCTTCTGTCCGGGGGCTATGGAGTAGGAGAGGAGAGGGGCGAAGGGGGCTGGTAGAGGATGTGTGACAGGGCAAACAAATTTATAGGTCTCTTATCCGAAAGATACACGGGATTATCCCTCGGGTCGCGCAGCGGTGGCGGCTCGCCTCGAGGCCGAGGTCGGTGGTTGGCGGGTAGGCCCGTGGGGTGGTTCCGTGGCGGGTTAGGGGACGGGTGACTCTTGAGGCAGAGCTCGAAAAATCGTAAAAACTTTATATAACTCGGCTGAAGGAGCAAGATATTCAGCGGACTCCAGAAGAAGGGGGACACGGAGAGAGAGACATGGTAAGGATGGGAGGGGGCTTGAAGGAGAAGAAGAAATAGCGATGGGGGTTGGCCTGAGCGAGGGGGGAGTTGGGTGGCTGGTTGGAAGAAGGAAGGAAAGACAGTTACCAGAAGAAGCCAGTCGACGGAGTTTGTAGCGAGGGTGGTGCTGAAGCGTTTCAGAAAGAACGGGAAGGAAGGAGTCTGAAGGAAGAAGAAGGGAGGAGAGGGCCTGATTTGGGAAGGAGAAACGAAGATTATCGGGCTGGAAAAGGGTAGGGAGGAGACGACGCCGGCGAAAGAGGTCGGTCGACGTCGATGTCGACGTGGTGTGGTGTGCCGTGGAGGTGGAGGAGGATGAGGAGGACGAGGATGAGCAGCGGGGGTGATGAAGAGGGTGGCGGTGGTGGGCAGGGTAAAAGCGGCGCGTAGAGAGAATAAAACCGCGGGAGAGAAGGCCGAGAAGGGAGACGGAGGCAAGGGTCGATTCATTCTAATTCGGTTGTGAAGGCTACAGCTTGTCCAACAGCTCTGTAGTATCTGTGGGGTGGCTGCCTGCCGGCTGCCACTGTTGCTGCCAATGTGGCCGGTGTACTCACTGTTCCTCCACCCCCTCCGGCCCTTTCGCTCCGTTCCTCCCTTATTCCGCTTCCCTCTCTAGTCCCCTCTGGTCCTGCATCTGGCCGTCTCGCCTCTTCCCTTGGCTACCGGACGACTATCTGTCTCCCGGACCCGTTGACTTCTCGCCCATCGGGGAGCGAATATTTTTCAGGAAATTTCCCTGCCCTGCCCTGCTCTCTGGTCTGTGCTCTATGCCCTGACTCTCTGCTACGTGCTCTCGGATGGATACGCCGGCGATATCATACTTGCCCGCGACACGTTCCGCTGACTTTTGCGACTTGACAAATTGGGGGCGACGTTGTCGACCCCATTAGCCGTCCGCGAATGAGGATTTCTGGCGGAGGATGTCCTCTTCGACGCGGTCCTTTCCAACCCTCAACCCCAACCCACCCACTCTCCCAACAGAGAGAGAGAGAAAGAGAGAGAGAGAGAGAGAGAGAGAGAGAGAGAGAGAGAGAGAGAGAGAGAGAGAGAGAGAGAGAGAGAGAGAGAGAGAGAGAGAGAGAGAGAGAGAGAGAGAGAGAGAGAGAGAGAGAGGCGGACACATTCCACCGGGGCGGTTTCGCGACGAGTATCGACTTTCGTCAGCTCTCGCACCAGCGAAACCGCGGTGTTTCATTTTTTTTGTTTTACACCCCGCACCACTCCCCTCGTTTTTGTAATCGAGCATCGATACAGACGCGATTCCCTATCGCGCGACAATTGAACACTGTTAGGAACTAACTATGCGATTGTGTTTATGGGAACAGGACACCGGCGGGGCGCTGCTGCTGATGCACGGATATTGTAAAGTAGCCTCTCCCTTTCGATAACTGGTTGACTAAAATGTTAGTCCATATACAATACATATACATATACATGTATATAGTACTTGTAAACAATTGTTTGATAGCGTTGTACGGGCCTCTGCTGTATAACATCACTAACCCCCCATTGTAATTTGGACTTTTAAGTTGAAAATCCTGATTATACGAAACCGGAAAACTCGAGTGGGTCAACATTCCAAACGCGAAGAAGCGTTTTCATTTAAAAACCGAGGGCATTCGGGGGATCCGCGGCAGCAATATTACTATCGGACCAATTTCAATGACGCATTCATGATCGTCGACTGAGGAAACGGCGACAATGACGGGACCGAGGCATGCGAAAACCAGCTTTGACGCAGATTACTTGTTCGGGAAGCGGCGCGGCGTGCGCGGGGGTGCGGGTTCGGCGCTCGTTCGGAGGTCGAAAAGAGCGGGCGCGCGATTTTCCTTTTCTCCGCGCATCGATCCGCCGCCGATGAGGAAGCTAATTGCACGTGAAAACGGTGCGCCCTTTAATGCGCTCACTTTGCCGGGGCTTGTGTGTGCACTTCTAGCGACGCAATGCACCAATTCCACCGTTTTCCCCCGCCCCTCTCGTTCCCGCACCCCCGTAAAACCACCCCCCTTCAACGCGTGTGTTGCACCGTCGGTGGCGTCCGTCCCCCCCGGTCGCCCCCTCGATTCATTAATACGGTCCTCCAGAGACCGACGAGGAGAGCCCGTGTGCTAAACGACCTCATTAGGAGGCACGCCAAATGCATTTGTTGTTCCCATTCGTGATTTTCCGTGATACTGGTCTCTTGTTATGCAACTCTATACGGTTTCCCGTTGTCCCGTTTCATTCTTTTATTATCGGAGACATCGCCTATTCACGACGGTATTGCGCGGAACGGGAAAATTCTCTCGTATAATAGAAACTTTTTCAATGATAAAGAAAAGAATGCCGAAGCCAATTTGCGGGACTAAGAACTGAGAGAGGGCAGAACTTGGGGAAAAGGGTGGAGGGGTTTGGAGCGAGCCGCTCTCAAACGGACGCATTAGAATAAAGCGGAAGATTGAAGCTGTCGCGTTCCGAATCGAGAGATACAACCCAGCAGCAGCGGCCTTTCTCTGTTCTCGATTTCGATCGAATGGGTTATACGTTGTTCGGCTGCGTGGAATTCACGACAATTTTTCAACCCCCCATAAAGCTACTCTCGCGAACAGTTTATTTTTCGGAAGCTGCCGCAGCCACGGATTTTTCCAGACAGCTTGAAATTCCACCCCCTCGCCCCGCGTAATTTATTGGAGGGAATAAATCCTCGCGGCGGCAAGTGTCGCCGAAAAATTTGTCTCCGTGACGCGTGTCTGCGCTCAAAATTTAACGCTCAGAGGGATTTTTACGTTCCCGGCTGCACCTATTTTTCGGGGGTGAGTTCAGAGTGCATGTTTGAACGTCTGCTAACGCCGCTGCACGGTGAGATTGGTAACTGAGGGAGGAAATCGCGTGTAGGGGTTGTTACCCTTGCTCGTTTGTTTGCTTGCTGGTGGTCAGTCACCTTCGAAGGGTAAAATATTGGAAGGTTAATGTGACAGGATATTCCTTGAATATATTCGATCCTCCATTGTGTTTCCGATTATGTGAATAAAGTTTGTAATGATTAATTTGGTATTGTGTAGTGTTGATTTAAATTTAAATTCGGTTTCATATATTAAAATCTAAATTGAGCGCCAATGCACGTAGTAGCAAAACGCTCAAACTGTTAGCCAAATGTTACCGACAGATGGGAGGGCACACCGACAGTGGTGTCGTCATAGACATAGACTTAAATCTGTGGATACATCATCCCTTATCCAGTGTCGGTAAGCTTTCATCGATTGTTGGTAGCTACCCGCAACTGGTCAAACAGTATGTTTCTTCATCATCTGTTAGTGCCTTCTCGATTGAAAATTATTATATTTGTTACAGTTGGTACCTATCTTTTTTCACGCAACATATCCTGTGCAAGTAAAACCGAATGCAACATTACCTCTTACAGAAGGCAGTATGGAAGAATGTCGCACAGTTCGTCTCCATTCAGCAGCTGTGACTCTAGTTTTCTATTTAAACATTCTCCACTAAATACAATCTCTAATCAGCAATCGTTCTCAAGTCTTCCATTGAACTGCCGGAGAGTCACTCTCAAAATTAGTCTATAAAATCAAGAATCGGAGCATACAGTAGTTCAACGTCTACAGTGGGGCCTAAATCGTAGGACAAGCATATTATCGCGTGCACACGGTTCCAGGGATCGCCATCGACACGGAAAGTTTCGATGGCGTCCTGGCCGGGTCACGCTCGATTGAAGGTCCCTCGACTGCGAACTGTCCGGACATAATTTCCCTGAGTTAGAGGGCCCCGGTAAGAAAGGAGAAGAGAACAGAAGAGAAGTCAGCCCATAAGAAAGGATCTCTGCCGTACTCTGTTCTCCCCCTCTCGTTCACGATATCTCGAAAGGGTTCTCCACGGTGTAAAGCCGAGAATCCCCGATATAAATGTCAAGTTCGCCTTTCGGCTTTCCACTCGAGCCTCGCTCGCTCCTCTCATCCCGTTCGGAGTCGTTCTCTTTCGTCACCGGGGGTGGTTTCGGCTCTGGTTGCCCTTGACGTGGGCCGTATCTCTTCCCTCACCCTCGTTCTGTCGTTACTTCCACCCCTGGTTCCTTCCTTCCGAATTTCCACCTCTGTGTCTCGGCCTATCTCTCTCTTTCTCGAGTACGCTTACACTTTGCCTCTCTGCCCCCGTTGTCAGGACCAACCCCCGATACTGCTCTCTTTCTCTTTCTCTTTCTCTCTCTCTCCCCGTTCACTCCGGTTGTTTCTGTCCTCCTACCTCAGCCTCTCTCGGTCCCTCGGAGATCTGCTCTCGGTTCGTTCGATCCTCCTCCGACCGCTCCTCAGCCGGCGAAACAACAAACAAAGTGCAGAGAAGAGAAACAACGGGCCGATCCGGCGTAATCGTGGCGATCTTCGCCCAGGAAGTGAGAAGGCAATTTAGGCGAACCGCACACCGCTGGCCAGGGGTAGGTCCGACGGATAACGAACGGCCCACCGGGAGGTAATTAACGGTGTTTTCCATCCCCCGGAGTAATGCTCCTCGTTACGCCGGTTTCTGCCCGCGCCGCCGGGGGTGGGCTCTCTGCGAGAACGAGGAAACGGGACGGATCCCTCAGACCTAAGGAACTCTCCACGTTCTACTGCATTTTGGAATTAGTACAGAGGTTTCCAGGTAGTTACAGTGTTGGAAACACGTTTAACGTTAACATTGAAATTATTTGGAGATTTTTGTTCGGAATGTTCTATGGAAACTATGGATTCAATGTTTAAATTATTTTCTTCAAGGTGGATACACGTGGAAAACTTTATTTAGAAATGCTCATGTATAAATTACAGATTCTTAGAGACTATAAAACATGCGCAGACATGCCAAGATCGTTTCCTTGAAGAGCACGAATCTTGAGGATCGTCCACGAGCTCAGACAACACAGTATATACGGGCGTCATCAAATCGCATAATGAATCCCACAGTCCCACAGACCCAGCAATTACTCCCGAAACCGTGCCTTCACGCCGGAGCCGATCTACAATTCATAGGAATTAGAGCACAGTCCCAACTATCATCACCTCTGATAATCCCGAAGGACACCGATACCCACTAAACCCAGCTCTAACCCCTTCGCTTCAGTTAGCAGGTAGCAAAACGATTTGAAAAAATGAAGTTCTCTTTAGTCTAACTAATAACTTACCTTCCCAAAATCGTTGCTCATCGAATCATGCGTTTAAGTTTCGAACTTTAAACCAAGTTTAAACCAATGAGCAAATGCGTATTCCAAACAATTCTCAAGTTCAATCATAGTTCGTTTCCTCATCTTATGTTACGAGTACAAATTTGTTTAAAATTGGAAGGGGATGAACCTTGAGTAGAGTCATTAACATTGAACCATGAGCATGAGGATCCACCTCTGGCTCAGTATTTTTAAGAATGCTGAGCACTCAGCCACGAAGCAAGCTCGATCGCGTCTTCCGGCAATTTCCGATCGGATTTTCGCAAACCACCACGAACTCGAAGAGGCATAGAAATGGTTAAAGCATCGGTTCACGCATCGGGACGGCGATCGTCCGGCGAAATCAACGATCAGGAGCCGTTACAAATGATCTTAGGCGGCTATCCAGGGGGCGATCGAGCCTCCTGCTCCGATTCTTACAGCGTGTAACCAAGACGACGGGTCGTTGTGGATGAACCCGGTGGGTACGCTTCTGCATACACACCATCCGGGCTGGGTACTCTTGCACACAGCCTTCCCGGTGAACGTGTACACACGTCGGACACGACACGCCTACCTAACGCCGCGACTGCGGCGGAACGCGGCCAGAGAGTTGCCTCGCACCGGTAAATAATGCAAGCCGGGGTAATGGCGCTATCTCTGCGCATCTTTTATTAAACGTTCGCTTCGCCGGCCCCCTCCCCGGCACCCGCGCACCTCCTACCCCCTCGACCGACACCCTCCTACGCCTCTTTCTCCGCCGACCTACCCGCCATCCCCCGGTACACCCCCGCAGCCGGGTTATTGCCACTCTGACTGCTCTCTTCTTCGCGGAACGCGAGCCTCCGGTTGGTTACAAGGCCGATGCGATGCCTGGCCGTCGCTCATCGCACCCCCGGTTAGGCTTGTCGACATCCCTGATCCCCGTATACACGCCGTGCCGTTCGCCTTTTTAACCCCTTGCTTCGCGATTTACCTCATGCTCCTGGCGATTAGAACTTCTTTGCCGGCCCTAAAAGAGAAAGAAAATTGAAATGTATTTCCTTTCCAAATCTCCACCCCCACAGTTTAGATTTCAGTTAATCAGTTAATAATTCTATCAATCGTCATCGAGAAAGTTAAATTGTGTGCGTGGACATTATTGCCTCAAATTGCAGTGTAAAAGGTTAACTGGAAGTCTCTGTAGGTCTCTGTGCACCGTTGTAGCAGCAGTAATGAGAGATTATTTTTCTATTCGTAGTAATGAGGAAATGGAGGATACGCGTTCCGCGAAGGCACGTCGAAAAGAGGCTTCTCGACAGAAATTAAATAGGTGCTTGTGCTTTAATTTCTGCCCCGCGGTTTGTATTCTTAAGAGAACGATGTGTAGATTACCAGCCAAGGAGCGAAGGGGCGTTCTTTTGTTATAACCGTCGCTGTTCCTCATTGACGTTGAAATTATGCGGCGATTCAGCGTGAGGACGGCATGCTATTTTAGGCGACGTTAACCTGAATCAACGGAATATCGTATGTTTTCTTTTTCTAATCTTTGTACTAGAGTCATTTATTTGGCGCTAGATAGATTGCGTTACCAAGCTGCGGAAATTGTGCATTCATAGCATTTTTAATCTTCTAAAACCGGACACGGTAAAATGTTTATGAAAGTGCAATGAGATTTTTATCTTCTTGGAGTGCGACTCCAGCCGCGGTGGAATAATAAAATCTTTGTCAGATTCCAATTTTTATAAATTAGACTGTATAAAGTTTTATGGGATTTTCAGGTTGCGGAGAATGCCGTGCCACCCTTAATATGATAGAGACATTATTTTCGGCTTCAATCTCTGCGAAACTGTCTGAAAAATTACGTAGAGATCCGCAGTTTCGTTCTCGTTGACACGGTCGAACCTCTGGAACAGTAAATAAAATATGGCTAATTCTGATTTTAAATATTCCTTTCTATCGATCGTATAATTCTTGATGCAAGATGCATTAATGCTCTCGGCGCACTGGTTCGATCACTTTATTTACTTCAAAGCAATTTTGCAATTTAAATTAACCTTTCGACGTTTCGATCTCTGTTTAGATTATTTTCAATAAAATTAATGACTGCGTCTGTGAATTATTCAACAAAATAAATAGTATCGACTATTACCATCAGTGAATTAAACATTGAATATCTAATTGTGTACTTTGTTACTCACTTGCTTAATGAAATTATTTTAACTACTTTGAAACGACAACACGTGCTATTCCCATGCCGTTACACAAGCTACTGAGACAAACGTGAAATTCATGAAACGGACGAATCAGATCATCGATCTGACATATGAGCCAATCGATATTTGGCGGTTATTTCAAACCGTGAAAAGTCATAACCAACCATTTTAACTGCTTGTATACCAGGTTGTCATGGTATTATTAAATTAACATCAATTTTGACCAAATTGCGAACATTTCTGTTTGCGAATGATTACATTTAGGTGTTACTGCATCTGTTTGGAAATTTCATCATAAAACATTACTGGTTCAGTAATACTGCGTAATATTCATGTATCTTGGGTGTTTCATACCTAAGATTTACGCTGCGATGTTTAATCATATGCATAGTTTCCAATAATATCCTTTGATTTAAATTAACTTCTTTATCAATTGCTTTTGCATTTTCAAAATCAAATCTGTGGTCAAATTCTATTGAATGTCTTGTCAAAGCAGTGTGTTGTGTTGAAGGTAGCAGGATGTTACGTTTATGTTCTTTGATACGTGTTTCTAAGTGTCTCGACGTTTGTCCAATGTAAACTTTTTAAAAGTGGTAACTTGTCTTTGATTGGTGGAAATCAATTTTTCAGATAGTATGGTATTTTGAACATCGTGTGTATTCCTACTTTTCTGAAAATCCTTTCAATGTCGTTGGAAATGTTTTCGACGTAAGGAAGAACTACGGTGTTTTTCCAATTAATTGGTCCCGTTTTTTTGATTCTTTCCTTTTATTTTAAAGATTCGAACGCCATGAAAAATTCCTAAAGATACATTATTTCCGATTCCCCTTCTTCCGCGAGCGAAACTTGGTTTAAACATCGAACAAATCGTGATTTATTCGCAAGCTCGCGTCTCGCGCCGCTAACTGTAGTTTCGCAGTGCGATAGCGTGGCAACGGTAGGAGCCGCCTTCCATTACCTTAATTCGCGCATTAAGTCCTCGGGAAATTTTCGTTCGGCGACTCGAGTCAGGCTTAGATGGAGAGAAGACGGCAGCAACGTGATCCGAGTCGGCAGCTACTCGAGCGTGGAAACCCGAAGGGCTGGCGCCGTCGATTTTCGCGGGCGTGCTGATTTCAATTAGCATTATTATTAGAACCGCATCGGCGACAAGGAGAGAAAGCGAGCGACAGAGAGCGGGAGAGAGGAGTGAAGAGAGACGACGGCAGTCTGGCTATCCTCGTCGTCGGTTCACGAGCACACACCGAACCTGTGGGTCGCGTTTGAACGCGCAGGTCCCTCACGCACACCTACAACGGGGACAGGGACCACCCCGAGCGACTGACGCTTTGCTAGGGGGTGTTTGAAAGCGGTGAAATCAATGCTTCTGTTTGCACTGTTGAGGTCGAACCGAATTCCGTTCCTGCCTGCCTCTGCTCTGCCTCTGCCTGTGCTTGACGATGATCGTGAGCTGTGTGTGCGTGCAGCCAGATACGGGAAAACGTTCACCGACATAGTCCCCCGATCCTGGCCAAGGTGAAAGTGCACGCAGACGGTTGTAACCGAGCTCAACGGTTCTATCAATTTCGGTCAAATTCGTATCAACGCCGATCAATTATCCCCGATTCACCTCGCCCGTTCGTTCTTTTTCTGTCTGGACAGAGGAAACGTGACATTCTTTTGAGCGTCTGATCGAGACTGTCCCTTTCTACTGGACACTAAAGAGGACTAACTTTCCTAGACGAGAGGAACTGAGTTTCACGATGGTGGCAGTGGAGGATTAACGTGGCAGGTTTCAATTTGTTTATTTTTTAGTTGAGGAGGTCGGAATGGTGGTTTCATGGTAAATTATTGGTTTTATTTCTTTATTTCTAGGTACACGTTGTATGTTTAGGTAGATGTAGACTAACCCCAGACAGACTTTTTACCAAGTCCATCTTTCCGGCGAACAGCATCGAAGGTGCAATGCTGGCGACGCAATCAGAAATTCTCCAATTAAAGAGCCGCAGCCCGTTTCAACCAAATAATCGAACAGGCATACAATTACCGCTTAATTGGTCCGACTCCGTCCCTCCGGTTGTCCAGATAATCGGCGTTCTACGGTAATTGCTCGCCGGGTCGGACGTTTGCGCTCAAAGTCCAGGTTGCCATTAACGCTTCACGCCGAATATCACCGGCGATTAAATCGGGCATCGGCGATTTGCGACGTATCGCGGCGAGTCTGTGCCCGCGTCTCGAGCATCGGCCGAAGATGCAAGACGGGCTCTCCAATAATCCTCCGTGATCTCGTCTGAGCCGGCTCTTGGCTCCTGAAGCTCTCGAAGCTCTCGGATCTCAATTCTCGATCTATGCTTCTCTACTCTCAACTTTCGAAGCATTTGGATCTCCAGTTTCGGGGCTCTTGGCTCCAATTGTCAGCGTTCTCGGGACATTTGGCCCCTGGGGGCACTAGGCTCCTGGCCCTCGGCTCTTGGAATTCCCGTCTCTCAGGACATTTGGAGCTTTCGTGGCCCTCGGCTCCCGAATCGTGGAGCTTTTGTGGCTCTTCGGACTTTTGGAGCTCGGCTCCCGGCTCTCGGCTCTCGGCACTGCTGATCACGCGCTCACGCGAAACAACCGGCGGGACGTGGCGGAACAAGGAAAGAGAGAAGCGCGGACGCGAAAGATAACGGCTCGCTGTCAATCGATCGATTCGCGGAGGCTTTTGTTCCGTCTACGGTCCCGCTATCCGATTTAACTACGAGCGGCTGGGATTCGGTCGGATACCGTAAGAATCGACTTTATCTCGCGCCACGTTCAACCGGCGCAAGGTACAAGCCACCCCTTCGTAGGGGAACTTGGAAAAATATCGCACAATTGCCAATGGATCTCGCATGATTGCTGATACAAGCTTTGTTAACGAGCGGGCGGATTTTGGAGCTCGAGGAATTGTTGGAATTTATAGATCGTTGGTGTTCAAAGACGATATAATAGAGACATTGTTTCGAACGTGTGATTAGTGTCTTGTTGATTTCAACATCATGTTTGGAATGACTCCCATTAATTCGCGAAAGATTCGAACGTATTGAAAATCAGATAGAACGTGACTCTGTTGGTATTGTTGAAGTGTTTGGAAACTTTGTTCCAGATTTTTCTGCTGCCCATATCGTCGATGTATGATATGATTCGTCAAAAATCAATGTAAAACGCGGTTGTAAGAAAGAAATTTATGAGGACAACATTATCCTTCAATTCCAGGTGGACGCAACACAGCAAAGCCAAAATCGCGTAGCCCACAATCTAAAACGCCCGCCACGCTCCAATCAAAGCTGCGTCGCAGTATTCCCGATCGACCAATTAACAGATTAAAATTAGTCCTCTCTCGACCGTCGGCGCCATCCGCGCTCATATTGAATCGACACCCGACTAATTAACCGCCAACAATTAACCAACGAGGGGGTAGTCGGGTTCGACGTGGCATAGAGCGGGGAGGGAACATCAGCAGACAACATCTTTCTCGGGTTAAGTATTTCGGTCGACGCGCAGGTCTATAAATACATGTGCAGCGCTTGTGCGAAACGCAGTGGTGACCCTCGGCGTACTCGCAGACACGGGACCGACAGCTATTGAGCTATTACACGCCTAAGTGGAACAGCCTGACTGCAGTGGCGTGCCTTGCTGCTTTCGGTGCGTGCGACTCCGCGACCTCAAACTGGTAATCCGCTGCGCGCTGCATCCGAGGACTGCAAACCCTGTCTCTCTCTCTCTCTCTCTGTGTGTGTTAGAGTGGTTGCAGGCTTGCAGCCGAGCCCGTTGCACCGGAAGTACGAAGCCAGAAGCACCGGGACAAAGGGAATGCTAGCCTGAACACCGGCTAATTGGTGATTTTCAACGGAATTCCCTACGACCAGTGTTCCTGCAAGACGACGAGGTGGTTACTACTCGCGATCTCGCACAATCAGAATTTAAATGAGTCAAGCTGTTGGATTCCCTGTTTTGTCTACCCTGATCCCACTGGTAATAACTGACAACGATTTCGAACGTGAAGCACAGGATCGCTCGATAAATACGCATTTGCGGGGCTCTGCCGTGGACGTTTGTTTAGCAAACGTTGCAGATTTGTGAACATTTCGTTCACAGGAAATTTATCTAAGGCAATTGTTCCGGTAGTGAGCCATTTAAAGCTAGTAATCAGCCATCTAAAGCGTTGTTGTTAATACCCTCTCCTGTAGTATCTCCAATTGCAATTTTTCCTCGGTGACACGTTACAGTATCGTGGAACAAATTGTATCGCGGGAGTCGAGCCAGCGGCATTGATTTTCCCGATTTTTCCAGGCGCTGCGTCACTTGACGTCATCGTTAATTCGCGTCGCTAATGAGCCACGGTCAGGAGGTACCGGCCGGCGGTACTAAGAGTCCCGAGACAGATCGTTAATTAGCGCCCCTGTCCACCCCCATGCCCCCTAACTCCCCAACCTCCCCCGTTTCGCGCACAGGTACCGGTGTTCACGAAGTTTAAGCGTCCTCGAAAAGAATTCTTGGGCGTTCACGGTGAGGTTACGCCACTGCCGGAGGTTCCCCGAACCGTGGGGTGTGTGAGTGTCGCGCGGGGGTTGGTTATTTCACGGTCCACTCGCTCCACTCACACCCCTTACAGGCGGCGGCGGTGGCAGCCCCTTTCCAAATCCACCCCTAAGAATTAATTCGAGAGAATCGTCCGGCGGCCGAGCGACAGCCACCTCTTCTGCTTCCACTTCGGATCATCTTCCTCTAACCCCCTGAAACCTACCCCCCCCCCGATTTCCCACTCCTGGGTATTTCTCATCCCCTAGGTTTCCCACTCCACCCCCGCCCAATTCGCCGGATCCTTCTTTTCGTCTCTCCTTTCGCATTACTGTTCGCGTCGATCTAACTTCCTCCTGACTCCTGGCTTGATAACGCCCTCGTCTCCCGAAGGGTCGACAGATAAAGAAAGAGGCCTGAATTCGGCTGCGGGGGTGGTAGCAGAGGCGGCCTTAAAAGCGGGGACACGGTTTTTCATTGTCTCCGGATGAACGGACGATAAGACCGATTCCAGGGGGCGGCTAATTTTTCTACCCCGATAGGCGGCTAATGTTAGGAGCCGTCTTATCTAACAGGTCCAGACAATTAACGGCGCTTTCGGATTCGCTCTATGATTCCTTGATTGTCTAGATGAAGGACTATGATTAATATCCTTCTGACAGCTTTAACCTCTTCCTTAAAAAACGAAGGATGTTAATATTATTTTTATGGTGTGCTCCAACGGCTGTATCGACATTATTATAATAAACTAGAATGTCGTTTCAATTTAAATGAAATTAATAACGTGTATTTCTTATTCCATGTTATAGTGCAAGCGATTAAAGAAACGTGTCACTGCGTCCACAAGTGTTTTAACCGATCCCCGATGCGGCAGCAATTATCGCGGGATTTTTCGCGAGTAAAATGATAACGCGGAGTTTAACCGGTCTGCGGCTGACACGTCGACCGTCATCCAGAGCACGGTGCTCATTACGTTGACCGACGTTCGCTGACGATGACAGACGACATCGAGCTCTTCTGGAACGCATCGAGCGATATTTCGGCCGCCGCGCCGCTTGTCGAAAAGTCATCCATCAGCTCTCGGGATTCTGCGATATTGCACACGCCCGGCTCGAAACTCACGATTTTTCAATTCCCACACCGCTTTGTCTGCCAAACATCGTTTTTCATCAGGGGAAGGTTACGGTTAATTGTAGGAGAACGATGTGCCATAGCTTGCGAACGGCTGCACTGTTTGCCGGTAATTCACGGGATCATCGAGCCCTTTCGCTTCTAAATTCAGCATCAAACGGAGCAATCGAATCGTACGCCTTTGCGCCGACAAGCGAGCGCTGTTTCGAGGGAACCGAGCGTGTCCAAGCGAGTCTTGCGAGCTCAAAGCGAGTGTATATAATAGTATACTCATTCGACTAATGGCTCGACTCGCTCACCGGCTTCCTTCCTCACCCTTGTTCCACGAAAAATGCCGGCTACTCGCTATTGCAACGACCGACACCGAGAAATCGCCAAGACCCCGCAAACTGATAAAGAAAAAGCACAGGAAACCGAACCCGGAACGCAATTAGGCTTCTAATCCTAATTCCGCTACCCCAATGATGGGGTGTGCTCCTTCCGACACGGGAAACTCGGGACGGGAGATTTTTTGGAGGCGTCTGAATGGGTTTTGTCTTCGGGGGATGATAATCCCTTGCGTCGCTGCCAAACGCTGCTTTGTTTCCCCGAGATTGCAGTATGGCTGTGATTTTATGCTATTCCAAATTGTGTCTTTAAATTGGTAGTCTATAGACTGCAGACTTATATGCAAATTCTAGTTTTTAGGGTGAAGACACTAAGATTCTGGTGATAAATTTTAATAAACAAATGGAATAAATAAAAAAGTACGACGATTTTCCACGAGGTTCTCCGACAAGGAATTGAGGTGTACCGATAAGATCCTGTCAGGGTGCCCGGCAGAGACTGTATCCTCGGATAATTGGCGCCATATTGCAAACTAAACGATCGATCTTTCCTCGGGCGGCGCGTATGCTCAGGGATTATCATCGTGTATTTACTGGCAAAGGCTTACGAGTGTAACGTACGGTATTTATTTTACACAGGAACGTTCCATCGCGTCCCGACGTGGTTCAGTTTTGCGTTCAGCACAAAAAATTGCTGGCTAAATCCTCTCGCGCTCATCCACTCTATCGTCTAGCACGAACATACACGCTGTTTCTCTCTCTCTCTCTCTCACTCTCTCTCACACTCTTTCTCTCTATTCTCTTCAACTATCTCTCTCTCTCCCTCTTTCTCTCTGTCACACTTAGTCGTTAAGTTTCACGCGTGCCTTAGAGCTACGAGCGTTTCTCCGATAAAATCTACTTCGTTTTACAACGATCCTCTCTTCGCAGCGACCAACGGAATATGTTACAATGGCGGCGAAAACGTTCGAAGTTTACCCGGTCCGCTCGGAGGGAAGTACAGTGCTTTCAACGTTGATTCGGAGTTCCTCTCGCTCACTCTCATTCTTTCACTCTCTCTTTTGTATGCATACGTACACACTCATGCATACGAGAAAACGGTACACAAGCGAGAGAGCGCGAGCACGCGTGGTCGCGCGCGCGCGAACACAAGCGTTCCTTTTTTTTCTTTTTCGTTGCACGCGCATTTCGTTACTCGTCATTGCGGCTCGTTCAAACATCATCGCGGATATTGGATTGAAACGCGAAATAACGGCGGAACGCGGTGCTCCGACGGGTTTATACACGGTTACTCCGTCCGTTTAATTTTTTAATTATATCCGTCCCGCTCCGAGGTTTTACGCGCGGCCCTGCAATCGACCGCTTGTTATTCTTCGTTTACGTATCACCGCGTATTTATCTTTCCACTGGGACGATGGATTCCCCGGCTCTCACCCCTTCTACATACTATCCGACCACCCCCGCAACACCCCCGTACCTTTCTACCCCACTCCTTCCTCTTCACCGTCCCTCCATTCCTCTCGTCCACGTTATTTTCCACCGCTATCCCCCTTCGCGAGCGGAATTTAAACGCCCCGACAATATCCTCGAAGAGACGCGCTCGTTTTCTGCACGTCAACCCCGCGTAAACCGATTACCCTATCGAGGCGACCCACGTGCGGGACGATCGACGGCCCGAACGGACCGAACAATCGGCCGACACTCTTTTGTACATCACGCGATAATGTTCGCTCGGCGACCGGGCTGCGCACGGTGCCTCCGAACCCCGGAAACCCCGGCAACATTCTCCTCTTCCATCTACAAAAATGGTCGAATGCGTAGACTTGCCCGGAATATTATGGCTTCTATTTGTTTAAAAATACCAAAAATGTACTCGTTCAGATTTTCAGCGAATTTCATATGTGCAAAGAAACGATCGTAAATTAACGTTAAAAAGAATGTTCTAGTATATTTTTTGCTGAATAAAATCGCGTATTTTTCGAATTCTGCCAAGATTTCCGGGTTTCATGAGAAATCGTGCGTCGTTTCGCCCCGTTGACGATTTCACCGTGGAAACTAACAACGGTGGATCCACCCCCGCGTCGATTACTTTCAACGAGGGTGGTGTCTCTTCTGTCTCGTGTTTCCGGTGGAACTGTACGGGGCCGAAGGCTGAAGAATACTTTCAATGAATATTTACAATCGTCAGGCACGCTCGCAGAGTGCTTCACGGAAACTTTTCCCATGGAACTTTCGCTGGTTTATACTGTACAGAGGGTGGAAGTGTACCTTCGGGACACGACAGATTAGAAGATCACCTTTTAGAGAAGGATCCTCGTCTCATAGATTCAAGAGGCTTCCTTTCCTAAATATGTAGCTCGATTGGAAATTCCCGTGGAACACTATGCCAGACGTCATCATCCCCTATATACGCTCGCGTCAACGCAGCCTCCGATTCCAGGGTCGGAGAATTAAGAAAAGCAACCCTTCTCGCCCTTCAGCTCCACCATACGATCTATCATACCAACCATACCAAGATCGAAACTTAACATTGCACGTTTAGTTTAACCCTAGCGAGAAAAAAAACGATATTTTCATCCTATAGAAAGTAAGTCCGCTCTCGAAAGTATAAAATAATCATAAGTACAAGATAGTCGCGACTCAAATTTGCATCGTTGAGGGTGGCAGTCTTACCGAAAGGAATATTCTTAATTTCTACAGCTCGACAGAAAGATAAATATGAAATGCACTTTAATAATCGATGGTCCGCGGATTTTTATGCAATTGCTATTTCTCAAAAAGTAGACCGAGTAAAACAAGTTCTATGGTCCATCAGAAAATTATTCCGACTTAAAATAAAATGAAAACACTGTTACCCTCATTCAATAGAAACGTCTCGCGATTTACAAATTTGCAACTTCCTCGTGGCAGGTCGGGGTTAGATGCACAAAGATCCCCAGTAGAGTAACCATCGACCCAACAAAACCTTCCAACTAGCATGCACGCAGTTGCATCAAACCCACCTTATCCCACCGACAAATACATTTTCCTAAGAGCATTCCTTCCGGTGCCACCACCCCCAAGAACAGATCATCCAACCAACTCTAAGTCGGTAGCATAAAAACAGTACACATTATTTTCAACAATCATCGAAGCCACGCTGACCACGAGTGGCATACTTCTCCCGATCGGGTCCGAGGACTACGAAGGCGAAGACGACGTCTGCGAGCGTCGAGTTCGCTACGCGTGCGGGTGCGTGTGTGAGTGTGGATGCGTGGATAGCGTTAGTCCGGTGGATGAGGGTGTGGACGTGGGTGGTGGTCCTGCTGCGGTTACTGGTGTCGCGGACAGGTGGTGACCGAAGAACGTCGGCCCAGTTGGAGGATAAGGTGGCGCGGCTGGGTGATAATAGCCAGGTGGTGGTGGGGGGACAGGTGGCGGATGATGGACGTGGGCGTGCGGATGTGGGTGTGTGTGCGAGTGGGGCAGGGGGTGTTGATGGGGGTGGGTGGCGAAGAGGAACGCAGGGGCGTAAGGCGGGGGGTGTGGCGGCGTGGTTGGCACCGTGGGGCTATTGACGTCGAGGCCAGGGTTCTGCTTCTTCCATTTGGTTCGGCGGTTCTGGAACCAGATCTTGACCTGGGTTTCGGTCAGCGAGAGGGACAGGGCCAGGTTCAGACGTTCGCAGACGGACAGGTATCTGGTGGTCTTGAACTTGTTCTCCAAAGCAACCAGTTGTTCATATGTGAACGCAGTCCTGGCTCTTCTAGGTTTGCCACCGGTGCTGCCACCCCCGCTGCCGTTCTGCCCGCTCTGGCTCTGGCTCTGACAACCCTGAGCCTGCACGCTGCTCGACGACGAAGAGGACGAAGACGATTGCCTCTTCTTGCAGTTCGACGACTGTACGTTGCTCGACGCCGCGCCGTTCTCCCGATCGGCGCTCGAAGACTCCGGGTCCGTCACCCTCATCTCCACGTCCTCGTCTTCCTCTTCTTCTTCAGGGTCTTCGTCCATGTCCTCCATCCCCGTATCCGGCGTACCCTCCTCGTCTTCCTGGCCGCTGCCGCAGGCGAACTCGCCCCGCGAGTCCCCATCTGCAAGCAATAACGAGACCAGAGATCAACGGGGACGCCTCGCCATCGCGGAGAAGATTATCAGACGGAGGAAAGCGATACGGTGTTGTGTGACGAAAATTGATTACATCACGGGTAAAATTGCGCCGCGGGTGTCGGGTTGCTTATAACGGCACACCGGTAACCCGAGCCCGGCCGCTCTGCTTCACACCCCGTTTCACCAGGCGCGGAGAACGCAGCCAGCGGAATGGACCATTTGCGGCGCAACGCGGTGGAAAAGTACGCCGCTGCGGTGCAGTCGCGGGGAGAATGTGGTGGAACTATAGTGAATAGGTTAGGGTGGCGTTAAAGTTGCTGATGTACCGGGTCGACTACTGGAAAAATTGTTTTGACGAGTCTACTGTGTCTGATCAGTGGAGTATTCAATCTACTGAGTCTGAGGGGTTGGACACCGTCGAGCTGAGGTTGGTACCTGTCTGACACTGGATTTCGGATGAAGAAGATTAAGAAGAATGCTTCCGGTAGAAACTACTACAAAAATAAAAATATACTAAAGATACCAAATAACTATTTAATTTAATGTCTGACCATTCGTAACGTTCTCACAGTTATCAGCACCCTTCATCCAACAAAGATGAAAATACGACGATACAAAGGGAATACTACTATCGTGCTCAATTCAAACCAAAGTAGAAAACGAATCTAGAAGAACAATCATACAGTTCACTCTCGGCATCCCTATAATAAACAATTAACAGCCAGAACCGTGCACTTCCAGCGCAGTGTTTCCGCTGGTGCCTTCCACCGACGCGACGTTATAGAGGTACCGGCGAAGACAGCGAGCGAGCGAGCGAGCGAACGACCGTCCGCCCGACCGCGGCTACAAACGATTGAAACGTGGCGACCTGGACGCTATACGCTCCAGAGAAAGAGCGAGAGAACGAAACAGCGAAGGGAAAGAGAAAGAGCGGCCAATCGTTCGCTCAATGAGAGAGGAGATTGGAGATTCAATCAGCACGCAGATGTCCCGGGGACAGATATTCCCTGGCTCCGGTCCGTGGAGGTTGGGGCGCCCCTGAGGGGGCAGAAGGGGGGTTCTGGGGATAGGTTGCCGGATGGATAAAACCAGCGACAGAAAGAGACGGGTTACGAGATTGAAAGAGATGGACGAAGAGAGAGAGAGAGGATATAGAGAGTATCGGTGCTCGGGAGGATAGAGGAAGACATAGGGGGTAGCGAAGGGAAAAGACAAGAGTGACAGAGACAGAGAGGAAGAGAGAGAAGGAGGTGGGACTTTATCCGAATTGCCGTGGCTCGTGGCCCATAGCCCGTAGCCGAGCACTGTGCCTGGGGCTTGGAAGTCCGTAGGGGGCGACGGATCGAGAAGGTTTACGCCGTAATGGGATTTGTATCTCGTTAACGCGCGATCGTTCTTGCCCCGACCGTACAGGCCGCGCCGACCGGCTGCCTTTCTCTTCTTCCACCGGCTAACTTCCTCTCTTTCCTTCTTCTTTCGCCGCTGGAACTCCTCTCGGACATGACCGGCACATCTCCGCGAATTGATTGCTTCTAATTGAATTGCGTAATTTATATTGTTCCGCCCGGACACCGATGCCGCGCGCATTTTTCTGGTGCCGTTGCGCTGCGCTGTGGATCTTGGAGTAGGTTAGAGGATTGTTTAAAAGTTTGGGTGATAGAGGAACGGCGTGGGAGATTAAGTGTTTTAAATCCCTTGAACACCGTTGTACGATTTTCTTTGATGACACAAAAATTAGAACTTTTTCTGTATAGAATTTGCGAAATGTCTATACGGGGTACTATGGTGAAGAAGTCTGAGCAATAAATAGTGCAGTTCGTGTAACAACTGGACGAGTCTCCAAGATCGTAATGTTACCACAATGTGTAAATTATGTGATTATAGATCTATTAAAATTCTGACTAATAAACAGTGCAATATCTGTGATAAGTGGGCAGTTACTTGGGCATTACAATTCTAAGTAATAAATACTGCAGTCCGTGCTTCCAATTTTACTCAAATTCTAGGTAATAAATATAGCAGTGTGTGCCTCTAATTTTCTTACAGTCGGAAGCTATAAACATTGCAGCGTATGCATCTAATTTTCTTAAAATCCTAAGCAATAAATATTACAGCGTGTGCTTCCAATTTCACTACAATTTTAAGCAGAAAATAGTACACTGTGCGCTTCCAATTTTATTGCAATCCTAAGTAATTTATAGTCTAGTATGCGCTTCCAATTTTACTAAAATTTTCAGCAAGAAATATTGCAGTGTGCACTACTAATTTCATTGCAAGTCTACCTAGTAAATAGTCCAATTTACGCAGCAGGCAGATCTATTAGCTTCTAAATCGCCGGGCTCGCAGTTCCGCTCCACTTTCAACCAACAACTAGCACAGCGCGCGCAACAATAAACACTTGGACGAAACGATTAACAAAAAACTGGTCAGCGAGTGATAGGGTTCAACGAATGGACAGACCGTCAGATCGGGCCACATGGTCGACAGAGGCGTCTCGCGCAATTAACTCGAGACGCGTTCGTAACGAGCTGGCTCTTATCGCGTTTGTCGAGGTTTTATAGCGTCGGCCGTGCAGCATTTATCTCGCTTAGATCTTCTTCATTAACCACGATCCGACGGGGATTTCTGTTCGAGCCGCTCGAATCGGAGTCGAGGGAACGGAAACCTCCCTTGGGACCCAGCTAAGGGTGCACCGGGGGATGCAGGGTACAAGCACCGTCAGGGATACTTATTTCGGTTTTCCTCATTAGGTACAATGACAACGGGTCCGACGTCGAATCTGGGAATCGGCAAACAGACGGCCACGTCGACGGAGCGTGCCAACCGTCTTGGATCGAAGCCTAGGAACGTTAATAGAGGGACGAATGATCAAGTGTCGTGGGATCGACGCGGAACCCGCCTGACGGTAACGGAGAAAGATAAAGAGGAGAGTGATGCCCGCGTGATTGATTCAATGGGGCCGAAATCTACCTTGGAACAGCTTCTTGCAAATTGATGATAGTCAGCGGGAAATCTCGGTACGTTTATAGGGTATGAGAATCTTTAGAAGCTCGTGAAATACGAATTTAAGTGAAGTATAGCACGGTTTCGTTTTATTTTTGGTTCAGTGAGGTTAATAGCCAAGAAAATCACATAAATTTCTTTGATTCTTTTTTAGCTAGTGAGATCTACATCAGAAACGCTCCGTGCGAGGTGATGACGGTCTGCGGGCGATCTTTGCGCGTTTATAGTCTACAGCGAATCTTTAGAAGCTCGTAAAATACAGATTTAAATGACATATAGCGTGGCTCCATTTTATTTTTGGTTCAGTGGGATTAATAGCCAAGAAAATTCACTTTAAAATGACTTTCTTGAAATTCTTGTGCGATGTAAGATGAATAATCATTGCAATAAAATAGAAATAAATAATAAATGAATAAAAAAATTCTGCCCAACCTGATACTCAATTCCAAACATATTATTCTCATCATTCCACCCTAACGCCAGCAATTCCCACGTCGAGTGCCATTTCAACCACGCAAAAGAACACTAGCTATCACATCCTTATCGTCTCGGCATTCTCCATGAGACACCGGACAATTATCATATTATTTCCGCGGGCAGGAACAATGGCCACGGTCCAGGATCGTACAATGCCCAGCGCAACGAGTGGCGTGCTCGTTCCCTTAACGAGCGGGTCCCCCGATAGCATCTCTCTCGCGTCTCGATAAGAAAAACCACGGGAGCCGACCAGCAAAGGGGATCCGACGTTTAACGGTATCTCTTTGCGCCGCGTCCCGTAGTAATTACAATTTTTTCCAGAAATCTAGCGGAAAATCCGGGGAGCTTTCGAACGAGCGCGGCGAGCGAGACCGTACGGGGGGACGGAACGGGAATTTCTGAGCGCGTTGCGTCGGGGCGGCGCGGCGCGGTCGAGCGAGGAGAGAAGCGGGATCGTTTTGGAGGGGGTTTTGCGAACAGCGGAGCTTGAACCCCCCGTTTGTGGGGACAGGGGGGAGGTGGGGTCGTGGGCGACGAAGGGAGGGAGAGAGAGAAGTCATTATGATGCAGAAGAGCCAATTTTCTGGGCGGCTTGGCGCGATGCGACGCGATACGCCGCGCGATGCTGCGCGATTATCATAACAACCGACGATATTATTCCGTCGGCGGATTTGCCGTTCGGTAGGGGTTTGTAGCGGGGGGATGACGCTGGCAGGAGACTCGTCGCTGCCAGCAGTCGAAACGGATTTCGCAGATCGGAGCTTCGCCGGCGCCCTGATGCACTTTTAATGGGGCCCACCCCCGCCCAAGAAAGATGGATGGCCCGCGGAGCCCCGTGTAATCCCGATTTCATCGGCAACGACGATCGATCCCTCGACCGCTGTCTGAACTCGGCCCGTGTCGCGTTCTTTCCTCGAGATCAGGGCTGTCGGACTTCTTTCCCGCTTTTTCACGTCGATTCTACTCCTAGGAAATCAGCAACTCCACTAATTGAGGTCCACGTGCCCCCATTTAGGTCTTTAGGCCTCCCAAAGTCTAGATTGGAACAGTCCGGCTTCTTCACCACTTCTTCTTCACTCCTAGATAATGAAGTCCACTTGACTCGTGAATCCAAAATAAGAAGCGGGGAAGAAATCGGGTAGCTCTAGATAGTCTTCTGGACTTTAGAATCTAGAATCTAGATGAAGTCCCCACTGACTGCTGAGGCGTGGTATCGAAATGAAGAAGCGAGGAAGAAACAGGTTATCCCTGCAGAGTCTAGATAGTCTTCTAGATCGCAGCCTAACTTGTCTGTTCGAAGACGAAGAGACAGATACCGATTTTTTGCGAGGAAGACAAGACAGTCGCCGGTTGATTTGGTCCGCGGCAACCAGCGTCCCGTACCGGGATAAAGGGACGACAATGATGGGGTTCAAGGACTGGTTAACGCAGATTAGCGGAGCAATTTGTCACGCTCCGACAAGCCACCCTCACGACCGCCCCCGCCGGCGAACCACCCCACTACAGCTAGCCCCGACAGTGGCTCCTTCGTTCTGTTTCTACGTCGATTCACCCCCTTCACGATGCTTCTTCTTCTTCTTCTTCTTCATCCTCTTCTTCCGAGAGGTAGCTCCTCGCCCTCCTTGCCGAGGACCTTATCGACGACCGGGATACTCCTCTCCCGGTCTCTTATCTGGCCGCCAGACTCCATTAAATTCGAAAGTCAACTGTGAAATTGGGATCCCGAGGACCCGCTCACGGATTCGATCATCGCGCGTAGATAAGCTTTCCGCGGCAGATGCCCGGATGCCGATGCTCGCGATCGGAATTTTCTTGGTCGAGGGCTGTGGGACTGAATCCGGAAGTCGAGGTGGGCCAAGTGGAATGATCGAGCTTCTTTATGTTGTCGAAAGGTTGCTAAAAATGTGGCACTCTTGGAATTTATGTGTTTTTTATGCAAAAGCAAGTGCAAAGTAACGATCAAGTCATCCATGTTTTTCGTACACGTTGTACAACCATTGAGAACCAGAAATTCCTATACAACAAATGCAAAATATAAAAAACCAAAGAAATAAATCCACGAGGATCTCGATGCGTGAAAATGGAGCCTGTGACGGAACCGACGGGAATTTTTGTTGTCACCGGTGGGCCATGATGTCGGCTTACGAGCGGACAGTCGTTCCTCGAACGAAACGGAAGCCGTGCCGTCAGGTTCTCGTTTCTTTTTAGATAGAGAAAGACGCGGCGCGACGGGGTCGCTAATTAAAACGTTCTAGGACAGAGCGGCGTGTACCGTGGCAGCGTTTAAGCAGATCAGAGGCCGGTCGCGAGTGGCCCCTGAGGGCTTGCAAAAGCTTGGCCGCCTCGTCCCCGTGTTCCCGGTAACGCCGTCTACATCATCGCTTTTGTAGGAATCCCCTAACAAACGCAAATAACTCCGAAATCGCGGGTAGATCGTGGAACGGGGCGATCCTTTCGTCTAAACTTAGAAACGAGGAAGAAGAAGCGAGAGGGACGGACGAGGAGGATCGACGGGGACGCGAAAAAATATCGTTCAAGATCACCGCGACCCGGAGTTCCATGTGGCGAGGCCTCGGTTATGAATACAGAAAAAGAAGAAAGAGCGGGGCCGTGTTTTGGCCGGTTACGTCGCAAGAGTCGCAAGCAGGAAGCAATAAAGATGCGTGCCACGGGTTTTGGCAAGAACAAGCCCGAGGATTAGGGGATTTGCTAGCGCGGACCAGAGCCAGAGAGAGACGGAACCGTTCGGCACCGCGTATTCTAGGAGATTAATCGGCCGTTGCGGCGAGATCAACGACGATTACCCGATTACGCTGCTTCTGCCGGCGTCTCGCGAAATTGGCGGACAAGGCGCACTTTCTTCGAGAATGTCATTCTCCCTCTCTTGGATACACGGTACTACTCGGCGACTATTAAAAGATGTTGTTAACGGATCGCTCGTGAAACTTTGTTCTAAGAACGCTTGCCCCGCGATTCGTTATTGTGATTCATCGGGCCTCGCGCGGGACACGACGGCCACGGAAATGCACTGAGAATGCAGTCTGAAGGTTGACGTTTTCTTCGAGCACAATTAACCCCTTGCTCTGTAATGCCTTATAATATACCGAGTATGTACCCTAATTGTTTCTATTACATTCACATGAAATTCTAATTCTGTCATCGGCATTTAACTATTCTTCTGCTTCTAAACGATCAAAAAGTTCTAATCGTCGTAGATGTAAAGAAAATGGATTCAAAGGGGAAATGAGGGGTTCTTGGGATTTTCAGACTATCTGTGACTCGTCCACTAGCTAAACTGAATCAATGAAAATGTTCAAAATAAAACCAAATAATAGTTCGTTTCGTTCTTTAATAATTTTAATAAATTGTTGATAATATATCGATATTTTGAAATCCCATCTTCCTATTGTTTCATGTTTACCGTACTTAATTTTATCATAAATGCATCAAACCCCCAATATCTTGACGTAAATAGGAATTTCATTCCTAAAAATGAAAGTCTACATCCAATAATAATACGGGTGAACTCTTCTACCGACTATATCCCCTAAAATTTCAGTCTACTATCTCGAAAAATATTGATGAACTATTACTCCCTAGCCTCGATCGAATTATCACCTAACACACGAAAACGTAAGCTCATCAAGCCGCGTTTAGGCTGTCTGCACCAGCTCCGAAGGCCTAGCACACGCAGGTCCCATGGGCACAGGGTTCAGACGCGCTCAATCAGCATAAAGCGAAGGGGGTTCAAGCGAACCGGCAATTCAGCTCGCGAAAGTGGACAGTTATGGTGGTTTACGACCGACAGGCTGTCTCTTGCGTCTCGCGAGAGATCAGCAGGAGATGGACAAGGCAACCGAGTTGCACCGTCGCCAAGATACAATTCCACTGGAATTTTTTCTTGAGTAAATGAGCTCTTTCCCGTCGGAGTACTCGGAGACGTGGGTACGCGATTAGTCGTGCACAGTCTGTAAAATATAAGTTTTCGAATGCCTGTTGCTTTCAGCTAAGAAAGTATTGTCCACGAGAAGAAGACACAGAGAAACTTATAGGTACATATTTATACTTCACTACCTGACGTCCCTACCTTGTGTTACAAGTATGTACAAGTGTGTATTAGGTCAGTGCGAAAGTTCGTGCCAGATTCCGTATTAAAATGCAAGGAATCGAACCCTGGCCTAATATTTTGCTATCGGTCCCTGTTATCAAATTTTGTGGCTCCTTCTCGTCGACGGAAAATACCTTGATATCTGGATTGCGACGGGAAAGAGCGAACCGGCCAGGTATGTGATTAGGCTCGTTGCTAACGATTATCAATTAGTATCACCTTCGTGTACGCTATCGGCCCGCCGATGCCGGCGATGATGGACAGTACTGTGCACGACTCGTCCGCCGGTGAACTTGTTAGGGTCGAGGATATTTTCCACGGAGAATGCGAGACACCTCTTCTTGGCTTGTACGGTGCTGGCGGTGGTGGTGATGCTGCTGGTGGCGGTACCGGTGGTTCGTGCCGGGTTGCCGGAGGTGCACACGGTCATCACGGTGGATGCGGCTGCGGCGTGCGCGGATATATACACGGGAGTCCCGTGGCCAGTCGGCTGGCCACCGCTCTGAACACAGGAGAAAGGGTGCACGCCGCTTCTCGCGAAGGGATTGAGGAACTGTTCGGACCCAGTACCCCTGGAGGAGGGCGCGGTGAGGTCTACGGGACTGCTCGGGTTGCTCTCATCCACCTCATCGCGACAAACGTCGACCTCGACGTCCTCGTCATCCTGGTAATTCCCGTTCCTGCTGCCCGGATGCACTTCTTCCTCCTCCTCCTCCTGCTCCTCTTCATCCTCCTCGTCCTCAACGTTCCTTCGCGGCGTCGCGTTCCTCTCGGGCTCGTCCTCTTCCTCCTCGTCCTGTTCCTCCTCTTCCTCCATCTCCGCGTCGATCCGCTTTTCCCGCAGGCCGGTCGTCGTCGTCGTCGTCTGCGTGTCCATCTCGTGGAACTGGTCCTTGTCGACGGCACGCAGGATCGGCGAGGCCGGTGGCGAGTGCTGTTGCTGCTGGCGCACGCTGTCGTATCGCACAAAAGGCTCGCCGGTGCGTACGTGGAGCAACACGTGCCTCCTTTCTTGAGGCGGCAATCCCGGCAGCCCCGCACGCATCTCCGGTTCCTCCCGCGGCAGAACGACCGGTCCTAGAGGCGACACGGTCCTGCCTTCCTGCATCCTCCACATAACAGCCCCTGGCTTCTTGTCCTTTATCTGACCCCGCGACGCTTCATCCCCCCTGGAACGTTTAACGCACTTGTCTCTTTTTACTCGTCACGACGATCTTATCCCGTTCAGAAAGGTTCCTCGAGATACATCCCCAAACGTTCCTCGAGATACATCACGGACACTGTCTCATCCAGGCACTCTGGTTATTCATCACTGAATCGGCTAAATATCCTGGCACAACCGCGACAACCGTTGTCGACGACGCGGCGAGTCGACTGCTGTGAGCTCGCGAGAGTCAGGCTTTACAATTGCCTGGGGTTCCGGGGTAGGTTCTCGCCGTTCACTGAACCGGTCGGACACACTGGGACAACAAACAGCCGTTCACCGGGTCAAGAGAGAGATCAGCGTGGCCGCGCGATTAGCAGTGTCTTTGGTAGACAGACGCGGCGGCGCGCGTCCCGTAAAACCTGCTCTCGGGACCTCCGCGTAGAGCCATGGTGGCTGAATAGGTGGTATATCGGCGTATTATTAGTACCGAGGAGCCGACGTCGGACCGTAGTCACGGCGGAAAGCGGCGGCGGAAGTCGACAGTGGGGGTACCGACACCGCCTACAGTGGGCGTGGTCAACCCCGACCCGCTTACCAGAAAGCTCCGGCCGTTGTGCGGTGGGCGTGAGCCATGGAGTTCCCGTTGGGGGTTGCGCGCACACACGTGCTACCCTCTTGTCCGTGGCGCTTACAGACGTACACGATCACGAAGATGCACCCAGACAGAGAGGAAGCAGGCTGAATGGACGGGCACGAACACGAAACGGAGCCGCGTGCAGACGTTTCGCGGCCCCACGAGCGAGCTTTCGCCAGATACTCGGGTATGTACACACAGAGTCTACCTTTTCCTCCCTCTGCTCGACTCCGACCGGCCCACCCTCGCCTCTCCCCCGACTCTCTCTCTTGCTCTCACATTCTCTCTCCACCCCTCCCCCGGACGGCTAAAGTGGTTTGTCTTTGATTTAACCACCACCGCCGCCACCGACGCAGCCGACGCCGCCGTCGATGGAGGAACGGTTTTCCCTCCACGCACGTTGCCATCGTTCAACGGTGGCCGAGGATGTGTGGAATCGTCGCACGCTCAACTCGTTCGCTGCCTCCGGTATCTATCCGTGATCGCGAAACGCCACCGGGTTTGCCGATCATCTTGGTGTGTGAAAGGCGCGTCGATAGGGGGAGGGAGGAGGGCGCGGCGCATTCTACGACCCGTTGTGTACAGTAATCGTGTTCGGAGTATAATCGCGCTGGCTAGGTAGGTAGCTGGACTAGCTAGGTAGCTATCCAGGCAGCTATCTCTGGACTCCGTCTCCATTCTCTCTCCAGAAATCTCTTTCTCTCGCTCGCCTCTGTTCCGACGTCCTCCGACGGTCGCTTCGGCTGCAGCAGCCAACCTGTACCAACTCCATCCGCCTGACCGACCGACCGACGGATAGCAGAGCCAGTCAATGTAGCCGTTGCTCCCGGTGAGCTGGTAGTATGCGCTGCTGCTGTTAGTGCTGGTGCTGCTGTTGATGCTACCGCCGCCGCTCTTAACTCGGCGCACGGATATTGTTTACCCGACCATTTAGGTAATTGCTGGCCTACCGCCCTGCCAGCCAATCGAACGTAACCGGCGGATGAGCCTGCAATACCGAGCCCTCCCTCTCCACCCCTGTTCCTCTTTGTCGCTACCAACCGCTTCTCTCTCTCTCTTTCTCTCTCTATTTTTCCACCCTGTGTCTCCCTCCACTGCCTCTTTCTCTCTCTTCTTCTCCCTGGTTTTCATTTTTTCTCTCCGTTCACGTTGGATATCGTCGATCTCTCTCGCGGTATATGCATGTGCGTTCGGCTCGTCCTCGTTCAGAACTACCCTCCGATCATCATCGAGTTAGCTCAGGGCCAATCGCTCGGCGAGATTGACGCCGCTATTCTGGCCCCCCGATGATCGATTCTTTCCACGAAATTGAAGAGATACACGCCGGTTCTCCGCCCATTCTGCGGCCCGACCGACCTGTCGTCCGATCGTTCAATGGCCGATCAACCGTGACGATCGCGTCCCGCCAGTATTAATAGCCAGCTGCCGGGGCGAAAGTTACGCAAACGCTCCCGCCGGACTTTCCAATTAACGGAGACGAGCTGGGTATCTTAAAATTGCGTAACAATAGACGGAAGGAGATCGCTGAAGAGAAGGGTGTACAAGCGTGTCTCGTAATCGAAACACAAGCCTCCCCTCCAAGGGGTGGTTGTTCGATCTGGCGAGCAAAGAGGACATCGGGATAACGTCGTTCGATAGTCGACACGACTCCACGAGGTGATTTCCGCTGGAAATATCATGGTCGTCTACCACATGCTCGTTACACATCCTTGAATGATTAATGCACCGGTCTCTCACGAGTCTTTTATTCCCCGATTCCGACGGTCGTCGTCGGTTAAATTTAGAAGCGTCGTCGTCTGCGTCGTCGGCCGTTTCCCGACCATGAATCCCGGCGCTAATAACCTGTGACGATAGGCGTACCGCGCGAGCCCCGCCGATTGATAACGTAATGAAGCCGATCAAATATTTATAATCCGGCCTGCCGGCCCGGTCGATCGGCGCGTTTTACTTTCGTGTACAGATGTTCCCGGCGCGTCGGTGGGAGTAATCGTGTCGCTCTCTCTCTCTCTCTCTCTCTCTCTCTCTCTCTCTCTCTCTCTCGCGGCCATGATTTCCCGGTTGGGCGATGTGTATGTATGCTTGGGAATGTGTGCGCGTGTTTGTGTGTACGCGTAGGTTCGGGAGCGTGTGTGTGTGTGTGTGCCCGCGACTAATTTCCGCGTGTGCGGACCGCGGCCGGCTAATGAGCATTATCGTAAATTTATTTCGCTGTGCCTGCCCCGGTCGGTCCGCCACCGCATAAGAACTAACAAATTAATTTAATTCGTAAATGACACGTACGGCGTGCACGGTGCATTTACTGCATTGAATGCTGGCGCGCCGGCTGCAGCTCAATTTGCAGCCAGCCACCAAAGCTTAATTAAAAATTTACACCGACAATGTGGCCGTGCGCGTCCGCTTCGCCCGCACCCTCGCGTGCCAACGCGGCAACGTTGATGCTCGTTTTAACTATGTCTACCCGCGACAAAAGCCTTCTTATACGACCGAGTGACAGTGGAGGGTGCACCGCAGATGTAGGCGATGATTGTCCTGTGGGGCTGCGCTGTGGCCCCGACGAACTTAAGGATAACGAAACACTTTTACAGCTGAACACTGTTTACTAACAGAGGATTTACAGACCGTGCTTTGATATCACTGTTTTTGCCAGCTTTCGGGATGAACCGTGGTTCCAGAGGGCAGTTCAGAGCATCGTTGCTGTAGGGGCGATTATTCCATAATTTTTGGAAGTCTATCATACAATCCACAATCTACGTTTCACAGTCTGCAGAGTCAAATTTTTGCAGAACATGAAGTACAAAGTATTGTCACCCGCCGCCCCACGATTCCACCCACGTCTACCCGAAACAAAAATCGAAATGCCTGATGAGGAATGGTGGACAGGTCGCTGAGAATCTCGCAGGGTCCCGTGCACCCCGCTAAAGAGCAGAAAAAAGCGAGTCGGTCGTTAAGTATCGAGGAACCGAGGCGGAAGGGGTTGCAGGTGAGCACACCGCCGGATTACCCTACCTGGCAAAGTGATGTGGGTTTAGGCGAGCGTTCCTAATAGTTCTGAAACGGTGCACGAGTCGGGGAGCAAGCTAGCTGGTTAGATAGATGGCTAGACCGGCTAAAGTGGAGCGAGAGAGGGTGGCATCGGTGCTAGACTGTAGCTAGAGCAAGATAGATCGATAGAGACACCAATGGGGGGGGGCGGTAGGAGCTATCCCGGAAGAGGATGCTGCTATTCTAGCTGACGAGGCGACAGAGAAAGACGTAAATATAGAATAAGAGATGATAGGGAGCGGGGACGAGAGGGGTTGGCGTAGAGAGAGGACGATAGAGAAGGTAGCCGGAAGAGGATGGGGTGTAGTTTGGAACGGAGATCGAACAGACCAGCCGTGACCAATTTGCGCCCGTTCGTGCTCCCGATTCTGATCCCGATCCCGTTCGCTCCGCGTCCGTTCGCCGCACACACGGGCGCGCACGTCCTCCATACACACACAGACAAACCTGGGGGGTCGAAGAGGAGTACAGAGGGGGTTGGTTGATACACAGGCGAGCGTTCGCGCGCGCGTAACAGCGTCGATCTTCCCAGCACGAACCCCTAGCAGGGCCAGCGATGCCAAAAGATACTCTCGTCAGAGAGAAAAGTCGCGCTGTGTTGTCGCTCGTTGTACGCCGGCCACCCCAAAAGTTTCACGCCTATCTGGACCGACGGCACCACCTCTATTGGCGCCACGATAATTGGCCAATTAAAACCGGCCGAGAGCGTTCGAGGTACCTGGCATCCGATAATTATACGGTATCCTCGCGGTGGTTCGACCACGTATCCACGCGACCAAGGGGGTGTCGGAAAGGTGGAGAGAGAAAGACACGAACAGAGAGAAAGACAGGAATAGAGAGGGACAGAAAACGAAGAAGAGGGAGGAGGATACGAGACGAAGAAGAGAAAGAGACGAACGGTGGTTGATGGCGAAGGGAGGACCAGCAAAGAGGGCGGCGTGCCTCCGGAGGAAAAGGGGGATGGAATCGACTATTCCGATTACGTGGCTTCGGATTCTACGGACTCCCTTTTCTCTCCACCTGTTCCTCTCGTTCCCCGTGCACCTCGAACCCCCCTCTATTCCGCAACGAACCCCCCACAAACGGTCTTCCTCCCGACGTCCTGTCCTCCTCTCTACGTAAATCAATGCGGCCAGCACGCCCTCTCCTTAACCCCGTGACGCATGACTGGAATATTCCTCCGTCGGTCTCCACGGCGTTTATCCGCGGTCTGTTTACCCGGACTCGTTTTCCGGGCATCGATACCGAAGACCGCCTTTTCTGGCCCCCGAGCTCCGAACCCGGGGCCAGCGGCCCCCCGCGAACAATCACCGGTGTACTCGTTAGGGGATGCTAATTGAGAGAGACGCGAGGATTGCTAGCTTAGACCCCGGTATCTTTGACGAGGATTTTTTCGTCGGATCGGGTCTTAATTGGGTGTTTGGACCTGAACGGGGTAATCTGTTCGAGCAGAGGGAGAAGATGACCGCTTCCGGAATTAAAGGAAGAATGGGACATGATCGTGGCGCTATTAGCATTTGGTCGCAATTAGGTCCTCGTTATTAGTGAACTGGGGTTCTCTGTTGTATTCGAATTTGTAAAATATGAACATCGCTTATGCTCATCTCCGTATGTTGCTCAGAGTGAGAATTGGTTCACCTTCTGTTTGTGAGTGTTGTATTATTTTAATATTTAGTAATGTCTAATTTTGAAATACATTAAATCCGCAGGCTAGTAATGTAGATTGTATGATTTTTTAAAATTTGTGTTATAAGATGTGTTCCTCTTATCGAAAATTTTATTCGATGTTCAATAACACTGAGTTTAGAAAGACTGTGCACTTACGCTTCTACGAAAGATAGATTCATCCCCGAAACAAATTTCTGAAATCATTGGTCGGATCTGATAAAATAAACATCTGCGGCAATAATGCGTCTGAATAAGGTTATGATTAAAGATCCATTATCGGGCATCGAGAGCAGGAGAAATGGATCGTGAAATCGTTCGACAGTTTTTTTCCTACCCTCGTTGCTCCCCGTGTCTAATTATTTCTTGCTCGATCGGGAACCGTCTGAAAATGAAAACCGAACCCGATGTGTCCGGATGGCTCTCGGTATCGGCCACGCGATCCGTGATGTATGTCTCATTAAGAATGTTCCACTTTAATTCATCCCGCAGCCGAGTGATTGATCGTTTACCCCTAATTAGAGATCGGGAAAGTCTTGAAAAAGTAGATGAAATTACGCGTGACACGAGCGGAAATTAGGTTCGCGGAGAACAGAATGATGTATGACCGTTATACTTCAGTAACCTTAGCGACAACCGCGCTAAGATACTTCTGCCTAGCAGCCGCTGCCGCTCTATTTCCGATGGAGCGGCTCCTCGCGGGAGGTAATTATCCTCTTAATTAAGAGCTTAGTTTCCACGGACCGCGCTCGGCTTCCTTTTTGAGAGAAAAATTCGAGCCGGGGAAACGCTATTTTCTTTACGCTATTTTCTCTCTTCCTCTCTCCGTTTCTCTTTCTCTCGGTCTTTTCTCTTGGATAGCTTGCATAATACAATACTTTTCCATGATCGTAACAATATAACTGACCTGTAGCGCGTAATCACGGGCACGCTAATTGCCGCCGATTACCCGCTCGCAATTACCATTTCCTATACTGTATCGAGCATCGATTAACATTAATTATTAACTGCCCCTTTGCGCACGATTATTGCGCCGCGATTGACGTTGACAGAGCACCGTTATCGAACAATCAACGGGGTAAGAAGAAGTCAGAGTGTGCAATTACGGCGGCTATAATCCTCGTATTGATTAGTATTTCAATTAATTCGAAAATTTTCACCCGGCGTAAATAATATTCCAAGAATACTTCGTAATTTATGATGCTGGTGCTTTAAAGCGTACGAGGAAGCTAAAAGCAATTACAGTACTCATTATTTTACAAGCTTTTAGATATTCTTGAACACATTTATGGTCTCGGGCTTATCAGACATCTTCAATATGAACTTCTACAGCCACATAGACGCTCAAACACCTATTTGAAAATGTTGTAAACTCAGTCCCCAAGTTTGTTAGTCCCCAATCAAGCCATCATTTTCGAGGCACAATCTGTCGAATCTTACCCTCAACGATCTAGCTCGCAGATGAGGCTCGGCAGCCTTCGGGTCGCGACAATTTACACCCCCATGCGATCAGATATTCGTCGCAAAGATATTCCATCGGTTACGGGGAGGGGTTGGCTAGCGAACAATGCTCGTAACGGGGCTCATAATGGAGCTAATGACGACACAGCTTTCCAGATAAATCGACGCGAAGGTGGCGGACGATTTCGAAAGGACGCGTGCTAGCTAGCGAATAGGGCCCAAAGGAGGTGATTACGGTGTTGGTCGCGTCGACTCTCATGTGTATAAATGCTGCACACCCACGTACGAGGGTTATACGTGCATTGGGGTCGGGTGGAACCGCGCAAAAGGGTCGTCGGGTACATATATAATATATCGCATTAGGCTACGGGGGTACGCAGGGCCGAGAGAGTATCGCTTACGCGTTATTATTGCAGCGATACGACACGCTACGGTGTCACCCGTGACCTCCCATGGGGGGCCGGGCAGCACCATATCATATACAATGTAGGTACCAACTGTCACACCATCGGCGAGACCCGGGGATCCCATGGAAACCGGCTAGGCGTGCTTTATGGTGCGTCAAATTAAAAGATTCCCTCCTTTGCGTTCCCTAACTGCGATCTGATCCACTTGCCCGATTCCTCCTCGCCCATCCCAGGAGCTAAACGGGACGCCGGTCCTGGTCCTTGGTCCTTACAGGATGTATTTATCGCGACTCTCGATCCGAGATCGACCGGTAATCGTTGCTCAGCCTTAATTCCACGCAGACGCCGACGGGAAGTCGCTGGAGTAAGGGATATCGGCCCTATGGTCTCTGCGGCGCACAGCGGACTGAAAAGAGTGAGTCTGAATTTTAGAAAGATGTCCTCGAGGATATTTTAAAGCAATTAACCTCACATAATCAGATTGCAAAGAATCTCGACGTATCGAAAATCCACGAATCTGCAAGTACCTGCTTAATGAACACTAAACCTCCGAAAATGGTCGATTATATTCCCCCAAGCGTTCGCACAGGAAATGAACCAGGGAATCTCGAACTCTACCAAAGATAATGCCGCTATCACAGAGTGCAGAGAAATGTGTCGCGACTCCCAGGAGAGTCTGTGATGTTAAATCCGGCAGGATAATTGTCGCAGCGGCGGAAGGATTAAAGAGGTGCTAAATAGGATTCTCGGTCGAATGAGACACGGGAACAGAAACGCGTTTGATCAAATTATGCGGCTGTTTGCCACGATCTTTCCCAGTTTCATTCTCCTTTCACTGGGGCAAAAAGCTCGACGCTTTGGCTTTTTTGCGCGTGATCCCGAGTGTGAATGAATGATCAAAAGAAACTGGCTTTGTCGAAGATCTCTCTCTCTCTCTCTCTCTCTCTCTCTCTCTCCTTCTCTCTTTCTGTTTATAACCAACGAGATCAAGTCAAGAATACCGTCGCGCAGGATAACTCGGTTGATTCTCCTAATACCGAAGCTGCACGGCGTGTTAGCTGGCGTTTGCCTTCATTAATTCTCGGCGAGCTCCCCTCTCGAGCGGAAAATGCCTCTATTATACGCTGGAACGTATCGCGCGAAGAATCCGATGGCTCTCGAAATAGGCTGCGACCGCTGCGGAACGAGCCACCGAGGTTTTTACGTCGCGTTAATTAATAATCACAACACCGTAATTAGCTGATACGGTCTCGTATCGCCTAGTCAATTTTTGTCTGATGATCCGTTTCCGAGAAGCTTCCGTCGTTTTTGCAATTCATTTGCAATCTTATATTAAAATCAGCTTTACAAAAACTTGTAGTGTTAGCATTGGGCCTGGATAAACTCAGGAAGACAATATAATCCATTCAGCTTCTTCTTGGTGACTACAGTTCATGATTAATCACGATTTATCGATATTACCAGAGCTAAACTTCGGTTTAAATAGTAGTTTGTCGATAAACGTGGAGATTGTTGTAATTACATTGCTATTGCAATTACAAGGTGTGCACTAAACGAGACAGAGCTTGGCCAGAAACGAACAGAAAGGCAATCGCAAGCCCCGATATAGTAGCACCGATAATTCCAGCGCGTTCATCACGCGGAAATAGTAGATCTTCGGAATACCCTGAAGGGCAGTCTGCATTTTCTCTAAATGCGTACGCGGATCGGATCGGATTTCGCCAATTTTCAACAAAGTATCCAAAATACTGCCCCGAAAGTGGCCGGCGTCAGCTGCTCGGTCATAATTCGCAGTTGGGAGCCGAGCTAATACTAATCAACGACAACGATGACCGGGGATTTACGATTGTTCGGTGCATTGTGCATCGGTATCGCTGTGGATGTGACTGTAAGAGAGCCAGAAACGTATCTCGCGCGGAATCCGCAAAGTGGCCGGGCTGATCGACTGCCCAACGAACGGTTTGCCGAATTTTGGCGACGATTCGGCCGTATTATCGGGCCGATTTGCCACGCGACCGGATATATTTATGTGAAAAGCGCAATCCGCCTATAGGTTCCCAGCTTGACGGATGCCGCTCGATTCTCAGGTATCCGCGATAAATCATGGTAACGAGCGGCTCCGGCACGTATGGTGCTTGGAAAAATTGGCGATTCGCGATCCCCGGTGATCGAGTGGGGCGCGCGGGATTAAATTGAGTCTGAAATTTGAGGCGGAGGGAGTGGCTGCTCCGGCACCTCATTGGGAATTTAATTAGTCGTATTCTGCAAATTTTGGTTCGCCGGATGGCACGCGTGTCTGGGTTTATCCTTTACTGTTCTTTACGCAGCCAACCCCGTCGAATCCTACCCCTAAACCATCACCTCGACGAACACCTCGAAGCCCAAAAATACAAACCCCATCCGAAACAAACCAAGAGGAACTGCGGCATCTGTATCGTTCAAAGCATACTTTCATCTACGCGACGCAGCGATCGCTGGCCTGGATCTTGAACGATTTCCGAGTCCCCTAAACGTCACGCGGAATCAAAACCGTGGCTTTGCAGCGTGGCAAACGAGCCGCCATCGGATCTTAATTCGCGGTTGCGAAAAAGAATCGCAAGAAAGAGAGTAATTGCGTGCAGAACTGGCTGTCGGTGTTGGTCGGGTAAGCGCGTTTCGGCGACGACGGGAAAAAGGTCGCTCTTGAAATCGCACAAAGGCGAATCTCCGCGGCGTCTCGTAACTTTGAATTCGTCCTCGGTACTGGAAGACGTCGCGTCGGGGGCGCGGCGCGGTGCGGCGTCGGGACGACTAAGAACGTCGGCGTCCGCGCGCTCGCGTCTGAATTCTTAACGACTGTACGCGTATTAACGGCGCGGTCGGTGGCAATTCCGCGGCGAAACTTACGGCCGTGGGCCATCGCGGCTCGTTAGTAAAAATAATTCTGCGCGTTCCGGGCCGGGTCTTCGCAGGCCGTTTTCTCTGGTGTTTCGCTCGTCACCGTGTACCGCTATCGGAGGGGGTCGCGAAAACGCGAATAAGTTCGCACAGGCCCTGTAAACGAACGAGTCTATAAGTCCGCGTCAAGCCTGCCCGAATAAACCCGGACAGTTCTGTCTTAGCGGTGCAGCTCCCTCGCACTCTTCTTCGTGGTATAGCTGGCCGCTTCTTGCCACACGCTTCGCGAACATCCCACTCGCTTCTACTCGCTTTCGCTCGCCTTTACTCGCTTCTCGGCTCGCTCGAACAGCCGGTCCTCTCCCTTCTGCCACCGTTGGACGTTCGCCTCTTCAAAGTGTCAAGTGACAAACGGTCCCGCTACCGAGTAGGCGTAGTCGTCGGGGTGGATATAATTTGTCAGGAAATCACCCAATTAGCCTCCCAGTTATGCGGCCCAACAGATTTAACCAATTAGTTTAGCTATGCGAGCCCTAATACATTTCCACGCCGCCGCCGGCTACCAGCCGCAGCCTCGCTCGCTCGCGCACTCGCGCTCTCTCTCTATCCCTCTCTCTCTCGTCTCTCCTTCCTTTTCTCTGCTAGCGTTTCGCTCTCCTGTCCGATTCGCGATTCCTCTCTTCTGCTCCTTACACCTTTTCTTCTTCTTCTTCTTCGTCGTCGTCGTCGTCGTCGTCTTCTTCTTCTATTTCTTCTTAGGACTGTGTGATTTCGTAGCTGGATTTCACGGTTGTTGGAGCGGTTTGAGACATAATTTTTGGACGCGGAGATTTGTATCGTGTTTGCCATCGGTCAAAGGGATGATGAATCCCCGGTATATATTGAGATGTTGGGATTATAGAGACCCTCTGGCAACTACTTTTACATGTTGCATACATTCATGATAAAAAGGAGTATTTTCCTTACATTATTTTACGTATATGAGTATATTCATCTTTAGTCTTCTTTTCTCGTGGCACCAAGTGTTTCCTCTTTCCTAGTTCCATAATATTCCACCTCTGCATTCTTCGCTACTAAATCTTCCTCTTCTTCCACCTCTGTTATTCATTCCATATGCTTGTAGTGTTTCTTCTTCCACTTGTCGTTGCTTTTCTTCTTCAGTCTCAGCTAATAATTTTCGCCATCGTCTTTCCTGTCAGTCTCTTAGCTTCTTCCTCCTTTGATATTCATCTCCGCACTTCGTTTTCTCACAGACACCGAGCGTATCTCCTTCAGCTAGTTACCAATCGACGTTACTCAAAGATCCAAGCGACGTGTGCAACCGATCGACAAAGATGACACACACACACATACAGACATAGGATATCGGGTTGATCGAATTGTCCCGTTGCGTTCACGCGTTCTGCACATTTTGAACGAGCTCCCCGCGCACCACGCATCGCAGGGGAAAGTGGTTAGTATCTATTTATAGACCACTGTCGCGCTTCTCTGCCACAGGGCGAATCTGTGCGGATTCGGGAGAAAGGGAGAGAAATCGAGAGAGACAGAGAGACAGTTAGAGCGAGGGAGAAAGAGGGACTCTGGTATACAGAGTCGAGAGGTGAAGCAATTTGTCTCCCTAATGAGATGTCACCCCATCCGTACGCGTGGAGCCGCGGCCAGTAAGGAGACGAACGGACCACGGCGAAACCGATCGAGCAGAAATTCCGAGCAGGCTCCTGTGCCCGTTCTTACACTTTTTTCAAGACCCTTCAACGCGCCGTCTCTATTTCCGACGACGGTCCCTTGACAGTGAACGATCGACCACGTAGCACGCGAAATTCCCTTCCACTAGTCTCCACAGGTGACTCTTTTCAGACACGTTTCACTCGCCTCGTCTGCTCACCTGCGCGATTTTTCACCCATAACGTCTGCAACCTTATTTTTATTGACCTCGTATGCACACTGACAGTCATCTGAAGTCTTGCGAATTTGTAAAAAAATTTTCTCTCTCAAAACATCCCCCAAATATTCTTGATTACTATCCCATGCTTCTAGTATATCGTCCAATTATTTTTATTGCTACGAGTTATACGAATACAATGTAAAATTTACTTTTATTGATTAACTGCATGCTGTGTATTGGCCGCAGATAAAAGTCACCGTACAAAAAAGTGTATATAACGTGTACAGTAGGGTAAAATCGATATTATATGTTCATAAAAGGTACGCTATCTATTCGAAAATTGAAATAAAATATCTTTTATGAATTCTAAAAATAACAACAAGAAATTTTACGTTAAAAATACTGACCCCTTTATTCAACTGCATTTAATGCACATTAAATCAAACGGAGCACGATCGCCAATTTTTCAGCCATCCCTTATTCACCTGCTTTTTATTGGCTCGTAGAGCTTTCATTAGAACCCAATTAATTTACCCCCGGGCGCAAAACGAAAAGTACTCTGAAACCAGCCCCAATATGCTCCAAAACAATTTCCTTTCTTTCTGCTAGTGGAAGAGGGCAACAGTCCCCGAGTATTTTACGAAATCCTAATTGCTAGAGATCTAATTTTTTATTCTCATACTCAAGTTCAACTCGGCTCATTGCAGTCAAATTTGATCCTTCTCAGCAAACAAATTTGTAACCACCCTTCATATTAATAATATTTACTGAATGTTTATAGAAAGTCTTGAAAAAATACCAGTCACACCAGGCTAGCCCTTTAAACGGCTCAAGGGGGTCCGAGGGGGTTCTTTTTACAGTCGTCACGGGGGGCGAGGAGGTCGTCGATTTTACGCGCTTTTACACGGTAATCGGCGCTCGGGTATTGCGAACGGGGGACGTTTAAGGGCATGAAATCGCAAAATAGTTGTGAAACATTCACGGAGGCGACGGCGCGCGAAAGGGCGGGTAGCTCGCGCGTTTCGGTTATGAAAATACGATTAGCGCGCGTGAAACATTCACCGTGGCCCTGGAACGAAACCGTGCTCGAAACGAATCGATTCTTAATTATTGATCGCGGCGAATTTTTGACTCGCGAAAAAGCTACGGGGAACACGTTGCTCCGTCGGATTCGCGGCATTATCCGGAGCTTTTTTCCGGCTGCAAATCTCCGGCAACGTTTTAATCGCGGCGAGAGAGGCTGGCAGGTCGATCGAATAGAGTAACATGGTACGGTTATAGTGAGAGAGGCAGGGAATGAGAGAAGTAGAGAGAGGGAGGTATAGGGAGAAAGGGAGAGAGAGATGACGGTCAATGGGAGCAGTTGGAGTACAGGATTGCTCTGGTCGATTCTAATTGAATCGTCCTTTGGCCTCTAAGCGATCGCAGTTCCGCCCACTGTTGCTGACGACTGAGACGTCCGACCCTCCCAGCAGCCTCTCGGTTTCTATTACGCGTTTCAGAGCACAGATTCCGCAGCAGATGACTCGTCTTATTTTAGACGCGACCGGCATCCTTCTCTTTCCCCCCCGCGTCCTCTTTCTCTCTTTTTCATCTTTTTCTTTTTGCCGTGCGCGGCCGGGAATCCATCGTCGCCGATAATTGCTTGAAAATTAATTTCTCGGATGGGAAATTGGCGTTGAACGAGCCTGCGTGGAATACCACCGGCTGGCAAAATGGCAGCTCGAACCCCGCAGCGCTAGGAAAAAGTACGGAAAAATTTTTCGCTGCTCGGAAATCATGCTTCAATGGAAATGGAATGTCTAATTATAAAGATTGATTTCGGATAATTTAGTTTTTGAAACCTCCTTGTCTGTTTCCTACGTGCTAGACAATTCATTCCATAGAAGGAAGGACTGGGTTTCGGTTGCACTCTCACCATACCTACTCAAGTACCACTCGAAAGAATTCCGCCGCAATCTACCATCAATATTTCCAAAAGTCCAGATCCAGCTTCTCGAAGCATTGTTCAAAACGCATTTTATAGTGCGTTATAATATAACTTTACTTCCCATCGAATCCACCCCTTACCCACGGACGCCGGAGCAAATCATCGACCATTACAAAGGGTCGAACAGGTGCCTCTCCCGTATCCAACCAGTGTTGCAGCCCTCGGCCCTGGTACATAAGACGGTTTCCCTTTCAGGTTCGACTGGGGGTCCGCCGAGTGGGGGCGGTTCGGGGTAGTATCGCGTGGGTATTAAATTAATGTAGTCGACTCCGGAGCCGGCGATTAAACAAAGGGTGAAAATTGAGCACGGTGTGCAGCCCGCGGGCGGCGACGGGCACACGCAGCCTCGATCTGCGCCCCTCCCCCGCCCTTAATTTCGTGGCTCGATCGTTCGAGTAACGCGGGCCCGATTCGTTCGTCGGGATGCTCGGATTGCGACGAGTAATAGTCGTCGGTTGTTCCCTGTGTTGTATGCCATACTTGCACGGCTCGCAAGAGGACACATCGAGAGTCGGTTTACTGCGTCGGTGTTGCGTTTTCACGGACGCGACGATGGCTAAGGGGGTCGGCCAACAGGGGGTGGTTGCGTTTAATATATGTAAACTCGGTCTGTGTATGTATGTATGTATGTATGTAGAGCGCGCGTACGCCGGGCTATACCTATGTACACATCGGCCGACCGCCGTGGGGCCGGGCTTCGTTCGTTGAATGCGGTTTAATATTAATGGGAACTGATGATAAGCAGCGCAAACAAGCGTCGAGTCTCCCGGGAGAGATCTGCCTTCTGTTACCCCCGGTGCAGTGGGGCTTGTACCACGCGTACACACCGACGTCAACGACGCGAAGAGAGAGAGAGAGAGAGAGAGAGAGAGAGAGAGAGAGAGAGAGAGAGAGAGAGAGAGAGAGAGAGAGAGAGAGCGGGAACGACGCTTTCCCGAGGACGCCGACGTCGGCGGCATCGTCGACGGAGACAAGCGTTTCCACGAGCCGTTTCGACGAGACCAAGGCTGCGGAGGGCACACACGTTTTCCGGATCGGGAGGCACCGAACGCTGCGTTATCATTGAACGAACGGTGAACTTATCTCGAGATTTATTAGGTGAAGTAATATCACAACGATTTGTTGAAATGTTTTATATTGTAAATAGTACGAATGACCATCCTTTGCAGTTTAATTTTGAATGGGGATAAGCAACAAGCAGTAATTTTGCAGCAACACGAAGTAATTGTTGCCTCATCCAGGATGCAGTTAAAGACATGCTCGCACAGATGCGTGCGAACCGGGGGCCGCTCGTTTGCCGGTACTTACTTTGCGAGGTAAACTCCCGTTCTCTCTTTCCCTTTCTCTGAAGTGTCCCCCAGGTGCAGCGGCATCTAGCTTCTCTCTCTTTCCGCAAACCCACCCCCGGTTGATCCACCCCCGGCGGACCCCTGTCGAGGCGAGCCTCTCCGCGATTGTGCACGCTAACCTATTCGGTTTCGGCGCGAGTGTTTGCTCGGCAAATTAGAAAACGATCGCCGATCGACTCCCGCCGAAGGGAGAGAGAGCCGGACCCCGGGGGCGAGTCGAACGTGGGGACGGTCGACGACCACGTTACGCCAAACTGCGCCGAATTGCTCGCTAATACGTTGTAAATTCCGGGGGCATTTGTTAACAAGCTCATCGTATTAGGACGCGGATGTTTAGTGCTCGGGGGTGGTCTTAGACCGGGGCTGGGTCACGTGAAATTACGATTTCGGGTGGGGAACTTTGACTGGAACTGGCTATCAGTACTTATTCAATAATCGATACTGTAAATATTGCAAGAGAAATTTTTTGAAGCATTGTAAATCGTAAAACTACCCTTGTGGTTTTAGTGATTGTACAATAACAACGAATTTGTAACTTGTCATGTTGGATCGTTTAATGTTTTTAGCGTGGTCAATGATGCTGTCCGGTTGTGCTAGGCTGCGTTCATTCGATTATTTATTTTCGTCTGGGTTTGGTGCTCTTGTTCCACCGGGTTCATTTGATTCGCACTCATTCCTCCGTCCTGTTATACTTGAAGATTCATATTCTGAACTTCGTAATCTCCGCCCCCGGTCTCGTAGTTTGCCTCGGAGTCATAAACTCCACCCTCACTCTTAATAATTGCTGCTGCTGACAGCGCCGGTATTGTATATTATCTGAGGTTGACTAAATGGCTCCGAACTTGTATAAAAGAGGCGCGAAGTGTTCGTCTAAATGCGGTGTACTTTTATTTGTATTCTGTAGACGTTAGCGTGTATATCCACGTTAATTTGAAAGAAAGCTACTATTATTGTTATTGATCACGCATGCGACTGTCAATATAACGAATTCAATGTGCCTGGTAGAAAGATGGATGCCAATAATAACAGCTTCAAAAATACAGTTAAGAATAAAGTAACGCCATGAAAGGGTTCACTAGTGGCGTTTACAGGATAGCCAAGTCCACAACCGTGGATAAAAAGAAAAAGTTGATAGAAGTTCAATAAAATGTTGATTTTGTCCGACGTCTAATAGAATAAACAATTTTTGTTTGTGTGACTCCAGTCATCCCGGCAGTCTACTTACGACATAGACTATCACACGGTAACATACTCCCAGCTGAGAACTTGTCCTCATATTTGCCTGGTTCCTCCGGAATCTGAAGGCACTCTCTACGACCGGAGTCTCACTCCTCATTAACTGTAAATATCAACACGGAGACACTCCCTCTCAAACAAGATACGAAGACACCACATGCTCCGTTCCCTCGCTACTCCACACAATTACTATAATTGCTTCAAATCGTGATCAACTCCGCTCCACTACAAACAGCCCCCTAAATACCCCAATAAAAACGTCCGTTCCAGAGCACATCCAACACTATTCCTCCCCATTTTCTAATCTTGACAACGCTTTTTTCCAACTTGACCCATGTTTCTCAAACTATAATTTTCTTCACATCTAAAGAAAAAATGATTAATACTCAGCTGGGGGTTAAATACAACCCTGAAGACACAAACAAAGATAAATATTTTTTCCTAAAAAATCTGTAGATGGTGTAGAAATTAGACAATTTTAATATTTAGCATTTAGCGAGCACAAAAATTCTACAACATGGATTTTTCCAAAATGAAAAGTCGGGATACACATTTGAAGTGTAAATAAAATTCACAGCGTGGAAAAGGGCTCTGACAGAACGTTTCCGATCCCGATGAAAGAAAATGGCGATTCCCCGAGCAGAAAAATCGCGAATTCGGAAATTTCGTTGATGAAGGGATAAGTCAATGGCGGCGTGGCCTCGCAAATGGAGCATCGCGGGCTAATTTGCGGCCGGGCGATGATCGGCGTCGAGGCGATACGTCTCGTTCGCGCGGATATTCTCGTCGGCCGAGGCCGGAAGCCGCAACGAGAAACACAAAGCCCCGTTTCTATAGTAGGTGAGGAACGAGGGAAATGGCGTGGCGAGAAACGCGGTGCCGCAGGAGAGACGAGGCAGAGAGACGAAGCGGCGGTGGCTGGGAATAGGGATTCCATTATTTAACCGAGGTAGTTTAGGCGAGTATTAGGGGTTTGAGTTTATGACACCCCTCGGCTGTCCCGATTGCCTATTAATACGATATGAGCCTCGCTCTACGGCCGCGCCTCCGCTCGCATCATCGCGCCAGGCGAAACCTACCCAGAGCACGAATTTTTTTATCGCAACGATGTTCCGTATGAATGCGAAAATTTTCTTTCCAACCCTCCCACCCGCTCCCCCACCCCTACGATGCGAGCGTGGCAATGTTGAAACCGTTGTGAAACCGGCCGCTAGGATCATCCCCCATGGCCGGGTTTCGCAACCCCCTTTTCGCAACCGGGCGATATCTTTATTGCCTGTTTTCATTCCAGACAATCTCGCACGGTAATTTATCCGGCGCGCACTTCTCTCGGCACCACTGTTAGCCCGCCTTTTATTTGCACGCAGAATTCGAGCAGGCACCACCCCCTTCCGATATAGCTCGTCATAGGAGCCGCGAATCAACCCTCTTGCTTCGGCGCTTGCCGCCGCGTTGGGGCTGGACGATGACAATTATCGAGGTGGAGCCTGAATTGATCTTTTTTGTACCGCCGTTTCGGGCTGCCGGTGGTTTATCTTGCGATGCCGCGCGGAATTTCGCGATTGTGATTGCTTCGCGGCAAGGGTGGGTTTAAACAGAAATGTAATCTCTGCTGAGTCCTGTTACTGTATTCTGTAATGGAAAGCTTAATGAGAATTAAAAAAACAATTATAGACGAAATACTTAGACAAAGTGCGCGGTTTCTCCGGCAAAACGAGACACGAAGAAAGAGGCTTCTTGCTTCTTCAACGGATTGAAAGGTTACGGATTCCTTGGGTAACGAGGCCGCGGTCGGCTCCGCTAACTTCAACGTAAACGTTTAAAACACCGGGAGTACGAGAAGTTTGTGCGGCGGCGGCTTATATCCGCGGTACAAATTGCCGTTCGCTTAGGAGCTAATTAAGAGGCAGTCCCGCCGAGGGAACGGTTCCAACACCGGCGCAAGATATCTCTTAAACCGGCGAACGTCTCCTGACCCTTGGTCCTCGAGAATCTTGCTTGCGAAAGACCCCACGCTGCGCAGGGCTCTACCTATATAGACACCTAACCCGACCGAGTAATCGTTACGACGCACCCGTAGACAGATAAGAGCATCGACTCTGCTTCCGAGATCTTCCTCTTCCACCCCTGCACCTGGTGCAACCTTCTCGAAAGCATAGAATCCGCCCCGGATTCCCCGGAGTCGACTTAGCCGTGTAGATTCCGAGAGCGAGCCTCGATGAACCGAGCACGATTCCTATGGCTAACGGTGCCCCATAATGCACTCTGAGGCGTTGCGAAACACATTACCTATCGGCGATTATTTCCTAATTTTTCGAAGTCTGTGCTGTGATTTTTTAATAATGCTTTCGACAACAATTGGAAGACTCGAATATTTAATAATCGGTGTTCTTCGGAGGCGAAGAAGTTAACACATTTCGAATCGGTTCGAACGCATATCAGTAGCTACAGGTTTCCCGAGTCTAGTCTGCGACCAGCATCACAGTCATTCGAATCACGTCACCTTCGATTTAAAAGTTACGAGCGACCCAACGTTTAGATCAGTCGGTGAATGTCTTCAATAGCTATCGATGGCTCCTGGTGGATTCTTTCTAGTATACTGATGCCACGAGGAATGGATTTTTTATGGTTTCGGGATGAAATTAGAAAGTTGAAGTGAGAGAGCAATTTAAGTCGATCATATTTCGTCTTGTTCACCCGAGAAACAAATTTTCCCGAAGAACCACGAACGCGAATCAGTGCGGCATATTCATTTGGCTCGCACAAAGCGAGTGACAAGTTCAATTCTCCCAGACGTTCAGCCACAGAAAGCGGCCCTCGCAATTACAGTCGCGGTTAATCATCGCGAGCCAAGGAGGGGCGTGGACTCGATTAAGAATCCTCGTGTTTGTCGCCGGTATAATGAATGAGCACGACACAACGATGGCGCGGGCGCGTGCTTGAAGAGGGAAGAGTAGTTAAAGGCAAAAGGGAGAGGAGAGGCGTTTCAGTCATACGAATTCAGCGTGGCGGTGTGCTCCTCGAAAATAGGATACAATAACAATTCTCGGGGCTCCCTAAATATTCACAGGGCCAAGGAATCGCGTCGAGCAGCTGATTCCCGAGGGGGTGGATACGGTTGGCGTGGGTCGCGCGAAAGAAACGGCATGGAAAAGTAGTCGGAAATCGTAAAGTGCTCGACACCTCGGCCCTCCTGGACAAATAAGACGCCGAGTGGAGAAGACGGAGCGGCGACGACAACCGTCGCGACGACTGCTAAGAACGATAGACGAAGAGGACCAAGAGGAAGCTGCAGAAGGAGAAAGAGGCGGATGAAGGACAGACTGTGGTACGCGACACAGCGCGCTGTGGTCCCAAACCGGGATTCACACGTACAGAATCGATTCGTGTGATCTTTAAAATTGTTTTACAGAATCATCATCGATACACTGTGGGTCTATATGCAAAACGAGAGTTTCACAGTCGTATGCCGAGCCAAGTTGGACATGAATTTTGCCACCAATATATTTTACTGATTTACATTACAAAATCATCGTCGCGAGGGTTTAAAATCCTTTTGTCCTTAACTCGATCTCCTTTCATTCGTCTCCACACCGAAATAAGATAGAAGCACTGTCAAAACGACGTCGCGGATCACGGTGACAGCGGCATTCAGGCGGTTAGAGGATTCGTGGCTTCATTCAGCCCAAGATGAGGAAGACGGGGCGAGTGCGGGGGTGGGCTGAGGAAGCAGGGTGTGCGGGACAGCTAAATAATAATTCTCACTTAACTAACTCGGTTAACTAGCTTCGCCGTGGCTAATAATAAAGGCGTCGTCGTCGGGGGTTCGAGATCTCCGTGAGAGGCGAGGCGAGGATCGTTTTCAGAGGGCACCACGACACGCCGTCGTCGACGATGACGGTCGGCAGAGAGAAGAAGAGAGAGGAGAGAAAGAGAGATGATCGTCGAGGTCTGAAGTCAATTTGTCGGAGAATGCGTCGGGAACACGTGCGCGACGTCCCTCTGGATCCGGAGCCCGAAAAACTCGACGAGATCCGCAGAGGGACTCCGGAATACCAGGAAAAAGCGGGACAATTAAGCCGGGCCTAGACTCGCAGTCTCCAACCGACAGGGATTTCCAAGAGCCCGGTTCTGTCTCGAAGACATGTGCGCGCGCGATGTTCGGTCGCTTTTCCTCCGACCATCGACCACCACTTTCGGGAGAAACTGGAAATTAGAAGGCTCTCGGGCACGTCGTGAAGCTAGGAGAATTATCGGCCGAGCCAGGTGACGGAGTTTAAGGCTGACGCCTCGGAGTAAATGCAAACGAGCCGGAGTAATGCCCCCGATGGAGAAAAAAGCCGGGAAGAGGAGAGGACTCGACGTCGAGACGGATTTGAATTGCATAGTTCTCTAAATGCTTCGGCTCTTCGACGGACGCCTCGCTGCGCCGTATCGACGGATAGGAGTCGTTTCTTACAGTCCGGAGACTTTTCTGCATGGTTGCTTCGGGAGAAAAAGGACCGTGGAGATACTAAGTTAATGTAAATACAATTCAAAAGAATTTGGACGTCTTCAACATTTTATCTACCGAAAGCCTATTAATTTCACTATTAACTTCACTAACCACTTCACCTCATCAGCAACGAAACCAAGACCATATAACACCGTACAGGAGCGTCTCTAACATGCAGAGTCTCCAGGAATGTTGAACAACAGCTTCTAGCAGAAGCTAAAGACGTCTTGGAGTATTTTTGATGGGTGGTGATCCTCGGCGGGCTGCGAAAAAAGGTGTCTTCGTCCCCGTTTTCGCATGGTCCAGGATTCGGGGGATCGGGGGCGGCGTTTCGGTCGACCGGGGTTGCTCCGCAGCCCGCCACTACGTAGGTATCCACTTATAAACACGACCCTACTTACTCTTTCCGTAGTCCTGGCCTCGTAGGACTCGCGTCAGAGCGGTAAAAGGGTAGATAGATACACGGCACGGTATTAGTAGGTATTAGGTGTTGGCCTGGGAAAGGCTGCACATGCTTGCGAGGAATCCCATCCCTCCTGCGAGTTCGGATAATTCTTTAAGTGCTTCCTTTCCCCCTTCTCGCCTCCTCCGATCTCGCCGCTCTTACCCGGGGGCCGATCCTCGGTCTCTCGACCTACCATCTCTCCCCCTTTGCACCCCCTCTCTATCTCTTTTCATCCCCCGTTCTCAGATTGTACCCCCCCTTTTGCGACCACCCATCACAGACCGATGTGCTCGCGGTACTGCTACTCTCTTCAGGATCTATAATACTCGAGGTACATCTCTCTCTCGCTCTTTCTTACACCTTTTTCCTATCTCCCTTCTCTCTTCTAGATCCTATCCCGAGAGGTCGTCGTTTGTCGGCCTCGGCTAGCTTGGCTCCTACCAGCCAGACGGCTTTTACCAATTTTACGTGTGTACGGCTCCGATTCGGCTTTACCCCAGCCGCGTATACACCTTCGACTGACACCCCCTTAATCTTCTTAACGCGAAGTTAAGCGTTCGCAGCAACGTGGCAAGGCGGCACACGATGCGTCGACTTTAATGCATTCGATAATCGGATAGGCTCGAGTGGACGCCTAACGCGCGCACCGCTGCGTCCGGGATTAATTATCTATTAGATAGAGGAGACGGGAAAGTTAGCACGCGGCGGCGCGGATGATAGTTGTGTTGCGTTCGGGCGAGGTGACTGTGGTTTCGGCTGCGTGGGACTTGGCGATGAGTCGAGCGTTATAAGCCTTGATCGTTGTCTTTGGGATCGAACAGGGTTTAATTAAAATTATTTGGGGTGGTTGGATTATATGATGGTGGGAATGTTAGCGTCATTTAGTTTGAGTAGGAAGACTATGGTTGGTCTCGTTGGAATCTAATGATGATTCAGACATGGTAATCCTCGAGGAGTATTGTCTTGAGATTAGAACAGGTTTAATTAAAATTGTATAGGGTTGTTAGATTCTAGGATGGTGAGAATGCTAGTGTTGTTTAGTGTGAATGTAGTGATTGTGGTTAAGTCTGAGCGAATTCTCATAGCAAATTGGGTGTAGTAATCCTCGAACAGTATTGTCTTCAGATTGGAACGGTATTAATTCAAATTTCCAGTGGTAGTGGGAATTGTATAATGGTAAAATGTTAGGTGATGTAGAAAGAGGTCTGGTGCGGTGATGGAGTTCATCATCTATGCATTGGATGCTAAACATTTTTTGTGGCAGCCATAAAATTAATTAATCGATGACCCAGCTCAGCTATTAGACTATTAAACCGGGCTTCTGAGGTAGGAGAGTAATTAACCCTGCTGTTATCGGGTTTGTGTGACCTGAAATGTAAAGTTCAATTGTGGCTATCAACGATTATACTTAATTATAATTAAGTGCACCTTTTCTTGATACAACAAACAATATTGACAAAATGGATTCTGGTAAATTTACTAAAGTGAAATGTAATATCTTTAGCTTTAACAATTTTGTATATCTAATTTTCTGGATATTTTATAGATCAATCAAGAATTTCAGATCACTTGTGGCGGTGGGCTGACTCTAGATACTCGCTCGGCGTTTTTCGCATGAAATTGCGCCGACAATCCGGCCGATTTACGTATTCCCATTGCGGTCGCGTCGCCGGCATAAATAGAGCGTTACTTTCGCAATTTGAAACGGTGAGTTTCATAATTAGAATAATATTGCCGCACACGAGACTCGTAATTTCCGTAACGCGGCGCAGTCGAGGGGCGCCGTAGCCGGTAAATGACGTAATTATCGCTGAATGAGCGGGGGCGTATCGCACAGAGGCTCGCGCGCGCCGAGCAAAATTACTTCGCAACACCTAGTTTTCCGCTCGGAAGTCCCTTGTATCTGGCTGGCTGTTTTGTCGTTGTATAGGTCGCGGAAAGCATGCGAGAGAACGGACTCGCGCCCGCGCGCGTCAACGTACAAAATAATCCAGCAGGGAACACGGCCGGCATTTTGTTCCCGAGCAGCATCCTCGACTTCACCGACGAGGACATCTAGGAAGCCATTAGAAGGGGTGCGATGCTCCAAAAGTCAACGAACCGTTCGAACCTTGTCGAACATCTGGATGAAATTAACTCGACCGACGCTTCCGCAGACGGCCTGTCTGCCGGAGTCCAAAGATATTCCTGTTGTCCTTTAAAGTCACCCTAAGTCCAAAGGATCCTTGAGCATCGAATGACGTTCTTGCAGACACACTGTCTGTTGGAGTCGACGGACCATTCTTGTATAAATGATGACGTTCCTCATTTATCAATTTTTAAAAAGATACTTTTGAAGATATTTCTTGTAGACAGTTGTTTATTTTTTTTTACGCAAAATACAAAATCTGGGACTGTGATAATCACGGGAATGTGATAATTCGTCAGGAACTGAGTAATTGAATGACGATTTCGATATTCTAGGTGAAAAAGCCGGTCTTGAAGGATTGAAATCTCCCAAAATCTGAAGGATCCTCGAGCATCGAATCCTGGAATCGAGCGATCCATCGAGCGAAACAGCGACGCCCATCGCGCGGCCGAACTTCGCCGGGCGCCCATTACGGATGAATGTTTAAAAACCGGGAAGGCCAGCCTCGAAATTTCCAGCCGGGCGAAACTTTTACATTCAAACTTGCCTCGGAAGCGACCGCCGTCGGAAAAAAGTTCGGGAATGAAACGCGAGCGGCAACCACCACCACCACCACCATCACCGGTGGGAAGCGGAAGAATGTTTAAAATTCACTGCGCGTTCGCCGCGCGCGGAGTGGAATCGAAAAAAAGAAGAAAAGGTGGTGGGGAGAAAAAGGAAGAAGAAGTATATAGACGACCGCTAATTCAGTCGCCTGATCAAAGACAATCGCCGGCGGAGGGTACCTGGACGGACAATGGGGGTTGCGAGAGTTGGTACACCAAGTGAGGGGGCGGGGGATGAAAAGAGCGGGCTAACCGGTGAAAAGCGTCGAAATCCTCGACGTCGGATTTATAGGTAATTATTTTTCTCGAGCGTGTCCGCGTGCTGCGCTTTTGTATAGACTGGCTGGTATTCGGGGGGTGGGACGTGTTCCGCCAAGCGAATATCTCCGGGAGCCACCGCTGGGCGTGGAAACTAAAGCCTGATCATGTCGCGGATGTACATTTTCTACGGGAGGATCGTATTCAGGGAACGACGCGACGCGGGGAGAGAGAACGAGCTGATACATAACCGCGGGGGTGGCAGCAGTTGCGGGGGTGTATAACGCGACAATTGCCGGATGCGAGGATTCGCGCGAATCGCAACCGGCTCTCTTAGCTAGCCCCCGTGCACACGGAGTTCCTCTCCGTGAGGCCGAGCGGAACGTTGGAGGATGAGGAGAGGAGAAGGATGAGCGGAAGATACGTTCGGTAGAAAGCGCAGAGAGAAAGAGTACGAGGGAGGAAGAGGAAGAGAGATAAAAGGTGGGTGAGAAGGGGTGGACGACGGTGAGGGCGAGAGTTTGTATAGATACATCCCTGCGGCGGTGGTTTGTAATATTATGATAACCCTCCCTGGCTGCCTGGTTGCCTCACCCCTACCCGCGTTTCCCTCCAACGCGTCCCAGGCTGCGCGGCCACCCTCTTTCAGCGGCCATGTTGCCGGGAAATATGATTATTGTTATTATTTGCACCCTCCTTCGACCGCATCCTCCTGACTCCTCACCTCCTCGCGGCAATCCTCTCATCCTACCGTGTTCTGTTCTCTCCCTGTTTCTCTCTTTCTTTCGCCCGGCTCCGGTGCTACACCATCGTTCGCTGCGATACCAGCACCCACCCTCCTTCTCCTCGTCCTCCTCCGCTCATCCCGCTCCAGCCACCCCCCGGAACACCGCACCAGGTCGCTTTCTCTTTCTATTCTCTCTGTGCACACCCTGCCGGGCCGCGCGCGCGTCCTCTTCACTCATCCCTCGATCAAACTCGATTTCTCTCCTCCCGGCGCCTCCTCCTCCCCGGGCTCCTACGGAAGAGCGGCTCTTCCTCCGCTCTCGGCGAATTGAGAGGAAACGAACGAGAACAGGTCCGAGGCAACCACCCGTCAACAGAGCTTCTCGCTTTATCGTGCCGTTCCTCTATTCGCTCCTTCTCCTCTTCTAGTCCTTGCCGCGCTGCGCTGGCTCTATCAGCCGCCTCATACCCCGCGAACCCCGTGTCGGCCGTCGTCTCTGTTCCGCGGTCGCATGCAAAACTTTACGATGCGAAATGCCATCTCCGCGTCGCACTTTTCAACCCCCTCTCGTTCCCGTGCCTGGTTTCCAGCTCGTTCCTTTTTTTCGCGTTTCACCTTTTATTTTTCACCCGTCTCTCCTTTCCCTCCCCCATCTCGGCCTTTCTCTCGCTACGCGCGCAGTTCATCCGCAACTCGTCCCTGCGGAAACGTTTCATCGACCGAAACCATCGTTCTCCTTCCTTTCTCCTTTTCTCGTTCTCCTCCGGGCGATTTTTTTCCCAGAGAACTTTCCTCGCCTGACTAATATCGAGAAGAAGTGCCCACCACACCTCGAACTAATAAACTTTCCTTTCCGTGCTCCCAGAATCGAGGAGGAGAACTTTTAAACGTCTCCGGTAAACACCGTTGCCCGTTTCCGTCATCGGACACGGTGAAAAAAGAAGAGGAGAAAGAGCATGAGGTAGCGCACCGGACATCAACCTTAAATATCCCTGGCACGTCTCCCGTTTCGTCGCGGGCCACGACGACGTGCCCGGCTCGTTTCCTGTAAATTCGCCTAATCGTGTTACCCGAGGTGCTCGTCTCCCATTCTCTCTCTCTCTCTCTCTCTCTCTCTCTCTCTCCCCCTCTCCCTCTCCGCGGGAACGTAAAGTGTAACTAGAACCGCGGCGTGACGTAAGAAACGTGGAAATAAACGAACAACGAGGGAGTAGGAGAAGGCGGTCCAAAGACAAATAGAGAAAGAGAGAGAGAGAGAGAGAGAGAGAGGGTGGGAAACGCGATCCTCCGGAAAAGAAAGGAAAAAGAAGGGCGCGAGTTGTAGGTGGCGGCGGTGGTCTCGGTCTCGTAGCAGTCGCGAGAGTCGTGGTAATAAATGGGCAACACGAGCGCTTATAAGGGGTAGGTAATCTAAAGCTTCCGAGGCGGCAGCGTGGCGGGGAACGTCACGAGAAAGCGAGTAAGGTGGAGAGGTTTCCCTCCGCTGAGGGGGTGAAGCTTTCGGAGGAACCTGGGGTAAGAGGGTTGAGGGGGAGCCGGAGCAGCGTGTAGGATGAGAAGAACCGGCTGTAGGAGGAGACCGTCGAGGAAGGGGGATAAGGGTGGTTACGGTGAGGGTGTGAGATAAGGTATAAGGTGGGTAAGATGGCGGACAATTTGCCGCTCGACTACTCTTGCCCGCACCCCTCCCTCGACGATTCCACCCCCACCCACTCTGGCCTATGTACCGGGTAATAGATGTTCCTCCTTCGCGACCAACAGAGAAACGTTGAACGCGCGCGCAAGCACCCCTCTCCTCCTCTTCACCCTCTCGTACCCCTCTCTATCACCCTTTCTCTCTTTCTCTCCTCTGTCTAGGCACCCTCTACGAACAGCTTCGCTATCCTCCTCCCACACGATGATCGTGCCAGGGTAGCGACGATGAGAGAGAATCACGCGTGCATGCGAGTGCGACACGAACACGAAAGTTGCGACCGCCGCTACTCCATACACGAAACCGGGTACGCGGTATTCACGTCCGCGGTACGTAGGTATTTTAAACGCTCTCCACACCGTCACCTGCCGCCGCCACTGTTCGCCCCACCCTCTCTGTACCGGCTCTCTCTCCTCCCACCCCGCCAGACCGCCGGCCTACCCGCCAGACCGCACCAGCATGCTCTCTCTTAGCATTCCATCCGCCATCTTCTCACTTAATAAAATAATTACCCCAGGCCAATTAAGCGCCCCCCTCCCAGAGACCCACGCGCCGACCCCCTCGATCCTCGGGCTCTACCCCGCTCATCCGTAATTCACCCTACCCGCGAGCCGCGAGGAACCCGCGCTACACACTTTGAAAAGCGACCTTCTTCGCGTTTCCGAATCGTGTTACCCGATTTCGAGAAATTTCGCCCCGATTACCAGCAATTATGGTTGCTACTCGGTGCCAAGAAGCGGGTAGACGGTACGCTTCGCCAGAGGATGAGATTTCGAGCGGTACTGGTCTCCAAAAGCGTCCCTCTTCGTGTTTTCGAATAGTATTATCATTTTGTTACTTTTAAGAAATTGTATTCTGATTATCACCGATTATGGTTGCTACAGAGTGACAAAGGGAGGTTGGATGATAAGCTTTTAAAACGGTACGAGCCCTCCGAGCTCCGTTTTTGGTACCACCATTGTTTAACCGCCTGCCACGAGTTTTTATTTTCAGGAGGTTTCAGGGGGTGGGATTTGATGCGCGCGCGTGATAATGCATTTTATATTTATGCGCCTGGCGAAAATTTAGCGTGAAACGACGGCGTATTGCTCGTCAGCACGGAAAATAATTTATTGATTTCCGATAACGGTGTTTTATCTTTCGCATAAATATAATGGACCTCGGTGATGCACCTGACGAGCCAGGTGCGTTGCCCCCAGGTTTTCTGGCGGCTGGTCATGAATTTTGAGTTGGTGGGACACTGCTAAGTGGCGTCCAAGAATTTTGGTATAGTTTCTAAGAAGGACGTTCGTCTCGAAATTTGATTAGCTAATTACTTTCTTTGGCAATATTGATGAAATTGTTTAATGAGACTTGGGGCCGATCTACAGGGGAAAACCGCATGCGGGGGTTGAAGTTGGGGGTAAATAGAACAACCCCTAATGCCTGCTAAACCGAAGATCAGTAAGAAATGTAATCGGCGACATCTGTGAGCTAGTATTGAACATATGTGGTTCTCGACTGTAGGTATTGTGGATTGCAGAGTTAATATATCTCGTTTTTCATTATTTGATTTAGGACTACTACTGGTAATTCAAATTCTGACCCCTTTCTTATGCAAAACATGTTTTTCATGCAAAATAAGGCTATGTTCAAAATTTTAGCTCAGTCCGATATGACCGATTTTCGGAACTTTAGCCTATAATTTAACCAGCTTAAATAGTTTCCATAAATTCTCTATACCGATATAAATCAAGACAAGATTTCCAACGCCATATATTTGCATTAAAATTCCAATTTTTAAGAACAAAATTTCGTTAAGGACATGGTGGCGCCATCTACCATAGATCATCATACTAATCGGCACTATCAGCTTGGGCCTATTGCCGCAGATGGCGCCTCAGTTTTTCTTATCAATTCAGACCTAACGAAATATTAATAATAAGCTTGATAATAAATTCTTAAATAGACGAAATAGACTCATAAATAGCGAGTGAAAATTCTCAGAATACTGAGAAGGGTATTCAGTCATAATATACACGTTTCTTAGTAATCTGAATTGTACTTGCATCGGCGGTCAAAGTGTTCGGTATCAAAATGTCGGCCGTGTCGTTGCTCCGTCGTGTTTTCGCTAGGCAAATCGCCGATTTTTCCGGTATAAATGCACCAGTTTCGTGTTACGTGCAGAAGAGGCTCAAGTTCAAGTTGGTGGAGATTCCTGAGCCAGGTGTTAAGGGCAAAAGTTGGAGGAGAACGGTCCATTTCAAGGATGAGTACACGGTCGAGCCTTTGAAGGTTACACACTTGGGAGGCAGAGATCCTGTTACAGGTACGAACCGAAATCTCCTATTTTATATTGACTCTTGTTTAATTTTATATATTTGATAAAATACTGACGAGTTTGTACTTCATTGATCTTCATTTCCATTCGATTGGGCACTGTAATTTGCATCTGCCAAGTGGGTACATGCTCTTTGTCGATGGCAGCGCCACATTATGTTTATCTAAATCTAAATGATCCGCGGCGCAGTATCGGCGGGAAATATTCAATTTGAATTTAAAAATGCTAGATCAATTTGCAGCTAATATTTTAGAAAGACTATTGTGTGTGTAATTATCGAACTGCGGATTTCAATGATTTATCATATAAGCTATCTTTATGTAGTAAATTGATCCAAAAATGCTAAAAATATTATTTTTGTCGCTGAAACAGGAAGAGTGGTTGCCAAGGCTCTCGGTGGAGGTTTAAAGCACAAATACCATTGGATCCACTGGGTCAAGGATGGTCCCACAGACCTGACAGAAAAGCCTAAACTACATAAGGTCCTGGCAGTCTTTAAGGATGGATGTAGGACAGCCAACGTGGCTTTGGTGGGCAGTGGCCCTGAGTTGATGTACATCCTAGCTACAGAGCACATGAAAGTGGGTGACATACTGAAGACCCACAAGGGTATTCCCCGGAACCCAGTCAGAGCAATGGAGGGGGATACTTATCCATTAGGGGCGTTGCCGCTTGGAACCTTAGTCAATTGTGTGGAGAAGTATCCAGGACAGGGTGGTATCCTTATCAACGCCGCGGGAACTTGCGGGGTAATCACAGGAAGCGATGGGGACGATCGTATAATCGTCAAGATGCCCAGCAAACACGAGTTCAGCTTGCACAACACATGCATGGCGACAGTAGGTAGGTTGTCGAACGTGGAACACGAATCGACACCGATTGGTAGCGCGCAGAAAATGCGAGAGCTTGGTAATCGGCCGAGGAGTGGTCTGCGGCAGAAGAAAACTGGGAGACACGGACGAAAGATCAGAAGACCGCCTCCGGTCCGCAGGATTGGGTTAGACCAGAAGGTAGAAAGGACGAAACCGTTCGAGTTGACTTATAGGAAGCTGTTCTGAGTTCCTCCAACTAAATACGAATGTGTGTAGAATAAATGGTTGCTTTATTGTACATAGGTTTTATTGTCTTCGTCACTCGTTCCTGGACAATATCCCTAAATCATTGACTGTTTTGCGAGAGCTTCGCGATGGCTCGATCTCTTGGATCGCGTGATGCCAAGTGCACGTGGTGTGCGATCTGTTTTGAATCTCCACCCCGTATCCTCGTTGTGGTCAGTCTTTCCAGTCATTTAGAGACCTTTATTGTAATACACTGTTTGGACATTCGGATGACTCGAGCGTATCTTTTCCTGCACTTCCAATTCCAACTCGTTTACCGAGATGGGAACTCGTTGAACGAATAGGGCGCAGCAAAGCGGTGTGGCGAAAGTTAGACACACACCGCAAATTGCAACTTGTATGGGTACCGCGGCCCATCGGGCGTTGCGTAACATTTGTCGTCGGTCCAAGAAGTTCATTACTAGGGGCGCCAGTACTGCAAACCGAGCGAAATTAAATGTGCATTAATTAGCATCGATCGCGACCGCGAATACTTAACCCTGGAAGGACTTCTGGCGACTTAAGGCGCCTTGATTCGATTCAATTACCTTTTGGGTACTTCATTAAAATTCAAAGAGTTTCTTTTCTTACATAGAAGGTCAACTCGATAAACTATCAAAATGAACCAGAAATCAGTCCAGGATGAGATCGAGTGATATCGTACCCATGCTAGGCGAAGCCATGAGGATCCTCGACAAGGTCACAGCGGTGATAGCCTTGACAGCAGCACGCTTGCTGTTCCCAACCTTTGCACCATCTGCAGTTTGCAGCTCGATGCCATTTTGGAGCTCCGGCATCCTCATGAAGGGGATGTTGACACAATTGGCGGCCGCCACCGCTGCCAACGGAACCAGTCGACCCACCAAAGGTGGTGCGTTACGGAAAAGTCGATTCAGACCTAGAGCAGTGATCACTGCACCTCCTGTCGCCACCGCGTAACTCTGCATGATCGTGTCCATGGGGATCGGGCTGGACCCACTGCGGTTCGTGTAATTGACTATAGCGTTGAACGACTGGTTAACCCACTGCCAGGTAATCACGTGAGCCGTTGTCCTGGAGAATAATAAATGAAGCATCGGTTACGATCGGGCTCTCATTACGATTGAATAGGCCTCGAACCCCATCCGTGTTTCTACAAACAACAATCACACCTTGCGGTCTTCGTCAACATACATACGGTCGTGGACACGTAATGATTGGGACATGATCGATACGCGATCGATTAATAGGGTCTTACGCGTCTAGCTCGTGAATAACAGGTAATTAATTAGCATCTGTTACTAATTGATACCTATTCCTCGCTGGGACACGTGTCTCCAGTCATTCTTTGAAACTAATAATGTGTGCAAGTCTTTTTAAATAATTCTAGGCTCATGTTTTGGAAGGAACTTGACCGAAAGTTCCACAACTGCTTCGATCAGATTCCTCATGTAATCCCTCTCGCTTTTATTCTAAGAAACGTGACCGACGATCGTGTTGCCGATTAATTAGCCGCACGCGCGTGACATGATTTTGTAACTGGCTAGGGTGAAAGGTCTCGGTTACTCTTATCGTATCAGCTGTCAGTCGTTCAAGGTCGTGCGATAACTTTTAAAAAGATGGCTGTATTACAGCGTCTGGAATATACGCACTTGTAGAACGTCATCATGCACCCGGTTATCATCATGTTCATGGGCACCTGGGCGCTCATACGACCGATTAAAAGCATCTTCTCCCCCGTGTCGGGATGGAACGCGCTGTCGTAGAGATATTTGCATTTCCATAGTTCGTCCTCTGTGACGCCTAGCTGCTGGAGGCTGCTACCTTTCCTGCGACAGTGAAATAGATCGAATAAATCCACCTGTCTAATCACAATATTCAGTAAGTCTACAATTATCCTTTGCTAAATCGTTTCAACATTTTCCAGAGAAGGCACTTGCACTATTAAACACATACAATACAGACATTGTCCCTGAAGTGTTAATAAGACAGTTCAAGATCGAAGCTAAGTAGCAAAACAAATGGTGCTTAATGTGCATGTTAAATACCTGTATTTCGTAACGACCTGTCGAGCCGTCTCAAGCTGCTGGCCACTGACAAAGAGGTTCAAAGGATTGGTGACAGTGAGGAAGTGCAGCGCCCTTCCACGATAGGTGTTCTGGTCCCAGTATGGTTTTTCGATGTCGATTCGTTGCCCGTCATCCTTGCTACCCGACATCTTGTTGATCCTTTCCGTCCCTGTAACCTGTTCCTTCTCCTACCTCTGGGTCTCACCTGGCCGACCCTACCACCGGTACACAGCCCCACTACTACCTGTACCGGTTCTCTGTCCGAGTCGCGGATGATACTTGCCGGCCCGGTGTGGTCCTCGCGAGAGGACGCGTGGCAACGTTACGGCGTTCCTCAACGCAGACTGAGCAGTATCACCGGCGTTTCAGGCCGTCTTTCCATCGACACGGTCGTTTCCCTCGCCCCTCGTGACCTTTCGATCCATCCGATTCCCTTCTCTCTTCAACCCTTACACCAACATATCGATAATACGCACGCCTGCGCAACCACCACCCACGCAATTTCATTCATCAGCGCCACGATGATAGTCTGGAATAGATAGTGATGTTGGTAGCAAGTTTCCGGGTGCTAGAGGGTAACTATAAGGGTTGAATTTTTTTATTGGTGGATGACACGTTTGATATATATAGGTAGCAACTTGATATGTGTCAGCTGGAGGAGGGTAAATATTTAAGTTTGGATTGTAAATCATTCTGTGGGAATGTTATTGTCTTTATCTCATTCTTTTTGGCTTTGTTGCATCCAGTTGGGTCAAGGCGATCCAAGGGCAGTAGACATTTAACCTTGTGCTGGACGTCTAAAGGTAGACTCATTTTTGTCGCTTGTGTGCACAGTATCGATCGGGTGAATAAGATAGGGGTAGTTTCAGCCCCTATAGTCAGCTTGCTCTATGTTCTACGAGATGGAGACACTCAACATTTTCCTAAAAAATATTAAAACCAAATACCATACATTTAAAATTAGCAAAATCAATAAAAAAGAATAAACTGTGGTATATTTATTACACAGTCTCAACCAATGAACCATGTTACTGATAAACTATGCATCTTCGACTACACGTTACTATACAAACATCCTCAGAAACTTGTTTATTGATCACAATCAAGTTCCGCTGGAAAATACTTGAATTCTATTCAGATAGCGTAATCAAGCCCCTCCCCCCTCGGTATTACGCGCAACTAACAAACCAGACACGATTTGACGTCATTCAGACGGCCATAAACAATTCGCTCGTCTCAACAAGATTCATCACGATCAACGCTCAAGCGTAAACCGACAAACGAAAAGCTCAGCGATCACAGTCCGGTTCAAGGTTAGAACAAAGTGCATTGTGTAGAAAGAGGCAGCGTGGCGCATAGCTGATTAGCTCGTGAAAGCGTACACACCTCTCTCTTCACCTTTTGAACCATGCGTTCAGTAGAACTCGTCGTCGATATGTTAATTACTGGCTGTCCGAGCGATTGACAGACTGGCTCGGTGTCGCGTCCGGAGAATATTGACGCGGATTTGGCCTTGTTACTGGCGTTAATAAGGTCGTTATCGATGCTCCGCGATCATGTGCGATTGTACGTTTAACTTTCTAAACGACTATTGGATTGGTCCAGATCGAGGTAATCACAGATTTACATGGAAATCGATGGATGATCGGTAAATAATCGACGAATGAATCGATTATCACTCCACCAGTACACTGATTCGGTTTCCTGCGTAAAGACGGAACATATGCAGATGTTATGGTTACCAATGAACGTCTTAAATTATCCGTGACTGTTCCTGGTCCCCATTAATTATTAACAAATCCTGCTAGTTCGATTTCAGAAGTTCAATTTCACCAAGTCCTTTCAGAATTCTTTTACTCATTGCAAGTAGTACCGTCCGCCGCGCCGTGTTCAATTACTGAAATATGTAATTCATTTTATTTTATTTCAAATTGGAATACGCGTTTCACCCCTGTCTTCCATAGTCGGATGAAGTATGCATCGCATCGTGGAAGCGACAGAGTTGGCCTAAACGTTTCTAATAACTTCGCGGAACTCGCGGAGGAATGCGTTAACGGGTTTATAGCTTGCGCGAATAACGATCTCACTTTTCGATTTGTTGGCATTCCAAACGTAATTATTGGACGCGGAGATTTATAGTCTTCTTGCTGTGGGGTCTACATTGTGTCTTGCTGGCGCGGAAGTCAACGGAAAAAGAGGAAGTTTGCAGGTCGTGAGTCTCCATTTTCAGCGAAGTAGAGATCGTAGGAGATAGCTGGTGCCCGCAGGCACGTATTATGCTTGTATGCATATCGCGAACTCATCTGCATTTTGAAAGCAGGCTTGCTCCTATTGTTCAAACAATATTCTTCGAGTTTCTAAAAGCTATTGGTAGGACATCTTTGAACAGGTTGCTGATTAATGAGAGCAGAGAAGGTTCTGTGGTTCGTCCAAACTTTCATGCAAACTGAAACAAAGAGATCTTCAATGAAGCTGGAGGGTATTGAAGAAACCGGAGGAAACGGTTCGTGTTTAAATCACCGGCGCCGATTTCGAACGGTGTTTAATCCCTCATCGATGCAGTCAAGTATCTAAATAGTTCTCCCATCTTCGCGACCATTTAAAATTCTGATCAATACATCGTGTGTCAGCTGCGTTTGTCTATTCCGTTCGCTAGCACTGTGGTGGCCCACTTGTGCGCTGACGTCCACGCATGCAATTCAAACCGAAAACGAAAGGCACAACGTCCGCGAGTATGGGAATTCCAGTTTGCGGTATCGCGAGCGGTCTCGGCGCACGGTAGCATCGATATACGTGAACGACTCGTTAATCCAACACGAGAATCTAATTGCACTAACATTATGGCGCTGACTCCACTCACCTCTGCGCTCACGCGTCATTGAAACGAATACTAATTATAAATAATATGGCGATTACGTCTCTCAGCGAGTTTGAGGTGGCGAACAGAAGCTCGAGCAATTACCTATAAACAGGACATTCATGGTTCATTGTCCGTCAGTTACAAGACCTTATGCTAGTAATAACGATGGTTTCGTGACTTTGTCTTTTGAAGTGTTTCATAAATTTGAACTAATCCTCCTCTACATGTTGCGTATTTTTTCTCCGATTCATTTTTCAAGGTCAAATATGCTTCTCATCTCTTCCGTGTGAAAAATATTTCGTCCTAAAATTTCATTTTAATTGCTAAACAAGTTTGCTTCACAGAAATAAAAGAGATGTGTGGTACACGTTCCGACATCCAGTTTCTCCGGCACAGCATATTCCCGCAAATATACGACCAAATAATAGCTTGTATTGCAAATGATCGCGTTAATGTGTTTCCAGTTTTTCTACAAACACACAGTATTCAGGCCATGAATAGTTTACGAGTTGACGGTAGCCCCTGTAATCACGTCCTTGGCTTATGACAACTGTTTCAATGGCGTTTCACCTAGTCTAGTGGCATAATTTCGCAGCTGGCCGATAACGAAATGCTCTGGTGAACCGATCGGATAAATTATTGACAATACTAGTTGAGCTCGTACTTTCATCGGAATCGATCTTGACGATTCTTGATAATTGCGTTCTATCGAGATCAGAGATCCAGACACGATCCTTGGATCCATGGTGAATAGAAGCCACCGATTCGTGAACCGTAAACAACTGTCCGACATGAGGACAGTTGATTTTCCTCGATCGTGGACAGCTGATGTCCGAAACAATGGAATTAGCCGCGAATTAGGCGAATCGGAGGACGCATTACTGTGGTCACGGGACCAGAAATTTTTCCCCGAAGCGTTTTTCTCGAATCCGCGTGTAACGAGCGCCATTTTGAACAATTTTTGCGTTGCCAATTGTTTCGTGGCTTTCTTTCTGAAATTGAGAGAAACTTCGTGCCCGGGAATATACTTAAGATTTAGTGGGTAGCGTGTAGTGTATGTAGGTATAAAAAATTTCTAGTTGCATCCTGGATTTGTTTAATTCTTAAGACGGATTTGACGGAGCTGTTAAAAATAGTGAATGACGAGTTACTTCAAAAGTAGGGAATTCTGTTCCATAAAATTAACCCTTGGACAACGATTGTCGATAAACTGGCGACTTTTTCTTGCGATAATCCCATACATGTATATCGAATTTTCGCTATTAGTATGTCGGAAAAGCAAATGGCAACGACCCGATTAGAAGCTACACTGTCGCCGCGATTGCAACAGGTATTACGAAGTATACCGCAACAGTTATTAAATTGTAGGTTGCAACACAGCTTCCCGCGGACTCTCTCACACAAATAACACTCTCCCGCATTTGAATTACGCGTGCTAAATAAGACCGCTCTCTGTAGCACCGATATCGAAAAGGCTTCCACCTTCACGCTCGTTGCCAATACTTTCTCGCGCTATTATCTGTATCCTCGGCAAACCGAACACGGTCATAAATCGTCCGCAGATTGATCTAACAGTATGTTACCGTAATGTACGATCGTATCACTTTCTGGTTATCCCTGCCCAGACAAATTGATTTTGTTGACGATCCTTCAACCTTCTCAGATGAATATATTGATTAAACTATCAAACAGGTAATTGAACTATATATATAGTTCTATATACAATAGTTATTTATAAATAACAATGCACCAGTGCACGCCTTCCTATTTAATTCTCCAAAGAAACCGCGTTCAATATTTCAAAAAAATATCTCGTTCGCATACGATCAATCAATACGATCTCTATAATTTTCGCTAATCGGGACATCAAATCAACTCAACGCGAACACTCTGATTACAGTAATTTGAATAAACAGCGCAAGATTAAGTAAATGGGTGTCGGGCCGCGAAAGCGTGCTCAAAATTCCGATCCATGAGAATCGGAGAATCCTCCGCGCTTCAATTAGCAAAGGCGTTTAATTATGCGATCGAGCTCATCAACCCCCTTTCGATCGAGGACTATCGGCTCCGGATTCCTCGATGATCCCGTCCGTTTTCATATGTACGTCGTGTACGATCGAAACTGGTTCGAGACGGTCGATCGACTGTTCGGTTTCGCGATTTCTTGTTCCCCGACGCTTCGTGTTCGCGAATGGCTCCCTGTTTCCGGGCGTCGCGTCGTCGTCGTCGCCGAGCTATCTGGATCGGGGAATCGGGTGCAACGTTATTATCGACTCATATCCTGCCAATGCTAGGCGAGAACTGGGTCGCCGAATTATCAGGGTAAGCAGGTTGCGTCGTCGTTGCATCGAGGATTTCGCCTCCGGGCACTTGGCATCTGGTTCTTATCGGGCCACCATGACGCTTTTCTGCGTGCACCTTTTTTCGGGGATGAGTGAAAGGCGTGCTGGCCATCCTTTATCGAGTTCTCCTGCAAGCCTATCATCATCTTCCTTCGATTTTTCACACGTTTTTCTACAGTTTTTTTCGGTCCAGATCGTAAACGGATTATTTAATCAACATACTTGGATCTTCGGGAGCTGCACGTGGTCAGGTACAATTCAGCAATTTGGTGCAAAAATGATGTAAGTCATCGAATATCTAGACAGCGGTTTGTATGCATTTATCACAACAATAGATACGAGGAACAATAAAAACAATTTGAAATAACAAAAAATAGTGGTTGTCTTCGATTTTGAAGCTCTAAATCCAATATTTCATCTGTTCTGGCAGTTCCACTGTTAATAAAAACATTTAGGATCCTCAATAACAACCAGCAAGCACATAAACAGGTAATTAACATTCTCCAGCGTCAAAATCCCAACCATCAGCTCTCTATCAGAAACCGTCCCGGTGACCGATCGCATGAAATCGTGCAAGCTTGCGCCTTCTTAACAACGTAAAAATACCGAATACTGACGATTATTAATTGCCAGACCATCATAGATCTTATCAGAAACTGGGCGTGTGTTGTCTCAGAGATGCCGCACAGAAAGATGGCCTTCCATGTTTTAACAGATCAGTATACAATCACTGCGATCAGTTATTCCCATTTTGGCATCCCAAATAAATAAACAGAGCGCAAAGTACCGTTTCGTAGTGTCAGTTGCAAAACGATGGAGACTTGAATGATTATCGAAGAGAGTCCACGGGATGAAGCAGGATCGAAATACTACGACGAGATCACCGCCTCGGACCCATAAATGTATTTTTAGTACTTCGAAACTCGTTTTTCGTTGACGTCGATGTCGCTAGGGACTTTCTAGCGCAATACGATTAAATTTACGGAGCTGCGAACTGCATTCCTGTAAAACAGTGGACGACATTAACGCCAGGAGAGACAGTTGACTGGGAAGATAAGTCGAAGTGTGCCGATCAGAACCTGCATCGTGTGATCCAGACTTTGTACTCCAAGGCGTTTTGTTTGTTATCTTTTGAATCGGTGCGCCGCCGGTATAAACAAACGATATCAAAAGGAGCAGCGAGTTGTGCTAGATCCAGCGAATATCAGCTTTAGGGTATGATTTAGCGTGAATCGTTGACACGAGGAAAGTAGTATAATTTTATAGCGACATACATCTTCGGGGAGCGAATGTATTTCATCGATCTTGAAGACTTTATGCATTATCTGTTTTGAGATAATAGACTCGACTAGCTGATGCTTTCACCTAGCTTAAGGTAGTTCAGGCACTCAGGGTTTGGCTGCATTATTTGCACTTCCTTTGACCTAGTCGGTCATTTAATTGAAGATAATTTCGTATTTTTGGTATTTTTATTTTAACTTTCGAACCTACTTTTTTATTGCTTATAGTTTTCGTGTGTCTTCTTTTTGGATTTGTTCGTTATGATAGCACGGTAAGTAGTGATGCAAGCTGAAAGCAATCTTCGGGACGTCATCAACGTTGAGGAAACGGGGTAATAAATTGTAATATGTTAGATCATGCAACGCATTATGGATTCTATCAATGATCGCTGTATTACGATCTCCTTTAGCGAGCCTCACAAATTTCCTAATCGTTTCTAGTTTGTAAATACTTCACCAACATCTCGCATGACTGAAGAATGGTGATAATTTGTTAAGTAATGGCGTCCATATAGACTCCTAATGGGTGTGTTATATAAGGAACGTAATTGCAATTAGATTGTGGGTTGTTGAGCAGGAAAGTCTCGTAAACCCATTCAATATTGCTTGAATGAACAGTTGTAGCGTGGGAAATTACTATTGACCGATTTCATGGAAGTCTGAAGAAGTGATGCATATTTTTAATTGATTACAAATAATCGATAAATAATGACATTAATTTTTTCCAATATTCGGTTTGGATCATATACGATTACTCGAATTAATATTCTGACGCTCTAAAAAAAGACGATAACTTTTTTAATATTGTATTATACGCGATTTGAACTTTTTTGGGAAGCTAGAGCAATTAGTTTACTACTTTGAATTGTAAAAAAAATAATAAAAGTTGCATTTTTCAACTTTTTTATGTGGGCCTATATTGAATATGTAAAAAATACGTTTTGTAGATCTGTGTCAATTAAACATATTCTGAAAATTTCGTTAAGATCGGTCAACGTTGAAATGTGCTACAAACGTGTAAAGATAGTAAAAATTGCAGATTTTCACGATTTTCGGCCTGTAACTGCAATAAATCTAAGGATTCTTACATCTTTCGATGCCTGTCGTTTTTCCAGCATCAACCGATTTCGATAAAACTTTCACAGTGCATGTAATTGACACAGATCAGGAAAACGTGTTTTTTTAAATTTTCAATATAGGCCCATATAAAAAGGTTGTGAAATAGAACTTTTAGTATTTTTCCTACAATTCCGATCAATTGCTATTGTTGAATAAATTTCTTTTCACATCCTGTAGTAAACTAATTGCTCTAGCTTCCCAAAAAAGTTCAAATCGTATAATACAATATTTAAAAAGTTATCGTCTTTTTTAGAGCGTCCGAATATTAAATTCGGGTCACTGTAATTATTCCAAGATTTTGATCTTTTATAAACACAAACAGTAAGGTTCAATATTAAGGCCAGATATCAGTATACTTAGTTTTCGAAACGAACTAAATATATGAACAGATTAGTAGCAAAGTAGGACTCAATCGAAAACGTGAAAACGGTGGTTCTTGGTCAGACAAGGAGAATCGATATCAAATGGAGAAATTTCGTATGAATTGCTATTAATTAACAAAAACTGATTTCTAGTGGATATTATAGGTAGTTCAGATATCATAAGTAGACCAATCAGGTTTTACACCGTAGTAGGAACGCTGCGGTGTACTATAATAAATAAACAGCAGATCTATATTCAAATTAAAATCTTCCAACTGGATTCTAAGGCACATTAAATAAAAATCATCATTAACATCGACAATCTCTCCATATCATCGAGCCACTGACTCCAAAATCCAGTTCCCTACAAACTTCGGCAAATGGCGACAATCGAGGTTCATTACCTGTCGACAACATCTGCTATGAAAAGGGGACACACGTTTACAATCAGTGTTGCGGTTCCCTTGTCCCCCATAGATCTCTGATTGTCCCCTAATCGAGCGATTATAAAACCGTTAATAACAATGGCCCGAATAGCGTTCCAGTTTTCCTGTTCTAATAATCTTCAGACGTGAGCAACAATAACGTACATTACCATCAGTCGGGAGAATTTTATGCAAAATAAAAATTGTGCCCGTCAATTCAAATACATAGGGGCCAAACAGAAATGTTCTTCTTTCTTCTATCATTCCCAAAAGTTGAAAATTATATTGTCTCATAGTCCCATTATAATTGATCAAGGCACGGAGATTAAGAATTGCTCGATATCTAGATAGCTGGTCCCATTGCGTGCACGCAGACTGCACGCGGTGCATCAAGCTCCAGTCTCCGATGGAGCATTATCTAAGCCGTAGACCGGTACCCCCACCGACCTAAATGCACCACGTATAAATGCTCAAGACACCTTCTAACCAGTGTCAGTGAGATTGTGGACCTAATCTCGTTCGCGAACGAGTTACAGGCGTGTCGGTCAGCCTCCGGTTCCGTTTTCGCGGGAACTTCAGCTAGTTCGGGGCCATGGAAACAGCCTTGAAGAGCCTATACACCGGATAGTCAGTGATCTAAATTCATTTTGAGACATTATGCGTAAAATAGGACACGTGTCCAGACTTCCCGAGTCGATTCTGGTGCGGATCGGGTTCGTTTTGTTGGTGATGCTTCATTTTTCCGAGCAGACTCTCGCGTTTGACAACACGACGAGCACGTTCGTCGAGAGATGTCGAGTTGATTGCACTCTGAAGAGGGACCTTGTCACTTGCGGGAAGTTCAGGGTCGTCAGGTGGCTGCATAATGTCGTCAGAGAGAAGGTATGGCGATTGTTAGGAAAATTTTTCAAAGAAAAAACCAAGGGGCTTGCTTTTCTTCGCGGTGTGCTTCTGTAGGAGAATTTTTCGTTTGGAAATGATGGATCTTGGTCAATACGATAGTTTAGTTTTGAAGATCAGTGATAGACGCACGTGAGTCCCGGTTTTGTTATTATGATTCACACTTCGGTGGCAGTGAGAGTACTGACACTGAAGATGCTACAGTGGGACATCACTTTCTCAGGCTTTTATTTTTTAATTAAGGCCGCTGGACATGTCTCGGCTTACTGCAGCCATTAAAACATATTTGCAAGTGTCTTCTAATGTGTACAAACACTCGGTGGGCTTTTTAAGAGCATTATTTTTAGATCAATTAAAATGTGTTTCTAGATGGAACTTATGCGAAAATAACAACTGGCACACTTCTTAATAACCGTCTCACTTTCATGAAACAATTAAAAAATATCTCCAAGTGAAACACTCTTCTAACTCGATATAACAAGTGCATTTTACAAGTGTCTTTTACAATTGATTGCCTTTTACAATTATTGTGTTTTGCGATTATTTTTTGCAACTGTCTTTTACAAGTGCCTTTTTAACCACACAAACAATTAAACGCTCTTTAACTTTCTTCACTTAAGAACCAGAGAAGGAAAGACACCTTGACACCAAGTCGCCAATTCATTAACGCAACAGTAGCTCACTTACACGGTAAAGTCAACAGCTCACCAGTTCATGCGAACACGCTAACTGCTTGAACCAAGACCGAAAGTCTAGAAAGTCATCTAGCTGTTCATAGCCCAGAAAATGAATTCTCACATCTCATTAGGGTATCACCGCGCCCCCTAAACTTGCACTTCCTCGTTTCGCTTTAGGAGTTCAGCTATGGTCCGCTTCGCATTGTCAGAATACCTTCTCTACCAGGCCAGTCGATCCTTCCAAAAGTGCCACAGTCCAGGGTATTCAAGAGCAGTGCTGTCGAGGCCTTGAACTTTGTCAGGGACGCTGTCGAAGACATGCTAACAAAACGCGCTGTCGTGTACACGATTGACAATGCTGTAGCTGGAAGAAGCTTCGGCACTATGCCCATGATCATGGACGAGGACGAAATCACCCAATTGCAGAGCAGGAAAGAGTCCGATGGTAATATTTCTTTCTACATGAACTTTTCCATTTTACGCCTTCATTTAATAATCCTCGCTGTTATTACAAATGATTAAGTTAATGTCTATTAGGCCTTAAATTTGATCTAGTGGCATGTTCGATAATTCTGCAGGCGACTGGAGGCTGTTCAAGAAGAAGAAGTCAATGATCTTGCCACTCCTAATCCTCCTAAATCTATTGAAGCTGAAGCTCTTGCTGCTACCAGTGTTCCTGGGCGTACATTTCATCAAGAAGCTGCTGGTCCTAGGATCGCTATTGCTACCGTCGATCCTTTCTCACCTGAAGATCTGCAAAGTACCTCAACAACCCCCCCAGATTCACCCCTACCACACTTGGGCCACAGCAGCAGAAGCTCCAGCAGACTATCCCACAGGTAATCAAACTAAATTAATTAATATATTGTCTCCCATCAACTGATCGGTCACATAACAGTTCAAGTCAACCTAAAGAGTCCTTGAACGACTGCTCTGAATACTCCTAATCGATTGAACGTTGATTGATGCGACTATCAAGTACAGTTACATAACACTCGATGATTTCGCGGGATTGCGGTCTTCACGACTGACGGAATTCGTTAATGTTTCGAGCTGAACGATAATTTGCATGATTAGGTGACCCTGTGCGTAAGTTTAGCGTCGTTGGAGCATGGCAGTCGTTCATTTTCTGAACTATGTTGGCCGAGTATTTGACGACACTATACATATAAAATGAGGACTATGTCTATTTTACAGGGTGTTTTAAGTTTCTATCTTTTTATTGTTGCAGGGTATGGACAGGAGGAGGCGTGGGCTCACAGGAACGACTATCAAGGTCACTTAGGCTATCCTGGATACCCTGCGTACCGCAACCCCTATGGATGAGGTCGATGATTTCCGATGATCGTTGTCCTGTTTCGGTCGTTGCTGCGTCCTCGGAAAACCGGACGAAGGATTGGTTCCTTTTGCAGTCGCGAACGCATTCTGAACGTGCCAACAGTCTCCTTCCGGCGGCTCACTAATCTCCTTTCGTCGCTCTCAAGTGTCCTAAACAACCTGTAGAAACTTCGTTTAACGGTGATTATCGCCAGTTCGTCGTGAAACACGCCCGTGTAAAATGACTTTCACGACGCGTTGGCCGGTCTAGGCGGAATCGGGATCAACTCCTGTTAGGCTCTGCTAGAATTCTGGGGTTTCGATTAATTTATTAACCCTCTACGGACGAGAACATTTTGTACTGCATTTCGAGATGGATCTATTTTCTCTTGTAAAACGAGATTACATTACATTAAGGAAAAGAGGCTGTGGTCAATGTAAATTTATTTAATTTCATCAAACGAAGAATTAACAGAAAAAATTTCTGTTTTGAATAAACAACTGCTAATGTTGACATTCGTCCGCAAAGGGTTAAATGTTCGGCTGGGTTCACGGTGAGATAAGGTTTCTTCTGGTCGCTTTTTATTTATTGCTCGATCTCGTCGCTAACCGTTAGGCTATGATAGTTTGGCGAGACTGGGGACAAAGTCACGGAAGGCGTCGGTTTTTTGAAGATTGCATCGACGTCCGTGGGATTTTTGCACAGCGAACGAACTCGAGGCGCACGCGAACCTAGGTCGGTAGTTTTAATGTCGTCCGCGAATGGATTTAGTATCGCGAGAACGGTACTGGGGAATTTTCGTTGGGTTAGGGTGCCTCGCGTGATGACAAAGACTTCCTGGATCATTATGGCCGCGTGCTGCAGTATGATTATGAATAAACGTGTCCAATACAGGTGATTGTGGTGACTGGGTGTATCTTGATGCAATAAAGTGTATGTGTGAAGAGACATTGATTTAATTCTGGTTAGGATTCAAGATCAACATGTTATCTTTTGCAGTCCTACTGGAAGATTATTTTGCACGACGTGCAAAAATAGTGCAGAAACGTGCAATTTAAGATTTTAATAACTTGAGATATACAGGGTGAGTCATCTAACGTTGCCATCTCAAATATCTTTGTTGTTTTTAAAGATACGTCAAATGTCTGAAAGACAAAGTTGAATGGTTCAGTGGGGCTCACATGATACCAAAAATATTTTTGTTTTGATGTGATTTTTTTAGAGATATCAAGGGTTCCTTCATTTCTTAAAATGGAAGCACCCTTTTCTAAAGACCTACAATGATAGTCCCTAATCATTAGGAATTCAGTGACTATAATTACTCATGCACGAAAAAACTTTATAAGTAGCTCCTAGTCCATATAACAGACACAGAACATTACTATTTTGCATTAATCATTAAAAATTCGCAGTCTACTCGTTAATCATTCACTAATTTTCGAAGTCCCTTATTTGTAGACTTCATACTTAGGCTTTGAAAACAACAAAGATATTGGCAACGTTAAGTGACTCACCCTGTATAAGAAGAAAAGTAAAAGCATCGTGAGAACCTCAAGTTAATTTGTACACCTAACAAATTAGCAATCCCTACTCCCATAACAGAGGTCCCTACAACAACGTCTAACACCACACACTCTGCAATTTTCCTACCACCTCTTGCAACGACAACACCAACAATACACCGGCACGCGATCCGCTCACAAAACAGAGATAATCTCTCTAATCGCTGCAATTTACGTCAATTACGCCTAACCAGCGTTCACCTAACCGTCGTTTAAGCAATCCGTCTCAAGAATCTCCAGAAAAGAGAATATTATACATATACGTATACATTAGGCAGTGTTAGGCGGTCAAGGTCGGCCGCAGTCGGGCCTAGCCGGGCCGGTCGGGCCCACAGGTGGGCCCGGGTGACCTACTGACAGATTTGGACCCGCGCCCTGGCCCCGGTGCGTGCACGCACGCTTCCTGGCGCGCGTGCTGACCCACGGCCAGACCCGTTATCGGTCCCCGAGACCAGTCGAGGCGGATGTGGCAATGGCGACTTGCATCGCGAGGCGAGCAGGCGAGTATGCGAGTCGCGACTGTATCGCGACAACGATCCCCACCAACCATCCACGAACGGCTAATAACAATGATCGGGAATGAATGCCTCGGACTTTGAAACGGTAGAGGGCCCAGCTCAGGAATCGGCAAGCCGATGCCCGAGACCGAGCCCGACACGCAGCCCTGAACCCGCCTCGCCATAACTCGACCGTTACGTTCTTACGTTAGAACCGAGACCGGCAAGCGAGTATTAACATAACGGCACGCAACCGCGATGCGTACACCCGATGCACCGATATCGTTGCGACTGTGACGGCGACAAATCGTTCTGGATTGGTCCCCGAATTTTAAAGTATTGGCAGAGGTACATGGCTTTCAATAGCTATAGAGCAGAGGTCCCCAAACTTTTTTGTCTGGTAGACCACGTGCCAATTTCTTTCTGTTTTGGGTAGACTCCCCGCCTTCCTAATATTGAATTGTTACAAATTCATCAACTTCAAATGTGTTTCTGACAGCTGACACAGTGCTATACACTTTGATAGGTTTAACTGTAGAGTGAAGAAGTTTAAAAAAACACATGTCAAGTTTTATACATTTATTAATTAAAACGACACCAAATGCAAATCTAGTAAAATTATAACATAAAATAACTGCACAGAAAAATATATGCTTTTAATGTGAGGGATGAGCCTGATGCTTTAATAGCAAATTTTATTTCCGGTTTATGACACGTCGCGGGAAACGAATACGGAAACGAACGTTGCATGCCAAATGTAGAATAAGCCTTAATCTCAAAAATAGCCTTTCCGTCACGTCCGTGTCATAAACCTTGTCGACGAAGGTCCCACGTGTTTCGTTCTTTCGCTATGGAACACTCGTGGACCCCCATTTCATGCACCCCTAATTTTTGTTTTCGCTGACATGGACCCCTTGCAGTTCGGAGTCGACCCCTAGGGGTCGATATAGACCACTTTGGGAATCATTGCTATAGAGCAATTTCGAATGGATTGAGGATTGCTGTGGTGACGAAGCGGAGAATGCATACCTTCCGGACAGGTGACTCTGCATTCAAAAATAACGAAGCAGCTTCGATTACGAGTGGACGCAAACACAGAGCACTTTCTAAAACCGGTTTGTTTTTGGTTCCTGGTTGCTCCTAATTTTGGGACGCTACTTCTACAATCAGCATTTGGTTCATGAATGATTCATTCCTTTTACTGTATAATCTATTCTCAGACCCATAGATGAATCTAGAAATTCCGACCAATTAGAGATGCCCCCAAATTTTAATCATTGCTTCATGCATTGGTAAAATTGTGTCTTGAGAATACTATTGGGATAGAATCGTCAAGTATATTGGAGAGTCTGTAGTCTTAATTGGTGAAATATGTTTCCAAATTTTTACCATTGCTTGTACATTCATAAAACACTATGAGACTAGAATAGAACCATCAGACACGTCGGTGAGTCCGGAATTTTAGTAGCGCAGTGGGACAGCCAAACAAATATTCCCCGGTGTCAAACATGATAATTATGCATCGGGAGTTGCTGTCGACGCTCTCTAACTTGTAACTTCTTGTTAATTCATTAGTAATTCTGATAAACTCGAATACTATCCACGATTTTCCATGAAAGTATAAATAGCGTATCTGAAGAATCTTGTAGAAGATGGTTCATTGGGATCTAGCAATCGAGGGGATTAATAAAACAGTGACTATCAAGAGAACGTTCGTCTCGATGTGTTGACCCGAATGAAGAATAAGTTATGTTGCTTATAAAACAACATTCTACTGTTATTTGTCAGCTGGTGCCAGCCTCGATTTCTTTAATCAACATCATCGACAAGATCTGCAACCCTATTAATTCTCCTTATCAACGCATCATCAGTAAACCAACAATAAATAACAAAACAGTCGAGAAACTTGGCGAAAATAAATATGTCGATTAATCTCGATATAAATCAAGTGCGACGTGTCGGAAGAACTGTGCGATTTATTTTTTCATAAATCGCTGTGGCAGATCGTGCATAAACATGCCTGTCGTTCATTTATTATTTCTATCACATTCGCAAGGCGATAACAGGCAATTACGTGAAGGGTAACCGGTGCAGGTAAAAGCATGCCAAGAGATTTTTATCGAGATCAAATAATATCCGGTCCATAAGCCGGATGATCTGACAGGTTCCTTGTGATCTTAGAAAGAGGCGCGCGTACGCGCGTAAGGAATTCTTTAAAAAGGAAGGAGGGCAGCGTTCACTGTGTGACCTTCTTTCCGGTGGAAATATATTTTTAGTGTGTCTGCACGGCATTGACATTGACCGAACTAACGATAACAATCGAGCAACGACCGGAAGCGCCGCCCACGCCAATCGGTCAACGCACGGCTCATGGTCCCTAGAATCCTGCTCGGCTTAAAAAAATTGGGCAAATTGATTTTTAATAGCGTAGTTGCCAATTTCTTAAAATTTTCTTCACCAGCCATGTACAAACTGATTGATAAAAGTGGTGTATGTGTGAAAGCAAGGGCAGAAATTCATCGCTTTTCGGGTTCAGAAGATCAAAATTGCGATTCCAAGCTCGCGTCTCAGCGAAATTTTCCCTGACGCGTAAACCGCACGACTCCGATCCGAGATTTCGAGGAATAGACGGAACCGACTCCGAATTCGGGGCGAGGTTGCAGAGAAATCGCTCGTAAACGTGTGCGACGCTCCTCGGATTCGTGACGAGTTTGTTTGGATTTCGTCTCTGGCACCTGTCCGCTCGTTACCGTTAGCGATGACGATTTTTCGGATGTTTCGCGCTGTGTAACGTGTCCCCGGATAATTTACAGAGCCCTGTGGGAAAAAGAAGTTTGCGATGCTCGCTTATCGGATCGATCTTTTCGACGTCAGAGAAAAATAAGCGCGGAACCGGATTAGTAACCCACTTAGAGGCTAACAGAAAAAGCTGGCTGGGGATATCGTGATATTTTGCACGTTTGATAGGCGTGAAGTGGTACGCAAATAAAATTCTCAGTTTCCAGGTCTCGTTTGGATTCCTCCGTCACAGTAGCGTCCATTCAAACTTATTTTAATTCGGTATGACGAAGAGTGCAATAAAGTGTCATATGTCTGTCTTCGATGAAGTAGCGCTTGACCACGCGTTGAAGTCACCGGAGCGGCCTTAACATTATCCTCACGTCCTCGGCGTTATTGTACGGAAATTGGCCTGAGCTTTCTACAATAAACTCAGGTACGTGTTCACTCACAGATCAGACCCGAAGGTCTGATAAAAAGCGACAGTGTTTACCAGAATGCTTCAACTAAAATTGTCATAAAATTTTCGATTTCGATTCAGACTCGCTATTTCCTGCCTCTCAGTCAGTCAGTGACGAGAATAGCGGATGTCAACGGGGCAGAGAAACACCTTCGCCGTCGTCCTTTCTAAATCAGTCGTCGAGAACTAATCGCTCATTACGGAACACCCGTAGCACATAGTGATTCAAAGCCGTAAAAGTCTGAGCTGAATTCTGAATCTCGACCTCTTTGAAAAATCGATGAAATTTATACCGCGGATGGATGTGTGGCTTTGTTGTAAATCAGCTGACATTTATTGAAAATGATTCCAGAGAAATTTATCGAAGAAACTATGTCCCAGAATGGTTATATTTTGTTCTTTGATCACTTGATCTACATACGAGTTTGTATAGTTTTCGCTACATGGTAGCTTTTATATTTATCATTTGATCATAGTAACATATAGTGTTTGGACGCTAATTATTTCCTTAAAAATTATTTTTATTTTGCTGGTGGTAGATCAGACTTCATTCATAGTATTTATTAATTGATGGCAATTTCTGATGTCGGAGAAACCGGAGAACAGATATCATCACAATCTTTAAATAAATGAGGCTGGGCACGATTCAGTAACGTGATGGAAGAGTAACAAAAACATGTATAAGAATTAAGACTAATTAGATTGATTTCTCACCGTCAGGAATATGGTTTTTCACGAACGTGGACCACATAACGGACCTTGCATTCCTCGACCTGATTTCTTATAGTTTTTGGTTTAAAAAAAATCTGTAAAAATTCTGAAATACTATTATAGTTTCTAATTGAACATAGAAGTGATACTTTAAAAAGAAAATGCTGGTAGCGAGCAGAGAATTTTTGTTTTGCATAAAAATCCGCAGTCTATCGCCTTCAATCACCCTGAAAAAGAAGAAGAAGAAGAAGAAGAAGAAGAAGAAGAACAGATCGAGGATGGAAAGACTCGTGCAAAGAACGAGGAAAATGTACTTTCGTCGGGTCACCGTCATCAGCCGAAATTCCGGCCGGTGAAATCGGGCCTGGTCGTTAGACCCGCGTCGATTTCGATCGGTTTTGTGAAGAGTACGTCGACCGTTTGCGATCAAAAGAGAAAGACAGAGCGCGAGAGCAAGGGAAAGAGAAAGAGGAATAGAGTGGGCTTCTTTGGCGGGAGCGGAATCGACGAATGAACGAACGTGGAAGTGAGGAAGGTGGAAAGGAACGGACAGAGGGACGGACAGACAGATGGCCGGGTAACCCAGATCGGATCAGTCCAGCCGATCCTAAGCGAGACTCGCCAGTACCGAGTCGACCGTCGAATCCGGTGTCTCGATCGTCTTCCCAGCGAGGTGTCTCAGTGACGGGATTCTCGATCCAACTGGAAGCTGACCACCTGGACCAGGAGACGGCCAACAATCAAAATTCTTCATCACACACCAGGAACAACCCTAGCTCCGTTGATGTCCAGATATCTTTCCAGTGAGTAGATCAAAATCCTCCAATCGAGCCTTCCCAAGGAAGACATTGTAACCGGTGGGACAGTTAGACGGTTAGATTGTTTTGCTCAATTTTGCGGATCAAAGCGACCGTCAGGTTGTCTGCTAGTGACAGGTGAGCCGCTAAACGCAGCGAACACGCGAGTTTGACATGGTTAGGAATCCCGTAACTTAATGGGAAATAAGATCAGAAAAAGGGGGTTGGTCGTTGGATGATCGACCCGCTGTGTCAGTCCAGTTGGTTTTTGCCGTTGCAGGAGGCGTCGAGCGAGCGCAGCGGACCGAGATGCAGTTGTCTTTCGGCAGTAAAAGTAGCTAGCCGAGACCGACAGAGCTTGACAGAGAGAGGTAGAGATCAGAGGAGTGAGAGAGAGAGAGAGAGAGAGAGAGAGAGGGGACCGAGTGACGGTATCCAGTGTGCGAATCAAAGGCCAGGAAAGATGGGTGGATCGAGGACCGGCTGGATCCTCGTGATCCTGGCGATCGCGTGGTTAAGATCGACCGCCGGGGTCAAGGACCACGTGGCGGCCTTCAACGAGACCAGTCAGCCGGCACAGGAGGACGCAATCGTGAACGAGGTGTCATTCACCAGCGACGAGATGGTTGATCATCCTCACAGAGCACCTGGCAAGCCCAGCAAATTGGATTTAAACGTCAACCAGATGATACACACCGACGACGAGTCCGAATATCAGATCGAAGCTAGCAGAATGGAGAACGCCACCGCTTCTCCTGGATCCAACGACTGTCAGAATTGCGAGGATCCTTCAAAGAGGATCGACGATGTTGTTGACAGTCAGCAAGCTGCCAGGCAGAACGCAAAAGGTAACGACCGGCCGGACGCAAGCCTTGTCGATAAAGCTCGCCGGCTCCCCAGGGAACACGTAGTAAAGATACGTCTGAGCCAGGACTCAGTATCCTCTAGAAAAGCTAGAACCTTCTTCAACGGTGAGTCCACGGAACGTCGAGTCACGCTTTCGTAAGCTCCGCGCACCAGCCTCGCGAGATGCGGCGATGTTGCTATGGTCTGGCCCGTGAGAGGCCCGATCGCTTGATGCTCATTTCACTGTGTATGTGTGCGATTAAGGTGCGGAGAGGTTGTCTGGGTCTTGATCGTAGTCCAAAGATCTATACGAAGAAAAATATCTACGAAGCTAAGCTCTTCATCTTAACCCTCTAAGGTCTGATGCTAGTTCATCATGTTGCTGCTCCTTAACCGCAATTTCTATTCGACGTGCTCGTCAAATATCCGAACAACACGTTCTAAGGTCTGATGCTAGCTAGAACATGTTGTTCGAATATTTGACGAGCATATAGTATAGTCTAGTGTAGAATAGAAATTGCGGTTAAGGAGCAGCAACATGATTCAGGCCTTGAAGGGTTAAGACGACTTTCCCGAAAACGAGAAACAAGAGACGGAGAGGAGAGGAGAGGAAGTGAAAGAGAAAAGTAAATGTACTGTCGGAAACCAAGAACCTGCTTTCTGCCGGTTGTTCGTTGTTTTATACCCGATCGTTGTAGTTCCTGATTCAGGTTCCATACGAGGCTTCTATAAATTCTGTTTGAGATGACGTACGCTATAGTCAAGACCCAAATAAGCTTCGAAGTTACGGAGATCATGGTTGATGCACGCCGCACAGTGGGAAAAAGTGACTTGCCTCGCTTCAAAAAGAAATAACTTTCGATAGAAATGAGGTAGAGCGATGAATTTTTTTTTAAATTAAAGCTGAAACTTTGCAGAATATGGGAAAAATAGGGAGATTACGTTACGAACGGTTTTTAACCTTGAGAAAGTTCGTTAAACTTTCACAATTTCCAGAAAATGTGGTTTCTGCGTTACCACGGGCAGAAAAAATTTTTAAAATTTTTGCTATATATCATTTCCCGTAGATTTTTTCACGCTGATTTCAAATCTGGTCTCAAAATTTGTCTACGACCTCTGGTTTTTTCAAGAAATCGATTTTTGTGACAAGAAATTAATGAAATCATGTTTTCGTTAAAATGATTTTATAACACACTAACTTGAACATATGTACATCGTATTCTCATATATACAACACCATATAAATAATAATAATAAAGTACTTGAATGTTTTAAGTTACGAAACACATGAAGCACCTCACATCTCGTCATCACTTGACGTATCGCTGACATTAATACTGGCACCTTCTGCAGGCTCTGTGTAGCTGTAATGTATAATAATATGAATTAGATATGTATTGTTCATAATTATACTCTTATTTATAGAAGAAGGTGAGTACTTAATCTTTTTAACTTACATATTTTCATCGACGAAGTTTCTAACTTCTGGTGCAACTTGATTTCTTCGATATATATTATTCTTTACAATAATTTTTCTTTCTTCAAATTGCTCTGAAATCGATAAACAAGTTTAGTTTCATATCATTTCTATTTTCTGCATCAATATTCTTTTTCTTAAGAATAATTGTATATGCCAAGCTTGGTGTTCGAGTAGACCAAGTGTTACAAGGGCATGGCACAACAAACACTGGCAATGTCGCTAGAAGATGCTTCGAAAAACCAGCAATATTTGCAGAAGCTCTGGAAATTGATATTCAATTTGTAAAAAATATTGCGACAATATTATTAGTGTTTAAGTGTAAGAAGCCTTTAAAAATACGAGAGCTTGAACAGTTCTGTTGGCAGACGTATTGTCTCCACTATACACTATTTCCATGGGCTCGAATGAGCCCAACGTTACATAAATTATTAAAACATGGTTGCGAAATAGCACCGCAGTTTCTATTGCCAATAGCGTACTATTCAGAGGATGCGAACGAGTCATGGCATAAGCTTTATAGGAAGAATATGATTCTTCATTCCAGACAAAATAGTGGAAAAAACAGATTGTTAGACGTTTTTAATCGAGCAGTACAGTTAACCGATCCTAAAATATCACTGATCTTAATAAAAGATCGATTACGATTCTATCGAAGAAATCAAGTTGCACCAGAAGTTAGAAACTTCGTCGATGAAAATATGTAAGTTAAAAAGATTAAGTACTCACCTTCTTCTATAAATAAGAGTATAATTATGAACAATACATATCTAATTCATATTATTATACATTACAGCTACACAGAGCCTGCAGAAGGTGCCAGTAGTAATGTCAGCGATACGTCAAGTGATGACGAGATGTGAGGTGCTTCATGTGTTTCGTAACTTAAAACATTCAAGTACTTTATTATTATTATTTATATGGTGTTGTATATATGAGAATACGATGTACATATGTTCAAATTAGTGTGTTATAAAATCATTTTAACGAAAACATGATTTCATTAATTTCTTGTCACAAAAATCGATTTCTTGAAAAAACCAGAGGTCGTAGACAAATTTTGAGACCAGATTTGAAATCAGCGTGAAAAAATCTACGGGAAATGATATATAGCAAAAATTTTAAAAAATTTTTCTGCCCGTGGTAACGCAGAAACCACATTTTCTGGAAATTGTGAAAGTTTAACGAACTTTCTCAAGGTTAAAAACCGTTCGTAACGTAATCTCCCTATTTTTCCCATATTCTGCAAAGTTTCAGCTTTAATTTAAAAAAAAATTCATCGCTCTACCTCATTTCTATCGAAAGTTATTTCTTTTTGAAGCGAGGCAAGTCACTTTTTCCCACTGTGCGCCGTCGATTGAAAGTTCCGAAGTAGATATCGGTCCGGATAAGAAAGGTTGATGCTACTGATGCTTCGGGACTTTCTATCGGCGGTGCATGTGCAGTGGCGGGAATGTGGATAGGGTATACACAATTATACATTCAATTCTTTGGAGTTGTCCCTTTGTTTAAGTAATATATCGGAAGTGAGTAAAGCTGAATAAGTTCACGGAAACTACAGTGAATTTCACGGGAGAATTAGTGTAATTATCCCTATTAGCACTTTCGCCACTGTCTACGCACGCGATTCTGTCAAACCGAGCAAATGGTCGCGTAAGAGAGACAAAATGGAACAGGCCGCGTGACACTTGAATGACCATCGGCTTCCTCACATCACTGATTGGCTTATTGCGTGCGCTAAAAATGATTAATCCGGTTGGGTCACCGCTGATTGGCAAATCCATCCATTTCTACGTTCGCCTTATTAATCGTATTTTTTCGTCGCAAGATTCGCAACGGATCGAATAATATCTTTTTTTTTCACGTACACTCGAGTGATTTTCAGCGAGCTCTCGCGGCTGACACTTGGGGATTGCGAGAAAGAGAGAGAAAGAGAGCGAGAGAGAGAGAGAGAGGCAAGAGAATATGCTGGCTGCAGCATGGCTTTCAGGACTAACCGCAGGGCTTTAATTCGCTGGTACTTTTGCTTTCAGCCATCTTTCAGGGAAAGAGTACCTTTTTAACAGGATTCGGACTTGGTTTTCTAGCGTTTGGCCTGAAGAAGCTGTTGCTGCCGCTGATTTTCGGCGTGCAGATCATTAAGAGCGTTCTGCTCGCATTGTTCCTGCCCAGCATCATCGGCAGTATCGGTAATATCCTTGGCAAAGGTACGTACGTCTCTTCTCTTGGATGGTAATAATTTAAAGAACGGTCAGAAAGACGTTATACATACTACCAATTAAAAATTTCTAATATTTTATTCGAATCACTTTTTCAATGGACATCTACACAAAATAATAATTACAAATTCAATAGCTTACAAGATATCACTGTATTTTACCTCACTGTAATTTATTCACGACTTTGTTACACCAATTTTTTAAATTGCCAGCACCATTTTCACGATTGTTGCAATTCTGCGATCTTCAGGTTCCTCACTGCCTGAAATGCATGAACTAACTTCACGATAAACTTTGCACTCACGAGGTCACTTGAAGATTGCAGTGATGAGCTTGTTTGCTCGAACAAGTTTAGATTGCTTAAAAAAATGTTTTTGCGATTTTACCACAGGGAACGTATGTTCTGCGGGAATGTATTATTTTTTTCGAAGATGCGAAAAAGAGACACTGGGGATCGAGTTATTTGCCGATGTTTTTGCTATGTAAATTGGTAAGGAATGGTGTGATTGACATACTTCTCTGCAGGTGTTTCGTCTTTCGCGCAATCGGCGCACACAACCGCTCAACCAGAAGAGAATTTCGAGTTCAAGGACAATTCCGATCTCTACAACGACGACTACTTAACTCGACAGCCGGTAGGAACGTTGCCTGCTTCCGCTATGTACGACGAGAGCATGATGCAGAAGAACCCGGAGCTTTCGTCGCGATATTCGTTCGTGAATCCTAGTATGACGCATGCGAACGCGATCTCAGATCGATATTACACGAGGCACGTGGCTGTGAACGGGCTCTCTTCCAGCAAAAAGCAGGACTTCAAGGTAACCATTCCATTTTAGTGTTTTCTATCGTTGACACTCTCTTCAGTATACTTGGTTAAGTATAATACAGCCCCCCCCCCCCCCCGTTAAGTTGTTACCATTTTTTAGGCATTTCCGATATTGCATTCAAAAAACGTTTTAGACAAAAGTTTGTCAGTACTTGGCGAGCTACATGTCCGCATATTCTTAAATCTAAAAACATGCTTTTTACGTAAAAAAGTAACCTTGACTTTTTTAAATGGCACCACATGTTTCGGACATCATAGAATTGTTGCTGACGTCGAGACGAATTCAACAGTAATGACCTTGAAATCACCTCAAACACGAAAATTTTGTGCATACGTAACTTTAATGAAAAATTATTTCTTACAAAACAAAGCAAGTTATATTAGATGTTCGATCTGCGATCCACCTTCTACGATACAAAGCTCCGTCTTTGTATTAGACTTTTCGTTGTCGCCATATTTAGGGCGTCTCGGTTTATGTTATTACGTGCAGTTGTTACGCGATTCCGAAGTTCTTGAACATTATTGACTTTTGTGTCGTATACGACGGATTGCAGATATTCCCAAAGATAAAAATCCAATGGATTCAGATCCGGAGAACGTGGTGGCCAACGAATTGGACCATACGTTCCTATCCAACGATTTCTAAACTTGTTATTAAGATATCCCCTAATTATAATAGCATTGTGGGCAGGAGTTTGGAAATCGTTGTCATTTCAAGGTCATAGTATAATACACTGTTGAATTCGTCTCGACGTCAGCAACAATCCTATGACGTCCAAAACATGTGGTGTCATTTAAAAAAGTCAAGGTGGCCTTTACTTTTTTACGTAAAAAGCATTGTTTTAGATTTAAGAATATGCGGACATGTAGCTCGCCAAGTACTGACAAACTTTTGTCTAAAACATTTTTCAATTGCACTATCGGAAATGCCTAAAAAATGGTGACATTAACGGCGGGAACCCTGTATAGTGGTTTCAATTGTAGCAGTTTGCGATACAGTAATAATAAACATGTCAGACAATCGACCATTCGAAGAACAAAGCAACAATCAGAGCACGGCGCTGCATGTTTACGCGCGATCCTCGTTTAGATACCAAGTAGTAAACATTTTTATGATCGCGTACAGTTATCGCGAGATTTATAAGAAATTCAATACTCATTCATATTTTATATATTTTTCAATAGTTTAAATAATATGTATATAGGAAGGAATGAAAACTCTGTAAAATTTTCTCGAGAATGGTACATTTCCAAAAGTCTGTAAAAACGCTAGAAAAATTTTTTTGTGAATCGAATCCACCATAGATCTGAAGACTGAAGCTTCCTCTTTACAACAACTTTCCAAAAATTGATTTGCGATTTCTTTTTAGCAGTTTACTGACCTTGAATATTGTTCCAAAAGGTGTTCCACGAGATCCCGACGAGCTCGCTGATGCTGACGAACTACGACCCGTTCTATTCGCCTCTGTTGTCTCGCCTGGACGCTGTATTTTCGCGACTGGGCCACACGACGGAGGGTTGCCGAGAATACACAGTGTGCGCGATGTATCGAAGTCCGGCGAGGTACGCCCCGTACTCGAACCTAGTCTCCGCGCAATTATCCCGGGAGCTAAATGAGCTGCGCAGGCCCAGCTCAGACAACCCCGACGTGCTCCGGTTCTTCCGGTACATGAAGGCCGCGAAGGATGGCCAGGACGGCATCAAATGCGAAGAGGCCTACACGAATTGCGCGACGGCGCGCGACGACGAGTCTCTCAGGCAAAATCAGGCGATCCTAGCGACCTATCAGGACATCGACAAGCTGGTCCATGCCAGGAAGCTCTAGAAGACCAGCCAGGATCCTCGCGGTTTGACTCGAAAGGATCCCAGGACTGAAACCCTGAAAAAGGATCCAGAGTCCTTGCTACCCCTGAAGAAATTATTTTCTGTTGGGGTTGATTCCGTTTTCTAGAATGATCGCACGCTGGTGTGCAAGCATGAGTTGCAGAATGGTGATTATGGGTAATTATAGACGCAGTTTAGTTCGCGGAAATTAACTGACCCGATGGATTTATTTATACACGACGCAGCTGGACTGATTTGGTGTCCGATAAGATTGCTACGGAGATTAGTGCCCGAGAAAGCTGGCAACTCAAGTGTGGATAAACGCGTAATCGCTTGCGCAGGAAGATTGCTAGAATCGCGTGTTCTATTGTCTTGCTCGAGGTTTGGCGGCTTTCGATGCTGGAGAACGCGAGACGGTTTGAGTTAGTTCCGTTTCCTTTCGGCGGAGAAACTGGATCGTTTAAATCGCAATTATTCAATGTGGAAGAGGCCTTGATATTTTATCTTCTACTTACTTCATTTTGAGCATCTTCAAAGAAAGTGCATAGTCTAGTAAACCTTTCGAATTAGAAGGATTTTGAAGCTCTACGGAACGGTCGCCAATTTTGAGTCGGATTTTTCAATCGAAGGGTGTACTGTCCACCTGTCGTCTCCTACGTTCTGCTCCTCAGATCTCTCTAGCAAAAGAAATAAACTAGAATTTGAGAGAAAGAAAAATAGAATTTGGAGTTTCCAGTGGCGTTAATTTTCCGTGAGTTCTAATCCAGGATTTAATCTAAGCCTAGGGACAAGTTTAGCAGAGATTTAAGTTACCTAAAAATTGCGAGGCATTGAGATATGTTGCAGAATGTTAGAAGTATATTTCTGAAGTTGCCATGAAAGCGTTTCTACACTCATTATCAGACGTCAATGTCTTAATTATTCGAGTTCTTCATCGTCTGCACAAAGAGTACAATCTGATTCATGCTTGCATACCTTCGTCGACCTAGCTTTCGCGAACGAGTGAGAGAATGATTCTATGGAGAATCATTGCCGACAATCATGAAATTTCATTTCGCACATAGTCGGTCGTCGGTAGAACAATTAAAGTTCAATCAAAAAGCGGAGACACTTGTCGCCTGTCGCGAGAGACCGTTTCTTCGCGGGAGGTTAATAGTGCTCGGAAGAAATGATAATGATTGCATCGACCGCGGTGATAACGGTACACGCTATCCACCTGGATCGTATACACCATGAAGACTCAAATGTGCATGTTGTATAACAGCTGCTAACGTAGCAGAAGTGGACTGAGAGAGACACGATACTGCTCGAACGAAATTCGAGATCCGTTATCGATCTGATATGGGACCAGCATGAATAACTGCATCGTTAATAGAATGCGGTACTGCACTGTTTGTTGATTAACAGACTGGGCGCCTTTATGCAAAATAAAGGCAGGGATAAAGTTTAGGAAAAATTGTATCCCGAACTAAATCAGCTGGTCCCATATTTTTGATCGGTCCCGTAGACATCAGCGTATACTTCCGCTGCAAATCCTACAGAAAATTGCGGCGTCGCTGCGTGGACGACGCCGCCGTTTTCCTCAACACGGAGCATAGTGATAAACGACTTACGAGTATCAATCAATAAATAATTTACACCTGTAATTTTTGTTTTGAAAGAGTTATATAGAAGCAGCATAAATTCATCTTCTTTCATAATACTAGTTCACTTCACTCAATTATTAAGAAACAATACATTAATATTTACACTCCTTCTATATCATCACTGATTAGCAGGGACCTCTTCCTATATAAAAATTAGACGGTGTAATTTACTTATTGTTAATTCTTTGTAGACTCATAAAGTAGCGAACGATCGTCGCCCTAGGAGCCCAGCTTGTCGACGGCCCTGAAAGCTCATCCTTACCGCCCTGTGGGCTCGTCGCCCGTGGCTCTTTGTTGCTAGTTTATTTATTTCGCGTGCGGATGTTAATTTATTGATCAATCGTGTGATAGTGCCTTTAGACCAAACGAACAATGTTCTCAACCATTCCTACTCCGAAAAATTAGTGCATGCCTTTATCGATACATAATTTATCACTAGAACTACTGGATGCGTCAAAATAATTGATTCCAAATTTCTCACTTCACGATTATGGAAATTATGAAAATAGTATTGAGGAAAATTATTTCCTTGAATACTACCGGACTAGTCAAAGTGACTGATTTAAAATTTTCGGTCATACAGTTATTGCAATTATAAAAAAAAATACTACTAAATTTGCTTGGACTCGTATCCATAGTTCCAGTGTTACGTTACATAAAAATTCGTTCCCATTCATCACGAATATAATTTGTTACCATTTTTATCGTGTTAGAAGCGTACGAATTCGTTCAAAGTGGGGGACGAATGCGTAAACCATTCTTTTCGTTTGTTCTAAGTGCACTGAGAGGTGTGTGAACGTTCCCGCATAAATTAAACGACTATTTATTTATTCGATGATCGAAGGGCGAGCCGCGTCCATGTGTACAGTGCGCCAATAAATGCTGTGACTGCGCTACATCCTTCTTCTTCCTTGCGCAAATCGTTCCGGGAACGTTTCGTTAACTGTTTCGGTGGACGTAACACTGGTTCTTGGGAATAGCATTGCGCAACGGAAAGGGCTAACGTGATGATCGAGTGGAAAAATATACAGGAGGCTCGGGAAGGAGAGAAAACGAAAGGAGCCGATGACGCACGCTCGATCGTTGGATCACGAAGGAAAGTCCGATCGTGTTTCTCGCTCCTTGCTCGTCTCTCTTTGTTCGAAACCGTCCTGTTCCGGTCTTGTATCCGGGGACCACTTTCACTCTCGATTTTTAGCCGTCTTTTTCTACAAAACGACACCGACCCACGCGGATCTTCCACCTCTTACACGCGCGAGCACTCCTTTTATATATAAAGGCGAGGAGCGGACGCTGTCGGTCTATGTTCGTCTTGTCCGCGTTATCCACCGTTATTTTATTTGGACCGGTTGCCACCGAGTTTTAGTCAGTGTCACACAAGGTGAGAATCGTCCCAGAAAATCGGCCAACTCGGGAACACTCTCGCGGAGAGACAATATTGGCACTTTCTTTCGCGTGCATGAGCTACATACGTTTGTGAAAGACTTTCTTCTTCTAAGACTGAAGGAATTTGGAGATCCGAGACGACTTTCTTTGACTTGAAGAGCGAGTGTACTGTAGCACGGGTTTTTTGTGAAATACTTTTTTTTAAGAGGTCGAGGAACTTGAATATTCAATTTCTCGTGGTTGAGAGTACGAAAAGATTGATTTAGAGTTTTTCGAAGCAAGTTGAATTCAGCAGTTTGCTTCTAATTGGTGAAATGAGTTAGAGTGGAATATACATTTCAATTCAAGAAGCTAACAAATTGTAAAAAAAATTCATTGTTGAGTCTCTGCTGGAATTAATGGGATGGTTTTGTACTTACGAAGTCGGTACTGAAAGTAGATTAACATTTACCGTGATATTATTGATTACTGTTTTAGAATTAACTGAAGCATTTTAGGAAAATATTAATTTGAAAGAAAATCAAAATGACGCAGATCTAAGTAGGACAATTTAAGAGTCTGAAGACTTGCATAGCTTAGAGTACACTGACACGAGTCAGAAAATTCGGGATCCACCGATCGCGATCGAGGAGAGTGCGTGCTCGGCGTAACGTATACCGTGCACGCGCGGTCGGAATACAAGGTTACGGACCCGGTTCCTTTCAACCCTGATCGCCGATTGGCCCGTCCAGGTAACGGCACTTCTCGGGATCTACAACGCGGTTGGTATCCAACTCGGCAGACACTCGAGTGCTGTTCGTGAATCACGACGATCGTTACGTTTTTTCGTTCCCCGAAACTGTGAAACAATGCCGCCGATCACGGCGTTCAGAAAACCGGCGATTTGACGGAGAGTGCTGGTAAGAGGTGTCGATTACTATTATCTAAACAGTCACGATCTTACCTACATCGATCTCAATCTAGAAAATACGTCATCGATCGATCTACAGCTGTTTCAACGTAGAACAGAAATTTCGTTGTTTCTTTTTTTGTTTAAAAAATGGCACGTATATCGATCTCGATCTTGAAAAATCCCTCCTCAGTCGATCGTCTACAGTAGTTTCGACGTAAAATAAGAATTCGGTTGTTTCGTTGCTCCGTTATTTTCTTTTCTGTCAAAAATGGCACGAGTGCCCGCGATGACAGGTAACGCGAGCACGTGAGAGTGTTCCGTTGATTGGCAATACGGGATCCACGTGAAACGTGTGTCGATAAGGTGATATCACTGCAGGTGCAACGTCCAGGTGAGCAGTATGCGACTAGTTCCGTTGCTGGTAACCCAAGGCGTGCTGCTGTCGTGGATGCTGTTGGTGCCGTGTCTGTCGGTTACCTTCGAGGATGGGGCAGCTAGCGACCAATCAGAGGCGAGAGGTGAGTTGTGATTGCTTTTGATACTTTTATTGTTGAACCTTGAAGTTGCATTGAGAGGATTCAGTGTTTAACTATCGATATATATTTATTTTCAGAAAACAATGTACCAGAACCACAAGATCAAGCATCGTTCAACAAAACCAGACAGGGGAAAGGACTTTTTGATTGGATCGGTCTAGGAACAGGACGAAACGTAGATCCGTATATGGCAAAGACAAACAAGGGTTGTCTGAATGGTGATCTTGCCGAATGTTTCAAATCTCAGGCGTTGAGTTCCTTTTCTGATTTCTTTGATCATTCGCGCTACGATTTGAACGACTATGTGAAGGTTGTGAGGATGTCTAGAGATGTTGTTCAGGAAGTTAATCGTCAGCCGTACGAATATTCTGGTGAAGCAAGGTATCAGGAACTATTCAATCCTTATGTGACTGCTCTTAGTTTAAAACAATGTAATTCTGGAGAGTAGTTCTGAAAATTTGGTTCATTGGTGTCTTCAGTAGATTTAGACTCGTAGCCAGACACGTTACAAGAATTAGGAAATGCTTTACTGAAATACTTCTGAAGATAACTGCGAAAAAGAAATATTTTGAAACAGAATAATTGTATACAGAGGTCCAAATTAGTCTAATTAACCTAGACGTGGCACTAATAACATTTTTATTGCATCCTTGCTTAATTTCTAGGTCGAGCGATTCGGAATGGGACCAACTAATGAAGTTCGCTCTCAGAAAAGCAGAAAAATTTGTAAAAACAGTAGCGATCGAGCTTCACATTCCATCAGAAGAGACCGGTGATAACGAAGTTTACGCTCCCCGATTTTTAGACGAAATTGCTGACGAGATCGACACTCTGGAAAACAAAAAGGACACTCTATTCTGTAAGCTCCAACCTTGAACCACCATAAGAGACACTGTATCTTCAAGATCTAATCAATCTTCTTTTCCACAGCCCGCCATCAGCTGAAGAAGCTCCTCATACCGATGCTGATCGTTTTGAAACTCTTCAAGCTGAAATTACTATTGTTCCTGCCCCTGATCTTGGGTCTGGCGTCCTTCAAGAAGTTCCTCGGCTTCTTGGCGATCGTGATACCCGGTCTAATCGGCTTCTTCAAGTTGTATAAACCTCTCAGCCAGAATTATCATCCTCCAGTGTACAGTCAGAGTGGCATAGCTTACCCTTATTACAAAGACAATTCGAATAATTATGCGTATAATGAGCAGGATGCTCATCATGGTCCAGAGTACCAGGATTATCACAGGGACAGCGTGTCCTTCGGCCAGGACCTTGCTTATCGAGGCTATCGAGAGTACCAGTCGTAAAATGCTGGACAATTTGAGCATTAGGTTAAATAATACTCAATACTCTCACGATTCATTAGCTAGATACTTTCGCCAGACGTAGTATTGTTATAAGATAATTGTCGTATCAGGGAACAGATTAATTGATAGTTAATTCATTTATAATCCAGGTTAATTCGAGGTCACTGAATCTACAGGAAGGTTCAATCTTTAATCGCCATGAGATGTTAGAAATTATAGTAGCTCTGCACTTAAATATTGTAGAGTAGGAAGATTATCTTTGAATATCTTTTGAGAGAGTCTATTTTGTTATGTTGTGTTTGTGTATTTATAAAACTAAAGATGGAGTTCGGATAGTTTGAGAAGAAATTTCACGGATCTATGCTGTAGAATGTTGCCATATTTGAACAGCGTATTATTTAGTTGTTACATTTCGAAGCCGCATGGCACCTGGTCCTCAAAGCACTGTCAGCCTGTACATATTATTTAAGTATTACTAAGACTCGTCTCTCCATTACAGCATTATTTATTATATAGTTGAATAAGAATTGTATTTTAAACTTAGCGATCAGTGTCAATAAAGTGTCAAACTAATCGCCCTCAAAATCAACCAAGTTCGCTCGCAACTTTTTTAAACCAGGACCGACACAAAATGGTACTTTCGTAAACAAAACGTGCGTGTTATAAAATACCTGCTCGTCTCTGATTTGGTCTCTCGTTTCGCTGAATTGGGTCACTTTCGACGTCGCAGAATCGCTCGGACCGCAAACGTATAACCGAGAACCGAGAGGCATCATTGCCATTTTATGGCACCTTGCCGTTCCCAACGGCGTGGAAACCTTCCGCAAATGGTTCCCCGATGCGTTCCAGAGATATATGACCCCGGACCATTTTGTTTCCCCGTTTCCTCGCCGTTTCAGGCTCTGGCCATTAATTTTCCTGAGCCGGAAGCACACCAGGAAAATGGGACCATCGACCTCAAACTAACGTAAACAGATTATCGCATGCTGCCACGCCGCAACCCACGGGTTTCAGTTTGTGTTGTGGACGGATAATATACGGCCAGAATTTCGCTTACCTTGTTCTCATTCTTTCATTTGCGAACATGCAATGTCGAGCAAACGCACGGGAGATGATAATTGAACATTTAATTAAATATTGAGTTATCGAAAAGTGGTAGTCATTGGCACGGTTCGCTGGGCTTCAGGAATTGAGTATCCTTTTTTGGAGATAATTGTGGATGGGGCACGGCCCCATTAATAATCGGCATGCAATTAATAATCGTAAATGTCGGCGTAATTTCAACAGTCGTTAATTGAACAAAATCTACAACTATTGTAGTTGTTTTTAGATAGTTTTTGTAATTATGCTAGATCGTACTACACCCGTCCCTCCATTTACGCAAATATTCGTTCCACGTGGATTTGATTTACGCGAACGTGTAAATTGAATCTGTTAACTTGATAAGGTTCCCACACTACTCTTAATGTTTTCCTTTCTTTCCGCGTAAATTTAGGTTTTAGGTAAAATTACGTAAATTTAGGTAAGTTCAGCGTTAATTGTGGTAAATTTGCTGCGTAAAATAAATACTCGCGTAAAAAAGTGCCGCGTAAATTGAGGGACGGGTGGATATTAAAAATAAAGCATACTAAATCTTACAGCAGAACTTTATAGCAGGGAAAGGTGTAAAAAGAGCGTTCTATTTTGCTATTGATTAAGTAACACGTCTTCAAATTATTCACGCGGATATAATCTTCGACTAATTATAGCGATTTTCTGGCAGAGAGTGTGTTCGGAGGCATGATCGACTGTACTTATTTTCTTGTTCCTTAATGCGACGGCAGCCAGACAAGAGATTCGATGCGATCAAACCGCGCGTGAAAATCTCGTTCTCGGTCTCTCGCTCTCTTTCTCTCTTTGTCTCTTGCCGCGAGATGCTGAAGCAAGAAGAGGAAGGCTGCTGGACGAGGCAACCGGTTCGATGTGATTCTCACTCGCGATCCAGAGAATCGGATGAAACGGACCTGTTGACCAAGTGGCCTCATTCGATCGCAGGAGACCGGAAGCGGTCTGCCGTCCCGAGGCGATACACGGAAAACACGGAAAGCCGCGGCGGCACGTTGCGTCGCCGATCGCAAAAACTGGCGATTTTACGAACCAGTTCAACGACGGATCCCACAATGAAATCGCGCGCTTCCGTTATGGCGGCCGGCATTCCGACGCGACGGCCAGGAATCCGAAAATTGCACGAGGTCCGCTCGTCACTGAGATCGTTCGCGGAAAAAATAGCGAGCCTTCGAAACAGAAATTGCATATACAAGAAGCACACCCGACTCCCAACTATACTACAGAAATCGCCATAGTAAATAAGCGACTGCACTCATTACATCGATTCAGCAAAATTCCACTTCTAAGCAATACCATCTGGAATTTCACAGAGCACATTAAATAAATAACATTACTTAAATAACATTTGATACAATAAAAGCACGTTCGATGTCAAATTGCAAAGTCCCGCATAAATATGCAGATCCAAATGATACGGCTGAGCATAATCATGCACAGTCAAGCGAGTTCTTCGCTTTTACTTTAATATATTGGAAAAAAAACTAGAACACAAGAAACCAAGGAAAAATGTATGGCATGCCCGATCGACCGAAGATACTGCATAAAGAGAAACCGACATTATTCTGTCGAGGTATTAAGAACACATCCGTTCAGAAGAGTGAAAACTGTGGAAATCCATTAACGAACAGTTTTTCTCGCAGCTGAGTAAACAAAATAGACAGGCTCCATGGTCGAAAAAATGCGGTTTCTCCGTCGGTTCCAGTCAGAAACGGTTCAAGAGATGATTCTTTGAGACCGCATCGTCTTGGGCAGCATTTCTCTCGGTTTCCATCGTTTTTCATCCGACTGTCCGATAACAGCAGCGGATTTTGCAGCATTCTGCGAACAGGACAAACCTGTTTGCCCCTTATCGTCCTACGATCTTTATCAGCCTCTCGATTCATCAACCTTTCACAGGATCGTACGAGATCCTCTTCGGCGCGGTCAAACTTTCAGTCAACGGGTCGCATAGTTTCACTTTTAGCCCTCGTTCTCGTCACTATTTATTAGATTTACAAATTAATTGGTCTGAAATCTTATTCAAATCAAAATCTTTTATCCTCCAGATTGAAGATTTTTTGATCAAAGTGAATGGAGATTATTTTAATTCTTACTACGTAATCAACAAATTCACGAAAAATTAATTTGTACACCCAATATTTGAAATTGGTATTACTGCTTGAAGAATGACCTCGTTAATTCCTTCTACGATGACCTCGCCAATTCGATGATCGACATCCTTCAGAGATCCAGGTTGCAAGCTCCGCGCGACACCTGCGATTTTCCCCTGTGACGCCTCGATTTATTATAGATCCCCGGCAGATAGGACGGTGATCGAGTAGCTAATATTCCGCGATCGATCGAGCCGCGAAAAAATCGCCGATACGAACGGTAACGTGTCAAGGAAAAAAATGAGGGAACAAGGTTACCGGGAGAAAGTTAACGAAACAGGTAGACGTCAACGCGATCGAGCAATGCAAATCGGTGCTCGCACGTGACCATTCGGTCCCAGTCGCACCGATTCGATCGTTTAATTCTGATTTGATCGATAGCCGAACGGTTTCCGACCGGTTTCTGCTTCGAAGGAAATAGGATAATCGCGTCGGACGAACGCTATCCCGCAAGAAGGTGTGTCTGCTTTTATTTCGTCGGCTGTTAACCCGCGGAATTCACTTCGGCAAAGCAACACTGACTTCTTGGAAGAAGATGTCATAAATCCTTGGACGTGGAGTTTTGATCTCTTGCGACCTGCTACAGTCTTTAGTCGTGCGCTAATTAATTAGTGTTGGTCTGGGTTAGATCTGACGACTGCTATCTTGATGGAATTCTTCGTTCGTAAGTTTGTTTTAGCTTGTCCTGTTGTTAATCATGGTCCAACTGTGATTTATCGATGCGTTCGTGCACTAGAATGGAGACATAGTGCCCCGTAAAACTATTCGTACATTGGACGCAAAATAAACTAAGAATCAATGTACAATTTATGGACCGATGGTCCAGCGATCATAGTTCACAGAAACTATGCTTGCTGGCGAGGAATCTACGATCGCAGCGTAGTCGCGTCGCGTCGGTCCGAATCCAGATCTTCCGATTTCACCGGAAACCGGTCACCCACGCTGTCTGGCCGTTCAAAACAAGTCCCGAGATCGTGACCCTGACGAATCGGCCGATTGGAATTCGACGTAACGGTTCGCAGAGAGTACCAAAACACATCCGCGGGACCGTGAGATCGTGCCGGCCACGGCGAATAATCGGTTACCATATACGAATCAGCGCCGGCATACTTTTTCTCGTTTTTTCATTGCCGCTCTCGCCGATTGCCCTCCTGTTCGCGCGTGTTTCGCACAGGTTTAGCCGGCTCGCACTACACTCGTTCGCGTACCATGGAAATTGGAACGTCTGTCCGATTTTGAATTTAAAACGCTAATTCCCATAATCAGGATTCGCTCTTCTGGGTTCCGACTTCGAACGTAGAATCACAAATAGAGGATGCGGACGATTTACTCGCGCTTGAAGCTTCCGCCCCGAGGGGTTTGCTTTACATTCTATTCCCATGAATTATACTGTGGCGAATTGTATATGACGAGCAGTGGGAATTTAGTGTTGGAACGCTCCCTTTTTCAATGGCTATCGCGTAGAAATAAAATCCTAGCCTCTTTTGTGTTTAGATTTTCATTACTTTTAGTTTAGAAAGAATTCTCCAATATTCTATGTTCACTTGAATATATTAATTGTAATCGTTTCAGGATGACGTGCATCGCGATGAAAATTAGATTGGGCACAGAATTAATTGATTTTTCTGCGACCGTCTCGCGAAAGCCGGCGCGGACTTCACAGAAGGATGAAAAGCGGATGTGTCGTCGTTTTTCTGAGTCGAGTAGATCTCCACGACAGACCCAGAAGTCTAATAGCCTCGCGATCGTGTCAAGAATTTCAAGAACGACGACTCCTCTTACACAGATGCTCATCTATCAACCGGAACGCAAATACAAGGCCTGCTACAACGACGCCGTACGCGCGTCGCTTTCTAGCGTGATTCCTTTTCTTCTTCTATTCCAGATCGACGTGTCGCGTGACCACGAAAGTGTATCGGGAATACGGAACGAATGGGTTCCGTTCGGGTAGTCCGTTTCGTTTTATCGGGTCCCAGAACGCATGTGCCAACCGCGTTGCGGTGGAAAGTGTTTTATTGATTAAAACAGGGACACCGCAACTACTTTTTTTCCAAATTGCTCCGTGGACCGCGAAGTCGGCTCACAATGGCTCCATAGATCATTCATCTTTTTATGTCTCGGCCACGTTTCTGGCGACGTGAATGTTGGAAAGGGGCCTTGAACTTCGGGAGACGAGAGTCAAGCTTTGTTGAGCATGGACCTTGATTTTAAAGGATCGAGAATTGGCAAGAAGCAGATTTTTTAATAATATTTTTTTTGGTCTCGCCAGAGTCTATAATTTTAGGAAAATCTGAAAATCAGCCTTTACATTGGCTACTATAATTTACAGTGGGGCCTTGAACTTCGAGAAACGAGATGCAAGTTCCGTTCAACCTGTGGATTGGATCTTGCAAAAGCAAAAGAAGCTGCCCAACAATATTTGTGTATGTTTTTTTAACATTCAACATAATTCGTGGACCAGATAGTGAAGCAAGTGAAGGTAGCGGAACAGGTAGAGTGGCTCTGAAAATTTGCATCAGTTCTCTCGGCAGGATCGTTTTCGTTTCCATAGCGCAGAGGCCACAGCCCGGTTAATAATCGAGTGAAACTCCTTCCGCATAGCGGCCTGTTAATCGTCCGAAGCGGTTCGGTTTAATTGAGCAGACTCGCAGGGACTCGCAAACACGCTCGAACTTGGCACACTTCGTCATACGTGACCGTCCAGAACACGTTGTTTCTTCCCTGGCGTAATTGTTCCTTGTTACGGCACGCGGTACCGCGATATTTACTTTCTTTACGAGCGTAATATAACGTCGGGCCCGTTGCCTACAGTGTTTTTCGCCTCGATTCGATTCTCCCATGTACACATATACTACACGCAGAACATGCATGTACTCGAGGTATCGTGACCCACGCTGTTCAACCTACGCTGTTCTTCAATTTCCGAACAGCGATAAATGTGAAACTATACAATAAATTATACAACGATCGCAAAGCTGCCATAAAGTCAGAAATAATTTAATAGGTAAAATCGAAGCTTCATTACCAACTCTTACAGAAAAGAGGCCGTGTTACATTCAGTAGTCTAAGGACACTCCTGTGGAACCTGTTCTACAGGTTCCAACAACTCTTATCACAGAATACAAATATTAAAAACCAACTAATTTTAACTATCCCAGCGAACACGATAGCCGGAGCTTCTCCAGAAGAAACCTGGTAAACAAATCCCATAGAAGCAAACATCGACATTGTCTGCGGAAAGGCGTAGCAACGTTCGCGTGAGAGAATGATCCCGGAAATTTCCCGTCGCATCGGTGTGGTCCGTTTAGTCGGTTTCCCTAACAAGAGCAGAACAATTTCACGGCGGAAGGTAGATTGCAGGTTGCCGGAGCGTTCGGCGCAACCAAAACGGCCAGGTATAGGCATTCGGCCATTGCATTGGCGTGCGTGCTCCACATCCGTGACACGGTTCTCGCGGTGGGTCGTGGGTCCCTGCGACGAAGACGAAGACGACGACCATGAGCACGAGCACAACCACGGGAGGACTATGTCCTCTCGTCGGAGGATCTCTCGGTGTGCGTGCAAAAGTCTCGCGGAGCCCCCGAAGGTGTCTCTCTCGAAGGAACCAGTTTTCTTGCGACGAGGGGAGGCCTTCGCCTCCTGGATCGGGTCGGTTCCCCGTCCGAAGCCAGGAGTAGAAGGAGGCAGTCGATCACAGAGAGATCCCACCACCGGATACCGAGCGACCAGTCAGCCAGCCAGCCAGCTCGTATCAAAGGCAAAAGTGGGCACCACCCGCCTCCCCAAGCTTCTTCTTCCACCTTGCCACCTTGCTCGGCTTGCCTGCATCCGAACGGTGGAAACGTTTTCGCGTTTGCCGAGCCCGAGTCTGAACCCGCCTCTGTTTAACCCGGAGATCTTACCTATATAAAGTGGCCGGGGCGAGACCACGGGTTCAGAATACTCGACACGCTCGATCCACGCATCGGGTGACGCGATCCGGCACCCGGAAGAGGACCCAGAACAGATCGCGCAGGAAGGCAGAGAGAAGAGGCGCCAGCAGCGTGCCCTCGACCCAGCTTCCGGTTTACGATCACGAGGATCCGAACCCAGGTCAGTCTTGCCTTCGACCTTTCGCTTAGGGTGTCTGCTATCTTCAGTATTTCTAATAGGTGTCTAGCAGGACTAGCAATCCAATAGTTGACCATTTTCTTGGGAAGTTTACTTTTGGGATTTTTAATATTGTTCATTGCGGTTGTAAGTCTGTTACAATTAATCGTAGCTGAATGTAAGATGTTGTCTTGATAGATGGTTCTGTTTATTGTAGATCTAGTGGAACATTTTGTTGAGAGGTTTCTTTCTGTTGTAATTAATGGTTGTTGGGTGTAAGATGTTATCTTGATAGACGGGTTTGTTTAATCGACGTGTGTGATTGATGAACTGCGGTATCTTAATTCGACGTTTTCACGGTAGATTAGGCTAACTTGGATTTACGATGTTGAGTTCCCTTTTATTTTAGATTGTGGTAGAGGAAACTTTTATTCGCAATGCCGACAGTTTAACAGATTTTAAAAAACGATTCACTGGTAAATGACCCTGGAGATTCGTCTTCTATAGATAAAATAATCTCGACGTATTATTAACTTGGTATTCTTTCATAGTTATTTTTGGTATTCTAAGAGTTCCTGGGAAAATTTTAGATTATACAAAAACATTTACAATCGTGAACCAATCATGAACCAGATTATTGTTTAGTATAACGTCTCGTGTACGATGTTTCCAGCGGAGTAGAAGACCGCCGATGTTAAGAAACTTGTCGCAAAATAAAGAACATAGGTTTACAGCACTTCAGATGACCCATATAACATTGTCAGGAATAGTGATTTCTCTGGAATGTGAAGTGTTTCAGTAAAAAGTTGAAATTTAATGTGACCGGTTGCGTGGAAGTAGCATGAGCCGTGTGCCGCACCGGTGATTTCAACGCGTGGAGAAGCAGTAAATCATGCGGTTTAACGTACTAAAGACGGAGTGGTCTAATAGTAGGCTATCAATGCAAAGTGCAACGTGCAACTAATCTTCTATCACCTGTCACCAATCTGTCTACACGGGACTCCAGCGCAGTTATAATTCTGCTCTTGATTATAAATTCATATAAAATTCGATATCTCGAATTTAAAGATGTTACATACAAATTGTACATGTTTCCCATTCTATTTGGAGGTCAATATAAATTCAATTTAAGTTACGTTTAATTCACGAAATATTATCCTGATAATTATTCAACAAAAGAAATTAAAATTGTAACGATACGATTCGAAGGCAACAGCTTATGGGAAATTTTTTTCACAGCAGACCACGATGAAGGCGATACTAGCATTGCTGTCGCTCTCTTTCGTGGCGATGTGCCTGGCGAACCCGCTCGAGAAGCTCGACAAGATGAACACACTCGAGCAATCGTCAACAATAACAGAACGCGCCAAGTACGAGGAGGAGCTTCTCCGTAAATTGAACTCGAACTGCTCTCAAAACCATCTGAGCAGCTGCGTGATGTTGAAGCTGGTGACGAGCATGAACAAGTTTCTGAAGAAGGCGTCGATCGAGCTGACGGACGACATCGAGATCAGAAAAACCAGCCAGGTGTCCGAGGAAGTGGTTAACTTCGAGGCGGGCAGGAGCAAAGACGACGAGTCCGAGGTCCTCGACCTTGTCGCGAGCAAGGTGTACGCGTTCATCAGGTCCAGAAGTATTAAATGGAGGATCTTGCCGGAGGACGATGTCGTGGTTTCTGCCTCCGAGGACGAAAGCGGATCTTTGAACCTTAGTCTGTCCATTGAGCGGGCTGACAACGTTGTTGTGCAAGATGGTAATTGTTAATTAACATTCTAGATTCCTTAAATCGATATAGATCGATCAAAGATCACTTAGCAATCAGCTAACTAGTCTGCTCTCTAGGCTACTAATCCCATACATCAAGCAATCTAGTTCGCTAGGCAGGTCAAAGATCACTTATCAATCAGCTAACTTTAGATCCGAACAAAGACGTGCTCCAGGATGGCAATCTCTACTTAGCTCTCGAGACCCCTATATCAATCTAACCAGCTCAAAGATCGCCTAGCAATCATCTAACCCACAGATCAACCACTTAGACCCTAAACCCATACATCAAACGACCCGTGGAGCTCACAGCTCGCTCACCTAACCGAGGAATCAAACGAAGGCGAATCCTCCCACTCTCACTCGAAAACAATTACAACCTCGGCGTTCTTGGAGTAGTTCTTGCATCCAGCAATTCGGTCACGGCTCGCCAGAGTTTACTGCCATAGAAAGTCCCCGTTTTACCTTCCTCGACGAAAGCGACAACCGACTGATCCTACACCTTCTTCCAGGTCGTGGTAAGAAGAACAACAATCTTGGACCTCTAATTGCCGCTGCGGTGTTGAAGATTGGTCTCATCGGAGGTCTGGCCTTCAAGGCTCTAGCTTTGCTAGTTGGCAAGGCGTTGTTGCTGTCCAAGATCGCTCTTCTCCTTGCTGGAATCATTGGTCTCAAGAAGCTGTTCTCTCACCAGAAGCATGTTACCTACGAGGTCGTCGCGCATCCTCATCACAGCTCCAGCCATACTTTCAGCTCCGATCATGGTCACGGAGATAGTTATAGCAGCGGATGGGCGAGGAGCTTCCATGGCCAAGGACCCATCCCAGGACAGACTGACGCCCACGACTTGGCCTACTCGGCTCATGCTAAGTGAACGTAGCTGTGCGACCCCTGGGACCTACTTCGTGACACTTAAACGCGATTTCTGGACCCCGTCGACTCTGCTACTCGAACGACGCGACGCTTGCCAGCACCTTCTTGCCCTTTCTTTTAATATTTAATTCTTCCGTCCTCTTTGGGCTTCTTCTCTTTCTTCTACTAATCTTCTTGCTCTGACTAGGAGATCTTAGGCTCGAACTGATCACTCACTTTCCTTGACGATAGACAGAACACTGTGACGGACGCAATCAGTTCTCTACTCTAAATGAGAATTTGTTTCGAGAAAACATTATCAATGCTTGAGCGCTTGAAATTTTATATAAAGTTTTAATCGATATTCAATTCATATATTTACGGAATTTATTGTCTTGATTAATTCTTATAAAGTGCTTTGATTTAGAAATTGAAACTGAACTAGCGTATTATTCAATTATACTGTGATGCTTGAGAATTTAGTACTTGTTTTAACTTCTAAACGTGTGATAAATTTAGAAAACTTTGTAGACAATTAAAAAATTAGAACATTACTTCTGAAGCTTCCTGAAAACATTGAAGAGTGCTTAGAATTTTCGTTTCTAATTCAAGATTGATAAAGTCGATTTCGGACTCGAGAGGCTCCTACGACAAATTATTTTTATTTAAATGAATAATGAAGACTGATATTGTCATTTAATTGATAGCTGGTGAAAATTATATTTCGCCCGTGTAAAATTGCGTAGTCTCGACTAATTGGCGAAGATCACGTTGATCGATAACTGACAGACGAACGAGACGCTCCAATTGACACAGAAGACGACCTACGAACGCGTGTGAGCCTTGTAACTATACTTGAACGATATTATTTATTAACTTAACTTATACCGACCACCGCGTGATGCGGATTGTACCATAATGTACTCATGTTGTTTTCCTTTGTATAAATAAATATTTATTGTTTTTTTTGTAACGTGTGCATTCCTGCGTGTTAAAGTCTGCAGTCGATCCTTTGAGATCGGCCTTGTTGCGGTTCTGTGTTCTCTGAGATCAGAAAACAAGTTCATTAACCTAATCAGTCTATGCAACAACAACCTCAATACTATAAATCTCACAAAAATATGAATTACATAGAACTAGGTGTACAAAATTTCTCGGTGACCTAAAGCTCATATTTACCAACCCTAGTTGTAGTTACCTAGTAAAACAGACACTTCTACAATAACTTCAATATCACACATCATATAAAAATATTAATTACATTCAACTAAGTCCGCAACTTTAACAGCATCATGCAGCACAGTTTTACAAATCATATAAACTACAGTTATACAAACACTCACAGAAACGTCACCTTATTGACTTCAATCCCAAGACTTAATGTACAAATCAAATTAAATTCGCGGATAAACACAGTGTTTGTTGTAATAACACACAACCGTCCGACTCGACTAATAAAAAAGACCGTGGCAGTCGAGTTACCACCAGGAAGAACCGGAGAAAGCAGAGAGGAGCAGTCGTTCACCGCGAGAGGCCGCCATCGCGTTTAGATAATTCCGGCGGTAATCCGACACGCAACCATAATTTCCACAAAGTTGCGATACCGCGATTACGCCTGTAAATAGCAACGCGAGCCACGTGCACGACAACCTCGCCTCCCGGGCTAATTACAGCCGTCTCGCGGTGCAATTACAACTGAACAGAAAACGAAGGCCGAGATAGAACTTGTCGCGACGTTTCTCATTAAAAGATGTCTCCTCACCGGAAACCACGAATAAGACGAAGCTTATTCGAAGCGGGTCGCTGAACACTCAAAGAACTCGTTCATGCGACGTCGTAAGCGTGTTACCGATCGAGAAATAATCCACGGGCGAGTATGTAATACAGTCCGATTAATTATAGTGGTATGTAGCTCAGCATCCTCCGATTTGGTCTGTTTGCCAGCCGGAAGCCAGTGAAACGGATCCGTGTGTGCTTTTCATTACGACCAATTTACCGGCGGAGCACAGTTAATTGCCCGACAACCTCTCGCAGAGTTCGAATAAGCTTAATGAAGTCCGACCACTTTGGCAAATTAAAAGGAAGATCGACGTGGCGACTTCGTACCAGCTTTATCGCCCGGGATCGGTCGAATTATTGCGAGCTGGATTCCGCGATCGATTCGCACGACGACAGAAATATGTCGATCGTCTCGTATTCATCACGCCTGCTCCGGTTTGCGGAACTTAGCGGGACTTGTACGTATGGTGTGACGATAGCGTCGAGTTACTCTAGGAATGCGATTCACCAGCGTGCAGAATTATTCGATTCGCCATTGGCAATTTCTGGAACTTCCTCGCGAAGCAAAATTTCTCTAAAACCCTGAATTCAATTTTTGATTCCCTGAATTCCCCGGAATTCGATTTTTGCAAGGTCTCTTGCTCGTTATAAAATAAAGTGGCTTTTCTTCTTTCAGAATGTTACAATTTCAACGACTCCATGGAGTTTGAACAATTTTTCCCGCATTCATTCCAGTGTGATCTCTTAAAGGGAAGTTCTCTCTTTACAATGACCTCTCAGAAATTGGTGTACAATTCTTTTATGCTTGGAAATCATACTTTAAAATATTTTGAATTCAGGCAAGAAAAATTAGAGAATTCTACATGAAGTTACAGTAGTTAAAAAATTGACAATTTGTGAAATACAAACCAGTGGTCCTTTAAAGGTCCAAAAGAGTACCTAAAAATGTTGGAGACATTTGCCGTGAGTGCAACTGTTAAATTAATGGCTACAGTCAAAGTTACAGAATTCTAGAATTTTTCTTTGCAGCTGCAGTCAAAGTTGAAGAATTCTACGGGTCTCCTGTGTAATTGTTGAATAAATAGCTAGAGTCGAAGTAGAACGATTTTATAATTTTTCTTTGTAACTGTTCAATTGGTTGGAGGATGGGCGACACTAGAATTTTTCATTGGAATGCGGCGGCGGCCGAAAAATTTTATTTCGTTGACCTGGATATCGGGGACGGCGGGGAACAAACAGTGTGTCCGGGGCAACTTTCGGAGGCGTCAAAGATGATCGGAACGAAGGGAAAACTACCGGGGACCACACGATGCACGAGGCATCTTTCATTCAAATAAGTCGGCCTCATTTCGACCCGGCAGCTTTCTCCTGCTCGATTGGGAGGAATCAGAAAGGAGATGACGGGGCGATAAGGGACGGCCGGGAGAGAAAGAGGTGTCCCTCCGGGAGATCAACTTTCGGTTTCGGGTGTGAAGAGGGGCCCGCCGTCATCGTTGACCCCGTTCCCGGGACCCGCGATTCTCGTAAATCGGTAAAAATCGACACGTGTTACGCCTCTTCGCCACAAGGTCCTATTCGATCAACCAATACCTGGTCCAAGAAAAACAGTTCTAACAATGACTACAAGTAAAACAATATACAATTCCACCAACCTGTTCAAAGACAGAACGTCCTAGTCAATCAATCAACCAATACCTGGTTAAACAAACAGTTATAACAATTACTACAAATAAAACAATATACAATTTCACCGATCTGTTCAAAGAAACAGTTCACTACAACAATTTCTACTTTGTAAACTATCTGACATTTTATTCGGTATTTTAGCCCTGTGCAATTCAAAATGATTCTTCAAATCAAATTTCTTCAAGCAACATCCTATCCAATCAATCAAGTAAGACAACAATTAAACTATCTGACATTTTGTTCCATCCTTTAACTCTTTGTGGTCCAAAATAATTCCTCGCAGCTAAAATTAATTATTAGTACAAGAGTGAATATCGACCTCAGGTCGAGATAGAATCAGAAGGGGCTGATGATTGTTTCTCCCGGAATAATTGATGAGAAGTAACGGAGATGGAGTGATGAAGAGATGAAATTTAAGCAAGATAGACCGGCTGACCCGATTTCTTTTCACGGCCACGTTTTCGCCGTATTCGGAGAAATTCGTCGCGAGAGGAGAAAGTATCGGATATTGATCGGATCTTCTTATTATTGACACGAGGATGCTCGATGACCGCTAACGGTGTCTCTCAGTATAAATGTATGTGTGTATGCGAGAGAACGATCGAGCGGCCGACACACATTCTGCATATCGAGAAAGGAGAAAACACCTTCCAAGGTAGATTCTAACGTTCCCCTTGCGGTCGCGGAAGTGCGCGGAGAAACCGTGGACTAATTAGAGGCTCTGATTCACTGATCGAACCCAGGAGAATCAACTCTCCTACCGATTCAAAGAACACAAACCGATTTCCACTTTAGTTCTATTGGCATTATTTAAAGAGCCTCCTACAAACCCATACGGAAAACCAATTATTACAGTATACGCGTTTCCGTGCGTGGAGGTACTTTGGGTTTAATTAATTTGCCCGGAAACAATGCTCGCGAGATAGAGGTCGCTAAACTAATTACAGAGAAATCTTTCTGTTCATAGACTAGAAAATTCGAGTTGGAGAAACTGTTTGCGGATCTCATTCCGAGTGTCAGCTGGATATGTATATTTAGGAGAGTGACTCTAATTTCTGCGCTTTCGATCTCGATGTTCGAGGATCGAAAGGACCGCCTCGAGGACGACGCCAGCCACTTCCAGCCGCTCATGAAGAGGAAGTTCTAATGAAGTTGAAGGGCACTTGTGGGACGATCTGGTTTCAAGGATACACGAGATCGTCCGTGTGGCGTGGCGTCGTCCCGAGGAACGAGCGAACGGTTTCGAACCGGGCCTAGTTATACCTACCAGCCGGTGTTACGTATATGTATACCGTATCGTATCGGCGAGTACGCGAAGGGAAGTGGAACAGAAGAGAAAGGTATGCGGCGAGATGAACTAGTTTTCAGCTCCCTCGATCTTGTCGCGTCGATCGAGCCGAATCGATCCGATCGTCCCTACCACGCCTGCCGCAATCTTCTCCTCGACTACCCGGAGTCCTCGCAGAGAAAGGACGAAGGGTGGCCATTCGCCATTGCTTTTCCACAAAATCGAGATGTCCCGCGAACACATGAATTGTTTTTGCTGGGTTGCTTCGTTTTGGTTACAGATATGGTTCAGGCACGAACTTCGCAGACTAATTTCCGAGACGGAACAGACGCGCACTGGTCAGGTGAACCTGTTAATTACGCGTCGATCGAGGCGCAGGCGTGATGCGAAATCGGCCACGCTCTCTTCCGCTCCACTAAATCGCAGAAAGAGGGAAAGGAAGGACGAGCGTCTGCGGGAATGTGAACGAAATTTGAAATTTTTATTTTCGGCTTTGTTTGATGGTGACAACCTTTTTTAATTTAGGTATAATATGTATAGTGAACGTTGGCTATATATATTTCTGAAATTTGAAGCGAATGTACAGCGTTGTCGGAGAATCACCGGACTATTTAAAAAGGAATAATCGCTTTATTTAAAAAGATTTATTCTTTTAATAAAAAATTAAAATTTCAAATAGTTTAGTAACTTTTGGGGTTTTGGGCCAGTCCGTATATAAAATTTGCCTGTTTCGGGTTGAAATTTGATTTCCTTGTCACGTGTATTTGTTTTTCAGTTGAATCATGAAGTACGAGGTATTAATTTATGTACTGTGCTCAATTCGATCAGGTTCATCGAGTAAAAGCTAAGGCTGTAGAAATCAAGAGTAAGTATCCGGTTTCAAATAACTCCATACCTCCTATTTCTTGGAAATGTATGTTTCAGGTAGTATTCTAGGACTTTTTAAAGAACATGTAGTTTGGCGTTGTGAAATATAAATATTGTTTAACCTGTCCGACAAAAAAATATTTCATAAATATTTGCACTACAGAGAGTGATCCACTAAAACAATTTCATCTTTCTTTTCCTATTAATCCGGCTGTTCCAAATCCCAATTTCTCAAGCTATTTCGAATCGATTAATCCACTACAACTACATCCATATTCTCCCAATAAATCCTGGTGTACTGAATTCCACGTGCTCCCATCTCGTTTACCTCGCGATCAAACCGATTTCTCGGACAATTTTGAATCGCTTGATCCACTAAAACAATTCCATCCGCATTTTTCCTACAAAGCTGTCTGTGTGTGGGTCGGGTCCGGGCGGAACTGAAGCTTGCTCTTTCACGAGCAGCCTGGCCAGTGATCTAGAATAAGCCGGGCAAGCCAAGGAAGAGAGAAAGAGAGAGGGACACGGGGGTCGGGGAAAACTATGATCGGATGAAGGGAGACAGGACGGTTTGGGGTTTAGAACGTCGATCCGTCTGGCGGCCTCATGGTTCCGAGAGAAGGCTAGCCGCCTCTCGCAGCCAACCGCGGCGTAACGCTCTGAAACGCCTCGGAAACAAGAATTAAAGGAATCCACGAGAGGATCGCCCGACCGAACGAAAAATTGCAGGCTAATGCACACGGTAAGAACAGAGAATGTAAAGCCTATCCCGATGCTCTCGTTGCTTTTTTCGTAGTACAATCACCGAGACCGGCAGCTACAACTATATAAATGAGATTTGAAGCGGGCGTAGATGCAGCACTCGGACCTCCGCCGTAGGTTCCGAAGGATCAGTATACACGTGAGCATCGTGAACATCGTCGGATCGTCATTAAACTCTGGTGCAAGGAGAGATCAATCATCTCCGGATAAACGGATCGTTCGAAGACAATCGACGTTTACTATCGACGCAATGGATTGGTTGGGGAGGTTACCGGGGTTAGGGGATCAGCGTAGGCTGACCCTATGCGTCCTCTTCGTCTGCGCGATTGTCTCGCAAGCTCATTGCACGGATACCAACGAGACCAAGGATGCCTGGAGTGGAATTACCACAGGATGTTCAACCAACGACTCGAAGAACCTGTCTGTGTCCTGTTACGGAGTCCGGATCGTCAGGAAGGTCGTTCAACAGCTGCTAGAGAAGTCCAGCAAGGAGCCCAATATCGAGATCTTCGATGGTGTCAGTCTCGTTGAAGTTCCTGGAGCTGGACCTACTAGAAAGGGAAGATTGATGAAGGGATTCGGAGGCATGGGATCTCTGATACAGTTTCTGGAAGGGAGAGAGCTTCGAATTAAACTGCCCAGCTTCCTGCCGCAGAATATTGAAAGCGCTATACAGGAGAGCTTGCCCTCTGATCAAGGTTGTTTTGAGGTTTTATGGGATTGCTAGGGTGAATCGACAAGAGTTGTAACCGGTGTGGTTTGTTCCAGGCAAAGGACGAGCTGGTGGAGGAGGCGGAGGTGGATTCGGTGGAGGAGGCGGCGGTGGAAAGAAGGGCGGCGGTGGAGGGTACATGATCCTGGCATTGATGATGGGTAAGGTTACATAAAATGTTTAATCGTCAGATTAATGTTAAATCATTCAGATGCTTGGCTGGTTGTGGAACTGGTTTAGTAACCTGAGATGCTGTATCTTGAGGAGAGAAGATTCATTTTTTGTAGTTGATTAGGATTACGTTGGGATGGGGTGTTGATTCGTTAAGTTCAGTCTGGAGTCTACATATCTGGTGTCCAGAACGTAGAGTCTAGAATCTATAGATATGGAACTTAATGATCGGGAGTCTAGAGTCTGAAATCTAAGTCTAGACTAGTCTAGAGCCTAGAATCTAGTGATCTGGAATGCAGAGTACTGTAATCCAGATGTCTGAAGCCTAGGGTCTGTAGTCTAAAGATTTGGAGCGTACAGTTTATAATCTAAGCATCTAGAATTTAATGATATAGAGTCTAAGTCTCTTGATAAGTCCCCGGACTTTATCGATCAAAACCCTAACACCACTGAATTTGAAAATTCTAGGAAAGATGATGGCAGCGATGGGCTTCGGCGCGTTGGGTCTCCTCGCCATGAAGGCTCTGATGGTGTCGGCGATGGCTCTGATGCTCTCCATGATCGTGGCCGTGAAGAAGTTGACGAGCGGCCATGACAGTGGCGGCGGGCACCACGTGGTGTACGCGCAGGACGTCGGACACCACCATTACCGCAAGAAACGTTCCCTGGGAGAGGATGATCTCGAGCTCCCGTACAGAGGATACGCGCACCTGTTCGGCGACTCACGAGTGTCCTGATAAACCCGATGACAGCGGCTCCGTCGTAAATCCTCGTCGAGTAACGCGCTCGGGGATCGCCGAGAGCAGGCGAGAGGACATTACGTACTGACAGTGACAATGACATTGAGACACGCGTGTTGACGGACTGGACGTTTCGTAGAAAGTGACGTGAACACAGACACACAGACCCAAAGACAGAGACAGACATTCACAATGATACATAAACATACAGGCGCACAACAGAAAACCATGTGATAACCTCGAACCGCAGTAGCTCGACCCGGCGAAAACCAAAGTACATACACACGGAAATTATTATTTATCGACTAAAACAGTACACGCTCATGCTCTCTCTCTCTCTCCCCCTCTATTTTTGTACCTATTTATTTATTTATTTTTTGCGTGCAGCGAATAAAGTTATACGTAACCATTGACCAAAGCACTCGCCTCGTCGTCATTTATTATTGCGCCGCGCCGGTAGGCCGCGATAAACCGGATGAAAGGTAGACGAAAAATCGGAGGAAAGTGTGCCGGCGCGTAGTATGTTATTATACGTCGAACTCTTATCTCCCCGAATCGATCAAGAAAGAAGAAGCACTCGATTCGTGTGTGCTCCTACGATCCGGATGTCCGCGAACCAAGTAGCACAGGTTGTGCAACAAATCGTGCAAAGTGAAACGACGCTCGTGCAGGCAGTGCGCGAAATGCCATCTGCCAATTAGCTCGCTCATATTCCGCGGCGATGAGTCCGACTAATTGCTCACCGGGAATCATAATTCAATTGCCCGAGCCGGCGTTATCGTAACACGTAATGATTCCGCGTGATGATCGTGCGATGAGGGTGCGTTCCGTGTCCTGGAAAACTGCTCGCTCGGAGGAAATCGGTTTAGCTCGGAAGAAAATTCGAGGGCTCTCTTTCTCAAGGAAGAAAGCGTCGGGACGAGGAGTTCGAGTCTAGAGAGGTGTTCCAGAAGATTCCCTCTTTCTATGCACCTCTTCCTCCGCCTTCTTCTCGTCCACCCCCACTATCCGAACAGAACTAAGCCCGTTCACCGCGATCCTCCGTTCTCCCAGGCCCGGAGTAGGAGGAAAAGCAACGACGGGGGCCCAAGACCCACTGGCACACATTCTAAACGATGCCTTTTTTACGATCGGAATATCATAAAACGGGATGGTCCTGCTTCGAATCGGCTCAGACCGCGCCGAGGCCGCTGCGCACGCGCTTCGGCACCCCGAAGCGTCCTGCTGCCGTAAAATGCATCGATTTTCCTCAATTTTCTTCGATTCTCCTCGATTTAGTTATATTAGCTAGTTACGTCCTTGATCTTCAATCTTCAGATTTACTGCAAAAATTCGACCCAGGTTCTTTCAGAGAAGCTTTTCTTTTTCCAAAGAAGATTTTTGCTGTGTTTTGAGGTTTATTTTTAATGACGTTGTAAACTGAACGTAATTTGTTAATTTAACGTATAAAGCGAAACATGATGAGATACTATCCTACGTTCTTGTGTCTAATTATTTCTAAAAAGTCGATCAGGGTTAGGTCGGATAGATTAGCGGCCATGTATGGTTGTCCTTATCTATTGCACAGCGCATTCGTCGTATTAGATCAATTCTGGTTTTCTGTGTGCTTAAAGACGAGGCTAATGTAATAGTTTATAAACTGTGACATTAATTGTCTTATCTGAGAAAAGAATGTTGGCGAATGTTTAGAGGTGCTGGGTCGTAGTGGGTTTCTGCTGGTTCTTGCAGATGGCGTGGCTGTTTGTAGCACTTCGCTTTGTTTTCTTTAATCCTCTATATTCTGAGAGTACACTATCATCTTTTAATTACAGTGCTGCTATGATAATGTTATTAACATAGACTAAAGAAAAATTATTTGATAGAACGAGAATTGTGAAAGGATTATTCAAAATCACGGTACCATTCGCAGCGCTGGTACTACAAGGTTCCCCATTGTCTCCATCTTATCGCCCACCCTCACAATTCCAGAATCGACTTGGCGAACGAAAAAAAATTCGCCGTCAACCCGCTCTGCTTTCGTTTTCGTCCCCGCGACGGAACAACGGGCGACAGGATGATTAAATTTTTATAGCGCCGTAAACTCGAGCGCGGTCGCCTGACGTCACTTGCATCGCCAAGGGAAATCGAAAGTTAGAACGTTTTCGTGAATGGGCCCGTGAAACGAGCGGCGAAAGAAGAACCGGGCCGCGTTCGACTCCTCTTCCCGTTTCCGCCGCGAAACCGAAAAAAGTTTCTACTTTTTGAAATTCCAGGCGACGCCGGGCCACCCGGGTACCTGCCGCTCCGACACCTGAGAATATAGTCGTTTTGAACCGATACATCCGAGACAACCGAGAGGTAACGAAGATATTATTTAAAAAATGAACGGAGCGTATTTATAAGATTTTCAGGACGTTCCAAGGTCATCGCAAGGTCAAATACACATTGTGACACATTCCCCTTTGATATCATACGAATCTCGACAGCCTAGCAGCAATTTTTGAGGTATAATCCGCAATAAAGGATTTTATAAACATTATTCCCCCGTGAGAAATAACTTTTTTTTCTGTATTTGTCATCCGATGGGTTAGATGAGCTGATTTCTTGGTGTTTCACAGTAACGGCTCAGGATTTCTAGGGTTAATATCGCGTTTTCTGGCACAGCAGCCGCGAAGACGATCCCATCTCGACCGGAGCCCGTTACATTCCGCGCTCATTACCGATCGACAGACGGAAATTTAAAATTCAAATCACCTGGCCGATTTTTCGGGCACTGCGCGCTCGTTCTCGTCTCCGCGGAAGAAATTCTTGTCGCAGCTTTACGAGCGTTAGAGGAGAGCATCTGCGAGCCAGCTCTCTAATTCTAGGAACGAGGATCGGTTTGGTAACGATAATGTTATAGGGAATCGGAATTTGCTCGTTGGAACTGGGTTGGAAAATTGAATAGACATTTTCTTTTTGAATTGTGGTCTACAGGTGGATCGAGAGAGATTTCAAGGTAAGAATAGGGTGGAGCGAGGATTTCTGACGCAACCTTGGGACCAGTTCGGTCTTCCGTGACCCAGTTCTATCCTCGATCCGTTGTTATGGAGATTTCGTTCGTGGCAATTTGTTTACAACCGCCCGATGCGCGATTAACTTGTTACAAGATAGATTAGCAGCTGTGTATAGCGGTCCTTATCTACTGTACTGTTCCGTATGCTTAAAGTTGATGCTAGTCGAATTTTTTGTAAACTGTAACATTCATTTTTGGACACGATTAGAAAATTTAGTCGATTTTTGTTTCGTCTAAATGTGATATTTTCATAAAAACATCTTTAAAAGTAAAAAATATTGAAACACTGAATTAAGAATGGAAATGATATGGGAAAAATTATGTTCAACTGGTATTTGGATTTATAACTTCTGAACATTAAAAGATGCTAGAAATTCTTCGTGAGCACCGTGGGAAGATAAAAAGTGTGACAAATCGCGTCGCCATCGTAGCACTGACTCATTCGAAAACCCACCCACGCGGGTTCGATCGATTAACCTGATCGCGATGCCGCGCGAGCACTATTTTCTCCGTTGATAACGATCCGAGGGATTTTCACCGCGAGTAGGCGGAAAATTCCGCGTGTCGCACGCGGAACGAACGCTACACATTATTGACCGACTTCGCGCTCGTACTTTCACATTACTGCTCGTGATTTCACGGCGAACTTTTGGCCGGCCAACGATTGTTAGAGGCCGCGGACATATTCGCGAGTGGATCTCTAGCAAACCAGTCCCACAGTATGTCAACTGCTTATACTTGAATCTACTGTACCCGGCAGAGCTCAGAAGTGTAATTATACCCAGAAATTTCATTTGACCCAGGACATTTTATGAACAGGGAAAAGTGAAATTGACCGAATTCACATTTACATGAAAAAAATGACTAAATAATCGTCAGTAAATTTTTAGCGATTTATTAAATCTGGACAGATATAGTGACATGAAAATTGCATCAAATTATGTCGCAAGTTTCGTCGTTAAAAAAAGATATTGTCATAAGCGACTATCATCGGGCGTTTCTCTACTTCCCAAGTGAAACTCGCGTTATGCTAAGCAGAGCCGAAAAAAATGTTAATTCCGTCAATAATCGGCATTGCCACAGCCTCCAAAAATGCCCGGACCGTTCATCTTCGACGGAACTTCGAAACCGTTAAACACTCGAAACCGTTTCTCTTCGGATTACTAAATTAACAAATTATATCTACAATTAAGCTAAACCTCGAATTTACGATTGAAATACATCCTCTCTATTCCTTTTTCTTTCCGACTTTCTTTCAGGAGGATTCAGACGACGTTGACTGGTGTCCTTGACACAGATCAACTCTGATTTAATAAGGGCCTCCACTTCAGGATCAGCGATTTCATTTCTAAGGTAATTGCTAGGCCGTTTGACGAGCAATTTGCGGGCATTATGAATGGCAATGAGGAGGCTAAGCGTCGCCAGCCGATTTCTGAATAAAAGGTAAAAGTTTCTAGGCCACGCCAGTCATTCATGATCTCCGCGACACCATATTTTCTTGAATTTCGCATTTCACTGTATGCGCGCATAAGAATATACAGGTCGCTTCATGCTATCGTGAGACGCTACTATTTTCTATCGCGTGACAGTCACAAGGCAGCGAGGAATTAGCGCTAAAATTGAAAGTGCCTGTTCCTTGAAAGGCAAACAGGAACTTGGTTTACTGACACCGTTTAGCTCGGGCCAAATTCGAAAATAAGCCGGAAATATACGAGACTACGAACTTTTTGAATTCTTATCTTTATTGTTTAGAGTTCGTATGATTTTTATCATAATATATGCTTCAATAATTGAGCAATTATTTTCAATGCATAATTCACCTGTATAATTCCAGCAATTTTAGAATAAACGGAATAAATTCAGACTCCAACCGGATGTGCACGGATGTTCGCAGGATTCCGGATGTTCTGCGGCGTCAGACATTAAAGTATCGTTCGTCGGTCGTTTCACACTTCCGTGACCGCGACAATGGCGTAGAAAACGACCTCGATTCACCCCGGGGCTGGGAGACAAAGGATCGACGTAACTCGGCTCGGTTAACCGAGTTGACATAATCGCGGTGTGCCGCCGCGTCGTGGAAAAGTCTGCGGCGTCGGCGGACAATAAAAACCGCGCAATCACGCTAATAAGCCGGATGTACTTTTCCTCTTTCTCTCGCGGTATCCGCGCGATTAATTCGGCCGAGAAGGACAAGGAGGGAACGGGACGCGAAGGGACGTCGATGAAATGGAAATTCGCGTGATCTTACGTCAGTGCTCATTCATCCTTTCTCGGCGCTCTCGGCCAGGCGAGTTCGGTATCCTTTCGGCTCGATCCTTCACTCCCCGGCTCTTAAAAAGTAAAACCAAAGTTTCTCCTTTACGCCGGATCGACAACGAGGAACGCAGGACACGCCCAGAAACACCAACGGCGAACATCGCTTAGATCACGAGGAAAATAAGAGGATGAAGAAACACGATGATCACCGAGCACTGGCAAGCCGATGCCGCGAAATTAGGTGCTCCCGCAGACAGATACTTATCGCTGAACGGATTATGTAAACTTTCACCGGGAGGATCTCTAATCGAGATCGCGTTTTTGTTGCTCGATAGCGAGCGTCTGTTCCATTGAATCGCGACGAAAAACGAGGAAGCTGAATCGAGCACTCAAGGCCTTCTTCCCATAGCTGTGTGTAGCATAGTACTCTCACGATGGTTCTAGAACATTAGTGATTCATTCCATCGATTGTGGTCCTTGGCAGAAAAAAATATAGAGCAGTGTTTTAAATTCTAAAAATGGAAGAAAAGAAAATGATAAAATATAGGCAACGATTAAAAATCCTAAAAGAATGCCTCGGTAATGGAACCGTTCCAGGATAGAGTTCAACAATAAAACGTCTTACGGAGCCTAAAACACAGAAGTTTCTCCGAGCGAGAGAGCTCTAGATTCCAGGACGAATAAAATGGAAAACAAACGTGGTTTGTTGATTCTAGGCTCCTGCGGATCGTAAAATCTGCCCGTTCGCACGATAAATCTGTTCGGTGGTACGCTTCCTGATTATCGACGAGCGTGACGGGATCGGTAGCCACAGTCAGACACAGTACTCACCCAGAATTTCGATCACCGTCCACACGAAAAGTTCCGTGTGTCACCTACACTACGTTCTTCTGTTTCGCAACCCGAAATTCCGAAGGCGACTTTGTAACCGCAACGAGCGAAACGAAACGAAAACGACAAGAGACGTTATCGGCGCGCCCGTGAGAGCGTCCGAGCCCGTGGGGTCAGAGTAGAAAGTGGTGTCCGCTCGATGAAGGTCGGATCCGGGATGTTTGAACCTGATCTATACCAGTTTTCTTTCATTCATGGCGATCCCGTGTTCCGTGTTGGTGAGAGTCCAACCGCCGATTTCTGTGAGGCTTCCTGTGGAAATTGCGACCCAAACTTGGCTTCTCTGACGTCGAACACCTCCGGAACACTGTCCCGGACAGGTCTGGAACAGCGTGTCCTCCTCTCCTCAACCCGACTGTTCTCTACTTGTTAGTCTTTCAGTTGTTATCTGCGGCGTTTAGTGCTACTAACTCGTCCGTACACGGTTTGCCGCTCTCCCCGTGGCGTCGTTAATTGATGGCCCGTCGATAATTGTCCGTTCCGAGGAGAGAAAACACGGAGAATGAATCACACTTCCAGTCGCCGCGTTATTAAGATGTCTCCGATGAAACAGCTATCCTACTAACTTTTATTTTTGAACGTCGGGGATGGCGCAGCGATGCAAAATCCTTGGATTCCCGCCTGCTTGGCTCACAGACATTTAAAAGAAAATTGCGATGCTCCTATAAATCTAGTTTAATATTTTACAATGCATCTAAATCAATTATGAGCTTTCTATCTAGGTCGTCTACAGGCTGCCTTGGGTCCCACAGATTAATTGATTTTCATAGAAGAATGCAGAGAAGAATTCCACTGAATCCGATTCAGTAAGCACATGGTGTAGCACACGAGAAACTGAAGACCCATTTTCCCGAAAAATGCTTCAAACCGAACCTTTTGTGAAAAAATTTGTTTTTAAAAGTCTGAATAAATCTAGTCCTGTTATTGTTATAAAGGAACGTACACCAGTCGTATTATTAGTGTTAAAATGAATGGAGCTTGCTATGTAGAGCAATTACACGACTCCCTCGGCAGTAAATAATTTGTAGGTCGCCCGATAGGTTTTACATCAGCTCTTTCTCATGCTCGCAAGGTCCCACCTCAGCGAACAGCCTAGTATGTCAGGCTAGGGTCACCGGTGGTTCACCGGAACCACATTTAAACGTCGTTAAACAGCTCCGGGCACCTTCTAGGTCATCTATTCGAGTGGTCTTCGGCTTGAACCACGTTATCTGTGAAAAATAACAGTAAATGGGTGTATATTCGTGGTCCTTCGTGAAAGAGAGAATCGAGCGTGGATCGTGGAAACTTCCTAGGCGACGTGACAGATAAAAGGGAACAACGGAAGAGATTTCTCGCCCGAGGCCGGTTCCCCTGGTCCGGTATTTACCTGTCGGTGGGCAGGTCGCAGGTCGCGGGGGCCCGATGGGCGGTGTGCATGGTGAAACACCTATCCGCCGCGCCGCGCGCCGGTTCCATTGGGCGAATACTTTCGTCGGTTAGGCCGTTTAGCCGGGCCCAAAGGGGACCCCGGGGACGACGAACATCGGTGACGACACTCATGCAAGGCAAATAGGAAGAAAAAAGAGGCGAGGTGGGGCGGCGAGGCAAGCGACGGTAGAGGAGGGGCCCGCCAAATATAAGCTAAAGAGATTGTACGATGGACCACACGAAATTTCACTACCGACGGGACGGGTTTCGGAAAAGGGCAGCCTTCCTCATCCCAAGTTCTCTCTCCGCTCGCGCAGTTCCGTCTCGTTTAAACACGTCTTCGACTTATTACACTTGGTGAAATCATCATGAAACTCTTCGCGTTTGTGCTCCTGTCCGTGGTCGTCGTCCTCGCGGCCGAGGGACAGACCATCGAGAACTGTCTCGAGAAGGACAGCATCTCCTGCGTGCAGAAGAGCATCTACAAAAGCGCGAAGGAGTTCTTCGATACCGACAACATGGAGATCTTCAGTGGTGTTACCTTGGTGAAGAGCGCCAACCAGGCCAGGAGCTCCAGGACCGGAAAGGAACTTGTGTACGATCAGGAGATCGATACCGCCAACAGTGTTTCCGATAGACAGGACGCTCTTGTGAATTATGTTAGCGACGAGGCTACCGAGTTCCTCACTGGACGCAGTCTCAGGGTAAGCGAAGCTTCCTGTGACACTTTAGATTCGTTCTTCTGACACTTTTGTTACAGTATTTTATTCATTGTTTTTCGGTAGATCAATTTCACTCCGATCATTGAGAAGATTGGTACGTCCGCTCGTGCCATCAGTGAGTCCGCACCCGAAGAGATCCGCGAGGCTGTTGACTTGGTGGTTGAAGGTGAGTTGTTCCCCTATAGATTTATAGATTTAATTTTTGTAAGACTAAATTATATCTCTTTAGGTTTACAATTTAAACTTCTCTTACGCTCGCGATTTTACGATTACGGTTCTATGTAGAAATTTCATATGAGGATCTAGAAGACTCTATACATATAGTAGACGCAATTAGGATAGAATAATTTCGGGCAAAAGTAAACATGGAATGTTTTCAGGCCGAGGCAAGAAGAAGCAGCTGAGACAGCTGCTGCCCCTGCTGCTGGCGGCGAAAGCGAAAATCGGAGCTCTGGCCACCCTGACTTACTTCGTAACTGGTTTCATCGCGAAGAAGGCCATCTTCGTCTCCCTGGTTTCGCTGGCGATCTCTGCGTTCGTTGGCTTGAAGTCTATGTGGTCGAAGGGCGGCCATGATGTCACACCTTACCACGGTTGGAGCAGTGGTCCAGCAGCATCCGGTGGATGGTCTGCCCCTGTATCTTCCGGAGGATGGTCTTCGAGCGGTTCCTCTGGCGGTTCCTGGGACGATGGTCACGGATACGCGCAGAGCCAAGCCTACTCCGGCTACCATCATTAATTTCTTAGGAGTTCCATTAATGTAACCTGTCTTCTCCCACCCCACCTTCGTCCTCTTTCTCTTGTCCCTATTGTCTCCCCTTCTCCTTTCTTCCCCCTTTTCCCGCCTTCCTTTCCTCGAGATTGATTCACGAATCGTCGGAGTACCCGAGAAACGCCTCCCAGATGACGATGCGGATCGTTTCGAAACCCGCCCGAACCCTCCCGAGAACGTCCCGCTGGAGAGGATATATTTATTGATTATTTATCATGTTTGAATAGTAAGCGGGCCAGCCCGCGGCCTGATGTAAATAATTAACGTATCGTTAATCGTCAAAGTGTGCGTCGACACGATTAATATAGAATGGACACACGGAGTCACAATCAAAACATAGAGGCTAGTCGCAACGCTTCCGTTCGAGTTTAAGAAAGAATCGTTGTCGCGGCTACGACGCGCGCATTATGGTACAATACAAACCCCCGCAAATCCCTATCCACCCCCATATCATCGCAGCTGAACACCATCTAGTCCAGTACGGTTTAAAACGAACTCCTTTGGAACAGCTCTCAATATTTTGTAATACCGACGATATCAGTCAAATACATTTTTTATAAAAAAAAATATGCAATCGCATTCATTCATTCACAGCTGAATTATTGCAACGGCGAGCGAAGTCTCCGGCCGAGTTCGCCTAACCGCGCGTTGAAGTCTCCAACGTGCTCGCCGAATCGGGCGTTCAAGCCTCCGTAGTCGCGGTCGTTTAACCGGGCATTTGATTCTCTGGAATTATAGTAAGCTCAACGATCGATGAAGCCGCTATTACCACAATCGCTTCATCGTCCATTGGTGTCTATAGATTTATTGTCACTTCATTGCACTTACAGCAATTCAAAATGATGGTGGGAGAACGAAACCCTTAATTTGCGAGTAGAATGATCGACGATACAGTAGCAGGATAAAATACTAAATTGTTAGGAAAAGTCAAATTACAAGAATTGGATTTGACCTCCGCTTAAACTCTTTTTACTACGCTTCCTATCTTGAATTTTAAAATTAATATTTTTCCGATTGAAACTCCGTATTTTGAGAGGATAGCGATAGTACACGACTTCTGCAGACTTGAATTAATTTCAAAACCGTTCCGCTGCCGGAATTTTTGCATTTTCGGCGGAGTAAAATTCGCGAGCGGATCAAGGAGGAGACCTCGCCGAAAATCCTGGCGAAAAGAGAAATCACGCACGGGCCGGCGACTTTCCATCGTTCCAGGAACCTCCGAAACGGTTTCTTTTTTCGCTGTTTCACCGGCGAAATTTCAAGTGGCCGCGGCCTCGAAACCGGCCTAGTCGGGGTCGGATCCGAAGCGACGAGATGGAAAATGGCCGGCCGAAGCGTGTCGGACGGGAACTGTACTCCGGCCGAGGGGAAAGTGCACCGGCAAGGTGCACATCCGGTCCGCGTTTGCGCATCGTTCTTGCGGATCGTGCGTCTTCGCGGCGCGGCGCGGAGCGGCGAAGGTCGAGAGGCCGAGGCTCGCGTTCGTCATTCCGAATCGGGTCGCGGTGACGGATATTCTACTAAATCTTCCGCGAACGATGTCCTTTAGTCCCAGATAGAAGGAAAACGAGCGGCTGGAAAGGAGGTTGACGCAAAATTGCCGGTTTCTTTCGTCCGGAGAGCGCCGCACCGCTGCCGCCGATAAAAATGATTTTTGCATCGTTGTTTCTGGGCCAGCCCGACGCGCAATGATTAGCGAAACAGGAACGAATCGACGATGAATCGACCGACGTTTGTTAGTCCCCGACGCCCCGCGGCGATTAACGAGCTAACGCTGATTGAGCCGTGATAGTCAGTGTCCCAGTTAGTGGCGCGAGATGTATATTGGTCGACGCATAAATTTGTCGCGAACTCCGGTCCGACGAAAATAGGCTCTGAAACGATTACAGTCGACGGATCTTTTATTTATACCTCGTAAAACTCCCCGAGAAACATCGTAATCAAATAGCTAAAGTTTGTTCGACTGGAAAGCGGCTTTCAGTTATTTCTGTGCAAGCTCCTGCACTACTTGTGCCTTTAGAATTTTTGCTCTGTGTGTTATACCATAAAGTTCCCCACCATCCGCTACGAAAGTTCATTCAGAATGAAACAATTCGCGAAGTTAGACATTTGGATAAAAGTGCTGTTTATTCATGAACGGTTAGTCGGAGATTCGCAATCGCTTTCGGTGTTCATTTAATGAATATAATTGACTCTCCTCCCGTTGAACATAATTATTTGCTATAGTGAATAGGCCACTAGGAACTGCACGCAGATTCTTTACAGTCGAACTCGCTGCGATTATTCTCAATTAAAACAGTTTCGCGTGTGGTCTTACGAATCAACTTATGCACGCAACTCTACGATTATGAATCACGATGTTTATTCGCTATGAATGCAGGAAAGGCTTGCAGTTGTAAAAGCGTGCACGGTTTAACGAGACGGTTGTTACTTTCCACGAGCGGGGACTGCTTTCGGACTCTGTCAACGTTTTGTCAATATTTGTCCACATTGGTAGTTCGATTATGATGTAGAGAGGTTCGTTAACGATCGTTAAGAGGTGCGGGCGATCGTAAACGGATAGAACGAAGGGGAAACGAATCTGAAGTGGAGGCGCGCGAGTGTCACGGCTCGTTAACGTTCGTCGGGCGACAGTATCGCGAGGGATCCAGGGGGGAAAAAAGGCCAGGGAATTATTTTGAAAGGAAGAGGAGACTTTCGTTAGTGGCGAAGCCATGCGGCCAGGGACACGGTGCATTAATCGCGAGGCGGTGTTCAGCCGACGAAGAGCCGGCTTTTTTATCTCGACAAAACCTGAAGAGCATCCTCCACTTCCCGGGGACATCGACATAAATTTCGCAACCTGAATATTTCTTTCCGCGAGCCACGCGAATGGGGACGGCTCGTTAATTCCTCCTGCGTGATTGGGAAAGAAAAATCGGGAGCACCATTGAACCAAACTAAAATCACAATATCTTAAATACCTGTTAAGACACAATAAAAATTCATATTTATTTGTCTGTACAGAAGATTGAAATGTTGTGGACTCATTGGCAGTCCTAGGAAGTCGTGCCAGAGTTAGTTAAAATAGAATAAAATTAGAAAACGGAAACCATGGAATCCAAGAAAGTTCGCGGTAATTATAAAATCGTGAGGCGCGCGTAAATCGTCGGAGACGTCCGAATGTCGTGCAAAATGCGGGCAGAAAAATCGGGCACGTCCATTAAAAATGCCGGAGCATAGCGTGGTGCATAAACCGCGAGAGTGCAAGGCCCCCGGTGCAGTGGTCCCGAGGTAATAAAAAGAGGTGCAATGAAAATTGGCGCTGCGCCCGTCACCATGGATCTGGCAGGCGGCTGAATAGATGGTTTCTTTGGATTCACAAAAGCAGGATTTCACCGTGCTCGTATAACGCGAGAGAGCGTCTACTTCGGCGTTGTCGGTTCGGTACTCTGACGGTGTTTCGCTCCTCTGTCTCTCGTTATTAGAGAGTCGTAAACCGAACAAGCGTCCCGGGGGCCTCCTCCTCCGAACGAACGAACGGACGACGAGCGCTGGTTTGCTCGTATCTAAATCTCGGTACGGTTCTCACGTCACCGATTAGTTACCAGCAGTTTCCCATGCGTCACTGGGTTACTGGATTCTCCTTGCTCGCTCGTTCGGTTGCCTAGTGCCTTATTAGCCGCATACCAGCCGCTCGATAGTTGTTAATGTCAGCGTGGACACCGGCCGAGGGCCGGCTGCTTCTATCGCGTCGTTCCTTCCGTGCCCGATACACGCGATTTCAATCGACTTGTACACGCTGCGTAAAATCTGGTAAAAGCGCGACACGGATTCCTGCCATCGTGATCCGACCTTCTCCGGGCTGATCGACGATTCGCCGCGTCTGACGCCGCGCCGCGCCGTTTGCTTCCACGTTCGATTAACGTGTACATGGAGCCTCCATTTTAGAGATTCCGTAAATGCACTGTGATCGTCCGACACGACACATTCGTCGTGGGATTTTTATGAAATGGTTTCTTCGGTGGAAGGATAGAATATTTTGAATAGTCTATGTTCTTTTCATAATGTATTTTTTTTATAACATCACATCTCCAAATTCGTCAGTCATAAAATCCACAGTCTACTAATCCTGCATAAAACAAAATTGCGTGGGAACCACAGGAAGATCGTACGAACAGCGATGTTTGAGGATTGTATGAGTTATAAATATCAATTACTCGTACATATGTGGCTTCTCTAAAATTTGTGTGTCACAGCTGCACGAGACACCTCGATTAATGAGCCTCGAAAGCCAGGGAAAAGAGGGAGTAAGAGAAAAACGTAACGGTTTAATCAGATTCATCCTAAAAGAGTCGAGAAGATTCCCGTCTATTCAGAATGTCAAGGTGCAGAGGGTCTTGCGTGTCTCTCACGCGGCGTCATTGTCCCTTGATCACGCACGCCGTGTCTCTCGGTCGTTGCGGCTACGCCTTGAGCTTCACGGCGGGCGCGTTTCGAAACAATTGTCCCAACGACCGTTACTCTTTCTCATCGCATCGTATCGCATCGCAGCGACTACGTTTTCATCCGGCACGTTTGCGCGGTCGCGGTCGATTCGAAGCATCATCATCGTCATCTATCTCGGATCTTGATCGCGAGTCGTTGGAACACAAGAATTAATTGAAGACGAAGAAAAGGCTCCTCTATGTTCTTTGTGACCACCTTCCCTGCAACAGGTTTGTATCGATGATAATCTGACGGTGGTTCCGGCGTACCACACGTGCACCGTACTTTCGGTGAGCATTTCGACTTTCGGCGACTTTCTTGATCGGCCGAAAGTGTGCTGCCGTGTCTGCTCCTCTCTTCTGCTGCGATTCGAACGGGCTCTAGCCTCGATTGCTCTTTTATAGACTCGTTTTGCCAATTTTTCGGTTCTCTAATAATGTCTGCATAAAACTGGACCAATAAATACATTGATGGGATTAAATGAATTTATCCGGATCTGAACAGTGCATCCGGGTTACAATTAATTGGAAGAATTAGAGTACCACAGAAAGTTAAATTCTACTCGTTTCAGTTGCATGACACTCGATAAACATAGGATTGCCACAGGATGTCGCATCTACTTCACACTAGTTGCTTGACATTCGTCTATGAAAATGGTGCTGTTACAGGAAGTCAGTTTCTAGTTCACTCCAGTTTCTTGGCTATAAATTTCATGCGACTGTGTCGTGGACCTTACACATTTTATTACACAGGCGATATCAATAATTTATAGAATTTATTACAATAGTACTTAACCGTAAAACTGCAGGCTGCATTCTTTACTTCTACGTCTTGGAGCTGGTTTATACAAATGGAAATGGCACAGGAGATTAAATTCTACTTTGTTCCAATCTCTTGACAGTCTGGAACAATGGGACTGCCATAAATCAGTTTCCAGTTCACCAGGAAAGTAAGGAGACTACGAGAAATGAATTCGTTCATTACTCATACTTCTCGGATCTCGTGAATAAAAATGTAAATAGCACAGGACAATTGAATTGCACTTTAAACTAATCTCGCAACACTGTGCAACAATGGTCTGTCACAGATCAGTTCCCAGTTTACTATAAAAGTAAGAATACTGCGAGAGGTTCTGCTAATCTTGGAGCTCGTTCATAAAAATGTAAATGTTACAGAAAAAGTAGATCGTTTCTTTGTGAATTTTTCTGAATGAGTATGCAGCATTTAGCGTTTCTCGGTTCCCTTTTGTTCCTAGCTGTCTGCGAACGTGTGTGCAGATATGTCGTAGCGTCAGGTGGATGATTTCGCCCGAGGCGACGTTCGTTCTCTTGCGGACCGGCGATCTTGATCCCCGAAACAAGGCGGGACGGGGAGCCCTCTCTCATGATCCTGAAGAGAGAGAGAAAGATAGAGAGGAGAGGGGGAGAGAGAGAGAGAGAGAGAGAGAGAGAGCAAGACGAGGATACCGGCATGAAAAAAAGGGAATGGACCGAGCGGAGATGAAGACAGGTGGCGAGAGAGATAGGGAAGCCGAAATTGAACGCCCGACGCTCGACCCAGTTGTAAATGGGTGAGCGACCCCGTTCCCGAGATAATATCTCGCGTCCATCATCTACCGGCGAATTTTTCCTCGCTGGAACCACCTGTGACAATTAATGGCCAACGATCTCGTCACGGCGACACAATGCTGCCTTTCTCAGCTGTCCTGAATCAACTAATTTATTTAATTCGCCTGGCACCGGCTCTGCTTACATGAAATCGTAGGTGAAAGGTAGCTAATTGATCCACGTTTGCTGGAGAGGCCGAAGGGAGGTCCTCGAACCTGATAGCAGCTAAAATCACAAGCATCTTTTCTTCAATCGTTCGTGCTGATTAGATACTGTGGATTTGATGCATTTATCACAAAAATAAATAGATGAAATTTAAAACAGGAAAACATTGGAACTCTTTAAGTTCACGATCTTCTGCCTTTCTCTGGAACATAAGAAAATGTGTAAAATCCAAGACCACGTAGCCAACAATTTGCATAAACATCGAACCAGGCCGTTTCGCAAACGAGCCAGTAAAGTCTAACAAGCAATTAAACAAAACTGTTCCATTTCTAAACCAGCTGAGCGGCCAAACAAAGCGAACGATTGCATTATATTTTCTCGCTCCGGTGACTTGAACGCATGGTAAAGAAGCATCTCCGGTTTGCGCGTTAAGTAACTCTGAGCGTAGAGAGTCTTTAAAAATGAAAATCGCCTCGCCAAAGCAAAACGAAGCCTGGGAACAGGTTGGACAAGCCCTTCTTTCCTTCCGGAGAAACCGACCGGCCGATCGAACGGAGAGAAAAGTCATCGGCGTCGCGGTCGTGACCCGCGACTGTCTTTGTTCACTGACTATCTTCTGTCTTTTGTCGTAACCGTTTATTATCATGTCTCCTGTCCGAGTGAAAATAGAGAGAAAGCAAATTCGTGCAATCTCATTGTATGAATTCAGATTAGGATGCAAGTCCAGTTTCTTTTAAATCGCACCTCGTGTAGAGCTTTAAAATTCAAGAATGGAATTAGTTTTGCACCGACCATAAACTAGTGGAGGCTACAGGGGGTCAGGCGAAGTCGTGCGAGAAATCACAAGGGAGCCGTCTGTAAGCGTTCCCCACAAGCTGCGCAAGTAGATTTCCCTCATTGAATCCCATTCGAGCGATCAGAGGGGGGCTCCCTTCTACCATGGGACCTTAATGGTGGCGTAAAGTAGGTCTGCCACGGAAAGAGGGAAATGAGGAGTCTCGTCGAGGAAGAGGAGGACGAATGAAGAAGGCGAAGAAAATGCAAGTGCGTCCCTCTCCTATTTTCCTAAAGGCTTTCCGGACCCGCCGAAATCGTGGGGGCCTTCGTTTAGAGGATGCCCCTCGGAGGAGAGGGCTGGCCGAAAGGGAGAGGAGGACCTCGTCGAAGAGTAGTGGGCCCCCGTGCAACTCCAGTTTTGCAGGATCAAGGAGTGGGGGCTCCGGGGATCGTGCAAAGAGGCTTCGTTGGTGGGAAGGGAGCGAACACCCGAAGAGTAACGGAGAAAGAGAGAGCACGCGCGCGCACCAAGCGAACGCGAACTCTCGGTGGCCCGTGGCTCTGTCGGGTCTCCCCTTCGTGCGATACTTCGGTATAAAAGCAATGCAACCTCTTTTGGATGTAACACACGAGGTTCGATCGACGCATCCCGGCGTCCACGTTCACGAAGGCACCCGTAACAGAGCGGACAACCAGCCAGCTGGTCTAGTCTCCATAGACCACACAGGATAAAATCGAAGACGCTGGTTATCCTCACACTTCGTTTACGGCTTCTCGGTGGTGATTCAGTAGACTGCTGATCCGATCTACCTCCTGGGAACAACAAACATGAATAAGTACACTGTGACCGTTCTGTGGCTACTACCGGTGTTCACCGCGGCGCTCTCGATCATCGACAATCCCGGACCGGATAAGGACCTGATGGCCACCATCTACAGCGACTGCCTCAAGAAGGAGTCCATCAACTGCATCAAGTACAAAGTAATCTCCTACTTGGACAAGAGGTTCGGCGACAAAGAGGATATCACGCTGTCCGAGGGCATCACCGTCGTCAAGACGTCAAACGCCGAGGAAGGCGCGCCGAGGTCCGTTGCTTGTGACTCGAATCGATCTGCATCGCATTGACCCCTTGCTCCGCGTCTTATTTGCATCCACTGCAGTTAGAGTTTGCCTTTCGATCATACTTTCCTGGAAGACACCCAAAATTTTAACCGTTTCTAGCGATATATTTTGTTGCTAATTTCAATGTCGAGAACGGGGTAATTGCATTTTGTTTGATAAAATATTGTACGTGTTTAGTAGAGCTTTAGTATCGTTAAGCGAGGAGTTAGATATTGCTATGGTCTGTTTGTTGAAAGAATACACCTGGAACACGCTCATAAATATAATAACTGTCCACCCCACTCCTGTTACTTCAGGAACTCTTCTTGGAAGTAAGAGTGGAGCGGACAGCTGTTATTTACTTCCTAGTTTGTACTGTCTTTTACTCTTTATTGCTTCAGACTTGCAACACAGGAGTACATTGAAAAGACATTATGAGTACAAGAATATTCCAAGTGTCTCTTTCCGAGCATTCGGAAGATAGACAATTCTTCATTGTTGATTGTTTCTTTTGCGATATTGTTAAAGTTTAAACGAGTTTGATGAAGATTCGGTGGATAATTTTGATTGTTTGACGAAGATTGCACTGTAATTTTGCAGGTCTATTGAGTCCAGCGACCTCGAGACGCTACTCTTCGACAGACTCGGAAGGTTCCTGAAGACGCACACGGTCAAGGTTGACCTCAAGGGAACCGACATCCTCGGGGCCATTGAATCAGCTGGCCGCAGCTTCGAAGACTTCACCGACAACGCTGTCGAAAGCCGAGGCAAAAAGAGTGAGTATGAACAACGAAATCAAAAAATCAGTGTAATCTTCTAACCCAAGAAGTACCGCGTCCATTGAAACCATTTTTGGTACTCCAAATAATTAACCAGTGCACAGATTGGGTCCGTGAGATTCACGAATTGAATTTGTACAGTTTTAATTTCCTTTGAATATCACGCAACGTACAACAATAATATAATAAATTTGTATTTTGGGCCTGTGCGCTGGAGAATTAATCACGTCGAGTATATCGCGGGAAGAAGACCGCGGAACGGTTCCTATTCATTAGGCGAATCATACACCGAGGTCTCCCCAGTTCTCATGACCCACAGCGCTGAGACTCAAGCGCTGATTCTTCCGCGAACGAAACGAGGAACAGTCTCGCGCGGTAAATTAAGCCGCTTTATTAAAGCGATCGGGTAATTACGCGGCCGTAATTAACGCTCGTATATCCGATAACCGGAATTCACGCGGCATCGCGCGCGGTGGGCTCTATTCAACGACGCCGATGACGATGATTCTGGGGAAGCTGAGAGACGTTGACCCACTGAGGAACTGGTTCCGCTTCCCCTTGAAACACCTCGGGCAACGAGGAGCGCGATTACGAGCGTGGAACAGAGACAGACAGAAGCCTCTCAAGATCTCCCGCCGCGCGAGATTTTTGACATACTTTCCATCCCGTGCACACGGGGTACGTCGCCGTTGACCTTCACCTATTCCACTTATCGAGATATCCTCTGAGAAAGGTCGGGTCGCGAGATCTTCGATGCTAGAATCCTGTGAAGATTTCTTACTCGTGGAAAATTGCATGGTTGCTTCACGAAGATTTCCACGATGTACTCTTCTTTTCTCTTACTCCTTGGGACTCGTTTATAAACATGTAAACGGTACAGGAAAATCAACTCGTTTCTCTTTTGTTCCTACCTAGCTGCAAACGCGTGTACAGGTTTTTAACATACATTCCATCCCGCGAACACAGGGTACGTCGGCCATTGACCCTCGGCTATTCCACTTTTTGAGATTTCCTCTGAGAAAGGTCGAGTCTAGAGATTTTTGATGATGAATTCTCTTGTGAGAATTTCTTCCCCGTGGGAAGAACGCCAGTTGTTTCGTGAAGATGTCCACGGTGTACCGTGGCGATCGTAATCGGTGAGAAATCGCGGTTACGGTACGACGACCCTGTGCCCGGCTGAGCGGCAAATTAGCCATGAACACCATGCTCGAGACCGTCAACCTGTCGCTTCCGAGCAATCGATACTCGGACAACGGTTCTCGAACAACACAGCGGCGCCCCTGTCGACCTATTACAGCCAATTTTCCAATAGCTCAAAATTATCTCCAATGCCGAAACGACACTAGTCTAATTATACTAAAACCTTGCAGAGAAAGCCCAGAAGATCCTGGGCCCGCTCATGGCGGCCATGGCGCTGAAGGCTGCAGCCCTACTGCCCTTGGCCCTTGGTGCAATTGCTGCTATCGCTGGTAAAGCGTTGTTGGTCGGCAAAATCGCCCTTGTCATCTCTGCAATCATCGGGTTGAAGAAGTTGCTGAGTTCGAGCGGGAAGCACGTGACATACGAAGTCGTCTCGCATCCTCATCACAGCAGCAGCCACGTAGTCAGCCACGACGAGGGACACGGTGGTGGTGGTTATGGCGGCGGTGGCGGCGCTGACTATGGCGGTGGTTACTCCGGTGGCAGTGGCCATGGATGGGCCAGGAGCCTGCCCCAGGACGCCCATGACATGGCCTATCGCGCCCATCAACCTCAATCGCAAGCATGAAGCGGCTAGACACGATTTCGACCTCCTCCACTTTCGCCCATCTTCGTTCTTCATCTTCCTCCTTCTTCTTTCCTTTTCTTTTCTCGAATGTTTATTTATTTGTTCCTATCGATTGCCTTCCTTTCGACTGTCCCGATTCTAGACTGTATTTATTCTAGATTGTCTTCATTTTAGACTTTCTTTATTCTAGACCGTCTTTCTTCTTGACTTCTGTACTGTCGCTGTTCTACCCCTGTCTCTCACCCTCCTGTCCATTCCCAAACAACGAACCAGTGCCTCGTCGAGATACTCGTTCCATGTATAGCATTATTACTCGAGCCTTGTTATTTATTTCCTGCGGCTAACACGACTTAGTATTTATTTAATTACTCGACCCCGTGTGCTATTTTGTTACTGCCCCCGTTGTTCTTTTGTAATAAAGAGATGGCGTACGCCGGCCCGGCGTCCAGTCCCAAAGAAAACCGTATCACAAGCCACCCTATGTTGCATCTAATACAATCTCAACGCCACAGTGCCTACTCCTACTCTCCAACATGTTGCCGAAGAGTAGAGAAGTACACACAGGCGTACGTATCGTGGAAAAAGAAGATAAAGTAAAACGGCGTACAATGCAGCTTTCATAGCGGCCGATATTTATGAAAACGAGTGAAAGTAGTATACATCCATTGATACCTGAACCAGATACGACTTAATGAGCCTCGCGCAAACATGCCGGTGAGGGAGGGGAATTCCGAGTAGAAAGTATTTACGGTTTCTCGTTCTTTTATTTTCGTGAGAAACCAAAAGACGATCGAGGGAGAGAAAGAGAAACCATGAAGTTTCTCGTGCGAGAACACCGGGGTCCGGCAATGGATCGATGCGTTCGATATTCTTCCGTCCGTTGTTTAATATCCTTGCTGATCGACGTCGTAAAGAACCCGGAAAAAAGGGTCTTGCTCGACGATGCCTCACTACTGACCCAGCTACGATCGTCGGTCGCTTTAATGACTCGTAAAAGCCGGCCGAGAGTCATTTTCCACCGGCAAAACACCTTCATTACCTACCGGCGAGCATAGATTACCGGGCCGGCATGCAGCCGGATGCGCGAACTTCAAACCGGTGGCCTGCATACCGGGACTAATGTCGCCGCGCCTGATTCGTGGCCAGGGCCACGGTAATCATAACAAGGTTTTCATTGGCGGCCGAACAAGCGACGCGTGACGACCACTGCCAACTGGTCAACAACCATCAACAGGCATCGTGATGCAGAAAATCAACGGACGACGATACCGGACCGGAAATCACCTGCGAAACGGATAGAGGGGCCGTCAGGTTGCTTATGATGGTCCCAAATGAGGATTTTACCAGTTAGAATTGGTATAAGTCATTCTTTGGAAAGTTTAAATGAAGTCTTCCTCATATTTTAAATAAAAATAAAGAAATTTAAGAGGCACCATATTTCTTCATTCCATTTGCTTAATTATAATACATTGCAAAGCTTATGGCAAATGACAATGCAATTTGGGACAGTAGAAAGATTAGGAGCACTGGAAGGTATCAATGTGTTACTTTTAAGTTACTGAACTTATTGAAGAAAGATTATATTTAGTTGTAAAATATTTATTGTCCTTAAAATATCAGTGAATTTTTGTAAATGTAAAAATGTTGATCAGTTACTCTCTCCCGTGTACAAGGAGGCTTGTAAATTAAAGTGTTGTGTTGAAGTGACGTGGACCACGGTTCGCAGCGGCGATAGTCCGCGCAAGTTCAAGATCGCGTCGCTTTCGCCGCGAGAGATCATTTTCACAGCACGTACGCGGCCGTGAAATCGGTAACGCGACGCAATCAACAGTTCCGGCTGCCTGATGACTGACTGCTGACTGGCAACCTCCTTCGAATTGCTGGATCACGTTGAGAAGTTTACCGATGAAAGAAAGTAACAGAAATTAATACAGGTGCTTGAAGATCCACCAGATGAGAACTGCAATGTCTGGATTGTTCAATTTACAGGATCGCTGGGTCACAGTGAGACTTCTTAGAACCTTCGGAGAAGTATAATTATATGATAATTAGGTAACAATTTTTTAACATCTTTCAAGCCTGTCTAGATCTTTAATTGATTAGTGGATTGCTAAATTACATAGACACTGTTTGATATAAGTTATTGACGAACAAAGATAGAGTCGGCATCGTTATTTGAGTTTAGTGGATCATTGATCTTGACTAGACTGCTTGGCGGTAGTTAAAGAGAGCGAGATACTCGGATGACCAACTAACAACTTCCTTTAGTTCTCGCAACCTGTCTGCGTAGCTATTTGAATTTGGTCGATCGCTGATTCACTGCGAACTAGACTGCTTGTCGATGGCTAAATGGAGCAAGGTGCCCGAGGTGCAATTAATAACCTCCTTAAATCATTACGACCAGTCTGTTCCATCTTGTAAATTCGGTAGACCACCAAATTACTGCTCTATTACTCTAGACTGCCCGGCGAAGCCTAAAATGCGAGGCATTCGATGAACAATTTAGGTCCTCGAAACTAATCTGCATCGATTTCCAATTGGTATCGCTGATTCACCGTAATCTATACAGCCGAGGTTAAAGCGAGCCGTCGGACGATCTACTAGCAATCCCCCACGAATCCGGTGGTCTGTCTGCACGGCTGAATTTGGTGGATCCGGTGATTCATATTAAGGCTGCAGGATGGAAGCTAGAGAGAGAGAGAGAGAGAGAGAGAGATAATGTGAAAAGAAATCGTGTCGGAACAGGGCCACTTCCCCCCGAAATATTCAGTCTTGCCTCGGTGGTTCTCGATGCTTCACTGCGTTCGCGGACACCAGCAGAACGATATCCCCCTTCCCCGAGCACCCTCCGGCAAGGCCTACGCGTGTCTACGTGGTAGCGTGGTTTCACTTGGCGCGACCTAGTTACCTAGACCAGCGTCGTCGCCGCGACAGGACGAAAACAGCAAGGATTCGGACTCTGCAACAGGATAAGGGGAAAAGCTAACCGGGTCGACTGATAGCGCTGGATCGCGTTCTAACGGTACCCAACGAGTTTCACTTAATCCGCTGAAACAGCAACGATCATCTTCCTACTAAAAAACTTCCCAGACACTTGATCTTCACGCATGCCACTCATTCCAATCATTGAAGCACCGAACGCATCCTGAAGTTTCTAAAACGACTAATTGTCAGAGCGTCCGGTCGCTTTCGATTTCAGGCTTATCATAAGATCGATCGGCTCGGAAGATGGAAGAGGAGGATCGAAGAGATATCCAAAGAGGAAGAGGACACGGTGTGCCATCCGGTCGCGCACGTGGCCGCCGAGCGGAAGCTGCGAGACTATGAGACCAGGCTCGGTTCTATGCAGAAAATGCAGTCAGTCGCGGCGGCATGACGATCCGGCTCGACCGGATTAGGAGCGAGCCGACAGAGAGAGACACCGGGCAGGGGAGTTCGTCGGCGAGTAGCGAAACGATTCGCTGTGATCGCTGGTTTTATCGGCCTGGCTGGTGGGGTCGATACATCGGCTGAAGGAGGGACAGTTGAATTCCGGGCTGATCTCGTCGTCGGAACTCTGCTCTCTATTGCGCCGGGTGGTTGCGGGACGGAATCCGCTCTCAGGTGATCCTTCGCAATGAAAATGCTCCCACAATGGTCGTCTACGTACGCGGGGCCGGTGGGTGGGGAGGAATATCGCCAGGCCAGCTACGGAGGTACACCTGACCAGATATATAGAGCTAGGGCAGGGCTTCCGTTACGGACAGTCCAGTTACAGTGCTCTCTGTACGCACGGATCTCGCGTGGCGTGGGCCTAAACGAGTCGCGGTGGTTGCAATCGGGAAGGAGACGACACTCCGAAGACGACAACCGAGTTGTCTTGATCCTGATATTCCCTCGGTAGGTACCTATCCGCAGATCCGACGAGACGAGTCAGTGTGTAAATAAACCAAACACCGCGTCCTTTGTTATCTGAGAATCGTAGCTTCGACTCTATCGCACTCGAGTGGCTAGTATTATACACTTGTTTATATCGACTCGACTCGACTCGTTGAAACTTTGCCGCACTTGTCTTCGGCGAATCAGAGAAGGATCAGCGAGAAAAATTGTGAATCGTCCGCAGATCCTCCAGTTTATCCACGATGAGACACTTTGGCCGCAACTGCGCGTTCCTGGCCGTCTTGCTGGCCACAGCCTCGGCAAGGTCGGCCGAGACCAACCCAACCAATTCGATCGACGAGGAGACCGCAAGCTCGCCCGGCAACAGCAACGTCTTCGGGGAACTGCGACAGATCTACCAGGTGTACAAAGAGTGCTCCGACCAGGAGCTCAGCCCCTGCCTCAAAGTGAGACTGCTCTCGGTGATGGAGAGGATGTACAGGAGCATGGAACTGAACGTGGCCGACGGTGTCACGTTCGTTCGCGACGACCAGGTCGCTGCTGAAGAACCACCGAAATCTATCCAGGAGATAGAAGTCAATCTACCGAGAGCATTGGACGACAAGGAGGACGCGCTGAACACCATGATCTTCGACAAGGTGGTGAAGTTCTTCCAGAGCCACACGCTGAAGCTGAAGCTGCCGAACGTGGAGGAGCTGCAGCGCAGCCTTGTGGAGGAAGGTGAGCCTGCTAATCGGTGCTGTCGACTTGCGGAGGCGGTGTCAAGACTCGCTCGAGCCAGTCATCCGGACATAATTTCTTGGTTCAGTAGACCGGATGGCCCACTGGCATCTATCGTCCGCTAGAATTCGACGAACGTAATCGTTGTTATTTTATTATTCACGCTCGGCCGGCCGAATCTGATTAAGCTTTCTGCGGTTCCCAGGTCGCAAGAAGAAGAAGAACATGAGCGGTCTCTTGGCGATTCCCTTGCTGATTGGAGGCACATTGGTCCCCCTGGCTCTCGGTGCTTTGGCTATTCTAGCTGGCAAAGCACTGATCGTCAGCAAACTGGCGCTGGTCCTAGCCTCCATCATCGGCCTGAAGAAGCTGGTCTCAGGCGGCGGTGATCATGGTCACGAAGTCGTTCAGGTCGGCGGAGGACACGGGTCCAGCGGATGGGCACGGTCGAGCCACGACCTCGCCTACTCCGCCTACAAACCAGCGTCGACCTAGGAACACAATGGCCCCGAGAGTCAACGAGAGTCTTCACTTCGCAACCTCATCAGACTTCGCTTTCACGCGCATTATCGGGCGCCGCTTCTTGCCCATATCTTGCCTCCTCCCATCGCCCATGGATAGCCCCCAATCATCGCGTCATCCGTACCCGACCCTCATTGACACCGCGAGCGCCCGTTAGACGTCATCCTCACTATTTATTGTTTCCCGCGGTGCTGCGAGGCAGCCATGTATATTTATAGATACGCAAATATATTAAGATTCATACCAGTTATCTCGAGACCATTCTTATCACCCGTCTCGCAGCTTTTTCCCACAGATACGGCTCCGCAATGCATTCTCTTCTAATCTTCATTCACTACTTGCGCATTTACTTTCAGTATTTCGTTGTTTATATTCATGCGACCAGTTGTGCTTTATTGATAACCTCACACCATAATCCTTACGTCAAGCTCAATTTATCTTCAAAATCCTATGGAAGTTTTTATTGAAAAATGCCAAGAATTCTTGCAAAACTATGAAGTACAAATTAAGCCTACGTGGTGGAAAATTTTAGACATTGCTCTAGTGGAGAGAAAAGAATGGGTCTGAGTTAGTACTTGAAGATTAAAAGGTCCAGTGAACCTGGCTAGGGTCCTGGAGTCAGAGGAAGTGGAGCCGACCGGAAGCGTGCCGCCGAGATCGAAGCAAACGTCACAATTAGAAAGGTCGATTAGCCAGTTGGACGGCCACAGACGATCGGCATCGGCATCTGTGGGGTCCGATGCAGGCCAGGAGAGCACTTCCGGCTTGCAGGCCGGCGCAGGCGGCAGAGAAGAGGCAGAGACTTGTTACCTACATACTGGAAACGCTTGGGCACCTTACGCACTTGCCGTCGGGGACCGTGTTGCACGCGTGTGCGCCTCGTACGAGGCACACACGTCTGTTCAAGAAGTAAACCAGGCCGACCAGACCCGACCAGGCCAGTCAGCATCCGCGCTGAGCCTTTTCAAGGTGCGCCTAACACTCTCTACCGTCCACCAGAGAAAAAGCTGAGCGCGTCTCTCTGTCCTTTCTGTCCACTCTGTCCTCTTCCATCTCTATCATCCATCCAGTCGCTCTTTCATCTGGACCCTGCTTGTCCCCTCTCCCTCTCCTCTGGTCCACCAGATCGATCTCCCTACTCGACTCAGGTTCATCGATCCTCGAACACACCTCGGGTCAGGTGGTCCCGTTCCGAGGATGCCAAGCAGGGCCCTTCTTCTTCTTCTTCTTCTTCTCGACTTCCGAAAGTCATCCCCAACAAGTCCAACAGACTTGCTGCTCTCTTGCCTCACCTCCTTTTCCACGGTCCGGCGAACTTGATCCTTCGACAGGAACCCGGGGATAGAGGACGATAAGCTTCGAAACGTTGCTAATTAGCCGTGGATTTGGCCGGAGCTGACGATTCGGCCGGGATCAGGTCGAAAGTAGGCCGTGTCAAGTGGGACGGACCGGGCTTAGTGGTAATTATCGTGCCGATGGAAACACGGCCGATGCGCCCGCTTTCTTTCCGTAGATCTGTGGGAAATTCGAGACACCCGTATATTCATCCGCGATACCGGTGCACGGGACCCTCGATTATGCGCTCTTCAATTCATATTTATTGTTCACTTGCTCCTGATTTCAGAATTCTTGCTCTTTAGAAGCAGAGACGATGCTGGTTTAAATAGAAGATTGGAGAGTTACCAACATCTAAGAAGATCTGTATAGAAGAGTGATCTACGGAACGCTGATCTTTAACTTCATAAATATTGTTTTACTTAGTATCTGTTGCTTGCTTGAGTTTCAAAGATCTTCGCTTCTTGAAAGTTGGGATAATAGCTATTCCAGTAGCAAATAGAAGACTTACTGTGTTATGAAGTCCCTTGTAGTTTTGAAGTCCTTTAGATGAATCAGTGAAACGGAATAAGAGAAAAAAAGGAGGATCATTCATTCATACCGCGAGCGTATATGGAAAGTTGCGTGGCTCCGTCTTCGTCGGCACTTGTTCATCGTTATGAAGGAGAGAGGAAAGGAGAAGGATAATTGGAAGCGCGCGAAGCATGCTCTCGTGGATTGCGTATCCGCTTACTAATGTACTACATTTTCCTGCTATGCGAGTAGTTGCGCGGCCAGGATCATGATAATCATGAGAGGACAGACGCCCGTGAATGCACCTGTTCGTTCGTTCGCAAATCTCGGGAGAGAGAGACCCACTTCCGACCACTTTCTTTCGCAACATGCGAGGTCTATAAACTTCCGAATGAGAATTAACTCGTCGTGGGAACGACTTCTCTCGGTCGATTTCGATTATGATCTTTTTATATCTGTCTATTTATACTCGGAAAAGTTTCTCTTTATAAATACTGAAAATGTCGGAGACACGTGTCGCAAAACTAAAAGGTGATGAACAGACATTGCAAAGTGTCGAAAACTTAAGCATTTAAATTTAAGTATGTACATTTTCAGTTTATTACAGTCGACGTAAAAATATGCTAGTTTAATAAATAGCTAGTTTAGTTTTTTTGTGGCTCCCTTTATCCAATCATTGTCAAAAGTTTATGTTGTGAAATAAAGAAGTAGGAGTAGAATAATCGCTGGATTTCGAGCTAATAAAAAGAATTAATGACATGCAGAAGTTGTTCAGAACGTATGAATTGTTCCATTTTGAGGATACAGTTGCAGGAAGTTCAGTTTGTAAAACAACGACGATATAAAATAATGACGAAACAAATCAGCGTTCCACGGCGATGATAGATGGAGATTCGACGAAGGAGACGAAGAATGGAGAAAAGAAGAAGAAGAAGAAGAAGAAGGCTTCGCTTCGTGGGGGCCTTGACCTGACCTCGATCCTGAGGCGAGTTCACTCTCGCCGGCGTCGTCGAGAGGAAAGTGTTCCATTACCAGGCTTGTACAGCTCGCCTCGCTATGCCAACAGGATTAGCGTTTTGGTCCACGAGCTATTCTCGTGTCTCGCCATCGACCTCGCATCATCAGGTCGTCACGTGCTGCGTGATCATTGAAAATTTATTCGTGACACGGTTCGCTGATTAGTTGCTCAATCCTCGGATCTACGGATCGTCGAACAGCGAGCAACGCGAGAAAAACGTACCGCTAAAAATCGACATTGGCGGATGAAGATAAAGTGAAAGTCTTCCGCCGGGATGTAACGCCCGGCGATTCTCTTCTCTTTCGATGTTCTCTTTGTCTCGTTGTGTTCCTTTTTCATTCGCGTTGCTCGCAGACACTTTCGTTTCGGCCGCGTGTAGACGATTTTGTAGAACTTGCCCGACGCGTGCAGCCTCTTTTGGACGATGAGAGGCTTGCACGGCCCGCTTGTTCGGTTACTTATTATCATACCGGCGTAATTAACTTAATATACTTTCGTGGGTTTTCGATACGGGCCGCGCGCGGACTCGTGAAAGTTCCGGCGGATTCCTCGGCTCCAATACGCTTTCCGAGCGGTTTATTCCATTCTTGCTGGCGTTGACATTAGATTTGTGGTTATTAATTTTAAAATAAAATTGTAAAATAATGTGTTATCTATAATTGTTTGCAATTAGGGGGATTTTGTATCAAATTTTTGTATGACACCTTGAACATAGCTAGAAAATATTTACGATTCCTTTAATGCATCACATTAGCGCGTTCTGCAAACCTAGTATGAATATGGGTTTACTACTTGATAGAATTAACGATTCTATTATTAACTTGGAAAGTTAATGAAAACGGGCTTGAGAAACTGTAATTATAGTCAGTAGTAATCGGTGGGAGGTCGTAGTGGCAGAGTAGAACAGGAAAATATTCGAAATGGTGTGCTAAATCTATTGAAGCGCTCGAGATTTTAACGCGCGGTGAGGAAAGGACACTAGAGATTTCAACGCGCGATTAGGCGATCACGATTAGGAGTAAAAAATGTTCGATAAGGTCGCGAAGGGTTAATTAGCGAATATTAATTAGCTACCTTGATATTGGCGATTCAGATTGAGACGTAAAGGAGACTTGTGAGCGAGAAATTCGAGGTATCCTCGTGTTACCATCTTCGACCGCGGAGAAAGTCGCGTCGCGGCCAACGATCGTTCTGTCCGGCGCGGCGCGGCGGGCTGCCACGATCGGAAACGACTCGATCCTCGTTCCAGGCCTCTCATCATCTTTCTTCCCTGCGTTCGCCTTGTTTTTCTAGGCGAGAGACGTCTTCGGGGTCACGGCGAGGCGAGGCGCGGCCACACCACGATGGACTCCGGTGTTCTGTTGGCTCAAGCCCAACTCGTCTGCGTGGACATTCCATGAAAAACCGTTAAACGTTCCCCGCGAATATATTAATCTCGAAGATGGCCGACCGGCGAGGACCACCCGAACACCGATGACACTCGATCCGAATGAATGGGACGCCCGAACGACGGAGAAAGAGAAAGGGAAGCGGCCCGAAACCGAGAAAGAGAGAGATACTTCCTGGGAATGCGGCTTAACTGCGAATTACAGTTAGCGAGAAAAGTCTCCGGAGCCGTTCCGAATAATCGCGTGATTTCGTCTAGAATCGAAGGACCGGTTAGGTATGTTTGGTATGTGTGTCGTGAAAAGTCGACGGGCCTCGCAGAAATCCGCGAAATCCTGTTCGATTGCACGGCAAGGAAAGTTGCGGAGGCGTGAGATATTCCGGTGAGCTTCTCCACGAGGCTTGAGGTATTATACGGCTTGCTGAAAGCGAAACCGTCGCGGATATCCTTGATATCATCGTCGTCGCGACTTTCCGCTGAACTCCAGCCACGTTTTCCTCTCCACAGATTAAGTTATGCGTGAAACCATGGGAACTTCTCGCAGGGAAAGCTAACGGACCCCCGGAGGTTCGTTAATCACCCCCACTACACAGTTGTCCGAATGAAATGGAATTTTGTGAATGACTTATTACTTTCTAGGTGACCCAGTTTCTACGAAGATGAAAGAAATATTTAACAGAAGCTTCAACTGAGTATTTTTGTGATTAACGCGCGCGTGTTGAGTGCCGCGCGAATTTTGCGAGATTCACTCGGCTTTACACCTATTTCATTCAGTCACCATTAAAAAATTGTCAGTTACCTACTTGATAATGGAGTTTTCACGTTACTTTTAATGTTCGATTCAATGCAAATTCTGCTGCGAAAGTTACTCTCCATTGGAAGATTATATGCTGATTCGAGGATTAATTTTTAGATGCCGTCGGTGTAGTTCGAATGATAATTGTCGGCATAAAGTCAGGCATAAATGTCGATCATTCCTTCGTTCGTCAGTAATTTAACGACGCTCCCTACGGTACCTCGCGGGATTCAGTTTCAATGTCAACAGTCCTCCATGAATATAATTGACCTTGAATATCCGATTCTTAAAATATTCTCCACGTGTCTCCGAACGAAACGAGACACCTCGTTTCTGCAGCTCTCTTTTTATATTAGCCATCTGTAGACTACTAAAGCCTAGCCTGTTTGACCCGGTCTACTATCAAATATTTCTTGAACATCACCAAAATCAATCTACAAACTGTATTACACTCTTCACTATGAAACATTTGCAAAATTAAAACGCAGTAAACTATTGTCCTTGTCAAATAATTTGAATGCGAAATTGGTAGCTCTAAAATCAGCAGCTTACAAAATCTGATTCTGAAGAGAATTTTATACACTCGACACTATTGTATCAGCTAATTCTAATACTAAAATTTTATTGGACAGCTTCAACAACCACGTCAGCTCATAAAATCAAACGAGGACACGAATGTACTGTAAAGATTGAATCTTAATAGAGTCCTACACGTTCCATGTATATTATATGTGCAAATCTTAGTGTCCATTCTATCATCAGGAAACAGTTAGGATAAAGCGTACATTTCTAATTGTACAGGTTCGAAGAACATGTTAGAACGGGCAATCGAACGAGGACGTAGATGTAATCCACAAGATTCAATCTGAAAAGAGTGTTGCACGTCCTCCAACCATCAACTCTACAAAACCTAATATCCATTCCATTCTCCTACGAAAAATATTGAAGTAAACCAGCAAGAATAGCGTGGGCCAGGTCCAGAAAGCCGCTCGAGCCCGAAAAATCACGCTTGATCATGAATGTGCGGTTGGTCGTCCGTCCGATCGGGCCGAGACGTCTGCTCTTACCGGAAGCGGTTGCAGCTGGAATCCGCGCTCCATTCGGGTCTTGATCAAGTCTCCTCGTGCTCGGCTTTGACCCGCGCCGGCGCGTCTCTGCGTGTCCGGTGGATGCTCGAATCTCCGCGGCTGGAAAAGGGCAGCGACGCGTGGGCAAGAAGAAGCATCTTCCACCGATTTCCACTCTCCCTCTCCCGAGAATCGGGCCCCGCTTCTCGTTTGCAGGAGGATCGGGCACCGGTCATCGAGGTGGCCTCTCGTACGGTAGCTACACATATAGAGAATGAACGCACTCACACAAACGCGGAGGGCTGGCCCGACGAGCGGTCCGGCCGAAGAGAGCGAGAACACGGAGAGGAGAGGAGAGCGCAGAGAAGAAGGAAGAGTATGCGAGCTCTCGTGGAGGCGCGCGACAGAGAGGAACCACGAGGGACTCCGACCGCCTCGAGGAGAACCAATAGCTCGTACGGGTTTGGAAGAAGGGGGGAGAGGGGACCCGGGGACCTGACCGGTGGGGGCCATCAAAATTTCAAAAACGTACGCGGGCCCCTTTCGCGACGAGGATAAAAGGCAGCAATCGTGATTCTTTCGGTCAGTGTCGATACGATCGCCGCAGTTGTTCCCGAGTTACGGTGCAAGCGTTCCGTCCATTTTTGGGAGTGTCACCCGGAGAGAGGAGCCCTAAAGGAGTCCGCCGCACAGTTGGTTCTTGTTTTACTTGGTGTATAACCAGCCGAAGCTCTAATCAACCCCCCCGGAGGAAACATGTTTAAGTACGTGGTAATCGCTGCGGTCTTTGCCGCGTCCACCTTCGCCGCGCCGGCCACCCAGGACCCGGTCGCTCAATCGTCGATCCTCGAAGAAGCCCTCGATGTTTACGCATCGTGCTCCGGCGAGGAGGACCTCGCGGTGTGCTTGAAGCTGAAGGCGTTGCGATTCGTCGACAGGGCGGCCAGGTCGGCTGACATCGACGTGGTCGATGGATTCAAGATCGTGCAAACCGAGGAGTCTAAGAACAGGTATGAGGAAAAACGTTGACACCTGAACGTTAGGTGCGCAAACAGAGGATCTTGTACCGAGCGATGGCTCACTGGAGGATTTTACTTTCCAGCCGGGCTGACAACGCCAGGTCCCTCAACGACATCGAAAGTACCCTGCCAGCTGATGTAGAAGCCAAGGAAGCCGCCATCAACGAGGCCCTCTTCGACAGGACCGCCAAGTTCCTCTCCACGCACACTGTCGAGCTCAGCATTCCTGAGGAGGTCTCCCGCTCGTTTGACGAAGGTAATCATCTTCAGCAAGCTCAATTTTAACGGCCGCTATCTAGTATTAAACAGGGCAAATGAGGTTCCATGTACGCTTCATATCGTTTAAAGTTTGTTCTAGAGAAAACACTCTTTCATGATCTCTTGTGCTCCTCCAGTTGACAAGTACGAATGTAGTGTTTTAAATATTTTTATGAAATTACATGGCTATGAAGTAGCCATCGTTCAATGCTAGATCTTACACAGTAGTGCTTAAAAGCTGTCGCACTCAATTTTGAAATGCTCTTAAGGACGCAATTGCTAAGCTAATATTTGCTTGACCATGCGACTGTAATCCCCACCACCGATCAAAAATCAAAGTTCCCAAGTTAATAATTGCTCGATGTCTTTGCAGCTCGCGGCAAGAAGAAGAAGATCGTGAAATCGCTGCTGCCGATCCTGCTGCTCCTGAAACTGAAGGCCGCAGTCTTGATCCCGCTCGCTCTTGGCGGTTTGGCACTCCTGGCTCTGAAGGCTCTTGCTATCGGCAAGATCGCACTCATCATCAGCGCCGTTATCGCTCTGCAGAAGCTGTTCGCCAACAAACACCAGAGCTACGAGGTCGTTGCTCACCCTGTCCACTCGTACGGCCACGAAGAGCACCACGACCACCACGGTTGGGCAAGATCGTCTGGCTCCGAGCTCGCGTACAAAGCGTACAAGCCATCCGAATAACTTCGTAGCGGCTAGCATCATCAACCACGCTCACATTTCGCTACCTTCATTCGTCAACGTGATCGTCAAAGCCGCTGGCGATCACCCGGGGGCTTCGCGGCTCGACTCCTCTCGGACACCGTGTGCAAACTCGTCAAAGATCGTCAAACGATCTGTATCTCCACGACCACCCACGACCTGGACCGGGGACCTGTTTTTTTTAGTTGTTTAAGACGATTACCACGCATTATTACGTGACCAGTGACCGAACTGTGACGAACAAACTGTGACCGATCGACGACACGGGACACTTTCAGCTTGGACGGTTTTCTTTTTGTTTGACGAAACAACGACGCGACGATCATTGCTACGGTGACAGACACAGGACAGACTTTTGTTTTGTTAGGAACAGTGAATATATGGTGGCAGTCGCGCACCCCCGAGACACACAATCCCCTAGTGCGGTATCCCTTCATGGGGTCGACGCTTCGGAACGATCTCAAACGGAGATCCCTGGACGAACGCGCTCGGACTCGTAGTCAGTACCTGCACAGGTCCACCAGATTTAATTCCAATGATTATTTATATTCTGCCCCGGATGGGGCTGCCATGTAACTTATCGCATTATTTATAAATAAATCCTAATTTTATATGAAAACGATCGCCTCTCTTTTACCCTCAGCCTAACCCTCTTTATCCTGTTCACTACCTCTGAAACGCAGTGAGTTTCTTCAAAGTGGACCAAACTACTTGAATTTGTTCTAGAACTTAGAAGCAGTAGTTTAGGATAATTTACAGAGAAGATTGGCACAAGCCACGGAGAAAATAGTAAATAGCAAATTTATGTCAGTTGTATATATCGCGAAAGTTTCAACGAAATTTAACAACGTTCACGCGAGTTCTAAACAGTTCAAAGTAGTGAAAATTGCTGTTCCGAATATTTTTACGACTTTCCATGTCTGGCGTTCCTTCCTGCATGAAATTATTCAGTTGAACTACTTGTCATCTTCGGCGTGTATATAATTGGTACAAATCTACGAACCTATTTTTTTGAAACTTTCGTTAAAGACACAGATGAGAAAGTTGTAATAATCAGAAGATTTTTATATGTACGTATGCTAGAGAACTGATCCTTTTAGCAAGTGAAAGAAAATCAGTTCGTTTGAATAAGTTTCAAGAAAGTTCTTCTGGTTTAAGGGGTGTCCGGATATTTTTTCGACAGACTGTATTTGCCATGTATTTCACTCGGTCGACATCCGGCACGTGCTAACTGCTCGTAATCGCGCTAACGCTACCCAGTGTTTACTAGCACACTGTCTACTTTGTTGACCGTCTTGGCTATTTTCCTCTTCCGCTTCGATTCTTTTCTCTATAGTGTTAGAATTTCTCCTCGCGGCTTCTAGGACAGCTTCATAATGAGTTCTATAAATCTAGAATCGATATTGGATTACATGGTAAAATTGCTGATTTTACCATATACCAGGCCATTCAGAAAGTTCGTAGCCTGACACATAGATGATAAAACATCCGTCCTTGATGTGAACATACCATACATTCCAAATCGATCTGTCAAATAGCTTGCTTCAGGCAGCTGATTAAAGTGGACGTGCTTGCTTTGGTTAGAAACATGGAAAACTTGAAAAACCGTGCAGTCATTGAACATTTATATAAAAAAGGATTAAGCGGAAAGGAAATTTTTGATGATATGGTGAATGTGTTAGGGGACAGTGCTCCTTCATATGCAATGGTAAAAAAATGGGTTGCTCTATTTAAACATGGTCGTACAGACATTAATGATGGTCCACGTTCAGGATGTTTGTTAATTGATTACCTTCAAACCAGGAGGGTTGACTGAGTCCGGTTGTTCAGCTCCAAAGGAGCGAAAGTAGTCAAAATCGATAAAGAATGTCATGGCATCCGTTTTTTGGGATGCAAAAGAAATTTTAATTGACTACCTTCAAACCAGGAAAACAATAACAGGAGAGTATTACTCAAACCTTTTGGATCAACTGGATGCACAAATTCGGGAGAAAAGACCTGGTTCAGCGAAGACAAAGTCATTTTTCACCACAACAATGCACCGGCTGACGAAGGTGTTCTTGCAATGTTCAAATTGAAGGAGTTACGCTATGAATTGTTGGAGTATCCACCATATGCACCAGACCTGGTCCTCTCTGATTTCCATTTGTTCCCAAACATCAAAAAATTCCTACGTGTCAGGCGTTTTTCATCAAATGAAGAACTTATAGCAGCCGTAGATGAGTATTTTAGAGGTCTCGAGGAAAATCACTTCAAAGATGGGGTAAATGAATTAGAAAATCTCTGGAAGAAATGTATTGAGCTTAAAGGAGAATATACTGAAGAATAAATGTATTTTGACGAATTATTTCGTGTCATTTCATTGTTAACTTTCCGAATGACCTAGTACATGACAAGATGGACCGTTAAATCCAATCCCTAATAGAATCAGCATCTATGTAGAAATATAATTTAACATTCCATTAATTTATTCCATAAACAAATCACAAACAAGTCAACATCGTCACATTGTCGCATTAGATCAGGCACGTACTCTACGAGATTGAATCTTGATGCAGTACGTTGGCAATAAAAAATGTTCGTCTTCCCTGTCTTCTTTGTTTGCCTTGACTCTTGTTATTTCTCTACGACTTCGGAGTTTCTCCTCGTTGCTTCTACGACGCCTGGACAAGTCTTGACGGGGTAACGAGTCCCAGGATGCCGGACCCCCGATGATGAATTGCTCCTCTTCGGGTGCATCCGGCGTGTCCAGGGACCCGTGCACGAAATATTCCCGCGGACTTTCGCTGCTCGGCGAACCCGTCGAGTGAAACCGATTGTTCCGTCGTGTGTGAACGCCCCCTTGACGCCTATATAGCCGCTGGATCATGGGTGCTAGATCAACAGTATTGTTTCGGAACCCGGCCGCATTTCTTACGACACCAGGCCTCTTCGGTTTTCGGCCGCAAAAATCGGTGGTGGAACGTGTAACGTTGCTAGTTGATGGTGTTGATCCTAGACAAAATGTGGAAACGCGTTAGGTGAGGATAGATCGTTGACGCGGGTCAGTGGAGGGATGTGGAAAGTGAGAAGATTGGGACCTGAGATATTGAAGAGCTGGAAAAGGTGTAGGAGTTGCGAAATTAGTGATTTTAGATGGCCCAGTGCTCGTAGTTTTAGTATTAACATGTTAAGTGCCATTTCTGTCGTAACTGGATGATGGAATTTTGTGCTCAGGTTTAAAATTTCAAATAAAATTTGTTTGCATTAATAGCAAGACATTTCTTGCTGCATTCTGAGCTGCATAGACATTTCTTTCTCCAATAATTTTAATGAGCTGAAAGTATTATGATACAGTAAGATTTATAAGTTCCTTAAATGTTTTCACAGTTCTGTATCTGATCAAGCCATTTTGATGTCTTCTCGAAGGAGAAAATGACAGCAAAATATAAGGGTAATTAGATGTCTGCTAAAAATTCAAGTTTCGAGTCAGTTTGCAATCTTCCCTGCGCATCTCTGAACGAGCCCCGGCTTCAGGAACCGTCTACAATGCGAATTATCTGTTCCCAGAGCGGAGCGATCGGCTTAATTACGCATTCCCCTTTCCTCGCACGGGACTTTCATCTCGACGCATTTACACGAAACCTTATCGACTTTCTCCACGGTCTTCCGTCGGCATTATTTCCATCCGGCGTTGACCGATGTCCACCATGAGACACGAATTGCGCAGCTTCTGTCTGTTCATCTTCGTGTCTACGGGGATCACGGTGATCATGGAACCGAAAGAAGAGCCTATATTGAACACAGAGGATCCTTCAAGCTTCACAGAAGCTTTCGGAACCTGTCTAGCCAGGAAAGAGTATGGTACTATCGAATGCGTCAATAGAGGGGCATTGAGTGCTCTGCAGTCGTTCAATCAAGAGGATGACTTGGAGTTCGGGAATGCTCATTTGGAGAGGGCTGATGGGTTTGGCAGGGATCTTCTGGATTGGGATTATGATCCGAAGGATTTTGGGAGTATTGTGAAAGCTGCGACCAGGTTAATGGAACGAAGGAGTCTCAAGTGGAATTTGGATAATCTGTATCCTGGGCTGCAGCTTAGGGCTGGACCCATGTTGAATGGAAATGGAATGTTAGAGTTCGTGTTGAATGATAGACAGACTGCCTTTGCGGATAGGCAAGCTGGTCCAGGTGAGACAATTTTTTTTATCAGGCTTAACCTATTTGATGTACAAAAACTCAATCTTTCACGTCCCGAAAATTTTAAGGACTTCATCAATAAAGAAAGATTTGGAAAATATATTCAAAGTAAAAAATAAAAATAGGGAGGATTAAGTCTTGTAGAGGGAGCTCTAAGAAAGTGTCATAAGCTTGGAAGCGAACCTAATGTTCATCAAGGTTCGCATCCTTGCTGAGACGTTCACTTGCTGGTTTCCGGATTCACCTGCAGTCGGCAGCACGGTCAAGGCCACTCGTGTTGAAGGCCAGAGACATCTTCAGCTTCTAGAACCTCGTTGAGTTTACGAAAACTATGTTCTTTTTCTCGACCTCGTTACCAAAATATTATCTAGACTGATGTAAAAGACATAACACACTTCTAAAAGTAGATTATTTTAATTGAAGCAACTGTGATCCTTTTTCAGGAAGACAGATGGTCAGACACCTCCTAGTACCATTCCTTCTAGGGTTTAAATTCAACCTAGTTTCCCTGGTACCTCTGCTATTCGGCTTCCTGCTCCTATTGACAAAGAAAGCACTGATCCTGACCAAGTTGGCCCTCTTCATCAGTGGTCTGCTAGGCTGGAACTCTTTATTCTCATCAGTCTCGTCATCCTATTCCGGAGGAGCACTTCATGGTTTCAATACACATCCTCAAGAAACTCCAATCGGAGGATACCCATACTACGATCAGCACAACTTCCAATATCGACCTTACAGAGGACATCACGCCAGCGATTTAGGGCTGTATAATCAGCACGTGATCAGAGAAGTCGTAGATGTTTATGATAACACAGAGGAGACGAAGAATAAGCGGAGTGGAAAGAACTTTGTATGGGCCAAAGGTGGTTGAACAGACAATTAAACGAACTGTGATTGATACAAAGATATGATTGTAATTAGGTGTAGATAATCCGCAGTGTAACTAGGATGTTCATTGATTCTCATTATCCAAAGACGTATTACCGTGTAATGTTAATCCAAAGATGTATTACAATAAAATAGCAAGTTTAATCTAGCGAAGTATTTCTTGCGATATTGTACTATTGTATATTTTTACGTAGCATTCAGAACGAGGGTACTCATTCATCCGTCAGGTGTTGCTAACTATCTCATCTCGCCGCGTTCTGGTAAAAGGTTAAGATTCCAAGAAAGACCCACAATCAGTGCGCAACCACACCTGATTTCGTTCTTCCCTCGCCGATTGTTCCGCTTCCATTATGTAGCAGCCACCCCACCACTTCTCCTTCGCTCTGCTTCGAGGGGAAACGCTGTGTTCTCAGTGTTCCCACTTAATGGCCTCTATTCAATTTAAATTCAGGCTATCGAAGACAGTTCTGGATTAAAAGTAAAGCGGAGAAGTGTATAGTGTTGGGTCAACGGCCAATGCCCAAGAGAAACTAGACACACAGAGGAAAATAAGCTGTTTATGACGGAGCGAACGAGTGTAATAAACTCGAAGAACCGTGAAGCTTATTGTACAGGGTGTATAAAAAGTAATGGTCATCCGTCCTAGGGATGAATCTACACCTCTGGATCGGTGGACATTTGTAAGAGAATCTTGCCGCAAAATTGTTTATAACAAAGAAAATTGTTGTTAAAGTTTTTTTTTACATCAACGCCTTCTTCTCATCGAGAAGAGAAAAAGTTTGAAAGGAGCCATATGTCGCAAACAAATAGTTATTGAGATATAAGCTGTTAAAGTTTTTCAAAATTTGATGGTGTGGAATTATACGTATAGACAAAAGCCTACTACTACAGTCCGCACGTCCGTGTCGATGAGACCGAATATGATCGTGTGCGTGCCTCAAGGGAAACGACATTTAAAGCGACGAATGTCCCTTTAAATTTTGTTTGCCTCGAGGCTCGAGGCACGCACACGATCATGTTCCACGATCCAGAGGTGTAGATTCACCCCTAGAACGGATGACCATTACTTTTTATACACCCTGTACGTTTATCGAGCATATTGTAATCACTAAGAGCTAACAAATCGACAGTTTCACCTAATTCAACCTATATTTTTTAATAGTCCATACCCAGTGTTGGGCAAATTTTATTTTCAATAATAAATAATTAAATAATAAATAAACGTGTGATTTTAATTGCAAATAATGACTAAACTTTTTATTTAAATAAAAGTAATTTAAATAATTCCAAAAGTGATCTATTTATAATATTATTTCTTATTTGCAAATAAAAGATTATTTATTATTTGGATTGAGATGGAAATCAAATAAATTGTTTTTGGTATTCTCTTATTTCTTGTATTTTGTATATACAATGAACACGTGCGCGCTTTTTGTCTGCTACAGCAACATTTTCAGGTATACCGCCAGTGGTCAATACAAATAATAATTGAAATTGTATTTGTAAATAACAATTAACTTTATCATTTTAAATAATTCATTTAGACTTGCTCAAATAATAAATAATTATTTTTGCTTTTTATTTGAATATCCAAATAACAAATAACTTGTTATTTAAATTTTTATTTAAATAATTATTTATTTATTGCCCAACACTGTGTCATACCTACTGTAATTTTTTATTAAAACGATTTTAATCGATTCGATGAGCTCAGTTTTAACATATAGCATCAATTAGATCTGTCATTCTAGATGCCGATTCAAATCGATACTATTTAATTTACGGGTTCTAAATCGTTTAATTTACGATTACGGAGAGTGTAAGCACGCATTTTCTTTCTTAAATAAATTCATTCCTCTTCATGCTGTACTTAACTCAGATAAATTGTTGCAGAAAATGAAGTTTCCTTGGACTTCGTTTTTGCGACATAGACTGCAGAGGAGCGCAGTACTCATCACTATCGATTTCGAATATTTCCAGCCGAACTATCGTCCCTCCGACCCGGTCCGTTTTCACTCCTGGAATCCATCAGGATTCCACCATTATCTGAGCGCTCCGAGCCGGTCGCCTAACTGTAGTTCCATCCGCGGAAGAAGGTGGAACCATGGGCAACGTAGAAAATGCGTGCGGGAAATACGCTTTTGCTCGTAAATGGCAATGCTCGCGTAGCCGCCACGGTCCCGTAGCTTCTCGTACCGCCACGCGCGTTCGTTACGTCAAGTGTAACAATCAAAGCGAGCATACATTACAGTCGGGGACAGTCGACCATAAAAGTTCCTTGTTTTCCGCCACAGTTTCACGGTCCCTGATCTGCACGAGACCGCCGACGACTAGGCGCAGTTTATGCGCCCGTCCGTCCTCGTCTGACGATGATTTCTTCGAAACGAATCCAATTTTCTATTTTTCCATTTTCATGCCGCTTAGGTAGCTTCTAAGAATTATTTCTGAACATTTCGTACAATATTATTGAAAGTCTTAAAGCAGAACCTCCAAGAACCTCGTCCAAGTAAGGTACGAATTAACTTCCAAAAAGTTAAACAAGAAATAATTTCGTGTATAAAATCATCGCATAAGGTTCTTATATGAAATCATTATACATTTTCCTATATAAAATCATGATTGTACCTCATACAATGAATGTACAACTGTCTCGGGCAATACAACGTTGAATAAGATTTTCGTAGCCCGCGCATTGCAGGTAATTGCTCAGGATTCGCGAGTAATGATATTAATGAGTGTCTCTTCCAACAAAAAGTAGGGTAATCGCGATCAACTGCGTGGTCATGGGAACGGGAAAGCCGGGAATAACGATCATCGTCCTGGATTTTCGCAACTGCAGCGTAATGGACATTTTTCATGAAATTTCGTACGCGCGTAAATGCGTCGGCGATTCGTCGGAACTGGTTCGTCACGGTTCCGTAATCTGTGTCGGATTAACAGTACCTGTCCGGCATTAATTAATTCGCAACAAGCGGCGATTTGTAGCATTCGGGATCGCGCGTGACTGCGATCCACGGGAAACAGATTCCTCGTGAATAAAAAAAAAAAGAAGGCTGGGGGACGGTTAACGAATGCAGCGACTTTCGCTGCAAAATAAAGAACATTCTTGAATCCTCGTTACACAAGTAGCAATTACAAAATTGCTTACCGACGTGTTTCAATCTCCAATCTCGACGCTCTCGGATAAAATTAAGTCTACCTGTGGAAATAAAAGTGTAATTTAACCCTGCGATGGTATCCTGGGGTCTCCGATGACCCTAATGAAATTTTATTTTATTTGAGATCATAATATAAAAGGGGATCTCCAAGCTTCTTTCTCGCACAGGACAATTATCGGAAACAGAAAGATTTAAACTAAAGATTTGAAACTACTGTTGTAAATTTTTATGGAATTTTAGAAAAACGAGAACATGGTACGATTAACGGGTTAACTTTGTTGTAACTGACAATGAGTACATAAAATTTTGATGATGGGGAATTGGTGAAAATGGCGGAGCGGAGGACAGTACCTGCAGAAGCCTCGACGTAGGAGGCTCCGATGGACAGTCTCAGACCGAACAGTGAGTTTCGGCTTGGCTAGGCAACAGGGTCAGAGGGATACTTACTTACGGGACTGTACAACAATGTTTTGGTTCAAGAATCCCTCCTTCGGTGGTAGGAGGCGTTAAACAGCGCGTGGATCAGGTGTGAGCAGGCATCGCAGTACTGACCGATGGCAGATGGTAGGAGAGCGGGAAATACCCTTATAAAAGAGTCGCGACAGAACAATTCGAATTAGTCCACGGGATTTTTTCGAACGGTCAGCTTGTAGCCGGTGCCCCAGCCATCCTCGTTCCAAGGGAAACAGAGAGCTTGTTTGGAACACGATGAGCAGGACCAGGCTCGTGGATCTCATCCTAATCCTTCATCTGACGGTGTTGCTTGCTCTAGCAGAGAGCAAGAATGAGTACACGAAGCTGTTCGACCGATGCACCAACGAGAAGAACGCCTTCGAATGTTTGAAACAGAGGGCCCTGGAGATCCTCGACTCTGCAATCAAGGATGACACGGTGTACGTGCTGAATAGTTACATATCTATCGCCAGAGATCCTGCCTCGGCGGCTAGGAGCGTTGATAGATCCTTCAAGGACGAGAACGTGACCGAGTTGAGTCTGGACCAGAAGCTGGATAACAAGTTCCACGAGTATTTGTCGTCTAGGAGCGTCAAGCTTACTATTCCTGGCGATGCTTTCGAAGGTGAGTGGTGTGGAAGGATTTTTTGGTCATTTTTATAGTGGTGTGTTTGATAGTTCTGGGTGATGGTCAAGTCGAGACTCAAAAAGTAGATAACATGTAGAATAAAATACGTACAAGTGGTAGGAAGATCACCGGAGATAGAAAAATGATCTGATTCAATTTAATCGATCTTCTTAATAGCCCTAGATTGATTATGAAACGACAGAAAGTGTTAGGAGAAGTAGGGAAGGTCTAGAATAGATAATTACACAGAGAAGATTATAAATTTCGATGTGTTCGAATTATAATCGAATCAAATTTAGCAAAAGTTAAGACACGATACTTATTTATGGATTATTTATGAATCTGCAGGTCGTAAGAAGAAAGGAAAAGGTTACGGTGCCCTCATTATGGGAGGCCTTGCGGTCGGAGGTAAGTTCCTTCACCTATAACTGTGAATAGATCATAAAATAGTCTCTTGATTACTGTTAATAGATTGATTAATCTCCTGATTAAAATTATTTTTTAGCAATGATGGCACAGTTGGCCTACGGCAAAATCGCGTTCATCGCCGGAACAGCTTTGCTGACAGCGAAAATCGCGTTGGTCCTGAGCGCTATCATCGGTTTGAAGAAGCTAGTGTCCAGCTCAGGTGGCGGAGGTCACGAAGTGATCTACGCGACTGGATCCGAACACCATGGCAGCTATGGTGGAGGAGGGGGATACGGCGGTGGCTGGCAAAGGACTCTCGATGGTGTTGCACCGACTTGAGTCGAGTAAATAATTCGAGTAGAGATAATTGAATAGAAGATTTAATTTTCGTGTTAATTTATTGTATATTTATTGTAAGAGCCGTACGGAAGAAATACTTCTCTATCATTTGTACATGTATAACAAACTCCGACGACCAATGTCTGTCCGTTTCCGGAACGATTGGCTCAAGGAATGCGAGGAGGCTATCATGGTATTATTTATTGTAAACGTGTCGTTTAATGTAGTTAGTCGTAGTTGGGTAGTTATTTAGTATGACTGCTATGCTGTACCAAAAATTAATATTTATTCAGTTGGACGCACCGGAGAGTGTTCTTGTGTGTATATTGTGTAAAATAATGTTCACCGGTGAATAAAGATTGTTCAAGAAACCATGCTATTTCGTTGCGTAATCTGGAGAGGAATAATTCAGGGAGATTTATTATTATATGACATTGTTAAGAATCGTCCAAGCTGGCATTTTACTTCCCTGTGTAACGTAGAAAAGAATAATTCAATGAATTATGTAATTTGTGACAGTAAATGTTCACGAATTGTGTTTGAAGTCATTTTACTTGGTTATGTAATATGGAGAAGAACAGTGAAGTCAGTGAAGTATGTTACATTTGACAGTGAATGCTTGAGAACTGTTCCAGAAATCATTTTATTAATTTATGGAATTTACAGAAAAAAAGTGAATTATATACATTCGATGACATTAAATGATTGTCAATTTTCTATGAGCTTATATCTGCGGTTATAAGGAAAAACGGTGCAAGTCGCAATTTCAAAAAATTTGAGTGTATGCATTAATTGAGCTTTAGAGTATAGGATTTACGTATTTGGCAGAAAAAAGTCATGAAAGCAAATTCGGAAGGCTAAAAAACGTAACGCAATTTAACCGATGTCCTATGTCAAAGAAATAGTGATGAAATTTTAAATGGCAATATCTCGAAAGTGAAAGTATGTGACATGCGGCGTTCTTCCTTACAACTACAGATATAACGTGAATACAAATATACAAAATATATCTATAATCTTCTGATCATAGATCAGATATTAGGTAGACCATCAAATAATGCACGTAATCTCAGAAGCACGATAACTGAAACGATCTGGAAGATTAAGAGAAGAAGATTTCAATAAATGAAACAGTTGCAGTACCTTATAATACAATATATAAAATTTGAAACTTTAATATTTATGATATTTCGTTGACATGTTTGTACTTTCGTAATATATTTTTAGACAACATCGTAAAACTTGTCTCGCAGAATATTTTCGATCACTACCGGCGGGCTCTCCGCCGTTTTCGGTATCCGAAATCACCCTCTCCTAATTCGTTGTGGTCGAAATCGACGCTGGAGCTGTGCGTGTGCTCGTAACTATGATGAGGATGCTTCACTATCTCGTATGACACTTTCTCCTTGTGATCTATGAATCAAATTCAAACAATTCATTATCTATTCAGTAAGTATACTATTTTCGAAAGGGAGATAGCTCATTTACCCATTGATTTTTTCAATGCGATTGCAGTGGCGACCGCCAGCGCCACTTTGGCGACGACCAGAGCCTTGGCAGCGATCGCAGCGACTGCCTTGAGCACGACGTGCAGCATCATTACCTTCGCTGCTCCCAGAAAGTACAGCAACAGCTTGCCATATCCTTTTCCTTTTTTCTTCCGCCCACTCTCTGAAAAAAATCAGTTCTAAACAAAACAAAAAAAACATACTTGGAAGTCATCAACCATGTCAGTAAAATCATTTTCAATTGGAGCGCATGCGTCAATTCAATGCAAGGCGCGGACAGAAAACAATCACGATTCACGATTACGTGTGAATTGCAGCACCTCATTACTCAGAGAACACTTTCATGAATAATTGCTTCCCAGAATCATTGTGTAATTGCATAATTATCTATCAACGAGAGCTGCGATATGCCGTCGTTCCCAGGAAGCCGTGCTTCCTCATTGTTTGTCCGACCCAGACTACGCGATTCTACTTACAACGAAAGCGATTAAAAATTGGTGTACTGCTAATTGGATCTACATAAATTCCTGAAGAGTGAGAATCGCAGATGAATAAATACTAGCGTCTATTTCATTAGGAAGTCTGATTAAAACTTGCCATTTCCTCTAAAAATTTATACAATACACATTCGTTAAATTGTACTATGTTCTTTATTCTACCTTCCGCCTTGCAACCTAATCTAGTCCCACAGCACCTTCCAAACATGGCCCACTTTGTCATCATACATATACCAATTACCCTCGAGATTATATTATAAAATATTCATCGCACTACACAGTCCAGAGACAAAATCTTTCTCATTACGTGTTGACAATGTATTCACACGTCTGACCCGAATCTGCCCGTTCTCCTTAAAATGCACAGCCACCATACACGGCGACGAAAATTACCAAAATCCTGGTAAATATTACTATGCAGACGGTCTAAGACGGTCAGAATATTATACATACATAGATGTCCCATAATCCGATTGAAACAAACAAAATCACAGTCTTTTATTGCTTCCAACCAGCATTTTTGCACTTTTCGCCAGCACGGAAGAGATTTTGAGCACATTTTCATTACTTACTGTTCCAAATCATGAGAACTCACCCTCTTCATTATCACTTCCTAGAACCTGAAGGCCCCTAGACACTCTGAACGAGCCTAAATCGCTCCCCGTCACGATTTCCTTTGTCCTAGTCGCACACGCGGTGGAATTGCCATCCCCGCTGCAGTTAGGTGATATCGATGCAACAGTGTGAACATCGTGACGGATAACAGTGCAGCTGCAGATTGCCAGTAAGCCACACAGCGGCAGAACAATGATCATACGTCGAAGCATGTTCAACGCCGACTGGCAGGCCGAACAGTTCACCATTTTTATAGGGGGCAGAAGCAATTAGCGGTTACGCCATACAGAGCGTGAATGCACTCGCGATGCAAGATCATTCCCGCGAGTGTGTTTTGCCGGATCAGTTTTCATAGATCGCGGCTAGACGTGTATCTCCGCCGACGCGTGCTCGAACCATGCCACAATCCGGAGGATCACGGTCCGCGGTCACCGATAATTGCCGTGCAACGACTATGACGCGTAGGCCATGTTTCGATGCAATTGAAATGAAAAGGAATTAGGCTAATTGCCCGCACGTCGAGAAATTAAATGCCTCTTGCTACGCTCAGAGTAATTAATTGCTCGGGAAAAGAGACTTTTTTGGGCCAGCTACAATATTCAAAATGCTTACAGTGGTTTTAGCCTTGTTTTGTATAGTTTATCTTCTTGAACGATCAAGGTACGTGTAAACAAGGCTGAGAACGGTATTTGTTCTTGTCAGATTGATTTCATTTTAAACATAGCAAAAACACTCACTAAATTTTTTTGTCTAAACATATTATACACATATTATTTGTCCTCTTAATTTTTACTTCATTTTCAAGGTGCAAATATACCAGGTCATTCAGAAAGTTCGTAGCCTGACGCATAGATGATATTGGTAGCAGCAAGAACATGTCGTTGTTGAAAACATCCGTCCTTGATGTGAACATACCATACATTCCAAATCGATCTGTCAAATAGCTTGCTTTCAGGCAGCTGAGAAAAGTGGACGTGTTTGCTTTCATTAGAAAAATGGAAAACTTGAAAAATCGTGTAGTCATTGAATATTTATATAAAAAAGGATTAAGCGGAAAGGAAATTTTTGTTAATATGGTGAATGTGTTAGGGGACAGTGCTCCTTCATATGCAATGGTAAAAAAATAGGTTGCTCTATTTAAACATGGTCGTACGGACATTAATGATGATCCACGTTCAGGATGTTTGTTAATTGATTACCTTCAAATCAGGAAAACAATAACGGGAGAGTATTACTGAAACCTTTTGGATCAACTGGATGCACAACTTCGGGAGAAAAGACCTGGTTCAGCGAAGAAAAAAGTCATTTTTCACCAGGCCAATACACCGGCTCATAAAGGTGTTCTTGCAATGGCCAAAGTGAAGGAGTTACGCTATGAATTGTTGGAGCATCCACCATATTCACCAGACCTGCCCCCTCTGACTTCCATTTGTTCCCAAACTTCAAAAAATTCCTACGTGGCAGGCATTTTTCATAAAATGAAGAAGTTATAGCAGCCGTAGATGAGTATTTTAGAGATCTCGAGGAAAATCAGTTCAGAGATGGGTTAATGAATTAGAAAATCGCTCGGGAAAAATGTATTGAGCTTAAGGGAGATTATACTGAAGAATAAATGTATTTCAACTCGTTATTTCATGTCATTTCACATTTTTAGGCTGCGAACTTTCTGAATGACCTACTAATTGCACTTAATGTTCTTTATTCCACAACGAAGCTATTTAGAAAACAGGGTTGTTAGTTATACAGGGTGGCGCAAAATGATCTTTATGGTTTGAATTCCTTCTGACTTTTTTATTTCATCATTCATTCAATTTTTTGTTTCGGAATGTTGTAAACAAGACTTCTAGAATTCGCGGTGCACAGAAATGAAATCGTCGGCACATTGAAATATCGACGATATGCACGCCGCGTCAAAACAATTGACCATTGGTTTTCAAAATAAAATTCGATAATTTTTGTTCGTTGTTCTGTTGTGTGTCTTTCCGAATTAAATTCTAGAAGTCTTGTTTACAACATTCTGAAACGAAAAATTGGAAGAATGTTGAAATAAAAAGGTTTATAAAGAATTCAAACCATAAAGGTCATTTTGCGCCACCCTGTATTTAGTTATGAACGCAGTGAATCTTGTGGGTCTGACAGCGGTGCGGAAGCTCATTACACTATAAGTCACCTGGAAAGCAGCCAAAGTTTCAAAGGATGCAGTGAAATACTGTTTCCCTAGCTCCGCCTACCCACATCTCCCCACACTGCTGGGAAGTGGAGAACAAGGTCTAAAAGACCGCGTCTTTTTCTGCTTTGTGTGCCACTGGGCCGATCGAGCATCCTCGATTCACAGGTTCGGAGTATGTTAAAAGCGTATCCTCCGAAGGACGCGATCCGCACGCGACTGGCAAACCCGTGAAAACACAGAATGTGTAGAAAACACCGACAGTCCCGATAATCACCATCATTTCGCGTACGTGTCAGTCGTCGGACCGTTTGACATTCCGGAATGTTGGAACATCATGAGAAAGCCGGTTCTGCAACCTTCTCCTCGACAAATTTCTGCTCGGTCTCTTCAAAAATCGTGTCGAAAGTACATGCGAAGTAAACATCACCGGAGAAATAATAGAAGTTGAAGTCGACACTGCTTTCTTCACTCATGGCTTCAATCAACGCGTAAATCGCTGTAACAAACCGAGACTCACGTTTCAAGAATCTTTTTCAATGATCCTAGAGTCGTTCCGAGGATCTTTCACCTTTTGATCTCTTATTTCATTCATCTTTTGACCTGTCCGGTTATAATGACGAGAGGTGATGATTTAATGCGAATTTAACGCTGTTTACTCGTCTAGCGGGAGATGACAAGCACAACACTAGTGTGTTTCATGTAGTTCATGCAAGTGTTTTTATTTTCATTTTGTTCGTTCATGTTGGGTCATGAGCCATCTGCTGTTGTTTGCCTCCGGCTATTATTATGTACCGTTTGAAGAATGTTTAGTTTGACGTTCTTGATGAAAATGTAATTTAGTAGCCGAGTTCGTACATTTTACGAGTATATAATAAAATGTGTGAATTATGTATTGTGAATTGTACGTTTTAGAGATTTATAAAATTTTATTTTATATAAAGACGATACAATGGAGTTAAAAACGAATTCTTTTACCGTACGAGTAAATGCCTAAACGCCATCTCAAAATGAACGAGATGCCTCTAGTTTGAATTTGAAATATTTCCCACACGTCTCAGCGTGTTCCCGTCCCGTTTCCCGTATCGAGGTCAAGCCGATCCGAGGATTTAGTACACAGTGGATCCACTGGCGGCGAAATTGAACAGTAGCTGGATTCGAAATGGCTCGCATAAATCCGTAGTTCCGTAGCGGCGGTAATGAGCCAGGTCAGAAGCTAACGCCGCGGACACGGCCACCTGTTGCGGATCGGTGACCTGAATCTAATAACAGAGAGAAACGCCGGCTTATCGAAAAAGCATCGCCTGAGAGAGGATCCTCTATGCTCCGCAGCTACCTGTAACCCATTGGCTTCCATTACACCGGAAACCGCTGTTTGCCCACGTTCCCGTAGGACCGTTCAAATTACGTAAGTGGAAACACTTTTCCGCGAACTCGTTAGACTTGCGCGGCACGTGCAACGCGTGTACACTCACGCGAAGTCGATGAAGAACGCCGAAAGTGTCACTCGACAGACCGTCTGGATAATAAACGAAAGCATGGCATCTTAAGAAATGCTCCTTTTCCCATTTCCGTTCAAGATATTCTTGCTATGGCTTTGTTTGCTCTCCGCGAAGAAAGTGTTAGGCGACGTCTGGAGTAGAAGTATAGTGCTTCTACAGTCTGCACGGCTTTTCGAAACACAGTGACGTGTTCAGCAAAGAGTCGTAGAAAAATTTAATTTTTAGTTTTTAGCTGTTTGGTTGATTTCGGGCTCTTGGACGAGGTAACTGGCTATTTTTATTCGATTTTTACAATTTTAATACAAGGGTTTTGTCAAGACTGAATTTCTCCCTTACAATCTGCATTTTTACGATTCCAGCACGTGAACTTTTGTTAACATTGAAGTTTAACTTTGTAGCTTAATGTTCGCAATTTAAGCGCACAAAGTATTGCCGAGATTCAACCTGTGGTCTCAATCGAATTTACATTTTCAGGACATAGAAAACTGTGTATTTCCATATGCGCAGTCATATAATGGATGTTAATGGATCGATG